>OW386286.2:225601011-226941747 GCA_936432065.2 Rutpela maculata | reverse complement strand
GGGCAACATGACTATTGATCAGTGGCGGTTTCTCAATGGCGGCAACGGAGGCTGATTTATTTGCGTTCTGGCGCTAATCTATCCCACACTAAGCCACACTCGTTTAAATAATAATAATAATAATAATAATAATAATAATAATAATAATAATAATAATAATAATAATAATAATAATAATAATAATAATAATAATAATAATAATAATAATAATAATAATAATAATAATAATAATAATAATAATAATAATAATAATAATAATAATAATAATAATAATAATAATAATAATAATAATAATAATAATAATAATAATAATAATAATAATAATAATAATAATAATAATAATAATAATAATAATAATAATAATAATAATAATAATAATAATAATAATAATAATAATAATAAAAGCAGGAGGGGCTGACTTTCATCTATCAAGCCTTTGGTGAGTAGCGCCACCACTTACTCCAGCTGGGGGGTGCAAAACCGAACCGGCAGCCCTAGTGCACCCGGGAGGGGAAAGCTCATTCCCCTCTGGTGTCGGTCGTGGGCTTGTTGGGCTAACCACCCACAAGCCCTGACTTCTGGTTCCTGTAAACCGAAGAGAGGGCCCCCACAATCGACCTCGTCCGGATAGGGGTCAAGGGCAAGGTGGTGGGGCCCAACCGAATGGAGCGCCCGTTGACGACGAACGCTATGCACAAGGACGCTTTGAGTGGACGGATGAGCTAAGGGACGACCTTCTGCAATGCTACGAAAGCAGTGAGCCCGCACGAAGGGGATACATGGGGCGGATGCATGCTCTGTGGTGTGACAGGCATCCAGAGCATGGCGCCTTCACGCCACAAAATCTGCGTGACTATGTATCCCATCTTCGTAGAAGGGGCTACGTGAGGGCTGCTCCTGGACCGGTGAATGAGGTGGACGAAAGACCGCCGCATTCACCGGTTGAGGAAGTGGCTCTCTTTGTTCCACCAATACCAGAGGGCCTCAGTACCAGACGGGGGCTACACCACATAAAAGCCCCCGGGCCACAAGATCTGGCCAGAGTGGACGAAGAACTTCGTGAAGCGCTTCCAGAACGGGCTGACATCTGGCACATAAACTGTGCCGTGTATGTCGCTGCTCAACGCTTTTCCCGGCTGGAGAGGCGTAATACTGCCTCCCCACAGGAGAGAGCGGGGCGGCGCATACAAAAGATGGAAGCCAAGATCCGGTCGGCGAGGCAACACGCATCCCGTATCCAATGTGTGATGGACTATATGGCGGCCAATAGGCCGTTCACGCCTAAAGTGCGTCGAATAGCCGCCAATTTAAGACGCGTCCATCACACACTCAATGAGGCAGTGCTGCGAACCACCAAACAGCACTGTCTCGACAGGATACGGATGCTAGTGGTTTGTAAAAAATCACTAGTGAGGCGGGCGAGGGGGCTGGCGGAAAATAAACTCTTCCGCCAAAAGCCCTCGCGCCTTTTCGAACCGCCTCCACGTGTTGCAGAGAATCCGCCGACTGTAGATCAGGTGGAAAATTTCTGGAAAACACTTTACGAGGAGAAGCTTCCACTCAACCGAGACTCTCCAGCCCTGGCACACTTTGAAGCCTTCTGTCAAAGGCTTCAACAACCAAACGAGGTGTGCCAACCGATAACTCCAGAAGAGGTTCGAAGAGCTCTTGAGGGCTCTAAGAACTTTGCTGCTCCAGGTCCCGATGGGATAAACAACTATTGGTGGAAAAAATTACCCAGTACCCACCACCATTTGGCCAGAATTTTTAATTCATGGCTAAATGGGGAGCAGCAAATTCCTTCTTGGGTTGTCGAGGGGCGGACAGTGCTGATCCCGAAGAACGGAGATTTGTCTGACCCAAAGAACTACCGGCCGATAACCTGTTTAAACGCATGCTACAAGGTGTTTACACGCATTTTGTACATGCGGGTGCTCCATGCAGTTGAACCGGTTTACGAGCGGATATATGAGCAACGAGGGTCAAAGAGAGGTGTCGCTGGCTGCAAGGAGAACCTGCTGATTGACAGGTGTGTCACGCAGGACTCCGTGCAGTATAAGCGTAACCTCTCCATGGCCTGGATCGATTACCGCAAGGCATTTGACATGACATCACACGAGCTCATTGTACACTTGCTCCAATGTCTTGCGGTGCCCGGTCCCGTAGTGAGATGTATCGAAGAACTGATGCCGCTCTGGAGGACTCGCTTTACCATAACATCGGGTAACGATAGAGTCCAGACGGAGCCGGTATATTTCAGAAGGGGAGTATTTTAGGGAGACTCCCTCAGCCCCCTTCTGTTTTGCATCTCACTACTGCCATTATCCGTTTCGCTCCGGAAAACCCGTGGCTACAACTGCGGTACCCCCGGCGACAGGAGGCATAAGGTCACCCATCTGTTTTATATGGATGACCTTAAACTTTATGCCTCCGGAGAGAGGGACCTACACCAGTCCCTCAGGGTGGTACAGGAGTACACGCAGGCTGTCGGTATGGAGTTCGGGTTAGACAAATGTGCACTGGTCCATCTCAAGAGAGGACGATGCGGGGACTACGGAGAGGACGCGCAGCTCGTGGACGGAAGCATCTTACATCATCTAGATGCCGGAGAGTCGTACACTTACTTGGGTGTCGAGCAACGCTCCACCCAAGAAGTGAGCGTAGTGAAAAACGCTCTCCGCGGCAAGTATCAGCACCGACTCCGACAGATCTGGTCTTCAGAGCTGTCGGGGAAGAACAAGGTGTCTGCTACCAACATGCTTGCCGTTCCGATCCTTCTCTACTCCTTTGGAGTAGTGAAATGGACTCAAGAAGAGTTGCGTCAACTCGACGTAGGAACCCGCAAGAAGATGCATCTCAATAGGAGTTTGCATCCTAAATCGTCTGTTCCACGGCTATACCTCCCACGACATCGGGGAGGCCGTGGACTCTTGAGTTTGGAGAGTCTCCATAATAGGATGGTTCTGGATGGAGCCTGTAAGGTCATCAGGAGTTCGGATCCCCTCCTCTGCATGGTCCGAGACCATGAAAATGCAGGGGTAGGAGCCTTTCTGTTTAAGGCAGCACAGAGAGCAGCCGATGAACTTGGTCTCTCCTTCGACGTCGAGCGGGTAAATCGCGACTCTGTCACCGAGTTGGAACCTGCTCGGCGAAAAGCCCAAATTAAAGCTGCAGAACACAACAACTTTCTGCAGCTTCACACGGATAAGCCAATGCATGGAGTTTTCTATAAAAATATAGAAAACCTTGGCTTATCCGAAAGGCTGACCTTTGCCTTCTTAAGGTCAGCCGGGCTGAAGTCTGAGACCGAAGGATTCATAATGGCTTGCCAGGATGGTGTATTTAACACCCTCGTCTATCGTAGTCGTGTCATGGGTATAGAGGTCCCTGATGTCAGCTGCAGGGCCTGCCGCAGGGCGCCAGAGACTCTTATGCACTTGCTGTCGGCTTGCCCGACATATGCAGTCTCGGCCTATATCCAAAGGCACGACGGAGCATTACGAGTGCTTTATTACCATTTAAGGCACTCGTATGGGATAGACGAAACACCAGTGCTGCCTTACGCTACGGGGGATATTGAGTCCGTTGTGGGAAATGAGAAGTGTCTAATTTATTGCAACTACTCTTTTCCCACCGTCAGGCAAATACAAGCCAACAAGCCTGACGTAGTACTCCTCGACCATCAACTCAAGACAATGTTCGTCGTGGAGTTCTCGGCTCCCGCGGAGAACAACATTGTCTTGAAGGAGGAGGAAAAACGGACAAAATATCGAGATCTGCTCTTCGAACTCCGCAGACTGTATCCAGACCATACTGTTAAGATAGTGGTACTGATTATAGGAGCCCTCGGTGGAACGAGACACACACTGCTTTCGGAACTTAAGATCGTACCGGCATGCCGAAACTCGGCAGAGGTCTTAGCCGGCAGAATGCAGAAGGCCGTCATTCTCGGTTCATTACGTCTGCTCAGGGCACACGATTCACGGACCCAGTAGTCACTCACCCCACGGGCGTGGGGAGTGGCTACCGGTACTACCAGCTCCCCTCTGTGAGGGTCGGAGCCACAGAGAAGGGTGACTGGTTTTTAGCTAGCTAAAAAAAAATAATAATAATAATAATAATAATAACGGTGGAATAAGACCTACGCTGCTCTCGGAATTAAAGGCCATACCAGCCTGCCAAAAGTCAGCCGAATGGTTGGCAGGCCAAATGCAGAAGGTAGTTATCCTGGGGTCCCTCCGTTTGCTTAGGGCACATGAGTCTGGAATTTACAGTCACTGACCCTGCGGGATGCGGGGAGTGGCTGTGAATAATTCGCTGGCGCTTCTCTCGTGAGAATGTCGGAGACACGGGAGAACTGTCCAGAATCGCGTGCGCGAAAAAAAAAAAAAAAAAAAAAATAATAATAATAATAATAATAAGGAATAGCACAAAGGCACAAAATCAACCATAGTGACGTTAAAAGAAAACTACGTACAACCTTTGAAAAGGGCTCACCCAGCTTTTTAAGACTAAACTGAGTTCTAAGAATATGACTAAGGATATTAACACATATGCTATTCCCATCGGTATAATAAAATGGTCTAACACCGACTTTGATAGCTTAAACCGGATGCTAAGGGTCGGCATCACAAAATTTCGCATGCGTCATCCAACAGCCAGCAAGGAGAGAGTGCACTTACCCAGAGCTAATGGAGGAAGGGGTATTATAGATATAAAAGACGCGTGCTATGAACAAATAGAAGAAATGAAGAACTACTTTCAAGTAAAGGCAGATAATCCACTCCATCGGAAAATCATAAGCGCTAACGCAAATCATACACCACTCAATCTTCGAGCCAGACAAGAAACAATTCACCCCCCTAGCGTGCAACAAAAACTTGAGGACTGGAAGAGAAAAGAAATACATGGAAGATTCTACAATGCACTTCAGAATGAAAACATCGATCCTCAAGCCTCAGCTTCCTGGTTGATCCAAGGGAATTTAAACCCAGAGACCGAGGGTTCTATGGTCGCAATTCAAGATCAAGTGATAAAAACTCGAAATTATCAAAAATATGTCCTCCAAGAACATATTCCCACGGATAAATGTAGAAAGTGTCACGTGCAAGTTGAAAACATTGACCATATAGCATCAGGCTACGAAAACCTTACAAAACCGAAGTATATTGATAGACACAATCAAGTTGCAAACGTGATCCATCTAGAACTTCTAACAAAATATATACCTGGGAGTGATACAACTGAGTATTATCGGCACGTACTAAACCTAGTTTAGGAAAACGATAATTATAAGATATACTGGGACAAAGGAATATTGACACAGGATCGTCAACACAACAGACCTGATATAACACTTATAGATAAAACCAAAAAGAAAGCTTACCTGACCGACACACAATATGAAGAAAAGATGGAGAAGTATGAGGCCCTAGCTCGCGAAATGGAACATCTATGGAATCTTGAAGCTGTGTCTGTAGTTCCTCTATTAATTTCTTCTACTGGACTCGTCCTTAAAGCATTAAAGAAAAACCTAAAAATTTTAAACTTGCCAGAACACACTTACCTGTTGATGCAAAAAGCTACACTGTTGCAAACTATGAACATTGTAAGATCTTTCCTGAGAGGCACATCTGAGGTGAATTGAAGCTTGGTCCTTGACTTCTTCCTATTACCCGAAAAACGGCGTTGAAACAATAATAATAAATGTCTTTATTGTAAACATACAAGTTGTAAAATTTACAAATGGTGAAGTACAGAAATAGTTAGAAGTAACCTTCTGCTCTTCCACTTAACCAGATCTTCCACTTAACCAGATTAATTTTAAATAGGCGCGTTATAATCTAACGCCTGGAGACGTGAGTCAGTAAGGCTAATTCATATTTGCCTCAAGCCTGCCTCAATTTTCTCATACTAGAAAGATAATAGAAATCTCAATTTGGTCTGTACCCAATCACATGCCAGCAAATATATCGCATGACGGAGGCATGCCTCTACGACGGCCAGATTGTTCAATGATTTTCTGCGTTAAATAAACGATTCATTATACGTCATACGCAAGCGTACTCTCAGTTATTAGAACAGAAGAAGTTATATCCCAACATGTGTTATGTGTTAGGTTAGGTGTTATAAATTATTTAAATATAATATATGTACTTACACTACATAAAAAATGGAAAATAATAAATGTAGTGAATGTGAATTAATATCTTGTACTGACAAAGTAGATTTCTTATTAAAAGTTCTCTTCAGTACATTAAATTACGATAATAATAAGCTATTTGTAAAAAGTTTAGATAAACCGCGGCCAAGTTTAACGTTCCTAATATGTTTTACTGTAAAGCAAAATCGAACATTCAACGTAAGCTCGTATAACAAATGTTCTAGGTTGACAGGAAGCCAAGTAAGAAATAAATAATTTGGCTGGTCTTGTTTACTTTTTCTGGAGAAAATTCGATGTGGGTGTAGCATTACAGAAATTAAAATTGCTAGAAACATACGAAATTTCCGAAAAATTTTCTATATGCGTATATGTAAATAGAATTTGCTCGTTGATCAAATTTTAAATTGGTACTTTGTGGCGTCAGAATGTCACTAGCAATGACGTGTACCGCTTGATGTATTGGTCATTTCAATTAATGATCTTAACCAAGCAAAATTTCTTTATAAATGTTCAATACTATATATTAGTTTCAATTCAAAATAAATCTCATACCATTACAAGTATAATTATAAGGTAGTATATATGATTTATTTACAATATTGAAGGTAATAAGCCATCTAGCTATCATCGATTTGTTTTTACCATGATGAGAAAACAACAATTAAATGTCGATTTCTGTTTGGGAATATCGCGCCTCGCTGCTTTAAACCATTTAATTTTCCTCGAATAATTGGTTATAGGAACACTTAGAAACGTTTTATTTGGAGCACTTACGGAAGTATTTTCTGTACTGGTCTGGAGTAAATATGGAACTGTGTTTTCTAAGCCCTTTTTCTATACGTCCAATATAACCATTGGAGTCCAAATAGGTGTGTCCAACTTCGGGAAATTTGTGACCTATCACCTTAAGTATATCTTTCAGTATCAATAACTGATATAAACAAATCATTTAGAAGTTTGACCCACACACAAGTAAGGTTTTCTCTTGTTTTCACATTTTCACAAGTATAAAATTCCATAAGCAGCTTACAATTGGCCATATCTTCAGTCTATGCCTGCATTATAGATTGACGCCCTTCAGTAGTGATCACATGTATGCCTAAGTTCTAGAACCAGGTCTCAGGTAAAATGCCTTTGATGTAGTGAGTTTGGGTAAAGGCTTGGTTTGCACATAACACAAATTTTTGTCTTTAAAAGCTTTTTACGGTCCTTTTCACGGGTAGCCTAGTTTTATGTTTTCTTTATGTTCTGCAGTTGATTTTTCGGAATCGGAATCGCATTTACTGCAGGATCTAAGGGACACATAACGAAGGAGGTCCAAAAATGGAAAAAGGAACAAAAGAAGTTCTACCGGAGGAATACTCCAGGCCAAAGATAGGCGAAACCTAACCTAACCTAACCTAACCTAACCTATTCAACAAAGAATGTCAAAAGGCTTCTCGAACTTGAAAAATCCGTCCTAAGGCTGATCACAGGCCTTCTAACTGCCCATTGCCTCTTGAGATATTATCTCAAGAACATGGACATGGCAGAAGATGACAAATGCAGATACTGTGAAGCTGCAACTGAGACTGCGGAACATATACTTTGTGAATGTAAGGTACTAATCCGCATTAGGCTAAAGTACCTAGAACAGGCCTGAAGTCATAGGGAAATTAGCTCCCAGGAAAACACAGGCTCTGCAAAAATTCTTGGAATCCTTGGTAACAATTAGTTGTAGGGTAATTCACAAAAGACCTTTTAGGCTGAGGTGAAGACAGGCCAATTCACGGCCAAGGGACCCCTTAAAAAATCTACACAATCTACTGCAGGTCACTCTTTGGATGACTAAAGCAAGTTGAATTTGGTGGAGATAATTTTTGCCTTTTTTATAAAAGTTGTTTGGTTTATTTTGTTATGTATATTCTCTATATACAATCTATACAAGAGTGACATATTCAGATTGTGAGCTAGATATCTCCTATAATAATTGGTTGATTATTCGAAGCAAATATGTTATCTTCACACTCGGTTAACTTGTCACTGGTATTATTTTCACATAATGGCTCAGGACTAATGGTTTCATTCTTCAAATCTTCTTTATTACGAGATTCAAACACTTTTTGCACCATTCATTTTTCCTGAGACATTATGTTTTATTTTATACGATATACAGTGTGTTCCAGGATAGATGTAACAGGAGGTGTAATGGACCAAAAATTTTAGAATTTTGGAATGGTATTCGGGGATCGAGTCCTGCTTGTTGTAAAACTAAAGTATACCAAAAATGACTTAATTTGGTGTTCTACAGGGTGTTTTATAAGCAAAGTTATAAAAATCACCGCTAATAAAGTACCTTTATTTTTCAAAATATGAAAAAATTCCACTAAGAAAAGTTATTTAGAATCCAATTTTATACCTCTATACCAAATGTCAGGAATATAAAATTATTTTTTTGAAACTTCCCATTTTTTCAATAAATTAATATTTCATTTTGAACCATTCAATTAAAACTGCATAGAAATTATTTTTTGTGAATTAATATTTAAAGTTAAGTAGAAGCTAAAAGTAGGCTATGAGAAAAGCAGTGAATACACATTTAGCATTTACTATTGACATATCTGTCAAACGTAGTCAATATTATCCTTAATTTCTGTTTCAAATTAACGAACCAAGCATAAACAATTAAGTGAAAATGGTACTCACAGTGCGTGAAAAAATTTATATTGTGCAATGCTACGGAATTGGCGGTGGAAACTCGCTAAGAGAAGTGGTAAGTCAATTTAATTTGAAATTTCCAAACACTGCTTTGTCACGTACTCAGGCTATGAGAATAATTAAGTTTCTGGCTACTGGTAGTGTTCTTAGCATGAAAAGAAAAATAAAAGCATATGATGAAGACAATGTTGGGGCTATTATAGCTCATGCCTCTGTTATAGAAAATCCTAGGATGCCACTAAGAGAGAGGTTATCTCTTAGTAATATTAGCAAGTCTGAACTCCAAAGAATTTACAATGCAAAGAAAATTAAGGCATATAAAGCATATAAAGCAAATTGTAAACATACGCTTGAAGAGGGAGATGACGGCCGTAGAATGAATTTTTGTTTGGAGAAAAAATTATGGAAGAGAGATATTCTCATAATTTCATAATTTTCTCAGATGAATCCACATTCACAACCAATGGTGTTGTTTCATTTCAGAATTGTCGGTTTTGGGCTTCTGAAAATCCAAATTTTGGAATTCATTGTAGAAGACAATTCATTGTAGAAGACAATATTATAAAAAAGTGAATGTGTGTCTTATCACGTTGGAGTTATTGGACCTTATTTCATTGAGAAAAGGTTAAACCAGCACACTTATTTACAGCTTCTTGAAAGATTTTCTGAAGAACATTTAAATATTTAAAGAGATATGCCTTTAGTTCATTTTCAACATGATGGTTGCCCTGGCCACTCCACAGAAATGGTTAATCGGTGGTTGAATTTAAATTTTGGAGAAAATTGGATTGCCAGAAATGGACCGACCGATCAAGTGGCCGGCGAGATCCCCAGACCTATCAATATTGGATTTCTTTTATGGGGTCGCCTCAAGCAGTTGGTTTACGCTGAACCACTTCCTAATGATGTAGCAGTATTGAAGCAGAGAATTACAAATGCCGTAAACTCCATACCGTTAGATCATATTCGAAACAGTTTTAAGGACTTCAGGCGAAGGAGCGAAATGTGTGTGGATGTGGGTGGTAGCTACGTCGAATAATAAAAAAATTGTAAACATTGTTTTGTATTGGTCAATAATTAATTTGTTTGTGAATCTGTTATGTTTTTGACATTTATTACTTAACCTTAACATTAACCTTCTGTTAGTAATTGTTTCTTGTTTTACAATTAGTTCGATTAACATTATACCTTCTTACGTCTCGTGTATTCAATTTTTTATTTACCAATAGCCTACTTTTTGAGATGATTAACATTTGCTCCTACACAACTTTAAATATGAATTCGCAAAAAATGAGAAGTTTCAAAAAAATAATTTTATATTCCTAAAATTTGGTATAGAGGTATAAAATTGCATTCTAAATAACTTTTCTTAGTGGAATTTTTTCAAATTTTGAAAAATAAAGGTACTTTATTAGTGGTGATTTTTACAACTTTGCTTATAAAACACCCTGTAGAACACCAAATCAAGTCATTTTTGGTATGCTTTAGTTTTACAACAAGCAGGACTCAATCCCCAAATACCATTCCAAAATTCCAAAATTTTTGGTCCATTACACCACTTGTTACATCTATCCTGGGACACACTGTATATACGTACATACTGCACTAGTATTCAGTCATGGGCGTCATAAACTTTAAAGCTATATTTTCGGTGTCTTGCACAGTTTACTACGATATAATAATAAAATGTCGCCTTCTAGCGGATGAAGGAGTTATGGGTATATAACTCCTTCGTCCATAGCAACCAAGACGATTACTGTAACATAGCCTCTTCTTCTACTCGTTATCTCCTTGGATATTGTAAACAGAACCAAATGCTTTGGGGGTAGGTCGCATATGCACATAACTCCTTCATCTACAATAAAATTTGAGTTCTCCACAAAATGTTACACGAGTCCTTCATCCACTTGCCCCTTCAATTCTTAGTTCGGATTCGGCTTTAGCGGGTCAAAATACATAAGGATACATTAGCCTGGTCCACCGGACAGACCACTTTTTTATATGAAAAACTGTATAGAATCTTTTCTCTCAAAACACTGCTTTTTTGTTTTTTTCTTGGCCGCTCCATGAAAAAGGCTTACCAGGTGATGAATGCGCTGGTCATAAAGCAAGGTGCTGAGAGATGTAAATGTAAAACTTTATTCTCAATTTGTGCCTACCTTGTCCTCAACATATCTTGATGAAACTACAATAAGACCACCTCGGAGTAATACTCGAAGTTTGCAGAATTGAGAACTTCCCTCTGTTGGTGAAAGAAAGTGTAAAATAAAGTACAAATTAAAAAAAAAACCGTACCATATCCCATGTGAGTTTCGAACCCACCCGGGATTCTTGGATTCCGAGTTAAAAGAGAGAGAGAGAGAGAAAATATTTTATTCAACACGACGTGTGGCGTCGTGGTGAGCGTGTGGTTAGGCGGGGTGGGTCCGATTTGGCTCGGTGGCAATGGATTGTTGGCCAGAGCTCCTATCCACCGCAGGTGGAGTTAAAAGCGTAAAAACTACACCACCACTTAACACGTAAAAAAAACGTAAATTTTTACATTATAAGAGACGAGCTAAAATCATATTTCCACGGTTATATATTGCGTTATGAAATGTATATTTGTAAAATGTATAAATACTTAGATTTCCAGATTTATATTCAATTACAAAAACATAAAAATAAAAAAAAAATTCTCAAATTTAAATCATTAATAACATTTTTATCTATTGATCGATTTTATTCATTACGATTCTTCCCCTAGCAAACACTAACTTACTGTCCAAATTTCAGTACAATCGGATTTTTCTTTCTCGAATTATCGTGCTTACAAGAAACGTGACGGACGGACAGACGGACAGACGGACAGACGGACAGACGGACAGACGGACAGACGGACAGACGGACAGACGGACAGACGGACAGACGGACAGACGGACAGACGGACAGACGGACAGACGGACAGATAGCCAGACGGGCATTTTGAAAGTTGTTCAGAATTCGTTCACTAACACAATGGTATAATTTTTTTTTCTCTGCGAGCGATATTTACGGTTTTAGAAATGTGTCGATCAAATGCAATATACTCTTCGTTTTCGTATTTGCGAAGAGTATAATAAATATAACCGACGCTATATAAAAAATTCCCAATATGTGCTGGCAGCTATTTATGCAATAAACTATGTAAAAATGGCAAAAAATAATACAGCAGTTTGAAACAAAACTTTTCAAATTATTATGTAGTAAATGCTGCTCCTCCGTAGATGAATATTTAATGAACATAGAAGGCCTAAACAAAATTCTCATCATAATATGTTTGTTTGAAATTTTAATCTAGTCATATATGTGTGTATGTAGACATTATTTTTTAAGTAATGTTTTTAATGTACTTTTTTATTTATGTTCTTGACCTGTTCTATCTATAATTGGCACAAAGAACTAATAAAGTCTATCTATCTATCTATCTATCTATGACTGATAATAATCAATCACTCATATATGTTAGTAACCACTAGCACACAAGCTGTTCTGTGTCGTAGATATAATTTTAATATCCTTATGCCTGCAGGTGATAATTATATATCCATTCTGTTTGGTAATTTTCAGATAAATTATAAAAAAGTAGAGTTCTATTATTGTACCTTATTAATAAAGCACCGAATATTTTATATAATTAGTTTACCTGAAAAGATAAAAAAAAACGATGTGGATACACACGATTTTAGAACTCCTGTAACAGACAAAGACACAGCTAGGTATTTTATGACGTGACAAAGAAATAATTACCAAAGGACAGGATATTATACCTGCGAAGCGAGATCATTAAAAAACCGTCTGGAATCTGGATTGTGAATAGTTATCCTCGTCTAACTGAACTATTAGCTATGGTGATTTCTTTGTCTCGCATACACCTGTGGCGCCTTTTGGTTTATAACAGTGGCTGTAATTGACCTTATAGTCTCCATTAAAATTTTTACACGTGATTTACCTCTTGAATACACCTGTGGATGGGTTTTATCGGGAAGTGCCATTCTATTGTCTTTCAGAATCGAGAGGAACGGAAGTAAACGGTGAATTATCTGACTTGGAGAGAATAATGTTTTTCAATAAACGATATAATGAATATATGGAATTTGATAGGTATAATGAACGATGCCGTTGAAATATGCAATATTATAAAAGTGTTTAGAAAGGACAACTATATTATATTACAAGAAAGTCTCAATTCAACTTGAAGTAAAGATATATAAACTATTATTTAAAATAAAATAAAACCGTTTTGCGATTGAACTAATGACTTGGAGCTAAATATTTAAATACCAGCATCAAAAGTAACTCTTTTAGAAAAATAATTTTAACATATTAAATTATGATCGTAGTAGTATTATTGAGAGTGTTGATTTATATACATATTTTAAACGTATATTCTTAGTTGCAGCGAACTAATCTATAAACAATAATTTCTCATTGTGAGACTTGGCTGGAAAATCTGGATGTGAAAGTAGTGATTCCTTGAGCAGCGGTTTTAAAAAATTGTTGAAATTTGGAGGATAGTGTTTTTTAACCTTTCACCGCTTATGTATCGTGGACGGTAATAGATACCACAAAAATGCATTGTAAAAAAATCGAATGCTTTTTTTTTCGGTGGGTGGGGGCTTGAAAACGTAATTAACTGAATGATTTTCAACATACTGTTTTTAATATTTGACTTCAAGGAACTCCCCCTTTTCTATTTCTTAAAAATTGTAATGAACAGTTCATAACAAATGTGTTTTTCACAAATGTTTTAAGGGATCAAAAAACAGACCCCTTTATGCTTTATTATATTATAGGTACACAAAAGTTTTCGAAAATTTCATTTTCTGTTAAATTTATAATATGTCCTTTTTCCGAGGAATCAACAGGAAATTAGTTATCTCACCCGAATGGTCTTACTCGATTGACCTACAAATAAAATGTTACTTGTACTTTGTTTGAATTGTCACGTCCTTGATTTCATATTTTCCAGTTTTCTAGTGAATGCAAATTTAGAATTATTACTTTTTGTTATAAGGACCTTTCTGTTTCAGGATTTTACGAATTTTCGATTAAAAAAGCAGTTGAAATGGTCGACTGGGTCGTGACATATAGCTCGTTATTCATATGCCTGATTTCCGTCATTTTTTCAATATGGCGAGTTACACTTACATGGAATTAAGTAGGAACTTAAAGGTGTGATACAGGATGAAAAGAACTTTCCATCGATGTATAGAAACCTTAGTCAGCACAAACTTTGAGCACTTTTCCTCATTTGCCTGGTTTATTTATCATTTCTTGCCGTATTAATTAATGTTGTGACCTGATTTCTTTCTGACTTATATTCTTCCCGTTGGACGTCAGATGTTGTTATTTTGTATTCTTTTCTAGACCTCATTTCCCCCTTTATGTTCCAGTTATACGTTTTTTTTTACTCAAGGTGTGACGTTCATTAGAATTCTCTTTTCAGGGTATATTTTACCTATCGATAACATAATATTTCCGATGAAGTATACAGCACGTTTATGTCAATACAAGAGTAATAAATACTTTTTTCATAACCTTTTATTTAATATGTTTATCTGACTAATTTTAATCCAATTTTGCTCTTCTCTTGTTTATTTACATGTTCATAATTTATTTAACTAACCTTTAAGGATGTACGGGAGAGATATTTTTTAACTCAGAATTGAATGAAATTTGGTTTTGGTGTATGTGTTTCTAAGAACCTTGCAAAATATCAGATTTCTCGTCTACATAATTGAAGAGAAAACTAGCTCGGAACTTTCAATCCAATGAATATCGGTAATGACATATACCGACCATTCGCGTGGATAATTTCTTTAAAAACAACCAAATAATTCTTGCAGACTTGGTACACTGAGGGTCATTTATTCGTAAATATTTACAACAAAACATTTACGAATCATTGTTAATTAATGGCAGCTTTGTTTTAAGACCGCAAGCTCCTTTAACATCTGTCTATTCTCAAATCTCAGTGTTTATCGACTTTTGTCACCTTAAATAACTATGTAAAGACGAAATAAAAGCACACAACTGTCAGAAATTTTCGAAGCGTAACGGAAACTTATCAGAGCAGCCGAAATCTGCATTTGCCAACTGTACGTTTTTTTTAGACGCGTATACCCCCACATTGAACCAAACTGCTTCTAGATATCAGAATGAGATAAAAGAAAAAAGAGTGACTCGGATATAAACAGTAGCAATTGTAGATAAGCGATGGCGGCGAGTTGAAAGGAAGCGGGCCCTGTATAAATGCATGCAACTATGTATTAGCGCGCGGCCCGATGAGACAATGGCGGTGGGTTGCAAAGGCTTAAAAAGGCCCTTATGCACATTGCTCACTGGGTCGCCTCTTTAGAGATGTCCTTATATTGCTTTCTTGCCTTTGACCGGCGATCCTCTCACAATTGTCTTTGACCGTTTGCCGAAACAAAGGGATGTCCGAGGATCGACTGCAATAATTCCCGTAGAGGAGCTCTCGGTGATTTTAATGCTGAGGCAGGAGACGAGCACCTTGTCACACATCTAGCTGTGCCTATAAAATCAATATTTTTTTTATTTACAAATTGTAAGTTGTAATTGCAATTTGAAGTTCTCAGTGACCATTTAATTAAATTGTGTTTTATTTATTACTCCGCAATAGGACTTAAACTTTGCAAAATATGATTTAAAAAAGTTGGCAAAACAATTGATAAAAAATAACAAAATTTTATATTTCTAGAGACAAATTTGGCAATTATTATAAATGCATTTACAAAGTAAATTATTTTTTTTACAACTACAGGACATGGTTTTACAGCCTGTATTACATTTATGAAGCTTAATTAAAGAGTCTGGCAAAGGAGGTTTTAACATTTGAGTCGGGTGCAGATTGGCATCTCGTAATTCACAGCCAAATTGTACAAAGTTGAGAGATTGTACAGTGGTTCTGATGCATTTTTCCTTTTTCCTCAAACGATATAAATACAGAGCATCGGATGTACAAAATTTAAATTGTAATTAGCTTGTAGCGTAATTCGTCTGCTGTAGCTTTTTCTTTCGCAAATAAATAAGTACAGATTTCTTCAATCTGATGAAAGTCTATCAAAGTTCCTGGATTGTTACCAACATCAATGAGAGCTTCCTGAAGAAATACTTCTGATGCAGAATTTAAACTTTGTATTTTACTTCCAAATAGGCTTGTCGAAAAATATCCCCCCCCCCCCCTCTGGAAGGCTAGCTAAATTTTCACCATGAAGGGAGATGAACTGTCACAGCGTATTTTAGTAATTATAAAATATGAGAGTATGACAGTGATTTTCTCAAGATCAAATTAAAATGAGATAGAAGTACATTAATCGTTTGTTTTAACAAGAGATTCTCCAGTTTTTACCTATTTGATTAAACAAGGCTAGCATGTTAACGTTTTGTTTCAATAGAAACTGTCCTTGGCGTAGATAACAAACAGCTAGTAAAATTTTCCGTAATGCGAGACAGTTCTGACAGTCTTGATGTTTCATTACTTTAATTTCACAATAATTGTTGACTGCAATTTCTTATTTTAAACATTTTGCAATTGTCAATGTGGGAAATATAGGTGCATATTTTTTACACATAACCTAAAACTAAATATATTTCTGAAAATAAATCTACGTATTTACATATTATTATGGTAAGGCCTCACTCTGGACGCTGAAACTGAATATACAAGACAAAAAATCAATTTTTTTTATTTGAAATTTTTTTTTCAAATGTTAAAATTTTAAAACGACAATCTTGTGGATAATCGTTAACCAGACATGTCTTAAAAATTTCAAATCAAAATGTTAATTACTAATTATTTTATAACAGTTTTAAGATGCTGAAGTTGGGCGCACCCAAAATTACTGTTATGATATAGATAAAAACAAAAATACCCAAAATTTTGTTTGGCAAACTTCAGAATTTCATTATTTATATCTTTCTGAATGTAAATCATCAACTAGAATGAATATTATGAATTTTTCAAACGCATTGTTTTACTTAATGGTTGTGTTAGTAGTACTTAGTGGTAATTACAGTGCGGCAACTTTAGAGAGCTGTCTCTTTAGGAAGATAATTTACACAGAAGTCATCATATTTTGATTTCATCTATTTGCTCTACGCCTATTTGCTTCTGAGACACCCTGTATAATGTGCCGGATGTTTGTCTCTAGACTTCTCTCTAGAATAATTATAATTTCCACTGTAACAATGTTTCTTTTCTTCTTCTTTTTATTCGCAACATCTTGCCAGACGTATTGTGGCCCATGCATTCATCTAGTCGATCTCTGCTTATTGTGTAGCACGTCTGGCAGTATCACGTCATCTGTCACGGTTACTTGTTTCATCAGCTCTTTCTTGACATCGGTCCAAAGTTTTGGAAGGGATTCTCTTCGCCTCTTTTCATCTGGTTTTTTCAAACCCATCAACTAAACCTTCTTTTTAACATAAAATAAATACAAGATATACACATTTCTATATCAACATCATTTATTTGTATTTAGCACACTCAAAGAATTGATTTATATTTGACTCTTGTACATCCAGTTAAAATTTATATCTTTTTCTAATATCACCTTTTCGATTTCAGATTCGGCACAGATTTGGATGTTACGATGAAATATCAACGAGTGGTTCGAGGAAAGTGAGACACTGTAACTGGGTCAGATTTGTAAGGGTGGCAAATGCGTTCAACCCTGCTGTTAATTTCGTTGCGACAAAAGTTAGAGGAGAACCTGTATATGAAGCTGTCAAACCAATCGCCCCGGACACAGAACTACTTGTATATTATTTGCCAGAGAGACCTGAAGAATTATTTTTCGTTAGAATGAGGGCATCACTGTACAGACAAACGATGGACTCCATATTAGAAGGTAAGATAGGTATTTAATTGTTATTACATTAGTAGTTATTTAAGTACTCTATTATCTATAAATTTATTGTTAATTCTGGGGTTCCTCAAGGATGGACTGTTGGTCCATAATTATTTTCTGCAAGCAATTACTAATGATATTGGAAATTGCATTTTTTGAATGATATCATTATAAGCAAAATATTTTATTAAATTCATTAAATAAATGATTAATTTGAAAAATTGAATTAAAAAAAACAAGTACTACAAGTACAAGATACTAAGATATTGTCCTTAATAGTGGAAGTAACGAGGATTTTCTCGAAAAAAAGCAAAATCATGCTAAAGTTATGAAACTAATCCCCCCCTTTTTCGAGGGTACTAAACACAAATAACAGGGTAAAAAAGTTTTTAGTCATACGCACCCCCTGCACGGCCAAAAACCACCCTTTTTTACTTATTTTTCATATGAAAGCTTGACATCGACTATTTTTGCAAGGATTCTTTGTTTCTTCATGGGGGTATAACGGATGGTGAAAGGTGATGTCAGATAGTAGATCGCAACTGCCCTTGGGGGGTAAACGTCTTTACCAAGAAAAAAAAATGAAAAAATTTACACCCCCTGACAGCGTAAATTCCACCACAAGAGCGGTTGCTGTCTACTACCTAACATAACATTTCACTATCTGTTATATCCCCATGAAAAAACAAAAAATCCCTGCAAAAATAGTCGATGCCAAGCTGTCATATGAGCTTCATATGAGAAATAAGCAAGAAGAGGTGGCTTTTGGCTATTTCAGGGGGTGCGCATGACTAAAAACTTTTTTCACCCTGTTACTCATGTTCAGCACCCTGGAAAACGGGGAGGGGGGAGGATAGGTTTCATAATTTTAGCACGATTTTGCATACTCTTTAGACTCCTTACTTTCACTATAAAGCCACGAAATGACATCATCCATAGTTCAAAGGATTACATGTGATTTTATGCATTACTTATTAGGTGTCGAATGGCTTGGTATGTATGATGGTTAGTTCAGGATAAGAATGTTTAGGGCTCAAAAACAGATAGCTGCAACTTTAATACTGCGACATCCACGTATAGTTGAGTGGAAGTATAGTGGAGTTAAAGAACAATTTTTTTTTGTTCAGATAGGCTTAGAATTTCATATAACGTCCAGACTTTAAGTACGAACAAGAAAATTCTGTAACTTTTTTTGTACACACGATTACTCTGGAACGGTTTAAGATATCGACTTGAAATTTCATACACTTATATATTATAACGAGAACTGGAACTTCAAAAGATGGATTTAAATGGCAAAAGAGCTCTAATAACTCAGCCATTCTAGTTCAGTTCGTGGCCTTAGGTTAAAATCGAAAGGTTGGAAACAGGAAAGGTATGCAATGAGTGTCATACAATAGTTTATTAATCCTATTTTAAAAAATTGATAAAGAGAATAAATAATTAATGCAATTAAGCACCTATAATAGAGATATGTTTTCCACACGTTGCTGAGATTGATTTTTTCCGATCTGGGAAGCGAACGTTTTGGTTGAAGTTGGTGCGTGAGAATGCTGAGAACAATGCGGGACGCGAAGAAATCCCAAACGCGCGTCTGCATCTCCCATAAATTACACCTTTTTATTAAGTGAATTGGTTTGAGGCTCTATTTGTTTAATTTTACCCATAGAATTTGTTTATTTACTGTATACTACCACATTCAACTGCATTTTTCAGCTATCTTGGAATATGCCGACAGAAAATCATTTGTAGGCGATCCATAATTATTGCTCCTTTAAATTGCTAAGTATGTATTTGCGCCCATCTTATCCCCTTTACATAATTCCCGAATATACGTTGTACCTAAGTTTGTTTATAAAAAAATCGGATTTCGTGTTAGCTATAATTAATGAGAATATGATTTACATGATCAAACAGACCTTCAAATTTTTGATATTTGTTATGAAATTAAACAACTATTTAGTACTTATCTGTCCGAAAATTTCCATGTTAATAAGTAAAAACGTTCACACATTAAACACATGTTAAATAAATTAAATAGTGCGGTCCGATAGCATTAAAAATCATAAAAATATTTCAGTGCTGGCGGTGAACGTGCCCTTTTATTTTTTTGAAACTTCCCATTTTTTGCGAATTAAGAGTTGAATTCATATTTAAAGTTGTGTAGGAGCAAATGTTAATCATCCACTGCTTTTCTCATAGCTTTAGCTTCTACATAACTTTAAATATTAATTCACAAAACATAATTTCTATGGAGTTTTAATTGAATGGTTCAAAATAAAATACTAATTTATTGAAAAAATGGGAAGTTTCAAAAAAATGATTTTATATTCCTGAAATTTGGTATAGAGGTATAAAATTGCATTCTAAATAACTTTTCTTAGTGGAATTTTTTCATATTTTGAAAAATAAAGATACTTTACTAGAGGTGATTTTTACAACATTGCTTATAAAACACCCTGTAGAACACCAAATCAAGTCATTTTGTGGTATACTTTAGTTTTACAACAAGCAGCACTCAATCCCCAAATACCATTCCAAAATTCCAAAATTGTTGGTCCATTATACCTCTTGTTACATCTATCCTGGGACACACTGTATATTTACTTTGAGCATGTGTAATATCTATTTCCGAGGGGCAAACCGCGAAGGAAATCAAAGGAAATCTTAGGAAATCCCAGGAAATCTGGAGGAAATCTAAGGAAATCTTTTACTTTCCGGATATCCACCCAACTCCTCACAAATTTTTGGAAAAAAATTCGAAGAAATCTTAAGGAAATCTGAGGAAATCTTAAGAAATCCTAGGAAATCTTAGGAAACCTCAGGAAATCTTTTGCTTTTAGGATTTCTCCCAACCGCACTTCAAAAATTCTTTGAAAAGAACTTTAGCAAATATGAAGGAAATCCGAGGAAATCTGTGTAATCTTCGTCAAAGTGGAAATCTGGTGTACAAAATTTTGGGCGTGGTTAACCTCTCGCCTATTTAAAAAAAAAAAATTAAACAAACGCCGTCAACAAAAATATCAATTCGTAGTTCATATGAATATCCTTAAAGCTAGGAACTGACGTCATCCATAAACCAATAAAGGTACGCAAGTGGGAAATTTAACCAAGTCACTAAGGATTCAACAGTTAATTTTATCTAGTGATATACTCGTAGAAAAAGAAAAGCCGACGTAACCTGTACAACTTACTTTAAGTCAATCTACACAGCTGTTTAAAATTTATAATATAAGAAATAAAATAATACCATAAAAAAGGAAAAAATAACTAATCTGAACAACTGTATAGCTTTTTAAAACTTATATCACTAACAGAATAAAAAACTGAGACCCTTAGAGTGGGGGTGGTAATGGGATTGGCAGTGCGAGTAGCAGATTCCATAATAATTTTGAGACCATGGCTTCTCGTACATATACTAGATCCAATTTTAGGCCTGTTTATTAATTTACCCCCCCAACCCTTCGACGGAATAACCTCAAAATATAATCTTGAAATTTTCAGTGGTGGTTAACAGTCACAATAACGATATTTTCTCAAAATGTTGTCGTATGTAATATCACTAGTATTTAGAATTTTATCGTTAAATTTGTGTAATCTGTGTTATCTTCGTCAAAGAGGAAATCCGGTGTACAAAATTTTGGGTGCGGTTGACCCTCGGGTTTTTGGGTGGCCCCTCGGGTTTCTAGGATCGACGATTTCAAATATTATATTATTAAAGTTCCATAAACAACTATTTCCGCATAGTGAAGTGCAAATATAATATCAAAATTTTTTTCATTGTGAGAAACTTGGATAGAAAATCTGGATGTGGAAGTAGTGATTGTTTGGGCAGCGGTTTTGTTACTTCGTGATCACAGAGTGAAATATTTTATTTTTAAACGTAGCTTTAAGTTATACTTGCCGCGTAAGCTATATTACAACCTTTACATATCATTTTTCCTGAAGAATTTTTTTGTATGATCAAATTGTAACAGCTTTGCTAACGATTTATGATTTTGAAATATAAAAGTAGGGGGATTCAAATAGTTACAGATAGGCAAGGGTTAGCCTATATATTGCTATGTATTACTACAATTTACATGAGTTATATTTACTTCGAGCAATATAACTCAAGAAAAATTATAGATAAAATTTAGGAGCACAGACCATGTTTGCGGAAAGTATTTCAAGATATAAAACATGATATATGTCAATGAGTGCAAAGTGCTTTATAGCAATAAAGCTGTATATAGAGCTGGTTATAGAATTTCCGGTGATAAAAGTGCATGTTGGTGCTGTTAAAAGCCGATCTAGTTATTTTACCACTAATAGCAACATGCGGCACCTTCATCTCCTTCCATTCAAACAATTAATTAAGTACAACTTTTCCATATTTTTGTTTCCATTTTATTCATTAATTCTTAAATAATCAAAAAATGTTTGAAAAGTAAATACGTTCTTGCTTAGCTGTCTTATAATCATTTTTAATACAACACATAATCATGATGGATGATGTTATAGCCCAAATGCATATCATGTTTGATGAATCATTATCTACGGGTAATTAAGAAACAAAACATTTTTTGTGTTACATTTTTGTACACGGTCATCCCATATCGCATAAAATTAATTAACAGAAGAAATAAAAATAATAACAAGTTTAACCTTCACAACATCAGGTATGCTGGACTATATTACTGTGTGATATGCGTAATTAAAATGAAACTGTCACAGCTCAGCTCACGGTTGTTTGTGCTAAGCCGCTGGTTTCTTAAGTATTCGAATAACACTCGAAACTATTTAAACCGTTTCTTAAATTTTACAGACATTGTAAATTATCCATGAATTCAACATTTCTCACATACGATTCATATCCAGTATTTCTATATACCAAGTGTTTCGATGACTATAAGCAATAGTTATAGGGCAGGTAGCTGTGAGTAATTCTAAGCAAGAATGGCAACCCCAAGATTGCCGATCTTGGGGTTGCCAATACTCCGTTACGTAATTTCATCGATTTTTAAAATACATAACCGTATTTTCAAAATTACGTGTTATTGTTATAAAAAAAATTAGAAAAATTTACAGTAAATGTTGAATATGAATGCTATTCGATAGTGTGCTGCAAGTGTTTCATCTAATTGATAATATTATGATAGAAACTCGGTAGAGAATATCAATAGAACTGTGGAAAATTTTACTTGATAATGACTGTGGTTCCAATTTTCCAATTTAAATATCTTTTACTTTATTTAAGTATGGGTACATGTCAAAAAAGTATATCATTTATTTCATTAGTATTAACAATATATGAAAGAGCTACGTACTAACAACAACGCGAGAACCACGCGATGTCACGCAGTGGCCAGGCGTTGTGGCAGAAATTCTTGCAGGCATGATAAAAATACATTATTTTGTCATAGAAGAGATTGTATAGGGAACATCAATAAAAACCCTGTTAAAAAAACAGTATATAAAAACCTGTTGTCGCACAATGTGCCTAATTTCTATATTAAGGTATTTCAGCGAGGGGTTCAAGGAGGTATCAGGAAATGGGAAGTGGATATGGAATTGTGTATGTTGGATTTATATGTGTATGGGAGGTGGGGATTTTAGGGAGGGAAGTTACGTCAGTCATTTCTGGGTAAATCGTAGAGTGGTAGTCGTTCATGTAGAAGTTTGTGGACGTGTGTAATGTTGTCGCATCTTCTTGTATGTGTTAGGTCACGAGTTAAGTCAGAATTAAGAGGTTTCTATAGTAGGAATTTTTGAGCAGTCTTGTCGATGTATTGTCGTATCATTTGCATCCCTGTGAGTCTATAGTTAATATACCTTGGCTAATTTGTTGATAGACGCAGCAGCTTATTTTGAGTACGCTGTAACCTAAGGCACTGTGTATCTGAAATGAAATTCCAAGATACACAGGCATAGGTCAGCATTGGCCGAAGATTACCTTATACATATTGATAGCTTGCAACGTCTATTAACTAAAGGTTAGAGTAGACTAAGAGTTGCATAGGCCTTATTGAATACTCTAGTTATATGGGATGCAAGTGTTAGTCTAAGAAGTTTAACAGTTTTCCTTTCAGAAATTACCACATTTTTTATTTTTAGTTTTGAAAAGGTTTTGATGTTTGTAAAGGACTTCGGAACAAAACCCATGAAAATGTTGATTCGGTGGAATCGGCTGAAATTTTGGTATTTTGTAGTTCAAGTCACGCTGGTCAAAAGTTCTTATTACATCGAGCCAATCCTATGGACAGTTTTTGAGATACAGCTTGTCAAAGTTAGGTAATTTGCGTCGTTTTAGACATTCAAGAACTTTTTACTCTTAAACTATTAACTTTAGCAAAAAGTTGCAAGGGTCGAAATATTTTTGTTCAAGTCCAATAAAGCTCAAGAATTTTTTTCAAAATTTTTTGATCAATTTTTAGGTTAGGTAAAATATATATATGTTATATTCCGGCATGCTTCGGTGGGATGGGTTGAAACTTTGCTATTTTGAAGTTAAAGTCATCCTGATCAAAAATTCTCATTACAAGGTCTTAACAACGAGGTAACGGGTTATCTATACGTGTCTATGAATGGTTTCCAGCGTGTTTGTGTACTGTGTGCATGCGTTTATGTGTATGTATGTACCAGTGTATACAGGGTTCTTCGGAAATATCGATGACAAACTTCTGGTGAAGATTCTACATGCAAAAATATGTTCGCAAATACCTTGAGCTGCGGCCCTTTGAAAATGGCACCCAAAAATTGATTATTATTTTATATTTCAGAAAACTTTTGATTTACAGAGACGCGATTTTATACGCATATTGAACAATAACACAAGCTTATTTTTACATTATTTTTTTTTAAATATTTTTTACCGTAAGTGGGTGATATTGAGAGGGACTGCCGATATTTTCCATTTTCATTTATTTTTTTTTCACTTTAGTACAAGAATGTCATTCACTAATTAAAAATACTCGAAAAATGTCCTTTTTCATTTTAGTCGTAGGATGAACCGTTTGTGAGAAAAATCGTTATAATGAGTTTGATGCGGAATCGTTGAAAACACAAGCGTATTATGGTTTCTGAGCACGGCATGAAAATCCCATAAAATATCCAAATATCAATGATTCTTCTTCGAACGATACATGATGCTGAAAACAGAGCCCTTGTTCCTGAAAATCCTATGGATGTTCTCAATATTTAAAAACAAAAAAAATATTAAAAAATAACAAAAAGTAAAAACAAAGAGATAGAAAGTGAAACCAAAAAATGGGATCACCCTGGTTAGCAATGAGAACGCTCTCATAAGAAACATAGTGCCGGTAAGAGCAGGTTCTTTGATAAAAATAATCACACACACACGCATACACGTACAGAACACGCTGGGAAGCCATTCAGAAACAAGTACATATAGATTACCCGTTACTTCGTTGTTAAGACCTTCAGGAGCGAAAACCACTCATAGGATAGATTCAGTGCAATAGGAATTTTTGATCAGCATGACTTTAACTACAAAATAGCAAAGTTTCAGTCAATCCCACCGAAGCATGCCGAAATATGACATATATATTTTACCTAACCTAAAACTTGATAAAAAATTCTGAAAAAAATTCTTGAGCTTTATTGGACTAGAACAAAAATATTTCGACCCTTGCAATTTTTTGCTAAAGTTAATAGTTTAGGAGTAAAAAGTTCTTGAATATCTAAAATGACGCAAATTACCCAACTTTGACAAGCTGTATCTCGAAAATTGTCCATAGGTTTGGCTCGATGTGATAAGAACTTTTGATCAGCATGACTTGAACCACAAGTTACCAAAATTTCAGCCGATTCCACCAAATCAACGTTTCCGGGGTCCTTTACGGTGAAACGTGATAATTTCTGATTTGGAAAAAATTATTTTGATTTTCCATTGTTCGTTAGTCTGTTGGTGTGATATTCTATTTTTTGAGTTGCGGTTTGTTCGTAAAAACTGTGGGAGTAAATAGTAGTATCGTCAGCGTAGAAGAGGAGGATGAGTAGAAATGTCGGAGATGTATAGGTTAAAAAGGAAAACAGAGTACGAAACCTTGAGGGATCCCCACCGAAAAGACTGTGGTTCCGATCAATAGTTGCTACCCAATAAAGTTGAAAACGCACAGAAAGCAAATGAAGACGACTGTCCATTACTGATGATCCAGCCTTCCAAGATACATTCAAGGAATATATAAATGATATCAACCCACTAAATGATGAAGATGCAAATACATTGAGGCAATTTCTAGAAAAGAGCAGTAATAAGAACACAAAGCAATATGCGTAGGAATGTGAAGCAACCTTAGATAATATCTAAAACTTTAACTCAAGAACAAAACGGGAAATTCCTGAAGGCTCTAGACATTAAAAAGTATGACAGACAGAGGTGAAGAATTCAAACTTCTTGTCAAACAGAAAAGAAATGAATATGTCTGTTACTTATTAGAATAATGGTAGGTCTTCTAACTGGACATTGTAGGCTTAATAGACATATGAGTCTAATGGGCCTGGCAGAGGATGCAACATGCAGATTCTGTCAAGAGGAAGAGGAAACCTCAGTACATGTGCTGTGTCATTGCGAAGGCCTAGCCAGACTGAGCAAAGAGAGACTTGGCAAAGAGAAACCAAGGGCAGATAACTATACCAAGGAGCCCGTATCAAGGCTATAGAGTCTGATACAAAAGACAAAACTGGATAAGGAGCTCTAAGTAAAATTAGACAAGGAGTGCCACAATAGATTGCGGTGGTCAAGGCCAATCAGCCATGTTCCTTTTTTTTCAAATCTAAATAATCTACTTTGTGATATTCCATTATAACAAATAACTCACTGTTTCTATTTGCGCCTGAAGTTTCTAGTTTCTAGACTGTATTATTGTGATTGCGCACTGTGCTTGGGAATGGAAACTAAGCTGCAGTACTGAAATCAGAAGTGAGGGCGGCTATACATAATCTATCAGCTTACAAAGTAGCTAGTGTCGACGATATCACGACAGAAGCGCGAAGTTATTTGGTAAACACGGAGCTAGTACGCAAATGAGTCCGATGCCTGGGGAACTCTTGCATGCCACCAAATAAAAACAGAACAATAGATGTTCCTGATAACAAGAGATTGCTGGCTTTAATTACATATTCTATCAAAATAATGCTCTATATTCCTCAATCCAGATTTCAGCATCATTAATTTTGATCTGGTAAGCAGGTTTTGTTAATGAAAGAGGTACTTGAGAAAAATACTGAATTTACGACATCTTATCGAGACGACTGGCAAAAGACGTGTAATAATCCCAATTTTATTCTACTCACCGATCCCAACAAATGTTAGATTTTTGGTGGTATATTATAACAGTATCTTGAGTTGGAAATATTGCAGTGAAAATCTTGTTCCTAAACTACGCAACTCTACAGAAATAAAAATTTTGAAATTGCGTAACGTGAATATCATACCTTGTGATTTGGTTTTACTACAAATAAAACTAATAGAACTAAACCATTATTCAACTTTTGAGTGTTATTCACTTTTTTTCACTTCAACATCGTATAAATTATCGGATCTAATGGAAATTGTGGTGGTATCGTCTGCATGCAAAATAATGTGATAAATTTTTTCGCCATGGGCATATTGTTAATATGAATCAAAAAGAGTAAGGGTCCTAATATGGAACCCTGAGGCACACCTGTCCTTAAGTTTTTTTAAAAAATTCAACAACATAATGTCAAATGTTGTTGAATTTAATAATTTGACTACAATTTTACGAATAAGATTTCAATATTTTTATACAATTTACATTAATTGTATATTTTAGCTTTATAGTATGGAGGCTGCGACACTATTTTTTGTAAGATTTGCTTAAAATTAGTTTTTATTTTTGTTATATTTAAGCAGTGTTTTTACAAAATCGACACCTGCAGGCGGACCAGCGAGCCAACGGCTGATCGAACTTTTTTGCTCCTACCAAAACCATGTTCCGTCGAATGGCCGGCAGCACAAATTTTTTAATAATAGTACTAATAGTAATAGTAATAAAATACTCGAAAAAAATTGAGTTTATTTTAATTATATAATCTATGATAATGATAGGTGGCAGGAAATCATTTTCCATCATACTGTAATATCAAGAAAGAACACACAAATATCAACTTTAAACACGTATAGCAGTGACACTTTTTTTTTAAATGATCAAAATGCTGCTGCCAAGCGTTGGCCCACTAACGAAGTGGGGAGTTTGTTTTGTGGATAAGTTACATTAGTATGGTCGAAAAAGAAAAAAACAACTTTTCTCTGTTTCTTATTCGGATACTCTGCCACATGTATTTTCTTTTAACAATGTCGTGAAATCTACAAAATAATACAATTAACCAGTATTTTACTGGAAAATAACCTCTAGGCCTGTGACTTTTACGTCAAAGGATCAGTTAGATGATGGTGAAATAATGAATAAGAACAAAAATATAAAAATGACGTATTTTGCTGACGTTTCGGAAAACGAATCTGTTTCCTTTCTCAAAGCGTATTATAAATGTATTTGTGCTGTGTATATTAAATATACAGTTCTATGAATATATTTGTTATATTCAGTATCCATAGATACTTACTGCTTACACAGAAATGTTGATATAGGTATCTAGTTGATAGTTTTATTTTAAACAATGTTGAGTTTGTTAAGTTCTTCTTTTAACATCGGCAGCCAGGCTGTACAAACATCTACGGAACAATTCGACACGCATTTATCCTCATTCAACAGTATTATAGCGGCTTCTTTAATTTTTCTTTTCTTGCTATCTGTCTCTTTTGTTAAAATTTTCGCCGAATTCCAGTTTATTCTATGTCCGTTCTCCCAAGCGTGTTCGCAAATCTTCGATTTCTGAATCTCATTCTTCCTAATGTAACCCCTGTACTCACCCAATCTAACACTGAATGGTCTGGATGACTCACCCATATAATGTTTATTACACTCACACGGAATACTATAAATGCAGTTTTTTGAATTTTGCTCATGATTTAGCGCTTTTGTTTTTGTTAAAATAGATCTCAATGTATTGCCCGTTTGAAATATCGTCCAAATATCAAATCTATTGCCACAACCAACATTTAGACCATATTTAGAAGAAAAAAAAAACAAGTTTAAACAAACATATCAACTAAAAGTGTCATTGGTTCGTACCATTAGAGCATTTTACAATTGAATTAAAAATTTTTATATAGTAAATCATTTATGTGTCATTTTGTATCATTGTTAAGTTTTTAATGTAATTTTATGATGATTCCTATACATTATGCTATGTAGAAAGGAAAATAAAGCATTACATTAAAAGAAGAGAATATGATGTGCCTATATACCTTAGCCTCGTGAAAAACTGTAAGCCTTTTTACAATGTGGAATGAGTCAAATTGTGAACCGTATTATTGGAGAACGGAACACCCAGACATATGGTCTTCAATACTTGCCATCTATATAGCGACACATTTAGTCGCTATAAAGGACCCCGCCGAATCCTTATGGGAAATGGCTTTCGGTCAAACTCTTTGAAACTCTGGATTCTGGTAGTTCCTGATGTGTAGAACAAAAGTTCTCAAAAGCACTAAGTCCTAAAAACTCATTGGCTTGAAGTTGGACTTTACGTGCATTTCACAACATAGTTAAATTCTTATGGGAAATGGCTTGTTTTTAGGACTTAGGGCCCTTCAGAACTTTTGTTCTATACATCAAGAACTACCAGAATCCAGGTTTCAAAGTGTTTGACAAAGCCATTTCCCATAAGGATTTTGAGGGGTCCTTTTGATTTGGCGAAAGTCCAAGAAATGTAAAGTTGTAAAAGGCACCAGGTAGAGATATGTTCTTGATGTATCCATGATGTGGATTGGAAGATGAATTCCTTGAACAGTACCACACTAACTGCTCGATCCTCCAAAAAATGTGTCCATCTCAATACAACTTTCTAGCATCGTCTTCTTCTTAATCCTATCACTTTTTGTTCAAGTAAACTTCAACACTTTGAGCGGATATGCCATCACGGAATTGATGGTAAAGTTCTTGTGAGCGCCTAACAGACAACCACAACAGATAGTGTGATGTTGCCAGACGTGTCATACGGCAAAGGGGAGTCAGTCAGAGTAATTTATAGGTTACGAGACGTCTTGACAGACGTTTCGTAACATATACATTACTCTAATCGAATTTCCCTTGCAGCGTTTCGAATGAACCAGCTGTAGCGTATGTATTTTATTCTGCTATTTCATTGATTTGTAGGTTAAAAATTATCCCATTAGATGGATTAAGCTTCCATGTTTGTCTGAATCTTAAATTTGCTACTAGGATTTATTGATTAGAAGAACGTTCTGAGGCTCTGGTATTATCACACTACAACATGTTTTTTAGTAGAGCTGAGGAATAATGGAATCATTAAAAGCAAACTGTGTAATGTAATTCCAAAACAGTAATAAATTCGATATTTATTTTGATTATAACTTATTTTTAGTGTTATTATTGTGACGGTCCTTTTTTGGAATGGACGTCGTTATATATTAAAGGCAATCAAAATGTTAACTTGTGCAAATAGGCCATAAATCCATCAGTGGCCGTTGTGCTTTGCACTCCAAATTAGCTATTGTTTCATAGTAAGCACGATGAGGATGGGCGGCGTAGTCTTGGTTTTTGTTTTCGTCAAATTAAATAATTAAAACAATTTATGGACCAGAGCTTACCATGCACAACTAACAGAAATGAATGCAAAAACTTTGCATAAATAAATGATCATGCCGATAATTATCAATCGAGTATAATCGTTACATAAAGCATTTTAATAAAGCATTGTTGAATACATTTATTAACAGTCATAAAGGAGCTTTGTAGTAAGTCCGTTAGGGACAAGCAGAATATTACATTTACAATGTTGCATAAAAAACAATTAGTTTTATCAACTACTGCAAATAATCGGGAAGATAGGAAATGTTACCTTGAATTAAGATATGTCTATTATGGTTCTGCAGATCATTGATTATTATGGTGTACTATTTTCAGTCTTACTGGATGAAACTTTGGCATCTTGGAGAGGATTTTTTATTCACATGTAAGTAGGAATATTGAGATGTATTCCTACTACGAGATGAAGACATGCTATCTGTGTTAATGGATATACACACAAACACAATCGTTCATAATTATTTTTGTGCCTGAAACATGTGACTTTTTAAAATATATATACAGGGTGTCCCACCAGGACCTGCATCGATTGATATAGAGAAAAGAACGCACCAGAAAATTTTGAACATTTAGTCGATACCAACTTGCTTATTTTAAATGCAACACCCTTTATATTTTAGGGTTTTCGAAAAGAGCATAAAATCATGAGTCAAAAACATGTGGGATACCCTATGCATATACCCAGACGTTGACATTTAAAAAAAAAATTGACAGGTGTAATGGTTTACAATAACCTTTATAACTTTCTTCGTGTAAAAGATGCTCATTTGCTTTTTGGCATGTAAAAAGAATACAAGGAGAGCTACACTCCACAATTGAATTACATTCAATAATAATATACCAAGTCTTCCATTTTTAACGTTACATTTTGTAAACTTCAAACCGTGAAAACTTGTCTAGGTCAAATAGAACGCCCTATATTTTTTTACATCAAGTTATGTAAAATTAAATTCCTTTTTTTCTAATATAAGCATTGTGAGAGAGAATTGTTAGTAAAAATTTTATCAAATTGGCCATGATTAGAAACAGTCAGTAAGTCAGTCATTCCCTTATGTCAAAAAATGCCACCGCGTTTAAATTACACCCACGAAGACTTTTTTGAATTTGTTTATTATTTATGGAGAATGTGATAAAGTAACGTAAGTAAGTCAAGAACTTGTAGTACATTTGCTACTCGATATCCACAAAAACGGAGACCATCACCAAACACTGTAAAACGTATACTGGCTCAGTACTCTCTCCAGTCTTGTTTAGCCTGTATATCTCAGATATGCCCACCACTAGGTCTAGAAAATTCGGATATGCGGATGACTGGGCAATTGCGACCAAACACACCCTGGTGGAGAGCTCAGAAGAGATCCTTACTGACCACCTCACAAAGCTGGGGAGTCAATGGAGACTCAAATTAAACTCAAGTAAAACCGAAGTGTGCTGTTTCCACCTAAACAACAAGATGGCCAACAGGAAACTCCAGGTGTATATAGATGTCCAATTATTAAAGCATAACAGTAACCCAAAGTACTTAGGTGTCACCCTGGACAGAACACTCTCCTTTAAGAAGCACCTTGAAAATACTGCGGCGAAACTAAGAACTCGCAATGACATTATTCATAAGCTCTGCGGAACAACTTGGAGATCAACAGCAACTACCCTCCGATGCTCAGCACTCGGGCTCGTGTACTCAGCAGCTGAATACTGTGCCCCAGTCTGGATGAACAGCTCCCATACACAAATAATTGACACGCAACTAAATACCAAGATGCGTCTAATTTCCGGCGCAATAAAATCTACCCCCAACCCAATGGTTACCACTGCTAAGCCATATACCTCCCCCAGACCTCCGCCGCCAAAATGCCTTACTTAGAGAGTTCCAGAAAATATTGAACAGTCAGCAACTGCCAATACACGGAGACATTGCTGACGCCAACCGCAAACGACTGCGCTCCAGAAACCCTCCAACCGGAACTGCAACGAACAGACAACTTCCGAATAACCCCACAGTATCAGAGCGTGCGAAACGACAGGAATAACCCAGTTCTGAGAGACATGCCAAGTATAACTGAAACTCCTCCAGGTTTTAACCTCCCCCGCAGGACTTGGGCCACCCTAAATGGAATAAGAACAGGACATGGAAACTGCGCTGATTTCTACTATAAATGGAATAGAATGTGACTGCGGAGCCAATAAACAAACCACCCAACACATTATCACCGAGTGCCCACTTAGGAAGTACGAAGGAAGCGTGAGCGACTTCGCCTGTGCGACGCCATCGTCGATCGAATATATAAATAAATTGGGCATTAAACTTTAAATAACTATGTTGTGTACACTTATGCCATACGCTAAATAAATAAATAAATGGATAATATTAAAAACTATGTCTCTGTCAAGGCAAGAATTCAAAAGCGGAAGCCTATTGTTGATGACGAAAACGTAGAAATAGCAATTCTGGGATATTTTCAAGCATTTCCAATGATGTCATTAAGACAAGCTGCTCTGGAATCGGGACTATGCAAGGATTCAGTACACAGAATATTAATTAAACATAAATTTCACCCATTTTCATTCCAAATGGTTCAACGATTAAAAAAACAGATTTCCTAAGAAGAGAAAACTTTTGTGAATTTATTCTAATAAGGCGACGATTCTTATTTGGAAAATATTATATGGTCAGATCAAGCTAAATTTACCAAAAACGGACTTTTTAATCGACACAATTCGCATTATTGGAGTGACTCGAATTCTCATGTGTTCAGGGAGCGAAATTTTCAAGAAAGTTGGCAGTTTAATGTTTACTGCGCCATAAGAAACGATAGAGTGGTGGCATTAGAATTTTATCAAGAAAATTTAAACAGTAAGTTAAAAAGATTTCTTCTTCTGCTAATATGTATAGTTAATTTTTTGTTTCTGTTTTTTTAGGTGAATATTTTACAAAATTTGAGTAACAACTATTTAGAAATTTACCTCTCGCCGAACATAGAAACATTTTTCATCAGTGGTCCCCCACATAACGCGTATTTGATAAATAATTTTTTACAAGAAACTTTTTACGATCAATGGACCTTTCCTATGGCCTCCTCGCTCGCCCAATTTATCAATTCTGTATTATATTATATGGGGAACTATTAAAAATAAAGTTTATGAGAGTCCATTAACAACTATTGAAGATTGTCTGCAGAGAGTAAGAAATGCATTTCAAAACTTATCACAGGATTCAATTAGGAGAGCTACCCATGAAGAACTAATCCGAAGGTGCGAAAAATGTATGGAGGTTCGAGGGCGAAATTTTGAATAATTATTAAATTAAAATGGAATCATGTTTTTAGTTGATTTCATCTTAGCTATTTTTTTTATGTAAAGTGTCTTCAATCCATTTAATAGGCATGTTACAGTGTTTAGTGTTAGTTTCCGTTCTTGCGGATATCTAGTAACAAATGTCCTACAAGTTCTTGATATTACTTTATCACATTCTCCATAAATAATACACAAATTGAGAAAGTCTTCGTGGGTGTACTTTAAACGCGGTGGCATTTTTTGACATAAGAGAATGATATGATATTACTGATTGTTTCTAATCATGGCTAATTTGATAAAATTTTTATTAACATCTCTTGAATTTCTAAGAAAATCGCAAATATTTATAGTTTATATATTTAAGTTGTAACTTAAACCCTCACAATGTTTATATCAGAAAAAAATGAATTTAATTTTACATAACTTGATGTAAAAAAATATAGGGTGTTCCATTTTACCTAAACAAGTTTTCGCGGTTTGAAGTTTACAAAATGCAACGTCAAAAATGGAACACTTGGTATACTATTATTGAATGTAATTCAATTGTAGAGTGCAACTCTCCTTGTGTTATTTCTACATACCAAAAAGCAAATGAGTATCTTTTGTACGAAGAAAGTTATAAAGGTTACTATGTAAACCATTACACCTGTCAAATTTTCTTTAAAATGTCAAATATCTCTGAAACGGCTGGGTTTAGGCATAGGGTATTGTATATTATTTTGATTTTATGCTCTTTTCGAAAACGCTAAAATATATAGGGCGTTCCATTTAAAATAAGCAAGTTGGTATCGACTTCCTGTATAACCGAAAGTGCCAGAAGTTTGTAATTATTTTAGTTGGATTGGCCACACTGCTATTAGTAGCTTCTTAAATTTTCAAAATTTTCTGGTGTATACTTTTCCCTATACCGATCGATGCAGTTCCTGGTAAGACACCCTGTATATATTTTTGTAAAACAGCTGGGAAGTGAACCTCAGATTATGCCAATATCTTATGTGAAAATGTATGTAGGTAACGAAATGCTTTATTCCTGTGAATGGCCAAAAGAGAAACAGTGAAGCATTTGCAAGAAAACATCAATATAGTTGTAAATAAGAACAAGTATGAAGTTTTTGCTATATTTGATAAGTATGTTAATGAATTTATCAAGAACGTATGAACGCATGAACGTATTCGACGAATCAGAAATGTACTGTATTCAAACAATAATCAGAAAATAGATGACGCATTACCAGTACGGGATATAGTAATGCCTAACACATACAATAAGCAGCTTGTAATATTACTTTTATGTGAGAATAATACCGACACCAATGTCAAGATATATCACACCAACAGATGTATGTTTCAACATGAAGAAGAAGAGAGAAAAACAAAGAGAAAATTCAAGTTGTTCAGGTAATGGCAATGATATATTTCTTCTGTAACATGTTTAAATGGAAGAAAATAGGTATCTAAGTTATTATAATGAATGTCAATCGATTTATTATTGATATCAATGCATCAGTGAAAGAGCTAGGTGAAAAATGTAATCTACTATTGTCATTGTATGCATTATCCGATTTTGACTTAACTAGTTATCCGTTTGGTAAGGGTAAGATGACAGCTCTAAGTTTACTATGGAAACATGACAATTTTTGCAGTGCTTTAGTGGACTTAATTTTAGAACAGATGGAATAATTCAGGCTGCTCAGCACTCTTTCTACTTGCTCTATGGTTCTAACAATCAAGTAAGGGTAAGATGACAGCTCTAAGTTTACTATGAAAACATGACAATTTCTGCAGTGCTTTAGTGGACTTAATTTTAGAACAGATGGAATAATTCAGGCTGCTCAGCACTCTTTCTACTTGCTCTATGGTTCTAACAATCAAGTAAGGGTAAGATGACAGCTCTAAGTTTACTATGAAAACATGACAATTTCTGCAGTGCTTTAGTGGACTTAATTTTAGAACAGATGGAATAATTCAGGCTGCTCAGCACTCTTTCTACTTGCTCTATGGTTCTAACAATCAAGTAAGGGTAAGATGACAGCTCTAAGTTTACTATGAAAACATGACAATTTCTGCAGTGCTTTAGTGGACTTAATTTTAGAACAGATGGAATAATTCAGGCTGCTCAGCACTCTTTCTACTTGCTCTATGGTTCTAACAATCAAGTAAGGGTAAGATGACAGCTCTAAGTTTACTATGAAAACATGACAATTTCTGCAGTGCTTTAGTGGACTTAATTTTAGAACAGATGGAATAATTCAGGCTGCTCAGCACTCTTTCTACTTGCTCTATGGTTCTAACAATCAAGACATTTCCCTAAAAAAAAAACAAGCCAAGATAAAATCTCGTCTACTAATGAAGCAGTTAAACAATTTCTTAGAGAACATCTGCAAATATTGTTATTGAAAGTTGATAATTTCAATGGACCACCAGAAACAAATGAAATTTTAGGTTGGAAACTTGTTGATGGTATTCCGGATCCTGTTGTTGGTGTTGTCCAGGTGGCTCCTGAGTTAATGAAGATTGTAGCGTGTGGGTATTCGCATATTTGCATGACAGCTATATCTATTATTCCAATGGTCTATTGCATATCATACTATAAATCTTCAGCAGAATCACAATGCAATAACTCACACACGATACACTCGGCTTTAGAGGATAACATTCAGGAACATGAAAATATTGTTAGGTCAGACGAAGATGAGAAAAAATTATTAACAATTGAAATATTCCAATATTAAATCTCCACTTTTTACTTACATAGAAATAATGTCACATATTTCATTATTGATGGATATGTGAACTGCCTATGTATAATTTTACAAATAAATATATATCTGTATATTTGAATTAAATATTTTAACCTCCCCACAATAAAATTGTGGGAGGTTACTACAATTAGTCCAAAATCGAAAATTGAGATAACATCAAATCTTTACGTTTTGAGGTCCCAGGAACCCAAAAAAGTTGTTTTTGAAAAATGTCTGTGTGTGTGTATGTGTGTGTGTATGTGTGTGTGTATGTGTGTGTGTGTGTGTGTGTGTGTGTGTGTGTGTGTGTGTGTGTGTGTGTGTGTGTGTGTGTGTGTGTGTGTGTGTGTGTGTGTGTGTGTGTGTGTGTGTGTGTGTGTGTGTGTGTGTGTGTGTGTGTGTGTGTGTGTGTGTGTGTGTGTGTGTGTGTGTGTGTGTGTGTGTGTGTGTGTGTATGTCTGTTAGCACGATAGCAGCGAAGCCACTAAACGGATTTGGATGAAACTTTGCATGAGGGTTTCTTTAGTGCTCCAGAAGATCTGAAAAGGTTTTGGTTGAGATCGGATTACGTTTGTTGCTGTTTTGGCACAACAAGTTGTTTATTTTATGATTACTTACAATTTGTAATCGAACCATTGAAAAGCAGTAAAAATTCCGATTTCAACGATATATAACACTTGCACTCTTTAGCTTTGGTTTCCGTGAAAAAAATTAAAAACCAAATAACACGCTTCTTGTGTAAAATATATTTTATAGTGGAACCACAGAATACAGTAACTGCACAGAGGCGAAGTCTTTGGCGGTTCCTTTCAGTTTTGATGGCTCGTTTTCTGTGACCTTGCGTACCAGTTGCGTCTACACCACGGTGTATTAAATAGGTGGTCCGGCACTTTCCTATTATAATAATGGCTTCGTAAGTGCATGGTTTCTATTTACTTTAATAGATGGCGCGAGCAATACGGTCCTACAATTACCTGAGCATGTGCATCGCATAACTAACATAACCTCAAATTTTAAGGTGTTTTCGTTTATTCTCATATTTAATGTTTGTAACCGAAATTTGAAACGTAGGTATAAATATTGTAGATGGACGGATTACGAGTGAATTAATAATACACCTACGTCACATTACGTCACAAATAAGAAAAATTCTTAGAAACTGGTGCAGATATCGACTTAACTATTGGAAACATCCAATTAAAGTTTGAAACGTAGATGGAAATATTGTAGATGGATGGAATACGAGTGAATTAAAAATACACCTACGTTCTGATGACGTCGTAAAAGCATAAAATTCTTATAACAGGCGAACTGATGATGATATCAAAAAAATATTTCTACAAGACGAGTCACGAAATTTTTTTTTTTTAATTTCCAAGAAATATCAAATTTTCGGAGAAATGTCACTTTTCAGAAAAATGTCAGATTTTTAAAAAATGTCAAATTTTCAGGAAAACGTCAAATTTTCGGAGAAATGTCACTTTTCAGAAAAATGTCAAATTTTCGAAAAAATGTTGAATTTTCAGGGAAATGTCACTTTTCAGAAAAATGTCAAATTTTCAAAAAACGTCAAATTTTCGAAGAAATGTCACATTTCGGAAAAATGCCAAATGTTTGAAAATTGTCAAATTTTCGGAGTAGTCATTTCAGAAAAATGTCAAATTTTCGAAAAAATGTCAAATTTTCGGAGAAATGTCACTTTTCAGAAAAATGTCAAATTTTCGAAAAAATGTTAAATTTTCAGGGAAATGTCACTTTTCAGAATTATGTCAAATTTTCAAAAAAATGTCACCTTTCAGAAAAATACCAAATGTTTGAAAATTGTCAAATTTTCGGAGTAATGTCATTTCAGGAAAATGTCAAATTTTCGAAAAAATGTCAAATTTTCAGAGAAATGTCACTTTTCAGAAAAATGTCAAAAATTCAGGAAAATGTCAAATTTTCGAAAAAACGTCAAATTTTCGAAGAAATGTCACCTTTCAGAAAAACGTCAAATGTTTGAAAATTGTCAAATTTTCGGAGTAATGTCACTTCAGAAAAATGTCAAATTTTCAGAAAAATGTCAAATTTTATTAAATGGACTCAAAGGAAAATTCCCAAAAAATACTACGGGTCCATTTGTGGTATAAGTTCTCTGCTAGTGTGTTAAAGCGTGCAGATTGTATGCTGAGTATTTTTGACGTGTCAGGTGTATCGAGAGATTACAAGTTTTTTCGACGTTTATAAAGCCCACGGATGGTGTGAGAGTCCATCCTGAGCCGCTTACAAGCTCTACAAGTGTAAGCAATCCCACCGGAACGCTTTCGGTGAGTTTTTTCCAATAAAACTTTAAAAGTGACAGTGACATATTTTAAAAACTATTTCCGCTGCTTCCGGCATACCGCCGGAAATTCTTCCGGCAACATAACCTAAAAATAGTACTACATAACCTAAAAACAATTTAAGACATTGGTACCAACCTAAACATTTTTCAAAAACCAAATTCCCCAGAGAAACATTGGAACCAAAAATTTGACAGCTATCACTTCCCCGACCGATTTAGTGAAAAATTGGTCGAGGCCAAAAGATAAAACAAAATATACCAACTCAAACTTAAACGATCCACCATGAACACTACCCTGGCTACATCTGGCAGGGAAGCTGTCCACCAAGAGTTATATGGTTTTTTCCAAAGATGGCCATCCCTGCCATCCATCCCATTACCAACGAACAGGTTTTTTCGTTTAGTTGTTTCCCGTATCAATAATCAAAATTATTAAGTGCTCTTGCCTACGAACGTTTTTATAGAATTGTGTTTATTTTCATATTAATTTTAGGTCCATGTGGACACATTATAATTTTAACCTAGTCTTTAAGCCTGCCTACAGAAGACAGGAGCTACTTTTCTATTTTTCTCCAAGCCAAACCGGACCTACCCCGTTCAGCTTCACACTCGCCACGGCGGTGTTCACCGTGGTTGTCTGGCTGGCCCCGGGCTAGGATCCGATGAAGCATATATTTGTATTAAAAACATTGAATAAAATATTAATGTTGTGCAGACTATAAATTTAACACTCAAGTTCTTAGGTCCAAATCCCACCGAACGCAAGACTTTTTTTCCCATTGTAATACGAAAAAAATATTTCAACTTAATAAATATAATTAAATGAGATCGTTCATATTGTTTAGTGCTCTTTTCGGCTTCAAAGAATCACCGGGTGGGGAGGTTCCAGCCGCTTCCAGTAGCTGCCGATTTTTTATTATGTATAATTTGGTCCCCACACACAATAAAATTGATTATATTATTGTGATAACTGATACACGTTATACATTTTTTTTCCAGGAGTGCCAAGGTTGTACCCATTAAGTTTGAAAAGACTACACCTTAAGCAACAATAAAAAACTTTTTACATACCATATCGCTAGGTTGATATTTTGCATTCGCTGTCAACTAGACTAAAATAGCGAGTTGAATTTCTTGTGCAGCTACAGTTACTGGGAAGATTTTTCTTTTGTTATTGGAATTATATATAATTGCAAATTGTTATACTTTATGGTGATCCTCAATGTTCAGTACTAGTCAACCATCCTAGAATGGCAAGTAGCCGCGCAGATGGAGAAGAAATATCGTCACTGCTGGACAGAGACAAACAAATTTTTTAAGCTTCTTAAGCTAGCTAGCTAGCCAGCTGGCTTAAGAAGCTTGTTTGTCTCTGTCTAACACTGACTATATTTCTTCTTTCTTCTTTCTTCTTTCTTCTTTCTTCTTTCTTCTTTCTTCTTTCTTCTTTCTTCTTTCTTCTTTCTTCTTTCTTCTTTCTTCTTTCTTCTTTCTTCTTTCTTCTTTCTTCTTTCTTCTTTCTCTGCGCGTCTACTGGCCATCCTAGAATGGTTGACTAGGACTTGATTCCCTTCACTTTCACCAATACTTTTGGTTGTCATATGAACTACACAAATATACGTAAGAATCATTGTCGTTATTTATAATTTTTTTTATTGGTCCTATTCTTGGTATTGCTGTTATGGGCGTAGCGAACCAACTTTTTTGGGAGTTTATTTTTCAAATTTGCCAACTACATATGACTTAAAAAGCCAACTCTACATATAATTAAATAATAATTCCTCAAAAAAAAATTAATGAGCGGGGGGGGAGAAGTTCTAAAAAAAAATTTTTTTCAATAAAAATTGCCACCTTGCATCTCGAATTTGCAACTTTTGCCCAACTTTTTCCAAGTTCCGCCAAAATAAAAGTTGATGAGCGGGGGGGACAAATTCTAAAAAAAAATTTTTCAATTAAAATTGCCAACTTGCGTCTCAAATTCTCAAATTTCCAAGTCTGACGAAGTTGGGGGTAACTTAACCCCCCCTTACCCACCCTTCGCTACGCCCCTGATTGCTGTTTAATTTTTTTGAGCTCGCTTTACTTCGACGTTGTTACTCGAGCTCGCACTGAGTACACAAGCTGAATTTAATCCATTATTCTCATTTACTTATTTGTTTCTACAAATAAAACCATCAATAGAAGAAAAAGAAAGTACAAAACCTAGACTAAGAATAAATAACAAAAAAAAGTAAATGACACCGGTTAACAAACTTATTACGTCGTTAATGAACAGATTTTACAAAAATACTGTCACATATTAAGTTGCTTATTTGTATGTTTGTTATCTTTTCAATAAGATTTATATTCATCCATCTTTAATAAGGAGGTGTAGACTATAGAGTTTTACATGATTTTGATTTTAATTTTACAGATTCTCCTTTAGACTTATCAATGTCCCTTCTCTCGAGGGCTCTAACGGGGTCGCCGCCGTCAGCGGAGGATGAAAGAAAGTCAGTTTCGGGAGATAGTTCAGCGGCCAGTTCGCAAGGTGATCTTCCAGAAACGGCCGTCCCCACACCTCGCGCCAGGCCGAGAGAAAGGACGCTTCTGCCGTGTGGAGTTTGTAATAAAGCCTTCGACAGACCTTCGTTGTTAAAGAGGCATATGAGGACGCACACAGGTAAGACAAATACGAGTAGCAGTAATAGTAATAATAATAATAAAATAAGATAAGATAAGTCATATATAATGCAGACATACAATACTTCAATTACTTGTACTAATACGGTTATACATATAGAAAAAAAAACGGTATTTAACACGGTAATATAAGTATAAAATACATAAACCACAAATGAACAAAACATGTAAAAATACATAAATATTTATGTGCTTAAAAATGCATTGTAATATTAGATATAAATGAACTTAAATTTTGAACAGGGGCGAGCGTAGAGGCGTTTTGACTTTGTACTAACCGCACTGAACGTTGCTTCAGTAAGTATCGAAATACGTACAAAGTCAAAACGCCTCTACGCTCGCCCCCTTTCAAAATTTAAGTTCATTTATATCTAACATTACAATGAATTTTTAAGCACATAAATATTTATATATTACTTCCACATCCAGTGGAAGTATAGTAACGACAAAAAAATGTTTTAAACATTTTTATTGTTCAAATAGGCTTAGAATGTCATGAAACGTCGAGATTTAAAGTTTGAGCGAAAAAAAAATTTTCTGTCTGTCGGTCTGTCTGTCGGTCTGTCTGTCGGTCTGTCTGTCGGTCTGTCTGTCGGTCTGTCTGTCGGTCTGTCTGTCGGTCTGTCTGTCTGTCTGTCTGTCGGTTTGTCTGTCTGTAACTTTTTTTTGTGCGCACGTTTACTCAGGAACCGTTTGAGATATTGACTTGAAATTTGGTACACATATGTACTTTAACGAGATCTAGAACTAGATTATATTTTCATCTGGTTCCGTCGAAGGGTTGGGGGTAAATTGGGGTAAATTTGGGGTAAATAGGTAAATCAAGCAGGTAAGAGTCCATAAAATTGGTATTTAGTATATATAAGAGAAGCTAAGGTCTCAAAAAAAATGTTGACATTAGCCACCCCCATTACTACCCCCACCTCATTATTAAAGGGGGTGAAAAAAAATAAAATTTTAATTTTACGTGTATACAAGAACCTATGGCCTCAATTTTTTTTTACTTAATCCACCCCCACCCCCAACCCTCTACCACCAACCCAACCCCCACTATCGATGTGACATATCGTTTTATAGGTTTTTGGGGTAGGTAATTTCAAATATCATGTTATAAAGTTACTTCGAGTAATATGGATGCGCAGTAGGTTTCCCAGAGTATTATGGATGCGCAGTAGCTTTTCTCGAGTACCATCGATGCGCAGTAGGTTACCTCTAGTAGTATGGATGCGCAGTAGGTTTCTTCGAGTATTTAGGATGCGCAGAGGCTTTTCTAGAATACTATAGATGCGCATTAGGTTACCTCAAGTAGTATGGATGCGCAGTAGGTTTCCCCGAGTATTATGGATGCGCAGTGGCTTTCCTTGAATGCCATTGATGCGCAGTAGGTTACCTCAAGTGGTATGGATGCGCAATGAATTTTCTCGAGTAAAATGGATGCGCAGTGGGTTTCTTCAAGAAGTATGAATGCGTAGTGGCTTTCCTCCAGTAAATTGGATAACCAGTGGGTTACCTCGGGTAGTATGGATGCGTAGTAGGTTTTATTGAGGAAAACGCTTGACATAGAGGCTCTACTTCTATCCTGTAGTCCACGGCACAGAATGATTTTTTATATCTTTGTCATGCTATTTTCTGCATATTACTTCTACATCCAGTTGAAGTACACTAACGCAAGAAACATTTTTGAAAACTTTCATTGTACGAATAGGCTTAGAATGTTATGAAACCTCAATATTTTAAGTTTGAATAAAATAAATTTGTCTATCGCGTCGGTCTGTCTGTTAGTCTTGTATCTTTTTGGTGCTCACGATTACTCTGGAACCGTTTAAGATATTAACTTAAAAATATGGCACACGTATGTATTTTAACGAGATCTGGAACTAGATTATATATCGATCTTATTCCGTTGCAGAGTTGAAGGTAAATGGGGGTAAATAGGCAAATAGGTAAATCAAGCAATTAGGAGTGCATGAAATTGGTATTTAGTAAATATAAGAGGAGCTAAGGTCTCAAAAATATTTTTGGCAATAGCTATTACAACCCCCACCCCATTATTGAAGGGGGTGAAAAAAATATTGTGATTTAGTGTGTATACAGGAACCAGTCATCAAGAATCACCCCTACTACTGATGGGGCATTTCAATTTATGGGTTTTTGGGGTACACGATTCCAAATATTATACTATTAAAGTTCCATAAATAATTATTTCCACTTAGTGGAGTACAAATATAGTATTTTCGTTGTAAGAGACTTAGATAGGAAGTCTTGATGTGGAAGTAGTGATTCCTTAGGCAGCGGTTTTTTTACATGTTTTGTTCATTTGTAGTTTATGTATTTTATACTTATATTACCGTGTTAAATACCGTTTTTTTTTCTATATGTATAACCGTATTAGGTTACACCCATCTGAGGAGATACAGCGATCTCTTTCCACCTTCTAGCGGTTTGTATATCAGTGTAAGCGTATATGCGGAAGCTATGTCATTTCAAGACGAGGATTACGTAGTGGATATACCATCATTAGGAGGTCCCTTGTCTATTAAATGTTAGGCAAGTAAAAGATCCCTACTCGTCGGCAGAGAAGAGGTTCCATGTTGGGGGTATCTCGTCTTCTGACGTCGTTGGTGATAGGCCCTGGTAGCGGAAATTGGCGGACGTTAAATAAATAGATAAAAAAAATTGAATGTCTTTTAACTCATCAGGCAAAGAATTGTATAACTTGATACATGTAAATATCTGTATTGAGAGTGCTGTGAGTAATTTATTGCTTTTAAGAATTTGAGAACAGTTTTCCCCTGGTTTTAAGTTAAAAATTAGGGATATAAGCTTTTTTGACAAAATTAAATTTCTGCCCCTATCCGTAGCTGCACCCCAGTACATGATGTAAGCTAGCGATTAATAAATAGAGTTATTAAACCCGTTTTGTTACAAACATTTTTCTTCACAAACAATTTACTTTGACTGAAAAACTTGAAGTCTTGCAGTGGACAGTTTCTATTATAAAAATTAACGTAGGTTGTTTCGTTCACATCAAGCAGCAAATCCATCTAACACATCTGTTATTTTATTATTTAAATTCTCAATATTGAAATCTGATGCAGTTACGGTGCTATCATCCGCAAACGTGGTTACCTACCACTTTTTATGTAACTAGGTGGATCATTAACATATATTACAAAAAATAAGGGCCAAAGCACCAACTCCTCTGGTACCCCAGGAGATAAGCTACGTTCACTTGAGAAATGGACCAATTCTAATGATTATTTACGATTTAATGGGTAACAGTGAATCCATTCCAGAGTCTTTCCACGTTATCAAAGTTAAACAGCTTCGATACCATATAATCAATATCCAAATACCTGGGATAGATCAAATTGACAGACTACCACATATTTGCTTTTGTCAATTTTAATATAAATCATTTCAAGTAAGCGAATACTAGCACTCCACAGATTTGCCTTATCTGAAGCTATGTTGTGATGGTGTCAATGCAGCTGTTTATAAATAAACTTTCCCATTATTTTAGGAATGGAGCTGACTAATTTTATTAACCTATAATTTTCTGTCTAAACGATCATCAGTTTTTAGTAATTGGAGTGAAGAATTTAATTTCTTCTAGTGTATACAGGGTATTATAAAAATGTGACGAATGTAATATGATGTAATATTTATGCAAGAATAAACTAAACAGTTGATACAAACTAGTAATTTGTTATTTGTTTTATGTTCAATTTTTTTAATAACTGACCGATTATTATGCGGCAGGTGAATTTTAAACGCTGTAGCCTAAATTACAGGTTGCATTTTAACTATATTTTGAATTTGAATAAGGTTCAAACTGACGGTAGCAATAACATATGCTTTAAGAAACACCTTTGTCACCGATAGCCTTTTTGCATAACTTTGAAAATAAGATGGGTTGTTTCTCATAAATGGAGCCCGGATCGTAGCAGCACATTTCAGTGATGGCTTTTACGTTGACATAATAGTATATTGTAAATATCTAATGGATCATATAAAAACTACGAAATAGCGAAATGTTAGTAATATTTCATCGTCTTATTCTACAATAGGTAAAGTGTTATCTGTAATGACTTCCGAAGCTGAATGTTTTGGAAAACTTGATTCTTCGACATTATGTACACACGTTTTGCTTGTCTTTTAATTATAATCTATTCAGACCCTTTGATTTTCTTCTCCATTTATATACTTTCGAATAATTGTGATCCGATTTTAAAAGTCAAGTGCAGCCAAAGATTAAGAAAATAATGCTTTATCGGGTTTATGAACGCATACTTTCAACCAATTTCTGCCTCCATTTTGATTTCCCCATATTGAAATAACAAGAAATGATCTGATTACGATGAAATTAAGGACACATTTGTACTTCAGTCTTTTAAATACTAGCATGGAGTAAAAAAAATATGACTGTCACGTGACGTATGAGTTATACCTTCCTAAATGTGATTTGATGAATCTTGTCTTAAACAAATCACGCGTTTTATGGTAGGCCACAGATATAGTGGATCTTTTAAACTTTATATGTCGACGTTGGATGGCAAGAATAATGTTTTTAATGAAAAGTGTTAAAGTTCAACTCCAAAACATTTAGAAGATATATTAGTAGTATGTTTTTCCTCTTATGATTGGTAGTGAAAATTATGTGTATTGGTTAATGATACATCAACTGTGGTTATAATAATTTCATTGTAGTAACCTTGGATGTTACGGAGTACGCCAAGAAAACCATAATGTTAGATATTTTCAAATATGACTGAACATTTTTACAGGGTGACACATCTCTTCACTTCACACACTTCAAGGAATATAAAAAATATTAGTTGGAGTAGAACAATTGCCACTTGAGTTTACCTCAAAGGAACAGGTCAGAGTAGAAATGAAAAAAAAAACAACAAAATTTTCATTTGGCTGATGTTTTTAAACACATTTTATGTTTATTTGATTATTTCATTTTAATTTGAATTTTTTCCTAATTTTTACAGGCCTTTTTATTTAAATAACAAATAAAGTTTAAAAATTTAAATGAGTTTAATACTTAAAGTATAGAACCATTGGCCCTTGGCCCTACCTCAGAAGAGCAGATCGGGACATAATACTGGCATGTATAAATGAACAAAAAACAATTTCCATTTAGCTGATATTTTGAAACCTATTTTATTTTAATTTGAATATTTAATTATAATTTGATTTCTATCACATTTTTGCAACAAAAGTTCAATAACAGTTTCAGTGTGTAACATGATTTCTTTTCTACAGCAAAAAAGACACGTACAGTGTATTTCAAGTAGACTCTGTATTAATTCATCATATTTCACAGCCACTGTGTCGTTCCGTATTTTCGTTAAGATATAATTAATTTGTTTTTAATTTCACCTCATGCATATTTAAATAATTATGTAAGTATATTAATTTGATTGTTAGTTTACAAAGCCTAACAACTGTTTTTGTTACAGATATACTGTTGTTGATACTATACAAAAAATAAGATATACCCAACCTTGAAGAGAAGTAATAATTACAGATGAATTATCTAGTCAAAATAAATTTACGGTTTATAAAAACTTGTTCCTTAATTAATGTCATAATTATCATTATTAAAAACAACATATTTTACTGTAACAGTGCTTACTGTTTTTATGTATAAAATTGCCCATTAGTCATATACATGGTGATCTACTAGTTTGTCAAACTTGAAAGACTGTTAGTTCTGGTCGTTAAGATGTCTAGTTGCTAAATTTTACAGGACATTCTGAGTTTCCTCAAAAAATATCGATCCGACAAGTCCTCGCCTGCCTGATAACTAAAAATGAGAAACACGGGTGGTTTTATGAAATTAGAGGTAGTTGGTTAGGGGTGGGAGGCTAAATAATATGAGCTTCGTGTTCCCCGCGCAGAAAACGTGTATAAAACAATTCTCAGCACGTTTGGATCTTTTTGCATGTTTCGGTGTGGTTGCGAAATTTTACAGTGCACATTGAGTTTCCTCGAAAAAAACTCGATCTAACAAGTCCTAGCATGCTTGACAACGAAAAATGGGAAAATGAGGTGGTTTTCTGCGTTTAGGGGCGGTTCGAGGGGGTTGGGACCGCGCAACTATCACCATCGTGTTGACCGCCCTCAAAAACGGGGGGGTAGCCATGTTTGGCCGCTATCCTTGCACTTTTGGGGTATTTGCAACTTTGGCATGGACTATTATATAAAATTATTTCTGGGGTACGACGTTTTGGCAGATATTTTGTGATCTGCGCATTTTCATAATTGGCCTCCGTTTGCCAGGTAGCACTTCTGGTAGTATCACGCTATCTGTGGCGATTGTTTGATAGATGCACCTCTTCGACAAAGTTCTTTCCCATCGCTCCTTGATGATATCAGTCCAACATTTTGGAGTAAGTCCTCTTCGCTTACAAAAAAGTCTTTTTCAACATTATGATAAAATTTCTGATTGTGTTGAAATCACTAGTAGCGAGAGATCTCAATATTTCTGCTGCTTTCTCTTCAACAGCAACAGCACTTTGTATCCGTTTTCTCTATTTTACCATCAATCAAAATGATTAAAATAAAATGTTGTACTCCTATTCGCGTAATTTTGAAACCATCCAGTGCCTTGTTCAGGCTGTATATCTGCCAATAAATTGATACCACCACATTAATTCTCCTTCGAAAAAATTGTCTTCAATACGCGTAAATAAATGAAGCACTCGCGATTTTCAAATTCATTTATCCATTCATGTTGACTCCAAAACCAAAGCATGGTTGGAGCAACATGAGCAAATCCATGCAATAATTTTAAAACAAAAGCACACAAGGCAACCACTTATTTTTCCGTCCGTAGTACTAATCAGGACACAACTTAATCATTATAGGGAAACGCTCTGGTTACATCAAGACAACTAATCGAGTAGTGCCAGTAGAAACTTGGTTTCTGCAAGTTTTCATTGTTTTATTGAAATTCTGTCAATTTGTTACCTTTCTTTGACCTTGCTTTCGCCTTCTAAGCACATATTCAATTTTCCGTCATTCTTAGAATCGGCGATTAAGTACATTTTGGCTCACACCAAAGTGATTTACAACCCGTTTTATTGATTTTATATTAATAAGATTTACCCAGTAAAATAATAAGATCAGAGTTTAAAGATTTTAATCGGTCTTACATCGATCTATTAGCCAAGAAAGTGAAAAAAATAATCTTTTTGGAACATTGGGAATAATAATATACGTAATTATAACAATTGGATTATCAGAATTTATATTTTGGGCCTAGGACATATTCACTGTAACAATAGATGTTGATTTGTTATTTACATCACCAGCTATAATTTTCGTAGTAATCATAGTTTGAATGGAAACGTTGCATGGAATGAAATAGAAATTACTTATCAGGTGCAGGCCTGTCGAGAAGAGGTGTGCGGGGGTGATTCCCCCCAGGCCCGGGTTTGTTTTGAGGGACCCGGGCTTGTTGGGGGGGGGGCTCGGTTTTCTGGGAATACAACAAAATGCACCTTCCAGTCCGGGCGGTCTAAAATGGTACACAAGTATCTAACTATATTCCAAGCAAGGATATGTAATATTCTAGAGTGTTGAGGGTTATTGAATTAAACAAAGTTATCTCTAGCCTGGCACTTAACAGTCAAAACAGCTTGACTGAATTATGCAAACACAACTCAGCCAAATTTTTATGGGAGCCCGAGCATAACGACATGTAGGATAATAAAGGAGCGGACCATTTGGCGGGAGAGTGAGCAACAACTTTTTCCCTAAGTCAGCCATTTTCTTGCAAGAAGTTTAATTCCATCAGAGCTAAGAGCATGGGCACCGTTCAGCAACTATTGGGCCCAAGTTCCCGTAATGAGTCTGTCAAGGCGTCATATAAAGGGACCTTCAACTGACTCAACAGTAAAGTGGCTGCTTGGTCTCGACAAAAAACGAATGAGACCGACAGTAGGCCTGATAATAGTACACTATACTCTAAACAAGCAATGAGGTTGAAGGACGGTTCTGTTTGTTGGATGTGTGAAGTAGAGGATGAAATCGTCAATAATATTTCATATAATTGGGCGCCATTAGGACTGTCAAGGTATAAGTATCTCGAAAGGAAACATTTCTATGCTGAAATAGAAATTTTGTGGAGGGCATCGGTCTATTTTAGGAGATCTCGAAAAAAAAAAAGATGAGTTGACAGGCCTGAGTATGTGAATCTTCTGCTCTGCTCGCGTAACTAATATTAATATTGACAGAATTAACCCTAAATAATAAATTTTTTTTAAGTTCGCTTTTTAATTTATTGGAGTAAACTAACGTTATTCTCCAACATTTCTTTGAAGGCATTACTCACTTAACGATAGAGTGGTACTATATTCTGAACGATAGTTCATAATATAGTAGAAATGATCTGGATGTAACCTACAGATGATGCTAACTTGTTTAATGAAATACACATCGACTATAATTTTCAGAGTACTGATCTTGTAGAAACTAATGAAACATCCCAAAAAATGCATATAAAATGGAAGAGTACAGTGTGAAATATTTATTAAATATTATATTACGCATATAAAGTATTTTTGCATAAATATAAACAAACATAATGAAAATATACACATAGTGATTGGTAAGTGGACGTAGTTCTTTAAATTAAATAGATCTCATTTTCATTTGATTTAAGCACAATATGCAAAATTCAATAGTCTCGAGATATTTTAATTTATGTGTTTTTTAGCATCGTTAAAATTAAAGATAAGAAATCTTTTTTAATATTTTCCTCTGTAGTTTACACAGTAACATAAGTTATAAACCGAAAATTGTGTTTAATGCTTTGATAAGATTAAAACCAACACTGATAAACGGGAAACAATTTTTTTTTTTATTTCTAAAAAACTCCTAATATAAATTAAAATATCTCAAAATCGAATTGGTTTCAAAGTAATAGGTCCATCTACCAATCAGCCTTTATATTCATAAAAATGCATGGGTGACGCCTTACTTGTGTCAGTCAGTGTATCGTACAACAAAGCTGTAAATAAAACAGTAATTTATGTTTAAATCTCTACCAAAATAAATGTATTGTTGTATAAAGAACTGTTACTCTACTTATTTATTTTCTTTTAGGAGAAAAACCCCACGTCTGTATGGTTTGTGGTAAAGGATTTAGTACATCGTCGTCCTTGAATACACACAGGAGGATTCACAGTGGCGAAAAACCACACCAGTGTCCTGTTTGTCTGAAACGGTTCACGGCCTCCTCTAACCTTTACTACCATCGCATGACACACATCAAGGTAGGCTACCTATATTCACACACTATATTAACATTTGGAATCTTAACAATAGGTGGATGATGCATGATTTACATAATAATTTCGCGTTAGGTATTAGATAATAATAGTAGTAGATTTTACGACTTTGTACAAGGTGGTCCGTTTCGTGATCTCACGAATATCAGTATTAACTTTTTTATTATGAGTGCTTTTTTAACGGCCTAAAGGCCAAAAGCCATACAACCATACATACAATGAATTAACATTACCAATCTATATCTAACCTAAACAATAAAATACAGCCACAAAATGAAGGATGTACAAAGGTCACAAACTTCTCGTCCAGTAATCCTTCGAGACATTTCTTTAACACACAAAACAGACCACCGTTAGAAGGGTATATCTATTCTATATCTATAAAAGAATACCCCAACTGACTGACTCACTGCATGTTGCATTGAGGTTCCTCGAACGATGGTAGGCAACCACTAAGAAGGGATTTTTCGAAATTCGACCCCCGAGAGGGTGAAAGAGGGGGTTGAAATTTTAGCCTTTTTCGGAAACGGTTGGATCTAGATGCGTGAAATTTGGCATAAATATTTTTTGTTGAAATCGTGTAAGACGAAATTTTGATTTTCACTTTTTGAAGGGGGTGAAAACGGGGGTGGTAGATGGTCTAAAGGGCATCCGTATATCTGAAATCGCTTAAGTCAGAAACGTGATATTCCAGTGACGGGATCTTCTGAGGAAATAAGGAGACACGTATTCGACGGTTTTCAAAAAGAGTCCCCCAGTGAAAGGGGAGGGGGAGGTTTTTAAGCCTTTCAATTGGAATCTATTAGACACGAGTGAGACGAAATTTTGATTTTCACTTTTTGAAGGGGTGAAAACGAGGGTGGTAGATGGTCTATCTCTGAAATCGCGTAAGTCAGGAACATGATATTCCTTCTGAGGAAATAATGAGACACGTATTCGACGGTTTTCGAAAATAGACGCGTGAACTGGTGAACAGAGAGCGAAATGTTTTTAAGCATGAAATTTGACATATACCTGCCCATGTGCTTTATTCTCGATTAAAATAATTATTTTTTCGTTTAACTCGCTCTAACACAAAAATAAAATAATGAATTGTTATCAAATTGCGATGGATAATGGGTTTTCTCGAGTACTATGGATGTGCAGTAGGTTTCCTCGAATACAATAGATGCGCAGTGGGTCTTCTCGAGTACTATGGATACGTAGTAGGTTTCCCCGAGAGCCATGGATGCGCAGTGGTTTTCCCCGAATACTATGTTGCGCAGTCTTCCACGCGAATGAAGTCGCGGGCATCAGCTAGTGTAATATAAAGATGTCGAACATAAGTAACAAAACTAACCAATCATTTAATTTTCATCTCTTCCAAGAACATTAGATAGTCAAAAATATGCTTCTTATTTGCCATATTTTATTATATTGTTATATGGCTTATCAGATGCTTCTATGTGCCTTTTGGATTAAAAAAAATATACTATCCAGGTCACCTGTTACATGCAAAATAGCAAAATTCGCAAATTTTTGAGTCATGCCATAAAAATAGATTTACGAAAATATTTAATAACATAGAAATAAATTATTGTGTTAGAACTTACTTTGGGCTTTGAGAATATTACTTTGTGAGGAGTGCAACAATTCCAGATAGTTAAAAGTACATTAATTGGTCATAACATAATATTTTTTTCTATGGCTACTGAATAAACCGTTTGTTATAAAAGTTTTTTTTTAAAAAGACTGAATTTTTTCGTAAAATGACAAATAAAAAAAGTTTTTTCTAGTCCATCCGTAGACATGCTGTGTAAAGAATGAGATTTATTAAATGTGAAAAAATATTATGCAACTCTTTAATATTACACCAATATAATTACCTAAGAAGTAAAACATGATGGACTTGCTTATCTTTCCCTTACGATTATCATAGTTGACGTAAAGAAAATAAATAACATTACCTCAACCCCAAAGAAGCTCTTGCTAGTTACCTTCTAGAGTATATAACAATCAACAATACACCACCAGCAATTACAAATTTTTAGATGCGTATACTACTTTCCTATACTACAAAATAAGTATATTATTCAACGAGCGTTTAATGGTTGCTATTCCTCAAGAGGATGACGTTTATTTCATTCGCATGAGTAATAGCTATTATAGACGAGTAGAATACTATACTTCTTTTATGACTACTTATCGCTTGATATATTTTTTTCAAAATAAACTTGTGCAAATTAGTAAAGTTTTAAAAATAAAAAAAAATCTAGATATGCAGGATTGGCATTTGCATGAGTAATTAAATCTCATCGTGGCATAAGCGATATTTTTGAACTTTAAATCGTCTTTTGTCATTGCTCCACAACTGTTGAGTAATGAACATTAACTCTTGTGATTGGTTCTAGTCCATTGAGTAATGAATTATTACCCACGACCGTGAGTAATGAACTCCATTACTTGTTCAAAGACGTACCTATAATAAAATGAATTATTCAACAGTCGTAGAAATAAGTAATTTAACGCTTGTTCAGGTGCATGTGCCATTATACAAGTTTGGTCAGAAAATTATGTATTTTTATGAAATAACAATGCTCCAAAACTGTTGTTAGTGTAATGGAAGTTGATGTTAGAGTAACAGTTAAATCCCTAATTTATTTATAAGAAAAATACAAACTACATAATAAATTGATTGAGTTTGTATTTTGTTCGTCTGTTTGTTTCAGTGGATAACAATTTAGTAACAGATCTCTCCCCTTTATTTTTAACTGGTCTATTGTAAATTTTCTACAGAATTTGAAACATTCTGAAGATACTTTTCTTTTTTATGCCTACAATTACTTGTACATACTTGGTTTCTCAGGCAGAAGGACTTCGGTCATGAGCCTATAGAATTATTTATGATATAATAAAGTGCTTTATTTCTATTATTAGTTACTCTAAATAATTATTATATTTATTAAGAAACGTTATTTTTGTTACAAAATTTTATGTTTAATTTTAAGAACCGAAGTTTGTAATATAATTATGGAAACATCCTGTAGATGTGCTTTATCAAATTTTAGTGCAAAAATTTACACCCTTTAACATAGGTACTTTGCCTAGTAAATGATCTTAATGTTTGGTATTACATTTTGATTTCCGAAAAACATGAAAAGATTATTTCAGGCTTTGTTGTGATTACAACAAAATTTGTTTTCCCGAGTTTATGTTCCTGATCAAATAAAATCTTTATACACAGTTGTGCATGTTTGAGAATTTTTGAGCGTTAATGCTACGATATATCAGATTGCGACAAAAATATTTTACAACTATTTTCAGCTGAATCACTAGACACCTTAAATTTCAGAGGACTATATTGCTTAATACATTTTTAAAAATAGGGACAATGGTCATTTTCTAATGAACTTTAAACGATTACTGTTCATTTAATAGATTGAACCAGATAACATGTGAGTAATTTTCATGAAAATTGTTTATTTTTGATAGTCATAAACGGGCAAGCCAGCATAGGTAGAATAGCATTATTATCTCATGTGGATTAAACACATTCAATAAACAAATTATTTAAAATATACGAACTTTATAATAATTAATAATACTTAAATAAATTGACAGAGTTTGTGTTTTGTTCGTCTGTTTATTTTAATCACATATGCAAGGCATACACATAAAATGTTGATGAATCGCTGTTTCCAGCCATAATTCAACATAATTATCTCTTTCATTTGGATATTTTCCAATGATTGTAGATAAATCATGTGAGTAACTCAGCGCAAAGTGTCATTGTCGCTCTCGAGTGTTTGTCGCGCCCCGCTTAGCGTCGCGCGTCAATTTACTCTCTCGAGCGACAATGAGGTACTTTGTGCTGCTTACTATTAGCAGTATTTCACCATTTTGAACCTACATTAATTATTTTATAAATGATCCAATGTCTAAGCTGCGGTTAGAGATTCTTAAAGAATTCACGTAACTACTGTGTAGTTAATCAACTTGCCTCCGATTTTTATAACCTGATCAAAATATAAAATTCCAAACAGCGATACTGTCTCCTCGCAGATTATCGCATATCACTGCTCTCCACCTGCAGGCATTCTAAACACTTTTAAATAATTAGCCTTGCGATTGCGTGCATACATTTTTATTGCATGTAATATGTTCCCATGTTTCATAATAAATCTTTTATGCAGCGATCTACCGATAACCCTAACGCACTTGCTGCGTTGTACCTGTCTAATTAATTTTATTTAAATGTGGCATAGAGATTATATGGGGCAGTAGTAGGTCCGAAACGCTCCTTGAAACCCGTGTGAAAACTTCTTCAAGATGCTACGGTTCGCTGATCAAAACCTTATTGTTAAACATATGTCATCATCGTAACCTTGCGTAGTACCCCTTTACCTTTTACCTATATATGTTTACTTTGTTATAGTCGACTTGTTCTCTTCCCGACTCCTTACTGTAGAAATTTTCACGTCTTTGTGTAGTTTTAATAGAGTTAATTTAGCAGACAATTACGGTTTAATTTAGTATATTATTGTAATAATACACATATTATTCCATTCCTTGTTAAACATAGTTACTTGAATCTTAATGTGCATATTGTTCAGGTGACACTAAACACAACCTCAAATACCAAAACACTCGACGTAGATTTCATTAATCAAGTTGGCACTATCGGGAGAGGATTTATCGAAGAGCATGTATAGTGAACGTTGTTTAATTATGTTACCTATATTTTGAAAATCCATATACATACTAAATAAGCATTATACTTTTCGCCAGTTTCTTTAAATGTTCTATAGGACACTTTTAATCATAATCAGTTTACTTACAATTAAACGACAACATTATGCCCTCTGACACTCGTACCCAGAGTCAGGCAGACATCTACGGCGCCGGCGCCAGCCATCGCACGTCTTGGCAATTGACGAACTGGACGGGGCGAGGTCACATAAAGGTAAAATAGGACTGAAAAATATTATACAGAGTGCATCACAGTTAGTGGCCTATTAGACGTTTTAGAAAAACTACAAATAATTTGAAGTTGAGAGGAAGAGGGGGGTGCTTTATTTAATAAACATAACATGCCTTATTCTTTGTGCCGGATTAGAATTTTATTCATTATTTTAATATAAATATTATAACTATTACTAGCTGACCCAGCAAACGTTGTTTTGCCATATAAATTATAAATTTTTGTCCAAAGAATAAAAAGAAAATTTCTGGATAGGGCCACCCTTATCACCTAGGGGTGTAAAAAATAGCCTACGACCTATTCTCAGACCTACCAAATATACACCAAAAATTTCATAAAAATCGGTCAAGCCGTTTCGGAGGAGTTCGATAACAAACACTGTGACACGAGATTTTTATATATTAGATATAATTTAAATATTAATTAAATAAAAAAAATATTTGTACCTAAGGTGAATCATGAATTATCATGTATTTGGGACCTACATTAGCCCAACAAGTTGACCTGTGAAGGGCCCTTGGGATAGCCTTTGATTATCCCTATATAGGTTTTATATAGGAAATCAACAACTCTAAAGGCCACCCAGTGGATCCTATTCTGGCGCTATTAGGACCAAGGAATAACCATTGAACTTCCTGTCGACATCCCTAACCAACAATCCATTTATCGGATCATTTTAGGATGGGGTCATCCTGTGCTGTGTGCGTAGTTGTTTGTTACATATTAAATATTGTCATTTAAGGGCTGATATTTGCCATAGCCTATATTTACATATAAATAAACACTCTAATGAAATAAAAAAAAATATGCAAGTTCGCCATTGTGCAAACTCTTAAAATTATGACAACAAACTGATCGTAAGTAGTATGCTGTTAAATTACACACGCGGTTACAATGACGATGACATTGAGAAAATTAGACATAGATTACTATAATTGTACAGTGAATATTTCACAAATTTGGAAGCAAACGTTTATAAAATCACAATTTTTATGTTACACAGTTTGAGCATACCATTTAAACAGTTGCTCGAAACTAATTGAAAAATAGAATGATAACAAAATATGGAGTTTGAGGGCACGATTAATGATAATACTTGTTGAGAAAAATAAATTCGACTCTGAATCCCACAACGTTGTGTAAAATTTACCAAAACTATTTCTCTCTGGGAATAATTAAAATAACAATGCTATATTAATTTTAAGTGACACTAAAAATTACCAAATAGTTGTAAATTGTCTGTTAATTAATATTACGCTTCTTGTCATTTGCAAGTGGAACAAAACGCATAAAAACCTGTTGTAGAGTAGAGCATGTCTAAGTTCAAAAGCATTTAGAAGACAGTCTATCATAAATAGTTAATAAATAATCCTTATAATCGTTGCTTTGTGTGTTGTGAACAGTAGTTATGTGACGTTTGGTACAACGCGTAACTTCTGATGACGCTGTCTGCGTACACCCGTCCATCGCGCGTCAATCCCCATGTATGTAATCTGTTCGTATCAGCGGTGCTTCTTGTGCGTGTTTGCCGAGCCGTCACTCATGCCGTCACTTGTCACTCTGTTAAAGCACGACAAATGCTTCACGGGCTCCTTATTTCTGCTTTTCCTCTCTCACGGCTCCACACTGATCTTCTGTTCGTAAGATTTCCACCCGGTCGTCTTGATGAGGACGCCTGGACTTATAAGGATGCCGCTCGTCGTTCGATCAAACACGGCGACAGTACTAATGTTCCTCGACACCATTTAACTGGTTTATTATTTACTGTATTTGGACATTTTCAAGCAGCTAATAAGAGTAAGCAAGGACTTATGGCAGCGAAAATCATTTTGTGGGAACACTACGTTGAGATGTACTTACAGGTAATGGCCGAAATTGTAAAAAATTACAATTATCAGAGTAAAGTGTATTTGAGCTAGCTGGAACTACTTTTAAAAGGACTGCGAGTACCTATTTAGTTAACAATGTTTTATCTACTTCTATGAGGGTCAAGAAACTTAACAAGCATGGACTGATACATAAGAGACGTTAGAATGTCTATAATAATGGATCACTAGAGGTTTTCACTTCGGAAAAATTTCGAGAAGTGGTAACTTTTGAGAATACATCTCTGAACATGTCAGAAACAACACACCAAAAGTTACCAACAATAGTCATTGAGCGTAATTTGTTATTAAACAAATTAGTTGCAAAATACCAGTTTTTGTCAAATATATCGTAAAATATTTTTTCAAAAACTAATTACGCCATTTGCATGAACGGGAAATTTCATACAAAAAATATATATGAAGTTTCTTTGTACGAAATATAGGCTCAATGGAATTAGAGTATACTTACGAGGGAAGTATGACGAAAAATTTATTTTATTGACGGTTGTCATGGATGTTCCAAGCATCGCTACCTTTACCATTTGCTTAGGAAACATGGGCGGATCCAGGAGCTCCTTAAGGGGGGGCACTTGCACAAATTGACAAATATTGAAAGGTACCTGATAAAAAAACCCAAGTAGCAAAATAAATAATTTATTTTATAGTAGTTTATACAACCTTTATAAAATTACTTTGCTACTTGGGAATGGTGTAAAAAAACATATGCCGGGTAACTTCGACAAAGCGGCGCTGCCGGACCGGACGTTTCAGATTTTCGCACAGCACAAGAAAGGCCCAAGGGGGGGGGGGCAATTGCACCCTTTGCCCCACCCTTGGATCCGCGCCTGTTAGGAAATATGAAACCTTACTCAAATAATTATGGTTTTTCTCGAGTTTCTTTCTAGTTTAGTGCCTAAACTGAGAGCTCAATATATTTAGATTATATGTCAGTATGCGAATCACAAAATTAAGATCTTCAGTATAGAATTGCGGCATCCAGCAATGGAATTATAATCAGTGCGGATAATCTGCTACATATGACTTGTATTTTTTCATACAGCTACTGTTCATGAAACATACGCCAAACCATCACATGATTTACCCCCATAATAGAGTCTTTGCATTAATTCTCTTGATTTCAAGTATTTAGTCATCTAAGTTTGGATTGTGAGCACAAGCTCAACTGTCAACTGTCTGAAGTCTTCTTCGATCATGTAGCCCCTTTTCAGGAAAATTTTCTACCTAGCCTCAAAAGCATTACCCCAAACCGCACCGTGCATCAGATGCATATAAGTCTTTAATTGTAAAAGCAGCCAGCCCACTACTGAAAATTTGCAACACAGCAACACAAGTTTGACTTAAGATATACACAAAATTTGTTGTAACTTTTGAACTAATTAATAACATTGACGTCACAAAAGCTTAAATGAAAGAAGAAACATCTATCCACTGGATTATTATATTTTCAAATATAAAAATGAATGTATGTAGGAATAGTACATATATATGAAGTCGGAACATAAAGAGATTCGCCATGAAATCGGTAAAAGCTCTACCATTTCTAAAATTTTTAAGATAGAAACCTGGGTCTTTCACACTTTACTCTTGAAGAAATGTATAAAAAGATCCGATGAGCGAAAAAAATCTCAAAAATGTATTTTTTAAGATGTACACTTTCAAAATTTCAAAATTTTGAGATAGTGACAAAATTTGATATATAATTTATCCACCTATTACTCTGGTTTAAATTGCGTTATTGGGTAGGTGCGATTTTTAAATCTTGAAATGTGTACTTTAACTTGCTTCCAGAGATTTACTTTAAAAATTAAATTAACTCCCTTTTTTTCGAAAGTTAAAAAAAAATTGCGCGAAAATTCGACTTAGACTTAGACTATTTAATCTACCTATCATGCATACGTTTATAGGACCTCAAGATAAGTAAATCTGATGTAAAATTTTTTTTGGAATATTTATAAACCATTGAAAAAAAAAATTAGATCTTTCGGTAAATCGATTCAATGTTGATTGTTTCTAACATTTTTTAGAATATTTAAATAGTGCTTTTAATAGAATAGTTTTTTGAATTATTTTATTGCTTGACCTGTCGGCCATATTGGATCAGCCATTTTGAATTACCTTTTTTTGACATCATAATCTGTTTCAACGACCTCAGACATCTATGTCAATTTGAATTAAATTGCTTTAAAATTTCCCAAACGTTTTGTTTGTTTAAATAATTAATAAACAATTTCCTCGCGATTATATGTTTATAACTTTTTATTTTAAGCTATGTAAAAGTGATATCAAAAGGTTTTAGGAAAATCGAAGCTTCTTGTAATTATTCCGAAATAATGCATATTTTGAGCCTCTGTTGACTCCACTATAAAACGAAATGTTGTAAAGATGAATTGTTATAAAAATGGTTTTTAAAGTTATATCTGACAGTCACAAAGCGCAAATTTTATAAAACTTTCCAAATTGTTTATGAAGTATGTAAAAGAAGCCCACGTCAATTATAAAACTGTCTTATGAGAGTTTTAGAAGCTTTATATACATCACTACACAACAGTAATATATCAAGTTTTATAAAAGTTTTCAGAAAAATCAGAATGATTTTTATGGTGTGAATTTAATGAAGCCTGTTTGTACTTGTTTTAATTTAAAACTAAAAACTAGTTATCGCAACTAACAGTTTAGGAATGCTAAATGTTACATAGTTATTATATTATGGTGATTTTATACAAAATATAGTGCTAAAATATTATAAAAATAATTTGCAGTTTGAGTACAGATACTCATTCCCAAAATAAAAAGATTAATTTTGCTGACCATATACAGGCTCTCCAGCAGTTGCAGAGCTAGTTACAGTTACTAGGTTAACTAGATAGATATCTACTTTAATAAAGTCTACCGAATTTATCTGATTTTTAGGTCAGCCAGAAAATATTAAGGCGATAACACTGTTAGTTATGTACAAATAATGTGTATTTTATAATACATATAATTTTTTATATCCTCTTCAAGCTAAAAATTTTATTATCGTACAAAAAATCTAATATTTTGCATATTTTCTAACTACAAGGTGTGAAATATGAATTAAAAAAATGCTAAATGAGTCCATTGACCTTATCTGTACAGTCTACACTTAACATTTAGAAAAAAGTCATTAACAGTTGCTTGGAAATGATATATTAATAGTGATCATCTGAAGAAGAAAATAGAAGCACTTTTAAAATATGAATTAATTGCGTTTAAAAATAATTAAAGTAAATAATTGAACTTTCGAGACATTATACTTACTTTTCATAACTAATTAGGAACAGCCCCCCTCATCAAATCATGGGCCACGGTACCAAATTCGCTGGCGGGCCCCCACTCCTTTTATTATTTGTAAACTTCGCTGCAATGAAATCGCGTACTCTTGATTTTTGCATTGCATTTCCTAGTCTAGCCGCGCCCCTAAAGTGGCCTGGCCCTGGTATCATGGTATCTACTGATCCCTCCTTGTGGGGGCCCTGAATAGAAAATTTTAAAAAATATACAACTGGTGATGAAAGGGTTATTTGTGCGTGGAATAAGAAAGAACCAGATTTTCCTGTTCCATATGTGTCAAAAACACGTTGTGAACAGAAAAATTTGATTTTTCTACCTAATTGCACAAAATTTTTTCTCATAATATTTCGAAAATAATAATTCTGTAAAAAACAAGTTACAAAATGTCTTCGAAAACATTAGGAAAATACAAATTATCATATAAACCAATCCAATAAAATATCCCCAATAGGCCTGTTTAAGAAATGCTATGAGATTGTAGTAAATGTTTATAACAAATAATTTTATTGATGCTATTCATTTCACTTCTCATTACTAGTTAGGAAAAATAGTACTTTTTCTAACCGAAATTGGTTAGGAAAAGAAATAATCTTACCGAAATAGAAAAAATTAATTTCGACATCATCTACGAAAAAAAAAAAAACAAACATAAAAAAACAATTATTTATTTAAATATAAATATTTATAACATAATTTCTACAATTATTTATGCTAATTTAAACAAAATATACCCAAAGTTACTTTCAATTCTTATGAAATTCAATCACAAACACGCCAAACTTGACTTCTATGCTTTTATGTAAACGAAACTTCAAACTAACAAGCGAAATAAGCATACTCTATTGGAAGAGAGGACAACAGATAACCGTTCATAGTTCAAGAAAGACCAGATTGATTACACGAGAAGGAGAAGACGCCCTCCAAAACTTTGGGCTGATGTCACCAAAAAGCTGAAAGGAAAGAGCTTTAGTGAGACCGTGCGCCAAACAGGTAACCACGATATATGACGTGATGTTGTCAAATATGCTATACAGCAAAAGGAGGCCAACTAGACTAATACTCGGATCACAGAACGTCTTTGCTAAGAGTGAATGAGAAGAAGAATGGGAAGAAGGTGGTGCGTACGTACTTGATTTCCAATGCAATTCATGAAATTAATAATTTCATCGATTTAAAGTTTAAAGAACCTTTTTTCAAAATTAGAAAAAAATCTAAAAAAAAAATATCTTGTATTTCTGCTTAGATTATTGTTAAAAAATATTATTTTGGGTGTTCAGCAGATAACTTTCAAAGAAACCATTCGTTCCTTTCATATACCATTGATCTAATTCCTCGATTTTAGTATATCATAGTAATTTTGTTTCCTATTGAATATAGATCTAAGAGAATGAAAAAGGTTGTACAATTTTTATAGGGATTTAATTAGTCAAAAGTAGAAGGAAATATTTTATTTATTAAGACATATATGCGGTGACTGAACTTTATACCATTTTCTTTCTGCTTTTTAGTAGCTTTTGGCTTTGAAATGTAACAAATGTTTGATTATAATAGAGTAACCTCTAGGTAGGGCTAGAGATACTAGATAGAAAACCGCGCAAGGGAGACTTCTTACAATATACTAGCATGATCAGACTTAGATCATCTGTATAAAGAAAGAATGGTTATTTTTTAGTTTTTCATACCGAATGTTAGATATGGTAAGTGTATGAAAGAAGTTGACAAGTCATTTCGAAGGGGGAACTTCTTGTTGTTATACTACCATGGTATAGATCAAAGGTATATGAAAGGAATTAAATGTAATTTAGTGTAATTCGTGTGATTTTGCGGAAACTTTTTTGCTCGTCCCGCATCTCACTACACAAAATGAAGAACTTCTTATCTGATTATATAAGCAGCTATTGTACTTTATTTATTAGAATTACTCTTTCATGGGGGTGTATTCAAGATTATAGGTTACTACAAATAAATAGCGTAATTATGTCACATAATTCTTAGTTGCCATGTAAATTATCTTAAGCTCTCTTAATATGTGGGCAGGTGATGATGATGTTAAAATCTCCATCGTACCTCTGAGATGTATTTTATAATCTGTAACACAATCTTACGATTTTCTGATTCCCAACCTATATCTTATAAAGTTGACGTCTATATCCTTTAACCTACATGTACCTGCTTGTCATTATGACGAATCTGATCTTCCTTAATACCTACAGATTGCCATCTGATTAAGACTAATTCACCCTTTTCAACAGACTATTTCCAAACAATGACGTCTTCTTGTATAAAATGGCTTAACGTTAAGCTTTCCCATATGTTCCAATAAGTCGGTAAAAAGGTAAATTATTGTAATTATGATATAACACATGGTGTACGGTGGATGGTTAGGCGCGATCTTGTAGGGACGTTAAGGGTTTGAAAGAAAACACCTGTCTGAGTATAGTAAAAAGGTATACTTAAGTGCTTGTGAAAGAAGTATTCACCGTGCCTTATGTTTTCTTAATGCATTTGGTTTGATATTATTTTGCCATTTGGCAAGTAACTGTATTGGGCATTTCAATGATGACGGACGTGGAGATATATAAAGATAATAAGACAAGCAGCTGACATAAAGTCAACATTCATAGTCGTACAAAAAAATGTTATTTTACACAATCCGTAATCGCAGAAACCTGTTGCATAGACACAAACATCAAAACACACTGAAAATTACTTGATGTGCCTTTCATCAACCAAGATGGCACCATCTTACAGCTAAAGCTTTAGTCATCACCTAGCGTACAGTATTTTATTGTTTGTGAAAACTGATTTAAAGCAATTTAAAAAATCCAAACACTCTTAAAATTAATATCAGAAATATATCTAAATTGGAACACACTGAAAACTGACTTTTATCAACATATATTTGAATTTTAATTCATAGTGTGGTAAACATCAAGCTAAAAATCGAAATAGTGAGGATTTTTTTTTGCTAGAGTCTGAAGTAAAAAAGTATCTCTGGATGTTTTGAATTTCAGGCGAGGTAGAGAAAATATTCGTTTAAATAATTTAAATCGCAAAATATGTTTTTTCTCGGTTTATTGCGAATATCTCTGGTCAAATAGCCAATGTATAACTTTTTAAACAATTTAATATAGCTTCAATCACAGGCCGACAAAGAAAGGGGATGATCTTTTGATCAGAAACGTCTTATCATATGTTTTTTTGACATATTGAAACCGATTCTGGAATTAAAAAAAATCTACTTCATTAGTTTTTGTCTACCACCCCTTTCATCCCCTAAAAAGGGCAAAAGGTTTTGTCTTAAGGTTCTGATGTAACTTCTCTGAAGTATTTTGATGTGCTGAAGCTAATTTTGGGCAAAAAAAAATTCTATCGTGTCAGTTTCCCAGGAGATAAAAGGGGTAGGATTTTTGTTTTTGTTTTGTTTTTTTGCCCAACGTCGTTACTATACTTCCACTTCCAGTGGAAGTATAGTAACGCAAAAAAAAAATTGGAAAATTTTTGTTGTTCAGATAGGTTTACAATGAGGTAAATTGGGGTAAATGGGGGGTAAATAGATAAATCAAGCAAGTAAGAGTCCATAAAATTGGTATTAAGTATATATAAAAGAAGCTATGGTCTCAATAATTTTTTTTTTTGGCGTTAGCCACCCTTATTACCACCCCCACTTCATTATTAAAGAGGGTAAAAAAATAAAATTGTGATTTAATGTGTGTACAAGAACCAAGGGCCTCAACAATTTTTTTTACTTTCTACCCCCCTACCACTATCCTCTTCCTCACTACCGATGTGTCATTTTATGGGTTTTTGGGGTTGACGATTTCAAATATTATATTATGAAAGTTCCATAAACAATTATTTCCACACACGAGCCTAAATATAGTATCAAACATGTTTTTCGTTGCGAGAGACTCGGATAGAAAATCTGGATGTGGAAGTAGTGATTCAGCGGTTTTTAAGTTTTAAAGGTACTTTTGATTACAAAACTTAAATATTGCAACATGATTCAAAAGTATGCCAAACAGCAAAATACAAAAATTAAAGTCCTCTTCTGTTAACTGAAAGTCGAGATATCGTACTTTTTGCATTTAAAACATTTCTTTTAGTGCAAATAATATGGTTAAAATAAACCAGAAAAATTTTTTGTTAAGACCAATCAAAAGTACCTTTAAAAACCTATATTTTTTTAAATTAGTGTCTCTCTATGACTTAGTGGCATAATTTAATAAAGAAGCAAAATTTTAAACAATTTGTGCTTTTTGGGCGTTTAATGAAATATTCTACGGTTGTTAACATCGGAAAGGCGATAAAGGAAAAAAACTCACTTTAAACATTGTGACTCAATCGCTTAGGAGACGGAAACTACTGTAACTATTTTGAAAAAGGTTGTTCATATAATTGAAATTAATCTTTATGTAATTAGATCCACTTCTACATTCATGAAGTAGAGTGGAAGTTTAGTAGCGGTAAAAAAACGATTGTTCACACAGGCTTACCGGTATGGTAGCTTAGTAGGCTAAAGCGTATTGTCTGATCTCCAACCCAGGCACTATCAATGTCGGTGGGTATGAATGTATATTTGCGTACACCGCCCTTCCGTACAGCCTCGTCTTTGAATTTGTCGGTTATCTACTGTGTTTATGTTATGTTAAGAATGTCATAAAACGTCAAAATTTTAAGTTTGTGCAAAAAAATTCTATCTGCTTGTTGGTCTAGTCTGTCGGTGACTTTTTTGCGCACGATTACTCTGGAGCGGTTTATGATTTTAACGAGATCTGGAACTAGTTTATATTTTGGTCCTATTTCGTTGAAGGGCTGAGTAGTAAATGGTGTAAATGAGTATAGCAAACAAATAAACGTCCAGATTTAGTGTATGCACAAGAAGCGAAGGTTTCAAAATTTATTTTGGCATCAGCAATACCACCCCCAATGGAGTGGGGGTGACTTCATTATTAAAAAGGGTAAAAAATTAAATGGTGATTTAGTATTTGTACAAAAACTAAAGGCCTCAATTTTTTCTCGTCAGTCACACTCACTACCACCCCTTTTATAATAGATTCGGGGTGTACCCTGTACATTAGTTTTGGTTGAAACATATTAAACGAATTGAAGATTTTCAAAAGAAACAAACAAATGTAATAAGATTAACATCGCCTATTACGAAAACCAAGCTATATAGGAGTCCATAAAACCCCATAAAAAGATTCCTTTTGAAAAATAATCGCCCTTTAAAATATTCTTACATACTCAGGGTCCATCCTGTATACAATATGAAATTAATCTTTCATATCTTATCTCTAGTATATATTTCTTAGAAATTTTATATTTCCTGCGCAAGCACATTTAATATTAAGACACCCAAAATAATGATGTTTAGTGCTTTAATAACACCTATTTAGAAAACTAATTATGAATCCCCATGGGAATTTGCCACGTTGGTTTTGTTCTTAAATTAAATTAGTCACACTCTACCCCGGAGGTAGTAAGTAGGGTCCTTTTACAGGCCTGTATCTTTAAGCAGGTGCTTTTTAATATATGACCGAGACAAATCGGTATGGCAAACATAGAAACTAAAAAAGTAATGAATGGGAAGAAGTGAAATGAATTATGAGTTGTTTGAAATCCTTACTAGTAAACAGAAGTGTAATTAATAAAAAAAATTAAAGGTATACTCGAGGAAGGAGAGATACTGCTCGTGTAATTTGAGCCTAAATTTATGAAATTTCTAGTCTTATTTTTGAACGTAATTTATCATGTGCATGAGAGTATTTAATTTTTTTTTTCATTATTTTTAATTTTCGATATTTCTTCGTTAGGATGCAGTACCTAGTGAGTGTTTATTACTATTAGTATGGTAATATATTCTATAAGAGATTGTGACACGATAATTAATATAGCACAGCTTGATTACTTTTGTCAAACAATTTTTAATTTGTACAGTTTACAGTTACAGTTGTACAGTTTTTCTTTTGTGAAATTAAAAAAGTTACATTTTTATAAAAATGGTTTCGTTTACTCATAAACAATATGCTGATATGCATTTAGTTTACAGTGATGTGAAAGGCAACTTTAGCTGCTAAAATTATTAGTAATTGTTTTGTTGAAAGAATAAATCCTAATACAAATAGCCCAGTCACTTTATACATGAAGTTCTAAAAAAATCCAACCGAAGATTTTCCAACGGGATTCTCTTTATTTTGGCGTAGCAAATAATTTCTCAAATGTCCATAAAGCCAACTTCAAATATCTCGTAAATTATCGGTTTTACGTTAGTTTTGGCTATTATAAAATTTGTTTGTGAGATAAATCTGCATAAAAAAGGTTCTATACAAAATTTACGTAGAACCAATATTTTTTGATGTGGTGTCTTTTATAAGCCTAATTCATGGTTACAAGTTATATTATCGTCTTTGCTGACTTCTTATTCTTCGTCTCCGTCTCTCTCTTTTATTTCCACTTTTTCATTGATTGCTGAGGGTCTAAGTCAAGCTTGCACCTGGTAACATACCCCGAATAGATGTTGTTGAGTAGCTGCTGCTGTGGGTGGAAGTGACGACAATTGCACAGGCGTATTTAGTCTAGTGCATTTTGCAAAACTAAAACATCTATAATTATCAATTGAAGTCTCTGTTTTTGTAGCTAAACTAAACTAAACAATGTGGTACTAGTTATTAGCAGATTGCGTCCTATTGAAATTATGAAGAGATCAATATCTTCTCTAGCAACAACTGTAGTGCGCTCAATTGACTGCTTCAAAGCTGTTTCTATGATTAAAACATCAGCATCATCCTGGTGCTGTATGTTATTAATTTTAAACATTTCTAATTTGGTCATTAGTAAAGAAATAAATCTATTTTTATTCAATTTATTGGACAAGAATTGTTCTTGATTAGAAGCTATTGGCGTTGTCTCTTCGAAAAGAATATCAGTGGATTTTTGAGTTATTTTCATACGTCGAAGTTGCTCCATTGCTTTAATATTTTTACTATTGTCAGTATAGCCATCGACTATATTAATCCCATAATGATTTAGGAGATAATTAATGTACTGATCAATAACACAACCGCAAGTTGAGTCTTTTTGCCAAATAACACGATGGAGAAGAAATCCTCCGCCGATAATATACGTAATTTCACTACTATTTATTTCCGTACAAATTGGTTTGAAAAGGTCAAACAGAGACGACTTATTTGTTGTAGAAATCTCCCCTAAGAGACATCTCATCAACTACTTTCATGCACTTAGTATATATAGATAGATAGATACTATTGAGAGATGAAAATATTTCAAAAAATTGGAAGAAAGCGAGATTGGTACTTATACCAAAATCAAAAAAAGATGGCAGAGACACAGTAGCATATAGACCAATATGCTTACTTACTACCATAAGCAAGCTATACGAAAAATTGATAAAAAAAAAGACTGGAAGAAGCTATGGAAAACACAGAAAGGCTGTCGGACCACCAATATGGTTTTTGAAAAGGCAAATCAACACTGCATGCTGTAGAAAAAGTAAGACAGCTAATCAGTGACAATGTAACAAAGAAGTGGGGAGCATTAATCTCTCTTGATGTTCGGAATGCCTTCAACACTGCACCATGGGGAAAAATTATGGAGGAGTTAACGAGAAGAGAAATCCCATAATACCTTATTAACATCGTGAGTAGTTACCTCGAAGAAAGATCGTTGGGAATCAAAAGTTCTCAAAGTTCCCGCTGAAGTCTCGCTGGATTCTTGGCCCGACATTATGGAACATCTTTCGGCGTTCTGAAAAAGAAAATGCAGGGGGAGTCCTGAGTCGTAGGATTTGCTGACGATATTGCTCTAGTGCTAGTAGCAGACAGAGCAGAAGGACCAGTCTCCAAGACAGATGGCGCTTCGGAGATCACAGAAGCATAGATGAGACGCTATTACTTAGAGCTCGACCCAGAAAAAACGGAGGCGGTTATCCTCAAAGGGAAAAGGGACAGAAGACATATCAGCTTCCAACTGAGAGACGTTCAAATTGTTTCAAAGAAACACGCAGGAATAATAATCGACGACAAGGGGACATTCGACGAACACATAAGCATATAATCAAGAATGTAGACGCAAATATAGTATCACTTTCGAGAATTATGCTCAATATAAAAGGACCTGGAAGCAAAAAGAGGGAGGTTTTATACAACTTGACGTGACGTCAATACTGAAATAAGGCACGCAGCCATAGGGAGAAGACAAATGCTAATAAGCACCCAAAGGAAAGCACTATTAAGTGTCATAAACGGGTATAGGATGATATCTGCGAGCGCAACCCAAGCAGTGGTAGGGATACTCCCCATCGACCTTGTAATAGACGAAAGGAGAAGACTCTATGAAAGAGAAGACGGGGGTACGCCACAAGTCAAGGAAGTGGAGACAGAGAGAGACCAGTTTGGAGAGGAGATGGCAGGCACAGTGAACGGACACGCTGGGAGTAGCTCAGTGGACAAAAGTACTCATACCCGACGTGAGGAAATGGGTCAAGTGCCGACATAGGCGTACAGATTATTTTACAATGCAGGTGTTGACTGGACATGGATCCTTCAAGGTCTATACACACAGAATAGGCAAAGCTGAAGAGTAAATATGTACAAACTGCGAACACTGAGATACAGTAGCATATACAATGTTCGAATGCAATAGATGGGAAGCTGAAAGGGCGAGGGTAAATTTAGCGCTAGGAGAACTACACGCTACGCTAAACGAGAACAACATCACAGAGGAAATGATGGAGAACAGCGAAAAATGCAGCTTTAGAGAAGTACATCAGAAGAGTGATGCAATCAAAAGAACAGGAGGAAAGAGACAGGATTACTAAGACAGAATCTTCCTCATCCAGATGTATGCTGCAAAGCGATTCCGAGGTGTGGCCGTGACGAGGTGGTGGTTTCTAGTGGGTACAAATCCCACACTACCACGGACCGTGGTGTCTTTTGAAGATTTTTCCTCACTAGATAGATAGATAGATCTTTATTGGTCAGATATACATAAATTTTCCTTTGGCGTGTCAAATGGATACAAACTATAGTAAATAATAAACAAAATAGTGGTTGCTTTAAATAAGAAAAAATAGAAAATAACAGAATAAATAAATAACATATAGAGTAAATAACAGGTACAGGACATAGAATAACGAACACAATAATCATTATCGTACATAGAAAAAGTTTATAAAGTTAAATGAGAAAAATCAGTTAAAAGGAATTCATCAAAATCATACAATGCATTTTCAAGAAGGAATCGTTTAATTACTTATTTAAAGCATGTACAGTGAAGTACTTTTACAGCAATCGGTAACACGTTGAAAAATTTTACTGCATAATAGCACGTCCCATTTCTAGTTTCTAGTCTCAAAAAATCCAAATATATATTACCCCTATTGCGAGTTGAGTACGTATGTAAACTTTCACTAGTTATGTAATTAATTAAGTTAATATTTAAGTTAAGTTTAATGTGGACAAGGCGTTATAGTATATAATCACAGGGTAAGGTAAGTTTTTAAAAGCATCCCTACAATCACCCCTGTTGAGGTTTGTACCGAGGGTCACTCGATTTTGTCAGTCTATCTGTCAGGATATCTTCATTCAATTAAAATTGTTATAAAAATATATGCGCATAAATTCCAAATGAACGAATTCCAGATTATTCCAAGCTAAGTGTTATGGAAATAGTTTTACCAGTTTTTTAGAATCGATCAACAGCACCATTGTGGGTGTTTTCAGCGTTATTATTACTGGTTAAAGAAAGGATCATAGCACGGCCGACCAGAAATTGGAAAATGTGGCAATAAATCGGGTTTTTGCGTTTAATGATTCCGAGGTAACGTATTTAATAGCAGGAAATTACAAGCACTAGGAGGGCATGTTAAAAACAGTAATTCTTCGATTTTTTTCGGTCTCTTTCGGAATTTTATAAAAATAAGTATAGAAAACTTTGTGCGAAAAATGGAGTTGTTTTTTAAAGGATGATGAATTGGCGTGAATTAAATTTTAAGGTTTCTTAAGCTATATACTATATACAATCACTCGTGGAAAAATTTTAATATTTTAGGGCCTTGGTAGTATTTTAAGGGTGGATTATTTATAAAAATATAACATTTGTACCTTACAAATGTTTTTTTTTTAATTTAAAATGCATATGCTTAGTCAATATCTATAATCTAATTACAAAATTATGAAAGTATATGTGAGTATATTATACTATTTCTCGTACTAAACTGAACTCAAAATATTTCCATTTAATTATTAGCATTATAAAGAAATTGTGTTCTGTTCCAGTTTAACAATAGACTTCAGTTTGAAAATCATTAACAACCCCAATAGAATTTACAAAAAAATAGTCAAACTTTTAAAATTTGATTTTTAGTATAATTCGGCAATTAGTTTAGAGAAATAATTAACAATTTTTAAAGCTTTTATAGTTCTTATTTCAAATGTGTTTACAAACTATTATAATATGACATATCTGAATGGAATTCGTTCTTTTCAACAATTCGAATCAATTAAAAAATTCGTTACATATTTTTCCAATAATAATAGCCTGTACATATAATATAACAAATAGAAAATAGTCAGTCTAATTAAACCTCCTACCGTGCTACAGGCTTTATTAAAATTAACACTGTAACTATAATAGTAATATCAATTGAAAAGATCGTATAATTAGATATGATACTTGTACTGCTTTATAAAGTGGTTCATTAGGTAGTTTAGGTAATTAATAATAATAAAATACAACGAAGAAATACTGACTGTGCTTTTGGCGGTTTCCATATATGTCGGTGGTAATAAGTGCGTGACAAAACCAATGAAATAACTACATAACAATTTATTTTCATTTAAAAAGTGTACTATGCAGTTGCTAATTTGATAAAATAGTGATTAATTGGAAATGGAGTTTTTAATTTACGCGAAGTAAACATAATAGATTGAAAGATAGACGACGTTGATTTTACTACTTTACACATACCAATACATTTGTAGCATATCATTAGTTAGTTATTTTCTAAAGTTAATATATATGATATAATTTAAAATGAGGTGTAAAATATAAAGATATAAAAGAAAGTATAGTAAAATAGTCATAAAATGAAAAAAACAAAGATGATACAATAAATAAGAAAACTCGCTTAAAACATACGACGCAAGTTGCTTGGGAAAAGTTCTTACTGGTATTTTACAGAACAGTCAACACATTCCTTTATATGTGACCTATAGTCATAAATTCATCATCTGTGTGGAAACAAAACTTTAGGACATGGTTTCTAATGATAGATTTAAAATTGTGGAAATTCTGTTGTTTTACATTTTCAATTCAATTTTTTATATAAGTTCAAGTTTAATGAATTTTTAGATTTTTAGAAGTATTTAACAAATTGGCCGATCTTGTGTTGTGGTTATGTAGCTAGATGGAATTACATTTTTCTTTTTATAAATCTCTAAGGGGCATGGAATAGACATTATATAACATTTATCAAATAATGGTTGACAGTATTCTCTGAAACCTGCCCTCGTTATAATTCTTATAAACTCTTTCTCTGTCGAAAATTTTTTACAGCGTTTCTAGAGTTGAAAGAATAGTACAATGAAAGCAATTTATGTAGTTGTAAAACAGTTTTTGGTCACCGTAAATGAAATACGTAATTTCTGAGCTTATTTCTGAGTTGCTTAATATGTTTGTTCCAATTTAAAGTGCTATTAAGAATCATTCCGAATAATGTAACACTTAGTTTCTTCGTTTTGTCACGATTTAATTTTAGTGCATTAGCATTATACCAAAGTTCAGTTTGGCTTTCAGTTTAATTCATGATATTTTAATGTAATCTGTTGATATGCTTGGCACTATCTTGAAGACTTGCGTCCTCAGTACGCATAACAATACTGAATAAATAATACAGAAAATGTCTACATAAATTATAAACAGTAGAGGTCCCAGCGTAGATCCTTGAGGCACTCCATGTTTTATTGATCTAAAATAAGATGTCACGTTGTCATGCGAGACGTACTGTTGTCTATTCCTCAGACATGATTTTATCAAAGACAACGGTACGTACTACATAAAAATTAAATTTCTTAACGTAAAGAATACGAGAGACATCGCCGAAGGTCTTGCTGAAGCCACACAGCATAAGTGCATGTTTACCCTCTTCAAGGTCCTCAACTGTGTCACCAATAATCTTACAGATTGCGTTTATTGTAGAACATTGATATCTAAAACCATATTGGCAAGCATATAATAACGAATATTTTTCGAAGTATGTCGGCGGCAAACGATTTTTTAAAATATTGAATGTAATTAATTTTATGATATGAAAGAAGGTGGCCATTTCTCGTTAGAGTTAGTTATGATATTTTTTTTGGTTCCGAACTTAAAAGTAGAAAACTGATCCCTATAAGGTGACCGTGTGTTATAGCTAGAAATATCTAATTTTACGTGTAATTAGAGTTTGGTGATCCATAGGCAAGGAGTTGATATTCCAAAAATACTTTCTCATTTTCTTCTGTGCGTCAAAACATAGACTTCATCTAAATGAAAGGATTGCAAAAATCTATTTTAAACTTTTTTTTATGATATATTTATTAAAAATATTTATTTCTACAATGTCCTCCCTCTTTTATTTTCGAAAGTTAAATCATCTTTTCTAGACAACGGTACTTAAAAAAAACTAATTTAGATTCACAGAAATTATGGGTGCCGGTAAATATAAAAATTTTCCTATTTTTTTAAACCAATGAAGTTCAACATTAAAAGGGGATCCTGCAGAAATAGTAACAGTTCTATAACCAGGAATCCGCGAGCATTTAACTAAATGCGAATTAGTGCATATCAAGCTATTCCTTACAATGTAATACTTCTTGGCTATTAAACCTTATAGAGGATATAAGTAAACACGGGTGTATCATTTCATGTTGTGCTGAATGCTGAATGATTGCTAAAGAAATGAGAAAAGGTCATTGGTGTGCTGACCTAAAGCAAGCTTATTTGTTAAAAAATAGTATATAATTTATATTACACTACACTCAAAGAAAATGATTGGTAAATTCAATCAAAAAGAGCATATGAAATCGCGCCCATCTAGTTTCATAGTTAAATCAATCAGAAAAGAATAGTCATACAACTTTATTTGTTTTCGTAAACAAATAGTAGTTTAATAATCATATCTTCTTGTAACAAATTAAATAGTACAATGACATTTTTTTATGTTCACTAACCATTTTCAATTTGGTCTACAATTAAATAGTACAACGACTTTGTTTTTTGTTCACCAACTAATTTTTTGGTTGATCTACACTTTATTGTATGATGAAGTTTTTTTTGGTTAGCCAAAATCTCAGTATTGAGACATCAGACCACCCAAACCAAAGATTAGAGATCGTTTATAAGATCCATTCAAATATATCGATGATCCCTGAGAGAATTTGAACATTGCAATCATGTTATTAATTTTCTATAAATTCATAAGAGTATAAGATAATGCATGATTGATTATTGTCAGTGATTTGTATGTGGCGTCATCTGGGAATAATTTCTGTAATAGACTACGTGGTAAGCAAGCAAATTTTATGGTAATTCTTTTAGAACTTCTAGAAGACGATAATAATATTGGTTTGTCTACCAAGTACAATAATACAGCGAACTAATACTGGGTTAGAATTACAATTCGATAATAGTTAAAAATAAAATATACTATTATCTAGTTTAATTTGACAGAATTCAACAAAATAATAGTCAGACGAACAAAATAATAGTCTTATTCATCTATTTTTTAAGTTAATGTTTGTTTTGTTGTACGACAACTTTTTATTAATTAAAATAACAATCACCCCTTGTTTAAAAATACCATCAATATAGTTTGGTTTAACAAAATTAACGATATTGTTAGTTAACCATTTTTTTTTGTTGAATTTACCCATACTATTTCTTTGAGTGTATGTATTAATCTGTTACACATTGCTGCTAATATCCATTTATTCATTGTACATATTTCTTTGGTTTACAGTGCAGTTGTACGATACTGACTATTGGTAATGATTGCACAGGATTAATATTACTAAATTAGATGTAGGACATACTCTTAAACTAGTTGATGTTTATAAAGGAGTAGGTCCTGTCAAATTTCAACCTGTTTTGTTACAATAATGCTCAAAATCGTTATTCTCTTCCTTATAATTCTTATCCTTATGAATCAAAATCTTTATATCGACTTGAAAATAATTATATGTAACTCCAGTTAATAAATATGGTAGAAATCTCTTATCATCAATTATATCAGAAATTTAGAATATACTTGAATGAATATTCGATACTCAGTATGTGATCTTATCATTATTATTATCATTTATAACAGTACGGCTATTCGTATGGTGGCTCTGTGGACTAATTTTATAATGAGATCTGAGGTATGGGGTGCTGTTGTCCATTCACTGGCACTGAATAAAGTCTATATTAAAGTATACTCTTTCTGCCTCAGATGAAACACACAGTTGATCCTCCTCCATTATCCTAGATTCGTCCTCACCTCTTGGAAATAATCCGGCAACTTCTTATTCTACTTGTGAACGGGCTCACGGTTTAAGGGTCGTCCACACATACAGGTGCAGACTGCACTGAACACTGTTTAACTTCAAGAACGAGGCAACTTTACGGACACATTATGCTGCTCTTATAACTTCTTAATAGATATGTATTATTGTATATCAGAGTTATTGTTGACTATACCTCAGGGTTCCTAATTGGGGCCGTCATTATTTAATTTATTTATATATTGTCAAATTCACATACCTTTTCACTTATGCAGGTTGGAAGTATTTATTGATTGTTAATATGATTATGTTCAAATGTAGAACGATCTCAGTTCAATTTATTCTTGCTGTGAAGGTACAATGGATTATGAGTGGATCATTTAGACATGAAACGCTTCTCTAAAAAGGTCTTTCGTAAATCTGTAGGTCCGTCATGCAACGACCGCGATCGCCAGGAGCCAATGCACAACGATCCTGCAGGATCACCATATGCAGACCTCAACGGCAAGTAGTCATCACCCACCACCGCAGGGGTAAAATTTACGTGTACCCATCCAATATTAGACTTGCAAGGAATCTTAGACTTTTCCTTTTCCCTCGGTAGTTGTCAAAACTATCTGCCCTAAGTGCTGTAGTATTTGGCGGACAAGGACCTTGTATAAGCAAAATATATGTACAGCAGTCTCAGTTGCCTCCATACAAATGTGGCAAATTACATCCTCAGCTCTGCACATTTCCTTGGGATAATATCTCAATGGGCAATATTCTGTGAAAAGGATTATTAGCTTTAACTCTAGTTTGCTCCTTTTTGCAAATAGTTTAGGTGCTGTGAAAGTAATGGTATTTTTTTAATGTTGATAAGTGTTAATGTGTGTTACTTGGCCGCAGAAAATCAACTATGTGTATAAAGTTAACATCATTCCTTTGAGTAACATAATCAATGAGAAACAACTTAAGCGTTTATTCGAAATGCAGACAGATTCGAAAATCCACAGTACTGAGGCTTATCGTTCCATTGCATATTCGTGACATTTGAGATTTTCTAGAAAAGACCTGTGCTCTCCGCGAAGGAGAGTAGTCCTTTCGAGGGTATATCCCATAGTTTCTCCGGCTGAAGGCACTGCCTTCCGAAATACCTATACCTTGACCCTCCTATTGGTGCACAATGTCATAGAATATGAGTGATGGTTTTATTCTTCACTCCAGATAGCAACAAGTAGGATCACGTTTCAAGTGCTTCTTCAGAGAACAGTGTCCTGTTTTCAGGCCTTCGCTCTGGTTCAGCCGTTCTCTATCGAACCCAAGCGGCCACTTATGGTAGTCAGTCGAAGGCCCCTTTATATGGAGCTTTGACTGTCTCATTCCGGAGGCCTGAGCTCAATAGTTGTTAAACTGTGCTATAGTCCAGTCTTGGAGCGCTAATTGAATCAGTATTTTTGGGGTTTGATTTAGTGTAAAGAATGTCTAAGGGGTTTGAGGTTCTAGAGCGCTGAGCGTTATCTATTACAACAGATTTCTATAAATTATTTATAATTTCATGCAATACTCCTAAGTACAATTTAAATGCTTTAATATCTCAATTTTTTGTACAAGAAATTTTACCATACTATCTATCCTTACATTGTCTAATAACATGCAATTCTTAGTGGTGTAAATGAATAAATGAGTTTAACTGCGAAAACTAGTGTTGTATTAAATTTACTTAGTCAATTTCTTCATAATGTTAATCGAAGCTAATCGTGATAATTTATTACGGTACATAAATGTTTTTTATATTTTCCTCTTTCTTTCTATTTTGCTCCGTTATTATTTTATCCATTAATGCAATGGTCATTATATGTTGTAATTATTCTCTTATAAATGCAAATTATCATATACGTGTATTTGTGAGTCAATTTCAAGTCGCAAGATAAGTAGAAAATTAAAATTATTTTATGCTCATGTCATTTGCATTTCTTGACAATTAATCTGTTTTTATTTTTAACAGATTTCGAAAAGGAGGTTATTGCATTTAAAAAATACTACTGTTTTAATGCCGGCTATTTTTAATCCTTTTTACACAAAAACAATTTAATTTCGTCGGTAATTGTTTTAGAGTGCTCCTCATATAATTTAGTGGTATTTTACGCCCGAATGTATCCCATAAACATAAACGGTGGCATTTAAATTCGCCAACGTTAAATCAGTTTATGGTTTTTGGAGTCGGTCAATTAATGTCTGCAATAAAAGAATAAGAAAATCGTTAAAATCAAGAACGAAGAGGGTAGCGATTGTGGGAACCTAAGAAATGCGGCGCTCCCGGTACCATCTGCCATCACGCAAGACCAAGAACGTTGTAAGACATCCGGTTCCTCTCCTATCGCTATATCGATCGATATGACTTACCGGCCTGGATTAGACCGCATTCCAAGAATTAGAATATCTTGTTTTATTACTTTTTTTTGTGTCCTCACTGATATGGAAAGCAAATGATTTATTTTGGCACTTATTACACGAGTAATTTGTTTTCTTTGGAGTTATTAGAGCGATGTTAGATTATGTAGGATACGTAAGGTGAGTTTTAATTTAAAATTACATGATAAATTTGCATTTTAGCCTAGGACACGTTTCTCGGAAATCGTCTGTATTTCATACTAGGAAAATTTTATGTAACATCCGATCAATAGTCAGCTATTTATTAATTTGACCCGGCCAAATCTGAAAATACACAGAAAGAAGTCGTTTTGGGAAATTTTGCATAACGTTGTGGAACAGAGTCTTACACCATTTTTTAAACAATTGTAAAATTTCAAAGGAAAACATTATATACTTTTATACATTTTAATTGTGCATAGTTTCTGTAAATTTTGTTTGTCCAACATAAAGATTTCGTTAAATTGTGTTATAACATCTTAGTTCTATCCATCTTTATTTGCCTCTCTGGGATATGAACCGTTAGGGAAGCAGACAGACGGCGTATTGATGCTTTCGAGATATGGATCTGGTGACGTTTGTAACGAATTCTCTGGATAGCTCATGGTACTAATATCTCAATTTTCCAAGAAATACGTCCCCAAACGCAACTCTCCAGCATCGTATTTTTCCGAATCTTCTCATTTTTTTGGCTAAATCAACCGGAGAGAGAACAATAAAGATTTTGTTCGGCGTGATGACGCCAGAAGTGCTGTACAGCAAGTGGACGCTATCCAAAGTAATTTTCATGAACCACAAAACATCTGGCAAGAAGTTGTGGATAAGAAGAAGAAGTGTTGTTACAAATTGGGGAAGTTCAGAGTCAGACTAATTTATTTATTTTCACTCAGCAAATACTGTTATCATGTCCTCAAACTTCATATTTTAGAATTCTATTTACAATTAGTTTTGAGCAACTGTTTAAAGAGTTAGCACAAATTGTGAAACAATAATTGTATTTTTATAAACGTTTACTAATATTCCAGTCAACGAAGGAGTAGTAGAGGATATGGAGGGGGGGAGGAGAATTTTTCTCTTCTGAAATGTGTTGGGGGTAAGGTAAGAAGGAGGTAAACATACTAAAAGTCCCCGCTCCTAGCCCTGCCGCTTCTTGGCTTATAACTCGGAAACGATGCGTCGTACGGAAAAAAGGAAAAAATAATCTATGCAAAATTAAACATAATTAAATTTCCTACAAGAATGTCTATATTCATCTTCTTCCTATGTGTTATAGTTTCCGAAATATTCGCCAGCGAAAATCGATAAATAATAAATAAATCAATTAGGTATCTGATATCTCTCTATCAAAACGGTTTACCTTGGTCTGCTAATAAATCACAGTCACAAAATACTCTTTATTTTACAACACTCGATATATTTACTAACGTAATATTTTGTCGAAATTTATGCATTTCCTTAAATATACAGTGTGACTCACTTAAAATGAAGACACCCTTATAACTTTTTTATTTTGTTTCCGATTTGAATCAAATTTTACTCAAGTATAGAACAAATTATGATCTACTTATGATCGGAAAAACATTCGCCTGCTACAAAAGCAAAGCTACCTACGGTACCAAAATATGCAACTATACTATATGCAACTATAACACATAGGAAGAAAATGAATATAGGCATTTTTCTAGGAAATTTAATTATGTTTAATTATGCATAGAGTACTTTTCTCAGTACGACGCATCGTTTCCAAGTTATAAGCCAAGAACTGAAAAAGGGACAGGTCTTCTGGAGCAGTAAAGTTACATCCAAATCATTTTAGTAGTTTCGCCGCTATCATACTAACATGCATACATACATACACAGGCACACACAGACATTTTTCAAAAACCACTTTTTTGGGGTCAACAAATGGAACCTAGGACCTCAAAGCGTAAAGATTTGTTGTTTTCTCCATTTAATATTTTGGATAAATTTCAGTAACCTCCCACAATGGGGTATTTTCCAATTTATTTTTTATTGAATAATATCATAGAATATGTACAAACAAGCCTTCCAATACAAATTTCCGCGAAAATAATTATCAATTTTTTGAGAAAACAGAAGTTAAAATAAGTGGAGCAACAGGTGTTTTAAATCGGTGACGTAGTTTGGCCGATGGCGTAGGTAGACTGTATGGATTTGTTGATAGAATGGTTTTATACAAAACAGTGTGGTGTTGCCAAGTTGAAATTCCTTCTCTAGTCCTTGAAGAAAATTAAAAATAATTGAAGAAAACAGGAGTATAAAGCTTATTTATTAAATCAATTGTAATATATTTATCCACGAAATTTAATTTTGTGATGTAAAAAATAATAATAGGCGCGAATTATTAAATATTTTAAATAATTTTTAATGCCGATTAGATTTTTAAAAACATATGTCAACAATGTCAAAGGCTACTCAAATGACAGATGTGTTCTAACGTCGGCGTCGTATTGATTTTTCACATTTGCTCGCAAAAAATCAAAATTTTGTTTTAGAAAGAATCTATCAAGTTATAATCAACTTCGGGCCCAATTGATAAATCTCCTTTCACAAAATTCAACTCTATCTTAATAGCATATTGATAAAATATAAAATAACAAATTCGAACGCCACATAAACAAACAACAAATAAATCTAACTAATATGTCACTTTAACTTGTATTGTGACAAGAAGTGAGAACTGACAGCACTGACAGCAGGCAAGCAAAGCTGGAAGAGGTTTAGAGCCGTTTTTATATTACGTTGCTACATAATCCTTGCCGTGAGTTTTGTTTACATTTTTAAGATAACTTCTAAATAATACTAAACATAAATAGCTTTTAATTCCTTCTAAATAAATGTACATAATATTTATTGATTTTCAAGATATTGAGCAAAATAGATGCGTTATAGGTAAAATAATGTAAAGTAAATACACAATTTGGCATTCATGTAAGATAGTTACAGTCTAAGCGAAAGTTGTATATTACTGGTTAAATTATTTCCCGCCAAATAAAATCATTTGAAATCTGTCTAGATCTGTTATTTTTATTTAAGGAATTATCGTTTTGGTTTAAATTGATTATGCTGTAATTGCTAAAATAACAACATTACCTGATATATATCCCCAAAACTGAATTTTTAAAAAATGGAAATACCCCGTTTTATTGTAGGGAGGTTAATATGTTAGGTTCAAATAAAAGAATTATGCATCAATGTAGATTAGTAGATATTACTTCCGTAAAGTTGGTTCCCTATATTCGAAATTGAAACATTTTTTAATGTAAATAATTTGCTCATAATTGCTAGTTAGTTCATTTAGTTTGCTTGTTACTGTTTACAAAGAGGTTTGAAATTGATAGCGCCCTTCTGTTGATTTAAAAAAATATATATAACGCCTAATTCGTTTGTTTGTTTTTCTCATTTATTCTCTCTGTTTGCTCGTTATTATTTATAATGATGTTCAAAAGTGGCTGAATTTTTTAAGCAGCAAACAAACAAAAGAAACTATCACTGAACAGAAACTGTTCAATGTCGAAAACAAGGGGCCAACTGCACAGATATCGATATTGTTCATTAATACCCCAGTCAAATTGGAACAAATTTCAACGTTTGACGGACTTATCAAATTTTGAAACTTGGCAGAGAAGTTCATTAAAGCCTACTGGTAAACATATTAAAGGTCCCTACCTCTGTCCCTTGCGCTCGCGTCGCCATCTTGAAAAAATGGCGCTTCTTGTAAGTTTTTTTGCTTATATCTCTGACCATTAGCGACATCGAGATTATGTTCATATAAAAATAAAGCTTATATCATTGTCTACAGAAAATGTTATATGCATTTTTTTCGTATCTATTATTATACTCTTTGGAAATACGAAAGCAAAGAGTATATTGCATTTCGTCGACAGATTTCAAAAATTATAACTATCGTTCCTAGAGAAACAAAAATCATATTGTGTTGACGTAGAATTCGCAACAACTTTTAAAATGTCCATCATGTTTCCGTCTTTCTGTCAGTCCGTTCGTTTCTCTGTCTGCCTCTCCGTCCGTCATGTCTTTGTAAGGTAAATAACGTTAAAGAGAAAAGTCCGATTTTATTTAAATTTGGAAAATAAATTAGTGTTAGCTAGAGGAAGAACTCCAGTATTTTTGAAAAAAATCGATCGGTAAATAAAAAGGTTATGATAAATTTTATGAAAAAAATATACGCGGAGAGTGTTTTAACACCTTTGATAAGATTCCATAAACACAAAGATACTGCATAGAATACTGACCAACGTTTCGACAGTCAATATGGTATCATTGGGAGATCATTCAAATTGCAAGCATGGCACTTAAACTTGCAATCTCATCAAAGATTACAACACTGTTCAGACTCATACCTCAAAAACATCAATACGATGTTTCATGATATTTCTAACACGTCAAATATTTCCCACTGACAAGTTGCCGGTCTTGCCAACTGCATTCTTCGCTTTATCTCGCAATCACATTTGCCGAGTGTTGTAAGGTATACCATCTTGTATACTACCTCACAATTACTTATCTTTAATGTGTCTAGATGGTTTTCATTTGCTCGGTTTACAATAAAAAAATTACCTTGTGTTGCAATTTAAGCTTATACCGTAATCAGAGCTTATTGTCTGAAGCCTGTCTAGCAGGTGTATGAGCTCATCCTTGCTTGTTGCAACCGAGGTGCCATCATCTACAAAAATCAGGTTAAAAATCTTAATTCCACCTACAGCTACCCCACCCTACCAGTTCTCAGCACCCGTCACATCACCTATTCACTATAAATGTTAATGGTGACAGAAGACAGCCTTGTCTGACTTGATTTGCTAACTTTATATTTGCTGGAGTTAGTGTTGTCCACTTTCACCACAGCAGAGTTATCTTCATGCAGCGGGCGAATGATAAACACCAGATATTTAGGTGTTCCCTTTCCAATAATATGGTCTAGAGTTTGCTCTATTCCATTGGCAAAAGCCTTGTAGTACTCTACAAAACAAAGATATGTAAGCTAGTAATATTGTATTTTGTTCTTTGTAAGTTATATAAACCGCAATCTAAAATATTTTACATATTTAATAATAATTTATTTTATAACAATCATATTATCTTACTTAATAGGTAGGTACTCCAAAAAGAGCACAAGTCAAGGGGTCACAAAATTGATCGCTAATAAGATGATCTTGTGTATGTGTTTGTCAATAGTTGCAAAAATAAGCTGACGTTGTAGAAGTGAAATATTTTGGAGACTTCAATGATACCGTAGACGACAAACCTGAGATTGAGTAAATTTAATCTGCGGAAGCTTCTGTAAAATACAGATTTTTGTGCAAGAATTCTATAAATACGAGTGTTGATGATTTACAGGAGTGTTGATGTTAAAGCTGTGGCTACAAAAACTTTTAAGAAATTGCTTACTACCACCGCATTTTGTTTTTTTTTTGTTGTTGCCTGAATTCCTGTCCCAAATTAAATACCACAAATCAAGTGATAGGCATCTCTTACTTGCGTAGTGGAATTCCATCTCTTATCCATTATGAATTGTTTATAAAATGTATAAAACATATAACGAATCAATTAAGAAAATTTCAAGCTAATTATAATATGAATTTAATGGTGTAATCACGAGATAACATCTAAGGCGTTACTTTTGAAACATCTTAAAGAAGACTGATTGACGTACACGTTTTAAATTCAATAAAAACGGGGGCTAATGTCAGGGGAATATCACGAACTACAAAATAAAATAAATCTGATAAGCGGTTGTGGCAATTCACTTCAATGGCGTATCGAAACTGAAATGGTTTAAGCGAGGATTATGTTATGTTTATTCTCATCTAGTATGTTGAAATTATAAACAATGTTTATAAACAGCATTTCCAAGGAGAACCAGTTGTATAAAAAAATCTGTTATTCATCATAGTGAATAGTGATAACAAAGCTCAATACTGGTTTTGTCCTTATATGAATTTAGAGAAATTATGTGTATTTGCAATGCATTTACTTATCATAAGGATGGTTTGATTACCATATTGTTTACGAATATTTGCTTTTAGTGCTTGAATTAAATTTTCGACAAATATCTGTTTATCTATGGCACCTAATTTTTAGTCAGGCAAAAACAAAAAGTTTACTCAATGGCTTAATCATTTTATTTCTGAAGAGGGTGGATGTGAACTACCGAAGTGTTATAATTAGAATCTATAGTCCGTAAATAAAAAAAATTTTACGATTAATTTTTAAATCCATAGGAAATATTTTGTAGAACAGTGGATATCTGGAAAGAATAAGCAAGAATACATATATGTCAAAAATTTGGATGTAACAAAATATTTTATTAATTTCATCAACCCGAACACCATCAAATAGGTTAATATTTAAAAAATATATACTAAGAAACAATCACTGCTTTAAACTAATCATCAGATTTAAGGGGGGTCAATATCAAAAAGTAGAGCCGTTACGGGCCTTGATTTTAAGACGTGGGAAGAAACAAACATTTCTAAATGCGATCTGTATCATGATGAAACTTAATTACTTCCACATCCACATAGTGGAGTGGAATGGTAAAAAAAATTATTTTTTTTTTGTTCAAATAGGCTTACGGCCGATATCATCAACACATTTAAATAGATACTTAGTTTTAGCGGCAAGAAAGTATATTACCAACAAACTATAAACACTAGATAGCCTCTAAACAGTAATTTAGCTTAAATATGAAATATACAAATTTTAAATTTTAACCTGAAAAATTAACCTAAAGTTTGAAAAAAATTAACATATCTTCATTAGTAAAGTTCATGCAGCGTATTAAATTTGAATTTACTAACATTTTCAATAACTTTTTCTCTAGTTTTTCTTGATAAAACAACTCAATCACAGTCACAAATATTATCAGAATGACGTGTGGCATCGATTTTTAGGTTAAATCAAATTTTTAGAAATTTTATTACCAACCTTACTAAAGCAGATATTTAGTTAAATCATGGTTGATAATACATAATATGGGGAAGTTAAAGAGCCTTTTAGCTAATCGGCAATCTAACTAAATCGACTTTTAAATACAGTTGATCATACCGCCGCGCCAGTTAGAATGCCATGAAACGTCGAGATATTAAGTTTGAGCCAAAAATGTTGTGCCTGTCGGTCTGCCTGTCTGTAACTTTTTTGTGCGCACGATCACTTTAGTTGAAATTTGGTACACCCATGTATTAAAACTAAAAGTGGAATGAGAATATATTTTGAGCTTATTTCGTCGTAAATTGGTAAAGTAAACAAGATCCGTAAGATTAGGATTTATTTAGTGTATGTACGAGAAGTCATAGCCTAATCTGGCACATACTACTCTCACTACTACCCCCATTATCACCCCCAGCCCAATATTAAAGGAAGTAAAAAAATAAAATTGTGATTTAGTGTGTGTACAAGAACCAAAGTTATTAACATTTTTTGTCATTTTTTTGTTGTAGGACGAGAAGCGTGTGTCCTTGAATTTTTTTCTCTTTGTTCATCTTTAAGAGTAGGATTTTGCAGAGTAAGGGGGAAATATGTGTTTATTTTCTCTTTATTATAAATATTTAAAAAACCAAACATAGTATAATTTTTAAAACTATTTTAGATACTTGCTATTGTTCTAGCGAATATAGCTAACTTTTTATTAAATTTCTACTGTACTTGAATATTGTAATTTTCAATGAGAATAGTTTCTAATTTCATTATTAAAGTGTGGTATTTAACGATATGCAACATTTATGATAAAAACTGTATATAGTTGTATTCCTTAGAGCAATGGGAAGTACCTGAAACTATTTTAAAGATTCTACCATTTATGATTTTTTAAATATTTGTAATAAACCGAAAATAAACGCATACTTCCCCCTCACTCTGCAAAATCCCTACCTTAAAATTTGTTTTGTCAGTGTAGTTGTTTGCTAGTTGGAGTAAATTATTTTTAGTTTTGTGGTTGAGGGTTATAGCTAATAGTTTAATGTCAAAAAAATGTGCATACTTTTTTATATAATGTTATGAATATATCTATAATAGTTTTTGCGTTTTTATTAAACTTTATCTACTTTTGTGGCTATTGTTACACCTAAATCTTTCAATTTATTGTTTATGTACTGTCTACTCACTTAGAGCCCTAAAATTTTGCACAGACAATACATTTTTATAAATATTTGTGATATCCTAATCCTTCTCCTCTACATTGGAGTAAAATGAGTAAATTGTGATTTTTTTATTTGATGGAAATATTTGAAGGGAATTTTGATGGTACTTCAGTTCGATGTTGTTATCGGATTTGCGATTTATCATGATGAGTGTGACGAGATTCCGAAATTTTGAAAAAATTCATGACTTAAATGTTATGAATCGTCAAAAAACGAATAGAAATTTGCCCATAAATTGAGTAAAAAGAAGGAGAAATAGAAATTTGTCACACACAGCTTAAACGCATGTTCGTAACCGTTAATAGAACAATTATATTAATACATGTAGTAAACTAGTTAGAAACATATAGAAGATTAACAAAAAAAAAAAGGTTTGTCTCATTCAGTTGAGGTACTCAAGAGCTGAGTACGGACAAACAAAAAAAATACGTAGTCCACATTGATAAGCTCCTTTTTTTAGAAAGTCTAAAATGAGTTAATATGAACCTGTTATGCCTTTCTTAATTCTATAATAACTTATTTTATTAAAAATATACTAAAACATGATAGTCTAGGAGATAGCTACATATATGGGGCCTGGGATATAACCTGTTGGCTAGCAAATATTTTTCTGTGTATTTTATCTTATGTAAGTTTAGACCTCTCCCGTGACCGTTTTGGCGCTAGGCGCCCCAGAAAATATTCAGTTGTGGAACAGAGTATAACACTTTGGGATTTGGTATTAGTTGAAGAAGGTATCTTGGCGATCAACATTCGACATATGTCAACATTTTTTCTGCAATTCGCAGCACCGGCGACATCAGTTATGGCCAAAATTGGAACGTAGTATAACCGTTTCTGACCAAGCAGAAAATTTTAGTTGTCAATGCTCATTGCTGGAAAACCATATGCCAACATTTTCTGCTTACCCATTTTCCAGATCTTTTGGCCAAAAATTAACCTTTAGGCCTAAAACGGCCTAAAACTAGTGCTTTTAAAAAAAAATGGTTGCACCTTCTCAGACTTGTAGTTTTTGTACCAAAGAATAGTCTCTGTGAGTACCAACATTTTTTTCTCAATGTATGTTGGCATATAGTTTTTCAGCAATGAGCATTGACAACGAAAATTTTCTGCCTGGTCAGAAAGGGTTATACTACGTTCCAATTTTGGCCATAATTGATGTCGCCACTGCTGCCAATTGCAGGGAGAAAATATGTTGGCATATATCGAATGTTGATCGCCAAGATACCCTCTTCAACTGACACCAAGCAAGTGTTATACTATGTTCCACAATTGAATATTTTCGGGAGCGGCTAGCGCCAAAATGGTCAGGGAGATATGAAAAATTTGCCAAACAAGGTCAAAGAAACGCATCGTACAAGTGTTATATAACAGTTATAATGTGAATATCGTATAACGTTTTATGTACTGCCATTAAGAAATTATGGCAAGAAATAAGTACGTCCTACAACAAGCCGCAGTAGGTAGTAGTCTGGAAGCATTATTTTTTATTTGTCATAATTTAGTCACATTTGTGTAATTTTGTCGTCGCCTTATGCAGTAAAGTGCCACTTTACCACACTAGTCTAATTAAGTATCATTATGATATTTAAATTAATGTCATATTGTTTAACATTACGTATTGATAATAAATATATAAACATATAAATAAATTAATAATTTACAATTATTTGAAAATATTTTTAAGAGATTTTTTGCAGTACGCATGTGAATTGCAAACAATATTAAAACTTTTACTATCACACTAATTAGCTAATCTTTAAAGACGACATAAGAAGTTGTAGTAAGCATAATTCATATTGTGAATGGATATTGCAGATAAGGCTTTACTTATATTGAAACATTTTTTAATGTGAAGTGAAATTCTAGTCTTTAATAGTATTATTGATCATATTGATGTTTATATCATCTGCAAACTGCAAATCCTTGCAGTATTGGGAAGGAAGGTATATGTCATTGATAAATAGATCGGATAATAGAGATCCCAAATGTGATAAATTTTGTAGAACAAAAGTTTGGATCCTAGAAAATTCTTTATGTCCTCAAATTGCGACATCACAATTAAATAATAATTTAATAATATCAGCAGCAAAATTTAAATATACCAACAATTGAATCCATACGTAGAACTCTTTTTAGATGCTGAAATGTCATGGGAAAAACAGTTTAAGGTAAAGTTCAACAATTATTTTTAATAAAATTAGTTTGGAGACCACTCAAAATATTAGTCAGCTATACCACCTAATATAATATTATGTACCATGAACTCTAAATGACACTTTTCATTCGGGATCTGAAAAATCACTTAGGTAGGTACTGTTTGCAATGAGTAAATTGTTTTTTGTAATACCCGTCAAAATCAAAGAAAAGTAGTAAATATTGAGTTAAAATGGAATTTTAACAAATTAGAAATAGTCTAGAAATTAACAAAAGAAAGCTTAATAGATAAACAATTCGTTGACAAGTCAAGTGAAATGCAACGGTCTGAAGTTTTATTTGCATTTTTTGAGTAAAAACTATTATCGATGGATGAGATAGATAACGAAGAAGATGCAAATGTGCTTACAGTCCATGGACTGTAAATGAATATTACAGCACTGTACCGATGGTAATTAGAAAACGAATTACAAGCTAAACTTACTCTAACAATAATTTTTTAATAATCCTCAACCGACTTACTGCCGCAATCCTTACGATGTTAGGCTTACGACCACGGAATCCTGGGCAAGAATCCTGGCTAGGGTATGGATGTGTAGTGGTGTTTTTCAACTCTTGCCGAGACGGTATCAGTTGGCTAAACCGCGGTTGTATGAGAGACAGCACGGCTAGTTACTCTCCTCTCCTTAGTTCGAGTAACAGTTGCGGTAGGTGGCAATGTCGCAGGGAATGGTTGTTATGTTGTCTACGTGTGCGTATCTTGGTTGAGTGGAGAAATAGCTATAGTTAAATTCCGCCAGGACGTTAATATAAGAAAGCCAATTAAAAAACTTACCGTACAAGTATTGCAAAAAGACAATCTAAGTGAATCTACCTGCACACAGCGATTTGAAGATGTAGAAGAACACCACCGTGCGTCTGAGTGACGTGACACCAATTTAATTATTAAGGGGCGCCAGTCACGTTCTGCCCCATACTTTCACTCCCAAGCGGGTTCAAGATTAGATATAACTCGATAGATAAGTAACAGGTCAAGCTGCACTACCTCAGATCATTAATTACGCTCTCTCTGTCGTGATTTTATTTATTTACGTAGCAATAATGATTTTTGTAATTTTTGCATAAAAAATCCCTATCGAGATTTCTCTCTGACGGGATTTAATTTTGGGTTAATTTTTTTGTTTGTTTGCCTACTAATAACGGATTGTACACTTAACCCTTTCGGGACGGCAACGGTTTTAGCACGCCAGGCCGCACAGACGGTAGTGGACTGCGCTTACGGATTTGTCCGTTTGCAGCCGCGAACTTTCAGATATGTACGGTTCCCAAACTCAACATTTTTATGAATTTAGGCGAAATATCAATAAAAAAATGCTAATAATAGAAATAAAACTTGTATTTACCAAACATAAAATATAAATACAGTCGAACCTCCATAACGAGAATCCCCAAGGAGATTGAAAATGAGCTCGAGTTACAGAGACTTTAGAGAAACTTTGAGTTATGGGAACTTTTTAGTAAGCATAATAGATATTTATTGCTTTGAGTGGCTTCGAGATATAGAGGATTTCGAGTTATGGAGGTTCGACTGTATATAAAATAGCAACTAAAAAATTGAGCTAACGTTGGGAGAAGTAAGAAAAGGGTCGAACTAATAATGTGTAATAGGCGGATACGCATATTTCAAATAATTAAGTGCACCTCTTGTCGTGCGTAGATATCCGGTTCCCGGCTGACCATCACGAAAAATTTTTGCGGATTCGTCCGTTTCCCGCCGCGGAAGGGTTAATGATTCCTGAAGAATCGCATAAAAAAATCCCTATCGAGTTCCTGTAAGGCGACCAAAACACTGAATTTCAGACTTGCGGAGTCATGAGACTCCGATTAACTTAGTGTTTCCGGTCTTCCAAACGAAAGCTGAAGGGATTGAGACTAGCAGCAAGTCATAATATCAATAAAATGCAATTAGTTCAAAGAATACCATTTATTAAACAGGTTTAAAACAAGTACAGTGAAATTCTGCAATATCCTATCCAATAAATTATATAATTTGAAAGAATTCCGCCTCGCCAACTAAGATAAGGTAAATTTTACCATACAAATGAGAGCGTGCGCTAACAATCGATTTGGTAACGTAAAATATCATTCACAGAACGGAGTTCGACTAATACATGAGTTTGCTAACGTTCGGCCAGTCTCACGACTTAGTAATCCCCATGCAGGTTCAATAAAGGGAAAATGACACCGACTCGCCTTCGAGAGACTTTTCGACAAAAAGGATTTTTGTCATTTATGCACAAGGTGGTTTTCTATGTAACTTTATTATTTGGAAAGCCCTGCAATTGGCCTTGCTACCATCGCTTTGTGTTGATCATCCAACGCACTCGTCCAAATTATGAGTCGTTGGGTGAATCCAAACTTGTTTTATATGAGAAACCGGCCTTGTCCATTTTTACTGTTTTTTGCTAATATTTGCCTATAGGCGCTACGCGCCTTCGCCACATCTGTCGATTACATGCGTAGCATAGCTCAAATTTTATATTCATTCTGTGGAATAATTACCATAATGACTGTACCTTCATGGTCACTATCTTCACATCGTTTCATCATTTTCATAGTCGAGCTTCACTCGGTGCTCTTGTGTTAATCTATTTTATCAGCCCCTTCCTTTATTCTGATTTTCTACAGTGATACAACTTTGGTTTACGTGAAGTGCATAAAAGTTCCGTAAACTTTATCTTTCTTGCCATTCTCGTGCAATGCGTAGAATGTTGCTAAATTCCTTTAATGGCGACGCCACTGATTCTTGTCAATGAATGTACACTACACACGGTGGCTTGATTGACCACCGATTCTCCTTCTCAAATAGACAGCGGCTAAATAATACGAGTGCTTCGACTAAATGCATCTTGTGACTATTCATGTTATGTTGCCGTAATTCACAATTTAATCTTTAGGCCGTTCTTTCTGATTGACCGTTATGTAAGACGTTGTAGCCTTTATTTACAGATCATTTACTGATTATTGCACAAATTTATCTGCCGATGTCTAAATTTTGGGAACATTCATCACTTATTCTGCTCCAGTGCTGATCTTTTTTTAAATATCAATATTTACATGCATTGTTTTTGTATATAAATGTTTTCTTATTGTATACTCAAGATAGTTATCGACGAAATTGATGTGTTGCATGAATTAGGTGAAATAGACTGTGTACTTTTGACTGATTTGATATTTAAAAATACTTGATGTCTGCGGAACAATGAATATACCAATTTTAAATATATAATCTTTTATGGAGATAATAACTCAAATACTTATCTCTGAAAGCCAATAGTAATAATAATAATTAAGCAGTAAATATAGGAAGTTTGCATGATGAGTAAGTGACATTTAAACACGTTGTGAATTGTCTCCATTTATAGAAGCCACAACTATTTCAAAGCTAGAAATTAGTTTGTCAACTGCTTGTCACATACCTACTAATCTTTAGTTCAAAGGGTTGAGATCGGGCAATCGAAAAGGCTGAAGAAGAATAGGCATATTTGTAGTTAAATCCAAAAGGTAGTTTGAAAACTATGAAAAAAATACTGTATGTTTAATTTTTAAATATCCTGGAAATTGATCGAGATATAAAATTTCAAAATTAATTAGCACCAAATTGTTGAGCGTAGACTACGTGACTCGCGTGACGTCATAGTACAACACGAGACCGCGCGTGCCAATTCGATTTGCACACTTCTCCGAATTATTGGTACAAAAGCGACCAATCCAAATACAAGAAAGTCATGTATTGTTCCAATATATTTTAATACAACTTCCAAGATACCTGAAAAACTGATTTTCTAGTTCCATATGACACCAAGATGCGAGAAAAATGGCTAAGCATTACAATCCTGTTGGAGCTAATAACGGTAGAGGGAAACTGACAAGATAGAAAATTTCTTTTGTATAAAATTGGTTTCGCCGCATCAAAATACTTCAGAAAAGTTAGATCAGAACCTTAAGACAAGACTTTTTTTGTCCTTTTCGGCTGACAAAAGGGGTGGTAGAGAAAAAAATGACACAATAGAAAAAAGATTTTTGTCCAAAATTGGCTTCAGCGCATCAAAATACTTCAGAAAAGTTAGACGAGAACCATATGACATGACCTTTTTTTTTTTGTAGACGTGTAATTATTCTTGCTGAATTTGTATTTATGCAAGTCTCTACGGATTCACTGCATTAAGAAGTAAATAGGCGCCAACAAATTTATTTTTCATAATTACGCCGAACTGAGATTTTAAAATGACAATTGCTACTACTACTTCAAAGTGACAATTGCCACTTTGAACTGAAAATTGTGACTATGAAGTTGCTACTTTTCATATGTAAGAGCAATAATATGTAGCATGCACTGTACTTTATCAAGTAAACTGGTAGCATAGTTCTCCATTTTATTATTCTTGCATGTGAAAGTTGCCACTTCAAAGTGACAGTAATCACTTCAAAGTGAAAATTGTTACTTTGAAGTAACATCTGTTACTTTGCAGTGAGTCACTTTTGAAGTCATAATTTTCACTTTGAATTAGCAATTCAGTATGTTTACAAAAAATCAATTTTTTGACCCATGCAAGCCATTATCGTATTTGTATTTCTTAACAAAAAATTTAATTGTCAGTTTTTAGTTGGTTCTCATCCTAATATATCTCTTCTTTTCAGGACAAACCACACAAATGTAACTTATGTAGTAAATCCTTCCCCACGCCTGGCGACCTCCGATCTCACATGTACGTCCATTCTGGTTCCTGGCCTTTCAAATGTCACATCTGTTCAAGAGGGTTCTCGAAGCATACCAATTTGAAAAATCACCTATTCCTCCACACTGGTAAGCACTGTTATTTCTTAAATATCGCTGATGATGTGGTTATGAAATACAAAGTTAAACCCCCAGATAACAAAAATTAACGATTTCTCAGATGTATTTAAGTTTAGAATTTAGAGTTTCTGTTGGACAAGTAGAAATTATAAATAGATAAAATAGGCAAAATTGTGTATACATGGGAAGCTCCAAAACTTGTCAACCAAACTCTCTGAGTTAATGAAGGGGCTCAAACTATAATGAAAACTATCTGTAAGATTTGATCAGTAATGCGTATCAAAGGACTTTGAGAGGTTATTCAAAGATGAAGAAAAAGTTTTTGTACTCTGTAACTCAGACACCACATCAAAATTTATACATTTCTGAGAAACGGCTAACTTTTAAAATATTCAAATCCGAATATTTTATTTGGTACTTTAGTTTTTGGAAGTATGTAAAATGGAAATATTTAACTTGGTAGGTACTAATGAATAAAATAATGAAAGAAATTTTTAATATAACTACCAAATTAGATGAAGTGAATTTAGACTTTTTTGTGAAGAAAGGAAATGGCTCGAGTATAAGGTTTTATTGCTGATATGAATGGGGACTAATTAGCACCAAAAAAATTTGAACAAAATATTTGGCACAATATCCTCCAATTTAGGATCAAAAACGCTTTTTGTGAATATCTGCAAAACTAATAATTTGAGCGAAAAATACCAGAAGAGGGAATAATTTACTAGAACGTCATTTTTTTTTCAAAAGCTGTCCATAACTTGGCCAATTCTAAATCAGTTACTTTTTAAACATTGGAGAAACCTTCCTTATAGGCCTTCTTTACAGTCCCCCCACCTCCCAATAGTTAGATTTCGACAAAACAAGGAAATACGAGTCTCTCTATTTCCCGTGCACTCCAGTCTCATTTTGACAGCCTTTTTCATTTTGCATTTCATATTACGGCAAAAACAGCTAGCGATCAACGTAATATTTTGATGGGATTCCAAATCTTCTGTAATACATAATCCCTGGCATGTGGTTCTGTTCATCCGCAAAAAATGTCCTCGATTTTATTGGTACTCTACGATAACTTAGAAACGTGAAATTCGTTACACAAAAATCTGGAAAATTCAATATGGCGGCAGCTTCTCACGTTTTTGCCCCTTCTGAAAGAGATAGAAACTTGAATTTTTTTGGGGGGGAAGTGGGGGTAAGTCTATATTATAGCAATAGTCAAAAAAGTAAAAAACTTATAAAAGAATACATAAAAATTAGATCCAAGGGGCTGAAACAGAAAAGGGATCGCTGAGCAATCATTTTTTTCATGGTCGTAACCTACGGTTAGTATTAGCATAATTTTTTTCTTAAAGTCAAAATTAACTTTTGAAATTAAATCCGGAGAAAATCAAGAAGAAAATTCATTGACGTTTGAAATAAAACTGAGAAGTGGAGTATTGAGTGCGACACGTAGATTGCGCAAGCATTTTCCCCCACCTCTACACCCTTTCTTTGTCCCTGACATTTCAGATGTATGTTTCTAAGGGTTCAAATTATTTTTGTGTAAAGGGATGAAAATGGGGATAGCAATTTGCTTCGCTAAAAACATTACTTACACAGTAATAATATTTGTAGCGAAGGTTAAGACGTCAACAACTATGAAAGAATATTTACTTCGATATCTTCAGCCGTTCAGAAGATATTTCAACACTCATATAAATACTCAGTTCTCAGCAAAAATGTAATACCGCTGCGTCCTTGCGATCTTAGTTTTGTTTTTACTGCCGAACTAGAGTTGATTATCGTATCATTAGGCATTCTCATCCACGTGTTTATTTTTATATTTACAATGCGTGGTGTTTATTTATGTTATTATTACGTAGCATAGGTTAAAATATTAGAGAGTTATGGCAAGTATGTATCGTATTTTTTGCGACGTTATTTTGACCTTCAGTTCATGCCAATAATCATCGTTAGTATGCGGTAACTCTCATTTTACATAACGCTAAATTAGATACGGCAATGAACAACGGCAGCTGACACCGTATACGATGTACGTCATTATCTGATTTTGAAAACTGTGATTACTATTAAAAATTGTGAAAAATTTACACAGGCCTACAGAATTTTAAACCAGGAACCAGACTATACTGTTCCGAAGGTTTTTTTACGCGAATCTGACCTCAGAATTGCTCAATCACGTCAAGTTTTCGAGAGATTCTAACCTAAACGTGGAAAAAACCCTCTTCTTGCTGTATTTGAGGTTATGTTACTTCACGAGATAATTTTTCTCCAGAAAACTCATTACTCATCTGAAAATACTACTCTTCCCCTTCAAAATCCATTTTTAATTTTTCCAATATCTTTTTTCCTCTCCGAGAAATCATTAGTTGAAATTTATGAGTTTGTCATATTTATAAATGGAAATTTAGGTTTCTAATTTTATTCTTCTGTCTTCTGAAGTCTTCACCTGATGCTACTCAATTTCCGAATACCCACTAACATATCAAACTCATAATTTTTAACTAACAATTTTTCATTTCACTTCCCTTCAGAATATCCGAACACAGCCGTAGGTAAACACGCAAACAGAACAGGCTTATATACTAGTTGGTTATAACATTCTTTGCCAGCTTTTTTTCTCAAAAATATTTCCAAAGTATCCTTTTTAAAGCCATATATCGGAGAAATTACACCAGATAATTCTGTACCTTTATTAATTTATAAAATTTTAACTATCAAAACCATATCACTTTAGAACGATAAAAAATCCAATTTGAAACCATCAAACAATAAAGATATCTATCTCAATCATCGGTCTCTCAAGTACACGCCGATCATTCTATCTAAAACCTTGCTCGATAACGCGAGTTATTATACGAGAAAACCATTCTTGAGATAGTGAGTGAAGTTGCTATTAATTGGCCTTTGCTGTAAACTGAACGGTAGCTGCAGAGGGCACAGCCCAAGGCATGCAGGCCATGATTACTGGGCTCGCTATCGAACTACTGTCCGCGAGTAATTATACGTTCGCCTTCAATCTAACCGACCAACATCCAATCTAGCGAACTCCTTTTGTTTTCAGTATTTTGGCTACTTCAGTATTTTAATTTATTTCTGAATACAATTACAAAGTGAGCAGATGACAGCGGCGTGCATACTAAGGTCAAACTTGTAAAGGTCGGCGCTTTGTCAGCAAGGCATTTTATTATTGTATGTAGATCACAATAAATAAACTGTTCAACTAATTTAAAATGGATGAAACCAGTACGTAATGTAGTACTAAATGGCAGAAAGAAATATGGAACTCATATCTGTAGTGTGCAATAAACCATTGATGTAATAGTGGCAAAAATGACTCCAGCACACGGGTTTTCTATTATTTTCAGTTGAATATCCAGAATGTTTTAATTATTTATTTATTTCACAAAAGAGACATGTACAGGATAGACACCCATACTAGTGTCAATTAAAATTAATTTAAACTGATATTGGTGTATGCCTTCGCAACAGAGAAATTACAATTTTTCTTCTGTGGCTGACTGTATGGCTTTCGCCTTTATGCCAAAAAAACTAAATGTTTGTTCAGTTTTTTTTTTTTGGCATAAAGGCCAAAGCCATACAGCCAGCCACAGAAGAAAAATTGTAAACCTACATCTACAACATTCAATTAATATTAGTGATATTGTAATAGTTTTAAAGCTTTTTAATGATAAAAAAATACATCTATTCGAGACAAGTTTGAACTGTAAGTCCTAATCATTCTATTTAAAGGGGAGTTCTCGCTAAAATTTATTCTATAATAAGATTCATGAAACAGAACATTATTTCCAAAGTTACGATAAGGTGCCTGAAAGTTTAATATAGCTAACAAGTCAGGGGAATCAATTAAAAGCATTGATTAGTTTAACAATGCACTGCTACTCTAAGTCATATTCTCTGGTCACTTTAAAGCTTAACGAATTTTGTACAGATTCTAATCGAGATTCGTGAAGCCAATGTCGTGGGTTTCAAATTATTGATGAAAATTTGACCTACTGGGCACCAGTAAAAATTAAATTGTTTTTATTTCAATTAGTGTATGATAATACGTAATCTATATATGGAGAGAAGGCCATTTTTCAATAAAAAAGTATTCCAATATTTTTTATTTACAGTACTTCTTGTTTTAACGCTTTGTTGAAGTTATAATCATACCTAAAGATATTTAAATTGCTCCCAAAACAGATATGAACGTATTTTTCTAGATTTAAGAATAATTTATGCATTATACAGTACTACATCTAAATATTTCTGGATTGAGATGCAGAGAGCCATATTACTTATTTGAGAGTATATTTTGAGGTCATCTGCATATAAAAAAAACTGTCAAAACGTAAGCATTTGATTTATATAAATATAAAATAGCAACGGTTCGAAGACTGAACCCTGGGGCACATTTGGAGTAACTATATATGGAGATAACTTCTATCCATTAACCATTAAACAAGATATAAACCATCTCAGGAGTCCCTAAGCACATCGAACTGCAGCCAATCAAATGATTTGCTGTAGTCGGGTTACATTGAGTCGAGTTGGACTTGGTAATCCATGGCATATGTAATATATTCATAATATAACACCAGATTTGATTCAATTGAGATGTATAATTAATTATGACCAACGCATTCAAAAACTTTACGAGAAATACTTAGGGCCGGTTTTATAGGTTCAAATTAAACTAGAGTTTAACTAGAAGTTTCACCTTTTCACCTTTTTGGCACACTTTTGAATTGTGCGCCTTGTTTTGTCTTACTTTTCTATGAATCCTTTTGTGCTTGCCTCCGGTGCTGATGCCTTAGATATGTTATGCTCTAAATTAATTGTCTTTTGATAATTTTTTTCTCAAGTCGAGATTTTTATTTATTCTTCGACTTCGATTCTGGGAGGTTCTATAACAACAACACTGACGATCTTGACAAACGCTTATAAAACGGTATTTTACAAAAAACTAAAATCTACAATTTCAACCTCTAGGTGAATCTTCAAGTTAAACTTTGGTTTAATCTGAACCTATAAAACCGGCCCTTAGTTTACTAATTGGTCGAATATTAACTATTAAGTTTTTGTCGTCATTTTTGTGAATAGGAACAATATGAGCTATTTTCCGCAAGTTATTTCCAAACTTGGAAAATAGCTCATACTGCACGCCTTCAGCAAGTGAGCAAGTGAGCGGTTCACAAAGACTCTGATAGTATCTTTTTACAAAGTAGAAAAACAGTGTTATACAATATGTTATATAGTGTATAAAAAGTTATAAGAGCAGTTATGTAGAACGCAAAATTTTCTATTAAAGCTATAGTTTTGATGTCCCGCACCAATAAAATTATGGTTCAAAATGGCTGTTTATTATTTCATGTTTTAAAGCTAATTCTGAATTAAGATTTTACAAATAAATTGAATCGAAAGCAATTGTACGTTATACTAATGCTTTAAATAACAAATAATGAGCATTCAAATTTTAGTTTCTACTTTTATTGTTCATTTAACGACAAACGCGAAAAATTCTGTTTTTGCAATTTTGTTCTTTTTGGAACTAATTACCCCAGCTGAATCAGCATTCACCCAGAAAAATTGTACGTAAAGTTCAGGTTCTTCTGGAGTCCCGAGAATGTAATTTCCTACAATTATTATTGATATGTTATTGCAATGTTTTCTTTAAAAATGTTTTTTAATTGCCTCTCAAGTCACCTAGATGACTTCTTGAAAATTTGTTAGATAAAGATAAATGAGGTCTTACAGTTTATAATGAAGTCTTAACCACCTCTTGGGAATCAGCTTCGCTAGGTATCCAAGTTTGCATACTATCTCCAACCGATCAACCAAAATACATTTACTTGTATTCCAGTAAATATGCTAATGATTCGGCACAAAAAATAACTTTTTCAACTTTCCGTCATTAGAATAACACATACAACGTGATTTACCATGATATTCGGAAAATAAAATGGTTTACTAGTCTTCAATGTGGGAAAGCCTCTGCAAAGTTTTAGAATGCCCCAAGGTAATTTTTTTTTCCTCTTAGTTGGCTTTGAGCTGCGCCCATCCAGCCACGAAAATTTATTATTGTATCCTATCTAACACAAGACCAAAAAAAACCAATGACAAAGGATAATAGACAGGGACACACACTTCACGCCAAGGTGCCGTTGATGGCGATTCTTTTTTCTAGACAGAACAAGGTATGTTTTAGAAAATTATAAAACATTATTCTTAACCGATCATTTCTGACTATAAGGAAGCAAAGTGATGTGCTACATTGTGGCAACGGAATATTGTTTTTGATTAATTCTTGCTTTAATAAGGTAGTTGCACGTGAATTATGATGACACTGAAAGATCCAGTGATTGATGTCATCCAAGTTTCCATCGCAATCACAAGAGGATGTTTCCGAAAGTTTCATTTTGAATAAATGAGAGTTGACAGCTCCATGCCCAAATAAACATCTAACATATTTGATGTTAATATTTCTATTTGGATGACTTCTACTAGCCAAAGAAGAACTAGGTAATTTGTCGTTAATTTTACAATATATATAGTTGTTGTTATTACAAACTTTAGTCCATTCCTCTTCCCATAGTTGTTTCATATTTGTTTTCAAGGCTGGTATTATGTCAGAGTGAGGTAAATTATCGATAGGGTCTCCGTCAATACTTGAAGACTTGGCTAATTTGTCTGCTATAATATTCCCTCTTATATCAGAGTGTCCTTTAGCCCAAATAAATATAACATTTTTATTGAGATCTTTTAACCTGGCTTGCTTTTCCATAATTTCTACAATAATTGAATTGGAATATACGTGATTTGGTGGATTAGAAATAGCGGTCAAAACTGAGATCAAGTCTGTCATAATTAAAAAGTTTACGAAATTATTGTTGTTACACATGGCCCAAGGTAATTTGGTATATTAAAAATGGTTAAAATTTACATTACTGTTAGTGATTAGGTCAATAACAGGGCGACGAACTTACTTGTGAAAGAACATATTGGAGATGTTTACATTTCCTTAATTGGCATAAAAAGTGAAGCCGGCGGATGCGGTCAAAGTGCCGCGTTTTTTGCTTTCGGTCGAACAATCAGGACACCAGCGTGTTATTGACGGGTTTAAGTAAATATATCTTATATCTACTTGTTGTTGCAGAGTTCACAAACATAGGGTCAATGTCTTTTCGATTATTTCGATTTATTTCGCTATTTTTGTAGTGTGATTTGATTAAAACCAAAAACTTACTTCTATCCTCTCCAGCTTTGCTGTCAATAGTGTCAATCCCAAGTCTGATAAAGTGACATGGTTGCATCGCGTTACGTCAAACTGATTAAAGTCATTCGCGGTGCATTTCTACAAAAAAAAAATAAGGTAATTTTTTGGTAATTTTTTTTTAATTTTTCATTCCTTTAACTTCTTTCGGTGGGGACAACCTACTGATACATTTTCCGCATGTCATAGTAGATCACCCTGTATACAGTATATATCAGTAACAAATGAGGAAAACACTTTTCAGAAATCCAGCGAGGACTCGAAGTGCAATTTATAGAAAACAGTGCGAATTATTGAAAAACGTCAAGGAACCCATTTCTTTCCCTTTGAACTTAGTTTAGGTACATTAATCTCATTTGATTCATTAAAAGTTATTGAACAAAGTTAAAAAAAGGGTATTTTCGTAATTTCTTGCATATTGCCTTCAAAAAAGATAAACAAACAATTTGAAAAAATTATTTAAATACTTTTTATCATCCATATATTTAACGTCGGTTGATTACCGTGGCTAGGGCCAATCGCAGACGCCGGGAGACGAGATACCTTCAACCTGGACATTTTACCGAATATCTTTTCGTAAGAAGTGTAAGAATTTAGATTATACAATAGAAAAGGTACCGACTGCTTTACATCCCCTTCGAAGGATGGTATATCCACCCCGCAATCCTTGCCTTAAATTGAGGTACACAGTTAAAAATTGAAGAATTACATAATTAGTGACGTTTCACTATTGTTTTCTATAGATAATGACTTTGGCAGTAAAGAGGCCTTACCGATTTATGAGCCCCACGTTGGGCGCCATGAATATACACGGAATTTTCGAAAAATTTTAATGACAATGATTTTTGTTTTTTATGTTAGTTTGTACATTCTCTAGCTTACTACTGCTTAGTATTTTTTAATATTGGCTTCTAACACAAGTAGATTTTATAAGTGTAAAGTGCACTGATGACAATGATTTTTGCTTTTCGTTTCTCCATAAAATTAAATAGTCAACAAATTTGAGAGTAAAAGATAACGAACTTAAACAACGAGTTCCAGAATTGCAATTTTGATAGTATGTCTCCTAATTAGAGCCTTCCAACGGTTTGATAGATTAAAAGTTAGCGTGCTGAATAGGGATTTAAACCTCTGATGTGACAGTAATATTTAACTAATTTTCGCAGACACCAAAACTTCAAACACTACACTCTCTTACTAAGTTGGCATCATCTAAAGGATTAGTTTTAATCGTCTCCATGGTTACACGTCGATTGTAGTGTTCAGTATTCAATTTCTTCTTCTTATTCACGTCTTGCCAAACGTTTTGTAATTAATGAATTATTCCAATTGCCGCACCAGCTGTCGTGGTTGTCTGTTAGTCGTACAGTCTCATCAAAACTCTTTCTCATCAACTTCCTGGTGAGTTCAACAAACGGTTTGGAGGCGGTCTCTTCGCCTCTTGTCATCTGATTTTTCCAGAACCGTCAACCATTCTACATTATCTTATTTTCGGTTGATGTTGCTAAAAAATGAGAGGATTCGGAAGAATACGGCGCTGGATAGTCGCTTTTGAGGACGCATTTCTTGGAGAATCGACCTATTAGTGTGATGGGCTCTTCGTATAATTAGTAGCGAACGTCTCCAGATTCACACTTCGAAAGCATCAATGCGCCATCTGTCTGCTTCCTTAACGGTCCATGTCTCAGAGGCGTAAAGAAAAATGGAGAGATAGGGCATCAGCAAGTTTGATCTTGAACATGTTTCGGTGGTTATCATTTACTGTTTAATTTATGTATACGTAATCAAGAATACCAGCGCCAGATATAGTTTAAATATACTGACATAAATCTTTTTACTCTAAAATGAAAGGACTATGATTAGTGGTGATTATTTTTGGAGGATAGTGCGCTATATTTGTAGAATGTCTAAAATTGTAAGCAAAACACTTTCAGTACGAAAGTAATATGCACGTTGAATAATGCAAACGTTACCTTCACTTACAGTGTTTTTTCGTATTGTAATATTTACAGTTAGTAATTGTTTAAAAATTATTCTATTTTTATAAACATAACTTTAACATGATGCACGCCGCTGTTTTACCCAACGCCCATGCTCAAAGCTCATGTTGTTTTCACTATTTTGGTTACTTCACCATTTTAATTTACTCCTGAACAAATTACAAGGTGCACATCACGCCCGTGCAATCTCGTTTTTAACTTCCATCAGGTCGAAATTAAAGTTAATAGAGAATACGTGAATGGAAATGACGATGGGCAGAAATTGATTTAAAAAGTGAAGTTGGGAACACCCACAGATGAGTCATTTAATTTACGGTTCTGATGGATGGTATTTTCGTGGGAGATATGGATTAGCCTTAGAGAAAATATCGTTTGCTTTATTAGTATATTAACGTAATCAGATCAAAAATATAATGAAGAATAGGTAATCTCCTGTGTTTTTATACCATACAGGGTGTCCGGAATTACCGGTGACAAACTTCTGGTGCAGATTCTACATGTAAAAATATGAAAAAAGTTCATATGAACATGCTTCCTTCCTAGGGGAGTTAGAGCTTTTCGAAGGTGGAGCCTGAGAGAAGGTTATTAGTGAATATTTCAGAAATCCTTTGTGTTGCAGCGATACCTTATTCGGTATCAATAGGGGCTATTATTTCATGGTATCAGTCAAATTGAAATTCATCCAGGAGCGCAGGGAAAGATAGCGCCTTCCTTTATAATCCATTTTTTTCCTTTCATTTTCGTTTTTTAAAATTTGGTGCCGGAGTATTTTTTCCTGATTAGATTTATATAAAAAAATGTCCTCTTTGTTAAACATCGTAGGATTAACGTTTGTTATAAATACTTGTTTAAAATAGTTGCAGCATCACTTTGTGGACCGATGTAAATCAATTTCGATCATTTCTTCCATTCTTCAAGATTTTTCAGAACTAACGATTTTTTGTGCGTGTGACTGTTTATATTGTCCAATTAGGACACTTGAGTTTAAATTAAAGCCAGAATAAATTTTAAGTAGGAAAAAATCTTGATGACTTAGTGACTTTTTATCATCAGATTTGAATTCAGCGTACCAACATACATATGAAATGACATGTCTGTGGGCTGATGATTAATTGAAATCGGGCCACAAAATTACCCTGCAACAAACTAGTTTTTATAAGAAAGATTGGTCCTATGGTGTATAACAAAGAGGACCTTTTTGCGTAAGTTTGATCAGGGAACCATATTCGAATATTTAAAAACAAAAACGGAATAAAAAACTTTGGGTTTTAAAAGAGCCCCTCCCTACGCTCCCTGGATGAATTTCAATTTGGCCTATACTAAGAAATAATAGCCCTTATTGATGCTTAATAACCTACTTAAGAGCTCCACCTTCGAAGAGCTAGCCCCCTAGGAGCTATATGAATTGTTTCTCATATTTTTGCATGTACACTGCACCAAAAGTTCGGTTCCGGTATTTTCAGACACTCTGTATATTAGATAATGAGTGTAAACTGCTAAATTTATGCCAAATGGCAATTAAATAGAGTATCGTTTGGTTCAAATTACTACTGACCGGAACAGAAATTCGCAAATACAAAATATAATTAGATTATAGACAGTTATTTCCCTCATGTTAAATTTAACCAATAAGGAAATTTGCCACGTGACTTGTTTAAATAAATGATTACTTTGCAAAAATAATCATCGGTATCAAATATTTAAAATTTGTACCTACGTCTTTAAAATGAAGATAAACCAATACAATTCTATGTAAATGTTTATGAAAAAAATATGCAGGGTGTTGAAAGCTTTAATGGTGTGTTAGGGCATCATTTATAACTTATGTAATGGTATATATTATTATACAAAATATCACTAATTTTGAAATATCAGCGTTTTTAAATATTATGGCGAACGAAATCCCCAGACTTAACACCTCTCGACTTTCCCGTCTGAGGATGAATGCTACTTTTGAGTGCCGTTTGTTAAATCACATTTCGAACTCTTTTTTGTATTGTTTTGAGGAAACATCCATTGAAGTTTAAAAAATATATATTTAACACAGATAAATATTTCAATACCTAGTGCAATGACATTATTTACTAAGAGAAATTCCAATAAATAAAAATATTTAAAAAGGCCTAAATCTCAAAATCTGTGATACTTTTTATAATTTAATATAGTTATATAGGTTCTAAGTTATCTCTATGACTCTCTTAAAACTTGCTGTCAATGCACCAAATGTCCCCTGATATTAATAAAATAAAAAATGCATAATATTTCCACATTTCTATACAAGATTTTGGTAGCTTTTCTTCGATTTATTTTTATTGTCTCTGTTCTTCTGTTCTACTGGAGGGATATTAAAAAAAATACATAATCAATTAAAAACTGTCTGTATTTTAACAATACTATTAACCATTTCTGCTCAAAAAAAGTGTTTTTTTTAATATATATTTGCCTTTATTTTATAATTTTATATTTTATCTTTATTAAATTTGATTTTAAATGAAAATATTTATTTTTTGTTACATCACCATATACCTGATACATCAGCTATTTCATAAGCATGTTTTTTTATCTTATACAATTTGTATATATGATGTAGTTGTAATGACCAATATAAGCGATACAATATTTATTTTATGGAAAAATATGATTTTTTTCGTGAAGCATAATTTTATTTAAAATAAGTATTGTGTTCTTATTCAAAATTACATTTATGCTCTAGTCGATTTTAAATTTTTTAATTTATTTCATTTTCATTGGTTTTAGGGAAGCCAAATGGAACGCGCAAGGGCTGAAAATTATCCATAAATTATACAAAAATTTAACAAATTGTTGTAAGTGATTTTAGTTAAGTTTAATTTATATTGTTTGTTATCAAAAAATCTTACTATTTATATAGATGAATATATTTTGTAATACGTACTATGTCATATGTAAAAATTGTATATAAATAAAAAAACTTGTAATTAAAATAGTTTTTTTATTTCCAAAAATTTTGGCCCAAGGATATAATAGTAACTGAGTAATCTGCTGTGGCAGTATCTCAGATTTGTACTTCATTTTTGCCTAATGGCGTAATGACTAAAATGTCTGAATCAAAGAAATACCACACTTTATTATTATGAAAAATTGGGTGATACTGCCACTTTATAAAGCAATTATATTGCACTAGTAATAAAATTGATATATAGAGTGATTTACAAGTAAGAAGCCTTAGGATTTCATGCAGCTCGAGTTAAAATATGATGATTTAGCGTAAACTGCCTAACTGGCTGTGTATCTCCCTTAAAATTTCGTAGAACTTTTTTACTCATTCATTCATTCATTTTTACTAATTCATGAATCTGCAAAAGTTTCATATCAGGTTAAGCAGAATTTAATTTTGAAATTTTTTATTAGAAATGTTTATGAAAACTAATAGTTGTTGAGAAAAACGCAAACAAATTAAGCAAAGTTTATCCATTTATTTACCGTTCTCCGCGGATAAGGCAGATACCAGGTGACGAGCTACCCTCGACCTGGAAATTTTGCCAAACGTCTTCAAGTAAGAACAGTAGAGATTTTTTATTTGCTTAACATATAATAGGCAAGGGAACAACTGCTTTACATTAATTCCAAAAGATCGTGTATTTGAAAGTGTGCTCTCCGCAACCTACCATCATTTCTGTCATACTCTAGGGGCCATATCTGAGGCTTCTAGTATTCAACTTTAACATAAATGACATTCCACACCCTACAGATCACAGGACAACACTGTATCTCTTTGCGGCCGACACAACAGCTTTAACGACATCTAAAATTCCTGACCTAGTGACTGACGTTTTACTAAAATAGACTAATTGTATGATAGAATTCTATTAGAGCTGGGGTTGATCTGTTAATGTTCGGAAGACACAAACTGGTTACTTTACCAAAAAGTTGTTGAAACCAGGCAAGAACCTTATTCTCAACGACGGACCCATGGAGAGGCCTGAAAGTACTGATTACTTATAAGTAAACCTGAACCGAAAATAAACACTCAAAAAGCACATCAATACTATCAATAGGTAAATGTGGTAAGTGAGCTGTAGCCCTATATCCATTCCTGAAATAAAATCCGTCCTCCCACAACGCAACTCTCATATACAAATCCTACGGACGGCGACGTCTCATTCTGCTTTACGCTTCCCCTTATGGTAGTCTCTCATCAAAACAAAGATTACAAAACCTACAGTATAATATACTAAGATTTGCTAACCCTTAACCCCATATCGCTAGTGCGCGGCCTTCCTGATGCACCAATTTTGCAAAACTTCATATTAAGCAAACTCATAGATAACTCCCTCACAAAACTAGACAACTCTACACTTACGCCCCCGACCACTAAATACTTCTACCCACTTCTCTCTTAACTATATTTACATTCCTTAATCTTCCCTTCGATCCAAATTGAGTCAAAAAAATTTAAAAGACAATACTAGTTGAAAAAGCAAAACACAGAAAAAATTATGAAAGAAAATATGCACAACAAACAAAAGTACAAAAAACAAAACTAATAGCAAATATTATCATATTTCACCGAAATAAAAACATATTCGTTAAAAAAAGGGCCATGTCATTAAACATAACAAAAAACAAACATACAACATACCAGCAAAGAAAAGAGCCACATAGAACACCATCCCATAACTGCTTTATCCACACACTCTACCACATGTAACCACATCGACCCTTAACTAATAAACTATGATCCCCAATAAACATCTTATGGTACTCGAATTCACTTCAACACCACATGTAACCACATCGACCCTTAACTAATAAACTATGATCCCCAATAAACATCTTATGGTACTCGAATTCACTTCAATTTAGCATCAAGTAAGGTTTGTATTGTGTCCAAATTCTACACCAAATTGGAACTCTAAGGTTCCAATTTACTCAGTTGGTGTATTTTTTAACTTAATTTTTTCAAAATTTTAACGACGACTTTGGAGGGATATATATCTCCTTGGAAGTGCAACTTGGTATAGAGATAAGCTAATTGAAGGAAGTGAAGTGAAGGAAAAAATTGTATCGAAAAGCTAATAATATTGAATTGCCAGGGAGCATATAGCAGAAATTGCCTGAAAAATTGATCAAGAGATTTACCCAAACAAGTAAACAGAAAAAGTGAGTTAAAGAAGAGTGTAAAAAAGAGAGAGAAAGAGAGAAAAGAAACTGATTAAGTATTATCTAAGCTGCTAGAGATTTTTGTAGAAATACTTATTACTTGCAATTAACTAGAAAGGTGTATCATTAAAAATTATACTCTTACAACTAATTATTATATATTAATTATTCAATATAAGGGTAGTTTTGTTTTTATATTGGTGCAATATTTCTTACCTTAATGGCATATCTAGATATATCTGATTTAATTCGTGTGTACAGAGCGTGACAAATTGACTAAATGATAGTGATTATAATTGTTCTACGCACTTCTCTCATTCGTACTTTTACAGTCGAGTAGCAAAAAAATATTAGTTATTTGTTATATAAGGCGTCTCATGGAGTAACTTCAAGCAATGAAATTGTGTTATATTGAAAATAGCAGACACACAAAACAAAAAAGACTAGTATACCTATACGTATTTTGAGGCGCTGAAACCGAATTTCTAGGTTAAAATTGACCCATTGCGTCAGGATTTTGACATAACCTCCAAAAACACGTAAAAACCAGCCAAAACTGAAATTAAAAATAAATTAAAATCCTAAACAAGCCAACTACTTCACCTATATGTATTTCAGGATACTGAAACCGAATCCGAGGTCAGCAATGACCCTCACGTTCGAATTTTTACATAACTTCAAAAAAGTCTTTATAAATTTCTATACAATCTTCTATTGTAGGTACCCTCTTAATTGCGAAAGTCCTGTGCAAAGCAGTTCTTTTTCTCTTCTTTATATTTTCTGGTATATCAAGTTTCAACATCCAACAGTAGTCTGCCATCATATTTTCATCTCATCTTCCTTGATATCGACACTCCATCTCGCGAATATCTTGGTGAAACCGACCCCTTTGCTCTTCACTATAATCTCCTCGACTTTCAGGAATGAAATTTATACGGCACTGCAAGAAGTGCAATTTCAAGTTCATTAGACAACTCATCTTCTCTAAATTTTTAAGAAGCTCATAGCCTGGTTCTTCGAGTTTCCAAGAAATCCTTCAGTGACATTTCTAATACTTACTGTGCTGCTATCTCAAGTTCATCCATTATGTTCACAAAATTTTCATCTCTTAAGAGTTTTCGAATTTGAGGTCCATCAAATATCCCCTCTTTTATTTTCGCATTAGATAGTTGAGGAATTTTTTCTTCCATGTATTTGAAACATGTATCTTCTTTCTCGATTGCTTTTACAAATTGTTTCATGATACCAAGTTTGACATGAATATGCGAAAGAAGGATTTTCGAAGACTCGATTAGAGTTCATTTGTGATATTCTTAGTGTCAGGAAACAACAACACTTAACAAGCTAAAAACGTACTCTTCGCCAATTTACTGAGCTTTTTATATATAATTGTTACACATTCTATAGGATACTCTTCGCAGTTTTCTTGTAAATAATGTTAGTTTTTGGACATCCTAAATTTTGTGATATAAACTTTGTTGTGAAAAAAATTGTATGAAAAAAAAAAAAAATGAAAAAAAAAATCCAACCTGTGGGATTCGAACACGGGACCCTTGGATTGCAACGAAAATTAATATATTCTTTATTCTTTATTTTATTTAACTGTATTTAACAGGTCGATTTTACGACACATTTACCCGACTGAAGGCGCAGAGTGTCGCAATGGCCAGGTGTTGTGGCGAGAGACATTCAATCCTGCTTTAAATTAGCTCAGACGATCTCCGGGGAGTTTAATCGTAGGTGTTTGCATTTATATCTGTTAGATTTCACATTTAAATTGTTTTCATTTTGTAAAAAGAGAGATTGTGAATAATATTTCTAAAAACACAGGGAAAATAAAAACCTGTTTAAGGTGTCATTATTTAAAAACACTTATTTGTTCGTGTAAGAACAAATTATTAGATGGTGTAGCAACGAAAAGCTTTAGCCACTGCGCCACCACCTGTTGCTAGGAACATTGATTGTCTGTGATATATATCTTTCGACATTCATACATATTTCACTTCTAAGAAATATTAGTAAAGTTCATACACAAAAAAAAATTTGTTATGGAAATAATATCTCGCGATTTCCATTTTAGTACAAGCCACAAAAATTAACAAAAATTTTTTTTTTTAAATTAAATAATTAATAACTTTTTTATTTACTGATCGATTTTCTTCAAAAACAATAGGGTTCTTCCTCTAGCTAACACTAACTTATTTTCTAAATTTCAATACAATCTGACTTTTCTTTCTTAAGTTATCGTGCTTACAAGAAACGTGACGGACGGACGGACAGATGGACAGACGGACAGACGGACAGACGGACAGACGGACAGACGGACAGACGGGCAGACGGACAGACGGACAGACGGACAGACGGACATTTTGAAAGTTGTTCAGAATTCGTTCACTAACACAATGATATGAAAATTTTTTCTCTACGAGCGATATTTACGATTTTAGAAATGTGCCGATCAAATACAATATACTCTTCGTTTTTGCGAAGAGTATAATAATTGACATTCAATATGAAAAACAAGAAAATAACCTCCTTTTCTATATACTCATGATCTAAGTCTGATCAGGCTAGTATATATACAGGGTGCATCACGGTTAGTGGCCTATTAGATGTTTTAGAAAAAGTACAAATAATTTGAAACTGAAAATTTAGGGCTTTATTTAATTAAAATAGCGTCTTGTATGTGACACTTCCGGTTATATAGGAAATTGACATAAACTTCTTTATTTTAAATGGCATGCCTTATCTTTTATGTCGGATTCGAATTCTATTCATTATTTTATCATTCCCTATCTAAAAAAATAATAATTTTTGAGATATTTCGATTTTAATGAAATCTGATGCGAAAACCAACCTATAGTTGGAAATTAATGATATTCACTATGGTAAATTCCGATAACCAATTTTTCTCCCATATGAGAGATGGGGCTTATGTGGGCTCAAGCTACAAATGCCCTAAAATATACAGGGTGTCAGAAAAGTGAGGCCCAACTTCGACGAATTCGAGCTCCATTAAATCGCTTATTTCAAATGAAATATACTAACTTTTATAAGCATATTCGCTTCCCTCTTTTATTACCTTTCAACCTATATATACATTCCCTAAAGCTAACATATACGGTTATTGGGTTATTTGAAGTTATTTAAAAAAATGGTTTAATGGTTTAATTAATAGAGTGCCATGCGAATACAGTAAGTTAAAATAATTTTGTAAAAAAATCATGGTAGATTCTTTAAAGTTGCTTAAAGTTCGTCAAGAATGGTAAAAAGTTCGATTTATTTGTGTTTTGTACTCTCTCTCTCTCTCTCTTTCTCTGGAATAAATAATTAAACGTGCAGAAAATGCATGTATAAGTTATGGAATCATCTACTTCTTGTCCCAGTAGGAAATGATTTGATATTATACATATATTTTCTGTATATTTATATTTTTTCCAGAGAGAGCGAGAGAGAGAGAGAGAGAGAGAGAGAGAGAGAGAGAGAGTACAAAACACAAATAAATCGAACTATTTCCATCCCTGACAAACTTTAAGCCACTTCGATGGATCTATTGTGATTCTAGTACAAAATTATTGTAAACTACTCTATTCTCGTGGCACACTATTGTCGATATTGATCTTAATCCAACCATTTTTATAAATAACCCAATAACCATACATTTTTACTATAAGGAATGTACAATATGTACATTTAGGCTGAAGGGTAATATAAGAAGGTGGCTAATCTTTGACCGTTCTATTTGATATATGGTGTCCGGGATTGGTGTGTTACATTTGACCATAAATGAGTTTTATTTTTGCAAATTTTGGTGAAATAAGTCCTTCTTATAGAAGAGATATTCAATTTTGACTTTTCTTGGTGTTTTCTATCTTTTTCCAAGATGGCGGATTGAGAAATACATATCGGTCTATATTAAAAAAAAAATTACGTCAAATAAGCCAGTATTTTTAAAATTTCCATCCGATTACTAGTACAAGATATATTAAGCAGATAAGTTGAAAATTCGTGAAAGCGCGTCAAGAAATGCATATAACCTTTGACGCACACGGAATTTTTGTGAACAAATATTTTTTTTGTAATCAGAAGGTCATAATACATAGAAATCAACAATAAAATTTCAGGTGGAATGTTGTCGTCGAAAAAAATTAATTTAAATCAACTCGACTGTACTATTAGGCGTCACACAATCTAAGTTATAATTTTTTTTGTGGTTGGATGGACGGAGCTCAAAGCCAACTAATTGGGAATAAAAATGTTTTCAGAATTTCTTAGTTTCATTCAGAACTAGGTCATGAAATATCTGAAATGATTTGAACGTCCGAATTAATTTTGTTGACTGCAGAATCCAGCTCATTTAAATAAAAAGATAAATACAGTTGCGCGTGCGTCATCAGCATACTGGTGCAATTTACAAAATTTTAAATTGTTATGGAAATCTGCTATATAAACTGAAAACAGTAATGGCCCTAATATGCTACCCTGGGGGACCCCGCGTTTAATAGTCTTATTGTAGGAAAATTTTCCATTCAAAATTATCTGCTAATATCTGTCACTCAATAACTATGAATAAGAGTATATTATAAGAAGCCCCCCCCCCCCCCCCCTTATAAGACTTCCTATCAAGCATCTCTAGCCCTACCTAGAGGACACTCTATTATAATTAAACATTTGTTACATAGCAAAGCCAAGAATTATTAAAAGGCACATGAGATTCAAATTAAAATGTAGCGTTTTCACAAATATAATATTAATGCAACTGGCTTTCAATTAAGATTTATATTAAATTTGGAAAGTTAATATTCCTTTATAAATGACTAAATAATTTGCTGCCAACATATTTGTCTCAAAGTATTCAGTGTAAAAGGTACATTCACAGTTACAACGAAACAAGAAGATCATGTATGGATATATCCTACTTCTTTGATGAAAACAAAAAAGAATATATGTGATAAAATTATGACAGAGTATAATAATTTGACTGAGTTTGTTAGAGGGTCATTATTAAAGGACCCCGCAGAAAAGTATAGGAAAAGGCCGTTCAGTAAAATTTTTTAAAATTTTGGGAAAAAATTCTCCTAGTTATACTGAACCAAAGTTCTCATGAGCACAATGCTCAAAATTCAATAGTTCGGCCGCCAGTGGCCTTTGAAGTATAAACATATAAAGTTCTTAGTAGTCCCATGAGGTAAAGCTTTGACCCCAAAAGTTCTGTGACTGGACCACAAGACATCGGCTTCCCATATTCGAGAGCGGGGAACACGAAGGTGACAATATTTTCCGACCTTGCCTTCATCCGCTACCCCTTTTCCGATTTTCCGGTGCTAGGCTTATGAGAGCTTGTCGGATAGGACTTTTTCTCATAGATTCGAATAAAATAATCAGACAAGACCCCAAACAACCCGGGAGTTCAAGCAGCCTTTACACGAAGTGAACTTTTCCTTCAGTAACTGTGACGTCCACTTCGACTCGGACGAACAGTGTGATTATAATTGTAAGTGTCGGAAGATCTGTTAACATAGAATAAGAATTGTATATAATGAACCAGATGTAATGAATGATCATTGAATGAATAAAAACGAGAATATTTTTACACTCGTATGAATCAATTACTTACAAACCACTGAAGGAAAAATCCAGTTCATGTAAAAAGTTGGTTGGGGTCTCGTCTGATCAAGGTTTACTTACTTTATTTGAATTGACGAGAAAAAATCATATCCAACAAGCTCTTGCAACCCTGGCACCGGAAAATGGGAAAAGGGGGTGGTTTTTCCGGCAGTGAGTGAAGGGTAGGTCGGAGAATATTACCATCATTGTTTTCACCGCCCCCCGAAAACGTCGGTATACTGTTTTCCAGCTGATTTTCGTTGTTTTCGTGGAATTTCGTTATTGGGGATAGGGGTACTTTAAACTCTCGGGGGTGAGATAGGTCACCTGTGATCAGTCTTTACTTATTCGTATTGACAAAAAACCCAATCCGACAAGCCCTCGCAAGGCTAGTACAGGAAAATCGGAAAAAGAGTTCGTTTCCCGATTTAGGGGTAGTGGGTGGAGGGTAAGTCGGAAAATATTGTCACCATCGTGTCCCCCGCCCTCGAAATGGTGGGATCGATATCTTGCGCTCCAGTCACAGAACTTTTGGGGTCAAAGCTTTACCTCAAGGGACTAAATAAGAACTTTTTTACTTCCACATCCTCGAGATTTTAAGTTTGAGCGAAAAAAAAATTATGTCTGTCTGTCAATCTGTAACTTTTTTGTGCGAACGATTACTCTGGAATCGTTTAAGATATTGACTTGAAATTTGGTACACTTATGTATTTTAACGTGATCTGGAACTAGATTATATTTTCATTTTAGTCCGTTAAATGGGTTAAATGGGGGTAACTAGATAAATCGAGCAGGCAAAAGTCCATAAATTTGGTATTTAGTATGTACAAGAGAAGCTATAAGGTCTCAATTTTTTTTTGCATTAGCCACCTCCATTTCTACCCTATTACCAAAAAAATTGTAATTTAGTGTGTGAACAAGAACCAGAAATCTCAAAACTTTTTTTTACTTCATCCAGCCCCACTACCAACCCCCCATCGCCATCCCCACCCCACTACCGATGTGAGATATCGCTTTACGGGTTTTTGGGGTAGACGATTTCAAATACTACATTATTAAAATGCCATAAACAATTATTTCCACATATACAATTTTTTCGTTGTGAGAGACATGGGTGGAAAATCTGAATGTGGAAGTAGTGATTCCTTGGGCAGCGGTTTTATTTTTAGAGTTCAAAGGCCACTGGCGGTCGAATTATTGAATTTTGAGCATTGTGCCCATGGAAACAGGTTCAGTATAAACAGGAGAACTTTTTCCCAAAATTTCAAAAAAATTGACCGAACGGCCTTTTCCTATACTTTTTCCTATACTTTTGTTTAAATATGTTTACTAAAAGATTTAAAAAACAGTTGTTAGCATAAAATAATTTTCCTAATTTTAATTATGAGGTATACTTATCTGTTTAATTCTATTCTTTAAGTCTACTACTAATGATTTATTTTTATTGTTTATCTAGTGATTAGTATTTTTATCTTCATTGTGATTTTTTATTAAAATTGTATTGTTAGCTTTGCTAATTAAACGATTACTCCTCTTTCTCTCTCTCATTTGTGTATATATTCAGCTGTTAAGCAGATGAGATTTATTTCTCTTACACCCTGTAAATAACGCTTCATTATTAATTAATCTAATATTTTAACCAAACTGAGTGAACTATTAATTTCAATTGACGTTTTCAGCAAATTTATAGGTTACTAAAAAATTGTAAATCACAAAAGCGGTGTTTTAAGAGCAAATAAATGATACTTTATATTGTGTAATGCGCACATATTAATTCAGTAGCGATTGAACTGTCCAAAAATGTGCAAAATAAATCATTCCTCTATTCGCAAACTTTCAAAAAGAACCTCGGCAAATTATAGATAAATTAGCAACGACTGGTAATCCGATCTCAATCGATAGGTAGTAGCCTCGTCTAAAACGAATCCTTCAAAAATTAATGATATATTAGAACCCAAGAGTGCTACTAGTATGTAAAATAGCTTTATAATCTATATGGAGCGATGTATATTATTTAGCCTCAGGCGCCAGTCTTTCTGTCCATCATCACACTGAAGCGTGAGCTCTACCTTTCCAGAAGAAGACGAGACTTTCAGGTGCTTCTTCTTCCAGATTGTGGCAGAAGTTTTGAATATTAGAGTGCCTACGCGAAGTGTGTCCATAATGATATATGCGGGGTATTAAGAATGCGCAGAGGCGGTGGCAAGATGGCGGCTAGCCGCGAGCAAACTGTAACATGCTAGCAAGATACACTTATTATTATTGGCTTGTTTCAAACCAACGTATACTTTTTAATAGCCAGACTCTCATTTACAAATCAAATTAAACATAACGTTGCTTATGAATACTGAAATTGTTGTGGATAATTTACCTCTATTACTGTTATTATTTTTTTTAATGAAGATTCTTTTGCCATGTGGGTCCATTTCTTAGTTTTTTCTTCTTGGGTATCTTGCGCTTGTACATATTTACATGCATGGAAAGGCGGCTGACTTTCGTAGCAATTTGAAATAATTTATCTTTTCTTTATCTTTTCTAAATGTAAAATATTTTAAGGTCTATTTTTTAATTGATCATTTCTTGAAGCACTTTAAACGGATAATAGTCTAGGCGAATTTTAATTTGACATGGTGAAAATAGATAACTACGATTTTATTATTTTAAGTCGATGGGTTGGACATGCAAAACAAGCCCTTATAGCGTGCCAAGTGATATCATACCGGATAAGGAAGGTGGGGGGTGGTAAAGTTGAAAAATCGGTCTTTCGCGTTTAAATAGATGGCTAACAATCTGAGAGGAAAGTTCAAATAGGATAGTTACAGGTATTAAAAAACTTACAAAATGAGTCCCCGATACCTTTATTAGGCCAAGAGTAAATTCAAAAAAGGGAAATTTTGGAAAAAAATTTAATTTCAGTAAATTTTTAGAAAAATTTTTGAAATTTTATCAAAGTACTTGTTATATAGGAGGGAATATCTGGTAGAAATTTCAGATCGATATCTGCATTATTTTTCGACAGATTCAATTTTTTGGAAAAAAAATGGCTATAAGTACTTCAAAAGGTAGAAATTTGAGTTACAACATTTTCTTCCAAAATTTTTTTTCATGTAATTGCAAAAATTATTTAAAGGTTCAAAGTACTAACATGTAGTCCGACTCAACCACGATCTAGCGCAGACTGCTACCGTTTCGGTAATATTTTTAAAAACGCCACTAAAAATGGAAAGTCAACGGTATCTAAAAACATTGTTGTCAATATCGATTTATTTTGCAGAATTAGGTTAATACATTTTTATAAATGACATTTGGCATTTATTTAATTATTTATTTATTTAACATAAAAACTAAGTAGCTAATATTTTGTCTCAATTATTATGCCTGAACGCATTTTATGACTGCCCAATCCGGGCACAGTTACGCTCACGCACACTACTTTTTCATATTTTTCGAAAACCTATCATAGAGTAATGTTTTTTTTAAGTGAACTAAGAAAATAGCACTTCAAAATGGTAGACATGATTTTTCGACACTGCATTCCATTCAAAAGATATTTAACTAAAAACTCAAATTTCTTATGCAAAAAAACCTTTTTTTTTTTCAAATTCAATTTTCACCACTTTTTTTCTGAATAATGACCATAAAGAAAATTTTTCTTCTCATAGCAAAATCTGACAGAAAGTGAAGTACTTGTAGCCATTTTTTGAAGACCCTCTTTTTTCCAAAAAATTAAATCTATCGAAAAATAATGCAGGCATCGATCTGAAATTTTTACCAGATATCCCCTCCTATATAACACGTACTTAGTAAAATTTCAAGCATCTTTCAAAAATTTTGCTGAAATTAATTTTTTTTTTAAATTTCCATTTTTTTGAATTTATGTACGACCTAATAAACTTAAATCAACTTAAATCAATAAAATCGTAGTTATCTATTTGCACCACATTTTGATACTATTCGTGACAATTCAACTGGACTATAATAAGAGTTTTTTGAGGATGCAATTTTTCAATAAAAAAATGCATTACATAAAAACGCATTTCACAAAAGTGCATGAAATTCAACTTTAGTATAATAACTGAAAATGGTTTTTATCGTCATTGTAAAGCGCGTTCAAATACCTACTTTTAAAAAAGTTTTTCTGTGACCAAACGGCAGTCAGTTTCTTATGAGCTCCAAAGGTTTTTCGAGAATCTAATATTTTAGAAAATAAGAAATGTTTTTAGTTGTTATTTTCCTTAATGGTCTACATTCATAAAACCTAGATTTTTACTAAATTTCATTAAAAAAATATATAATTTTTTTTAAGTAATTTCAGTTTATATAAAATTTGAAATTTTCACGGTTTTTATTCTTTTGCAAAAAACAAAATGACATGGATTTGGATGTATGTAGGTTTATCATAATTTATTTATAAACATTTTGATGTTCTTGGCCAACTTAACATTTAATTTCCAAAAAACGCTCACCTCCCAGTTTAGACGAAACTTTTCTACAACTTCTTAATACAGACAGATTGCGCAAAAATACCCTCCCACAAACAAGCAATGACGAAAGGACAGTTTTATTTGACTAATAATGGCGACCCTGATTTAGATTGCGCCATGTGTATACAAATTCTTCAATCATCTATTTATTCATATTAATTAAAATAATATATAAATAAACAATAATTATATTAATCATAATCACTCGCACCTATAACAAGCATAAAATTAAACAAATTAAAAGTCCTCGGAAAAAAAAATGATTAGCACATTTATGCATTGAAATGGGATTATTGATGGGTGACCCAAGGATAAGTCGGGAAACGTATGTGCAATAATTATGCAAAAAAAAACTACCACGTTTACTTTTATTAATCAAAAATTCATGTGTAATTAAAAATAATAATCTTAATATGCAGTATATGCTGCATATGCTGCTGCTATAATTTTATGCACAACATTGTACATTTACTTTTCTTAATTAGAGCAATTACGTAAGTTGGTATTTGTCAGTACCAATGAGTCATTTTATTGTAATTAATTGGCACAACACGAGCTGGATAAAAAATTCTTAATTGCACGTCTCGTTAGCATTTCTTAAGGAATGGAGTGTAAAGTATAGTTTTTAATTTTATGAAAGGAAGAGTTATGTTATCGTTTTTTATGTTATATGGACTACTGTTGTGTAATTAGTAGTTCTGGGTTCGAAAGATTAATAATTCTTATTGCAGCCTAGAAGTGCTCTAGGCAATAATCTTTTTGAAAGCAGGCATATATCTCTAATCCCCTAATCCTGTGCAATTAAAAAGTCCGATAAGCCAGAAAAAAGATCAGCATCATTGAAAAAGGTCTAACGAATTTATCAATAAAAATACAAATAAAAGAACTTTTTGAAAATACTCTCTTGTAAGAATGCACTAATAGTCCACTCAATGAAGGAAAAATAGGGGAAATAATTCGTGTAAAGACCAATTACTTCCACATCCAGTGGAAGTGTAGTAACGACAAAAAATTTTAAAAAATTTTTATTGTTCAAATAGGCTTAGAATGTCATGAAACGTCGAGATTTTAAGTTTGAGCGAAAAAAAAAAATCTGTCTGTCGGTCGGTCTGTCTAACTTTTTTTGTGCGCACGTTTACTCTGGAACCGTTTAAGATATTCACTTGAAATTTGATACACATATGGACTTTGAGACTATGAGATCTAGAACTAGGTTATATTTTCATCTTGTTCTGTCGAAGGGTTGGGGGGTAAATTGGCGTAAATCAAGCAGGTAAGAGTCCATAAAATTGGTATTTAGTATATACAAGAGAAGCTAAGGTGTCAAAAAAATTTTTGGCATTAATCACCCCCATTACCACCCCCACCCCATTATTAAAGGGGATGAAAAAAATTGTGATTTAGTCCAGAAACCCCAAAATATATTTTTTTACTTCATCCACCCTCACTACCATCCTCCGTCAAATGTTGACGTGTTTAGATCAATTAATTATTTTATTCTATTAGTTACGACCCCGTACATCTTTTTCACTAAAACTAAAATAGGTTTCTTCCTTCCTTAAACATTGTGTTAACTACATGTCAAATATGTTGTTTTCCTTAATTATTTTTTTGGGATTTTTAGCCTCTATATTTTTCGATTGAAATATATAAAATTTTTCCGCCTTATTTACTTGCCGAATTTTAGTTTTCTCAAATATTTTTTATGTAATGCCAAGAAAGGGACCGACAGACGGACTGAGTGACTGAATTGAAATACCTAAATTTTCATAATCTAAATCTGAAAATTCTAACTAATCCGGATTAGTGATTTTTTGACGATTACAATACTTCTCTTTGGTAAGCGAGGAATATAAAGAATTTGTAAAATTTTAAAAATCTTCCCTCTCTATATGACACCTTCTATTCACTAATTATCTTATCACTTTCAGTGATCACTTTGTATATTTTTTTCATCAAAATTATATCAGATTTTCATCCTTGTCACCCACATTCCAGATATTATTTTCCTGTCGTTTTATTTTTTTAAATTATCCAACCTGTATATTTTTTATTTAGAGTTGTCAGTTGTCTTTCTTGACAATAGCGTGAACTACCTGTCAAATGTTATTTTTATCCATCAACATTTCGAGAAGAGGTTTTTTCATGATTATAATTAGCTGCAAATAATATTTTCCGAACCCGAACTTTCTTCGTTCTTATCGTCTACATATCCAAGTAACAATTTAATTTGTATCACAATCTACAAGAGGTTATTAAGTCTATATAATAAAACTGATCGTAAAATTGTTTATACTAGATAACCTCTTAAATGTTACAATAAACCCGGAATGAAACCAAAAAAGGCCTTTTATAAAGGTTATAAATAAAATACTTACAACTATCAATAAAACCAACAGTACTTTAGAACCCAAATCTGCAAGATGTTTTCAAGTGTACCCTAACACCTTTTATAAAATCTTCTTAAAACCGTTAGTACTTGCAATCAAATTTTAAGCCTGCTTTGAGAACATCATAAATAATTGTGTCTTTAATAATTCTTTGTTGAAAACTTGTTGCACTTAAACTGTCTAAATTAGAAAATGTCGCCAAGTAATAAAATATGTATGCCTTGATTGAAATATCTGCATATGCTAACGTTTTAAAATTTGATATTAATAAACAATCTAGTATCAAAAAATCGTCAACGGCAGACCACTTTATTGATAAAGTATATCAAAAAACTTTTTAAAAAATCACGCGCCTTTCATTTGTCAGCTTATTAATTATTATTTACAATTAATTAAAAAAATAGTAACCCCAGTTTTAGCTTACTCAGTATGATTTTGGGCTTTTTAGGGGTTTATATGTCATATTAACACATTTTAGATAGTTGCAGGCTAAATGTAAACAGTAAGAATAAGAAAAATATAACTAAACACTTTGTTCAAACATGTCTGCCGTAATTAATAGAAAAAACATGGCTGAAAAATTAATGAAACTGTTTATTTTAATAGAATACCCTGTTTAGAGTTTATGGCTTTAGGAAATATTTTTATAAAACAAAAGGTTTTGTTAAATTCTAATTGCTCCACTTTATTACTATTTTAAAGCCTGTAAAACTTTACCCAGCCTTACTACTCTTCTTTAAAACCCTCAAGATTTGTCTCTGACAATCTCTAATCCAAATATACTTAGCTTAGATAACATAACCTAAAACCCATAATCACAAAATGGCGTACTATGCGTTATATGCCCCCTCCCTCAAAGTTTAAAGGTGTAAGTGGGGGAACCAAAAGATTTATAAGTGCTTTATAAAAACCAAAATGTTTTAACGTAGCTTAATAAAGCTACCAAAAAACTATTAGGTTTTAAGGAATCTTTACCAATTATCGTTAAAAGCAAATAGTATTTATGCTAACATATATTACTTAAGAGTCACTAGTTTTATTGCTTAAAGACCATATTTTAAAACTCCCATAAAACCTAAAGATTTATAGATGTCTACCACAAAATAAATATATATAATATATAAAATCCACTATAAAACTTAGTGAGTTTATTGTGGTTTTGAATAATGCAGCAATTAAGTGGCTATAAAACCAATAGGTCTTAAAGAGCAAAGAGGTTTAACAAATTGCTTTAAAGATAACTTGAAGGCCTTTTTTCAAGTTCATATTATCTGCAGATAAATTGGTATGCACAAGAGAAATAATAAAACCCAGTTCAGTTTATTTACCTTCTTGCATCTGTGATAAAACTCGATAAATACTTGTTGGTATTTAAATTGTTACTTGGGTACCTATACCCTAAGTAAATAATTAGAAGATAATTGACTAATGCAATGCTATGCAATTCAACATGACCAGCGTATGCACCATATAACGATAACAAATTTTCCTATTCAATTATAGCTATTAATGTAACGAGATTATTATGTGATTTATAATAATCAAGGACGTCGCCAGGCGACGAGGCGATAGCCGAGTCGTCTGGCAACGTCCAAGATGGTTTAAATCACATAATAATCGAGTTACATTCAAAGCTTTATCGTATCATTGACAACGATGACTTGAAAAAATCAACAACTTTGGTTGTCATTTTAGCGTCCCATAAAAATTAAGATAGTCTTAATTACGACAAACTTTGGCGAAATCATGGAAGATATTGATATTCCTGGAAATATACTTGCTGCTGCTAACACTGTAAGATTAAATTTGCTTCCGGATAAATAAAAAATCCATTACGAAAAAGAATATCTTCAGTTTTGCGAATAGCGAGATACAGAACAAGTTCAAGGTGCTAAAGAAACGATAATACTTCCTTATTTTATGAAACTCTCAAATCAATACTCCCCGTCATCTTTGTGGCCTAAATATTCTATGTTACGAGCTTGCTTGGAGTTGAAGGAAAGAGTGGTAATCGACAGGTATGGCGCTTTGATACGATTAATTAAGAAAAGAAATGTGGGATATAGAGCTAAAAAATCGAAAGTATTCACGAAAGAGCAGGTTAGTAAATTTGTTTGTAGTACCCTAGACGAGACATTTTTAATGATGAAAGTAGCTTTTTTAATTGGAATTGGCGGGGCTTGTAGAACCAATGAATTAACGAAAATGTCCATGGAAAATGTTGAAATTCTAGAGAGCAAGCTAGTAATCACAATTCCTTACTCAAAAACCCACAAGAAAAGGTTTTTTGCGGTGATATCTGACGAAGACGTTAATCCTGTGGCTTTATTTAAAAGATATATAGCATTACGTCCAACTCATACTCGCATAGAAGATTGTTCGTATCATATAGAAACGGAAAATGCACCGTTCAGCCTTGTGGTACCCATTTCTTTTCTAAAATACCTGAGAAAATTGCTACGTATCTCAAACTTGAAAATCCAACTATGTATACTGGTCATTGTATTAGAAGATCTTCAACAAATTTTCTTGTTAATGCTGGTGGAGACATATTAGATTTATAAGAACTTCGTGGTTGGGAATCGAGCAATGTTGCAAGAGGGTATTTAGAAGATAACTTGAGTAAGAGAATTTCCATTGTGCGAAAAATTCAAGTTGGAGACGTTTCTGTGAACACTGTATCATGTACTAAAGAGACTATCGAACTGAAAAATGTTGCTAGGGAAAATTCAGTGGACATGCCCATCATTTTGGACAATAATGGTGTATCAAATTTGAAAACTGTCAAAATATTCACGTCAATGTTCATAAATAATACCTATATAATAAAATTCGTATCTAGGGTATTATGATGTGGTAACTAACGTATTGTAACTAACGTATTATGTGCTACTAAGTTGTTATGATATTAATAATTATCAATAAAGATTTAACTTAAAGGAATCTTGATTTTCAATGATACGATAAAATTAATGGGCTGTCTATAAGATGGGTCACAAACATCAAAACACCTTCATAATATTAAAAAATAAGCAAATTAATAAATAAAGAATTGCCGTCACCTAAAATAGGAACAACATGTCGTTCCATGATGAAAAGGGATACTCCCCAAAAAATACTTTATCTTAGAAATGAATAACACAAATAAAAAAGTGAAAATTAATTCAGATTCGTTTTCCACTGAATATGCGATATGGCTCAGACCGATTTACTCGGATCTCTTCGATTAACTGAGGCCTCTACATGCGCAGTTTGATGTAGTAGGGGCCATCAGTACGTTATAGTTCGAGCGGTAAGATTCATTTATTTATTTCAACTTCTGTTTCGTTTTTATGTATGAATATAACAATTTAAGAAAATAAAAATTAGTGATGGCGCATCTGTGTTAAAGAGCTTTATTTAAAAAAAAATCATCAAAACCTCTCTTCTTTTTATAATCACGAATATGTGTTTTCTAGGGAATTTTGTTAACTTTACTTCTTCGCCGCAGTACTTAAAAAGCATAATATTTTACGAGTATTTTCCCAATCGACTTATTTAAAACGAATAAAATGCCGATTGTCAACAGATTTTTGTTAAAAAAATGGCACTTTTCTCGCACTGTGCGGCGGTTGCATTGGTATAATGGATATTAAATTTGACTTTTTAAAATAAAATTGTATGGTATATTTTGTTGTTCAGTAATATATAAAGAATAATTTAACTTCTTAAAACTAGTAAACTGAAAAAAAATACGACTGGACTATGAAGACAAACACTTTATTATTGTTGATTTATTTAAAAATGCTGCGTTCTTATCGCTTGTTATTATTAAAATAATAAGTTCCCATTTAATTAATTTTATATCTCACAAATAATAAATCATATGCGTCCATTAATTTTCACTATTATCCTTTGACTCAGGATTAATAGAGCATTATTTATAGGTGCAGTTAATTCGCACTTCTCGAAATCATTTTTCATTCGTACAATACCAGCGATCCGTTTGATTCCGTATTTTTCTAAAGCATCCAACGGTTCACGATAATTATCTACATATGATATCAATAAAAGAATCGGTGCGACTCTCGAATGGAATACAACGTGATTGTATTGTACCATTCTAACAGCACGCAGATGGCTGAAGTGGTGGTAGAACAGAAAGATTATGTTACGACGTGGCGTATATTAAGTCTGTATAGTTTAAGAATTCCAATTTCAACGAACAATTTTTGTTTTGTGAAGGTATTCTCCATATTACCATCACCAAATTATAAAACCTTTAGTAAAGTAGATTATTGATGATCACTTTTCAGTTTTTTTTTTTTTTTTTTTACATAAACATAAACACACACCACAGATAGTAGACAACCCCCAAATCCATAGCCAAGGCTGTGCAGAAGTGGGTTACACATTTTGGAAAAACGCAGACATACATCCACACCCACCGGTGTTGTCAATACCGGGGCTGGGGGTCGAACCCAGAGCGCGGTAGGCAGTCGATCAGCATATTCGCCACTCAATACGCCTTAACCAATTGAGCTACCGAGCCAGTTACCATTTTATATTACTTATAGAGCTTAAATCGCGCACCCTATAAGAGTTACCGTTACCGTTGTTTAGTAACCTCTAAGCCTTATAGCAAAAAGAAATAGAAATATAACTATTACTCCTATAATAATAATAATAATAATAATAACAATAATATTTATTGTCCCAAAAGTATACCAATACAATGTACATGTGGTGTAGGACTAGTCAAACAGATAACATACAAAAGCGACATAAAAAATAAATATAACTAAGACATAACTACAAAATATTTAAAAGTTCATGTATTCTTTAACATCATAAAATGAGTGATCGATTAAGAAAGTAAACAGACTATTTTTGAATTTTTTCATGTTTCTAATGCTTTTAATTTGATTAGGAAGTTTATTAAAGAATTTAATACCTACATATACAGGATTCGTTTCATATAGAGATAAATTATGTTGCGGAATAACTAAGGCATTGGAATTTCTAGTGTCATATTGATGATTAAAATTGTTAGTCAAAAATGAAGAGTAGTTATATTTAACAAAATTTAGTATTTCATAAATGTATATACATGGTACCGTTAATAATTTATATTTTTTGAACAAATTTTTGCAACAATGAAATTTGTTTACACCTGCTATATTACGTAGCGCCCTTTTCTGCATTCTAAAAACTTTTATACAAAGATTTGAAGATCCCCAAAATAAAATGCGGTAAGTTATTCTTGAATAAAAATGTGCATAGTAATAGGCTAATAATATTTGGTTACTAGTTAAAAATTTTAGTCTATATAATACATAACAAGCTGATGACAATTTTAAACACAGATTTCTTATATGATCATCCCAGTTTAAAAACTGATTAATATATATGTTAGATCACGGTTCACATGAATGACTTTTTAAAAACTTTTATTTAGTTACATGGAGCCAACGTTGGCTCTTGGAGAAGGAATATAATAATAAATTAGAAGTGTTGCATTCTAACTGAGTTTAATAACTGATTCAACAAAGCGTGTTTAGTCATATTTATAACATACAGAACCTGAGTAAGCAAAATATATAACAAAGGAATTGCAGTTCTGCAGTCTGCACAAGTTATGAGAAACAAAGGTGTAATATGATATCTTGAAGATAAGCAATTAATAAGAGAAGCTGTTATCGTGAAATACGATATACCTGTGAAGGTTTATTATGGCTAAGTCGCAATAAGATAGCGTGTAATATTATATAACAACTTCCCCCTTAATAAAAAAGTTGATGTTATGCAGCAACTTTTGAAAATTGTTAAAATGTTAAATGAATATAATGCAAAAATAAATTGAAACAATGTTGAATGAATACAAAGCAAAATAATAAAATAATGTAAAAGTTAAAATTGGTAAGCGATAATAAAACATTACATAACGTAATAAGGATAAAATACAATAGTCTAAATTAATAGACAAGGGTAAAACTCCACATGAAAGTCTATGTTAACTCGATGTCCTCTTCTTCTTGAGGTCTAATACCGGGTCGCTTTCTTGGAGGGATCAGTCTAGGAAATTTGGTAAATACTCTGCTTCGCTCTGAAGGAGGTGAAGGAGGGTTATCCGTTGAGGGTTGGATTCGCAATGCTCCACATCTTCTTCTTCTGCATTTACAAGTTATGTAAAGTAGAACTAATAGGATGATGAGAGTGATTATGAAATATGTGAACCAAGATATGTGTTTGGTCACAAAAGGTTCATTTATGAGGTCATCCAAGTCTTTGGAATATTGGTCCAATTTGTTTTTAGCAATATCTAGGTCTTCTACGTCGAGATTGTTTAATTTGAGAGGTTTTAATTTTGGAATTTCGATTTTGTCGGGCATGTGATTACAGCATTCAAAAGGAATTTGGATAGGATGTGAATTGTCCTTAATTTCGGAAAAGTCTTTGGCACTGGCTTGTATTCTAGTAATGCCTGCATAGGCGTAACATCCTGGTTGTAGTTTGATGATGGAATTTTTGTTGATTAACTCTGTTGTGGATTCTCTCTTTGGACAGTTGATGGTAATGTGAAGTGGTTCGGAATTAATTACTAGCCATGTGTTGTCTTCAAGTTCTTGGACGTTGTATCCCCGACTAATAATGAAGGAAGTTTGACAGTTCTCTGGAAGTTTTGGCAATGGTTTTAGTATTCTGGCTTCACATATGGCATTTTGGTCGATAGGATAGGCAAACAGGTTCGAACATAGTTTGGTTCCAAAATAAAGTGGTTTGCATTCTTTCAAATTTTGTATAGGTATGTACATCAAAGAATCATCATCTCTCGCGATATATTTTTGTGAAATAGATAAAATGTGATGTAGACCAGTTCTGTTATCAAGTATCGGGATAAGATATAGGCGATAGGTGTTATAATTTTGGGGTTCAACAAGTGGTATTGTTAAAACAAATACTAAGTTAGAATCCATTTGAAACGCTTGTAATTCAATAATATCCAAATACTTAGCAACTGCCGATAATTTAATGGGGAGAGGCAAATTGTTCCTTCGTAAGCTCTGTGAAATTTCTTGTAATGCTGTTACCAAATGATTAGGGGTTATGATTGACGTGTGAATGATTCCTAGTCTGGCAAATGTTATTGAATTTAGAATGTCGTTTAAATTATCTTCGATATACAAATAGCTTGCCATTAATTGTTCGGAAATGTATAAAAATTTTAGTTTTATGTGAGCAGCCTCGATAGCTTGAGTCATTGTTTGAATTGTGTGTTCTATTTCTTCGAGATCTTTGTTAAAGGTTTCCTCGTCAATTTGTAATTTTTGTATAGTCGAGTTGAAGTTTTTAATAACAGAAGTTGTAACTGAAATTTGATTTTTGATTAAGTTTTCCAATTGATGTTCGTCATTATTTAGTTTATTTATACAATTAGTATAGTACTGGCCATCTTCAGCATCTAGGTTACCAGTTATGGATTTGAATATTGTACCGATACCGTTAAGTATTCCTCGTTTATATCTTTTTGTATCTGAAAAGATTTCGTCAAATTTCATTTTTATAGAGTTGGATATTTGTGTTAAAAGGTTAAAGTCTGTTTTAATTTCACTCGTAAAAATAATTGACTTATGATCACCATTATGGAGAGTGTACAGGATTCTGTCTAAGATATTTTGATTTTTGTCAAAAGCTAGTTTGAGGGATGAAATGTTTTTATGCACTAGTAGAGTCCATTTGTCATTTGTCACCACGATGTCCGTGTCTTGGTGGTAGTATACACCAACGGTGTTATTGATTGGGATAATTTTGTATTGACAGAGTGCTGATCCGAACAGCAGGAGAAACCTGAAAATAAATTTAATTTTCAGTATATGGTTTCATTCTATCAAAATTTACTTTGGTTTCTTGTTTCGTTTCGAGGTTTAATAAGGTAGCAGAATTTTGAAAAATTTCTTTTATTTTAAAAGGACCGTTAAATTTGTTTTGCAATTTGTTTTTGATTTGTGATTCTTTTACGTAAACTAAGTCAACTATTTTGTATTCGGGTCGTTTTTGGGGAACATTTCTATCAAAGCGAACTTTCGCTTTCTCCTTTTGAGCTTGCGTTCGACTACGGGCTATTTTATAGTAGTGAGATATTCTGTTGTTTAAATCCCTAACGTATTTGGTTATTAACTCTTTTTGGTTATACAAAGTTTCAGGTGGTCTGTTGGACGTATGTCCAAATACAAGTTCGTATGGGGTGAAACCGTGTGTTTTATTTACTGAATTGTTATAGCATATTACTGCATATGGTAAAATTGTGAAAGGATGTTCGTTCGGATTTTCAGTTTTATGAATTCTTATCATTTCAGCTAGAGTAGCATGAAATCTTTCTATGGATCCGTTCGATTGGGGATGTCCTACGCTTGAATACGTCAGTTTTATGTCGTAGAGGGTGCAGAGATCTTTGAGCAAACGGTTGTCAAATTCGCCACCGTAATCGCAATGGATTCTTAGCGGGGTGCCGTAATGTTGAAAGTATAACAACAAGGTATTTACGACGGATTTTGCGGATTTGTCCGGGACTGCATAGGCTTGTGTAAATTTAGTTAACTCGTCGCGAATAGTTAAAGCGTAATTTCGAGTTGGGAATTCAAATAAATCGATATTAATTCTTTCGAATGGTGTTCTTGGGGTTTCTGTGACTACTAGAGGGTTATTAAGGTTTTTCCGGCATACTTTAGTCTTTTGGCAAGTTTCGCAATTTTTTATAAAATTTTCAACGTCTTTAGTTAGACCTTGCCAAGTGTATTTTTCTCTGATTCTTCTAATCGTTTCATTTATTCCGCGATGTAGATTATTTTTACCAAAATGATTTTGCTCCAATATAATTGGAATTTCATCTTCGTCGGCAGTTCTGACGATATCTTGACAAATTACTACTTTTAAGTCTTTTTCTGCAAAAATGAATGATAGGATTTCAAGTATGGGGAGGTCTAAATTATTTTCCACAAAGTATGTCTTAGAGAGGTCTAGGACATCTTGATTTTTAAATAATACCAAAAATAGATGTTCAATTACAGATTCGATATCAAAAGGTAGAGGGATGATAAAATATCTCCTATGTCTGACTGTTTTGCTCGATACAATATTGATTTTATCGTTATGAAATTCGGGGTTTTCTTCGAATATGTCCTCGATAATTTTGTGATGTAAGCCTTGTAAGTTATTTTGTTGGAAGAAGGTTATAATATCTTTATGTTCTCGGTATAAGAGTTGTTTGTTTGAGGCTTTGATTTTTGAATAGTCTATTAAAGATGTTGTTTTATATAGGTTGGTGAAAGTTTCAAATTCTCGAGAAATTTGTTCGTTAGTGATTTCGTTGTTATCGTCTGGGTTTTCGTCGTCGTCTGACTCTTCGTCATTCGCGGCTAGAACCTTTGAATAGAATTTGGAACATTCGGAAAAATGATTAATTTTGATTCTGGAAAGTGCGTCCGCGTTCTTATTGATTTTACCGGGTTTATAAATTATTTCATAGTCGTACTCTTCTAATTTGAGTCGCCAACGGGCAAGTCTACTTCCTGGATCTTTTATAGAGAATAGCCAGGTGAGTGGTCTATGGTCGGTGACAAGCTTGAACTTTCTACCATACAGATATGGTCTAAAGTGCTTTACACTCCATACTATCGATAAAAGCTCGCGTTCAATCGTTGAATATTTAGTTTCTGCACTGCACAAGGTTCTAGAAGCATAGGCAATGGGTAAATCTTTGCCAATAGGCCCCTGGCTCAGCACTGAGCCGACGGCAAATGCGCTCGCATCAGTGGTTAGAACGAAAGGTTCATCAAAGTTAGGGTAGATTAATATCGGAGTTGTCGTTAATGTTTGTTTCAAATTTTGAAAAGAATTTATACAATCATTGTTGAAGAGAAATGGTACGTCTTTTTGTAGTAGTTTTGTTAAGGGCTTGGTTATCTTGGAGAAATTAGGGATAAAGCGCCTATAATATCCGGCTAAGCCTAGAAATGATTTAATTTCTTTTTGATTTTTTGGTTGAGGGAAATTTAGAATAGCGTCAACTTTCGAAGGATTCGGTTTTACGCCGTCTTTTGTAATGAGATGTCCTAAATAAGCGACTTCTTTGCGGAGAAACTCGCATTTGTCGGGTTGAATTTTGAGATTGGCTTTCTGTAATCTTTTGAAAACTTCTGTTAATCGAGAAATATGCTCGTGAATAGTAGGGGAGTAAACAATAATATCGTCCATGTAGACGAGACATCGTTCATTTTGGATACCTAATAAAATGTTATCCATCACTCTTTGAAATGTTGATGGAGCATTTTTAAGTCCAAAAGGCATTCTTACGAATTCAAAATGACCATTTTCAACTGTGAAAGCAGTTTTCTGAATATCTTTCGCATCAATCTCGATTTGGTGAAAACCGGAGGCTAAGTCCAAAGTTGTAAAATATTGACATTTGCCTAATTGATCGAGGAGGTCGGAAATATTGGGTAGCGGGTATTTATCGTCAATAGTCAGTTCGTTAAGTTTTCTGTAGTCCACTACAACTCGCCATTTTTGTTTACCGGAGGCGTCGAGTTTTTTAGGTACAACCCAAACTAGAGAGGACCAGGGAGAAATCGAAGGTCTAATGATGCCTGCCTTGATCAAGCATATTAGAGACTTGTGTTTTGACTTCCTCTTTATGAATATGAGGGTAGCGATATGATTTTGTAAAAACCGGTTTTGAATCGTTCGTATCAATGGAATGCTTAATTTCGTTAGTAAAAGTTAAATTGTCTCCTTCCAAATAGAATATATCTTGAAAGTCTAAACAAAGCTGCGTTACTATTTCGGCCTCTTCTTCGTTTAGATGATCCAAGCGCAATTCGTTCCTAATTTCGAAGGATCTGTCCGTCTGTAGGTGTGAGTCAGAATTTTGAGTGTTTAAATTGAAAATTGATTTGAATTTTTGTACTGGCTCTAGTTTTATGTTAGAAAAATTTACCGTTTTTGGTATTGCATTCGCGTTTATAATTGAGGTTAAAAATTCTCCATTGCTATCGATTTTGACAATAGCATTTGGTAAGCGTACTTTCTCGTTTTCCTGGGCTAACAGTATAGCCTCGGTATTTCGCAGGTTACATTTTAGTTTACAAATTTTTTCCATGCGAGGTTCGATAGAAATTAAATTTTTGATATTGCCTAAATTTGGATTTTGGTTTTTGATGTTAGAGTTACTAGTTGGTTGTACAGGTAAATTTACTGTAGTTTCTTCAGTGACTTTAAATAATGGTACTGTTTTAAAATTTGTGACTAGTTGTTTATTTTTAAAGTCTACTTGGCATTCGTAATGTTCTAAAAAGTCTGCGCCTAATAATCCATCGAAATCTATATCTAGATTATAGATATAAACTTTGTGTGACTCATTTGAAAAGGGGATGAGAACAGATTCGTTGATATAGATTTTTTGATCAGTGATACCCTGTATGATTACATTTTCAGAAGATCTACGTCTGTAATTTTCAGCTGTTTTAGGTTTAAAAATTGATATGCCTGCACCTGTGTCAATTAAGATTTTAAATTTACCAGTTGCGTCTTTCATATAATAGAGATTTTTTGAGTTTACGGTTAATAGGGTATGAGAAAGTGTATTTACATGAACGTCTGTTCTGGGAAATTCAGCATTGGGTCGAAACTGTCGTTTAGGTTCATAGTTTGTATTTGGGTTTCTAGTTCCGTAATCGGTTCGAATTGGTCTGTTTGTTGCGTTGGAGTATCCGTGGGGTACTCCGGATCTAAGCGAAAATCCTGAGGATTAGCAGTATAATCCTCGTATTGCTCGTTCTGAGAATTAGCGGTATAATTCTCCTGGATATTTTGATTGGTTTCAAAATTATAATTTTCATATGATTCATTTTGACTTTGGCAATTTTGATAATTGTCGAAAGAGTAGTCATCGTATTGGTTATAATCACATTGGTTTTCGTAAGGTTCATAATTTAGATGATGAGCCTTTTGTTGATTGAAACGGTTGAAATTCGGGTTAGGCTGAATAGCGGATGGTCGTTGTTGTGTGAAGTTAGGGTTCGGTCTTATGGCTGAGGGCCTGTTTTGCTGTGGTTGATTTGGTTGGCCGTTTTGAGGGAATGTCCTCTGGATAAATTGATTGTTTTGTGAAAAGTTTTGGAAACTTGAATTTCCTGGGTAATTTGGTCGTTGGAAATTTTGCGAAGTTGACGGCATTGTTTGCGATTGTTGCCTTGTGCGGCATTCGCTTATGACATGTCCATTGCGTTTGCAAAATGAACAGAATTTTTGTTGGAAATTTGAAATGGGTCGTTTTTGTTGTAAAGTGGGATTTTTGACCGGACTATTTTTCGGAAATTTCTGTTGTTCGAAATAGGAGAGTTGTAGCTCTCTACGAATTCTGCTTACGGCTTTCAGTATGCTAGGAGGATTGCTAGCACGTATGATGCGGCCTAAATTCGGTTCTAAGCCTGTTAATAAATTGTTTAAGGTCATCGTTTCGATGAGATCTGATTGTGCAGCTCTTTGCGTTGTGGTTAAATTTTGCTTTTGCACTGCGGCGTGCATTTTAGCATTGTGCGTTTGTAAACGCGAAATAAATGTTAGGGCGGATTCACCTGGCAATTGGTGAATGCGCTGCAGGTCCTGAATTAGGGCCGTTAAATCTCGAGAATCTCCAAAATGAGTTTCTAAAAGTGCTTTTATTTCTGGCCATGTGCCAGGGTTACGCGAATTTATTAATTCGGCAGCTTTGCCTTTTAATTTATTTTTTATGTGGACGGTCAAAAGAATTTTTTGATCTCCAATTGCCATGCTTTGGGCGCAATGACAGGAATTTAAGAATGTTTGTAAATTTATGGCATTGCCATCGAATTCAGGTATTAGAGAAAATATCTCAGAGAGCTTGTAAGGCTCAATTTGCTCTGGTTGAGGTTGTTGTTGTTGTTGTTGTAGTTGTTGCTATTGTAGTTGTTGTTCGGTTGGTGCCGGTGGCACTGGTTGAACTGGCTCTGGTTGAGCTCTATCTGGCATTTTGCTTTTTGTATTTAAATATTATTTGGACAGAAATTGGTTGCGTATCAGCAGTATGATACGATCTTAAATTAAATTAAAATTAGCTTGTTACGTTGCGTGCGTAAATGGATTGTATATTAGCTGTATAATACACAATGTTTCGTATTAGCAGTATAATACGAAAATAAATAAACTTAAAATTAAATGAACTTGTTTCGTTGCGTTTGTAAAGGAATGGATTTCACTTTGACAATAGAACTGGCTTTGTGCGCCGAGTGTATTAGCAGTATAATACACTTTTAATAAAATAAGTTGCGAAAAATAATAAAATAATAAAATGGTACGAGATGATTCTTAAAATGACTTACGTTAGTTTCGTTTCCATGGGTAGGTTCTTCGTCCGTCAAGGGATTGGGATCCGCCACCACCAGTGAGGAAGGTCTCCTTGTTCTCGTAGATGTACACGTACTAGTTAGGCACCTTCTGAAGATGTTCTCCTTGTTCTCTTACGCTTCACTACCAGTTAGGCTTCTTGTTCTGATGATGTTTACGGATCCTACCGACTGCGCCAATGTTAGATCACGGTTCACATGAATGACTTTTTAAAAACTTTTATTTAGTTACATGGAGCCAACGTTGGCTCTTGGAGAAGGAATATAATAATAAATTAGAAGTGTTGCATTCTAACTGAGTTTAATAACTGATTCAACAAAGCGTGTTTAGTCATATTTATAACATACAGAACCTGAGTAAGCAAAATATATAACAAAGGAATTGCAGTTCTGCAGTCTGCACAAGTTATGAGAAACAAAGGTGTAATATGATATCTTGAAGATAAGCAATTAATAAGAGAAGCTGTTATCGTGAAATACGATATACCTGTGAAGGTTTATTATGGCTAAGTCGCAATAAGATAGCGTGTAATATTATATAACATATATACCTAAAAATTTTACAGTTTCTGCTTGTTTTATAGATGTTCCATTAATTTTAATCAGTTGGCTCTCAGTCACTGGAGCATATCTTGGCTTGAATAATATAAATTCTGTCTTTGAAATATTCAAAAATAGTTTGTTTTTATTAAACCACTCAACAAATACATTTAAAATATTTTGACTCTGTGAAATAACATCATTTTGAGATGGATTTGAACAAACAAAAGAAGTATCGTCAGCGAACAATGTCAAGTTATTTTGATTTACGATATCTGATAAATCATTTATAAAAATAATAAAGAATAATGGTCCAAGGACTGAACCTTGGGGCACGCCGCATTCAGTATTCAGCTTATTTGACCTGCATCCATGAATCTCAACTACTTGGCTCCTTTGAGAAAGGTATGAACTAATCCAGTCCTTTATTTTACCTCTTAAACCATACATACACAACTTATCAAGTAGGAGTTCATGATTAACAAGATCAAACGCTTTACTTAGGTCTAAAAACATACCAATACATTTATTTTTACTATTCAAATTTTCATGAAGACACATTAAAAAATTTACTATTGCTGATTTTGTAGATTTACCTTTTTGAAAACCAAACTGACAAGGTGAAAGTATGTTAAACTTTGAAAGAAAGTTAGTAAGTCTATTAAAAATAACTCTTTCCAAAATTTTAGATACAGTGGATAATAAGGAAATAGGCCTATAATTATCCACTTCATCTCTGGCTCCTTTTTTATGGAGGGGAATAACTTTTGCTGTTTTTAAAACTTCAGGAAAAACACCTTCATTAATCGATAGGTTAACTAAATACGTTATTGGCTTTACAAAAAAATGAATATACTTCTTTAATAAATTCGATGAGACATTATCAAGACCTGTCGACCTGTATATAACTTCCTTATGTACTTTTCAAAACCTTCATAAAGCAATGGAAATATTTTCGCAACCATTATAAACAATCTTTACAATAGTAACGATGAAGTTTAGGAGACCTTAATACTTTATTCTCTCTTCTCGCTTGCTCTTTCTTTCAGCACAAATCTCTTTTTCTTTCTTTTAAGTGATGGTGTCGACTTTATTATATCTTCTCTTCTTACAGTATGGAAGCTTTATTTTGCATATGTAGTAAATATGAACATCAATTAAACATATGTATGTGTAGTGACAAATTTATCTGTTGAAATTTTACTGCCACGGTCTCTGGACTGTAAAATTGACATTTGTACCTCGAGAAAATAAACGCGCCACCGAAATAACAGATATTAAACATTTTTAACTAATAATTATACTTTTTTTATTTTTGACATTTAGTTCTTCGTAAAAAACATTGCACTTTTTAATTTGTATTACATATTTATATTTACCTATTTTTAAAAAGGTATTATTTGCTGGACATATTGAATTTTAGACTGGTTTTTCATTAGTTCTCTCAAGAATCTTATTATATCAATATGGCGGCGTCTAATGAAGGCATAAAAATATGGCGTGTCCCAATTGAAAATACTAAAAAGCTGTTACACAACTGATAAGTAACTCCTGGTATTCTTATAGTTATTACGACAAAACTAATAAAACCTTTAAAGTTACCCGAGTTTGTGCGATATCGCGGATGTCAGAAGAATCATAACCTCAAAATTTCGTTTCATTTGGAGTGTAAATATTCTAAATTCTGGTGTTTCCATTTAAAGTTTAAAGTTATTAAAACGATGTCTTTTAAAATAGTACAATTCCAAGAGCCAGGACATAAATTATCTATACTCACTGTTGTTCCAGCTGCATGGGAAAACAGTGGTTCGTTATATTGGCACATATTTGTTTCTTGTACATTATTATCATTCTCAATGACAGATTCTATTGCATTATTGTTAACTGGCTGCAAATTTAGTGAGGGCATGGAATATAAGATTTTACGCAAATTTCTTTTGATTTTTCGACGGAAAGTGCCACTGGATTTAACTTTTTTCCAGTTTAATTTTTCCTTTTTACCCAGAAAGCAATAAAGCTCACAGATTTTTTGACACTAGCTATATTTATGTATATGCCATACCCCATATTTACAGCAAAGTACCAAATAGTGATATAGTGTTTCTGAAAATTTCTAATGGTTTTGTAAAAGCAACTGTAGTTACAAGTTACAGACAACATTAAAATTGATGTTTTATTGTAGTGTTTTTAAGTTCTATTTCTCCTCAAGTTATATAAAAGTTTCTGTCGTGATTGTAGGATCAGGAAGTTTTATAATAATTGTAGTAATTGCCTATATAGGAACTGAACACAATTAGTTTTATAAATTTGTTACTGCAACTTTTATAAAACCTCTTTATGTAAACAATAGTACCAGTTACTAAAAGTTATATAAGTCTGTGGTGGAAATATTCCAGTTGCTATTTTATAAAACCTAAGGTCCTAACATCTTTTAGTAATTTTTAATACCTCCTATAGAACTTGGCAACCATTTAGTAATGTTATAAACCAGAAATAAAAACTCACAACCTTAATAAACCACTTATGAAAATAGTCAGTAACTTCAGGTGAGGATAATTGTTCATTGGGCAGTAAGCAGTTCCAAAGTTGCCATGATCTGGGTTCTGGCATGTTAAAAAAAAACTGTTCTTTTTATTTATATCAGTTACAAGTTTCAATGATTAGTACAAGAATTTATTATTTTAATTGTTGAAACTCTGTCGAAAGATAGATATGAATACAGGAATAAGAATTTTATTGTGTCAATGTAAATTCACCATATTTTTCCTCTATTTATAGCCAGGCGTATTAGTAGGCAGGGGTTATATCGGGAAATCTAGCTGACCACACAATAGGAGCAGTATTTCCTTATAGTTTTAGAAAAAACCTCAAATCCCATCTAATTTGGTCCACCCTATGCAACATAGAATTCTCTAAAAAAAAAAAAAATGATTATGACAAAAAACTATACAGGCCGTTGAAATTTCAAAATAGTTCTGAAGCGTCTGTTTTTCGTTATTTCTTTATAGTGACCATTATGACTTTTGTTGATCTTTTAAAATGCGATTAAAAATATGAAAAAAATTACACGCCATCTGTGGACTCCAGAATATACAACAGCACAGCAGATTTTTCAGACCTTTTTTTCGTTGTTGCCATTTAAATAAAAAAAAATTACTTTAAGGTATTGCTGTATACTTGCCTTGCCGTTTTCGAATCATAGATATCATCTTAGACAATTTTCGTGACATGGATATTTTTTATGGCGAAATTTTCGACAAAAAAGGTATTCATTACTTTTTTGTACAAAGGACACTAATTTTTTTATTTAAGGGTGAAGTCATGATATACTGCGGCGGAGGCAAGAAATGCTTATTTACAGGAAGTTTGACAAGAACAAAACCACTAAACTATGAGAAAAGAGAGATTAAAAAAACTGCCGTTATGGTATTCCATGTGATTGTAACAAACATTATGTGGGTGAATCATCCAGAAGATTTGCAAACACGCTTGAGAAAACAGACAGAACAAACTCGACAAACATTTTAACAAAAGAGTCAGATAGCAAAAAAATAAAAATTTAAATAATCTGGAATAATATTGTTGAACGAGGGTATATACGACTGAAAAATTCCATATAGGTGATAATCTAATATATAAAAATCTCGTGTCACAGTGTTTGTTATCGAGCTCCTCCGAAACGGCTTGACCGATTTTTATGAAATTTTTGGTGTATATTGGGTAGGTCTGAGAATAGGTAGGCTATTTTTTATACCCCTAGGTGACAAGGGTGGCTATCCAGAAATTTTCTTTTTATTTTTTGGACAAAAATTTATAATTTACATGGCAAAACAACGTTTGCTGGGTCAGCTAGTATTTCTAAAATATTTCGATATTTATAATACCTACGTAGTTGAATCTCTGAACACATTTGTTGAGCATATAATAAGCCTCTATAATATGACACTTCACACAAGCAAATCGGCTAAATAGATAGCGAGTTGTTCTAAGACAAATAAATAGTACAGCGGCTATTTTTATGACGTCATAACGACAGCATAGCGACAGTAGGAATTTTGCCACTAATAAGACCATATTGATCATTCCTTACTAATTGTCGTTATAACTCAACTTAATCCGACAAAAGTCGTTATTTTTCCCAACAAGCAAAATTTAAATGTTATACGATGATTTTGTTTTATTGCAATTTTATAAACGTAATAAAATAGCAATAAAATAAAATTGTCGTAGAAATGACAATTATAAAACAAATTTGTTTATTGGGTTGCGTATATTTTTGCAGAAATCAAATATTTTCTATATAAAAAACTAGTGTTTTTACTGTTTCTCCGATAAATATGTGTACGTTGTACGTTTTGTTTCACTTCATCAGATCCATTCAATAACCTTATAACAACCCTGCGCTAGATAATATCACGTCGCCAGTCGGCTACTATATGGAGGTAAATGGTTGACTAATTCATGAAAAAATAGTTTGCATGAAAGATGAGAGATACGTGCCTTATATACCTGGTCGTTATGAGACCAGGTAACCTAATATACTCATGAATATTCATGAGATATCCACCAGTTTGACACAACTTTTGATTTCGCCACAAGTAATACTAACATCGGTATTTTCTAAGCCACAAATTGTTAGTATTTTTTAAACTCGGTGGTTGCGTATAAAATATAATTAACCTTTGTATATCATTACTTGATGCTGGAGTCCTTCAAGATGACATTATAGTCAAGAAAATTGTACATTATTCATTGTAGAAAATAATACCAATACTCCATTCTGTTGACGATGCTCCTTGCTGCTGATGATGTGAAAGAACAAAATTGAAAACTATTGTCCAATAACTATCATCTGTACCACTTCTGACTGATACCGAGGATGCTAGCAGCAGTTTACCGTGGTAGCATCCTCGGTATGTGCGGCCACATTTAAATGTACAGGTTTGTTTTACAAATTGATGGTTTCGATGCATCGACTGAATTTGTTCGTAAACTAAGTAAAAATATGCCGAAGATGCTACGCAGCTAGAAGTTCAGGCCGTAGTTTCAGTTTAAGGCTTCGATGCATCAACTGAAATTGCGACCTGAACTTCTAGCTGCCTAGCATCTTCGGCATGTTTTGACCCTAAGAGTTTTACAATGCAGGGACTCGAAAGCCCAGTATCGGCGGTTGGTCAGGGCCGGAAACAAGATTTTAATATTTGTTCTTTAGAGTATATCTATATTTACCAGCTGGATCATCCGTTAATCGAGTTCGCAGCTTGGTTTGAGAAACATCTTTTTATCTGACTTTTTTAAATTAATACAAGGCTTTTAGGGTTACTTCTAACGGAGATTTGTTAATTACTTGAAAAAATATTGTTTTTTTTGTAATTTTGAAGTCACACACGGTTAAAGTATAAAGTAACTTGTGTAGTTACGATAATTTAACAATTTTCAGTCCTGGAGGGGGCTGGAACTTGCGATATGGAAGTTTAATCAACTCCAGATGATGCCAACCTGGTTGGCGAAACGCGAGTCGAGTTATCAAGTATTTGGGTGTTTCTGGAAACTACTTCATAGGTAATAGTTTTTAGCCGTATTTTTAAGAAAAAGACAATATGCTGTTTCTGTCAATAAGCCGATTCTAACATTAAATTCGTTTTCAGCAACCAAAATACATGGAAAATAAGTGTTCGTATGTCTGGGACTGATTTTTTTGGGTGTTTAAAGATAAGATGTTGCATAGTGAGAGGGAAGTATACATTAATTTTACATAATTATTTGTTATGAATATTTAAAAAACCAAACATAGTATAATCTTTAAAACTGTTTTAGATACTTTCTATTGTTCTAGTGAATACAACTATATATATATTTTTTACTGTAAAGGACCAGGGTAGATAAGCTATATATTTTCGTCCATTAATTTCATAAAAATGAAAAGTTCTCCTTAAAATCATTAAACGTTATTTATTTATAGTTGAAGATATGATCTTTATGTTTCTACACGTTTTACAGTTGAAAAACAATAGTCAATCGTAATAATAGCATTTCAAAGTAAGCCTGTTTGCAATTTTTTTGTAATATTTAACGTTTTTCCGAACTTTTAATGCATACTTCAGTTAGATGCGCTCGATGAACCAAGAGAATCTATACGTGATTTCATTTCTCAGTATTTAAGCTTTTAGATAATAGCCAGTTTGTATTGGTTCATCAAGCGCTTCAATGTATAAAAAATGAAATCATTTCCGCGGGAGTTGTAGTGGTGTGGACGTTGCGTGCGAATTTAAACGTGTTAGCGCTCAAAACCACTATTGTCGTGTGTACTGAATAAAAATATTTTTCTACAATTATTGAATAATTCATTTATTATACATACGTTTTTGAAAAAGTAATGGGGTTCATTACTCACAGCGTGGGTAATAATTCATTACTCAATCGGCTAGAACCAATCACAAGAGTTCATTTTCGTTAATCAATAGTTTTTATGGAGCAATCACAAAAGACTTTTTAAAATTCAAAAACATCGCGAGTGCCATAACTCAATTCAATCTGTCATAATAAGTAGGTCATCGATTTCGCCGAAAATCACAACATATCGCTTTCCTTACGCTCCTGTAGGCTCGAATTTTTGATTTCCCCGGTGTGATTCACGATGTGCACCAAATACAATTCTTCCTCTTTCCATAATGACATATGGCCCTTTAACTTATAGACTTAAAAAGATCTGAACGTTTAAAGTTTCGCCTTCTTTACAGATTGTGGAAATGGGCGCATGAGCACAGTCTTTATCGAATAAATCGAAAAGTATCACTTCCAGCTAAAAAATAAAAATCTTCAAGGAAAGTTCATAAACTGAGGAATAATTAGCTGCTTTTACTCAGGCCTATCGGCCCCTTGTATATTCACGACGTTTAGGATCCCGTAGAAAAGACCAGTGCTCTCCACGAAGGAGAGCAGCCCTTTTTAGGGTAGATTCCGTAGTTCCTCCGGCTGTCTTTCGAAATACCTATACCTTGATGCTTTTATTGGTGCACAATGACATAGAATATGAGTAATGGTTTCATCCACATATCCTACAAGTAGAATCATCTTTCAACTGCATTGTATGCAGGTGTTCAGAGGACAGTGTCCTGTTATCAGGCCTACCATCCGTCTCAATCGTTCTCTATCGAGCTCAATCCGCCAATTTACGGTGGAGTCAGTCGAGGGCCCCTTTATATAGAGCCTTGACTCTCCCATTCCGGGGGCCTGAGCCCAATAGTTGTTAAACTGTGCCGTAGCCCAGTCTTGAAGCTCTGATTGTATCTAACTTATTTCTAACATTAATTAAAGTTTAAGCAATTCGTATGTTTAATTCTCATACACAGATTCATTTTTTGGTAATAAAATCTTATAATTACAAAATATAAAACATAAAACAGACTTAGTAAAGTAATCATACTAATCATCAATAATCATCATTTAGTCTCTAGCCATTAGTCATATAAATATTATAATGAACTATCATTTAGTCTTTTTTCCTAATTTAATATAATAGTCTTTTTAAAAAAGTTTTGCATTAACAGCGCGTAATAATGCCTCCGGACAAAGAGAACACTCTCTCGTTTTCTACAGATGTCAGTTTTATTATACTTAAAACGCATTATACGTACGAGTATCAAGTAATTACTCGTTAAACTAACAGATGACGCTCTCAGTGACAGAGAGCTTATTATGACCTTTTGTAAATAAAATTATTACAACCGTGTCTCGACCCGAAAGTCCCGGGACACAAGACAATTAAATTTGGGAAAAGTCCCGGGACTTCGAGACACGAGACGTCCCGGGACCCAAACCCTAGTCACAATTATTATTTTCCGAAAATTTATCTTAAAGCGCAATTTCCTGTTGAGTAGCCCTAGAAAGTATAGTATTCTACTCGTGTGTAATAGTTATTAATCACTCGGATGAATTACGACACTCGCCTTTGGCTCGTGCCGTAACGTCATCCTCTTGAGTAATAGTCATTATTACACGTTCGTTGAATATTTTCCAAAGAACTGATTTTTATTACTTGTCAAGACATACACTACTCGGAAAATATAATGACATATGACATGGCCGATGGGCGAAAAAAAAAAGCCCTTATCTACCCTTGTCCTTTCTGTTTTACTTGAATATTCTAGTTTGTCAATGAAAATAGTTCCTAATTTCATTATTAGAGCATGGCATTTAACTATATACAAAATTTGCGATAAAAAATGAATATGGTTGTATTCCTTAGAGTAATGGGAAATACCTCGAACTATTTTAAAGATTATACCACATATGATTTATTTTTTAAATGTTTATAAAAACCGAGAATAAACGCATATTTCTCTCTCACTCTACCAAATCATTAATGTTCATTTCAGACCGTTGTTGTCAAGTTTAATTACTAAGATAATTATTAGCATATAAATCTATGTATCCGTAGGTAAATAAATTACTTGTAATTTATCTATTTGTAAATGTCCCTTCATTGGCGTAATTTGTTGGATGGAGTATCCTAAATAAAAAAATAAATAAAATATTACCATTTGAACTGAGCCAAAATACCATGAGCTATCTATCCGAGAGACAATATTTAATTATAAGAGTTTTCTACCGTACCTCACAAAAGAACATTGACAAGCTCTAAACAGTGAACTAAGTCAGGTGCACTCAGCAGGCTGCGGCATATTGCTGGCCAACAGGCAGAGTAAGGTAGAGCAGAACGGAGTACACAGGTAGCTCACCTGCAGTTAGCAGCGGGAGCAGGGATGCCAACGTTTGAAGCCGACCGACTATATTGTGACTTCTTCATTGTTAGATAGGGTTTATTCTGATTTAACCGAATTATTTAGACCACATAATGATATCAGTGTTGTCATTAATGGAACTAATTTTATTCGCATTGTTGTGTTGGGTTATGGTTTTGCTGGATATGAAAACATTATGCGCCCAAATTAAAGTATTTTGATTAATGATATTTGGATCAAACTTCAGAATACACCGTACAAAGGCTATGAAGGATGCAATGTCTGGAAATTGTCTATTTACAAGTTATATAAAAATAATAATAATAATAATAATAACAATAATGATAATGACAATGACAATGACAATGACAATGACAATGACAATGATAATGATAATGATAATGGTAATGGTAATGATAATGATAATGATAATGATAATGATAATGATAATGATAATGATAATGATAATGATAATGATAATGATAATGATAATGATAATGATAATGATAATGATAATGATAATGATAATGATAATGATAATGATAATGATAATGATAATGATAATGATAATGATAATGATAATGATAATGATAATGATAATGATAATGATAATGATAATGATAATGATAATGATAATGATAATGATAATGATAATGATAATGATAATGATAATGATAATGATAATGATAATGATAATGATAATGATAATGATAATGACAATGAGAATGACAATGACAACGATGATGATAATGATAATGATAACGATAACGATAACGATAACGATAACGATAACGATAACGATAACGATAACGATAACGATAACAATAACGATAACAATAACGATAACGATAAAAATAACGATAATGATAATAATAATAATAACAATGTCTCAAAGACTTAACACCATGCAAGGGGCCAATATACATGAACAAAACATCACGCATCTCTTACATGTGGACGTTTATTATTATTATTATTATTATTATTATTTAATGTTATATGCAGAAACTAAGAGCAACCTCGACAAACTAATGCAATGAACAGAAAAAATCAGTAAGGACATTCATATGAATTTCGGAATCGACAAATGCAAAGTGAATGCTATGAAGAAGGGCAAATGGGAACAAATCAGAACCTATTAAACCAGAGAAAATCAGGAAATAGGTGGTACGGAGGAACAAGAACTATATAGATATCTGGGAGACCTACAAACAAGAAGTATAGACAGGAAAACCGCCAGAACAAAAATCATAAAAAAAATTGAAATATGGGCCTAAAAACTGAATTATGGGCCAAAAACAAGTTCAAAGCTATAAACAGTTTTGCTATCCCTGTACTTACTTACAGCTTCGGAATGATTCAATGGACAGCGACTGAGTTACCAGACTTAGACCGAAAAGTGAGAAAAGAACTTACCAAATATAGGATACATCATTCAAGGAATGCAAAGGAAAGGTCATACCTACCTAGATCTGACTGCCGAAGAGGGCTCATCTCCTACCGCCAAATAAAACAACTAAGAGAATATTTTACAAGTAAGGCACAAGACACAGCACTGCATAGACACGTGATACAAGCAAACATTAAGTTGACACCGTTAAATCTAAGCAACCCAGGCTACAATATAGAAGCAAACATTATAACTTGAACTGACATGCTAAACACCTGAAAAAGAAAACCTCACAGCAAACACCCGCAGATCATAGAGCAAGCACACATAGACAACAAGGCATCTTATGAGTGGTTAAAGAAAGGTTACCTGTACGCAGAGACAGAAGGATTCCTAGTAGCCATCCAAGACTAAGTAATAAACACTAAATATTACAGAAGACACATAATAGGCGACCATCAAACAGATGACAAGTGGAGGCTATGCAAATCAAAACCTGAAACCCTCGACCACATTGTAAGCAGATGTACCACTATTGCAGCCACAGAATACACAAGAAGGCACAATAATATTGCCAAAATTATACATAAATGGATATGTCAACAAGAAGGTATAGCAACATGCAACATCCCCTATTACCAGTATGACCCAGAAAATGTCATAGAAACCGACGCAAGACAAATATATTGGAAATGGGAAATAATAACTGATAGGCCCATACAGCATAACGTTCCCGACTTCGTACTGCAACGTAAAGATCAGCGTACTACTTACCCTTTCTTATAGAAATTTCGACGCCGTAAACCTAGAAAAGAAAAACACCGAAAAACTTACTAAATATCTACCGCTTACAGAGGAAATGCGAGAAATGTGGCAACAAGACAAAGTCATCATCGTCCCAATCATCCTAGGAGCAACAGGTGAAATACCTAAAAATCTGGAACCGAATTTAAGCTCCATCAATCTTAAAAACCACCTCATCAGCAAGATGCAAAAATCAGTCATAATAGACACCTGTAGTCTGTGTAGAAGGACGCTGAATATCCACTAGGAATATTAAGAATCTCTAAGGGCTTGAACGATTTCCGCACTTGGAATAATATACCAACAAATGTTGTGAACGCAAAATAATAATAAACGTTTTTATTATATTCTGCGGAATATTACATAGATTATTTCACTCATTATCATGGTATAGCCCATGAAAGCTCATTTCTTGAGATCTCTGGACTAATAAAATGTCATTATCGGTAGAAAACAACTAGATCGACTTTTGATAGTACCAACATCGAGACCAACGTGTAGTCTTATCGCTGTAAAACTATATATACACATACAGTTATAACACTGTAAAATACCTTGCATTCATTGACACTTGTGCCCCTAAATTTTATCTATAATTTTTTTCTTGAGGCTATGTTGGCTAAAGTTAATATAATTGTAAATTGTAGTGATATATAGTACTATGCAGGCTGATTCTTGCATATCTGTAAGTATTTGAACTACCCTACTTTTATATTTTGAATTCATAAATTTTTAGCAAAGCTCTTACAATTTAATTATACAGAAGATCCTTCATGCAAAAATGACATGTAGAGGTTATATATAGCTGATAAGGTAACTCAAATTAAATGGAAATACTTACCAACAGGATAAACACATTCACTCTGGAAAGATATAAAGTAGAAAATGCAATCCACCACAAAGTAAAAATTCGATATTAATCAAAACTATGCGTTGTACATTGCAATTCGTAGGATTTCTCAATTTGAGCCTCTGAACACGAAGTTGACCTGAGTTTTACCACAGTATGTCAGGTTTTTTTTAACACAAAAAAAATGGATCGTAATATTGCTTACCCAGGTCATTTAAATCAGACTCCGAAAGTGATTCAACTTTACAACTTCACCACATTGTGGTACTTCAGTATTGACATTATAACTCAAAGAAATCGTAAAACCCCATAACTTCTTCACCCCATAACCCTAGGAATCCGAAGAAAATAATGGGGAACCTTGATTGGGGAGTTAATGAGATTGTGACTTCGGATTCTTGTGCTTGAGTGTCATACATCCCCGACCTCATGATACCATAACCTCAGCATCCCATAACCCCGTAATCCTTCAACTCCAAAGATCCAACGGAAAAGATGGAGATTCGAAGTAAGGGAATTCGTATCATTGTGACATTAGAATTTTGAAATCAAGCACCTCATGGTGTCATAGCTCTTCAACGGCAGTCCCTCTATCCTCATAACCCCATAGCCCCGAGGATTCAATGAAATAATTGGGAGGCTCTCGACTGGAGACTCAATTTGATTGTGTCCTCAGAACCTTGTTACCAAGTAAGCCTATAGCGCTCCAGCAGCAAATTCTTCTACTATACATATAACCCAGTAACACCGTAAACCCATAACTGCCTAGCTCTGGGAATATAATAGACGAATCTGGAGAATCTGAACAGGGGAATTCATGAGAGTGTGTTCTCGGAATCTTGAAATCGATTAGCCCGTGATCAGTTAGCTCTTGAACAGCAAAACTTTTAGCCGTATAACCCCGTGATTCTGGGTATTCAATAAAAGCAAATTGGGGAATCTTATTTGAGGATTCAATGAGAATGTAACTTTGGAAGTGGAGTATCTTTTCAGGTAATTTCTGTTTAAGGGAGCAAAAAAAGTATTGTAATAATGAAACAATCACCCTCTGAGATTTCTCCGAGTTTTCATGCTTCAGACCATGTTAATTATGAAAATTAGTCATTTAATTCCGTCAGTCTCCCTGTCTGCCCCCCCCCCCCCCCTGTCTATCTGTTTGCTGGCGTTGTTTCTAGATGAAGAAGAATATTTGGTAGGTAGCTGATGCTATTGGCAACGAAGAACTGGGATATACTTCTACTGAAAAATATACAGGGTCTGGACACCTAAATAAATAATGGAAGAAGCAATGTTGTGGAGGACAATAATATTTTGATCGTAATTAACACAACTCCCAAAGAAGAAAAGTATGGGAAATATACAGGGTAATTGCTAAAAAATAGTTAATTAAGAAACTATGGTGGAAATAATATTTGGACTGTAGTTGACACAATTATATCGATGAGAAATCTGACATACTTTTAGTGATTTGGTTACCTACTTCAAATAATAAGAAATAACAGAGGAAAAATTATTTGAAATTTAGTTGTCACTATTGCCAGGAAAAATTCTGATATAATTTGAACTGAAAATATATATACAACGGAAAAACCGCTGCCCAAGGAATCACTACTTCCACATCCAGATTCTCTATCCAAGTCACTCACAACGAAAAAACTTTGTATGTGAAAATAATTGTTTATGGAACTTTAATAATATAATATTTGAAATCTTCTACCCCAAAAACCCATAAAACGATACCCCACATCGGTAGTGGGGTGGGGGTGGTGATAGGGGGTGGTAGTGGGGGGTGGACTAAGTAAAAAAATATTTTGAGGTTTCTGGTTTCTGTACATACACTAAATCACAATTTCTTTTCATCCCCTTTAATAAGGGGGTGGGGGTGGTAATGGTTAATACCAATTTTTTTTTGAGACCTTAGCTTCTCTTGTATATACTAAATACCAATTTCGTGGACTCTTACCTGCTTGATTTACCCATTTACCCCAAATTTACCCCAATTTACACCCCAACCCTTCGACGGAACAAGATGAAAATATAATCTAGTTCTAGATCTCGTTAAAGTACATATGTGTACCAAATTTCAAGTCAATATCTTAAACGGTTCCAGAGTAAACGTGCGCACAAAAAAAAGTTACAGACAGACAGACAGACCGACAGACAGACAGACCGACAGACAGAAATTTTTTTTTCGCTCAAACTTAAAATCTCGACGTTTCATGACATTTTAAGCCTATTTGGACAATAAAAATTTTTAAAAATTTTTTGTCGTTACTATACTTCCACTGGACGTGGAAGTAAAAGTAATTCATAAATAAAGGATGACAAACAGAGAGGGAAGTTTTGTGTAAATATATTTACAGATTAGTTAATAAATAAATTTAAAAATGTCTACAGAGTTAAAATCGTTATAATAATGGAGTACTATTTACCAAAAGGCATTTCTTTAATATGTAAAATGAAAATATAAGTAAAATAAATGCAAAAATTTTATTAAGTATAAATATAAAAAAAATATTCACCCACTAAACATTTTTCCCATGCGAATTGTATTTTTCCGAATTTTTAAAGTATGGGCACATTTATTTAAACGCACTTCTGTACAGAAGAATTTTATCTTTTTTTGAATTACAAAAAACACAAATAGGTTTGAGAGTATACCTATAGTACAGCAATAGGCAAACTGAACATCGACGTCAATATAGAATCAAGGCATATATAAATCTTTGTGAGTTTTTTATGTAAATAAAATTTGTCTACAGTGATAATTTAAAGAAAAAAGAAAAAGAAAGAACGAATAGTGTATTCACCAAAAGTAGGTAGTTATATCTGACAACGGACTAGGTTTATCAATCGAAACAGAGATACATATTTTTACCTAGTGCATTGACTGCGCAACAACTTTATTTGCTCCTGCCAAAGTAATAAACTACAAGCACAAAAATTTTTAGCTTTGAAGATTTCTGTCAATTGATTTTTTTTTACATATTTATGTTAATGGCAGGAGCACGCCGATCTACAATGAAGGTGGCAGAAAATCATTTTCCATCATAATGCAATGTCAATAAAGAACACAAAAAATCTCAGTTTTAAACATATATAGCATTTACACTTTTTTTTAACTTAATTGAAATGCAGATGCCAAGTGTTTTTAATATATTCATTCGTTTAGCAATAATAATATTTATTCATTTAATTGTAATTTTTTTGTATATCGAAAATTCAAGTGAGATTGGTGTATTTGCCGAACAGGGCCGAGAGAGCCCGAATGCGGGAGGAGAGACGAAAAGCTTCAAAAGCTATCACAGCACGTGTCTATCTCAATTAAGTTAAATCTCCGAACAATTTAATTAACTCCTGCCAAATATTAATTTTGTTATTATTACGTATTAATATATGTACACACATAGGAAAAGTCTAGGGATATTTGTATAAAGTCATACAAGCCATAAAAAAAAAATTGTATCTTGTAAACCGTACTTCTAACATACTTATTAGTTCATTTGTCCTCTTGAACTACGCGTCTTTTTCGGAAAACACGTAAAAAAGATAATAAAAAGAATTGATATGCACGATAAATGGAAGAAGTAGAACTCCTATAGTCCATAGTTTCGATTTCATTCATTCTGTGGTGTTCTTGTTTAGTAGTTGCATTGAAAATCTTGTGTTTTACAATAGAAAGACAACATTTAACTTTAGACTAGATGAATCGAGCGGTCGGTCTTTTTCAAGCAGGCCTAAGACAAGTCGAAGTAGCTGAGCAGATGGGTGTTTCCCAAAGTGTCATAAGTCGGTTATGTAGGCGTTTTAGGGAAACTGGAAGTTCGGCCGAACAACATCCAGGGCGTGGACGCTATACAACAGCACGTCAGGACAGATTTTTATTGTTAAATGTTACAATTACAGCACCTGAATTGGTTACGGAGTTGCAGCCAGCGCATAACATAATCGTTGGTCGAGATACTGTGAGAAATCGTCTCCACGAAGCCAATTTTCGTAGTCGACGACAACTTAGATGTCCACCTCTTTCTAGAGGCAATCGCGCTGCCAGATTACATTGGTGCCAAGAATATCAACATTGGGATGCAAATGCTTGGGCAACAGTTTTGTTATCTGATGAATCCAGATTTGGATTTCATCCAGATTCTCGTCGGACACAAGTGTGGAGACGATCCGGAAATGTGGAACGTTTAAGACACGTTCAGGAAGTTCACACATACAGAAGCGTTACAATAGTGGTATGGGGCGGAATAATTATAGGCGACAGAACCGATCTGGTATTTCCAAATGGTTTGCTAACAGGTCAGCAGTATCTGGATAGTATGCTTCAACTCATTGTGCGTTTATTTGCTGGTGTTGTTGGTGAAAATTTCCGTCTAATGCATGATAATGCTTGTCCCCATACTGACGTATTGTGACGAACTGGTTGGACAACGAGGGAATTGAATTGATGCCATGGCCCGCACAGTCCCCAGACCTTAATCCGATTGAGCATGTATGGGACATACTTCAACGTAGAATTAATCCACTTATGGGCAATATTCATAATGTTTTTCGATTCCGAGAGCTTCTGAGAACAGAATGGGCACGTTTACCTCAAGCGGACATGGATAATGTCATTTTGTCTATGAAAAATTGGTGTAGAGCTGTGCTAAACCAACGTGGAGGTCATACTCCCTATTAGCATTTTTTTTGCATATGCGACAATTTTCTCTATAGCACATAAAACTATGATTTTTTACTTTATTTATTTTTTCGGAAATATTCTGTTCCTTTTATGCAAAACATTAATTAATTACATATTAAACATTTTCTAATTACTATATAATTTTTGTTTTCCCTAAATAAATTAAGAAAGGAAAACGTTTATTTATACAAATATCCCTAGACTTTTCCGATGTGCGTAATTGTGAATGTACTTTGCATTTCATACGGATTTCCCTCCGTAACTGGAAAGTGAAGATAGAGATGTCTTCTTGCCCGAACAGCAATACCAACTCCTGCGAGGATCAGGCTATGTCCTAACTGCAGAACGTGCGAGCGAGCGAGCGAGCGACGCGATGAAAAATTAAACTGTACAAACTTGTGTATATGTCCAAACTAGCAGTAAACTGGCGATATAGCGGATAGACGTGATCGCGTCGCTTTATCGAATGTCTTGTTTTTAAAACCAGATTGTTTTTCGTTGCTCGCTCACGCGTATTCGTCTGCAAATATGCCAGATCCTCGGTCAAAATGGTTAATTTCTGAAGTTCAGAAACTGCGTATTCTGTAGAACAAGTGGGGTCCCTCGCTATACAAAAATAGGTTACTCGTAGACAAGGAATGGGACGCTTGAATAAAGATACTGAAATTCTCCAAATTTTAGCCAATCGTGATATGTGGCGTATTTAGGGAGCTGCCTCTTTTTCTATTTTTTACTATAAATAAATATTTTAAATAAATGTGATCACTTACAAAAGTGTACGTTCGTACTGTTCACGTACAAGTGATTCAATTTGGACCCAGCAGCGATAATCGCATGCATCATCGCACGATAAAGCGCTCATCGCGTCGCTCGGTCGCTTGGGCGACCTGCAGTTAGGACATAGCCTCACAGCACAGACTAAAATAAATCAGATGTTTCACTTAATAGCATTCCCTATGTAACCAGTTTCATTTTTTGTCGTGTTACGTATACCTGTCAGGATTCTGCGCAGAAGACATAAACAGAATAACCTTGCAGTTGACATGGAAGTTAAGACCAGCGAGTATAATATCACAGGAGGTAATGTTTAGTACTGAAATCTCAGAGACGGAAGTTGCATCCGCTACACCGGTGATATTAATTATTTTGGAATGTGGTGTATTGTATAGAAGGTTAAAGTTGTTATTGTTATACATTTTAGTGTTTTTTTGAGTATTTGTTAGGTGACTTTTAATTATTGTTACGTATCATAAACTCCCTCCTGTGACTCTATTCTCGCTGGTTAAGATGATTGGACAATGCGCAGATCACCGCACAAATTGGTACCTGCCTGGAGTTGATTTATTATCTGAACCATGATACGTCATAAGTGAAACATCTGATTTGTTTTAATCTGTGCTCACGGTAAGTCACCCCCTATCACTAGTCGCGTGGATATAAGAATAAGAATTTAATTTCGCAATCATACACCAAGCGTTGCCCCGCTAACGAAATGGCAGTAGTTTGTTTTGTGGATAAGCTACACTAACATGATAGAAAAAGAGATAAATCGAGTTTAAACAAATATAGCATCTAGAAGTGTCGCTGGCTCCCGTTCTATTAGGTTATAATCGTCAGCATATTTGACAATAGAAATAGACAATAGCCTTTCTAATTATCTAGTTGTTTATGAGAAAATTGTCAATTACCAGACAGTTGCGTGTATAGTGTATATATTAGGGATTGCAATTTACCGGAAGTTTTAATAACCGGTAAATCGGTAAATAAAAATGTAAATAACCGGTTAACCGGTAATTACCGGTAAATTTTAGAATGAATAATTAGGGTGGAGAAAATGGCAATTGTCTTTTTTCATGTACAAAATTATCTAAATTTAACAAAAAACATTTTTATATACATATAATGAACAAACAAAAGGTTTAGAGAATATTATTTAGGTATTATGCAAATCACAACTTACACACTTTTTATTTTTTATGAAAATCTACTACTTTCTGTATATTGTTGCCCTAATCTGGGCACGCTAATATACTAGTTAGGTAAATACTTTAAAACACTAATTATTGGAGAATCAATCAAAACTACTCTTCTAGCTAATACTGACGAAGTATTGAATTACATGATAGGATTTAAAGCAAAAAAAATTATTGAAAATACTTAAATCATTTAATCAAATTTAGTCATTCATACTTCGTTAGTATTAGCTAGAAGAGTAGTTGTTTTGATTGATTCTCCAATAATGAGTGTTTTAAGGTATTTCCTAACTAGTATATTAGCGTTCCCAGATTAGGGCAACAATATACAGAAAGTAGGTATATTCATAATAAATAAAAACTGTGTAAGTTGTGATTTGCATAGTACCTAAATAATATTCTCTAATCATGATAAAAGCAAATAAATAAAAAATAATTAATTGTAAAAACTAAAGGTTTTTTATCAAAAGGAAAAAATATAAATGAAATAAATTTAAATAAATAATTATTCGGTAAATAACAAAAATATCAACTTAAATAACAAAAATTATAAACATAAACTCAAATAGGGCATTTACTGAATACATAATCTAAAAATACAATATTTTTTAAAACTAGCCCGTTAAAAGATTAGTTAGTTAAAAAGTTAGTTTTTCAAAACTATATCTGTTAGTCGTCTGATATTTGTGCATAGAATACCACCAGCTGAAGATGCCCTTCTTCAATCGCCATTGATGGGTCGATAAGTTAATAAAAATTGGTAATAACATACTTCTAAATGTATCCCACGGATATTTGCGGCAGCGAAATATTCAATTTTCTGTAGCAAGATATTGTCAATGTCTCTCTTGTATTTCTTAGCTTGGTGTTTGGATTTTACTTTTTATAATATTATTTATTTATTGTTAAAAGTGCTCAGTGTTGGAACAGTCACTCTGTATTTAGTGAATACTAGTCACTGACATAAATAGAAATGTTGAATACGTGACATATCGTAAGTTCAGAATTTACCGAAATAACCGGTAAAAAATTAAAATAACCGGTAATTATCTTCATGTGTTTTTTGTCCTGATAACCGGTTAACCGGTTAACCGGTATTGCAATCCCTAGTATATATTTTGTGAATATGCCTCTAACTCTTGTGTTATTAGCCTCTGAATGTCGGTATATTCTGTGTATTATATGTTATAGGACAATAAATTCTGTACAATTCTTTTACATTGTATTAAGTATATTTTCGTGTTCTTGATAGCTGCCAATTTGAAGATCGTTTTACCCATCATCCTAACTACTAATGTACTAAGAGATGATTCCTCGACAAAACCACATTCCTATAAAAACGTGAAGGGTAGTCACGATGCTTTATTTGAAATATAATTGTAATTTTGTTGTAGGATTTCAGCTTAAAAACTTCACCCTACAGGGCCAGAGTTGAATCATCAAATAGTATCTATATTCTATATCTAATAATAGCATAAAAAATACTTACCTCACCTTATCATGCAATAAATAAAAATTTAAAGTAACTTAAAACGATCCTAATCTGATTACCACCCTATACTCCAATCAAATAGGGAAAATTAGAGAGAAAAAACTGAAACTGAAACAGAGACGTTCAATAAGGCCTACTGTTAAACACGCTAAAAGTCTCCATCTCTATCACTTGCGCTCGCGCAGTTATCTTGGAAAAATGGTGCTTTGTTTTAGCTTTACTTCCACATCTAGTGGAAGTGTAGTAACGCAAATAAAATGTTGAAAATTTGTATTGTTCAAATAGACTTAGAATGATGTGATGAAACGTCGAGATTTTAAGTCTGAGAAAAAAAAATTCTCTCTGTCGGTCTGTCTGTGTCTGTCGGTCTGTCGGTGGTAAACTTTTCTTGTGCGCACGAATACCCAAGAACAGTTTAAGATATTGACTTGAAATTTGATACATGTATGTATTTTAACGAGATTATATTTTAATCTTTTAAGGGTAAATTGGGTAAATGGGGGTAAATAGGTAAAAGCAAGTAAAAGTCCATAAAATTGGTATTTAGTAGAGAGGTAGTTTAGAAGAGAAACAAAGGTCTCAAATTTTTTTTTGGCATAAGCCACCCTTACCCAATTATTAAAACGGGTAAAAGAATACAGTTGTGATTTACTGTGTGTACAGGGTTATTCCTTATAGATTGACTCCCCCCCCCCCCCCTTTATTTCCGTTATTATTTTTAAATAAAAAAAAAGTTTCGTATAAAAGTTGTAGGGTTGTATATATTTCTTTTAAATGCAATTAAAAGAACAATTGCTTGCATAGGTCACGTGATATGACAATGAATGTTGTTTTTTAAATGAAAAACCCTAATTGTGAAAAAATCACCCTCCGAGATTTCTCCGGATTTCCACGTCTCAGAATATGTAGATTACGAAAAATAAAGCCATTTAATTCCGTCAGTCTGTTTGTCTGTCTATTTGTCTGTTGGCGCTATATCTACAAAACCACTTGACAGAAAAGAATAAAATTTAGTAGGTAGTTGACGTTACAGCCAACGAAGAATTGAGATGTACTTCCGTTGAAATATGTACAGGGTGGACCCCATAGAAGATATAATTAAGGAAGAAAATACGACAAAGAGTAATATTTGGCATGTAGTTAACACAAGTAGTCAATGAAGCAAAATACAAAAAAAATATACATTGTGGTTACCCTAAAAGTACAAGGAATCACTACTTCCACATCCAGATTTGCTACACAAGCCTCTCACAACGAAAAAATTTTGTATATGGAAATAATTTTTTATGGAACTTTAATAATATAATATTTGAAATCGTCTACCCCAAAAACCCATAAAACAATATCTCACATCGGTAGTGAGGTGGGGGTAGTGATAGCGGGGTGGTAGTGGGGATGGATGAAGTAAAAAAAATATTTTGAGGCCTTTGGTTCTTGTACACACACACACACACGCACACACACACACATTAAATCACATTTTTTTTTTCACCCCCTTTTATAATGGGTGGGAGTAGTAATGGGGGTGGCTAATTTTTTTTTGAGACATTAGCTTCTCTTCTAAATACCTATTTTATGGACTCTTACCTTGATCTACCCATTTACTCCCATTCACCCCAATTTACCCCCCATACCTTGAATGGAATAAGATGAAAATATAATCTAGTTCCAGACCTCGTTATAACACATATGTATACCCAAATTTCAAGTCAATATCTCAAACGGTTTCGGAGTAATCGAGCGCACTTAAAAGTTACAGAGACAGACCGACAGACAGAATTTTTTTTGCTCAATCTTAAAATCTCGACGTTTCATGACATTCTAAGCCTATCTGAACAATAAAAATTTTTAAACATTTTGTTGTCGTTACTAAACTTCCACTGGATGTGGAAGTAAAATAAAAAAACGTGACGTGAAAAATAAAAATGTGGTGGTGGCTGATAATATTTCGCAAGTAGTTGGCACCAACTGTCAAAGAAGTAAAATATAAAAAAGATATACATGGTGGTGATCTAAAAAATATTGAAAAAAAATGTTACGTACGATAATATATCACATGTAGTTAACGCAACTGTCAATGAAGAAATATATGAAAAATATACAGGGTGATCACTCTAAAAATATTAGTAAAAAATGTGAAGGAGGCCGAATAATATCTTGCTTGTAGTTATCTCAACTGTCAAGGAAGAATATTTAAAAATTTTACAGCGTAGTCACCCAAAAAAAAAAAAATAAATAAATAAATAAAAAAATTTGAGGAAGGACGATATTTCTCATGCAGAAACTGTCAACGAAAAAAATATGATAAATATACACTGTTATCATAAAAAAAAGATGGTTGACGATAATTTTTCCCATGTAGTGCACAAATGTCAAGGAAAAATATAAAAAAATTATGCAGGGTCGTCACCATAAAAAAATTTATGAGCAAATGTTGTGACTGATAATATTTCGCATGTAGTTTACACAACTGTGTCAGGGAAAAAATATGAAAAATATACAGGATGGTCACTATAAAAAATAATTATGGTAGATATATTTGGACTGCAGTTGGCGCAGTTACCGAGAATAAAACCTCACATACTTTTAGAGAAAATTATACAATGTGGTCGCTCTAAAAAAGTTAATTAAAAAACGACAGAGAAAAATTATATTTCTAATGTAGTTGTCACTATTGCCAGAAAGAAAATCTGAAATGCTTTTAGTTAAAAAAAATATACGGGTCATAGTCATTCCACAAAAATGATAATGAATACATGAACGGTGCTAAATAGAGATGGAAGTTTTGTGTAAATGCTTTTACAGATTTTTTAAAAGGTGGTTCAATTTTTTTACAAAAATCTCTTTACTTATACTTTTTCATACCGCCCATGTAATCGACTGCCTCCTCCACCCAAATAGGTGGCTACGCCACTGATGCAAATAGGTACTAAACGGGATTACTAATATATTTTAATGATAACAAATGACAAACACCAGCTTAAATTAGAAGAGACACAGACAAATTATGAAAAAAAAATTTACATGTAACTTAATGAGTTCATTAAATTTGATCTGAGCTCTCATCTTTCTGTTTGTATTCTCACCAAATAATAATTATATATTGAAACAAATGGCTCGTTAAGATTAAATTTAAAAAATTAATATTATACCATATACAGGGTGTCTCAGTAAACGTGTTACGCTAGATTTTCTCGGTAGTTCTTCAGATTTTATAGTTCAAACGCCCCAACGTAGTTTCTTCCAAAGAATCCGATTTCGCTAAGAATGAAACTATTAATCATGAAAGAAAAAAATTATGGCCGAAAAAACAACTTTCTTGAAAAAATCAGAATAGCGAATTTTTGTATTTTTTAAATGAAATATGAAGGGTTGTAAAAAGTGCAGGTAAATTTTAAATACCACTTTCGGTTTAGCCCCCTTTTTTTTAATAAAATCAAAATTTTATACTCATATCACGCATATAATTTCATTAAGACAAAACGTAAAATTCTCGGTAGCAGGAGCGTAAAACTGAACATTTTTTATGAATACATAAAGAACAAATATAAAGATAAATATGTTCTGGAATCCTTACAAAAGATATTTGAAACGGTGCCGTTGCCTGGGAAATTATGTGTGACCCTCCGATTAAAGAACTTATATCTAGATACATAATGGCATTGATTTATTTGTCGCTGAAAGACTCACAATCTAAGGCACTTCTTCCCATAAGTTGCTGATTGGCCCATCGGCGTATTCGCGGCCGCTCGTGCACGATCGGCTTCAGTTCGATTATCATAATCTCAGTTGACAGTTCGGCCATTAATGCCAAGAAATGTTTTTCGTGTTCTCCGACCAAAAACTGGTGAAAAAGTAATTTTATTTTAAGTTGTGATTTGCTTAATATTCTCTATTCATATTTACACAGTTTAGTGACAATATATTTTGTGCAAATAAATAGTGAAGTGCTCTGCCGTTTGCAGAAAGCAGTTTAGAAAAGAAGAAAATCGATCGTTCCATAGTCGTAACGTGATGAAGTTCAGTTTACAGTTATGTTATAAAGTAAATAGCAATTAAATTTTAATATCCTTTCAATACATATTTATCTTACTGTTTTATCTTACTGTAATATCGTATGCCTACATCACGTTATATAAAGAGCCGGTAATGCAGGAATTGCAATAATTCATTTTAATGAAAATATTTACCATTCTACACATTTTCTACACACACAACGCCACTGTTGCCTATGGGATGTGATGTTCATCTATCCATTTTAATGGATATATAATGTGACTATGTTAGGAGCAAACAAGGTATATAGTGAAAAGATAGCCTGTTATGTATCTAGATATAAGTTCTTTAATCGGAGGTGTGACCACATCTCTATAGCAAAAACCAAGTATTACATGCACAGCTTTTCTTTGTATCCTAAAAACAATAAGCAAAATGCCCCACACTAAAACGGCATTTCCATTTGTGCAACTGCGCATGCATAATGTCTGCATGCACTGATTGCATGGTAGAGGCAAGTATGCGGAGGAAGAGATGCATGCTTAAAATAAGTGCGCAAGTGGCCTGCGCATATATGCGCAAATCTCCCGATCTAGGACCGGGAGATATATGCGGCTGTCTGCCTCTATTCCAATTTAGAACCAGTGTACAGTGGTCAGTACGTATTTTCTTTTAGTTTTGTGACTTTTTTGTTCATTTATACATCGATGGAATGGTCAAATGAAGCATTAATTGAATTTGTAGAAGAGTACAGAAATTTTCTATCATATTCAATGTTTCTTTTTTGAAGGTAAGTGCTTACCCAATACCAAGGCTTTTTTCGAATCTTTTTGGCTCGTTGGTAATTGCAACATATACCTCTCGCACTGCATTCCATAATTGAATCGCACGAAGGAGTACGCAGAAATGGAAATAAAGTACACGCAAGACGCAAATTGCATGCAAACAAGCATACAACTTTGCATGCGTATTCTTACTTCTCTGCATGCTTAGAGGCATGCGTAGAGGTACAAAAATGTAAACGCCGCTTAATATTGCATAAGTGCATAATAAGCCAGTGTTTATTACAACTCTACGTACAGTTTGTTGAATTTGTTAATAAGTCGTAAGGCCCGATAAAGTCACGTGCATCTTTTTATTACGAAGTTTGTATGAACGGCGGCATTTGCGCATCTACATCCATGACGCGTGCTACCAAAGAAAGTTGACGTTATTGTCTGCCAGGGGAAATTTTTAATGTAGAAGTTTTTGTAGATATGCGTTTCATAAGTTACTTTTGAAATTTAGTTTCCAATATAATTACACAGTGGTTCAGATGTACTAAATATCATGCGGTAATAATAAAGTAAAGTGAAACACTATTCTTCCTTCTGTTGTAACTTTGCACATAATGTGTGAAACTGTGAAAATCTTTGTCTTTTATCAGATGAACTAAATAATCTGCCTTTTTTTCTTTTTCAAATAGTTAAACGCTAATAGTGTCTCACAAGCGCTTCTACGAAATACATCATTAATCTGCCCTGCCGCTATAAAAACTGTCGTCATACTCTTGTCTTGGACTTAAAATTCAACAGCGACATTTACGCAACATTGTCGTTGCGACTCTGCTGGGATTATATACTAGGCTTTAGTAAAAGGGGATCTACGTCAATTGGACGCACGAAAATTAGACGAGTGCGACAATTAGACGTGACGGCAATTGGACGCAGTAAAATTGGACGTGTAACATTGGACGCGTTTTTAAAAAAAATCATGTATACACACTAAATTAAGATAAACATTTTCTTCATTTTCTTTGGCGCACCCTGCCATTTTGATCTACTCTATTAAAAAGAATTACTGTAATTTTTTGGGATTTTTTAACTCAGTTTTAGGGGTCGCTACCGCCCCGCCCCGTAAAGTTTCAAAATTAAAAAAAAAAATTGTTAGGACTTAATAATTAAATTCAGTTACAAAAGAAATTATGTTCATCAAACATGTAATTAATATGTACAACTGTACAGCAATTACAATGTTATATATATAAAATAATATAAATGAAAAAGTTGTTAATAAAATACAGTTGAGTTGAGATGAAAGTGGGGGAAAATGTACTGTCCTATTTTATTAATTCAATTGATGATCAATGTCATTTTGATATTCGTTTGATTTATTTTGAAAAAATTTTGCAAAAATTCTCGATTATCTTGAAAATTCAAGACTCCGTAGCGACCCCGAAGACATTATTTAAAAATCTGAAATTTTTATGGAAGCCTTTTTTTATGATTAGAGAATATTATTTAGGTATTATGCAAATCACAACTTACACACTTTTTTATTTATTATGAAAATACCTACTTTCTGTATATTGTTGCCCTAATCTGGGCACGCTAATATACTAGTTAGGTAAATACTTTAAAACACTCATTATTGGAGAACCAATCAAAACAACTACTCTTCTAGCTAATACTGACGAAGTATTGAATTACATGTTAGGATTCTTAGCATTTTTAAGAAAAAAAATATATATATTGAAAATACTTAAATCATTAATTTACATTTAGTCATTCACACCTTTTATTATTTAATATGAAATTATCTACTTTCTGTATATTGGTACCTTAATCGGGTCACGCTGATATACTACTTAGGAAAACACTTTAAAACACTCATTATTGAAAAACCAATCAAAACAACTACTCTTCTAGGTAATACTGACGAAGTATTGAATTACATGATAGGATTCCTGGCATTTTAAGGCAAAAAAATATATTGAAGATACTTAAATTATTTATTGAAATTCAGTCATTCACAAGAATTATTGAACCTTACATTCTGTTTCAACTCTAGAAAAGTTGTACAAGTTTTTTCGAACTCGTTAGTTCTCATCAGTAGAGTATAGAAACATTAATTCATTATTTACCAGCCTATTCTTGATTTATTTTTTACCATTAATTATTTTTATTTATTTGCTTTTATCAAGATTAGAGAATATTATTAAGGTATTATGCAAATCACAACTTACACACTTTTTTATTTATTATGAAAATACCTACTTTCTGTATATTGTTGCCCTAATCTGGGCACGCTAATATACTAGTTAGGTAAATACTTTAAAACACTCATTATTGGAGAACCAATCAAAACAACTACTCTTCTAGCTAATACTGACGAAGTATTGAATTACATGATAGGGTTCTTAGCATTTTAAAGAAAAAAAAATATATATATTGAAAATACTTAAATCATTCATTTACATTTAGTCATTCACACTTTTTTTTATTTAATATGAAATTATCTACTTTCTGTATATTGGTACCTTAATCGGGTCACGCTAATATACTACTTAGGAAAACACTTTAAAACATTCATTATATCATAGAACAAAATAAGAGGGTAAATTTTAAAAGTTAATTTTTAAGGACCACCCTAATACACACTCTAACCTAACCTAACCCAACCTAAATAATAATAATAATTACAAATACAACATACAAACAGATTCACTATGAAAAATAGGTTACACTAAAAATATTGTTAACATAGAAAATAACCATCCAAAAAAATTATCAAAATATAATAACATAGAAATTATAAAATATAATTTATTTACACTTGCAGTTGGGCATTTCCTCGTAAGTAGTCTAAAATGCTTCTGTTCTCATAATCTGCAACCACGGTTTGTAATCATGACAAGGCTATGCAATATGATTATTTTTAATAAACGCGTCCAATGTTACACGTCCAGTTTTACCACGTTTAATTGTCGCCATGTCTAATTGTCGCATGCGTCCAATTGTCGCGCGTCCAATTGACGGGACATCAAAACACTAGTAAAAGGACAGGCAGATGAACAAATCAGTCATACTATAAGAGTTCCGTTTTTGACAGCGATTTTTATGTTTCTTTTTTTATTTATGATATCGCTGAAATGAACTTAACAGTTTAATCACCTTGCAGTTACTCAAGCTACAAAAACATTTTTACTGGCATACTATAACCATTACAATCTCTATTGCATTCAATATGCATTTCTACATTGCAAGTTACAATAATATAATTTATTATTGCCCATGTTTTCATATTATTTTTGTAAAGTCAGGCGTTTGTGTGGTGGTGATACAATCACTAATGGAGCATGACAAAACATCTGATACAGTTCACTGCTGGTGCTGCGGGTATAACCATTTATGCATAAACCATTAAACATGTCATTAATGGAACGGTCTTCCGTGGTAAACGTTCGAATTTTATTTTACTGCTTTTGCCATGCTTTGTTAACTTTGAGTGGGTGGGTGTGAACTAAAAACGCTTTGAGTGAACACATCCCTTTTAATATAATATGTAAAGGAAAGATTTATACTGTGATTAATTTTAAATAATTGTTTTTTCATTTCTTTTAGTGTGGGTGAATCTGTTGAGCAGATATGAATTATTGGTTTTCAACAACTAACGTTAGTTAGCTATTGAAAACTAAGTAGATACAAATAAATACATAATAATTTAAAACATTTGTACATTAAAAGTTTCTAATCTAGAAGAAGACTATGTTTTCTTTTAGTTACCTTGTATATAATACTAGCTGTGCCCGCGACTACGTTCGCGTGGAATTGAAATGAATTGAAATTAACTAAAAAGCTTCTTTGTGAACGACTTTTGAGGTAGAATCACCATTCTGGAATATTTCAGAAGGCTCACAAATCTTGTACTAAACCGATTTTCATAAAACTTGGATTAAATAGGCCGATTTCGATGAAATAAAAACTAAATATTTCTCAAAACTTAGATAAATTTACCTGTGAAAACCCTATTCAAATTGGTTCAGTAGTTTCTGCGTGATGCGCATTCAAACAAACACACAAAAACTCCAAAAACTGTCTTAATGTATTCTATTACTCATCTTAGATTCCTCAGATCAGTTTATTGTTGCAGGTTTTTTGCAAATATTTTATGTATAGATATGTTACCATGAAGGACGATCGAAAAGAATTTTTATGAGAGGGAATACAATTTTAATTTTTAGCAAGTCTCAGGTCTCTGCCATGACTTTCATTTCGTTTTTCTATTTGAATAAATAAATAATTAGGTTCTCTTGTTTTGAAAATATTTAAAATAAATCGTATAATGTGTATAGATCTCCTTTCATACATATTTGATAGATTGAAACCATGTAAATGTGAAGTAATATGACCATACAGGTACAGTTGTAAAATATCGTACATAGCAGTTTTCAATTTTTTGCAAATGGTATTTTTCTTCTTATAAAAAACGGGGACCGTACAGAATATCTACCATAGAACCACACAAAACACTCTAACACAAAAATAGAACAATGAATTGTTATCAAATTGCGATGCGCAGTGGGTTTCCCCGAGTACAATGGATGCGCAGTGGGTTTCCTCGAGTACAATGGATGCACAGTAGGTTTCCCCGAGCACCATGGATGCGCAGTAGGCTTCCTCGAGTTTAGTTCCTGAGTATTATAGGAGTACTCAGGAGGTATGTAGTACTTCTTTACAGACATAAGTTAGTATGTTGCTCTTAATTGCACGCACGAGAAGTCGCGGGCCTCAGCTAGTACTACTATAATATTAACAACTTAGTAGCTTAATTTAAGCGAAAAATTTGTTATTTGACACACCTTATAAAATTACACGGCACAATAAATCTCTAACAATTTAGCACTAAATAGTGAACAAAAGTGACTACTAAACTAATACAAACCAGAAACAGGTATTGCACGGGGCCATAAGTAGTACAGTAAGTACGTGCCAAGAAAATATATTCACGACCAGGTAAAATTGGTACGTAACCAAAAGATACTAAAATTTGGCCACCCCAGAAGCTAGCTGCTTAAAGCAGTGTTCCTAACCCCTTGGTATTATGTCAGTATCGGGACATAAAACCTAACCACACGGTAATCAGTTAACTATCATTCACTTATGGTACTAACCACAGGCCTATCGCCTAAAAACACATGCCACTAACATTTAAAACCTATCACAAGACTACAAAATACTTCCCTCAACGTATCGAAAGTCAAACCAAAAACGTACCAGATTTCAATAAAAAGTACCGAAAGACCGGAAAACTGATGAGCGGAGGGGGCTGAAAATGGAAAAACTTTTTTGACGAGCGGGGCACAAGATGGAAAAGTTTTTCTTTCCCTAGAAAATGAAAATTGGTGAACGGGATGGGGAAGGTTTGGGTTGGGGGGCACAAAATTTACTATCACCGTATCGAAACGGCAGCACTGCTAAGATTTCCTTGCCTTGCAGGTAATTATAGTAGATTGCAAAATATCCTGCCCGAGGCAATTCTTTACTATAAATTTCTAGGCAATATTCTGTTGGAAATGAAGGTAAACTTAGACCAAAACATGATAAAATACTTATCTTAAAACATTTGTACAACTACAAGGATCATACGTGGTGGTCCTCCAGAAATAAATCCGTTATAGTTGGTGAAATCACAAAATGTTGGGGTGGAAAGCAATACTGGGAGTTTAGAGGTTATGGCGGTCACGTGGAGGTCAGACACTATTTACTGGAATGATTGCCACTTGAGGGCACTCAGCAGCATTCCTACAGCAGTGTAGACTCCTGTAAAAAAATGTGAACAATGCCAATAGGTGATAAGTAGTCCGGAAATTTATTGCTGAACAAAATCTTCAAAAATCGTAACGAGATTCGGTTGAACTCTACATAATATTTACTCAACAATACAGGAACAGTTTAGGAGCTAATATGGCATGAACTTCTCCAAGAAATTTTACCCATTAACAGCAGTGGCTGTGCAAGAGCACTTTGGGCCCCTAAGCAAACATTGAATTGATCGACTGTCAAAACCTCAGACTCATTCCAAGTACTATCCGGGACTCCAAGCTTTCGGGGCCCCTAAGCTTTGCTTATACCCGCTTATACATAACACCGCCACTGATTAACAGCATGTAATTACACAATAGTGGCAAGATAGTAGTAATATTTATATTCAACATTGATATATTGGTTATTGATCATCGATATTCCAATGTTCCCAGATAAAATTTCAAAATAAAAAAATATTCAATCAGGTACGCCTGAAAATAATATGAACCAAAAATTAGATTTAAATGTAAAATGTAAATTAAAATAGTGCTATGTAAAGCACCCGTCTACCTCAAGATACAAAACAGGAGAAGTAGATTTCAGCTCATACGCCGCACAGTGGGGCAAATAGCTCATTTTTTGGACAAGCGATAATTCCCAAGCGTAATTGGGACTTCAGATTCATGATCAGCAATCTCTAAAACCCCCAAGTAACAATTTTTAACAATTTGCGCATTTACATGTCAATTAAAAAAATATTATGGCCGCCATATTGGATTCGCCATTTTGGATAACGATATCACGTAATTTAGATTTCAGATTCTCGATCAGAAACCCTTAAAAGTGCTAAGTAACAATTTTCAACAGTTTGTGCATGTACATTTGAAAAAATATTATGGCCGCCATAGTGGATCCGCTATCTTGGTTTTTTGAACCGTAAAATTCGGGGACCAGAAATGAGATTAGAAACCAAAAAAACCCCCCAAGTAACAATTTTTTATAATTTTAAACAATTTTTTGATAAAATTTTAATTTACTTTCAAAATTTAAGTCCTTTAATTTTGAAATTTCAAAATTCGGGCTCGATAGAATTAAAGGCAATTTTATAACGAAGAACTTAGAAAAAAAAATTAAATTTCATTAATTCTAGGCTTGGGAATTATCGCTTGTCCAAAGTTTCAAATAAAATTCAAGTATTAATTTGTTTTAATGGACGTTGGTAAACATATCGGTATACTGTGACCGTTAAGGAAGCAGACAGATGGCGTATTAATGCTTTCGAGATGCGGGTTTGGAAATATTTTCTGCGAATTCCTGGACAGCCCATCACACTAATAGCTCAATTCTTCAGGAAATACGTTCCAAAAACATGACTCTCCAATATTATATTTTCCCAAACCCTCCAATTTTTTTTACCACAATAACCGGAGAGAGGACAATATAAAAAAGTTGATAATTCCAGGAAAACCAGATGACAAGAGATGAAGATGTTCTTCAAAATTTTGGGCTAAAGCCCCCAAGAAGCTGACGAGAAAGAGCATCGGTGAGGTTATGCGTAGGCTGGGCCGAAAAACACGAAAATTTGAATTTGTGCATGGGGTAGTTTCTGATTTATTACTATGTATCTAAAGTCTGTTCGCTGATAGAATCCCGGTCGTATAGTGTAAGGAATATCGTCTGGAGCTCTATCCTGAAATAGTAGATTGCAATACAAGTATGGCAATGGCTTCATTGCAAAACGATGTATGAAAGTAGGAACACGAGCGCGGCGAGTGTTCCTATCATACGAGTTTTGCAATGAAGCTTGCCACATGCGTGTTACATACTATTTTTTCTGTGAAGTTATTTCTCTTTTTTAAAGTCTTTCCAAAATTTTAAATTTGCTGCCTGTCAGATTTTATTTAAAGGGACATTTTCCGCAGTCATTCTGAAGTTAGAAAATTTGACTTTGTAATTGCAATTCATGTGTAATTAATGTACATTTATAGAATTTAATTGTTATTACCAGTAAGTAATATAAAATTATTTAAGGTAAACATACTATTTTATTCCGGTGTGTGAAGATGTAATCAAGGCGTGTGGAAAATTCTTTGCCGCACGATGTGCGGCAAAGTGAAATTTTCTGCAGTCATTTTGAAGTTAGAAAATTTGACTTTCAGCACAATCGTAGAAAAAATATTTTATTGGGAACACTTTTGCTACACGTATTTAGACATTAATAAAGAGTCATAAAAAACATTTCAAATATCAATTTGAAAAATGTTAAAAATCGAAAGATTGGCCAACTATAATAGTGCATGTATAGCTGATATGAATTCAATAAATTAAATTTAGTAATCTAATATATATATTCGAATAGTTTCTTTAAAAAATAACATTTTAAAATAAAATACATGTTATTATTGTTATTCGATAAAATTGTTATTTTATGTTATTTTTGTTTTTTCTTCCGGGTTCTTGGTTACTTGAGCCTGGGGTGTGTGACTTATATTTACCTAGCAAGTGAACTGATCGCCACACTACTCCCCCGCTAAGAAAAAGATCAGTCAGCCATTCAATTCGTCAATAGCAAAACGAACTTTCTTAATCAAAGGAGGAGTGACATCACATTTGTCAGATAATAAATATGCTGTTTTAATCCTGTCAATGTTTACCGTGGCGGCTTTAGTTCCTTTAACAAAAGTAACCAATTTATCTGTACGGGACAACACTTTAAAAGGTCCATCATACAGTGGAGTAAAAAATTTCTTAAAACGTTCTTTCCGAACGAAAACAAAACTATAATTCTAGATGTCTGGACTGACAAATGATTTGTAATTAACGTGGTGAACAGGTGGAATGAACGTTAAATTATTAAATGAAGTACGTAATTTAGTAATAAAATAAGGAATATCCGGACAAGTATATGATTTAATAAAAAATTCACCAGGTATTCATAAAGTTTGACCAAAAATGAGTTCTGCGGAGGAACATTGCAAATCGTCTTTAGGGATGGTTCTGAGAGCTAATAGTATGATAGGAAGTTCATCTACCCAATGCGGTGTAGAAGACTTAGCTCTCAGAGCAGTTTTAAGAGATTTATTAAACCTTTCAATCATTCCGTTCGAGGAAGGATGATATGGCGTCGTACGAATTCTATGAAATCCCAGAAATTTTGAAAATTCTTTGAACAGTTTTGATTCAAATTTAACGCCTTGGTCGGTTGTCACTGTGACAGGGACACCGAATCGACAAACATAATTCTGAAATAACGTACGCGCTACAGTTTCCGCAGTAATATTCTGAAGTGGATAAGCTTCGGGCCATCTAGTAAAACGCTCGATCACAGTAAGAATATAAGAACAACCTTTAGAAGGAGGTAATGGTCCTATTAAATCTATATGTATGTGGTCGAATCGTCCTTTAGGTATATCGAAGTCGGTAATCGGACTCCTCGTATGTCTTGTCACTTTATTAGTTTGACAGCTAATACAAGTTTTTGCCCAGAGATTACAATCTGAAGTCATTTTAGGCCAAAAATAATTTGTAGAAACTAATGTTCTAGTCGCTTTGATACCAGGGTGAGACAAACCATGAAATATATCAAAAATTGTCCGTCTATAAACGATAGGAACATAAGGACGAAGTTTAGGGCGGGAAACGTCACACCAAATAAACTTGTCAGAAAGTGGAATTCTAATTTTCTTTAAATGAAAAGTTCTCTTTGTGTTCGATGAAGTATCTGATAATAAAAATTTCAAGAATCATCTTTCTGAGCTTCGCTCAATAAAGTCAAAGTTAATATCAACTAGCCCTGTCAAAAAATCCTATTCTAACAAAAATTTTTGTTTATGCTGCGTACTCATGTCAATGGGTCACCAATTATAGCTGATATGAATTCAATAAATTAAATTTAGTAATTTAATATATATATTCGAATAGTTTCTTTAAAAAATAACATTTTAAAATAAAATACATGTTATTATTGTTATTCGATGAAATTGTTATTTTATGTTATTTTTGTTTTTTCTTCCGGGTCCTTGGTTACTTGAATCTGGGGTGTGTGACTTATATTTACCCAGCAAGTGAACTGATCGCCACAGCATGTATCATAAAGCGTCTGACAAGACGTTGTGAATAAGAAGAGTATTGTTTAAATACCAAACAGGTAATCAAACAAATGAAACATATCCTCTACTAAACATTTTCCAGTTCACTGCCGCACTGAAGTAGGCTATCTTACTTGATCGCTTGTGAGCCCACATTTGCAAATAAATTTTAAGTATTAGAAATCGTGACTTCATCAAATTAGAAGTAAGAAACCATCTCCTCGTATAACTTACAAACAACAATAAACAGTAATTTTGAGATAGTTAATCAACACCAATTAACAGGTGCAGATAATGCCGCCTTATTTATGACATAATAATTGTTGTTTTACGACATACGTGCGAGCATGGATAAAAAGCAGCTAATAGAAAGTCTAGAATAAATTAACGACATTTAGTTTTGTAATTGAAAAACTTATTTATATCGCTTAGTAAGCCCATTCATAAAATTGTTAGTATTCCTGTTACCGACAAGGACTACAAGAGCAGTTCTGTTGAATCAATGGTTTCAGTTGATTACAAAATATCTTTGGCAATTATATATTTGTAGAATAAATGTACAGGGTAGTACTCCTAAACTTACATGACGGAATATGTAACCCTAGCAATTGTTAAAATATCTTATTGATTTCTCTCTCTTTATTAGTTAGTATTCACGGAAAAAATAAAAAGCAAAATGCCGTCAATGCTAAGATCTCATAATTCACAACAACATATCGAAACAACATATTGGTAACAGAGCTGTGACCAGTACTCAATGGAAGTACTGGCAGTAACCAGTAAACAGTATCAAACAATTTTTGTTTTACTTGCAGTATTAAGTACCAGTACTCCTCAGAAGTACTTGAAATATCCAGTAATATACTTAAAATAAAACATTTGCAGTAGCAGTATTAAGTAAAGTACTCTTCAAGTATTTTCAATATTTTAAATACTTAGAGTATTTCATAAATACTTGCAGTACGGTCAAGTACTGCAAGTACTTTTAAAAACAGTACCCTCAACGATTTACACTCTTTTAATTTTTTTTTTTATAAACACACCACATATAGTAGACAACCCAACCAATTACTTGCAGTATACTTGTAAAATTTTTTTAAAGCAGTACTAAATCGGATAAATATTAAATTATTTTTAGTATACTAGAATTGCCAACAATAGTCAGTAGTATAACAGTAACATATTAATATCAATAATAGAGGTGACGTTTTTGGAAGTGTAATTTTCATTAAAAAAAATTCAAGTTTGGAGTCCATTTTTATTATTATTGATTGGTAAAGGTAATAACTATTAATATAATATCGTATGTGTTATACGGCATATGATGTATGAATGTTACAGTAGGTACACAAAAGATATATTCTTATTCATTTTATTTATAGTATATAAATTTACTAAAAAGGAAATAAGAAAAATATATATAAAAGCTTAAGGCAATTGCTTAAAAGTATAACATATAATGTGTCTAAGAGCTGATAACCTCTACAATTCTGTCCCATCCGAGCATTGAGCATTAAGCAGACTTAATAAGAAAACGTTTATTCAAGTGTTATTATATTATGGAGAAAATAATTTCAACCTCCACAAATTACAATATTTCAATTCGTTGTATCTCAGTTAGTAATGAAAATATTTTCATAAACTCCACAACGTATTGTTGTATTTTTATGAAAAGTCAAATGCATATGACCAAAAAAATAAAAAATAAACGAGTCCCTAGACCCAGGGGAGGCTACCGAATTTTCAAAAATTTTTTAGGGGCCATTAGAGAAGTGCTTCTCTAGATGTTATTTCCCATATTTCGCATGGGTCCCATGCGCCACAGACGAGAAAAAAAAAATGAAATTTCACCAGCCGCCACTAGTATAGTCGAAGCAATCGCATTTGTGAGGGACGTTGAGAGGCAGAACGCAGAACTGGATTTAACTATATTGTTCACTCGTTTACTTTTTATTATATTACACTTACAATAGGTATCCCCCAAAGCACTGCTATGAATTGGTAACAAAACTTACTAAAATTGTTTTAAAAAAACTACCGAATAAAGAAATATAATGTAATTATTGAATTATATCTTCACCCGACAGATTAAGCTCGACCGCGGTGTCTAACTGCGGTCCTGGATTAAACAACACATTCATAATGTATTCTCCCACAGGCTACGTCATCGAATGGCCCATATCTTCTCTCTCACTTAGTCTAAAAGTGCAGTAAAGATGGGAGATTAGTTCTAGTACTTTCCAATACTGGGAGTACTTAAGTGAAGTACTTGAAGTAGATTATGATTTTGCAGTACTTTTTTAAGTAACAAGTAATACTTAATAAAAAATGTTAGAAAATAAGTACCCAGTACAAGTACATTACAAACATGTACTGGAAATTTACAATACCAGTACAGAAATATCAAAAGTACTTAAAGGTACTTAAAGTACTTAAACTACTGCAGTACATATTTGCAGTACATTTTTTGTACTGAAGTACACAGCTCTGACTGGTAATGAGTCCACCTCTGGCTCTGAGTAAGCACATTCATAAAATTGTTAGTATTCCTGTTACCGACAAGGACTGCAAGCGCAGTTCTGTTGAATCAATGGTTTCAGTTGATTACAAAATATCTTTGGCAATTATATATTTGTAGAATAAATGTACAGAGTAGTACTCCTAAACTTATATGACAGAATATGTAATCCTAGCAATTGTTAAAATATCTTATTGATTTCTCTCTCTTTATTAGTTAGTATTCACGGAAAAAATAAAAAGCAAAATGCCTCATAATTCACAAAAACATATCGAAACAACACATTGGTAATGAGTATGTCCACTATAGCGATATAAATAGCTATATTAATAAAAATAAACTTTTTAAATAAATATTTATATTCAGATTGAAAGATGTAAATTTTATAATAATGTGTTTTTTTATATATTATCCATGGTGATGGTATCAGTATGTAGGCTAGTACCCTACATTACTCCCCCCTACAACGAAGAAACCAACTTACCAAGGTATCAGGTTTAAAATAAAAGTTAGAAATGACATTAGTAAAAAGAAAAGTCATATTTGATTGATAGGTGACATAATAACGTAAAACAAGGACATTTATTTTTGTAATAGCATTATCCTTAATGTATGTTATATGTCATTGATAAATTGAAATAAAATAGCAAGCGTGTGCTAAGTGAATGAAAGTTTGCAATCATAATTGGATTGAGCGTCTTTCAAAGATGTCGCACCAGCTATAGCAGCTTTGGCTAAAGAAAAGCTGTCGAGACAATTAAAATAGTGAATGAGTTTGCAATCATAATTGGATTGAGCTTTTCTCAAAGATGTTGCACCAACTATAGCAGCTTTGGCTAAAGAAAAGCTGGCGAGACAATTAAAATAGTGAATAATTAATAAATTGATACACTTGATAAGCTGGTTTTACATTGCAGGGAGTCATATAGCAGAGTACTTACCTATACATGTACATAATTGAGTAAGTAATAACAAGTCTTCTGAAAATCTAGTATGATTCGTATCTCGGTACTATCTTCATGGAGTGACTGAGGAATCCGTGTCTAGCGAAGATATCTATGGAACGGTCGACCTTTAGCTGGCTGTCTTCGTTATGGACGTCGTCCGTCATCAGCGGTTAGCAGCACGAGCAGTTTGGTTCGGCCCCATATTCTTGTCGCGACTGGAAAAGGGAGATTACTTTCGGCATAACTATTTAACAACACTGTCAAAAGTTATTAAACTTCAATCTTCATAATTAATTTTTGACAACTGTCTTTAACTCTCAGGAGGTATACAATACGTGAAGACGTTCGGGGTCACCAATATATAGCGATATAAATAGCTATATTAATAAAAATAAACTTTTTAAATAAATATTTATATTCAGATTGAAAGATGTAAATTTTATAATGTGTTTTTTTATATATTATCCATGGTTATGGTATCAGTATGTAGGCTAGTACCCTACATCCACCTCTGGCTCTGAGTAAGCCCATTTATAAAATTGTTAGTATTCCTGTTACCGACAAGGACTGCAAGCGCAGTTCTGTTGAATCAATGGTTTCAGTTGATTACAAAATATCTTTGGCAATTGTATATTTGTAGAATAAATGTACAGAGTAGTACTCCTAAACTTATATGACAGAATATGTAATCCTAGCAATTGTTAAAATATCTTATTGATTTCTCTCTATTAGTTAGTATTCACGGAAAAAATAAAAAGCAAAATGCCTCATAATTCACAAAAACATATCGAAACAACATATTGGTAATGAGTATGTCCACCTATGGCTCTGAGTAAGCTCATTCATAAAATTGTTAGTATTCTTGTTACCGACAAGGACTGCAAGCGCAGTTCTGTTGAATCAATGGTTTCAGTTGATTACAAAATATCTTTGGCAATTATATATTTGTAGAATAAATGTACAGACTAGTACTCCTAAACTTACATGACGGAATATGTAACCCTACCAATTGTTAAAATATCTTATTGATTTCTCTCTCTTTATTAGTTAGTATTCACGGAAAAAATAAAAAGCAAAATGCCGTCAACGCTAAGATCTCATAATTCACAAAAACATATTGAAACAACATATTGGTAATGAGTATGTCCACCTCTAGCTCTGAGTAAGCCCATTTATAAAATTGTTAGTATTCCTGTTACCGACAAGGACTACTAGCGCAGTTCTGTTGAATCAATGGTTTCAGTTGATTACAAAATATCTTTGGCAATTATATATTTGTAGAATAAATGTACAGAGTAGTACTCCTAAACTTATGACAGAATATGTTAAAATATCTTATTGATTTCTCTCTCTTTATTAGTTAGCCTCATAATTCACAAAAACATATCGAAACAACATATTGGTAATGAGTATGTCCACCTCTGGCTCTGAGAACTTCAACACAATATCTTCGCAATGTCTTTATCAACCAACGAATCAAATCTTGCAGAATATTGTCTCATTCTCTTGAAGTGGAAGAACTTTTGCTTGAATATTTTCTTCTGGTTCTCGACCTAGGTTTGTACCAGAACACTCTAATTCGATAGTATTAAGATCAGGACAGTTGGTTGGCCAATCTATTACTTCAAGGTTTTTATGTTCGAAACAATCTTCAACAATTCTAGTTGTCATGCATTATCTTGCCGCAAAATAAAATTAGGAACTTTTTGATTGACAAATGAGATGACAATGGATTGAAAAATCTCGTCAACGTATCGTCAGGACGTTAGTGTCTAATTTTGAAAAACATGCAATACATTAGTAATGTGTGCGTGTGTCTGTTTAAACTTATTCTTTCCCACCAATCCATCACGGACTCACCTCCAAATGTCCTCCACAAAATGTAATTTCCTTATATAGCAAAGCAGTCCGCTTCATTTGAAGCAATTGAATTAAGTATCTTTGAGAGTGACCTTTTTGCAAAAGAGTAATTTGAAGTACATACAAGTGGCTCCTTAGTACGATAGGTCTTCATAAAATATCGTTGTTCATGATTACGCCTCGAGTTTGATACTAAAGACGCGTTGTCTTAACTCTTTAGTGCTTTTCACATTTAATTTTTTTCTCAGAATAAAAACGAACTCGAAGTTGACGAGGTACATGGAAATAGCTGAATGATATATGTATTTTACGAGGGAATCTAAAAAATTAAATAAATTACAGCTATTTCAATGAGTAATATCCATTTTGTAGTGACTAGTTTACTAAAAAAAAATATTAATTGGTTAAAATTTTGTTATTATTAGACAAAATATCAATATAACAGCCTCAAAATTAATACATGCTGAATGCTGATAGTCCCTTGAGGAAAAGCTTTTACCCCAAAAGCTCTGCGACTGGGCCGCAAGACATGTACCCCCTCCCCCCGTTTTCGAGGGTGGGGAACACGATGGTAACAATATTTTCCGACTTACCCTCCAATCACTACCCCTAAACCGAAAAAATCATCCCATTTTCCGATTTTCCGGTGCCAGTCATTTCTTTATCGGAAAATTTTATTAATAAAAGTTGTTTATAATTATCCAAAAACCCAGTATCCAATATTTCATCAAAATAAAAAAAAATGAAAAATTTTAAAAATTGATAAATTTAAAAAATATAAAAGAGACTACTAATTACTTGACAACTATCTAACAGCTTCAGTTTAATTTTAAACAAGATTGTCATGAACTTCTTAAAAAAACCATTTAAATGATATTTTCGGACTTGAACAATATTTTAAACAAAATTTCAAATTTTTTAAAATTTTGATTAAACTTTGGATTTGGGGTTTTTGGACAATTCTGAACAACTTTCGTTAATAAAATTTTATGATAAAAAAATGCCTAGCACCGGAAAATCGAAAAAAGGAGTGGCTTTTCCGGTTTAGGGGTAGTGGTTGGAGGGTAGGTCGTATTGTCACCATCATGTTCCCCGCCCTCGAAAACGGGAGAGCAAATGTGTTGCGGTCTAGTCGCAGAACTTTTGGTCTTTTTGCCTTTTTCTGGTTTACCTCAAGGGACTATAAGTCCTGCAAGCTGTCCAACAAATTATTGTGTTCTTAGTTACCTGAATCTCTTTAAGCACAGAAAGTTCATTCCATTGGTGGGTAATCGATGTAGATGTCTGCCTATTTTGTCCTTTCACATCATCAACATATAGAAGCTTCTTGGTTATGCCAGAGGTATGCCAGCGACCATGCAAAGGTATTTAATGACATTTCTCATACTCATGTATTAGCTGGGTAAAATGGATGTGCTTTTACTCAAAAGTGGAAGTTTCGAGGCATTTTCGAGCATCAAGTCACTATATCCTCCTAACCGCTCCATAACCAGGTCTTTTTGTACGAGTGCCTTCCACTAGCCACCGATTTCAACACCTGTGACTACCAAGATAGATCGATCAGTCAGTGTTTGAGATAGTGCTATATACAACACCTTTCAAGTATATACCCCGACGCAACAAAAAATTTTTCGGCTTAGCCACCCCCATTCGCTATTTTGCGATAACTGAAAAAAGTTACGAGAAAAAGTTGTTTAGAATCATATCTTATCTTTAGATACCGGGTTTCAAGACAACATTCAATTTTGTTTATTTTTTGTTATTTTCACTCGAAGTTAGAAATTTTTTATTAGCAAGCCGTAGAAACAACAAAAATTTTCAATATTAAATAAAAAGCAATGATAAAATATTTTTTCAACAAAATTTTAACAGGAATTCAAAACAAAATTATTTAAATTATTAAAGTGTAAAATTATTAACCGGTGTCTCTTCCAACTAGTCCACCTTCAAGTCTAATGCATTGTTCAATGTTCAATACTTTTCGGTTGGTGACTCATCTGTGGTCTGGTACATTTATTTCACATCAGGCTTGACTTATTCTCTCACAAAGATTTTCTCTATTTCCAGGCATTGATTAGAAGACCTTGTTCTTGATATTAGCCCAGAAATAAAAATCTAAAGGTGTAATGACAGCGGAGTTGTGAAGAAAATGACAAAAAATTAAAAAAATTCGATTGCTGTGTTAAAATTCGGGATCTAAGGTTAAAACAAGATTCTGAACAACTTTTTCTAGAAATTTTTTTCTCGATATCTTTACCGAGAGAATTGACCCCATTCACTAAGTCGCAGTAGAGTGGAGTCAGATATGATATTTAAGTTAAGTCTCTAAGAAATGCAGCTCGTGAATTTCTACTTCTGTATAAAAGTCAAATCTCTACTTCTAAAAATAAATTACATATAGAGGGGTATGTTCATCTTAGGTGTGTCACACTGAATAAAAAGTTAATAATATTTGAATTTCTTTCGTAACTGAATTTTTATTGATAACAACTTTAAAAAAAAATCATATCGACATCTTAGCATATACGGTCAATGTCATTTCGTAGTCAAGCAACACTTGCTCCTTTTATGAAACTAGAGCAATTTCCTGCTGCTCCCAATTAAGTAGCATTTAGCTCTAACAGCTTTTCCTCGGCATAAATCTCCCGCTTTATCTGAGCAAATTCCAACAAAACGGCAATAACCACACCTGTAATTCGCAGCCAGAGAGCTACCATTTAATTATTGTTGTGGACGGGGTTCGGTGAATGCGAACTGCGGGAGCCCGTGATTACGGTGGACGAGAGACGCGTGACAGGCGCACCGTCTAATTACCAGTCCATCATGCACCGGACCAGCTATGTGTTTAGTATTTTCTGATCGCACTCCGATACTCGAGATCCAATCTGTTTTACACTCGACGCAGTGGCATGACAAGAAATCGAAGCGGAATTTGCTAAATCCTTTGCGAGTTTCTATCTTCAGTTTATTAATTAGTTTGGTTGGAATCTATGACCCATGACTTGTGTCATTGCCAGGGAAGGATTTTTTGCTTTTATTTAACTGAATAGGTATTTATATAGAGATGTGTATACATGTTTTTATTTTCTTGACCGTTGATATCAAATTAATTTTATGTGTATTCTGGGCCAGATTAAATGAAGTATATTACATTTTCTTACTTTTCAGTTTATTAACCATCGTCAGAGTCTACAATATTCACGTCAAAAAAAAAAAAAAGAATTTCTATGTGCTTTTTGTAATACATTGAATATTAGGCTAGTAAACCAGGCCCAAGTTACTAAGGTAAGATTAGACTTTTTTCCCCTAACTTGGAGGGTATTTAGAGGCATATTGAAGATGCTTAAATTCAAAAATTTAGTGTCATTGTCTTGAGTTTTGTAGTGAATGTGAACTAGGTCATTTTTATTTAAATGTGTGGAATTTTATTCTCTTCAACTTTTACTCGATATTTTTTGTTTTAAATCGATAGTTTATTTGATATTTCGTTTTTTTTTTTATTAGCCTTCCCACCTTCAAAAAATTTATATAGGAAAAAATTCAATAGAAGTTTTTGGTAAAGCTCGATTTTTCGTCCGTCCTCTCCCTCTCGCCCCTGGACCGCCACAAAGTCGACCATGCCAAGGTAATTTTCGAAATTATGAGCCGTCGAAGGTGTATTAATAGGCTTGTTTTGGTTCTGACAAGAACGGTTCTCGAACAGTTCCCATCATGCGCAATAAAGGAACAGTCATGCGCAGTGTATTGAAATAGTGAATTTATTTAACTGCGCAGGACGGGAATGGTTCTAAATCTCGAAAATTTAGAACCAAAACAAACCTAATACCTACTTTTAAGCAGAGTCTGTTACGAAATGTGCATGCGCATTCTGAGGCACGACTAGCTGGACTGCAGCAGAGAGGCACATACTTCGAACGTATCTGTAAATACAAAATTGGCACAGCGAGAGCAGATTGGGGATGGAAAGAACCCGTAACGGGCTTGCACCAAGAATGATATTGAAAGATCCGGCCCCAAATGACTTCTTAAAACCATATTCTGCTCTTGTCTTTTAAGTGCGGTAAAAATTGTGGTTGCAGAAAGGTAGGTCTGGGGTGCACATTGATTTGCAAGCACTGCTGCGAGATAGCTGTGCCAACCTACTCGATAAAGAGAACTTCTTCGAAAATGATCTCGATGACAACTTTCTGTCAGTATTTAACCGACCGAACTGCTCAATTAATGAACATGCAACGGAAGAGGAATATGACTGCGAGTCGGAGGAGAACATCCCACTTCACCCAGATACAGAATCGCCTAGACCCTCCAGAAAATGTCAATGGACTGATTCGAAATATTGTTAAACTTTTCTCTAAATTTTGAAACTCCGTGGATTAGGGATACAGATTTTTCTCTATTATTATTTTTTCTGAGATGCAACAAGATTCTTCTTTAAAATGTTTTTTGAAAGTATAAAAATATTTTTCGAAAATGCAATAAAATTTTTCTTTGAAAACATCGTTTTAATAAAAGTTGAGCATAATTGAGAGCTTTACCAACAACTTGTATTGAATTTTTTTCTATACAAATTTTTTAAGGGTGAAAATGGCTCAGAATTTTTTTTGCAATCTTTCAATAAAAAAAAACAAATATTAAAGAAACTATCTACTTAAAATAAAAAAATATCGAGTAAAAGGTGAATAAAATTGCACACATTTTAAAAAATAATAACCTAGTTCAAAAAGCAAGCGAGATATTCGCAAATGAGATAATCATCACAAAAATCAAGATGTCGGCAACCCCAACCCCTGTGATCCTGCATTTTTTGATTTCAGCATCTCTATTCTGCTAGATACCCTACAAGTTTGGTTGAAAGGGAAAAAATGCTTTTTAAAATGCCTGATTTATTGAACTATATGACGTATACCTTACAGTTATTGCGCTCGGGAATGCAAAAAAAGGCAGAGAATCTACTTTCAGACAGCTAGTCAGGCTCAAGTTCATGTTCTTCTGGGTTCAACATTGCCTGGAAAAGTTCACAAACAACAAGGCAGTTGTCAAGGAACAATAAGGTAATCTTGATGTGAGTGTCAGAACATGAAGGAGTAAAAGGGAATGAGGTTGCAGACCTTGCAAGACATAACCCTGATCGTCATTCATAGGACCAGAGCCGTTCTGCGGAATAGCAAAATGTTACAAAATGGATGAGGTAAAGAAATGTATGGAGAAAAAGGCATGCGAAAGATTTCTTAAGCTATTCACAAAAAAGACCAAAAGAGCTAATCGATCTCAGAAAGCCAGAATTAGGGCTAATAATATGTCTATTCACAGAACATGACCCATTGAGATATCATGTCAAGAAAATAGGCAAAATTTAGGAAGAGATGTGTCGTTTTTGTAAGGAAGTAATTGAGACCGCGCAGTATGTACTTTGCTTATGCGCTCAAAGCCACAACACTTGGGACTGATAGGACTTTAGAACCTTGAGGATGGATAAGTATACATAAGATTTGCTCCTGAGGTGGTGGGCGGCGTGGCCGCTTGGCACTGTGAGAGAGGAGCTATAGATCAAAGGGTATTCAAAAAGATCATTTTAAGTTGAGGTGAAGAGAGGCGCTTTATACCATGTAATCTAATCTAATCTAATCTACCTGAATCATGCATCCAACACCTTTTTACCCAGAAATGGCTACAAGTTTTAAATAACTTTAAATATAATAACACTCATTTGAATAGTACCCGCTTTTCCGAGTTCAGTAATAGAAGATAATGAATGCTAGATACCTATTTGATCAGTTTTTAAGAAACCCCGAGAAATTTCCAGAGATGGGTTATAGGAAACTTTCCATTTAAAGGTTTCCGGAATGAAATTTTGATTAAAAGGAAAGTTTCCAATAGAATAATTAAATGTTTGAGAGGTTCCAAAATTCCGGGAAAGTTTCCTTTGGAAACTTTCAATATTACAATACAATATTTTGTTGAAAACTTTCATTTTCATCAAAACTTCGTTCCGGACACTCTCGGAAACCTGGGAAATTTCATTGGAAAGTTTCCTTTACAAATCTCTGGAAATTTCTAATATATTTTTATCATCTTCAGATAAAATTTCAACACGGAATTCGCGATTAACTATATGTTTGACTTGACATTCTCATACGTATTTTCATTTCCAACCAACTTGAAAATAAAATGGATATAATAGAGTACTTAATCTCAAGGACAGTTTGTACAAACATTCATTCTATGTTCGAGTAAAACGTGGAAAAAATAAGAATTTGCATTTGGAAATGCTCTTTCAACTCATCTGTCTGCCTGCTCCCCTATTGGTCCATGTATTAGAGACATAAAAAAAGTTGGCGAAAGCTAGGATGTTAGCAAGTTCGCCAAGTTTTACTCAATTGCCAAGTTCTCAGTTATTCCATCTGCATTCTTCGTCGATTCTCATATACGCCATTACCAGTATTGTCCTGAAGCGCTCCAAGGTATATCACCTTGTTTACTACCTCACAATCACATAGCCTTAACGTATCTAGGTGATTATCATTTGCTCGGTTTACACCACGAGTCAACTATGGATGTTAAGAGAATTGATATCAGAACATATAGATGACGATTTTGAAAACTTTATATTTGTCGGAATTTCCATTACATTTTACTTTTAACTATCCAGTATATATCAAAATATTGTACACACGCATCACTGAAGATTATAATATACTTGTATTATCTATCGAAAATATTCTAAATAGTTACATGACCATGAAAATTTCACAAACTTTTTATTTGTCATTGGAGAGTATTATTGCAATTGCCTGCTGAACAAATATATCAATATTTTCTATTATTTGTAGTTGCGGAAAGTATTGTTTCACTGTAATAGAACGTGTAATATTAATTCAATATATATATGGCAACGAAAATTAAAAAAAAGACACTTATGACTCATTTTTATAAAGAATTGAAAAGAAATATAGTAAAATATGTCTAAGTTATACGTCTGTTTTGTTGAAAATCAACTGTAATGCCACAGAGTGAAAGCTCATATTACAAATTTATGTTTATAACTGATTGTCTAAAAGAAAACAAGACACAAACAGTAACCTAAAGAGAAAGCAACACACGTAGACATGTAAAATATTGGTTAACTGCCGAAGCTCTAACTGAAATGCAAACCAGGAAAAACCTGAAGGCTCAAGGTGCCATTATTGGGTTAGAATCGGAAGAGTATGACAGACTGACGCGAATAGTTCCAACTCTTTATCGAAGAGATAAGACTCCCATTTATAAGATGTCTGTAAAGATCTACAGTTATATACAAACAACAACAATAGTAAGGATGTTTTACGAGCGGTAAAAGTGATTGCATGTAAATTTAAACCTAAAACGTGGTCAAGGTGGTTAAGGGCTCCATCGACACTCCAAGAACTGACACAGATTCAAATTCTGTAAAGAGCTTTTCGAGTGACCACCCCGAAGTAGAAGGTAACAGGCAGCCGCGACAGTTGGTGTAATGCCGTCATACGTACTATACAACAAGCTGAGGCCAACTAGGACTAGAATAAATCGTGGATCACAAAACGTCTTGCAAGACTTTCTAAATAAGAAAAAGGACCGATTCTAATGCTAATGTATAGACGCTTTGGAGTAATTTTTTTGCGTTATCAATTAACAAATGTCTACATTTATGTTACTGCAAATGCCTTTTTTTATCTGCAGGGCATCAAATGTTAATCAGCTAACTATCTGAAAGTATAGTGATTTGTATACGTAGCAACAATGCATTTTATGATTTTATTAATGCATAATTATTACAAAAACTAGTAATCTGCTATATTTCACTTTTACTTACATTTACTATTGGATTAAAAGGAAAATAATTCACGAACTCTCTCTCACGGGTATACGCCACTGTTGCGCAGCCTGTATTGCCTAAGGCCCACTGTTATTACCTACTGCAAGCCTCCTGGCCTTTGCCACCGCTCCTTCATTTGCCATAACATCAAAATGACCAGAATGAAATGAGCCTGCAAAAAAGTTGGATATGAGGATTATGTATTACATCTTTACAACTTTAAATTATAAACATTGTACAATACAGGCTGCTCTGTATTCTTTATGTTTTTATTCATGATGGAAACGGCCTAAAATCAAGATCGAGCAAGATTGTAGGCTTGCAGCAGGTTGAATTCTTGAAATATATTTTATATTCAGTGAAATCTATATAAGGAGAGATCCTACGACATTAGTAAATGTGTTATTAATTGTATTCTGTCGTTCATGTAATTATAAAATGATTATGTGGATCACTAAAACTAGAACTCTACGGAATAGCGGGTTTTGAACTGTATTTACTCTAGTATTTAAGAACTATACCATTTATTTGTGTTTGCGTAATGAACGAAAAATGTTATTTTGGGTATTTAGAAAATAACATTCGTATAACACAGGTACACAAAATAAAAAAAAGTCCATGAATTTTGGGACGCTGAAACCGAATATGATAATAAAAAAAGGTTTTAATTATCCAGTTTTCCCCTAGCACCCCCTTACAACCCTCCTGGGGGGTTGAAATTCCACTTGTTCTAAAAATTTTAAAAGTAAGTTTTTTGGAGCGCTGAAACCGAATATGAGGATAAAAACTGATTTGAACCACCCAGTCACCCCCTAGCACCTCCTACAAGCCCCAGGAGGGGTTGAAATTCCACTTGTTCTAAACATTTAAATAGTATGTTCATTTTTAGGTATTTTGGTGCGCTGAAACCGAATATGACGATAAAAAATGTAAGAGGATGCTGGGGGTGACTGGGTGGTTAAAATCATTTGGTTATCATATTCGGTTTCACCGCACCAAAATACTTAAGAATATACATACATTTTCAACTTTCATAAGAAGTGAAATTTTAACTCTTGGGGGGTGATAGGAGGTGATTGGGTGGTTGAAATGAGTTTTTATCGTCATATTCGGTTTCAGCGCACCAAAAAACCTGCTTTTCAAATATTTAGAACAAGTGGAATATTGATCCCCCAGGAGGGTTGAAAGGGGAAAATTGGATAATTAAAACTTTTTTTTACTGTCGTATTCGGTTTCAGCGTCCCAAAATACGTCGGGGTAGGAGAGTTCATTCTCTGGGTTTCGACTTTTTTAAAATTTTGTGTGCCTGTATAATTAACATCTTATTTTCGATTTGAAAAAACAAAAATTTCTTCACATATACGCTAATATACTAATAAAACAAATCAGTGGTATCACTCTGAAAATACAATGCAATATATAATGGAGTCAAATTTCATATTCCACTTCTTATTACAATTGTGCGAAGTAATTATCAAATAGTTATTACACTGAAAATTTGAGGTCGATCCGATAAGTACTTCCAGAAATATACTGCTTTCAAATCTAATTCTTCATAAACTGTGGCTTTCGAATCTCTGACGTCACTCTCTCCCAAGCCCTACGTTGCTTAATAATCTTCTGCAATCGTAAGTCAGTGTTTGTATTATCATTAAGGAGACGTAGGATATTTTACTATGTGTGAATCTGGTTATTTAAAAGCAGGTTCGTCTAATCTGCCAGAAGTGGATTTAATTATGGCGATGGAGTGTTTTAACACAAATCACAAGTATGTAAGCGCCGAAATGAGAGGAGTAAAAATGAAACGGAAAGTTGTAATTTTAAAAATAGTAAATAATGATTACCGTGTCAGTTTTCACTATTAAGAAGATATATTATTATTTTTCTAATAATGTGGGTGTTTTACTTTTAATGACATAAAATCTTATTCCAAGAAAAAGTTACTAGCAATAATCATCTCTAAACCTTTTTATTTTTACACAATGTTAAGTGTATACTATGTTTAAAAAAGAAATACCACTGATTGTGAGTGACCGACCTCATCACTGTGTCTTCTGCAAGCTAAAATTTTGCATTGCTTGTATTTCGGGCCTTCGCAAGAAATTTCTAAAACTCGCCCCCTAAAGGAGTGAAAACAGCTTTCTGACCATTGAAATAATTAGTATCCTAATAACAGTTAGTAAATTAGAAAACGCTCGGCAAACATTTTCTCCTAAAAGGATCCTGCGGTAGAATAACAAACAGTTTATTGGGGGTTGTTACTGCTGAATTTGTACATTTGAGCACAATACAGTACTTGCTTAAAAACAGGTTTTGCTTTAGTTTTACATCACCTCCGGTATTTGCACTATTCATGATACAAACGGTACTTTTAATCCGCATGTCGCATCTGCGGCATTTAAATACAGATTATTAGGCATCTAGGCAATCAGCTGTCTCCCAATGCGATAGGAGTGATTGACGTCACGAAGCTATAACACGAAAGCGCCACGCGTTGATGTTTTTGATTAATTTTAAAGCCTATAGAGACCCTAGAACATTTTTTTCTTTCATTACGCTCTAGAATTAAAAGATCTTTTAGAACATGTAATAAAGGAAAATGATAAATGAGCCCATTGTCTGGAAAAGTTTCTCAAGGGACTTCCCCCCCTATTAAAGCCACTATTGATCTCAAAAAGTAGTATATCTAGCCTTAGATAGAGGATAATTCATTGTGTGATAAAACACATCATAATTAAAACATTTGTTACATTTTAAAATTAAGAATTATTACAAAGCAAAAAAAATTCAGTTCATTTCAGTGAGTTCAATTTTTTTATTTTTTTTATTTTGACTCATTGCCTGTTTTACTCTCATTACATAAAGAAATATACGTTCAGAGAAACTCGAGATTTTATTTTTTTTCGAATAAACAAATACACCAAAACGGCAGCATCACACAGCTCTCTGCTTTTTAGCAGTTCTTTTAACGTATGGCAACTCTTTTATATTTTCGTCCACATTTCCAGAAAATACATCGTGAAATACTTCTAACATATTTGTTGTCATGAATTGAGTTTTTAGAAAGTGTTTTATGGAACAAAGATTTGCCTTTTATATTTATAGATGCCTTTTTTCTTTATAACGCTTTCATCAAAATATTTGTCAAGGATGTCTTAAGAGACTAGTTTTGTAATGGCCTTTAATAAGTACTAAAAGTCACTGAAAATATATAGTTTTAAAAATAACTTGAAATGTATTTACTGCACACTTGTTAGATCATAAAGAATAATTTAAAGCCTAAAGAAGATAATAAAACCATTTAGCTATATAAATAATCCCAATAGCAAATTAGCTTTACAATTAGATTTTACAGAACGCTTTAAAATTTACCTTATACTTGAAGCCTAAAAGCCTAAAGATCTTAAAGATCTTAATCACAACATCAATAAAATAGTAGACCATTTATAACCTTAACAAAACTTTCTTAAAACCTCCTGAAGACCAAATGACTTGTAAATTGTTTATTCGGTTGTCTTTGGATTTTAGGATTGTCTATTACATGTCGTGTGTTTTATGTAACCTAAATTTTATTTTACCATAAAAGAATTATAATTTTACTCTTCTCCTCCTCTTAAATATTCACAAATACTATTTACTTGAAAAATTACTTCCACCTTCCCACAGCTATGAGCTTTAGCAGTTACAAATAGTCTACAGGTACGTTCCCAGTTATTATAGAAATCTCTGCAGGGGACAGTGATATACCCTGAAAAAGCTCCGACGTCCGTCAACACACGGTAATGATGCGGATCGAGCCGCTGATTGATTGTCCTGTGTTTGCTACTTAGCATGCAGTTGTACACGTTATTAGCGGCTATCTCTCGGCATCTACTCTCCGGTGGTCCCATCCTTCGATTAGACGTTCGTCCGCGCTCACTAGTACCCACCGTTACCCATTCCGTACACTACTTTTCTATACTTTTTATTCTAATGGCAAATAATTGATCGACTTACTAATGACATTTTAGTCCAGTAAAATGTTCCATATATTACTTAAGAACAGGTCTTAAGTAATATATGGAACTTAGGATCCAAATTATACTATATACACACGTATCCATGTACATATTACACGTTGCAAAATTTTATTTCTGTGTACAGATATCGCTTGAGACGTGTGTTCTCTCGGTCTTATCGGTACTGGGAGCTCAGATTACACTTTATCTGAGGTGGGATACAACCTAGTCCACTTCACCAGGTAGTCTGTCTGACAGATAGGCCACAACAGAGTCTTCGGTTACTCTTGAGCGAAGATAAGTTGTATTCGTGGGAATATTAGGCAGTTTACTTCTTAAATTACTCTAGCCTGTCTCATTTTGCTGTACAACTTGTCTAACAGCATGACGCCATCTGTTGTTTTACCTGTTAAACGCATGACCTACCGGACCTACCTATATGGTTTTTCTTGCACCAACAATGGCTCTATATTGTCTTTTTTCTTATCGACGTGGCCAAAACGATAAAATTCGAAAGTATATGACACTGGTGAGCTGCCTTGGGGGGGGGGGGCGCATTTCTTGGAGAATCGAGTTGTTAGTGTGATGGACTGCTCAAAGAACTCACAGAACAAAGATCCCCAAATTCACATTTCAAGTTTCAATACAGTGTTTGCGGCCTCCATAACAGTCCACGGCTCAGAAGCATAAATGAAAATGGGGAAAACTATGGTGTTAACAAGCAGTTTGTGACGTTTTCATTATGCCAAACTTTGCTCATATTCCCAGTTATAGTTATTGTTATTGTTAACAAGAATTCCAAGGTACACTGTATTTTCGTTTTGTTTTAAATTAAATTTACACCGTCCTTCCCTTCAGTTCTCCAGCACACTTCACATCACGTGTTCACAATAGATGTTAAAAAAACATTGATGACAGAACACTGCCCCATCTGATTTCCTTGCTAACTTTACGTTTGTCGAGATTGGTGTTTTAAACGTCGTCGAATAATGAAGACCACCTAGGCTAGGCGCTCATATATCCAATACTACTCCACAATTTTTCAAAACTCTTACACGGTAATCTACGAAACAAAGGTACATAGAAAAATACCATTCTCCTGCTTTCTTGATTAGTTGTCACATAGTCAGTATTCAAGTACCATGTCCTTTAATAAAACCTGCTTGCTCAGGAAATATTTTCCAAGAGAGATGCTGAACAGAAGATTGAAGAATACTTATTTTATTATTGGCATGTGATGTCACAGAATTACGTCACTGCCTTTTTATGTAATGGCATGAAAGATGAGGTCCTCCAGTCATCGGACCAGATTCCTTACTCTGAATCTCGCATATTTTTTTAAAAATTTTGTGAAGAATTCTCTCTCGCTTCATCATCAATAATTTAAAAATTAACCATTAACCATTAATTAACCATTTTACAATGTAGACAATTTACATACTGCCACCGTTATTATACAAATTTGACTTATCCTATGGCACACTTTGTATTGCTCTTACTGAATCAATAAACATTTTATTCTATTTTATTTCAATTGATGTTAATAAAGGTGCGCGGCCCCTGACAAAATTCCACCAATTTTCTTAAAGTTCCAAATCACCCTTCTTGCCACTCTTCCTCATATTTTCAATGTCCTTAAGAACAGGTATATTTCCATCATGTTGGAAAATTCATACGTAACACCGATTTACAAAGTTGGTAGTAAATCTCTTATCAATCACTATAGACCTGTGTGCATACAATCTGTCTTCAATTTAAATTCGAACATTTTCTGCTAGTTCCAGAAACATGTTTGCTAATGAATGGACAGATAATAATGATAACGATAACGATAATAATAATAAGTAAATAGAATTACTTGTGATACAACCCTTTTTAACCCAGAAGGCTTGAAGTGATTTTGTGCTTGGTATACACATTTCTAAACAATGGACACACACACACCTAGTAACCAAATAGCCTAGAATTAATTTATAGGTTACTGTGCTACTGTTCGGAAATCGAATCCAGAACCTCAGCGTAAGAATCAAGTCTCCTTGACTACTGACCACGTAGCCATTACATGCTCCACTATGGCATTGCCGTCGTCCGATCTGGTCGATATACTGAATGCAGCAGATCACGATCGTGCTGCAGAGATGAACAATTGTAACGCAGATGCAAGCGTAATTGCAATTGCAATGAAGCTGTGTTACAGTTGTATTGCGGAAGAAGGGGGAAGATCTTACACTACTGCATCAAACTCCAAAAATGTGAATGTTAGTTTCAGTTTCGAAATTTAGAATGTTTTAAACTGATATTCTACGTAAATTATACGCAAAAATTAGTATGCAGCAAAATATATATATTTGCTTTGACCAAGCCATACTCAAAAGAAATTTTCTTTTTTAAAGTGAAGTCATCCCTCCTCGTCCTCGTAGGAGTACGAGGACGTTCTAGAAAAGCTTGCCAGGCATGAAAATATAACCTTTGTGACAGGGACCGAAACCGGAATTACTTTCGGTTAATTTCGGTTAGGGTTAAATAACGTATACCATTTTCAGTTTTCATAGCACCGACAATTTGGTTTTCATTTACGGTTTCGGTTGTCAAGGCAGCGACAATTCAGTTCTCGGTTATGGTTTCGGTTTACAGATCCGCGGCAATTCGGTTTCTGTTAGAAAAAATTAGTAATTACGGTGCGGTTTTCGGTTTCGATTTCTGTTTCTGGCTTTACTTTTACTTGCCTTTTACCTTATATAATCTTTATAATGGACGAATCGACTTCGATATGGTTTTCACCTTACAATTTGCTATTTCTACATCATGGTTTAAAGATTTGAATTTTTGATTTTAACCATATTTTTTGAACTTTAAATTCGTAATTACAGTGCGGATTTCGGTTTCGGCTTCTGCTTTGTAAATTCAGATTCCATTAGGGGCAGCAGGCAGGTCATTACGATCATCCTTAACGGGTGAACCTATGAGAGACCTAAAGAGCAATAGAGCAGTAGCACCAAGTAAGCTGAGGATTGGGCGATAAGATCCATGGTCAATGTGGTGAAAGCAATGGCAAAAATATCATCGTTTTTTCAGATAATATGGGGGGGGGGGGGGGCGTCTAAAAGATTGAAGTCAGTCTGCGTTACCGGGACGCTTCTAAAGGTGAAGTTGGGGTGGATCTTTGAGAGGATGGAAGGAGTGGGAATACAACACAACAACATCTTTAGAAATGTGCAAAATGTATCAAAATCTGGTTTCACTTTTTCATATAACTCAAGTATTTCTCATATTTTTTTTGGTTAATAAACAGTTAACGCCAATATTATCATTGATAAAGGAATTTCTAACAATATCTTGGTTACAGCAAAAAATTATTCATGTTCTTTTTCACACAATGAAGCAACCTCAAAATTTGGAACGTAGCAGAACGGTCCCTCTTGAACTTATTCTTTGAGATATAAAAATAGTTAACTTTGCTCTCACTTAAGTCTTTCTATATACAAAATTATAATAAAATTATAAAAAAATTTTTTGCTTTAAAAAGTATCCGAATACGTTGTATTCGAATACTTTTTTCGGATACGGATACCGGATACTTTTCTTTCGTTTGTGAAAAACATATTTTATGAAATTCAGTTTTTTAAAAAAAGCTAAAGCTGTCCAAGTCACAATCTGTTTCTTTTAAATAAATATATGTAATGCCTTTGGGTATTTTATTTATTTATTTATTTTTTTTTTGAGCAAAACAAAGTCCACCAACAACAAAAAACTATTTTTTTCCGCAATCGGTCAAGAATGTACCTTAATGTATACTTTCTCGGCGCAATATTAGATCCTAAAATACGCCATTCTGGTATTTTAGTCCGTTGCTAAGCAACTATCAGAAAACAGTCCGGGAAAGTTATTTTTTCCCGGCCTAAGCTGGGAAAGTTACTTTTTTCTGAAATCGATTGGCAAAGTCTGCATTTTCGGAGGGTGATTTTCAGATCGAAAAATACACAATTCCAGTATTTTAGTCCGTTTCTAAGAAGCTACCAGAAAACAGACCGGAAGAGATCCATTGCCAAGCAACGATCAACAAAATCGTACGGGAATGTTACTTTCCCGGCCTAGGCCGTATATTTTAGAGAGTAAATAAATTCACGCAGACAAACCAATTCACATTAAAATTGCATTTATTAGTAAGCAGTTAAAATGTAATGAAATGTTATGCATTAATACAAATTCCTTAAGTTATAAGCTATGCTATGCTAAACTCCGCCAGGACTTAAATATCAATAAAGGCGATTTATTATTATATTATTATAATAATATTGATTGTGATTTCAGAAAAAATAGTATGTGTACTTCGGTATGAAAGCACATTCCCGGACTTCGATGCTTATTGGCCTCGGCTAGCGCCTCGGCCAACAATTTGCATCGTCGTCCGGGAATGTATTGCTTTCACACCTAAATACTATTCCCGGCCTAGGCCGGGTAAGTTACTTTCCCAGACTGTTTTTTTATATATATATTTTAAACAGTAAATAATTAGCACTGAATTTCTGACTTTTTTCAAAACAATAAAAATTCCTTAATTTATAATAATATTGATTGCGATTTCAGAAAAAATATTATGTGCACTTCGTAGTAAAAGCACATTCCCGGACTTCAATGCTTGTTGGCCTCGGCTTAAAACCTCGGCTTAAAGCCTCGGCCAAAAATTTATGTCGTCGTCCGGGAATGTATTGGTTTTACTACTAAATACACAATGTACTATTAAGTGCAAAAAATCGTCTAGAAAAAAAATTATTCAACATTTTAACAAAAACTAAAACATATTATATAAGGAGTCATTCTTTATAGAAAGTTTTGCTTATACTGAAAAATACTTAACTACTTTAACTATAGTTGGAATGTTGATATAACTTACAAGGTGGTTAAAAAATAAGAAAAATTGAAGCAAAAGTTTAAAATCTTATAGGAAAAATTGTTCCTAATGTCGATAGAAGGTCAGACATGACATTTGATTTAAATTATCTAGTTTTTTTGGCACCAAGATTAAATTAATTTTGCAAAAGTAACTAAAGAAAGTGCATGATTTATTAATTTGTTTAATAAAATAATCACAAAACAGTCACTTTTAAACTGTTCATGTTATCAAATAAATTAGCCACTTTGCTTCTTTGGTTAATTTTGCAAAATTACTTTAATCTTAAAGATGCCAAAAAAAAAATTGAGCTAAGCTTTCAAATTTCATATCTGAACTTTTATCTCAACATTAGGAACAATTTTTCCTATAATATTTTCAACTTTTACTTGAAGAACTGGTACTTTACTCTTGTAACAATTTCAACTTTTCGTATTTTTTAACCATTCTGTACGTTATATCGACATTCCAACCATAGTTAAAAGGACTTTTCAGAATATATGTAAACCTTTTTATAAAGAATGACTAGAAAATAATATTTAATATGTATATATATTTTTTGTGGTATTCGGATATTTTCAGTATCCGAATACTTTTATTGTATTCGGATACTTTCGGTGTATTCGGATACTCTTATTTGTATTCGAATACTTTTATCAGTATTCGAATACTCGCCTAATGTATTCGAATAACGGATACTTTATTAATTTGTGTCGGATACGGATAACGGACACAATTTTAAGAAAGTATTCGAATACAGCTTTCGGATACAGAAAAAGTATCCGAATACTGTATTCGAATACTACCCAGCTCTGATTTTGTTGCATATTGAATTATCCTATTTCTTTTCGACATTCGCTGCCGTATTCGGCCATACATTCACTGTACAAGGCTTAGCGGCAGTTGAAGGGCTGGGCGAGAACAAGGCAGAATTAAATAAATATTAACAAAAACTTTACTCCTGCAACGTATCTAGTAGCTTTGTTAGGTAAGTAAGGTAGTGAATATGTCTCAGGATTTAATATAACTGCATATATCTGTATTGAACCGGACTATTACCACGTACTCTTGAATGAGATAAAGTACGGCATGCCCCACAGCCATAACGGTTGTAATGCGAGAATCAAAGAACTTTAATAATGCTTATTTGAATGGTCAAGGAGTTCGAATTGTTGGTAAACATTTTTTAAATGATTATAATTGATGAAATTAACTTAACAGTATTGTAGGCCATTCTAGCAGTTATTTAACTTTCAAATAATGTAATCATGTTTGTGGTCCATCAATTTTGTATTAGTCAGTCTAGGTCTGTCGAATATTGTAGCTAGAAATTGAACTACAACTGTTGGTTTACCTTATAGCCAGTTTTCTGCAACTAAGATTTAATTTCGGAAAAATTTCTCGTTTGCTGAAAATTTTAAATGTTCTTGAAAGGGATAGATAGCTTAAAAAGTTCATTTCTTTATTTTACAAATCATGTGCGAAATCGAACGAAATCATAGAAGGGCTACAATAAATTTTATAATTTTTTCTAAATCCCGACTAAAGTCGTAAGTATTACTTGCAAGTGAAATTTTCATTTAGGAGATATACATTTCGATAAAATGCAGGAGTAATTATGGCAAGCGGGAAGCATTTTTATCTTTCTAAATAGATATCAAGTATATCGAGATGAAATAAAGATAAAGGATGAAGGTAACTTTTTAATTTGGAACTTTTTTCTAGGATTAACGGTTCTCCAGAAAAAAAGGCATTTGAAAATATAGAACGCTCTCTCGGTGTAAAGTTAGATAGCGAAGAAACATATTGAAATTCATTGTTATCAGCCTGTTGTATGGAACTATTTAACAAAACCTACAATGAATTTACTACCGTCTAAGTCAGTCTGTAAAACTAATGTTTTCCTACGAATATATTTTAAACAATACTTAGATTTATTATTATGATAGAATTAGTATAAATCATAAAAAATCCTGTTGTTGCCACGTACTAATGTTAATGATTGTTAATTATTACAATTTCTTGACAAAAATTTGTTTTTTTTAAAATTATAAATAGAACATAAAAACGAAAAGAATTATTTTTTTTATTTGTTAATTTTTTTATATCCATTCCTTTTTTTTGTTTGTTTTGATATTGAAATGATTTTTTGTGGAAATCAAGGACATTGCCTATTGGGTGAAGCAGTTTGCGAGGTGTCTACTTTTGGTTTTTCCAACGATTCAATAGATAGATAGACAGATAGATAGATTTATTTCATGTGAGATAATTACATTATATACACTGTACAGTAAAATTAAAAGTTGACCCGGAATAAATTTGTAACAAGCTGATTTCTTCAGGATTGTATTCTATGGCTATCCAAGAGTCTCTGACTGAAAATCCCAAAAAATCCGCCGTGTAGAAATGAAGAAAAAATGTGCCGCCATGTTGAAATTAGGCATATTTTCCTTTAATCGGTAATAGCCCGCAAAAAGTAAAGAGGCAAAATTTTGAGAGAAAGAGCTAAGTTTTAGTGTAAGTTTTTTGCAATCGGTTAAATATTAGCAAAGTTACGGTTGTCAAAATGACAGATTTGTATAAAAAAAGAATACTTCTTGTATTTTAATACCATAAAATGCAACAAAAGGCAACAACAATTATTATTGGTAATACCAATTGATTAAATTAAATAAGCATAAAAAACTCTCAAATACGAGCTTTAACTAAAAACTAGCCTCATTCTCAGAAAGTAACACCTCTGACGCATTGTCACAGTTCTGTCCAATGCAATTTACACAGCTGGTACTGCACTTGAGGTTATATTTTTTACATTTTCAAGACTGTTTGCAATTTTTCTTGCAACCACAGAATAAAATATTTAAAATGAAATCAAGGGCACACTTTTGTACTGTTTTTATTGGTTCTAGATAACCGCTGTTTTTCCAACCCCAGTTCTCTGGATTAAGATTGTCGCCTAACCAGACGTGAATTTGCCAATACACTCTATAAGTATGATATTTAGTGGCATCGGAGGAAGAACTGTTAGAACGAAGTGCTGGAAAATATTTTGCCTAGCAAAAATCTGATTATTCCTAACGAACCTGTAATCATTTAAACTATTAGTTTTTTTACTGCCATACCATCTTAAAATAAATTGTTCCCAATTACTGTAAGCTGATTTGCTTCAGCAAAACTTTTGAAAATTAATAGGCTATTACTTAGTTCAGTATTATTTTCTAAAACTGAAAATACTGTTTTTTGCAATTTTTATAGAATGCAGAGGTGGTGTCGCATCCGAATATGGAATGTGCAAATAGAGTATTTTTACTACATTTTCACTTAGTTCTGAACGTAACTTGCAGATATTCGTTATTTTATCAGATTTACCTCAATCACCGGGTCTCTATCATGTACACATTTTCTGTTTTGCAATGCTCAATAAGTAACGTTATTAAGTCTGTATCTTGACCAACAACTATAACAGGGTTACGCATATCAGCTGAGCAATCAATAGCAGCTTTTACAATTAAATAATCAGCATCTGCATCCGCACATTTGACTGACATGATTTTGATTGAAACTTGATGTTAGAAGTTTAATTAACTGATTTTTATTTAACACTGATGCTAAAAATTCGTTTTGAGATATCTCTACTACTTTTTTGTGGGTCAATATTAATTTCTTTCTGAAATGCATTTTTAGCTCTTCTTTGATATTCTGTAAATATACCGGAAGTGCTTTCAATAGAATAGCCATCGAAAATAATAATACAATTTAAACCATAATGATGACGAACAAATAAAACACACTGATGAACAATATCTTTACGATGAGCCGGACGTTGCCACACAACTTTTCTAAGGAGAAACCCCCCGTCTGTTACAAATTGTTTAGCATTTTCAGGCACTAAACAATTCAACTTCTTTTATATTGAAATAAACCATGTTTAATTAGTATTACCAACAAAAGTTTTTGTTGACTATTGTTACATTCTTACGGTGTTAAAATACAAAAATACCCTTTTTTGAAAAGAATCTGTCATTTTGACAATCATAACTTTGTTAATATTTAACCGGTTTATACCATATTGAAGCTTAGCTCTTCCTCTCAAAATTTTGCCTCTACTTTTTTTTCTAATCCGTGTGGGCCATTACCGATTAAAGAAAAAATGCCTAATTTCAACATGGCGGAGCATTTTTTTTTATTTCTGCACGGCGAATTTTTTGGGATTTTCAGTCAGAGATTCCTGGATAACCATAGTACAATCCCGAAGAAATTAGCTTGTTGCAAATTTGTTCCGGGTTTAGTCCAAATTTAATTTAATTTTACTGAAGTAACTCGTCAATTTTAGAAACATAAAATACAATTTAAAATAAAAGAAGTACAATTTAAAAGAAATGACATGAATAAAACTTATATCATAAGAGTTGGAACATGAGATATGGTTAAATTTATGAACAATAAAATTATATTAAAAAGAAAATAGTAAAATTTAAACAGAATGGGAGACAAAATAATTAAAAAATTCCTGAATAGTATAGAAAACCTCCTCTTTCAGAAAACTTTTGATCTTTTTTTCAAATATGGTAGATTTCAGTTTCCTCCAATCATTTGGTAAATGAATAGATGGCAATTATCTCAAAAATGTTTTTTTCCTGGGAATTTTTGAATTTCCCGCCGATTCTAACCAAACTAACAACAATTCCTTTCAGTATTTTTTAATTACTATTCATTAGCTTAGCATTATTAACACTATTATATATTTGGAGAAAATTCACACCCACGCCAAATGATGAAATAACGAAATCTTAAGGGCTGAGACTAAAAGCTATGTTAGACTTGGAGGCAAATTCAAAAACAGAAAAAACCTATTTTTGGGAAAATTGTCATCGCTAAGTAATGGAATATCCCATAACTCACTACACGGTGGAACAAAGCATGATATCAGAGCCGTAGCGAAGTGGGGGTATGGGGGGTACGTTACCCTCCCAACTTTTCTATACTTGGCAAAAGTTGGAAATTCGAGATGTAAGTTGGCAATTTCTATTAAAATTTTTTTGGAGGAATTATTATTTAATTATTTATAGACCGGCACGGCAGCTCAATCGGTTAAGGCGTATTGAGTGGCGAATACGCTGATCGACTCGCTACCGCGCTCTGGGTTCGACCCCCAGCTCCGGTATTGACAACACCGGTGGGTGTGGATGTATGTCTGCGTTTTTCCGAATGTGTAACCCCCTTCGGACAGCCTTGGCTTTGGATTTGGGGGTTGTCTACTATTTGTGGTGTGTTTATGTGTTTATGTTTATAGAGTTGGCTTTTTCAGCATATAAAGTTGGCAAATTTGGAAAAATAACCTCGCAAAAAAGTTGGTTCTCTACGGCTCTGCGGGATATGCTGTTAATGTATTTAATTTTAATCAATAAAGTTAATGAGGTATGGTACCGGTTTCAGTGACTAGATCTCGATTGGCGAAGTTAAGCATGCCGAGCGAGTCCGTCACTTGAATGAGTGATCGTATCTCATCTCTTCATCCTAGTTAAATGGTAGAGTGGCATTAGCTAAACTTCGCCAGGACGTTAATATAAATGAGGCATATAAAAAAATGTTTTAAGAGATATATAGTGCTGAATGGTTTTTTTGATAGACAGTCGATATGAGGTTCCCATGTTAATTTAATGTCTAGGAAGAGTCTAAGATATTTAACCGTATCATTATTTTTCAAGAGGTTATGGTGGCTTAAATTAAAAAGTTTTATCCAAGTTTAGTTTCAACTTAACATTGTTAAAATAAATCATTGCTTCTGACTGCATTTCCTTTGTGGTGTTTGTAAGAAGTTTTGGGTCATTTCTAGTCGATAGTAGAGTGATATCATCGGCATATATAACCTTTTTGTAGTTTATTTGATTTGAAATATCATTTATATAGATGTGAATAGTATCGGTCCCAAGATGGATCCCTGCGGAACTCCATGCTTGAGAGACATTATGGATGACGTGTCGTTATTTTGAACTACACACGTATACCTATTAGTGACATGAGTTCCGACAAAAGAAAGGGCAGGTCCTCGAATGCCATAACATTCTAGTTTTATTAGAAGAATTTCCAGAGAAATATAGTCAAACGCCTTGGATAAATCTAAGAAACAGGCTTCTGTCATATTTCCATTTTCGAATTCGTTTGTGATACAAATTATGATGTCTATTAAAGCTTTAATTGTAGATTTTCCTTCAATGTAGCCGCACTGGTTGGGGGTTTAGTAATAATTTTTAGATAGTTTATGAATCCAATCTTATATGCTAACTCTAATAATTTAGATATAATAGGAACAATTCAAATTGGTCTATAATTGTTTACCAAAGATTTGTCATCTTCGGGAAGATTGCCACATTCACAAAGAACTCATTTAGATAAACTCTGAAAGAAAAATTGAACAAAATAAAAATAACACTTTTTATGAATGTTTTACACTTTTTTGTGCCTTACTTCACCAGGTATATGAATTTTTGCTTCGTTGTAGCACGAAATGCTTTAAAAACTGACCGGTGTTATATGCATGGTAGAATATAATAAACTGACGTATTTCAAGTTGTTTTTTCCTTATTTTAGAATTTGTTTACGGTTAGACACAGTTTTCGCAAATATTTATATTATACACGTATTATCTATCAATAAATTACTTCCCCTGTCTCTAAAAACCTACAATTTGAAACAGTTTGGTGTACATTTTTGTAACAAAAGTACTAGGAGCGCTCATCAGTTTTACTTGCCTCTCATTAACCCATGAAAGATAAGGACATTATAGCCAGTAAATTGCTTTACATTTAACCGATTCTTCCATCGTTCTATATATGTACATAAACTAATAGATAATAGCCAGTAATAAACAGGGCATATTATGTATTATAGAAGCTTATTTTGCACGGTTATAGAGGAATGCAGATTGAATGATCGCATAAACCAGTATTTATAGAGCGGTACCGCTAAGATCATTTCATGTCATCGCTTAAAAACAAACAAGAATTTTTAAAAGCAATCTCACGAAATTACTTTGCGTTATTATTTACAGAGTTGAGGAAAGTTAACAGGTTCGAGATATGACAAAAAATTGCATTAAATACCACCCCTTTTTAAAACGTATTATTAAGAAATGACCAGAGGCGCAGTGCAACCCCTTATTTTAGACAATTTCTCAAAATTGGAGCATAAACGTCAACATGTGCCGTTTCTTAATCATTATTTATGTAACTAATAACAAAATGTTTGTACAAGTTATGCATAATTGCATTCTCTAACTTGTTTACGAGATTTTTTTTCTAATTTTCATAGAGAAAATCTGTAAAGGTATTTTTTTCTTTATTTAGCACTTATTGTTTATTAATTATTTTTTTATTTCGATGACCACCCTGTTTACTTTATTTACTAAAAGTATATGAAATTTTCTTCCTGGCAGTAGTGAGTCAGTAGTTTTTTTTCTACTACCGTCTATATAAATGACCTTTGCGACCCTAGCACCACACTCGATAACGAAAGTAAACATTCGAGTTACCTGGATGCTAAGGCGTTGCTAGCTACGAAAGTAGAACTTTCGTGGCCAGGATAGAAAAATAAAGAAAAACAAATTTTAACGCTTCATAAGTTTGCATATACCTTGCGTCGGATTTCTTGGGGCACAAGCAATATTGGCTGCTTCTTGTATCTCATTTTCATCGCCATCAAACATAATTTGTTTATTTTAGTTTGAAACCAAACCAACCAAAAACTAAAATGTTCAATGACAGATAGTAAATGTTTCGTTGGCATGGAAAAAATTTTCACAAATAGTCTCCTAAATTATAAAATTTAAAAATCGTCAAATAATATCATGGAATAATTAGTTTTAAATTAATAAATCCCATATCTTTAGGTAGTAGAAAAAATATAATACATTACACGATGCCTTTTAGGTATTCGGTGTTTTTGAAAGGTCTCGGCTTCGCTTCGACCATTCAAAAATCACCTCACATCTAAAAGTAAACTTTCGCATCCAGTACTGTAAATAACTATTCTACTACCAAAAGATATTATGGGATTTAATAATTTAAAACTAATTATTTCATGAAATTATTTGATATTATTTTTAATAAATTTTATAGTTTAGGAGGCTGTCTGTGAAAATTGTTTCCATGCCAACGAAACAATTACTGTCTGTCATCGAGGTTATGTTAAACATTTTAATGTCTGGTGGTTTCACACTAAAATAAAAAATATGTTTGGTGCCGATGAAAATGGAATACAAGAAGCAGCCAATACTACTTGTGCCTCGCTTTTCCAACGTTTAGCAACACTTTAGAGTGTACACTTTTCATTGTAGCCCAGTCGATGAAGGTATTTACCCCCAAAAATTTGCAAACTGAATATTTTTTTTTTAATAAGTTCATGAAAGTGTATAGAATAATATCCTGAAAAGTTTACATTTCGCTCGAATGCAGAACATAAAAAAAAGTGAAAAAAAAATTTTTTTTCATTCATTTTTTCGAAATTTTGAAATTAAGTCACGGTTTTTCCGGAAAAAATAGTCAAGTGTACCGTTATAACTCGGAGCGAGATACATGCGTGCGCGCGTCTGAATGCGCATGACTGTTACACCGCCGCACTGAATTACATGTCACTAAATCAGAATTTGTTCAATCTATATGAGTGTTGGTTCATTAAATGACGGAAATTGTAGCTTTCTGATGCTTTTTTATTTTAAACAATACACGCAAAGGATGGATGGGAAAATATACTTAGATATATATTATCACGCCCGAACTCAATCGTCGCAATAAAAACTATAGAAAAAAATTAAAGGCCCTTTAAAAAAAATTCTTTCTTCATTGAGAACTGTTAAAAAGTATGTATACTTCATGATTATTATGGTTGTAGTAACGTGGATTCAAAAAAAGTACATCTCAAATTATTTTAATTTCCTTGCTTGATGATTTTCTTGATAAATATATATATATTGGAGGCTGTAATTTGCTTAGAAATTGACCCATTGGAAAAAATAAAATGTCATTATTTCGGAAAAAACGTATTGTACTGTTTCTGCGTGCTAAAAAAAAGGAGAAGAAGAAGAATCTGGTAATGACCAATACTGAATAATGTTGTATAGCAAACAAAAACAGAACACTATTAATAGAGTTGGACGCCAGATGGATTAGACCATCAAAAAAAAACTGACAGGCGAAAACACTCGTCACTGGCTAATTAAGCCAAAGCACAAGAAAGTTTGCAATCGTGCAGACAACTCCCTCCCAGTAGTCGGTTCCTGTGGATAAATTCCTGGTTTGGCAAAAGCAAATAAACAGTGATTAAAATGAAATAATTATAAATTTAATGTTCTGAATGGTTCTTATCTTTTCAAAGTACACACATAAAAGGTTTACAAAATACTATAAACTGAAAAAAAAAAATTAAAGAAAATTGAAATTGTTCTAATTAAATTTGGTTGCAACCTATGTCAATTAAAGAAAATGAAAATGTTTGTATTTTAAGGTACCTTGTAAATTTTATTTATATTGAAGACTTTTACCTCCACTCCTGAGCTTAGACGTCGCTCACTGAAATGATGGTATTTGTTGATGATGTTCAGACTCTATAAGGAGACGGTATCCAAATCGGCTAATTTTTGGTCCTGGGTAAATTTCTTGTTTGAAATTGATGACAAAGCACTTTATTTTAAATTTCACTTATGGATCCACTGGTATTAATTATGTACCTAATCACCTTTTTGGTTGAGAAGTATAACTGTAACCACACAGCTACGACTCTATAAACTTGGGATTGACAATTCTAATATTAACTATAACAAATTTTAATTATATAACGAAGAATACTTATATTTTGTGATTTATTTCAAAGCTCTTGTCACCTTTTTCCAAACCAAACTGACATTCTATTTTCTTGTCCGATTAAAATTCATAACTTTTTGGCATCTTAATAAATATTCTAGTTTTATACAAAATTTTCTTAATACTACTTAAAACTAAATAAAAACCCACTCAGAACTGCATTTAACTCTAACGCATAAATAAATAGTATTTAAACACATTACAAATAATTCAAATTGAAATCAATTCCTTCCTTCTCAAAAACACATGGTCAGAAGTCCTAAGTGCAAAGGTAATACTTCACAAAAATGTTCCTAAAAACAACTGCTATAATACCCTCTCACACCTGGACAATAATTCATGGCCTTGCAAAGCTTTTAAATAAAGTCCTCACAATGTTATAGCCGGAGTGGCTCAAAGTCAACTTTTTTGTTATGAAAGCGTCCCCCTATACCAACAAACCACAGATGAGGAGTGCATGCAGATACTAGTCTTTAATTAAAAGTTCATAGGACCTCATTAAGAGTAGTTATTTTCAAAACTTCACACTAATCGCTTTCTCCAAGAAGGGTTTTACAAGTTATTTTAATTAGTAATTTTGGGATGTTTTCCCACTTGGTTTTCACTTTTTAAAATGTTTTTCACACACAAGTCCTTTTTATCAGGTATGATTACTTTAATTAGTCTACTTACAGGTACAATATGAGGTTAAAGCACCTTAAAACTAGTAAAAAGTTATATTAACAAAGTTACGTGTATTTCATATTCAATTACGTCATATTTACTACCAGTTGCTATATTTAATGTTTTAATAAAATTCATTCACCTTAACCTATACAGAGAGAGACTCGTGTATGCAAAATTTCCATGCCTGGAGAATAGAACAGAGACGTGCAATGAGTGTTTAACTTCCAGTCTAAAAGCTTCAATTCTGGCTACAACTAGTTTATTAAGTTGTGATCGTGGATAACATAACAGTATACTTACTTTTCGAATGTTCAAACACAAATTCGTTTACTTGTATGCTTTTTTCGAAAATGTGATTAATCAGATCATGATAACAAATTGCTATTTTCACTATCTTATCCTTATAACTATGAAAATATCTTTGATTGTTTTGAATATAAATTCTGGAACTTCTCCAATGCATTAACAAATACATAAGGAATCTATTGGATATAGCTGACATGTGGATAGGTGTACTAGTAATAAATACAATTCAGTAAAGGCACGTAAAAATTCATGCGAGCGATTCAGCGTCTGTGTATACGTTCATAATTATATATTTTCCCTCCTTACTACTATTTATCCTGCTATTCACTAAGAAAAATGTTAAAAATGTGTAATCAGAAATAGTCAAAAGCTTTATTTTACCCGATAGAACTGCTAAGAATTTGAGGTGGTTTAGTATGCATTTAACCGTGCGTTTGGCTGCGCAGAGTGACGAAGTTATTTCACTATTTATTCCCAGGAATACCGTGGCTTTAGCGATAAATTTTATTAGGCCATTTTTTGTTTAGAAACACGTGGTCTATCCACCTCTATTTTTTGTTTGTTTTTTCCTACCCTGACTTAATTTAAAAATTTTGAAAAAATGGATGAAAAAAAAATTTTTTTTCACTTTTTTTATGTTCTGTATTCGAGCGGAATGTAAACTTTTCAGGATATTATTCTATACACTTTCACGAACTCATTAAAAAAAAAATTATTCAGTTTGCAAGTTTTTGTGGGTTTCACAATAAAATGTTCTCTGTCGTCTGGGTTATTGATGTGTAGCATGTTTCTGCTTTGAAGGTTGTATTAATTAAATACGAAATATTATTGTACTCCGTCGTATTCTTTTCGTTAATTAATTTTTAAGGGTGTCCAATCTGTATATTTTTTATTAAAAGTATGGCAGGTTTCTTGATTGGCATAAAGTCAACTTCCCATTATTATTCTCTTCCGTCAAATAGTTTTGTAAAAATAGCGCCACCACATAGCAGCCACCAAACTGACAGACAGACGGACATACAGATTGACGGAATCGAAAGACTTTAATTTTCATAATGTACATAGTCTGAAACGTGAAAATAAAAAATTTCAATACTTGTCTTTCGTAACGAGGAAGTAAAAGAGATACTTTAAACTTTAAAACATTGAAAATATTAATACCATCATGTGCTGTTGCAATTGTGTGATCTTTGTAATGCTAGGCTTAGTGCTATATTCTGTGTTATATAACGAGGCTCAACGGTCTTGCTTTTCTTCTTGATCGTGGTTGTTGGAGTTAAACGTTACGATCTTAGACCAGGCCAGATGACAAACTGAGGAAACTTTATCACAGAAAGCACAAGAAAGAAGGTAAGAGAAAAGAGTAATTATATATATTCAGGGTGTGGTCTACAACTAATTGGGCCGTTTCTCGCATCCTAAGCGCCACACTCTCTTATTCATCCATTTAGTTTCACCCAGTCTCTTCTTTCCATCGCCTTCATCACTCCGTCCATCCATTCTCTCGCAAGTCTACCTTTTTTCTTTCTTCTTTCTGGGGGATACCACTGCCTCACTCGTTGAGGTCATCTGTTTAGTTCCATACGCCTTAAATTGTCCATACTACAGCAGTCTTTTCTTCTCTATGTCATCTATAATTGTTTCTTCCGTGTTCATTCTTTCTCTTATTTCGATATTTCTTATATGTTCTAGCCTAGACACCCTACAGCTTCTTCTCAACGCGTCCATTTCCACCGCAAGCAGCCTTTCCGTACTTTTTTTTTTTGTTATTTCCCACGTTTCTGATCCATATGTCACTATGCTTTGAACAACGTTTTTATAAATTCTTTTTTTTTGTCGGCTTCTTTATTTGTTCTGACCACCAAATCTAGTTTAGCCTAAAAAAGGGTAATTACTTAGTTGAAACCATAAAAGTAAACTCATATTTATTATTTCTAACACCTAACAAAAACAATTTAATATTCTGCAATAACGGTGACCAAATTAAACATGAAACAGCGATTAAAAAATGGGATTTTGACGGTCTGGTGCCATAATCAGATTGTACAAAATTACAGTCGGAAAAATCTAAATAAATAACTAGTGAATTTCTATTTTTCAAAGCCAGAACCCAAAAAAACGCGAAAGAGAGTGATGTCACGTTTACCATATAATGAGCTCCTTCCAGTCGTAATTCAGTAGCCGGTAGCACAGTTAGAAAATTTAAAAAAGCCATAAATTAACTTAGACATAGAAGCCCACGACTTTGTTGTTAAATCTAAAAAATAATTTGTTTGACATAAAAATAAAGAGTCTGTTTTCGTTGGACACTCGTTACTGGTTGCTCGGGCATGATAAAATGCTTTGATGTCTGCAAATGAAAGTGAAAAATTCCATACGACATATAATAACTGAACCCTGGGAATGTCTTAATTTACCTACACACATGTTTATAAAATATGTCACTAACAAGAACCAAAATTAATTTACTCGTTCGTTTTGAAATAAATACTTGTTGCTATGTCGTTAAACAAGATGTTCATTTATCTCTTATATTTTCTATTTATTTATTCCGGTAATCATTCTCAAGAAATTTATTACAAATTTTAAATTTATAGTTATAATGAACTATTCTGATTGCTATGTGTTATATAACGGATGAATCATTTAATTATACATTCAACTATGTAGAAGGTGAGTGCATAAAATGTTGATGTTATTTAAAATAATTCCTAAACTTTAGTCTTTATTTAAACTAATTGTAATATGTTATTATAATCAAGATAGATAGTACAAAGTTAATAAACTATTAAAACGGTCCGCGTGTGTTAGAAATGAGCGCAGTAAATGAAAAGGTAATTGTTTCGTGAGTAGAAATAGAGCAGCTATGTATATACCAGGTTGTAATAACTTTAAGAATCAAAAATGTAACGTAACATAACAAATCGCTGCCCAAGGAATCAGGGCCGGGCTCAAGGGGGGGGGGGGTAGTTGTTCGGGCAGTTGGTTCCAAACGCGGTTGGCGTTGGCAAAATCTAACTAATCATCACATACAAATATATAATTTGAATTTTACACTAACTCCCACAATCGAGAAATTAACACAGTAATTATTATTAAGCGATTGGCAACCCTGTAAATATTTTATTTTATCAGTAGTGTGTTTTCCATTGAAGCTAGGAAAGCTTCCCTTACATGACACGGAATCCCTATTTTTAATATTAATTTATTATACATAAATTCATTTACTAAAAATACTAGAACTAGCAATGATTTTTAAATAGAATCTATATGTTTCTACTACTGATCTAATATAATATTATCAGGTCTACATACCTATTAGTTTTGTTTGGTGGTGTTTTGATATTATGATATTAGACAACAAAGTCTAACTTGGTATTTATGGAACTTTTTCCTGTTTCCACCTATTGTAATAATTTTTTATTGTATTGACGGCTTTGGTCAATCATTTCGACGTGTCCCACACCATGTTTACTGTATGGTCTTTTGGACAATAAAGTTCATTATTATTATTCTTTTTCTTTACTTTATTTAGGCTAATTTTTTTTCTCATTTTTAATATGATCAAAGACCTATTTTTGTTTAACAGTTCTCATTTTTTTATTTTATTAAACCAAGGATTTTTTTAATTTCTTTTAATTAGTAAGTATTAGGTTTAGGTACATGATGGTCCAACGATGATTGAACAAGGGCATTTTTCAAATGATACAAATGTTTATGTCGAAAACCAAAAAAGACATTCGATATATTTTTTTTCGCAGAAGCCAAAAATGATCATAAATGAAAACAAATAAATTGAAAACAAAAGATTTATGACACAAAAATACTGGGCTCGGGCTCATATGGAAAACCTGAGGAGCGTGGAAAAATTCAGGAAATTTTAAAAATCCTAAGAAAATCATGGAAATCTCAGTGAATTTTAAATATTTCGCAAAAATCATGGAATTTTGAGGCACAATATGAAAAACAATAAACTACTTACGAGTTCCTACTGTTATTATACTCTTCGCAAATACGAAAACGAAGAGTATATTGTATTTGATCGGCACATTTCTAAAATCGTAAATATCGCCCGCAGACAAAAAATTTTCATATCATTGTCTTAGTGAACTAATTCTGAGCGACTTTCAAAATGTTCGTCCGTCCGTCCGTCACGTTTCTTGTAAGCACGATAACTCGAGAAAGAAAAATCCGATAGTACTGAAATTTGGACAGTAAGTTAGTGTTAGCTAGAGGAAGAACCCTATTGTTTTTGAACAAAATCAATCAGTGAAAAAATGTTATTAATAATTAAAATTTGAAATTTTTTTGTTTTTTATTTTTATGTTTTTGTAATTGAATAGAAATCTGGTGAAATGATTTCATTTTAATATTTAAATATTTATATATTTTACAAATATACATTTCATAATGTAATATACAACCGTGGAAATATGATTTTAGCTCGTCTCTTATAATGTAAAAATTTACGTTTTTTTACGTGTTAAGTGGTGGTGTAGTTCTTACGCTTTTGACTCGGAATCCAAGGGTCCCGGGTTCAAAACGCAAATGGGGTATGGTATAGTTTTTTTTTAATTTTTACTTTATTTTACATTAAGTCTTTTACCAACTAAGTTAGTACTATAAAATTAAAAATGTCTAAAACTAACATCATTTACAAACAACTGCAAAGAATATCCTATAGAATGTGTAACAGTTATATAAAAAGTTCAGTGAACAGGCGAAGAGTACGTTTTTAGCTTATTTTAAATTATATTTAAATTGCAACCTTCTGACGCTTGTATGAAACAAATTATTTTTTTTTTATAAAATCGAAAATTAAAATAAAAATCACCTTTAACATATTAATAATTATTATTATTTGTCATTGAAAAACATTTTATTGTCATGGAAAGCCTGAAAAATTCAAGGATTTTTTTCAGCTATGTGAAGTCTGAACCATGAAATAGCATATTTTATATTCGTTTTTTTATTATAACTTTTGGATTCGGCGGAAAAATACATCAAATGGTAATTTTAGTTTTTGTTATAAACGTTTCTATCGCCGGAAAAATGTCCTTGTTCCGTTAGGGCACCCTGTACATTGTACATAGTGAATTTGAATTTGATTTAATTTTTTTAGTTTTAGTAGCTTTTCCCATAAAAAGTTTTTATTTTATTGAAATTATGCACTGTAAAGGTATATGAGTTGGCTTTTTTTTTTTCATCTTCTCCCCCCCCCCCCCCCCCAAAGTAGTAGGCTTCGGTACGGCCCTGCAAGGAATCACTACTTCCACATCCAGATTTTCCATCCAAGTTTCTCACAACGAAATGATTTTGTGGAAATAACTGTTTATGGAACTTTAATAATATAATATTTGAAATTGTCTACCCTGAAAACGATATCTCACTTTGGTAGTGGGGTGGGGGTGTTGGTGGTGATAGGTAGAAGTAAAAAAATATTTTGAGGTTTTTGGTGCTTGTACACATACGCAAATCACAATTTTCTCACCCTCTTTAATAATGCCAAAAAATGCCAAAACATTTTTTGAGACCATCTTGTATTACTAAATACCAATTTTATTGACCCTTACCTGCTTGATTTATCTATTTACCCCCATTTACCCCAATTTACCCCCAACCCTTCAACGAAGATGAAAATATTGTTTAGTTCCAGATCACGTTAAAATACATACGTGTACCAAATTTCAAGTCAATATCTTAAATGGTCCCAGAGTAATCGTGCGCACAAAAAAAAAGTTAGGCAGACAGAACGACAGACAGAATTTTTTTGCGCTCAAACTTAAAATCTCGACGTTTCATGACATTCTAAGCCTAGAATAATAAAAACTTTCAATTTTTTTTTGTCGTTATTATACTTCCACTGAATGTGGAAGTAAAAGTATTCGTATAATTTCGAAAAAATCAACGGTTTTCAAAAAAATGCACTTCTATTCGGCAAGATAAATCGGGTAATGCTCCACCAATTTCTTGAAGGAAAGTAATTATTTATAAAAACTGATAAAATTACTAGTGAATATCCTATTTCCGGCTACAAATAAATCACTATAAACTTTGAAAACTACAGTTTTTTCGTAGGCTGACTACAGACGTCATCATTGCAAAATGTTCAGGTTTTCAAACTAGATGTTGTTTGACCCAACAGTTGACATCAGAGAATTTGAAAATATCTGCACCATACTTCTTGAAGTCTGATACTACTTTGAATGGTAGGGGTGTAATAGCCGCCAGTGACCGTGGTAATGTGTAGATAAACCGCGCCACCCGCAGTACGCCAGTGATTTTCAATTTTGAATAAGTTCTACCCTTCCGATCGCTTTGAAAGTTGGATATATTTTAAAGGGGCATATCAACATTTATTTGAAAGGAAATGTTGGGCGTGCCTTGAGAACGTCCCCTAGAATTTTTTTTTTATTTTGAAAAAATTCTTTCACCACTTCTTTCCGACAAATGGACTCAATAATTTTTTCCTACGTTTGTGCCATCAAAAGCCATAACATATACTTTTTTTATGAAAATCGGTTTATTCGTTCTTGGTAAAAATGTTTTTTCCGTTTTCCTTTTTATCCCCATATTTCCCGTAAAAATGGTTTTCCAAAAATGATATTTTGGGAAAGAGTATCAGCGGGTAGGAATGTAAAAAGTGCCCCTGCACTTACCGAACTAAAATGGCTTCCATAAGATGTCTCGTATGCTGACTGTCTTGTGTACAAAATTTTAAGCTCTTGGATTCTGCATGGGGTGGAAAGAAAATAATTTACCCCTAAATGTTTTATTTTTGTTCTCACCGCCTATTTGACGGCTCGCTTTGTAATTTGGCACAAATAATATTAGTGTTAGGATAGTTTATTTTAAAAAATATTACTCTTCTACGATGATTTTATGCATTAAAAAAAAAATAAAATATTTTTTCAATGGCCTGAAGGATGACTACCCTGTGTGACACTATTACCATATTTTGATATAATATGTATTTAAACTATAACTATAACATATAACAGTTACAGTTTTATTAATGCTGTGGAACAGGATAAAAATAAACAAAAATTATCTGAACTTGCAATATTACGAGTATATTATTTAATATTTAGATAGGTTATCATATAATTCATTCATGTTTAGTTATTTCACTTCCGATAAGACATCTCAAAGAAAAAGAAGAACAAGAAAAGCGACGTCGAGAAGAAAAAGAAGAGCAAGAAAGAAGACGTCAAGAGGAAGAAAGGCGGCGTCAAGAAGAAAGACACGAATTGAAGGAAATAATGGAAGACCTGGAAATAAGGCGTCATGAGGAGAAAGAAGAACGAGAAAGACGCCAGGAAGAACAAGACGCTATGAACTCAATCACTAACGAAATCAAATGGACGACCAAAGCTCATGGACAATGTACAAGAGACAATTTGAGGTGGCTGCAAGTGCGAATAACTGGGATAACGAGGAAAAGGATATGGCATTAGTTCTGGCGCTAAGACGCCAAGCCTCAGAGTTACTTCAGACCATCCCGGTGGAGAAACAAAGGGACTTCAAAGTTTTGGAAGCTGCATTAGACTTGAGATGTGGTGACCAACACCTTGCCCAAGTATACCAGGATCAGCTAAAATTAATAACGCAAAAGGTTGGGGAAAGCTTACAAGAATTCGAAGCTGCGATAGAGAGACTGGCACACCTGGCATATCCGAATGCACCAAGAGAATTTCAGGAACAACTAGAAGTGGGAGCCTTTTTAGATGGTATCAGGGCCGAAGAGGTCGGGCGAATTCTTAGAATATCACGGTATCAAAGTTTTAGCGAGGCTTTGGTGTGTGCCCTCGAAGTAGAAGCTGCCTTTAAAGACACCCCGCGGTCAGAAGTGCGTGCTCTGGCAGTTGAAGAGGCACTAAAAATACAAAATAAGTCATTTTTCAATTGGCTGCCGGACCGCTGGCTACTCACGCCCCCGCTCTGCAGCAGCCGCATCTGTCTTACAAATCTCCGTAGCTCCATCTACTGTTACGTTCTCATATATAGTATCTTATCTTCGGAATTTTAAGTGTGTGTAGCGTACTTGTGGTTTTCTTATGTTATTTGTATTGTACCTAATACTTAATTTTTCCCTTTTTAAAAAACTTAGATAGTAGTTAGTGTTATGCACGAAATGGAAAGTTCTACAACGGATAGCAATAGTTTTGAGAAAAAAATCAGCTCACTTAATTTAAAACGCAAAACAGTATTATACAATGCATAATATGCAAAAAATTGGAGGTACTATAATCGAATCAACCAATAAAACTTTCTTTACTGCCACAGTTAGATGAGGAAAGTGACTTGGATAAATTATTTTGTTTTTTATGAGTTATCATGTTCCTAATGGTTAATAAAATAAGTCTTATAGATGTTCATATGTAATGATAATAAAAGCCCGTCTAATGCTCTAAGTGAATCCCATTGCGACCACAAAGCCTTCAATCCTACTCCTTTGTTGGAGACATCCTTCCATTCTGGTCGGGTTCTTTTTCCTTTGCTCGCAATATGGGTCCAATTTCTGCATCACTCAGTTACCCTTGTCTGAATGAATTATATGATTACCTATCTAAATATTAAATAATATACTCGTAATATTGCAAGTTCAGATAATTTTTATTTATTTTTATCCTGTTCCACCGCATTAATAAAACTATAACTGTTATATGTTATAGTTATAGTTTAAATACATATTATATCAAAATATGGTAATAGTGTCAAACAGGGTAGTCACCCTTCAGGCCATTGAAAAAATGTATTATTTTTTTTAATGCATAAAGTCATCGTAGAAGAGCAATATTTTTTAAAATAAACTCTCCTAACACTAATATTATTTGTGCCAAATTACAAAGTGATCCGTCAAATAGGAGGTGAGAAAAAAAATAAAACATTTTTTTCCACCCCATGCAGAGTCCACGAACTTAAAACTTTGTACACAAGACAGTCAGCACACGAGACATTTTATGGAAACCATTTTAGTTCGATAGGTGCGGGGGCACTTTTTACATTGCTACCCGCTCATACTCTTTCATCTAACACTACTATCAACTTGTGCTCAAAATCTCAACCCGATTGGTGCGGGGACAGCTAACACGTGCTTATCCTGCTATGTCCTTTTCACAGTTTAATATACTTCACGAACTAAATGCGGATTATTGACACATTAAATTACAAACAATTAATTATTCAACTGTTTAGGAGATTTCTTTTTATTACCTATCACCTTGAGTAAGCCTATTATGAATGATTAAATATTTTGTTAATTGATACCCTATTACTTATTGGGGTTACAAATTGATCTTAAAAACGTACCAGAATTATACGCTAGTCGGAATAGCTTTTTTGAGCGAAATGTCGTTTACCTGCATTTTTTTTTCTTAAAGTATAGTTTTGGATGTAAAGAAACATATGCCAACTATCCGCACGCGTGATAGGTGGGGCAACACACTTTAAAATTCAAAATTTGGTAATTTTTTTACCATTTTTCACTTTATTTGCAATATACCTCGTATATGAAGCATTGTTGAAAATATATCAAGAAATAGAAAAGTTGAGAAAATTAATTTTGAACATTTTATTATTCTTGACGTATTCCCAGAAAATTCTTCGCTTAAGAGCTACAGACGAAAGAAAAATGCTACGTCTCTATTTTTTTATTATTTTTTTTAAGTGGATATAATAAATATTAATACGAAATATATCATCGGTGTAACATAAATTATTTTAAATGTCCAATTTACAGTTTAAATAAAATATATTTACAGAACTATTTATAATTTACATGTTAAACAGAAAAAAAAATAATAAAACTTTTCAGGTATTGAGGAATTGAAATGATGGGAAAATAAATCAACAAATATATATTTTCACAAACAGACTATTTATTTTATGCATAGTACAGCATACATGCGTTTCACGTATAACTTATTTTACAAATTGATCTACTACATTGTTAAATCAATTTTCGATTTTGGACTAATTGTAGTAACCTCCCACAATTTTATTATGGGGAGGTTAAAACTGAAACATTATGATAAATAAACACCTACGGTGCAGATTACGAACTACTTTGTGTGAGACGACAAGTGAAAACTTTCATTGTTTGCTTGTGTCATAATTATTGTTTTGCGTTGTTTTTATTGTCGATTGGATTCAATTAAAATTGAAAACAATGTGAATCAATATTGTTCAGTGTTAGTCTTGGGTAAAAAAAACCCAACTTAAGCTTCCATTTGTTTCCCGAAGCCGGCAAGCACCGCGTGAAGATGGATAACAGTTTTGAGGGGAAGGATTTTGTGGACAGGCTAAAAGCCTGGATAATAAAATTAAAAATTGGAAAGCCAGTGACAAAGTACATGAAGGTTTGTTCACTTCATTTCACAGAAGATGATTAAAATAACAATATCCTTCATGAATTTACTCTGAAGAATTACGTCCTAAAATATCGCTTTAATACATAATAAAATCATTGCTATACATATATTTTCATTGAAATTATTTATAAAATACCTTTTAAATCACCAAAAATACAAAGATTTAAATGTAAACAAAACACCTCTCACACAGGAATTAGTTCCGATGTCAACCACACAGGCGCTGCAATCTTAATTTCAGACGTATACACAGCTGCCAGACTAATGGACATCCGCCAATTATACTTTCACTCTTTAGTAGTAAAAACATACTATGAAGAAAAGAACTTGGTATATCACAAACACCAAACCAGATATAAAAATGATTGTAAATTTTTGTAAAAGAATATCAAAAACCATTGGCCAGAGAAGTCATAACTTCCTTGCTCCGAAAATATATAATTTTTTACCCACTGAAATTAAAAACAGAAAATAAGGTCATAAATTTAAAATAGTTTCCACCAAACAAAATGAGAACTGAAAGAAAAAAAATAATGATTTTATAGATTTAAAAAATAAATAATTAATTCACAGTGGACGATTTTAAGCACCTGAAATTTAGCAGTATATGCTTATCTTATGTCTTATATTGTATATCATTGTTGAAGTACTTAGTATTACCTATATTTATTTTCTTTTTCTATAATGTGTATACAGGGGCGCAGCCAGGGGGGAGCCATGGAGCCCGCCTCCCCCCTCCCAAGCCGTCCTCCATGAACCAAATATAAAGACGCATAATCTCTATCAGTACAAAGCAGTATTCAAACTATCCCTTGAAATAAATATTTTGTAATTAATGCCACTATTATCTAGTAGAGGAATCTATACACATCCGTTTACAAAAATTTTCTGAAAAGTTTTCCTCATCCTCTAAAGAGGCCGGTTCTATTGCCCCCCCCCCCCCCAGATGAATTTTCTGGCTGCACCACTGTGGGGGGTTTAGTTTATTTACCATAATATTTCAGATTTTAGCAATTACATTGTAGTAGATCAATTTGTTAAATAAACTTATTATATTCTATTAAGTTACATATGAAACGCATATACGCTGTACTATGTATAATTAGTAGTTTGTGCAACAAGAGTGGATATGATATCCATATCGCATGATAAAGAAGTTTGAGCACGACGCCGTAAGTGGAGTGCTTCAAATCTTTTGAGTGCGATATGGATAATCCACTCGAGTTGTACAGTATACTTTTTCTACGACCAGATTAGAAAAACTACAAAATTTATTAAACATTAATATATTACACAAATACACACTGACAGTTACTTTGACAGCTTGCGCACTAATTTGATTTTAAAACGAATAGTTGTCTATGTACTTAATACACGAACTGTGATTGGTCGGTTTCGTTTTATATCCATCCTAGAACTGATATGAAATATATCCGTTCAGTTAACTGGAATTGCTTACTTATCCATTCTACAGACTGTACAGAAAACAGCAAATTTACATAAGGGAGTAGAAAAAATATATAGTCTGTTTGTGAAAATATACATTTGTTTATTTATTTTCCCATCATTTTAATACCTCAATACCTGAAAAGTTTTATTATTTTTTTTTCTGTTTAACATGTAAATTATATATAGTTCTGTAAATACATTTTATTTAAACTGTAAATTGGACATTTAACCGTAATTTACATTATACCGATGATAAATTTCGTATTAATATTTATTATAATCACTTTAAAAAAAATAAAAAAATAGAAAAGTAGCATTTTTCTTTCGTCTGTAGCTTTTAAACGAAGAATTTTCTGGGAAAATCTCAAGAATAATAAAATGTTCAAAAGCGATTTTCTCAACTTTTCTTTCTCTTGATATATTTTCAAAAAATGCTTCATATACGAGGTACATGGCAAATAAAGCAAAAAATGGCAAGAAATGGAAGATTTTTGAATTTTAAATTGTGTTGCCCCACCTGTCACGCGTGCGCATATTTGGCATATGTTTCTCTACATTCCAAACTATACTTTAAGAAAAAAAATTGCGGGTAAACGACATTTCGCAAAATGATCCTTTTTCAGTCTATTCCGACTGGCTTATTAGGATTTACCCAGACCACCTAGCCTCAATAGAATTTTTAAAATTTTTGTTATAAAATTACTTGACTTTCTTTTAATCGTTCTGAAATCCATATTTTTGTACATTTTGCTTATATTTTTGTGTTATTTTCGAATATTGTATAGATATTTCAAAAAAATATATACAGGGTCGTGTTTTTTAGAGGTAAAGAATTTTAGTTACTCCGAACCTGGATTTCATGTCTTACGTGTATTTCTGAAGGATAGTTATTCCATTCCCTGTCAAAGTAATGACAAAAAGTAGTTGCCAAAAATTATAAAACACCCTGTAACTTCGTAGTGAAGGCCCAATGAGATGTTATGATTACCACTGATATTCTCTATCTCATGATATATATGTAATAGATTTTCGAAATCTGAACTTGCTAATAAGTAGTTCGAAACGAAGCAGTATGAAACATTGAATATATAATAATTTTTAAAACAACCGAGGTACCCCGCGCACAGTTTTAGCAATTTTAATAGCAGCAACCGTAAATCTTATCGATAATGGTGTAAGTCTTTGAGAAGAATTGAGAATGGAGTGCTATTAGAGAATTGGCTATTATGTCGCCGCGGTGGCCGAGCTTTGCATTAATGAGATGTTGTTCCCATAGTCTCCTATCTCTGATCGGGATCTCATCAGCTGTCTCGTTGCGGGGAAGTGAATTAATCTCCGAGAGATGCATACATGCTACCTACACTCAAATACACGACATAACAAAAAAATACTGTGCTTACATTATCTCGGAGGAATATGCTCTGGTACCGAGTACTGTATAGACGGCCGGCATATTGTTAATTTACCATAAGAGGAACAGTACTATTACGTGTTAATAGGGACAACTAGGCTGCATTTCGAGATATTCATTTAACGAATTTATTTATGTTAGTGGGATGTTTAGTGAGAATTGAATTTGGATACAAATAAAATGAAATAAAATAATGCAGGTATTTCTGCAGTAAAAAAAATCAAGTTGTAATAAACATTATAGATAAAGAAGATTATAGATAAAGAAGAAGGAAAATAATTTAGTCATATTCTATAGGTAGTATAAATATTTGAGTAAAAAACAATATTTTTTTATAATAGAAATTGTTATAGGATCGTTATTTTCTATTTGGTGTTCATTACTTTGGATACGGTTAATGAATAGGAATAACGGAAACCTTTTTATCTTTTGAAATACGTATCAAGTATATCGAAAAGAAATTGAGATAAAGGATGGATACAACTTTTTTATAAAGGATGGATACAACTTTTTTTGTTAAGATTAGCAGTTTTCAAGAAAAACGTATTTGAAAATATGGTGTAAAGTTAGTCTCTTCTCAGCCTGCCGTAAGCAATGTTTTAATAAAACTCACATTAAATGAACTAGCGCCTACTTAAGCCAATAAAAATACGGTAGAGAAATTGTAGACGACCAACAACGGGGAAGGAAACAGTAATATCGTCCTCTCACACGTCCATTTATGGTGACGCACAGTTTACAGACCACTGATAAACAGTAAATTAAATATAAGGATAAACATATAATGAAACAATTCTAAATCTATAACATCCTATAATAATTGGTTTATGTGAGCATAATCTTCAGAAGCAGGCGTTGCAAGAGATTAATTGGCAGAGATTCAGTTTTAGTAGCTGATTGATAAAATTGTTTGTAGTTCTGATATGGCACGAAAAGCCAAAAAGATACGATTTAAATCACAAATGACTCCGCATGACGAACATATTTTTGTATCCAGTCCTCTTTAAGTGTTATGCAAATCAAGCATGGCTAAAGCTTAATATGTATAGAGACGTTAGTGATAAATTTTATTCTTTCCTCTAAATGTTGATGCCAAGGATATATATTTATACCATATTCAATTTAGGTATGTTGATTATTTGGGATGTCATTTTTAAACTGGCTATAATATTTCTAACACTTAATGAACACGCTTTTTAATCAAATTCAGCCTATCAGATAGACATATATCGAATTGTTGGTTTTTCCCCAGATTAGCATTTTCTTTGAAAAGTTTGTCTACATGTTCATTGTAAGGAATGCCTACTTGAGATTTTAACCAAATAAACTATAACATGTTTCATATGGAGTAATATTCGAGGATATACTAATTAATGTTGAAGTAACTATTTATACTTGTCCTTTTTAAATTTTGCGGGACACGCATGAAGTCATTCTAAATTAAAATTAGATACGTTAAGGGTATCTAATTATTCATTTATTTCACGGAAACTAGAGTAAATGGGTGGAGAGTATTTTATCGATCAATATTTATTAGTTAAGTCCTGTATACTTAATTGAGAAAACTTAGATGTAATAAAGAGATTTTCATATTCTTAGAATTTTTTCGTTTTAGAATATATTCCCCACTAATATTTTCTTCGAAAAAAAACAAAGGTAGCTCTGAAGCTTCTGCGAATAAAGAGACAAGCGACTTGGAGTTCCCGACTCCAAGCATATTAGAAGGATTAAAATCAATGTAAGTGTTGGCAATGCTGATAGTCTCATCGTAATTTCTAAAAATTCTGACTAGAGAAATCTTGGTGTTATTAGTAGAGTTGGGTTCTATAATCCAGTGAAAAATTATATTCATATAATTAGGCAGGAGCAAGGGCAGGAGGAACAGTGTTTCCCCTGAAGCAGTAACTTTTCCTAGAAATTAAAGCTCCATAATATTGCCAAGACACTTGAATACTACACTCAAATACTATCTCCCGACGTGCCTTTCGCCAACCATATTGGCAGTATCTGGAGGTGATTAAAACACTGTCTCAGATCGATGAATCGTGACCGGATAATCAATAAAACGAATTATTTTGGATAAAACCTTTGCCACCGTTCATTTAAAATTTTTCAAATTTAAGCCTTCAAAAGGATTAAAAGGATTAAATTTAAGTTATTTATATCTATTCCATGATTGTTATCAAAAGGCAACGCTAGGCTTCCCAGTTCTTCAATTTTTGAGATGGGCCGTATGTTACTTGAATATTATTACAATTTGATGTTTTGTTTGTCCAAAATACTTTAAATCTTACTTACAACTAATTTAGTAAATTTCGGACCTTTCATTTGATTCAGTTTTATCTTTTGTGCTGCCTAAAAGCTATTGCAATTTATTACTCGATGGATGAGCAATTGTCATATCTAAGTTTTAAAAAATCCTACTTAGATAACAGGAACAAAGGTGTGAGTCATATGAAACGAATGGGCAACTACCATTTTCAGATACATTAGTAATTAGGAATAGTAAAAATGAATGGAAATTTTATATGCATAGAAAAGACACACAAATGTCTTCTTCATTTCTTGATTCATCGTTTATGAAATCTCTCTAAATGATCAGAAGTTTGCGAAAGGGAATGGATGAATACCCCGTAAGTTTAGTTAATAAATTAATTAGAAAACGCAAATTTAAGGAACTCCAGAACTCCTCGACTTTCCAAACCAAACGGAATTCAAAATATGTGCCAGTTCCATATGAAACCCACTTTACCCATGACCTAAGCAGGGTTATTAAAAATTTAGATATGACTGTTGTTCTTCCATCGGAAAATAAATGGCAACAACGTTTAAGTGACTCAAAGAATGCAACTGACTCAAGTGTAAGGTCCGAAATTTACGAAAATAGTTGTAAATACTTGTAATTTGAAGTATAAACAAGTAAGTAAACTAACAAACATCAAATTATAACAAGATTCAAGGAACATACACTGTAAAAAATAGGGGTTTTACCGTTGCGTGTAAAATTTTAATGTAACATTACCCGCAAGAGAGTGTAAAATTCCATTTACCAGGGAGGATTACCCAAAATATAAGTTAAATAGAAATTTTAAGTTATATTAAAATCTTACACGCAACGATGGTAAAACCCTCATTTTTTACAGTGTACATATGGTCTATCTCAAAAATGGAAGAAATAATGAAAAGTCTAGTTTAGGCAACTCAAAGGATAAAATTTAATCAAACGAAAGGTCCAGGATTTACGAAATTAATTGCAAAAACTGTAATTTTAAGTGTGTTGAATAAACAAAACACCCAATTATAACAAGATCCAAGGAACATATGGCCTAACTTGGAAGAACTGAAAAGTCTGCAGTTGCTCCACATGTCTTTGTTAACAATAATAGAATAAATATCAATAACTTTAACTAAAAATGTAAAAAGTAATAGATGGCTTGATGTTTTTGAAAGTTTAGAAATTAAAAAACGTAAAAATAGTGTGCGGCAGTTTAGCTAGGATATTTCAACATATTGTGCACTTTTTGATAAAAGCATCAAATTTGGCATAGAGATAGACCGATGTAATATGAACAATTTTGGATATGGACCCATCCGCCAACTGCCACCTGGCGGCCGTGGCGGCTACTTTCCAAAATGGCCGCCAGAGGACACCCGAAAGACAACAGAAGTTAGATAAAGTTTGCTGCTGAAGGTTTTACTGAATGTTTATTGAATGTTTTGAATGGAAACATGCCAGATAGTTTGTAAGTTATATATATTTATTTAATAATTTTATATTTCACATTTCAAATTATATTGAAATTATTTTAAAAAATACAATACAAAAAATACAATACCATAATTTAACTTTATAATATGACTCTGGAGTATATTGTATGTGAAATTTTTAAAGTAAATTAAAGATTAATGGAAAACTAAGATTTATTACATTCAAATAAACTTTATCATTTCTGTACATTTTCCATATTGCATTAAAAAATTAAAAGACAAAGTATTAAAAATCTGTTTTACAGTCCCAGTACAGAATACTGCCAGTTCAGAACATTCATTTTAAGAATACGACTTCAGTTCTCAGAACACTCCCTGTCGCGTCGCAAGCACACAGTATGCATTCCAGACAGGCCTTCTTGCACTTGCACTTTTTCATACAGTCTTTGCATTTGCAAGAGACGAGCTCTCTGCAGATCTGGGATGCTTCGGGTAGCGTTGTCCAGAGAGGTTCATATACCCCGCTGGTCTTGATTCAACCCCAGTCGGTTAGTGAAGGCAGTGTTAGTGCAGGAACCAGGGCCTGGCCCCACACATGTCCGCCCTGGTATACTGCTCTTCGGACGTGCTGCTCCAGGGCTGCCCTTGTCGGTGGGATCAGCTGGACGTTGCTTTTCTTTGCAAACAGTTTGCGACGTGCCTTGTCGATATCGGTGTCTGTGCTTGTTCTGTCATAAAGCAGTATGATGAACCTCAATGGTGTGCATTAATACGATCTGGTGCAGTGGAGAGAAGAGTGAGTGTCTGGGTCAGCTCAGGTAGCACTGTCCACACTGCCCATGCTGTCCTCTTTCCATGTCCGGCGAAGCAGCCCATCAAAGCATGAAACATCGTTAGTGCCTGAGCTTTCTCAGGACCCAGAGCCAGAGCAATCTCATGGCTGCCAAGAAGCGCAACGTCTTCCCCGAGCCGAAGGACAATTACACTTCAGTTTCCTCATTCAAGGTGCGTGCCAGAGCCACTCTCAGGACAACAACATCAGTGTCAACTGTGCAGATAAGGATCTTCTTGTGACCATCGTGAGCAGCGTGGGCGGCATGCAACATAATGCGGGTGTCGGCCTCCTCCTGGTTGCAAGGAGCCAGTGCTGAAGTATCCAGAAGCGGTGGCTTTCTCAAGACATCATCTCCTTTAGTGATGAGCAGCTCCCTGTCTGCAAGCTGGAATGAGCCGTAGAGGAAAATATATATATAACTTATATTATTACTTCAATAAACATTCAGTAAACTTCAGCAGCAAACTTTATCTAACTTCTGTTGTTTTTCGGGTGTCCACTGTCGGTTATTTTGGAAAATGGCCGCCACGGCCGCCAGGGGGCAGTTGGCCGATGGCGCCACATCCAAAATTGTTCATATTACATCGATCTACCTCTGTGCCAAATTTGGTGCTTTTATCAAAAAGTGCACAATAGGTTAGCTAATCCGCTGTACTATATGAATAGTGACAAAGGCTCTATCCCAAATAGTCCCCTTTATTGATTATCAGGCGAAAACCTCGCATTCGTATGAAAAAAATTTCCCATACGATTTTTTTGCATATTCACGTTCGGGACATGCCCCTGAATAAGGATCAAGATTTTGCCGGACGAAAATCTGGTCTCAGTTTTTTAAACCAACTTTTTTTCTATAAATTGCAAAAATTCCTTTTTATATGAATATCTATTTCAAAAATGAAAATAAAATGTATATAGACTGTGTACTTAATCTTAGTGGCACCCTTAAAAGTTTTAGTATAGACATAGGAACATTTTTAGTGATATTTCAGTTTTAATAATCTCTAGATGATGGCAGCATGGTAGACGAAATGCGCATCGAGTGATAATATTCGAGTGTAGGGTTCAAAAGTTATGAAAATTACTTTAGAGTCAGCGTCACACCATAATAGTATTTTAGATATTTTTCTATTGACAGATGTTTCTAAGTGGTTTAGTATTCCATCGAACGTTGTATATATCTAGAGAAAAGAAAAGTTTCTACTATATAGATGGTTTGTACGATGCTGTTTTAAGAGCAGCAAAAAGAAGAAAAGACAAAGCACATCCTGGCGTGTAAATGTCACATAGATATGAAGTAAATAATCGCTACACCATTATATTTAGTGCAAATATAAACGTCAGGCGATTCGAGTCAACTACATTGCGATTTTTACGGCTTCTCCATGTAATATCAGGCTAGGCCATGGATGTTGACAAGTGGCGGCGAGACTTGATGCTCGCGTGTTATTGCCAAGGCACGCCGTGATCGGACATCAATGTGCAGAATAAAAATAACATTGGGGGTTTATTAAGTCATATTCGAGTTTATTCCGAGCTACACGACCATATTAAGTAGATTAGCCGGTTGAAAAAATCAACCTGGTTACATTTATTAATATTATAGTATGGTATTATATAGCCGCGATTTTTTAAATATCTTAAAATATGAATACATTACCGTACTGTACTCTCGTAGGAAGAATGCTTGTAAATGATGGCTATCAAACTACCTTTTTATGTTTTTAATGTACATCCATCGGTTGTGAATTTTATTAGATAGGCTGTCACGGGAATTGCAATATTAGCCGTGAGTGCTTAGTTACGTTACATTTCTATACTTAGTACAGTACAGATATTTTACTAGCGTTATATGTTTAGAATGGTAATCTGTAAGTAATGTAATTTTCTCCTGAGAACACTTGTAGATTTGTATCAAAGTTAACTATGGAACTGGTAGTAACTGGTAGTGTTAAATTTATAACACTTTTTGTGACGAAAATATCACATCTCATATTTTTCTAGACCTTAATGATATGCGATAATCAGTGAAGTGCACTTAGGCTTTGATTTGAAATTCGATTTTTGCAGAAAACTGTTGTTTAGGGTCTCAAAATGTAAAATAGTCCGGTTGCCAAAACCAATACCATAAAATTTTATATTAAGTTTTTCTTACTGCTGAATAAGTACAAGGACATATTAAGCTTCAATAAAATGGATGATGATATTCTGTCACCCTCGATATATTCAATATGGCGGCTATAAATTACCTTAATTTGAAAATGATCTTTCCATGCAAACTATATGTTTCTTAGGATGCAGAGTTCAAAATCACCAATGAAATTGTATTAGGAGATTAGTATACAAAAAAAAAATCATTTCTCAAGCATAGGCAATGTAATTTGTGTAATATTGATGACAATTATAATATGGTAATTTCTCTTGGTATAAAAAGAAAACATTCATGAATCAAGACTAACAAAATGTTGTCTAGATAGCCTTTTTTAAGATATGGAATCAGGTGTAGTCTCTTCAAGATCACCTTCAATAAAGTCTTCATCCCGTTCCACTTCTACTTTAGTAAACCGTGTGAAATCATTGGAACAGAAAGTATTTGTGCTTGAACAAAACATGGGCTGGCACTCCTGCAACTACATCGATTGCTCTTGCATGGCAATACACTTTCACAAGAGCACTTAACTAATTTCAGAATTTCCGGCGGTGCAACTTCAATTATTCTCTGGCAAAGTTGTGGGTAGCAGACATCTCGAGTTTTGATCCTTGTAGAACCGCAATAAATCCAAATCTGGTGGGTCAGATTCCATTGAGTTTTTCCAAATGCAGATTTGTAAGTGAGCTCGCTTAAGGCTTTCTTCAAACGCTGAATTTGTTGGTGGCAGTGAGCACAGTTTCGGTAGTTGTGATTTCGCACTTCCAACTTTGTCAGCCCACAGTTTGACACGAGCCTCTGAAGTTGTGTTACACTTACTTGCTCCGTAACGTGCAGCCATAAGCTTCGATGCTTGTCACTTCATGTCAGACAGATCAGCGTGTAGACCTCCAACCAATGACAAGGTGAATTGTTGCAGATATCTTCTTAAGACTGTAGAAGTACAAAAGAAGAAGTCTTGTACCACATCATTCCTCTCTTCACTTAACTTCTCTATATCCTGTTCTAGTTGAGAACATATGTGCAAGTTTAAAGCCCATGTTTTCAAGGTCTATTATTCCATCTTGACTATGGCCGAATCTCATGAATGTGGTCTCTATCCACATATCGCTCCATATAGCATTCCATAAGCCAGGATTATGGCGCATAAGATAATTGCCATTAAGGAAACGTTTCAAAGTAGATGCAGGTAGTTCTTCTGCAGATCTGAGGTAGAATAGCCTGCCCAAGCAGTAAAATAAACTAATTGTTTATTTTACCAGTTTAAAGCCACATTAACCTAAGATAGTTGATATAACGTAATTGCAACCATTGCTTTCAACTTTGAAGATATATGGACTTAATAGTAATATAGTAAGCAATATTTAGGTAATATTTTCTTATGAAATGCCTGATAAAGTTACATTGACTTTAGTGTAATTTACAAGAAATATTTACGTTACTGTTCCTTAAAATTTAACTCTAAAGTTAAAGTGCATATTGAGGTCTATGTGTAAGAAAATATTATATAATTTTAGACTAAATTATTAACTTTGGAGTCGTTGTCTTTTGTCTGAATAAAAACAGGGAAATTTTACCAATTTTTTACGTAAGTATAACCTGAGTTTTGTCTTGTCCTTGTAGTCAGATTTAGGTTATAACTTTAACCTCATGGTCACAACTAGTTCCAATTTTAGGTAAAATTTACCATAATTTTACTTCTCCACTAACCTAGCATATGTGTTTAACCTAAAGGCAAATATTACTTCATACAAAGGCCCTGAAAGTTATTTTTACTTAAAAATAAAATTAGGTCCCTTCCCTGGAAAGCAAAATTACGTTTTCATTGTCTAAATTACTTCAAAGGACTATAACGATTGTTTTATGTTGATGCCCTTCCCAGTGTCAACTGTACTTTATTAGAGGGATAAAGTCCTAATTTGTAGCAATTTGTAGCAATTTATTTTGTTGTTGTTTGGGTTTTCTGTTTTCGTGTTTTTAAAAATAAAATTGGAAGTGTTTTGTTTTAAATGCGAGAAAGTATTCTACAGCCAGTCAACTTTTAGTCGGCACAACTAAAAAGTGCATAAGCAAATAGGACATAATTATAATTATATCGAATATGCGGTGTACTTAAAGATACTTGTAATTGTATTTCAACTTTTCTATTACCGACTTGTTTGCATTCGAAGTAATGACTACATTATATCAGGTAAAACAGTTGTTAATCTTTCAGAGAGTTTAGTACAATATAACTATTATTTTTCTCTAGATTTCAGTACTTAGTTTGCAGAATGAAAAGCTAAGTGAAGTTCAGTAGTGTTAGTAGTGTAACTGAGTGACTTTATTAGGATTGTATTCAGTGTTCCTGAATGTACTCACTGAAGAGAAGTTGTAAAAATGATTTATGGCCCTATAGAAGGTTTAAACCTATACCTATGAACAAATTTAAGTTGATAGATGGGGAAGTAGTAATTGAGAATTAAAAAACAAGTTTCATATGATGTGTTTTCTGTTAATACATTTATTCAAATAAAAAATAAAGTATTAAACTAACCAACTAACAAAAGATTCATTATTTTACCTGAAATATTTTTAAATTCCAAATTCACCGAATCCGTGATGTGATCATGTTTTTCTATCAAATGCAAATGCAAGTCGTTATTAAAATTAAAACACAATTTGCACTCTAAGCACAGGTATCTTCTGGGCACTGTAGATTTGATATAAATACGTCGGATTTGTTTATTTATACACAATTCTGTTACTGGCTGGAGAATACTTTCTCACATTCAAAACAAAACACATCCATTTTTATTGACAAAATACAACAGAAAATTGAAGAATAAACCACAAACTCACAAAACAATTGCAGCCAAAGAAGTTTGAGGTTAGAAACAAAACTGACGTCAGTTAATTTACCGCCTTCTCTAACCTAATTTGGGAAATATGACCAATTTAGTTCTGCTTGAACTTTAAAGACTTTACAATTTTGAAGACTACAAAATTATTTTAACCTATATTGATCCCAACTTTAAAGTAAATAATATAAGTTTTAACACTTCGTCTCAAGGAAAAACGTCAATGAGGCCTAAAATATTGGAAGAGAATACTTCGAAGTCGCATGGCACTATGTTCGCCATATTTTTCAACCAGCTGTAAGAGGCCATTTTACAATGAAATTTTGATGAGTATTTAATTGAAAAAAATCATTAATATAAGGTTATTTAACAGATACAAAGTACAATATTATAATATTTTATGCACCAGGAAAGTCTTGCCGGGCAATTGAATAGGCTTTTACAAATATTTTTAAAATACATTTAAGCCAAAAAAAATTTTTTTTTCTTTAAAAACGTAAAATACTTGAGGCCCCTTTAATATTCCGAGGTAGAATGGATATATTTATAATGAAAATTGATTGGCAGTAAAAAACACACACAGAGGGGAAGTGGACACATTATTTCACAACTACGTATGACATTATATGATGCACTCCTACTCCATCATTATAATAGAGATGTCTTATGGTTTCTAGTTATGTCTTTGCTGCTTATGCCTCGTGACTTATAAGTAAATCATTATTGTTGTAAATAAAATCTATTAGTTATTTCTGAGAAAGAAAGATTGCAGTTGAAAGAGGATAACTGGTTTGGTAAATATTACCTATCAACGACCACAATTAAACAAAATTTTTACGTTTAAATTACCTGTTCAGGGAAATATGTTCTATAACCAATAGGTCATTAAAACTGAGCAGCCTTATTTAAGAGGTATTCATGATGTCGTCTCATTCCCCATTTACTTATATTTTACGTAAATTTTAAGTCAATTAGGTTAGGTTAAACGAGAAAACGGGACCAAAACGAGGGCTACATTACGTAATTCTGACTTAAGGTGCTACTTGGGTGTACCATGCGTAATTGGTATGTGCGACAGCGAAGAAGTAGGGCATCATTTGTTTCACTGTTTCTATGTGTAATGGTCAGTCTCCCTCTCTTTCAGCTCTCACATATTGCATCATTAAGAAGACTGGCTTTATCAACACATCAACCCATAGCTTAGCTGTTTTGCTTTCTCCAGCTAATACGTCAAGCTTTGAAAGAAGGTCTGCAATGTCTGTTATAATGGTAGCATAAAAAATACTTCTTAATACCTCCTCAGCAACCATTCTCAATGATGGCACATTTTGTGGGAATTTTTTTCCTGTGAGCATTTTTTTAATTCCTCCAAAAACGCCTTCCATTACTTCTTCCAAACTACTTTTAGACATAACATTAGATATGTTTTTGAACTCCGCATCCTAAAAAACATATAGTTTGACATACCAAACTTGCATGAAAAGATCATTTTCAAATTTATCAAGGTAATTTATAGCCGTCATATTGAATATATCGAGTTGCCCAAGGGTGACAGAATGTCATCATCAATTTTCTTGCAGCTCAATATGTCCTTGTACTAATTCAGAAATAAGAAAAACTTAATACAATAATTTTGGGTTTACATAAAATATACAGTTTAGTAACCTGACTAAAAGGAATTCGACCAAACTCGGCTGTGAGCTAAACTTTTGGGGAGGGGAAAAGGTTAAAAAACATTATTTTTCAAATATCTTGAAAACTACGAATTTTATCCTAAAGTGTTAAAATATACAGTGTGTGCTATTTAAGACCGCAACACCCGTATTTTGGAACGCGTTGACCGACTTTAATTTTTTTTTTGGGATATAGTGTTTGATGAGCTTTATTTGACTGTTTTAAAAAATTTCTAATTTTTATATTTTCAAGGCCTACTAGGCTCCTCTAAATGGGTCGAAATTTCGAGATCGACTATTAGTCAATTTTTAGCTCGATACCTCATATAGGGTGTTTGTTATTCAATAGCCAAATTTAAAATTTCTCACTTTTCGACTGGCCCTATATAAAAGTCGGTTAGGTTTGCTAAAAAGGTAAAGCAGTCATTCGACTTAAGGAACATCAGACACTAAATGAGGAAGAAAAAAGAAAAGTTATTCTTTAAATAAATAGTGTCCCACTCCAGTAAAAAATTGTCAGTGTTTTTTCTCTCTCACTTCACTTACTGTCTTGAGGTTTTCTTCATTTATATTGTATTTAAAATTCATAAATTTACGATTATTTATAATATTTATTGAGCATCATTTTTTATTGCTAAAAATGATATTATTTTTGTGTACAATAAGCACTGTTTAAACCACTTTGGATCTTACCGCAATCCTCTGTTGAATTTATTGCGAGAAATAACTTCAAATCATAAGCATACAATAAAAAATTGTAAAACATAAAATATTTGTTTATGTCAGTTAACATAGGTATTAAAGAGGAACGGCCCAAGATGACTTTCTTGAGGAACGCTAAAAGGTACATTAAAAGGGTCGGACTTATATCCAAGAACCGTAACTAGTTGTGTTCTATTAGAAATGTATAAATAGATTCAGCGCAGGATGTCGCTCTGTATACCAACTTCAGCTAACGACAACATCAGTTTTGAGTGGTTAATTCTATCAAATGGCTTGTTGAAGTCATAATACAGGGCGTCAACCTGAGCCCGATTATCCATAGCATTATCTATATATTCCGAATAATAGATTAAATTACTTTCAATGTAGTTAAAAAATATAAATAATTGTATTCACCACCATCAGTGTCGGTAGTCTCAGCATCAGTATTACATCCATCCACATTTTCATATTACTCTTCATAATCGCTTCCAATAGAATTATCGAAATCATCCATTTCAATTGATTACTTGATCCTGTTTGCTTTCATTGTAAGCAGATTCGGATGAGTTACTTCTAAGATACTTTAAGTACCAATTTTAATGCAATTCTGTTGAAATTTATCATCAGCAAGGCATTTTCCAAATCTGTGACTAAAGAAGATTTTATTTTCATTTTATACTCACCTTACACTAGTCGTAATTTGGTGAAATTCTTATGGGACCACTATCGAGCCATACCTTGAGAAAATAGTAATTCAAGAAATAGTTGATGAGATGCGCTTATTGATATACAGGTTATTGTTTCGAAAGATCTGTTTGTGGAAGAAATAGGCAGCAATATGCCTTGTTATTATTTGCCAAATAATTTTAAACATTTTAGCTAGTGTTTAATCTATATCCATTTAAATAAATAATTATTACAGAGTACGCATATCATAGAGATCTTTGTCGATCTCTGAGTTTGCCGTCTGCCACGTTGTTAGATTTTATCATGTAATGCAAACATGTTGTAAAAGAGTATAAGATAAAAGATAGTATTTCAATTTGGCTAGACAATTGGACATTAAGATATTATTTATTTTTATAAATGGATACTCACAAAAATTTTAGAAAAAAAACAAATGTAATATTAAATATATTTATAATGAAGATTAGATTAGCTCCATTCTATATATTAAAAATTAATTAAGAATTTTTCGTCATCCTTTACTAACTTACTAAAAACTAGTGTAAACGTTATATTCTTCACCGAACATTTTATATAATTGTAGCTCATTCTATAGGTTACTACTCTTCGCAAATCTTTATAAATAATGTTTGTTTTAGACATTCTTAATATAATGCCCGACTTAGCTGGTAATACACTCGTCACTATAAAATAGTGGTGTGGGAGCTACGTGATTTTTTCAGAAACTCATCGTTACAAGCATTTTTTATGCATTCTATCGAACTTAAATAACGACAAAATAGACTTCTGGCATATGTCAGCCCGTCGAGTTGGCCATGGTTCAAGATATAAAAATCAGGCTCATTTTTTTGTGTGTACACATTTTATGTTTAGATTGAATCAAATAAGATCGCCAGAAAGTGTGGGCCGTCAGGAGCGCAGCCAGAAAGGTCAAAGATGTAAAAAAACGGAGTTATATAACATGATCGTTACAAGATTTTTTTTAGGCTGAGCATGTTTATTTAAATGTTTTGAACACAGAAAAAAATTCCCAGAAAGAAACTCCCATCAGTAAGGCTAGCCAGAAAGAAAATGTTTAGGATTTTTGAAGAAAATTGGATTTTTTTCGCATATCTCTTCTCAGAACTCTAAACTCATCGATACAAGTTCTGGCTCTTTTTTAAAACCTAAATATAAGCTCTTTCAAAAAATAGAATAGCCTCCCCAGAAAGTTCTTAGTGTCAACAAGAGTATCATAGGCTCTTAAATATACAGAAATTTAACACTTTCGGCTAACTTGACTGCATGAGATGTGTTTTATTATTATTATTATTATCATTATTACCTTTCTGGCTGCGCCTCTTGACGGTCCACACTTTCTGGTGATCATATTTTATTTATTCTAAACATAAAATTTGTACACACGAAAAAAAATTAGAATTGTAACGATGACAGTGCCGGTTTTGTGACTAGGCCTCACAGGCCTGTGGGCCTAGGGGCGCTACCGCTTTTCAAAAAAAAAAGTTTTCTTGGATTTTTTTGGATTTCTCCCCCCCCCCGCTCTTCAAAAATTTTTGGACAAAAAAAGTTCTTCTTGGATTTCTCCGCCCCGCTCGTCAAAAAATTTTTGGATTCAAAAAAAAGTTTTTTTTGGATTTCTCCCCCCGCTTTTCAAAAAAAAATTTCCGGACTAAAAAAAAAAGTTATTATCCCCTGCCCATAAATTAATAGCAGGCGGGAGGGGGGCGCAAAATTGACCCGGGCCTAGGGGCGATTTATATCTAAAACCGGCACTGAACGATGACATAATTTCACTGATTTTTAGACAGTGTTCGTGACGCACCTGACCGGAGATGCCCTGCCAGAAGTTGATTTTATGAATCGTTAACATCCATTAAACCACAAAAATATCTCAAAGTTCATAAAATGATGATGTGCCGAAAAAGCCTAACTCCCGCTCTATAGAGTTAAACAAGGGAACTACAACGAACATATTTGTGCCTCTTGGAATTCGAGCTTAAGCGTTACCAATAAACTACCAGTCGTTCCTGTAATTGCTGTAAAATAATGTGTCCATATATTATAACCATAATATTGGTTATAATATAATTATATTATGGAATATACTAGTAAAATATATAAAAAAAATGATAAGAGGAAATAACATTTTACAAGATTCTGTTCAACTACAAAACGTAAATTAAAGCTACCGGACTAATGCATTATTAGTTATCAAAACCGGAGGCAGCGGTGGCAGTCACATTATAAACAGTATTTGAGGCATTGTTTATATTAATAAGCAAAATAAGTTGGTCAAAATAATTTATACTGTTTTTCTATTTAGCAACTAATACTAGAGGGGCATTGTAGGAAGTAGTTAGATTAGATTAGATTAGATTTGTAAAAGGAGCTGGCTGATTGGTCTTGACAACCTGTGGATCTATTGTGGCACTCCCTGTCTAATTTTACTTAGAGTTCCTTATCCAGCTTTGTCTTTTGTGTCAGACTCCATAACCTTGATAATGGCTTCTTGGTATAGCTATCTGTCCTTGGCTTCTCTTCGCCAAATAGTTGGAACCTCAGTCTGGCGAGGCTTCCGCAATGGCACAGCATATGTACTGAGGGTTCCTATTCTTCTTGACAGAATCTGCATGTTGCATCCTCTGCCTGGTCCATTAGACTCATATGTCTATTAAGCCTACAGTGTCTAGCAGAAAATCAAAAACCCGAACGCATTATGATTAAAAAACAACTAAAAAGTCTTTACACAAAGCAGATTACACAGAAATATTCCACCTTAGCAGCCCTTTATTTTTAAATTCGGTACGCGAGCAATCGAAAATATACATATGGAGAAGAAATACTTTATCATTTCTTTTATCAAAGAAATGACATTTTCGTTTATTTCAGTTAATTAAGTCATTAGTTATTATAAAGAATTTATTTTACTTCCACTTCTAATAGAAGTGTAGTAACGCAAAAAAAATTTATTGTTCAGATAGGCTTAGAATGTCATGAAACGTCGACGTTTTAAATTTGAGAAAAAACAATCTGTCTGTCTTTCTGTGGATCTATCTGTAACTTTTATTTTGCTGACGATTACTCTGGAACCGTTTAAGATATTGACTGAAAATTTGGTACACGTATATATTTTAACGAGATCTGGAACTAGATTTTATTTCGATCTTATTCCGTTGAAGAGTTTGGGGGTAAATTGGGGTAAATAGGTAAATCAAGCAAGAGTCCATACAATTGGTATTTAATATATATAAGGGAAGCTAAGGCCTCAAAATTTTTTTTGCATTATCAAATGGGGTGAAAAAAATAAAATTGTGATTTAGTGTGTGTACAAGAACCAAAGGCCTCAATATTTTTTTTACTTCATACCTGTCACCTAAACTGTATAACCTACACTTCTCTGACTTTCTGGAGTTTCCGAATACGAAACATGCCAAGTATGCCGACGACACGGCCATATATGCGCACTTGCACAACGCTCAGGCAGTGAATATGCTTCAGCAGGAGCATATGGCTCATGCCACGGCATATTACGACAGGTGGAAGACTCTGATTATCCCGAAAAGTTGGAAACTATACTCTTCACGCATCGGTTCACTGAGAACCGCATTCTAACGCCTATTAAACGGTGCGTGACGTACCTTGATTTAGACAAGAGACTGACGTACAACGAGACCGTGAGAAAAGTCTACTCCATGTCCAGGAGTCTGTATCCGTTCCTGGCCAAGGGTAGCGGACTAAATAGGACCAATAAAAATTGCTACACTCGGTGGTGATCAGGCCAGCCATCACATACGCGGCGCCGGCATGATGCAGCATCCTGACCACGACAATGAAAAAACTCCGTGTTCTAGAACACAAATTTATGTGCCTCATTTCTGATTCGGACAGACCATCTCACTCAGAGACCTGTACACCCGCTGTGACGACATAATCCAACTAGCGGAGTACGTCCAAGAGATTTCGCAAAAATTCCATGAATTCAAAATGGGCGATAGTCCGCTAACCCGCAACATAACACACATCGGACAGCATATGTAATTCTATTTAATCTGAAACACCCATTACCATACCAGACGTTGCCTATTTTCAGGCAACTTCCACGTTAGCCAACTTCTTCGCTACTGTAACCTATTTTTACTATATCCACCAGGGTGGAGATTACTTCAAACAGGTTTTTTCGTTTTGTTCTGTTTTCCCGAGGTAGGTAATCAAAATTTTTCAGTGCGACAACTTCAAGTGTAATTTTAATTTGTTTTAGTCCCTTGTGGGCAGTATAGTTAGTTAAGGATATTGTTGTTTCTAAATTCGCTCCAGGCGAATGGGAGTACCAACTTATCACCCCATTATCGTTCTTAGCCAAACCGGACATGCTTACTACGACGCTAGGCTCCCTGGTTCTTTGGTTGGCTCTGGGTCAGGTTTCCGGCTAGGAGTATGTATATTTTTACTTTGAATAAAACCTTATTGAATTGAATTGATTTTTAATTGTGTGTCTTCAATGTGCCATGTTTTATTTTATTACTGTCACAATATTATATTTAATAAAGTACCTACTTTTATCTTCTATTCTTCAAATTGTTCACGAATAGATCATAGCAATAGAAAAACCAATCTTTTTCTCGTGAAGGAGAGAAAAGAAATTACTGAGATATTTTCCTAGTCATATGGATACGAAATTAGTCGTTACATACTATATCAGTCATAACAATATCGTTAGTCTAGATTAAGACTAATCAGTCATTAATCGGAACATCTATGACCAATGACTAACCAATTAGTCATTAGTCTAATATAATACTAATACTAATATATGATTGATTAGTCGTTAGTTATGACTGATTTTTCGACAAAAAAAATGCCCATTTCTGGTACCCGCTACTTCCAGCCGTCACCGTCTTTAATATCTAATGACTAATTAAGGGTTAGGACGCTAGCGTTAATTTAAAGCGAGCAAGTAGACGGTAGCTACAAACCACAATAAAAAAAAAAACGATGCCCAAGGAATCACTACTTCCACATCCAGATTTTCTACCCGAGTCTCTCACAACGAAAAAATTTTGTATGTTGAAATAATTGTTTATGGGACTTTAATAATATAATATTTGAAATCGTCTACCCCAAAAACCAATGAAACGATATCCCACAGTGGGGTGGGAGTGGTGATAGGGGGGGTAGGGTATTGGGGGTGGATGAAGTAAAAAAATATTTTGAGGTTTTTGGTTCTTGCACACACACTAAATCACAATTTTTTTTCATACCCTTAAACAATGGGATGGGGGTGGTAATGGGGATGGCTAATGCAAAAAAATTTTTGAGACCTTAGCTTCTCTTGTATATACTAAATACCAATTTTATGGACTCTTACCTGCTTGATTTACCTATTTACCCCCCATTTACCCCAATTTACCCCCCAACCCTTCGACGGAATAAGATGAAAATATAATCCAGTTCCAGATCCCGTTAAAGTACATATGTGTACCAAATTTCAAGTCAATATCTTAAACGGTTCCAGAGTAATCGTGCGCACAAAAAAAAGTTACAGACAAACCGACATGACAGTCCGTCAGACAGACAGAAATTTTTTTTTCGCACAAACTTAAAATCTCATGACATTCATGAGATGAGATTTCATGACATTCTAAGCCTATTTGAACAATAAAATTTTCAAATTTTTTTTTGTCGCTACCACATCCAGTGGAAGTAATATTAACACATGAAAAATTGCCCCCCATCGATCTATACCTATAGTATGGCCCCAGATAGTGCGCTAGCCTTTTTATTGGAGGTGCAAAAAGGCGCTTGCTATTCTTTATAATTTGAGACTGTTTGCAATTTAAAAAAAAAATTGCTATAGACCTATAAATGAGATATATACTTTAGTCGCAAATAGCCATCTTTTGACGTTAATTATACCATGAAAATCACATCTCTGAGAGTCATGCCCTATATTTTCTCTGAATTTCAAAAAAAATTCACCGAAACGCCATTTCCATAAGAAAGGTGCGGGGTCCTTTCAAATTAAAATTTCAATTTTTCATAATTTTATCGTCATATCGTGTAATAGACTGATATACAGGGTGTCCCCGCACTATGGGGCAATACTTTGGGAACGTATAGTTCAAAATAACACTGAAAGTACCTATAGTTTTTTTTCTTAGGGCGCCCCCCTACGGAGGAACCTTGAGTATGTAACCTTTAAAGGTTACATATTCAAGAAAGTTTTTTGCCTATTACTTCCAAACCGTTCTATTGATTTTAATAAAATTTGGACTGTGTATATATTAAATGAGTATCTTTATTCCAGAAAGATAATGTAAGTTAATGCTTTTTACCCCTAAATTTTGACATAAATTAATTTTTGAAAATTAAGGTCACATTTTTTTTTTCTAAAAAAAGATATTCTTGTTTGACATCGATAAAGCGATCCGTTTTTGAGAAAAAATAATTTTACTGATAAGGAACAAAGACTGACATTTCGTCAACACATAACTACATACTACAACTACAATACACACATAACTACAATAACTGCATAACTAAAATAAATGTTCGATGTGAGCACCCTGTACAAAAATACATTCTCGTAAGCGAGATAAGTTGGATCGCTGAACCTGAAATAGCATTCCAGGGTTGTTCCGAATGGCTTCACATTGGGTAGTGATTCTTTGTAACATCTCTTCTCTTGTTTGTACCGGTGTTTTATACACTAAATTTTTGAGAAGGCCCCAAAAGAAAAAAATCTAATGGATTTAGATCAGGAGAACGAGGCGGCCACGGTACAGGACCTACCCGGCCAATCCATCGGTGGGTAAATTTTTGATCTAAATATTCGCTGACTGTGATGCTGAAATGAGGAGGAGCTCCATCATGCATGTACGTCATGTTTCTTATAGTTGCTAATGACACATCTTCCAATAAACCATCTAGATTTTCTTGTAGAAACCTTAAGTAATTTTCCCCATTTAACCGATTTTCCAAACAAATGGCCCTATTAAATAATTTACAATTATTCCTGCCCAGACGTTAATTTGGAATTGTCGTTGATGATGAGTTTGAATAAATAATTGCATGAGGATTTTCATCGTTCCAACTATGTGCATTGTGAGAATTTATTACACCATCCCTGCGAAATCTTGCTTTATCCAATAACACTACCAATAAACTCGCGGTCTTCCTGTTGCTTTTGTAGGAACCAATTAGCATATTGAACTCGAGCAGGGTAGTCATCCGAGGACATTGCATGAACTTTCTGCATGTGGAAAGGATGAAGAAGCTGTTCTTTCAAAAATCTGTGAACCACCGACTTCGAAGTGTTAAATTGCGCTGAGAGCTTCCTAACGCTTATTGATGAGTCTTCGGCAACATTATGTAATACAGCTTCTTCTAGTACAACTGTACGAACAGTTCTAAGATCACCTTCACCTCCTCGTTTCGGTTCCACGCTCCCTAAAAATTAATATGATTATTTTTTTAAATAGTTATTTATTCTTTAATTTTTATTATTTTGTTTTTTGTATTGCCAAGATTCTACTTGTTTTTCGTACTCGACAGTTTACCCCTTCAAAAGTTTTCCTATTTGGAATAACTCTGTTAGGAAAGTGTTCCCCATAAAGCCGTCTGGCTTCCGAGCCATTACCGGCGGCAAGTCCGTACATAAGTTGCATGTCGGCATATTCACCAGATGAAAAATTAGTCATGTCAATAAACTACTATCACAGAACTACTTACAACTTACTAATTACTTGCTACTCAAATTGGACGTTTAAATTTATTCAATTGTTTTCTCACAGGTATCATGCGGTAGTTTATATTACTAGTATTCCTTAGTCCCTTATCAGTAAAATATTTTTTTCTCAAAAACGGATCGCTTTATCGATGTCAAACAAGAATATCTTTTTTTAGGAAATTGTTTAGGGAATTTAAAAATGTGACCTTAATTTTCAAAAATTGATTATGTCAAAATTTAGGGATAAAAAGCATTAGGGGATTCCTAGACAAGATACAAAGGGTGCCATATTTCTGGAATAAAGATACTCATTTAATATGTACACAGTCCAAATTTTATTGAAAAAACGGTTTAGAAGTAATATAGGTAAAAAACCTTCTTGAATATATTACCTTTAAAGGGTAATATCTCCGTAGGGGGGCGCCCTAAGAAAAAAATTATAGATACTTTTAGTGTTATTTTGACTCAAACTATTGCCCCATAGTGCCGGGACACCCTGTATAGAGTACATGTGGGTGTGTATAAGTTTCAATTGCACTGGTAGTAATAAATGTATAAATATTTTTAAAATCATTCAGTAGAGCAAAGATACGACTCGAATTCAGTAAGGTTATTTAACGATTTTGTTCCGTTCAGTTGGTTATATCTAATTTCGGATCACATGACTGGTAATAATGAAATTTCATTACAAATTAATTCAAAATGCGCGCCAGTAATGGCGGCTACTTTAAGCCAGTTTTTCGTTGGTTGATTACTCCAGATCATGCACCAGAACATACCTTATACTTATAGCATGATGTGATCTGCAATTTTGAGTTACTTATACCAAAAACAAGGGTAGAATTATTTTTTATTATTATGATTTTTCTATTTTTTGTCGTTTCTTATTTATTACAAGTTTACTAACCTTGTATAAGAGCAATTACCCTTTGAAGAATTTTAATAGTCCAGAGAACAACGTGCCTGTGAATGGTAAAAAGTAATTGCCCTATTTATTGACAAAAATGACAGCTGTTAATCGAGAGTAAACCGATAGCGTGATTTTCAAAGCACGCGTGTTACGTACGCCTGTACATACGCACGAAGGCGAAAATATGCAAAAAAGACCATAATAGAGCAATTACCTTTTGGGGTACAAGTATGAGTACCTGTACTAAAACATGCAAATGTAATTAAAAGTAATAAGTGCTTTTATGCGAAGTTTATATCCCCTGGAATGTTGGACGACACACCCGAATCCTTAGGCATTTCATGACTCCGGGTCATTTTAAAAGCCTCTGGTATGTAAATTTTAGATGTATACATTGTAGTCATGAGTTAATTTTTATAAGAAAATTTTTCTTTCAGTAAGAAATAATCCAATTTGAATATGACAACGAGTTGATAATTTTTATTCATTATTTAACAAAAGTTTGATTTTTAAAGTGTTATTGTATAATGATAAGAAATAATTGAGCATATCAAAAAAAAATCATGACGGGGACGTTGTCGGGAAAAACTAAATTCATAACTTTTAATTTATCAAATTCTATCCAAACATTTGGTCATTTGGTTCTCGGATAGTTACAGGGGTACTATAAGTATAGGTAAGTATAGGTTTGCACAAGTTACAATTTTCGAAAAATTGGGACTAATGTGAGTTAGCATTTCAAAAAAATTGCCGATTCTTAAGCGCACTAAGAATTATATTGATTTTTTTTTATTTTTTATTTATTCATTATTACATCGAACTTAATATCCATATTAGGTAATAAGGTTCAAATAATGGGGCGATGATAAGATAAGATAAGATGGGTGAATTTGCCCCCGTACGGATTGTGCTCACTTTCTTTGCTTGGATTTTCATCAATATCACTTAACAATTTTGCCAAATTTCAGCCTTTAATATTAAATCAGTTTCAAATAAAAAAAAATTGAAAATTTTTGAAAATATTTTTTATCTACTGAACGGCATAACCAATTCAAATAAAATTTTAACCAATTATAGATACTACCAGAACTTAAATGCAGAATGAATTAGAACAGAATCTGACAACGGGAACATTGAAAAAAAAATCAAGAATTATTCTGGACTTTTTTAACCTCTATAAAATTTCGTCACAACTACCAATTTTTTCCTGTAGACTATTGGGATGGTCTTTTACTACACATAATTTTTGTAAAACGATCAATTGGGTACTTGATATTTGAAAAAAATAAAATGTTTTTTTAATTTTTTAAATTGATGCTGCTAAAATTATCATATTTTTTTGTATCATCTTGGGATAGTATTCTAAATTGTGATAAATTTGATATTTTCTATTACACGGTGTGTTTGGGTCTACGGGCGCACAGTAGTGCTTTTTTAGAAAACAGGCGTCAAAAATCGGCAACCTAGCCAATTTTCGATAAAAATGTACAAAACTAGGTAGTCAAGTATTTAGATATGCTAAATTCAGTTTTGCTGCAGATATTTTTTTTTTCAATATGGCGGCTTCAAAATTTGAGAAGCAAAAAAGATGAAAAATTCTATCCCAGCCACAAGTCCTGATCCTGGAGTACTCGACGCTGAATTCGAATCCGACCTCAGAAGAGCTTAAACACCCTCAAAATTTTGAGCTAAAGCGAAAAAATACTCTTAGAATAGGGTAAAATCTCCCCTCATATATGGTGACAATAAGTACATACAAAAAGTACTCCTAATGTACAATCCCAGGGTTTTTGTGAGGTTGCTGATTTCAAATTTCAACATGCCAAAAGCCAAAAATTGGTTCTGAGGATGAAAATCGAGTAAAACGGGGGTTGAAAGAAGTGTAAAAATGAAAATTTGACAGAATACGTAATTTTCATTCTAAAATTATATTTCTAGGGGTTTTTGAGGTTGATGATTTCAAACTTCAACATGCCAGAAAATTTATTCTTAGGGTGAAAAGTGAGTAAAATAAGGATTGAAAGGGGTGAAAAATGTAAATTTGACAAAATACGTAATTTTCGTTCCAGAAGTATATTTCTAGGGGTTTTTGAGGTTGCTGATATCAAATTTCAGCATGCCAAAAGCCTAGAATTTATTCAGGTTGTAAATAGAGTAAATTAGTGGTTGAAAGGGATGTAGAAATAAAAAATTGAAAAAATACTTAGTTTAGATTCTGAAATTATATTTTTAGGGGTTTTGAACTTGTTGAGTTCCAGTTCGAATCCAATTTCAGAAAAGCCCATGTGCCCTCAAAATTTTGAGCTTTTAGCTAATGAACAACCCTAAAATTGATTTATGGTAGCAATAAATACATGCAAAAAGTAGTTAACAAGCGCAAAAGTATTGTATTTAAATATAGATTTTTGGTATATCGCAAAGGATTTTCTACTCTGAGGTGATCGAAATCGAACATTTGAATTTGTGAAAAATGGGTGCATGAAGGATATTTTTACTGTGTTTACTGAAATCGGTACCGAGATCTATAAGAATCAGCGATTAGTTTTCAAATCACTTTTCCAACGAGTGCTTGTATTATTACGTCAGAAATTTTACTTATATTAATCATTTTAACAAATATAAATAACATTGAAACATATTTAGAACTACATAATTATTAAAATAGTTTTATATTTAAAATTTTGAATATTAAATTACAATGTTTAAATGGACGTTTGAAAAATTTTTGTCTTGCAGTCATAGCAACGTGTGTTCTGTAACAATAAAACAATGTTTTATTGCAGCTATACCGCGTATAACTGGATCATGGTACACCCGCCCTTTTTCCTTTAGTTTTAAAGATAAACGATTGAAATTTGGAACATTCTATATACTTAATAAACGTCACTTTTTGACATAATTGATTTTTTTTTCAGTCTTATCATTTTAAAACTCGTGCTAGTTATTGTACTACTAATAATGGCATTTGATTGGTGCAATGATCTCAAAAAATGAGGTTTCATTAGTTGAGGTTTCATTAATGAGTGAAATAATCACTCCTACTGAGAAACAAATATTCTCCAAAAATTTATGTTCGTGATTCTATACTTAAAACGTATGGCCTATGTAATGAAGCAGAAATAGTGTAAATATTTCGTGCAAAGACGAGATTATCTCCCCTTCACGATGTAAGTGGTGGGAGAAGTTTTTGACCGCCGCAACCCCGTAACAGACGAAAATCACCCCTTTTATGAATCATTTTATATTTTCATATTATATAAATGAGTCTGGGAAGTGATTTATCGACGGGCTATACTTGAAATAACATGAAAGGGTTATAAAGTAAGTGGAATCCAGACAGCAGGCCTAGAGGGTAGATTAAACCCTCCCCCGAGGGGTGGAAAATCTTTTCTTTTTTCAAATGACTCAGTTCAAACGCGTATTCCGCCGTTTTCGGGGTCGCTGAACACGGGAAAAATATTCATTTTTAGCTCCAACCCGGGCAGAAACCACCCTCAACTCACCAGAAAGCATGCTATCCAGGATTTACAGATTTTTCGACACATGATCGTTATTCCTGTGCACACTTATCCTTCCATTTTTCACGGAAGAGAAGGTGGTAGCGACCTCGGAGGTTGCTTCAACTCTTCCAAATGGTGTAAAATTCAACAATGGATTGTCAGCGCCCTCCCCCGTTTTCGCAGGCGCTGACCACAATAAAAATATTCACCTTCATCCCCGACTTTCCTCAACCCCTATAATGATTGTGTAGGTTGCTCAGTAGGGTATAATGATTTCTTCATTGGGGAGTAATGAATAATAAATCTTGTCGTAAATGGCAATGCTGCATATTTAAAGAATTACATGACAATATTTTTATGACAAATTATTTGCTTACAATTAATTAAAAAAACCTAGGTCCTTTACAAATAGCATAATAATCTTTATATTCCTCAAAATACACATCGTACGCGATCTCTTTTTCTTCTTTATGCGCCGTTTCAGTGAACGAATCTGAATCGGAGTCGCTTAAACCAATTTCAGGGATTAAATTAAAATAAAAATCACCATCATTATAGTCATCGTCATCTGCTCTCTCTTCTGTACATATATCTTTATCATCTGGCATATAATTTTCACACATTTCGCCTTTGCAGTTTTTACAGAAAATAGTACATGTTAACCCTAATTTTAAACAATTGCCTCGCTTTGAACGCTGATCCGCGTTATGAGCAGTGAAAGTATTAATACAGGGTGATAATCAGGGACCGGGCGATTTTGAAATAAGTGTGACACAAAAAATTTGCAAGACAATAAGGTTTTATTAACACCAGAATGAAGCTTATACAATACCATTTACGATGTGTATCAAGTATGGAAGATAATGTCATCGAAATGGTGTCCATCGCGTTGGCTGCAGTTTTTGACCCTCTTCATCAATAGTCATGATTTCCTGACGAATGGCATTCTTCAAGTCGGCCAAATTACGGAGTCTGTGAGCAAATTGACAGGTCTGCAGACCTTGTGGGTCACGATACATCTCCAAAACAAGAAATGAGTTCGTTGATGCGTATTCAGTATGTTCCGTGGCACCATCTTGCTGAAACCACACATTCCTTAGATTTATCCGTTTTCCGAATAATCTGTAGTTTGTAGGTTGACCCATTTTATAATAGCGTTGCGAGACGGAACAGCTCCCCGTCGACCAACATTAAAGTGAATGCGAAAAAGCCGCTGTGTAATTATCACTGACTCGCCATTTCGGATAAACGTGTCGTATGCAAATGTTCGATGCTCTACTGCCCACTGCACCATTGTTACTAAAATGGCACATCATTACAAAGGTAGTAACATCGCATTTGCCCTCCTCTAACCGCTCTGTACTCCTTACTATGCGTTCCAAAAAACATCCGGTCCCCGATTGTCACCCTGTATTTTATTTTATATTAGTTATTTTATATTAGTCGAAGAAACATTTATAGACGTGAAATATAAGTAATATAATATTCGAGCAAGAGATTTAGGACAAAATTTAAAAAAAAAAGTGAAAATATTTTTCCCGTGATCAGCGACACCGACACGCATTTGAACCGAATCATTTGAAAAAAAAAGATGTTCCACCCTCTAAGCCTGTTGTCTGGATTCCACTTACTCTATAACCCCCTTCCATGTTATTGCAGGTATAACCCGCCGATAAATCACTCCCCAGACCCGCTTATATATGAAAACATAAAGGGATCCATAAAAGGGGTGGTTTTTGGCCGTTTCAGGGGGTTGCGGTGGTCAAACACTTCTCCCACTACTTCTATCGTATTCAGCACCCTCCAAAACGGAGGTAATCTCGTCTTTCCACGAAATATTTACAAAAAAGTCGTCTTATAATGCTTCATTACATAGATAGTATATCTACAAAAACTTTTCATCAGAGTTATCCAGTGATAATCAAAACGTCTCAGCTTTGCTAATTACTCGGTAATTTATCGGATATTATTGTCTTTTGCATCAGCTTCTTAGTTTGTAGCATCGCTAACCACATGGCAATGATTTTTCTCCGTCGCCTAATAAATTCGTATTCTTAATATTGTCCCTCCTACTATAAGTAAATCTCTTGGCATCTTATGCGTTGTTTATTCTTAAAAATTCCACTATCAGCTTACCGTTAATTCATAGAATGGCGTCACCTACAGAAGGGAACACACACGACCCAACAACCTTATGACACTCGTGAAGAATAGTTACAAAGCCATTTTTTTACCAGATTGTATTTCAATACAATTGAATTAATAACCTAATTATTTGATTATTTTTTTATCTAAACGTGAAAAATAAGCAAGAAAAGTAAGTTTTAAAAACGTAGCTTGGGAGCCCTTCGGCTCTACCATAATATGAAAACTTCGCCAACAACATCTCAATACGAGTCATCACACAAGAACAACAGTGAGTTTTTAAAGTGGTACGTGCAGTAATGATGAGAGCGCCGCTACCGGTACGGTGGCGACCCACCCAATTACCTTCTCAAATTTTCGAGCTGCATTCCACGACGCGAACAAAGGAATTGCGTGCTGCCCGTTTCGCCTGGGGTTGTCATTTTTTCCTAGAATTCTTGATTTCTTTCTCGTGCCATTATTGGTTTAATTTGGATTGTTCTCTTCACCGCCATGCGTTCTTGCAAACACCATATTGTTTATATGTTAATCCATTCGTAGGTAGGTAATTTTCGTGTAGAATTAACAAAATTCCAAAAATTATTTGGTATAGGTTTAAAGAGAGTTGGAACAGATGTTCCAGTAGGGAAATATTTTTGCAAACTAAGAACCTAAAATTGTATCAATCAATATTTTAATAAAAAAATACGATTAAAGATATTTTCTCAGAAAACATTGTTTGTTAAAAATGTTCTGTTTCGTTAACCGCCTTCTAAGTCACCTCAATGCAATGATCCTCTATAGTCTAGGGGGTCTTGATTGCCTGAGTAATAGTTATAAATTATTGTGCAGTGGGTAGGGCTCCAACCCACTTCGCTAGTTATGCCCAGAGAGTAAGCTCTACACCAACTAACCAATCAACCAAAATACATTTATTTGTTACAATAATAACAATACATAACTGGCATAAGACCCGGAGCTAGCAGAATATCTACAGCCCCCAGCACCGTGGCAGTTGAAAATCTGGACTGGAAGGGGCCAGATAAACTTAATAAAGTGTATAAATAAAAACAACCATAAGCAAATAAAAAAAGATAATACAACTTAAAACTTCCAAAGGGAATAAAAGAAAACAAAAATTTATAGCTGATAAAAGTATGCACACACTAGTAAAAAAATTTATTTTACTGATGAATAACCTTTTTACCCGCTTTAGGCAAACTACTATGCAGTGGGTACTGGCCGCTCAAGGTATAATCTCAAATATTTTAGCTTCAAAAAGTTAATAAGTCGAGTGAACAACTTAGAAAACAAACAAAAACGGATGAAGAGAAACGAAGAAGGGTCAGGAAAGAAGCAAAGAATTGAAAATTATCAGTAGCAGATGATGGCAGATAGTTAAACGAAGTGTGGCTAAAGGGGTTGTTGCCATAAGATGAGCATGATATGTGCGTTTTATTAGGAATGCGAATAATCTCTAATTTGGATTGTGTTGCAGACTATTATCTAATTTGAAGGGTAAAATTCTTGGGAGATCTACTGAATGTAATTTGCTAATGGGATTATGTCGTGACAATATGTAGAAAGCTCTCTGAAGGAGGCGTATTTTGAAGAATCTGTGAGAGGCGCATGAATTTATGTCCTAAAACTCTTAGTCTCCTTAGAGCCGTTACCGAGGTGCTGCACCACATACCGTGTACGTGATGTCCGGCCTTATTGCAATAGTGTACATCAATGTTTTATTTTGTCGCCTAAGTCTGCTATTCCTGGCCAGGGGCGAATATAGGCTTCTGGACATGGACTAGACTGTCAGTGCCGCTTTTTGTTAGTGTTAAAAATCAGTCCCTGGTCTAGTCTAACCCCAAGTACTTCAGTCACCTTTTGGTTGGAAATAGTTCGAAACACATTTGATAGAATGTTCATAGGAGCTCTTATGTCCGGAGTAGTAGCTATATTCTGCTTGGATCAATAGTTTCATTCCAGCTTAATCATTTGCTCAGTCTACAATCATAATTTTCATCTTGCAATTTACACTTAAACCATAATGGTAGCTTATTGTTTGAAGCCTGTCTAGCAGATGTATGCGCTCATCCTTGTTTGTTGCGGTGTAATAGCTGTGTCTGCAATTCATGCAAGGTACGGTCATTGGAATGCTATTAGTGAAGTTACAAATAAAAGAGAGTCAAGATTTGTTCCTTGAGGAACACCTCAGTGGGTAATCGAGGGTAGATTTAGTAGGCCTAATAATAAGTACCTGATAATCATAAGTGGTGTAAACTTAGACGTGTCTAAACATACACTATTTTTTATACAGTTACTACGATATATTAATCAAGATCAAAATTCATCACTAAATAAAGCATAAATATATTAATTGCAATAATAATTCTGAAATGGTGTTGTACTGGTGCGAACTAGTCCAGTACGACAGAACTTTTCACAGATAGGATTTCACAGCCGTGCTGACACCATAGTGACTAAGAAGAAAGACGATTATTGAAATCGGGTGCTTCCTAACCGATAATCTGTAGAAAACGGCTGTGGAAAAGAACAACAAATATCAAAACTTGACTATAAAGCAATATATGATCATGATATTTGCCCATTGAATAGCAGGGAATATTTAAAATAAAATAATGGTACATAAAAAGACATAGGACAAAGAAGTAAATAAATGTTGACAGATTAAATAAAAAGAGATAATGGCAATTGACAGAATCTGTCTAGCAGAACACTGTTTTCAATTCCACAAATAGGACATACACTCCTTTAATTATCATCAACTTCATCATATTGATCATGCGGTGTCTACGTGACATTGATAAATAGAATACCAAAAAGCACTATCACGTATGAAAGACACAAAACTGGTACCTTGAAATATATTTGAAGTCTTTGCATTTTTTATCATGAAACCAAATTGACTGGAAGAATCAGATAGAACATGTTTAATATGATACATATGCTGAATTAATCCTATATATAATTGTTCTTTATTATTTGCTTTTCCCAAGAGAAAGAAGTAATATTACGTTTAGAAATATTTAAGTCAAGATGATACAGATAACGTCAATAAGCAACATTTTCAATAACAGATTGTAAACATAAACAATTTTAAGCAGTTTCAGTTGTTTCGTAGATATTAAGGTAGTCACCAAAACAGTTTTGGTGGTTAATTAATTAGCGATATTGACAAAAATAACGAAAACAGAAGGTCCAAATTGTACTCTTGAGGATACCTGAAGTTACTAAATTCAGTGGAGTTGTCATTATCATTTTCTACTAATATACTTGTATCTGTTAGGTAGGGCATAAAAAGAAGAAATTATTTTTTAGAGAAACTAGCACATGCAATTTATTCAGCAGCACATAGTGGTTAATCTGATCAAAAACATCTGAAAATCCATGACATGTCCTTGATTCTGAATATCCAAAGTATCACCGATATATTGTATAACACATTATATATTAGCAATACATGATCTATTTTCCAAAAAATTTTTTTTTAGTTTTTTATAAACCAGGTGTCTCATTTAAGAAGACACAACAAAATTCTCGAGAACAGTGCACTTTCGTGAAAAATGCTTGAAATAATAGTTGTACGGTCAACTACTTAGACAACTTAAATTTTGGGCCCTGTAAAATCCAAAACCCTTTTTGACAATGAAAACACCTTTTTTTAAATCATAATCCTAATCATATTCCTTGCAGAAAAATAAACAACTTCTTTCTAAGGCATTTTTCAGGAAACCTGTTCCTTAAGACCCTAAATGCATATTTTGCAGATATGTATTCTATCGCAAAATAAGAAATTTTCATGTCAAACACGTTTTACTTTAATAAATTTTGCTCTAGGGTCAGCATCTTTCTGAAGATATTAGTTGACAAATGTTAACAAATAATAATGACACCTAATAATTATTTGACAGCAACAACCTTCATTTATGTTCACCAAATGAGATAATACATAATATTTAAAAAATAGCAATCGATAATAAGATATGGAAAAAATAATCGATTTAATTTTTAATATCAAATATCTTAGTAACAATAACTCCCATTAAATTTGGCTTTTCGATTCCTCCTTTTAAGCTCTTTAATTTTAGTGCTTGAAAAAGTTTGATTTAAAACATTTTTATCTTGAGAATTTACATTTTTACATTTTTGCGCATCCTGTATGTATGAATCGTATTCACATAAAAGCGAAAAGAAATTTTGTAGAACGACTTTTTTTCGAAAAACTGAAAATAAACATTTTTAAAAGTATAGTTAAGTCCATCCGTCTGCTTATATTTAAACAGTGGTTCAAAATGATGACTATCAATACTAAAAGAAGGGCATTAAGGAATAGGTTCACGGAAAAATACCTCCGAAATAAAGTTTATTAATTCGTAAGGAATAAGATTATGTAATAAAAAATATGTTTTTCCCTTAAAGAAAAGCGATTTGGGCCTTAGAGTGTTCGAAATAGGACTTGTAGTACAGTAACTAGAGGTTTTAACTTCGGAATAATGTCATATTCAATGGATTTTGTTCATTTTTGGCAGTATAATAGTAAATGCTTCACAGAAAAGTTTCTATATTTGATTCTATTTCAGCTCCAATAAATATGTATATTTTTTACCCCTGAGAGGGGGTGGCATCCACCCCCCTATAAATTAGCAAGCCCCCGCACAATATAGAAACTTTTCTGTGAAGCATTTGCTATTATACTGCCAAAAATGAACGAAATCCGTTCAATATGAGATTATTCCGAAGTTATGCATATTTTTTACCTCTAGGTACTATACTATTGGCCCAAAATTTGTCCATGTAATGGGCCTGTTCAAACCTTATATTTTTTATTTCAAGCCATTTTCACGGAAATACGTTGTTCTCGACATTATTGTATCAACTTAAATGCCCTTGAGGACCTAGTAAGTCAGAACTAAGTGACTGGCATGAGTACCATGACACGAGTGGTACAGGGGGAATGAAAAGGCTGATAAACTGGCCCGGGGAGGCGCATCTAAGGCCCTAGTAACTAACTGGTCTTCTAACTGGAGACTACAGGCTTAATAGACATATGAGTCTAATGCAGAAGATGCAACGTGTAGATTCTGTCAAGAGGAAGAGGAAACCTCAGTACATATGCTGTGCCGTTGCGGAGGCCAGCCAGACTTCCCAGAGGGATCATCAATTATTAAACGCTGGGGACCCGCCAGAGATCTTCACAAAGAATTTTTAAATTTCTCCCTCGCTCATCAATTATTATTAAGCGCAGAGGTCCGCCAGAGATGTTGCCAACAATTTCTTTCACATTTCTCCACCCATCAATTATTGGGCGGGGGGGGGCGCCAATGAATTTGGTACCGGGGCCCATGATTTGATGTGGGGGGCCTGAGCCACCAACTACTTAGCGAAGAGAAACCAAGGGCAGATAGCTATACCAAGGGGCCCTTATCAAGGACATGGAGTTTGATACAAAAGACAGAACTGGATGAGGAGAGAGAAGAAAAATTAGCGTAGGAGTACCACAATAGATCCACAGGCGGTGGTCAAGGTTAATCAGCCAGCTCCTTTTTCAAATCTAATCTAATCTAATCTAATCTAATCTAATAAGCTTAAATGGGACATTTGGTATAATGATATCGGGAAGCTTAAAAAATCTAATAGCTTCATAATTACCTATTTAGGTAAACGTGTATAAATTAAAAACAATAATATACGATATAGCCGTGGTGTAACTTATTGATTTTAATGAGCGCTTAGATGAAGTTTTAATGAAGTAATGGTTGGAACAAATTAATACAATCATGTTCAATCAGTTGCTATATTTCAGAACAATTGGTATTGGCTGTCAAGCTATTAATGTACCATTACTTTATTTATCAATTATTGTGTCAAAGAAATATATTGTCGTGAACATAAATATTTCATTATTGTCGTATAATTATAGCAACTCTATTATTAATACAGTTATTGTCATTGAATAATGGAAATAGTACGCAGAATTTAAAAAATTAAGTAATTTCAAGTGCTCTACGTCATATTCTAAAAATAAGGCGCTGGCGCTGCCAGGATATTGCAATTATAAATATCACAGCTTTTCGGGGAAATTTTCTATTCTACCAGGCAGAAATAAAATAAATCACTAAACATATAAAAACGGATTTTCCGTATTTCATATAAAATCCTAGTTGTCTTGTTAATTTGCTTTTTGTCAGCTGTAAACATGAAATTTGTTTTGTGTTTTTTTGAACGTCCGCAGAGAAAAATTATCGCTCAAGGAAAAAACAATGGATTTGAATCATGTATGTAGTTGAGTAGGCATATGGAATTTAAATGTATTTCAAAGCATCATTTTACTTCCACATCCAGCGGAAGTATAGTAAAGCAAAAAAAAAAATTGAAAATTTTTATTGTTCAAATAGGCTTAGAATGTCATGATTTTAAGTTTGAGCAAAACAAAATTTCTGTCTGTCCGTCTCTGTCTGTAACTTTTTTGTGCTCATGATTACTCTGGAACCGTTAAAGATATTGACTTGAAATTAGGTGCACATATGTATTTTAACGAGATCTGAAATGAATTATGTTTTGATCTTATTCCGTTAAAGGGATGGGGGGTAAATGGGGGTAAATAGGTAAATCAAGCAAGTATGAGTCCATAAAATTAGTATTTAGCATATATAAAAGAAGCTAAGGTCTCAAAAAATTTTTTGGCATTGGCCATAATTAAAGGGGGTGAAAAAAAAATAAAATTGTGATTTAGTCTGTGTACAAGAACCAAGGGCTTCAATATATTTTTTACTTCATCCACCCCCACCCCTACCCCACTACCGATGGCATATCGTTTTATGGGTTTTTGGGACAGACGATTGCAAAAGTTATATTAATAAAGTTCCATAAACAATTATTTCTACATACAAAATTTGTTTCGTTGTGAAAGACTTGGATAGAAAATCTGGATGTAGAAGTAGTGATTCCTTAGGCAGCGGTTTTCAACTATCTTCATAATATTAAACTTATTTAAGATGTTAATTTATTGTTTTCCCGCGTAGTTGATAGGCTTCTTCTGGTGCTGTCTACTGCTGCTCCTCGTTGTTCGAGCTGAACTGACGTTCTCCGCCGCCAATATTCTTGGCTAAAGATGGGGGTCTCGGATGACTAGGTCCGGGAAGGACTATTGCCCTTTACCAATACATCGCTGTAGACCGGGCACCAGCCTCGTACAGGGCGGGCGATGATTTCGGTCCACCTCCCTGGATCCTGGCTCGTTGGACCTTGCTGGCTAAGGCCTCTTCTGGCGTTATTCTGTCTTCGTTTTCTGTTCTTCGCCAGTTTGTCCCCCCCGGGGGGTAGTCATCGGTCAGTTTGGGTGTTTTTGGGTTTTTGGCAGGGATTCACTGCCGGTACACAGAATGCCAATTGACATCCTGTTATCCGGATCGTCGGTAGGGTAAGGGTGAGCTGTGTAGCTCGAGGAAGGGCAGACCTAACTGCTTTGGTAGCATTTTCGGTCTGCCCGGAGCCAGGGTGACTACAGGTACTGGAGGGTCGTTTGTCCGATACCACAGGGTCATGGGTGGGTGATTGGGTGATCGTCATGTCTCTTCCGTGGGGTGTCTTCATCGGACGGTGGTATGTTTTATACTCACCGGTTATCCAGCATCTGCATCTTCGGCCGCTTATGCCTCGGAGCGTCAGTAGCCTCCCTGACCAGCGGGTTCCCATGCTCCTCGGCAAGGGCGTATATCTTCTTGGCTCTCTCGTTGATGATTCCAGTGACTGAGGTGTACTCCAAGTCCCTGAAGATGTCCTCGTTGCGTTGACTGCTGATGAGTGACCTGATGAGCGTGAGCTTGTTCCTCGGGTTGAGTCTGCTCTGTCTGCCCGTCATCGGGTAGATTAGAGCTCTCGTCCTCTTGACCTTTTTGATGATGGCTCCATGTTAGGCCTTTGTCCATGATCGCCAAGGTAGTTGGCGGTATCGTGCTATTGGATGTCTTCACCAAACATGGAAGCGTGACCTGTGGGGTTTTGTTTTCTTACCTTCTTGAAGAGGACCGCCATGCTCTTCTCGGCTACCTTCCATCTGTTGCACCAGTCCTCTAGGAGGGAGGCCGCCTCCTGGAGGTTTTTGGTGGCTATTCTTGCATTCCAGGATCTGGCTGTCAGGGCTGTGTCATCGGCGCAGAAGACCATGGAGGTCCTCTCCGTCCGTGGTAGATCGGAGGTGAAGAGGGAGAACAAGTGCGGGGAGAGCACTGAGCCCTGGGGGACTCCTGTCTCTTCTCCGCCGCTGCGCTGTACGGTTCCTTATATATGCTGGGGCCTAGAGCGCGCATGTGTGACTAGCTACGTGTTATTGACGATCTACTGTATGTTCGAGGCGTAGCGGGTGCCTGAGCTAACTCGATAAGTGGCCTCACTGAAACGTCACGTTTCACGTGACTTCTCGTTGATGGTCAGCGCTTGGCTTCGGCTTCCCGTGATAGGTCCCCTTGTAAAATTACTAAAATATAACTTGAGCAGAAACTAACTAAACAAACTAAAATAGCAGAAAAATCGAGCCCCATAGTTGGCGAGCACCAATGAAACACTCGTACTTGGTTTTGGAAAAATTATAATTATTTATATCTAGTTTTAGTAATAAATAAAAATATTTCAACCAAATCACAAATACGGCTGCTAACGACTAGCTGATCTTGTGCGGGGTTGGGTTCGTGGATCCAGTTCTTATATAAGTAAGAGCGAGAGAATCAATAGTTTCACAGATAATCGCCCAGCTAGTTTGTTTCGTGATTAAAAAGGGAGTAAAAAAGATAGCTGTTAATAAAGAGGGCGCCATCCACAGTAAAGTTGATAATAAACTTCCCTTGTAGCAGGTTGCGGTGTCTCTTCGTGATTTGTCACTACTCCAACGTGCCTCCTCGAGATTGGTTCGTTTACCGTGGGTCGTCGTGTTTTCCGTTATATATCTGCCTTAAAATGCAGGTTTCCATGCAGTGGGTAATCTCTGCGTGTCATCTGGTTTATTAAGATTTTGGGTTCTTTTTACATCTCTATGGCCTCTCTGGTAATTCCTGACGTACAATGCTCGATGTTGGCTACTGTTCTGGTGATGTCGAAGTCTACTTCGTGTCCTGTGATTTTTACGTGCTGTGCTAGGAACGATGATTTCTCCTCCTTTTGCGCTGCATTCCCATGTTGTTCCCATCTTATACGTCTGTTTGTCTGTCCTATGTATGATTTATTGCAATCTTGTCACGGGATTTCATATATTCTTTAGCTTTCTAGGGCAACTTTTAATTTTGGATCACTGTGCTGATATTTCGGTCTCTTTTGAATATTGTATCTATTGTATAAATGTTGGTTGTGGCATTTTCTAATTTTCTGTTTCTTATTAAGATGCTCTACCACATGTATTTTATTCTAAACAATGTCCACGAAATCTACAAAATAATACACTTATCCAGTATTTTACTGAAATGTAACCTCTGCGCCTACAATTTTTACGTCAAAGGAGCAGTTAGAGGGTGTTTTTTTGACAAATAATGAATAAGAACAAAAATATTAAAATGACGTATTTTGCTGACGGAAACCGAATCGGTTTCCTTTCTCAGTGCGTATTGTAAGTGTTTGTGTGCTGTGTATATTAAATACACAGCTCTAAGAATATATTTGTTTGTATATGTTAAGTATCCGTAGATACTTACTGCTTATACAGAACTGTATCTATATTGTGTCTAAGTATAAGTTTGCCGATTTTGTCCATTGCTCCCCTCACGTAATGTAGATATCTAGATTTCTACCTAGATAGAAGTTTGCCGATTTTATCCGTTGTCCCCCTCGCGTAAGGTAGACGTATGTCGACTTTACCAATAAATTCCAGAAGATTAAGGATCATTTTTATTTAAATATGGACAAATATTAGTTCATATTCATTGGTCATAAATATATTCGTATTAAAATCTCCATCGACATTAGTTATTTCTGCGAATTGAGACTACAAAACAACATATCCATTGACAAATTGTTATCATTTTTTAGCGAAAAAAATGTTTTTTTCATTTTATTGAAAAATTAAAGGAAACTATTTTTTGATATTTCCTGAATTATCTCTTTTACTAGTTTAGACTATTATTAATAATCTGGTAGTATTTATTATTCCAGTTATTTAAGAGGTTTTCTTTGATTTTTGATTGAACGTTGGCATATTCGTTAAATTTATTTAAGACAATACATCTCGCCTCCTTAGTAAATATATTTGGTTGTCTGGCTAAAAATCTTTTAGTGTAATAAAAGCTACTCACGCGAACTTCAATTAAGACCTTAATGTTTGTTCTATGCAAATTAGTCTTGTACTCTCCGAGATTTATTTACTTTGTTCCAGTTTTGTTTTAATGCGATTCAGTACCTTTATCGCTGAGAAATATGTATCACAACTTAATTTTATACTCTTGACTGTTCTGGTTTGTATATACAGGCTGTCCCTATTGGTTTCTTGTCATAAGATAAGCATCACGTACAGATATAGTGGGTGATATTTTTAACCTGATACTATCAAATATTTCGAATAATAAGCACTTTACGAAAAAAAATGTCCATAATCAAAATTTAATCATTCCGCGGAGGAAATACATTAGTGCTAAAATTAGTCACCCCTTCTCCTTGTTTAACGTTGAAATCTTAAATAGAAACCCCCATATTTCCCTGAAACATTTTTTTCGATTCATGATAGATGGCGCTGTAATCGACGAAATTTAATTTATTTCAATTTCTCCTACTGAGAACATATGCATGATTCTACAATACGTTTGCAATAGAAAATACCACATTTTCATTGTAAATAATTAAAATTCGTTGTCAAAAAAGTTTATTCATGCAAATTGCGAATAACTGGGAAATTCTTATCTGTAGAAATGTAAAGGGGGTGCTTGATTAACGTGAGTCCCCGCGCCTCCCACCTATCAAGGGACATAAATCAAGGTGCTTGGTTTATGTCCCTTCGCCTCATCATTTTTGAATTAAAGTAAATGCTCAAAATGGTGGTCCTCAACTTTAATGCACTTACTAATCCGCATTTGAAATCACTGTACAAAACTGGGAAGTATGTCTGCTTGAATTTCGGCACAAGCATTTCTGATTCGGCCAATCATATTCCCACGTGTTGTTGGTATTTGTTTGTAAACTTTGTCTTTGAGATAGCCCTATAAAAAGAAATCTAGCGAAGTAAGATCTGGTGACCTAGATGGACAATTTACTGGACTAGCTCTGTCGATTCAGTGACCATTGAAATCACGATCAAGTACTTCACGTGCTACCACCGAATAGTGTGAAACCACATGTTCCGTCGTACTTCTAAGCTGAAGTCTTCAAGTAGCAGTTTATTTTCCAAAATGCCTCGACCATTCAAGTTGCCTTCAATAATGTGGGAGCCAATGAGTTTGTTGCCAATTATTCCACACCACACGTTGACAGTCCAAGGACGCTGATATTCAACTTGCGGATTTTCAACACTCCAGTAATGCATGTTGTGTCGATTAACTGTTCCGTGATTTGCAAAAGACGACTTGTCGGGGAACAATACGTAACGAAAAACTGAGGTTTTGTTGTATTTGTTCACGTGCCCACTGACAATAAGTTACCTGATTTTGGAAATCAACGCCATGAAGATCTTGGTGTACAGACACATGATACGGATGATATTTATAACGTTTTAAAATTTTCCAAACTCTGCTCTGAGACAAACCGGAATCGCGAGCTATTTCTCGTGTACTAACATGAGGATCAACAACCACTGCAGCTACTACTGCAATTGCATTATTTTCTCCAGTAACTGTTGCTCGACAGGTTCTTTTTTCGGTTGAATATTTCCGCCAGTAGTAAATTGTTTGACAGTACGATGAAGTGAAACACGTGACCGAGTTCTATCCGGAAAACGTTGAGTGTAGGGATCGACAGCATGATCAGGACTCCTGCCAGCTTTTTCATAAACCAGAACCGTTTCAGTTTTCTCTTGTACAGTAAAATACTCCATTCAGAAATAGCATAAACAGCCTAACGGAAAAGGGTCTTTTTGTTTGCGAAACATTCTTCGAACTGAGTCAACTTAGTTTTTTCTTAAAGTTATTTCTTTCTTTTCTACGTTTATTTACAAAAATAACAAAACAAGTATTTAAAAAATACGAAGAGAAGAAATAACACAAACGTTAAATGTAAACATTATAAAAGTATTTTTAACATAAGAAATGGTATTTTTAAATCAAACTGCAAAAAAAAAACATTAATTTAAAAGATGATTTAATCAAGCACTCCGATAAGTCATAAGCGAAGGAAATCGCGTTGACCATGTATCCCAAAAAGGACGCCTGTTTCTGGGTTACGATAATAGTAGTTTCTTGACAAGTAATTTTTCAGTAATTGAAAATTTGAGAAATAAAATTTGTTTTAAGACTAATTTTGATTATTTACACTAAAAACGTGGTATTTCTTATTGCGAACGTATTGCAGAATCGTCTGCATAGGTTCTCAGTAGGAAAAATCGAAAAAGATTCAATTTCGTCGATTATAGCGTCATCTATCATGGATCGAAAAAAATGTTTCAGACAAATCCTACGTATTTTTAGCCGTAGAATCCGAATCTGCAATAAAAAATAGAAGTTCCTATTTAAGATTTCAAAGTTAATCCCCGCCCGACCTACAAGGATGGGGGGAGGGTGACTAATTTCAGCCCTAAAATATTTCCTTCACGGAATTATTAAATTTTGATTATGGACATTTTTTTCATAGAATGCTTATTCGAGATATTTGAAAGCTTCAGATTTAAAAAAATCACCAGGTATAATTGCTTTAAGTTTATCTTTATAAAGTTAAGTTCGTGATTTTGAATCTCAGATTAGAATTGCTCCCTCACATCACGGCTTTTCTCTAACCCAAAAAATAACTAAAAGTCCATACAAAAAACTGTTTTTCTTTTAGCTTTAACTAATTTAACTAATCTGTTTTATTTTTAACATTTTTTTTTTAACTATTTAACGTCGGCCTATTTCCGCTACCAGGGCGTATCAGCGACGCCAGGAGACGAGCTACCCCCAACCTGGAAATTTTGCCGAACCTCTTCCCTTAAGAAGAGTAGGGATCTTTTACTTGCCTAACATTTAATAGACAAGGGACCGCCTGCTTTACATCCCCTCCGAAGGATGGTATATCCACTACGTAATCCTCGTCTGACATTACGTAACTTCCGCGTGTACACTGATATACAAGCCGCTAGAAGGTGGGACGAGAACGCTGTATTTCCCAAGATGGGACCCCATCCAAGTACTAACCGCGCTCGACGTTGCTTCAACGGAATATCGACTGATATTCACATTGAAGTCGCCTCTACGCTCGCCCCCATTTTTAACATTTATGTGTATTCAAAAGTTAAATCATGTTTGCCTGTTGTAACGTACTCTTTTGCATTCCAAAAATCTACACAGCGGCATTTTCTTTCATTTTTTCCTTTTTTCTGGTCTATCTCCTTTCAGCATCCAACAGTAGTCGGCCTTCACATTTTCATCCCACTTCCCTTAATAACTAGCTCCATTTCTCTGATATAATAATAATAACAACAGTATGTCTTTATTGTTTCGTTTAAATTTACAAACAGAACAAAAGGCTTAAAAATGAATGGCGATATTCACGTAAGTGCTCTTCCATATAACCACAAGTAAGTAAAATAAATAAATAAAAAAAGTATACAATTAAAAAGAATTTTTTTAACCGACATTGCGAGAATATTTGAAGATTTGGCGGAGTAATAACAATTAATCCACAAACAGGGTATTATTTTTATAGTAAAATTCACATGGTGCCCAACATAAAGAGAATTTCACAATAGTTTCCTTCACTATGTAGAAGTTAAATAAATAAAAGCTACTAAGAAGGTTGAAAAAAATTGGTTAAAAAAAATCGAAAACCGCCTTCAAAAAATCTTCACAAAATATCTCTAAAAACCGCTGCCCAAGGAATCATTACTTCCACATCCGGATTTTCTATCCAAGTCACACAACGAAAACATTTTGTATCTGGAAATAATTATTTATGGAACTTTAATAATATAATAATTGAAATCCTCTACCCCAAAAACCCATAAAACGATACCCCACACCGGTAGTGGGGTGGGGGTGGTGACAGGGGGTGGGAGTGGGGGGTGGATAAAGTAAAAAAATATTTTGAGGTTTCTGGTTCTTGTACACACACTAAATCACATTTTCTTTCATCCCCTTTAATAATGGGGTGGGGGTGGTAATGGGGGTGGCTAATGCTAATAATTTTGGGACCTTAGCTTCTCGTGTCTATACTAAATATCAATTTTATGAACCCTTACCTGCTTGATTTACCTATTTACTCCAAATTTACCCCAATTTACCCCCCAACTCTTCGACGGAACAAGATGAAAATATAATCTAGTTCTAGATCTCGTTAAAGTACATATGTGTACCAAATTTTAAGTCAATATCTCAAACGGTTCCAGAGTAAACGTGCGCACAAAAAAAGTTACAGACCGACAGACCGACAGACCGACAGACAGACAGAAATTTTTTTTTTCGCTCAAACTTGAAATCTCGACGTTTCATGACATTCTAAGCCTATTTGAACAATAAAAATTTTTAAAAATTTTTTTGTCGTTACTATACTTCCACTGGATGTGGAAGTAAAAGTAAGAATTACCTATTAGTGAAACGTAGCAAGGAACTGTACCTTATTACCAAATGACAATTTGAAATCGGTGCAAAAATATCTAATTTCAAAACTGGTTGTGGTTTTCATTTTCAGATTTAAGATTCCCCTTGATTTAAAAAAATCTTGATGTGATGGAGCAAAATAAGTTTCAGATTCGGTTTCAGCAACCCAAAAACATATGCTACACTGGGTTTGGTGCGGCGCACGACGAAAAAATATTTTTGCGTAGTGCGCCGCAGTGTTATTAAATAATTATTTATAATAATTAAACTGCTCGATGAATCATTATAAAATTCGATGGGGTTCTGGATATGGATCTGGATTGTTTGGCGGGGGGTGAGCTTGCGCTCACGTGCACTCTGGCCTCATAAGCGGGCCCATTGTGCTGCCCCCGTAAGTGGTGGCATGTCCACCGAGCCTCTCATTCCTCAAGCCAACCAACACTTGTGATGTATTTGAGGAGAAGACCAGGTGAGACGCCACCTATGCTGGCCATACTGAGCCAGAAGTCCCCCAGTATGGATCCTCTTTTCGTTGAGAGAGCGGGACAGTGACAGAGCACATGCTCGGCAGTCTCGTCATTCAGATTACACCCTCTACACTTGGGGTTGCCTATGACTCCCAGTGTATGGAGGTGTTTGTTTAGTCTGCAGTGTCCTGTTAGTAATCCTACATAAATGCGCAGATTACTCCTGGACATCTGGAGACAGTGTTTGCCTAGCTTACGACTGGGTGTGGCTAAAGCCATTCTGCTATGTCTGCAGCTGCTCAGACCACCCCAACAGTCCGCATGGCGTTTGAGTGTATAGTTCTTTAGCAGGGAACTGTGGACTGAATCTGAGAGCGCTATTGCAGGTTCTGGACCATGCAGGGCGCTCTCAGATCCCTTACGGGCTAAAGCGTCCGCTTCTTCATTACCCTGAATTCCGTCATGTCCTTTCACCCAACGGAGCTGGACACTATTGTTTTGTGCGAGCACGTTTAGGGCCTTTCTAATTTCCAGAACCAGCCCCGAGCCTATCCTACAATTGTTTAGGGCAAGCAGGGCTGCTCTGCTATCCGTTGATATGCGCACCGTTTTACCATTGACGTTTGCCTTCGTGGTTTCTATTACCGCTTGCAGGATCCCTACTAGTTCCGCCTGGAAGATAGTGGCATGTGTGCCTAGCGGTATTATCGAATGTAGATCTAGGTCTTCTGAGTAAACCCCAGCTCCTGATCCACAGTCCATTTTTGAACCATCGGTGTAGATTGATATGTCCGGCTCGTCATTACCGGACACATTCAAGCCCACCTCAAAGTTCTTATTGAAGTTATATATAGGGGGGATACGGTCAGTTCCCATTCCCAGAAGAGGAATTTGTTTTGTAGCCTCCTCTAGGATACGGGCATGTCTCGTAGCCGTGCCCTTAATATACCATTGGCCTACAAATTGCAATCTCAGGGCAGTCCTCAGCGCCACCTCATCTATGTACAGATTTAGAGGGGGGATGCAGAGTATAGTCTCCATTGCAGCTGTAGGCGTCGTTTTCATCGCACCAGTAACGCAGAGACATGCCAGTCTTTGAACATGCTCCAGTTGAGATGCTGCTGTTTTTTGCCTTACTCTGGGCCACCAGACTATGGCTGCGTAACAAAGCATGGGTCTTATCACAGCAGTGTACAGCCAGAGGGAGATTCTGGGTGAAAAACCCCAGGACCTACCGACCGCCCTGCGACACTGCCAGAAAGCCGCACATGCCTTGTTTATCTTAACTTCCAAATGTCTCTTCCAATTCAGAGTGCGATCAAGTATGACCCCCAGGTACTTGACCTCACTCACTAAGTGGAGTTGACTGCCCGATAATTTGGGCATTTTCGTATTTGGTAGTTTCCTTTTCTTGGTGAATAGTACTAGCTCAGTTTTCTGGGGGTTAACCGAGAGAAAGTGTTCTGTGCACCAATTATCGACCAACTTGAGGGCTGTTTGCATAAGTTCGCATAGCAAGCCCTCAAAGTTTCCATTTAGCAAGATGGTAATGTCATCTGCGTAACCTATTGTGAAGAAACCAGAGTTATTGAGGCGGTGTAAGAGGCTGTCGGCGACCATAACCCACAGTACTGGTGATAGGACGCCACCCTGTGGACAGCCTCTATTGACCATGCCTCTAGTCTCTATGTTCCCCACATTTATTCGGACGGCTCTCCATTTGAGCATGTGTGTTATCCATTCACTAAGTGTGTTGGGAACACCATGCGTTTGGAGGGCTATCTCTATACTCTCGAAGGTTGTTTTATCAAAAGCACCTTCAATATCAATAAACGCTCCCAGGGTAGACATTTTCATATCCGCCGATCTCTCGATACGAGATACCACGGAGTGAAGTGCCGATTCTGTTGATTTCCCTGGGATGTAAGCGTGTTGATTTGGATGCAGTGGGTGTAAAACTAACACTGTATCTCTAATTTCTCGATCACACAGTCTCTCCAGACCTTTCAATAGGAAGGAGGAGAGGCTGATGGGCCGATATGATTTTGGTAGGGACTAATCCGTACGTCCTGGTTTGGGTATGAATATTACCTTTATTTCCCTCCACTTCACCGGGGTGTATTTAAAAGCAATGCACGCCCGGTAAATATGCACCAGGTGGTGATGTATGTATACCAGCCCCCACTGGAGTAGAGCTGGAAAGACACCGTCTATACCTGGTGATTTAAAGGGCAGGAAGGTGTTGATCGCCCAGGCTACTTTTGGGCGGGGTTCTGTGTGCAGAGTGTTTTCCTAAGTACGTATCGTGGCATGCTTCTTTTGATTAATGACTGTGTGATTGATAATAATCAAGCAGACTTGACCTGACTAACTTTGAGGTCCAGGGTTCGATTCGCTGCCGAGTACTGGAATTCTTGAAACAAAAAATGAATGCTAATGTACTCAGATATTAGCTGTGTCCCTCTTTAATTAAGTTGACTAGGGCAGAAGCAATAAACCAAATTGCAATGATCGAACAAGGAGAGGAATACCTATCAGAGCTTTTTATTTTAATTTAATAAGTGTAAATTTGCATATAAAATTAATAAGGTGTATGTATTAGAAATTATTAATATCTTCGTTAAATTACAATTTTTTTATTGACACCCAGAGTTTTTCTGCATTAAGATTGTGACATTTGAGGAGCTTCTCAACTAGTTTGGAAGGAATGTACGAACAACCATAGTTGTTGTTCATATAACTTTAATATTACAATATTTCAAATCCTCCACCAAAAGAACCGTAAAACGATTTGCCATATCGGTAGTGGCAGTGGGGGCAGTATTGGAGGTGGCTGATATAAAAATATCAGAGATAGGTAAAGGAAACTTTCCATTTGAAAGATCCCGGAGCGAAAATATTGATAAAAATGAAAGTTTTCAATAAAATACTTGAATATTTGAAAGTTTTCAAAATTCCAGGAAAGTTTCCTTTGGCAACTTTCGAAATATTCAAATATTTTGTTAAAAACTTTCTTTTTCATCAAAATTTTGTTCCGGAAACTCCCGAAAATTTCCTGCAAACGTTTATTGGAAAGTTTCCGTTACCCATCTCTGAAAAATATTGAGACCTTTAATTCTTGTTCACACACTGAATCGCAATTTTGTTTGTTACCTCCTTTAATAATGGGGTAGGGTGGTAATGGGGATGATAATGGGGGGCTGATGCCAAAAAAATTTTCAGACCTTTGCTGCCTGTGCATACACTAAATCCCAATTTTATGGATTCTTACTTGGTTGCTTTACCTATTTACTCCCATTTACTAATCGTGCGCATAGAAAAAGTTACAAACAAACAGACGGACAGATAAACAGATCTTAAAATCTTGACGTTTGATGATATTCTCAGCCTATATGAACAAAAAAAATTTTTCATTTTTTTTTGTTCGTCATATCTCAAATTGTTTTTGCTATTACTAGACTTCCACACTGTTGAAGAATACAGTTTGAACAGACAGTAACAAGTTGACGCTCAACATGGCAATATAACGTTTCGTTAAATGTTTGCAATTGATACTATCTGAGGGGGCTATTTCAGTTGTTTTCAACTTATCCGAGAAAGGTACCTTCAAATGGCATGTCAGCATGAACGATTCAATTTTTGAAGAGGGACAATATAGAATCGTAAAAAAGCTATTTCAGTATGATACCCTCTTAGGGTAATAGGCATATAATGTTTCAAACATCAACATAATAATTGCCCATAAAAACTCAAACAAATTGCGAAACAGAATATTCGAAATGATTACAATTTAATAATTTTATTGACATCTTTAGAGCGCTGAGACGAATAAAAAATTAAATTTATGCTGCGTATATTGGTAATAAAACTGCAATGTACTGGAACCATATCGGGCGGATAGTCTCTCTCCATGGTTTTTACTACCAGCATAAAAATATTAAACGAAAAATATGGGCACATCATCGCATATGATGTGAAATTTTAAGTGTTACCAAAATTTTACACTTTGTAAAATAGGTGGTAAAAGTTTCAAAATTTTTAATGGGGACTGTCAAGCGAATAGCTTAATTATGCCCAAAGAAAATTAAGCCCGGATTAAATTCTTTAATTGCCTTGCGGTTTTCTAATTTAGATAAGATATGATTTATAATATCTTAAAGGTGCATTTAAACGAACGTTATTTTTATGCCAGCTGATTAATGAAATAGTAAATGATATTTCTCCGTTTGAAAATTGCTTTATATAAAGTATAACAAATAAGCCAGCTGTACAGATAATTGCAGAAGTCGGCAGAAGCGGAGTATTTGTCAAATTGTTTTTAAAACAAATTTAAATATTTTAAATGGAATAATGTTGTGCTTATACAGTATGTTCCTAGATTGAGTTTACAAAAGGGAAACAATTTTAATTTTTTATTTTATAAGAAAATGTTCTTAAATTTTTAAAAATGTTTGCTTGATTTTAAGCGGATAAATATGTAATTAAAATTTCAATATTAATATAGTGTGTTTTTAATATAGAAAAATTAACCAAAAAAAATCAACGAAAGATTTCCTGCTATCAATGTTTCCCGTAATGGTATTAGAAAGGTGATCAATTTTTTTTTTTTTAAATTGGTTCCGTAATAAATTTAAAGAAAAAGGAGATAGTACATGATAAAGGAGGTTCCTTCTCTGTTAATTTTGGATCCAGTAGAAGATAATCCAAAACTTTCCTTGAGAAGACGATCTCTTGAGACCGGTACCAGCAAATCACACATTCAAAGAATGTTTAAGGAACATAAAATACATGCCTATAAACTCATTTGTACTCATACTTTGAAGCTAGGAGATGGTGGTAAAGGTCTGTTTTTTGTTTGTTTGTGGATGGGTATTGAAATAATGAGGAACAGAAATTTTCATCATAATGTTATGTTTTCCAGTGAAGCAACCCTTTCTACAACGATTTCATCACATGTTCAACATTGGAGCGATACTGATCCTCATTTTAGAATTTCGAATCATCGCCTACATTTTGGTAAAGTAAACGTGTGGTGCTCTGTTAATTATCATGGAATAATAGGCCCATATTTTTTTAATAGTAACATTAATCAGCACACACACACACACCTGCAGATGTTGAGCCATTTTCTCCGCGATGGTTTAATTGATTTACTTCTAGATTATCGACCATCGGTGTATTTTCAACAGGTCGGTTGTCCAGCCCGCAAATCTGGAAATAATTGGGTTGATAGAAATGGTCCAGTTTTATGGCCGCCAAGGAGCCCTGATTTGCAATTTTGGATTTTTATTTGTGAGGCGTATAAAGCAAATTGTTTATAAAGAAAACTTACCTAATAATGTGGAAATATAAAAAAAATGGATAAGAGATCGTGGCTATTGCAGGCTTAATATTTCAAGAAATCAACCACAGTTATAAGGAGCGATGACATAGAATTAAATTATGTGCTGAGAGTTAACCGAAATGATCGAAATCGTGGTTACATTTTTACTGTGTAACCACCTTTGCCACGACCTCGACCAGAACCATTTTACACTGTCTCTCAGAGAATTGGTTTAATTGCCTTGAATAGGTACTTGGACATGCCCTTGCATGAGCTCTGTCTTAGAGCTATCTCAGCCAGTTTATGTTTCTCCAATAGCGAGCGAGCCCTGGAGTTGGCAGCCCCACTATGTCCGATCTGGGTGGAGTGGCTATCAACTCCAATATTTTAAACGACTTTCTGAAGCAGTGTTTACCAATCAGGACGCACTGATATAGCTTCTCCATCATCTTGGGTCTGAAGACGCAGGTCTGTCGGCAAGTTCGCCTCGTTGCCTATGGCAAGGTTTCCGATAAACCCGCTTCATTCATTTCCTATGGTTCAGCTTTGCATCAAGTTCGAGATTCTTAATTGACTCGGTGAGCTTCAGCTCCTTTCCGTAGACGATTTGATTCTTCCATACATCTAGCTTTCTTGGGCATATGAGAATATCCAGCTATGTCTGCTCTACCCTACTCTACCCTACCTTTACCAGTCTACTCATTCCGTGCCCTTATTACCATGCTGGCGTCATAGTAGCCTTATAAATATACGTCTGGGTTCTTGAGTTTACGGATAGATTAGTCCACCACGAAGTACCACAGGACGGGAAATAACATCCCACCTTGAGGATGTCCATATGACTGTATTGGTCCTTGCTCCTCTAACCCATTATTACCTGTTTAAATCATACTCTGTATCTTGACGAAGAAATGAGCGGCTAGTGTTCGTTAAACGCAAATCAGTAAAAAAATTTAGTGAAAACTTTCTTTTGCTGCGACATTCCCCTTGACATTGTCTGGTTTTGCACTATTCATTTGATGGTTGATGTATGAGGTAACAGTAGATTGCTCTATTTCTTTGTTTAACCTTTCCGTCTAATGCATTCCTATAGAGTCTACATTCAAATTCGATCACAGCTAGATAGTGAGCAATAGGATTTCAAAAACAGTTTTATGGTTTGTAAATGAATACAGATGAATAATGCAGAAACTAGAGAAACATGTTTCTACTACCGACGTTAATAGCAGATCGACTCCTCGTGTTTGAAATAAGACTACTGATTTCTTCCTGGCTAATCTTTCTATGGTTTGAGCAAGTTCTTCACGGTTCAAGTAACTTTTACTTAATTACATTCTCCTATTTGGTCCACCAATGTTCTCTCATAATTAAATTTGGGATTCCTGCTGTCCAGTTTATTATGAATTGACTAACGCAATATTGGTACAGAGAAAGTTATTCCTCCTAACATCATAACTTAGTTTCCTATGTAAATATTTCTCATTGAGTAATTTTTTCCTGAATCTTCTGGACAGCCTATCTCATCTGTTATTGATATTTGAGTAGAATCAGGGTTTATCGGAAACAGAGAAATGCTAGAAGAGGTATAAACTCCGACCAGCAGTTGGCACTTTTGCGGTACTCTGACCAGGACTACTGTCTTTCCAAACTATCACAACCACTAAGAAATATATGTTTATGACATTTAAACTAAAAACTCTTGAAGTCAGTAACTTAAAAATTTATATTGGGTGTTCCAGTGATAGAAATACCACAGAAACTTTGAGCAATTTTCCAATATTTATTATTTTATCCATTCATTTAAAAAATCGAAAATCTTGAAAAACAGGTCAATTACGAGGGTTTCTTGATTCAGGAAACATGACTTTTAAATATTTATCTATTTTGCTTTATGATTTCCGGCAATTTACTTCTTTCTATTTATTTGTTGATTAATTTTGCCCCGCCACTGACCTGACGATGAAAAAACACAAACGGAAATAGAACAATATTGATCCTAGATAGCTATAATACTACTTTTAGGAATGCGGGGTGCCTATTTCCATATTCAATCGAAAAGAAGAAGACTTAAAATACGTTGGAAACGACGTTAAAAAGTTTCGATACTAATACATTAACTGACTGTGTCAGCGCAGGTGGAGTCTAATGTGTATTATCCCGCGCTTAGTAAAGAAGCAGAGATGTATTACAGCAATTTTAAACTTTCACGAAATATAGAATCCAAATATTTAGAGAGAAAACCTTTGTAGAAATTTGTATACGTCGAATTTTATTTTCAAAATATAAGAGGATATTCTGGAGAAATTTATACAGTGCAAATTGAAACTTGGTCAAATATTACTTAAAAATGTCAGAATTTGTTTTTAAACATTTTTTCTGGATGTGCGCCGTCAAAAACATAAAAACAATAAAAAAAATGTTCAAAATAGTTCGGTTAATTATTGCTTTCTTTTGAATTTGCTAATTTCACAAGTGTTTGCAGTCTCGAATATCTGTAGCAAGTGTAGTAAGTAATACCATTCTTAAAGCACTGTTTTGGTTAATTTAAAATAATTTCTCGGAAAATTGATGCATTTTTAGAAATCTTTCCGGGCCACTGCCTAAAATGATTCCAATTCATAAAAGAAAACATCAATTTTTCGAAATAGATGGATTAAATATTATTTTCGAAGGAAAATAATATTTGGTAATTATTAAAGAAGTATTTGATACGGAAGGGACATCGCCTCGAATATCTGTGACAAGATTAGTACCTAAGTGTAAGGAGTAACATTAAGAATCAAAAAAAGATATATTTCTTAATCTTTTAAAATTAATAGTATTCAAGATACATGCCAATATCAACAATTACACAAAATATTTATCAATATTACTTCCATCACTTACCGAGGGAAGTATTGTAGTCATGGAATAAATCCGTTCGCGGTATATATACACAAGTAGTTGACGCTATTGCCAGCGATGAAATGGGATACACTTTTAGTAAAAAATATTCAGAATAGACTACTAAAAAGAAACAGAAAGAGAACAATGGTATTTTCCATACTCTTACCATAATTGTTAACGAAGAAACTTGTCATACTTCTAGTTGAAAATGTACAGGTGGTCACTCTAAAATTAATAATAGTAAGAAATAATATTTGGAATTTAGTTGACATTATAACCAAAGATGAAATCAGATTTCTATTCTTCTAGATATACACTCTAAAAATATAATATATGGAGGAAAGTAATATTGATAGGAAAAAAACTTGATACACTTTCAGTTAAAAGACTATACAGAGCGGTCATCAAATAGAAAAAGTAATAAATAAAGTGTGCAAGAAAGTTAAGTTTTGTGTAAATACCTTTACAGAATATTTTCTTAATTTTTTGGATTCTTTTCGAAAACCATTTGTTATAAAAAGTATATAATATAAAAGAATCCATATCTACAACTTTTGTTAAATACTTTTTTCCATAGTTTCAATAATTTAGAAGAAAATTAAGGCAAATCGATATTTTGTGTTCTACATATTTATGTAGAGGTTTAAAGGCCCAGGGTATGTTTTCTCTCTATACAGTCAGACTGAAATTTCACACATTTTTTTTTTACATGAGCTGTTGCAATTCTGGCGAGTGCGAGAAAAATAATAAGACGAAAGTAAGAGCCATCTTAAGGACCACCATATTGAAAGTGTTACGAGACATCCGTATTTTTCTTAATTGAGACACTGCATATTTTTTTAATATTTGGTTTAAAAAATTTGTAGGGCAGTTATCGCTACAAATGCATTTTTTTTTATAAGGCACACAGGAGTACTCCTCTTTTTCTTGGTTTTCTAAATTAGTTGCCCTGTTAATGCAGATTTTACTTGTTTGATAAATTTGGGTGTCCTATTAAAAAAAAATATCTTCAACATAATTTACCTTATATGGTTCCAAGCATAGTCCAAATCTATGCATTTAAAATAAAAATTGATGTGTCAGATTGTTTTTCTTACAAATGTGGCATTAATTTTTCATACAATTCGTTCTATACTTCGGCGACGTACTATATGAAAATTATTGCCAATGTCCTCATATAAATCACGAAAAATTAAATTAATTAAAACATAGAGTCTTTTTATTACAAGGAGTTCGTTGGCCTCAAGTTTCCAACTCGTGGCTTGTTTCAGTAATTCACAGATTGCACAAGACATAACCTTTAAATTTAATTTTAGGGACAAAAAACAATGTTTTTTGGATTGTTACATGGTTATTACCGTTTGAGTAAAGGTAATTTCTGCGACATTACGGTTTTCTGAGAGCTTCTTGTACAAAATACAATTAAATGACAGTTTGATTATGTGGCATGCGATACATTAATGAAATCCTGTCCAGTAATTTTGTTTTTCAGTAACGCATCAAAAATAACACGACTTCTTTCCCCTTCATTTTCAACGTAAAATAAATTAGCACGATGACAAATAAATTACCGTGCTGAGTCGGACAAAAAATAAAATTGTGAATATAATATAGTATTAATGTTGAATCAAAATAATTTAAAAGAATTAAGCATGCTGGTATTTGAGTTATTTGGGGTAAAGAGAAAAATACATTTTAAATATAATGAATAAAAGAAACATTATTACAGTTCTTCAAATTCCGCTTTGCTAGATGAATGCTGCTGATGAATGGCAACGGCGTTAAGCTTATAAAAACGATATGATAAAATTACATAAAAGTTTATTGAACGACCTGAAAGAATTTTCTAGTTTCAACACTTCGAGCAATGGAAGCTCAACGTCACAAGTAGATCATATCCTGGTATTCAGGGAAGTAAGATAACGAATCAAGAACATTAAAGCAAAAAGGACAGCAGAAATCAATACAGATCACATAATCCTACATGGGAACTGGAAATACGAAAAGAGAAAAGACGTAAAGGAAATAACAAAACACCCTTCAATACCTTTTTTTGCGGGTGGGGGGAGAAGGGGAAATCCATCATGGACACCCAGTGCCTTGGATCTATCACGCTGGGTAGTGCTGGACTCTAACCAAGCTAAAACCCCTCCTGAAAAGTGACCCCCTCCCTGTCTTCAGTGTTTCCTCATATCCTGGAACCGCTCTCGCTTACCGTCAGAATATCTTAGTGTTAGGTGTTCGAAATGATCTGCCTCCGCAGATATGTCCTCTTATTACTACTTCGTTGAAACGATTAGAGGCTCAAGTTTCTTTAGTCTACTTCCTTGATTTTCATAACTGATGTTACCATGTCCTCCAAGAGTTGCCAGTTTTCCTCTGATTCTAGCATCCTCGACACCATGTCATCGGGTGTAACTAGGCCACCTAGCCTATTTATGACTCGTAGCCTAATTTTTTTCTCTCCACCTGCTACACCGGAACACAGTATGGCTCCGCGTCATCTATCTCCCCGCAGTACATGCATTCTCGATCTTCAATTTTCCCGATATCGTAAACGAACTCTGCAAAACATCCATACCTTGTTAGGGCCTGAGTAAGGTAGAACCCATCCTCCCCGTGTCCTCTCTCCACCCATCTTTTAATATCTGGAATGAGTCTCCTCGTCCATCTTCCCTTACTCGAGATATTCCATCTCTCCTGCCACCTCTGATAGAGTCTATCGTTGGCCTCCTTCCTGCCTCTTCCCTCGTATATCTCCCACCTTTCCTTTGCCAGAAGGTTAATGGGAGGGATCCCTGCTTGCCACTATTAGCACTGCCTCGTAGGAGACCGTTCTGTAGGCACTGCGGACTCTCAGTGCTGCACATCGCTGTACCCTGGCCAGTCTTCTTCGTGTTCTTTCCACAGCCATCGCACTTACCCATACCGGGGCCGCGTACAGGAGAATGGAGTGCACCACGCTACACAGCACTCTCCTCTTGCCGGCCTTCGGTCCGCTGGTGTTATGCGTCAGCCTGCATATGGCTGTTGCCACTCGCCCAGCTTTTTCTTCCATTTTCATCACATGCACACCGTATGTCAATTTCGAATCGAGCCATATGCCCAGGTACTTTATCGCCTGGCTAGGGCCAATTTCCAGCTCCCCTACCCGTATTCTCACGATAGCGAGATTCCTCTTTCTGGTTATGATTACCAGCTCGGTTTTTCTAAGTTCGAGCTACTTGCCTCTTACCCATCTCTCTATTTTGGCAATGGCCGAGTTCGCCGCCTCCTCGATTTCCCTCACCGTTCTGGCCGTGACTGTACTGCCAGATCGTCGGCATATCCGATCACCTTAACGTTCTCTGGTTAGGGTAAGCGTAATGCATCATCGAACATTATATTTCACAAGGTTGGGCCCAGGGCCGATCCCTGCGGAACACCACAAGTCATTTTCCTTCACTGGGTAGTGCCCTCTACCTTCAACCCTGTCCACCTGTTCTCGAGGTAGCTCTTTACTATCCTGAGCAGGTACGGAGCTATTCTTAACTTTCGCAACTTCTCAACTATCTCGCCCCAATCCGCAGTGTTGAAAGCGTTCCAAACATTCAACGTTACTATCGCACAGATCTTCTTGGCCCTCATAGCCTCTCCAGCTGTCTCGGTCATGCGCCTTATCGCTCCTATCGTGGATCTCCCTTTCCTAAAACCGAACTGGGTTTCCGATAACCCCCCCTTCTCTTCAATGTCTACCTCTAGCCTCCCCCGAAGCAGATATTCTATTGGCCATCGTAACATGCAGACATACCGGCCTATATGAGGACGGTTCATCTGGTGGCTTGTCCTCTTTCTTTATCAACACCAGTCTTGCCTTCTTCCATCTCTCGGGGAAGTTTCCCCTTTCCAGAGCGCGGTTCATAACCCATAGAATAACCCTAGGTTGTTCTTCCGCCACCAGCTTTACTATTTCCGGGGGGATTTCATCCGGTCCTGAAGTCTTTCCGCTCTTGAGCCTACCACACGCCTCCGACATTTCCTCCTCGGTAAAACGGGGAACTTCTCCCACCTCCGTTGGTCTCCATATTATTTCTTCCCTTTCTGGGAATAGGGCATTCACGATCTCCATCATCTTTTCGGCTGGTATAGTCGGAGGAGGAGCTTTCATGCGTCTCGTCGCAATCTTGAACCCATCCCCCCACACGTCTCTATCGATGTCTTGGCACAACTCTTTCCATTTGTCATTTTTTGACTTCTTGATTGCGTCTCTTAATCTCTTCTTTGTCTCCCGGTAGTGTTGTATGGCCGCGTTCTCCTCTTGTACTCTCCTGTTCCCCCTAGCGTATCTCCTTCTGGCCGCAACACACTCCTCTCTGAGATCGGAGATTTCTTCGGTCCACCAATATACCAAGCCGTTTGGTCTTACAACTCTCCTCCTCGGCATTGCTTGATCGCAGTCTCCAGTAACTGCCCTGATTAGGTCCTCCTTTGTTGCAGCATTACCACCTGTCACCTGTTCTTTAAGAGCTCTCTGTCCAACCGGCCTAACTTCCAGTCTCTTTAACGTATCACCGGTGTTTCGGTCTGTTGACCCACTTCGTATTCTATATATCGATGGTCGCTCATTGTTTCCTCCAAGAGAATCCTCCAGTTGCTAATCCTCCTCCCTGCGCCTGTTGAGGCCAGCGTTATGTCTGAGATAGAGCCACTATTACCTCTCACGAATGTGAACGTCGCTCCCTCGTTTATGACCTGTAGGTTGATTTGGGCTGACCATTCTACTATTACATTTTCTCGGCCTTTCAATACCTGGAATGTCTTCTTAGTTTCAGCACGTAGACTTCCAGAGGAAATATCACGAGGAAGTAGAAGATAAAAAGCAACTGGACATTAATAAGTTCAAAAATAAAAATTGCAGCAATAAAAACGTTTAAACAAAAACAACAAATATGAACATGCAAAAAAAGATGGAAGCTACACACAAATAACACCGAAGGTGGAACATTAATGAAAAATGTAAAAGAAGCGTTGAAAGAAAAAGACGCGGAGAAAAACCAGGAGAGGAGGAGAAGCCCTTCCAACAGGACAAAAACTGAACTAAATCTTCAGACATCTGAAAAATATAGAAGAAACCACAATACTCACACAAGAAGATACAACATTGGATCAAGGAACTGGAGGAAGAGCGGAACGTAAAAAAAGAACGAATAAATTTAATGGAAGAAAGGATAACTGGTCCTTGGACAAGCTATCATGAAAGGAGCAACAGCTAGAAGTTATGCCTAAAGCTAGAAGAAATGCTGCGTTTGGAGTAGACAAAAGTAACGAGATAATATGTTATGAACCGGAAGTACTAAAGGAGCAAATCTTAGAAATTATCACCAAAGCATTAGATAGACCTTTGCCTACGGAATGAAACATAAACATATAAACATCACTCCTAAAAATCAACTCATTACAGGGTATATATGATCAGAGAAGAATAACACTGTAGCATAGGATACAAATATTACGCACAATTCCTGCTCGAACAACTAGAGGAACATATCGCAAGACCACCAAATTATCATGTAGCATTCATCAAAGGTAGGTCAACAGATGATCATATACATACAGCCAGAAGTACTCTGGAAGAAAAAAGTCCAGTCAGCGAAGAAGAATGCAAAATGGGCGATTACCCCTTAAAAACAACAAACAAATTGAAATACCTGGACTTATCTAACCAACTTACTGCAAAGAAGAGAAACTGAAGAGGTAATTAAAACGGGATACAAAGATGATTCTATCTTTCATCAGAAAAATGAACCACTCTGGAGCCTGGGCAAGAGGATATACATATCCATCATACTGCCAACAATGATATATGAAGTTAAAAAGGCAACAAGAGCCAACAGAAGAAGTTTGAAATGGACATCATCCAACTACTCGCAAAAACAATAAGATTAAAGCAACTACATAAAACATCAACATTAATAAGAGGGTAAACAATTACAAAAAGGACAGAAACATACGCAATAAAGTACTGGGATATATACACTACCATAATCAGAAACGGACCAAAACAGAAGACTCAGAAGAAGAAGAACTCTTGAAGCAAAAATACAAAAAGAGAGGTATAACCACTTTATATTACGATACAATGCGACAAAGCCTACACTTTCCATGTTACATTCATGTATCATGCCTCATGAGGCTATTTCTGCTGACAACAAGCATGAACCAAATCCAACTCAGCATAGTGGCAGCAATGTCTAAAGTACGCTGACAAATAAAATCAACTCAAATCATAATTTGTTTGAAACTTTCTAGCTTTTATAAGCAACAATATTAATTGAACACAAAATCCACTATTGTTTATTGTGTGGTTATACACAGTTAGTAGGGCACTGTACCTACATATATCACACCAAGGTGTTTACTGATCATAGATTTAGCCAACTGATGTTCAATGGCACGTGTCCATAATTAATCGACCGCCTGTTCTGCACATCCGCGGCCGCTAACTCTATTTATGGTATGAGGAATAACCGTCTTCGAGACGAGTATCAGTCCCTAATCTTAGCCGGACCGTCTGTCCGTTGGGGTGTAACGGCTCCCATCAGCTATTCAGGTGAGACATGTGAGAGTGCGGAGGACAGGTGCATGAGGACACCTGTCGGTCACCCCGTAAGTGCGCTAAGATTCAAGGCAAAGTACCTGTTGGTGTAGGGCGATTTCTTTAGGGTATGTTACAGAGACGTACTCGTAACGTGGGGCCTAACATTCCGCCAGATTTTTAAAAGTTCCGGGCGGGTGCTCCTAACAAAAAGGTTTTTGTCCTGGTTTAGAAGCATTTGATGATAATCTTGTTAATTTGGCGAATAAAATAAAACGAATATTTGAAAAAATCTAAACCAACTTATTTAATGCCTGATTGTATGTTACTGGACATATTACAGCCCTTACAATTTGCAGTGAGATAATTTGAGCAGTCATAACTCTATCAAATTTAGTTTACATTTAACTTTACTTGATTTTACTTCCACATCCAGTGGAAGTATAGTAACGACAAAAAAATTTTTAAAAATTTGTATTGTTCAAATAGGCTTAGAATGTCATGAAACGTGAAGATTTTAAGTTTGAGCGAAAAAAAAAATTTCTGTCTGTCGGTCTGTCGGTCTGTCGGTCTGTAACTTTTTTTTGTGCGCACGTTTACTCTGAAACCGTTTAAGATATTGACTTGAAATTTGGTACACGTATGCATTTTAACGTGATCTGGAACTAGATTATATTTTCATCTTGTTCCATCGAAGGGTTGGGGGTAAATTGGGGTAAATTTGGGGTAAATAGGTAAATTAAGCAGGTAAGAGTTCAGAAAATTGGTATTTAGTATATTAAAGAGAAGCTAAGGTCTCAAAAAAAATTTTGGCATTAGCCACCCCCATTACCACCCCCATTACCACCCCCACCCCATTATTACAGGGGATGAAAAAAAATTGTGATTTAGTGTGTGTACAAGAACCAAAAACCTCCAAATATTCTTTTACTTCATCCACCCCCACTACCACCCCCTATCACCACCCCCACCCCACTACCGATGTGGGGTATCGTTTTATAGGTTTTTGGGGTAGAGGATTTCAAATATTATGTTATTAAAGTTCCATAATCAATTATTTCCAGATACAAATTTTTTTTCGTTGTGAGTGACTTGGGTAGAAAAACCGGATGTGGAAGTAGTGATTCCTTGGGCAGCGGTTTTTACTTCCACGTCCAGTGGAAGTATAGTAACGACAAAAAAATTTTTAAAAATTTTTATTGTCCAAATAGGCTTAAAATGTCATGAAACGTCGAGATTTTAAGTTTGAGCGAGAAAAAAAATTTCTGTCTGTCTGTCGGTCTGTCTGTCGGTCTGTCTGTCGGTCTGTCGGTCTGTCTGTCTGTCGGTCTGTCGGTCTGTCGGTCTGTCTGTAACTTTTTTTTGTGCGCACGTTTACTCTGGAACCGTTTAAGATATTGACTTGAAATTTAGTACACATATGTACTTTAACGAGATCTAGAACTAGATTATATTTTCATCTTGTTCTGTCGAAGGGTTGGGGTGTAAATTGGGGTAAATTTGGGGTAAATGGGTAAACCAAGCAGGTAAGTGTCCACGAAATTGGTATTTAGTATATACAAGAGAAGCTAAGGTCTCAAAAAAAAAATTTGGCATTAGCCACCCCCATTACCACCCCCACCCCCTTATTAAAGGGGATGAAAAAAAAATTGTGATTTAGTGTATGTACAGGAACCAGAAACCTCAAAATATTTTTTTACTTCATCCACCCCCCACTATCATCAAGTTCCATAAACAATTATTTTCACGTACAAAGTTTTTTCGTTGTGAGTGACTTGGATAGAGAATCTGGATGTGGAAGTAGTGATTCCTTGGGCAGCGGTTTTTACTTTTGGCATTAAAATGACGCATTCAGCTAATTTCAATTAAAGACGTAGAATTATTAAAATTCAGCCGTTAACAAAGGAAAATTTTTGACACATTCAGTATACGGTTTTTGTCTAGGGGTTCATCATGGCGTTTTAAATTCATACACAAAAAGACTAACCGTTAACGTGTGTAAAAAATATGAGTTACGAAAAAAATAACAAAAACGATGTGTAAAATTATCTATATTAAATGTCTTGAATTTTCTACAGGACGATGTACATGAAGGCATGTTCAGTAGCAACTTTTTATTCAAGTGTGTAGGTTTTGTAAAACATTTTATACAGGGTGTTCGGAAATTTCTGGAGGGACGTCCCCAATTTATGTCCAACATTTTTTTGTTCCGTTTTCTTACATTTTGGGACCGATTTACTGATCAAATTTACACAAAATATGTCCTTTTTGATAAACCCCGTAAGACCAACCCTTTTCTTTTTTATTGATAAAACCTGATTTAAAATAATTGATGAGTCATTTTGTGGTCCGATTTCAATTATTAATCTAAATTTTCCATTTTTTTGAGATTTGTCAGAACTAAAACACTTCTTTGCGCACTTAAACTATTTTGATTGTCAAATCATGATATTTGAATTCAAATTAAAATCAGAATTTAGATTACAAAAAAAAATTGAATTATAAAGAAACTTCTATTAAAAACGGATGGTCCTACGATGAATACTAATTTGTTGTGTAAATTTGATTAGGGAATTATAATCCGGTACTAAATTTTTTTAAAATGGAACAAAGAATTTGAGTTATAATGCAGGGGCGCTCTTCCTTACGCCCCTGGTTGAATTTCATTTCGGCTAATGCCATGAAACAATATCCCTTATTGATACTAAATAACGTACCAAATCTTATCGCTATAACGTACAAGGTTTCTGAAATATTAAATAAAGACCTACTCTAGAGCCCCACCTTCAAAAGGCCCTAGCTTCCTTAGGAAATTTTTTCGGACTATGGGAACTTTTTCCAATGTAATTTTAGATACAACTATGTATAATACAAAGATTATGAACTTGATTAATGATGGGAATTATTCTAATTTAAATAAAGATCCAACAAAATCTTTAAAAACAAAATATAGAGGATTCATACTTTTCATTTTATGGTGGTTGAGATACACATCCTTTAAAGGAGGCGTCTGCCTTTACCATGTTTGGTAGGCTACCTAAATATTATTAGATAAGTTCTTGAACATATTTACTGTATATTTGAGTTAACTCAATAAATGGTATTAGTTAATTCTTGTATTTTCTTGTAAGTTTAACCTCTGTGTTAGGTCGACAATTCAGTGAAAAGGACCCTCATAGGGCTCACAAGTCTGTATTCAAATCGGATCACAGAAGCTGAAGGGAACGTTATAAAAGTAATTAGAACATTATCAAGTGATAGATCAAAAAGCAGTGTTTAAAGATAAAACCAATGATCGTAATAAGACGGATGCTTTGGGGAGATTAGTAAGCAATCCACGGTAGGTACAAACTTATGCTTGTCTCGTCTATTACAGTAGTAGAAATTAGCCACTTTAAGACCAGTGGTGTCATGTCCTCCAGACGATGGTGGTGAGTTCTTCTACAAGAGCATGTGCCTTATATGTAGTGTCGACACAGGGAGTGAGGCTATTGGGCGTGCTATACAGCGGAGGGAGGTCAAATAGAAAAATGAATCGAAAAATGCCTGCCAAGACGTTGTAAATAAGAAAACAAAATAAAATAATAAGTATTCAACAACAGCAAAGTTAAAATAATTCGTAAATGCAGTAGCTGCAGTAGTTTTACACAGAAATTATGTCTAATGTGGTAAAAGAAAAGTGGTACAAATCGAAGATTGTTTCAAGTATGAAGCTCAAATTGTGTTATGGTTGTAAGATAAATAAATATGAAAATGGAAGCAATATTGAAGAAATTATAGAAATACGCGTGAACTAGAGAGTAGTTAATACGTAATAAATTATAGAGATAATGTGACACAAAAACAAAACAACAAAGATTATCTTTTTAACACTACCAATTTGAAGAGAAAACAGGTAAATATTTGTTAATGTATCATAACGCTATTTACTAGAATAATTGAAGTTAGAGGGTTGACAACTTGTTTTACGATCATGTAATAGGCATAATAATTAATTTGATTATGGTCTTTTACGAATAAACCATGCACCGTCGTCGGTTTCTCCTTTGAAATCCCGGCTTTTTGTCAACATTTGTTCGCATTGGTATTAAACAAAGGAAGCCATGCATGTTAATGGCAATTAATGGAAACAAAAACGCACAGAATGGAGAATTTTTGCCGACAAAAACAATGAGAGATAAATACATCTAAATATCCAACTTGGTAGCGGAGCATTTAATCTCTGATTTAAATATTGTCTACTCGTTGTCGCCGTGCCATAAGCACGGATATAAAAAACTCGTTTCAGTAGCAGACACTGCTCTCCTCAACTCTCTGTACATTATATTCAAATCTTGGACCACCGGCTCGCTGACGTCACATATCTATCAATGGGACATCAACACAAATAGAGAAAAAATCGAAACGATTGTTCTCACGCTAATGCAGAAATGAGACCCGATTGTTATTCATAGAACTAACAATCGAAATCTTAAGTTTACGATATCTTTTTCCGAAATTTTAAGTGAGTAAAGGAATATTTTTGTTATATCCTGTGGCTTACGCTTATTTCATTCCATTATTTAGTATCCGTGTTATTATTTCTTGATTTAATCATATAGGTATATTTTAGCCGGGCAATTTTTTTTACAAATCATCGTGGAAAAAATGTTTCGTACAGAAATCAGTTTCATAATAGGCTGAACTCAGAAAAGGTCAGTCTGTAGGTGTGTATGTATCTGTGTGTGTAGATCATTTTTTGTAAACACGTCAACTTCTCTCAGAGTTAACATGTTCGTTTCAAAGGCACGTATACAAAATAGCATGAAGGAATATTTCGTATTCAAATTGGGCCTTATCCATAACATTGGGTGATCGCCAAAGACGTGTAAACTGTCATGTTTTATATAAACTTTGTTATATTATTATTTTAGAGCAAAATGTTACTGAGGTTTTTGATTAAGCTGTTACTAAGATAATTCATTGAGCGTACAAGAGTGTGAAGATGTACAAGACACCGAAACTACAGTATATATTGTATCTCTCAGATTCGGACGGAGTTTATGTAGATCAGGTCACATAATCATTTTAGTTCAAAATATTATTGATGTAATAATAATAAGACTGAAACGAAACAAATGAATGTTGGGCATTGTCGAATGCGAATACGCAATGATTTTTGTAAAACTTGGTAGTATTCCAAATTTGGAACATATGTAAAATAGCACGGTAGAATTTGTCGATTGGCGCTGTATTTACAAAACTATCTTATGAAGAAAAATAGTATTTGGAAGGTAGTTGACAAAAAATTGTATATAAAAAAATTAATAAAAATTTTTTTTTATTTATTTCTATTTTAAAAATTTTAAGCTTGAAAAAACAAATATTTGTTAAAAAATATTTATAACAATTAATAATAAAATGCAACAACAATAAACTTGTATTATTATTTTTATTTATTATTTTATGACACAAAAATTTTGCTATGATAACAAATCATTTGCTTGAAAAATAAATTCTACAGTACTAATTTTCCTCCTTGATCTTAGAATCAACTACATCTCGAATAAATTTTTTCTCCATCATTCCTTATTTAAATAATTGCTTTTTGACCATTCTCCACGCTTCTTTCATTAAAAGTAGGTATAACAGGTTTCGTAGTATTGCCTGTATTTCAAATACTTCCGTAGTTTTACTTCCACATCCAGTGGAAGTATAGTAACGACAAAAAAATTTAAAAAAAATTTTTATTGTTCAAATAAGCTTAGAATGTCATGAACAGTCGAGATTTTAAGTCTGAGCGAAAACAAATTTTCTGTCTGTCTGTCGGTCTGTCGGTCTGTCGGTCTGTCGGTCTGTCGGTCTGTAACTTTTTTTTTTGTGCGCACGTTTACTCTGGAACCGTTTGAGATATTGACTTAAAAGTTGGTACATATATGTACTTTAACGAGATCTAGAACTAGATTATATTTTCGTCTTGTTCCGTCGAAGGGTTGGGGGTAAATTGGGGTAAATAGGTAAATCAAGCAGGTAATAGTCCATGAAATTAGTATTTAGTATATACAAGAGAAGGTAAGGTCTCACAAAAAATGTTGGCATTAGCCACCCCATTACCACCCCCACCCCATTATTAAAGGGGATGAAAAAAAATTGTGATTTAGTGTGTGTACAAGAACCAGAAACCTCAAAATATTTTTTTACTTCATCCACCCCCACTACCAAGCACCCCCTATCACCACTCCCACCCCACTAACGATGTGGGGTGTCGTTTTATGGGTTTTTGTGGTAGAGGATTTCAAATATTATATTATTAAAGTTCCATAAACAATTATTTCCACATACAATTTTTTTTCGTTGTGAGTGACTTGGATAGAAAATCTGGATGTTGGAAGCAGTGATTCCTTGGACAGCGGTTTTTTGATAATTACTTTATTGTAGATTTTTCATTAAACGAATAGCAGATATATTGTCACTAAGAGTCTAGCAGAATTCTTTCTTGGCAATTGTGTTAGCTTCACAAGTATTTCATTAATTACTTTTTAGGGTACCTCCCTGTATGTCTTTCACTAGAAGTATATCCCTTTTATTTAGTTGGCAATAGCCTCAACTAACTATCAAATAGTTTTGTAGATATAGCTCCAACAGACAGACAGATATACAGACGAAATCGAAAAACCTTCATTTTCGTAATTTAAATAGTCTGGAACGTGAAAATTCTAAGAAATCTTAGAGAGTGGTTTTTTCACTATTATAGTACTTCCATTCGATAACCAAGTGAAATCATAGTCTCAATAAAACTATTTTTACAGACAGACGTCATTTTTTATTGTTTCCAACCTTTATATTTTTCAATAAAAGTATATCAAGTTTCTTTCTGGACAACAGCAAACTACTGCCTAATTTCATTTCTCTCCGTCAAATTGTTTTTTTTAGATATGGATCTGACTGACAAAATTGAAAAACTTTAATTTTCGTAATCTACATAATCTGCGTGAAAAACGACGAGAAAGTGATTACAACACTTATATAAGCGAGAGAAGTAAAAATTAGCTGTAAATCTGTTGACCGAAAATATAAAAAAAAATGTCTACATGCCTGTTCTTTACAATCCCTTGTACCAAACTTTCAAATATTCTTTTTCCTTGTGTCTTTCCTAGTACTTCTCTTCAGTACTACTATTGGAAGTATTTCTGTAGATTTATGCGTTTTTACATGGTTCACTTTTAGAATAAAATTATCATCCCTGCCACTTTCAAGAATTTCAGAGTCTGTAAGAACCAATAATATTTATGTAATGTTTCACTAAAATTACTAGTGAAAAGTCAAGGGTGGTTTTATAATATGAAAAAAGACACTTGCTTTCTATTTTAGACTAGCTTATGTCCACCTTCTTTCCGTCATAACTCTGACTATCCGGCTATCTTCCTCATCTTCCCTCTATTCTCTTCCACTTTCGCCCATCTTCTTATCACCGTCTTCCACCTTCCAATCACCTTCTCCAACTTTACCATCCCACTTTGATCCACTTTTCCACTATATTTCTCTATATTTTTACCAGCCTTCCTCACTTAATCTTCCCTCCCACTCCCTCACAAGCACCCAACACCGTCTCACCCCCTCTGACAGCCTGTTCTTTTAATTCTAAAGGTGAAAATATATTTTCTGGCTTTGGCATCATTAAACAAATCCGAATATATCGAAAATAAAAAAATATGAGGAATAGTAAATCTATAAATAGAGGTTCGGCAAAATTTCCAGGTTGGGGGTAGCTCGTCTCCTGGCGTCGGTGATAGGCCCTGGTAGCGGAAATAGGTCGACGTTAAATAAATAGATAAAAATATATATATTTTCCACAGCTTTGTATTTTATGTGCTTAATCAAAAATCTTAGTAAGATATTGCTTTAAAATTATAATAAAATGTAGCCTATACAATATAAACAAGTTTACACGCCTCTGACAATCACCCTGTGTGATTTGAGATGGATACGGTTAATTTTCAAAAGGGAGCATTGCACCATGACATTTTACTTGTTTCAAATATTAAATAAAAATTTTAAGTCTTATAGAAGTTATTTTGTTTAATAGGATTTTGCAACCGGAAACGCACGACTGCAATTTTCAATATTTTCATAATAGTCATATTAAAAAATTTCAATAGCATTAAGGTAAAACTGATGTATCATCTAACCTCTATAAAGTTCGTTCGAACTTCAGATTTCCCGTTTAGACATCTTGTACTTCTTCTTATTTTTGTGTGCTTAATCAAAAACTTTAATAGCATTTTACTCTAAAATTTTAATAAACATAGTTTATATAAAATATTGTAGTTTACATGCCTCTGGAGGTCATTCTAGATGACGGATATGTCCTAATTTCAGGAAGTATTCCAAGGAAGTATTCTGACATGCTATTTACGGATGTACCAAATTTGAAATAAAAATTTTAAGTCTAACAGAAGTTATCGTGTTTACAAGAAACCATCTACAGACGTACATACACACATATACACAGACTTTTTATTAAATATTTGAGATCAGCGTGTTATGAAAAGGATTTGCGTAAAAAAAAATTCTAAGAATATAAGAAAAATCCGGTTATAATACACATTTGATTAAATCAAATAAGTATAATACATTTCTTTGTATCTTAAGTGCGAAGGTTCCCGTCTTTAAGCTATGAAAAAAATAAATAAAACAGAAATTTCTGTGAATTTTAAGGCGCGCATGTTAGTGTCGCATTCATTCATCTAGAGATATCAATAGGCGATTAGACCAGTAACCTGAGGACGGGACTCTTGATTAGAGAAAGAGAAGTCGACGCGAGATCCAAGTTTCATATCGTGACTGGAGGCGAGTACTTGATAGTAGAGCAGAACAGAAAGAACGACAGGATGTGCAGCTGCAATATGAAGAGTCCGTACTGAATATTAAATATCTATCTTTATTTTCAGTATCGTTGCGAGTCGGTAGTATATTTATCGCGGCCGGCTCTCGGCGGACAGCTCCTGAGAACTGGAGTGCAGATTATGAGTCGGCTGGCGTCATAAAATAGCGAACAGTGACATTCGAAATAAAGCAGTGGTTGCTGTTTGATTATGCAGCCGCTCTGATTCACTTTACTTACATCTTACTCAGCCTGCACCAAGGACTCCACCTCTACAAGGTGCCTGATCAATTGCACCACCGATGTTAGCCTGAACTTTATTGATTGCATGTCGATGCTTCGTTCTCTATACTGCACGAACCGATCTATCCTGGTGCTCGTCCTCCACTTTTATCAAGGTGCAGGCTGGCGTATAAAATATGTATTTACAAATGGCATCTTCTGAGCTTAAATTTTTTATTTGATTATACAAAAAAGATCCTATTTGTGAATTCTAACTGTCTCGGATACCCAGACATTTTTTCAATGAAAAAAATTACAAAATTATAAATTGATCGTATCCATTACAAGAAAGTTGAAAATCCTAAGGAACATCAAATTGATAAAATTGGGCGTATAATTAAAACAATAATATTTTAGGCTTAATATTTTCCAAAGTTTCTCAAATGGTCCACAAATGAGTAAGTACAGGGTAGACCAAATTAAAGGGGATTTGAGGTTTTCTCTAAAACTATGACAAATAGACAAAAACCAATATAGGGGTCGATTTTGGAGGGACAAACTTTTTCAACTACCGAGTTACAGAGCGTTATTGGAAAACTGGCATTTTTGATGACCTCTGTGTCTCAATTACCAAGTGTCGAATCGAAAATCGAGCAACACATTCTTAAGGCATTTTTTTGAGAAGAATCCGTTGCTAATAAGAAGAAAATTATGCATGCATCAGTTTTCGACATAACTCTTGTTTTTTTTTTTTAAATGGAACACCTTATAAATTATTTCATTATTCGATCACAACTTAAATTAGCTAGCCAACGATATATCACGTCATATTTATCTCTAAAAAAGTGGTTAATTTTCGAAAAATTTAATATATTTGCGAGGAGGCCATGGAAAACTATTAACAACAACAACACTTCATATAATATAAAATAATTTTGCCAAAAACAGGAAAGCTAAACTAGAATAAATGTTAGAATTGTCTTCTGTTGACATCTATGCATTTTTGACACCTTCTCCTTACAGCATTTGTTGAATTTCAAACCATGATAGGAGTTATTGTCCGAAACGCAGGAAATGTTTTGTTTTCCAATTGTTCTATGTTATTGGAACTTTCTCTATATAATATAATATTTTTTAAATAACCCCAAAGCCAAAAGTTGGCAGGGGTTCTATCGAGAGATCTGAAGGATTATTTCCTAAAAATTAAACAATATCTAAACTACTTTGTTGTTTATTAACATCCAGTTAGCTAAATTAATTGTTAGTTTTCAATTTAGTCAACTTAGCTAACTAGACATTGATAAACTAGTCCTCAGTGATATACCTATCCAATCCTCCCCAAATTGAGCATTTAAATAATTTCGCGTTTCATTTGACGTATGACCTGGGGCGCCATCGTGTTGGTAGACTAATCTTTGAAATTGTCTAAAAGGGCTTTATTTCTTGTCGTAGAATGTTACTCAAATTTTCGGTATTCAAATTACCGTGAAAAAAATGAGGACCTATTATCTGGTATCCAATAAAACCAAAAAATCCAAATCGTCCTTGATGATTAACTGCAGCAGTCACGTGCGTCAGCCCAATGGTGGTTATTATTATGCCGATTAAAAATTCCGGCACTGCTTCTATAGGCCTCGTCTGTCCATAAAATTGTTCCTTCAAATCCTTGCACTTCATTTCACTGACGAAAAATCTGGCAAAAATCGAGATGCCTTTGTAGTGGAGTAAATTTCGGTCCGAAATGTTCCGGTTTTTTTTTATCGGTGACACCGATATATTCTTGTGTATGTCATTAGCTATGCAAAATGGCTATTTACGACTTTTTTGGTCAGTACCAAACTTTTGTATTGATAAAAAAGTCGAAAATTTTAAAATCTAGGAAAACTGTTTTTTTTTTGTATCACACTCAATATTTCCAAAACTACTGGAGATATCGACTTGATTTTTTTTTATTGTAAAGCTATCGCCTAAGCGCTTCTATTGACATCTTTTTACTAACCCAAAGTTTATAAATTTGTTTGTAGGATAAATCAGAATGTGTCTGCTTATGTTTCTTGTAGTGAAATTTTCAGTAATTGACAAAACATTTTATTTCAGAATTTTTTGTGTATTTTCAGTGAACAAAATGTAGTTAATACTTTGAAAAAGTTTTAAAAAAATGATATCTCTCCTAAATGGCACAGTTTTGGAGATATTCATTTTTATTTAAACGGCGCGACTCGTATGTTAGTCATCTATGCTTGAATTACTATATTGTACTCTGTAGTACGTGAAGCGTAATCGACCTATAAATGTCTCGTTATTTTTTTTTAGCGTAGAACCAGATGAGACCCTGTAGATTTTGTAAAGTGGGTTTTTTGGGACCTGTAATGGGCATTTACGATATTTTTCTGTGGTACAAATATTTTTTATTTTGAAAAAACTTCAGAAATTGACTATTTAGAAGATTCGTATTTTTTAACATTTACACCGCCATATCTTCAAATCTAATTGAGCTGTCGATGTAATTTTTTTTTAAATTCAAATACACACCCAAGCGGTTCCAATGGTGTTTTTATTTCTCGATTATTGTTATTATTTTCCTTAAATAACAATGAAATTATTACTTCGCTGACAATGCATTCATATTTTCACTAAGCGACAAACTTTATTTTTGCAAATTTTCATATACATGCAGCGAAGCAATTGTAGCCAAAATATGGAAGAAGTCTTTGAAACAAAATCCATCTAGGACTTATAGTTTTTTATTTATGAATATTTTTGTGACGCACTAGCAAATGGCTCATACACTCGGCAGGCGCGCGATTGTCACTGCATGATGAAATATCACGACTATAACAAAAATTTGACAAGTAGAAAGTAACAATTTCAGTCAAAGGCCATCTTAACATACATGTTTATTATTTTATAAATTTTTAAATTTTAACGATAATTGAAAAAATTCCTCATAATCCTCAAATCCATCCATACATTCTAGACAATTATTGCACACGACACATTTACACTGCACACAACATTTTAAACCTTCCTTCACACAGTTACATTTTTTGTTATTGCAATTTTATCGGAACAATAAAGGCTTAAACGTTGCCGTACAATATCTGAAATTGGTTTTTGAATTGAAAAAATAGGATTCCAACAATCATTTATTAAAGTTCACCCCCCAACCTTCTGTATCTTCCAGCAGTGGATTTGGATCATTACTGGAGTACCATATCTTTAACTGATGCATACATCTGTAATTTTAGCATATATTGTTAAAGTTCCTTCTAAAGAATTTAAATCACTAACCTCAAGAAATGTTGGTAAAAGCATAATCAGTTGGTGGAAGTTCGGAAAATGGTTTATTAGATTTGATGGCCATTCGTAGACGTAAATCATTAAGAGTTCGAATATTGATATCCTTATTTTTGTATAACAAGAGAACATACTTTGCAGCTATTTTCAATGTTTCTTGCTTAGGCAGTTTCGACATTTTCTCGAGGCAATCAACGTTCTTCCTCAGAACATCAAATACAGTCCTGTTTCCAATTTTATAAAATGCGTCCTGTCAAACATGAATTGATAGAAGACATGAACAAATTGTTATTACCAAATTTTGAATTATTTTATTTATCAATATGAATCTCTTGTTTGTACTATGTCCGAATGCATATAATATAATTGTACTCAAACTAGGAAGAGATGAATAAAAGTGAATATGCAAAATGAGGACGTCAGTATCACTGATTTAATCAATATTATTTGTTGAGAGGACTTAGACTCACATACTACATGTAAAATTATATTATTCTGGGTATGTCTACTACAGATTTGTCATTACGCAGTGTGTTTTTTTAAATATGATACATTCCATTATTAATAAATAATAAATCTTAAAAAAAACTTCAGAAAACTGTATTACACACGACACCATTTACGATGTACACGAATTCACATTGTATTATTATTATTACGACAGCACAACCATATCGTATTTAGCGGTACTCGGTACCTGTAGCCGTGCGCTTACCGGGTGTACATATGCTACTGCTAAGTCCTAGATGAAAAATTTTTTTTTCAAAAATTTCTCCCGTATCTTGGCTTCAATTGCTTCGCTGCATGTATATAAAAATTTGCAAAAATAAAAAAGTTTGTCGATTAGTGAAAATATGAGTGCATTGTCGGCGAAGTAATAAGTTCATTGTTATTTAAGGAAAATAATAAACAATAAGCGATAAAAATAAAAACACCATTGGAGGCGCTTCGGTGTGTACTTTAATTTTAAAAAAAATCAGATCAATAGCTCAATTAGATTTGAAGATCTGGCGGTGTAAATGTTAAAAAACACGAATCTTCTAAACAATAAATTTCTGAAGTTTTTTCGAAATAAAAAAATTAGTGAAATCAGTGCCATTTTTTCAATGAAGACACAAGGAGCTTTAAAAAAACGATGTGGACGTCATAATAATAAATAAATGGGATAATCGTGATTTGTGAAAAATTGCTAAAATGACAATGAATAAATTAATGTTAAATATCAGTATAGCCCAGTCGACGCAGGTCGACTGTTGCAAACTGTGTAAACTTTTTTTTAATGAGTTCATTAAAGTGTGTAGAATAATATCCTGAAAAGTTTACATTTTGCTCGGGTGCAGAACATAAAAAAAAAGTGAAAAAAAAAACATTTTTTTTCATCCATTTTTTCAAAATTTTGAAATTAAATCAAGCTAGAAAAAAATAAAAAATACAGATTGATAGATCACGTATTTATGAACAAAAAATGTTCTAACAAAATTTATCGTTAAAGCCACGGTTTTCCTGGAAAAAAATAGTCGATTGTAACGTTATAACTTGGAGTGAAATCCATGCGTGCACGCGCTTGAATACGCATGACTGTGGCACCGGCTCACTGAATTACATGTCACTAAATCAGAATTTGTTCAATCTATATGAGTGTTGTTTCATTTGAAAGATGAAAATTGTAGCTTTCTGATGTTTTTTTGTTTTAAACAATACAAGCAAAGGATGGATGGGAAAAATAAACTTATATATACTATCATGCCCGAACTCAATCGTCGCAATAAAAATATAGAAAAAAGTAAAAGCCCTTCAAAAAACTGTTGAAAAGTACGTACACTTCATGGTTATTATGGTTTATTATGTTGTAGTAACGAGGATTCAAAAAAAGTACATCTCAAATCATTTTATTTCCTTGTTTGATGATTTTTTTTTATAAATATATGTATTGGAAGCTGTAACTTGTCGAGATATTGACCCATTGGAAAAATAAAATATCACTATTTCGGAAAAAATGTATATTTTTCGAATGTTCAAACACAAAATCGTTTACTTGTATGCATTTTTTCGAAAATATGATCAATCAGATCATGATAAGAAATTGCGATTTTCACGATCTCATCCTTATAACTATGAAAATATATTTGAGACACGTGTATTTTTTATTTTTTCCTGCCTTGACTTAATTTTAAAATTTGGAAAAAATTGTTAAATTTTTTTTTTCACTTTTTTTTATGTTCTGCATCCAAGCGGAATGTAAACTTTTCAGGATATTATTCTATACATTTTCACGAACTCATTAAAAAAAGTTATTCTGTTTGCAACTTTTTGTGGGTTTCACTATAAAATGTTCTCTGTCGTCTGGGCTATAAGTGTTTTTATTTCAAAACATAAAAGTAAAACAGTTTTATGAATTTTAAATTACAGTGTTGCAACACAGTAAAACCCATGTTAATGATAACGACAAGTGAGCGCGATATCTTTGTCTTTTCCGTTTTCTGTTTATAATTGTACCGTCTAAACTGAATACATTACCTAGTTCTAATTAATTTTAAATCAAAAAATTGGTTTCAGTCAGAAAATAAATTTATTAGGATATCCTACTTCCTTTGGGCCAATATATCATCTTGCAAAATATTTGTACGTATACCGCAGACACCATGTATATTACAGATTTTAGGAACCCTGTTCTCCCGTTTTCTAACAATTTTATCAAATTTATAGGTACGCTATTTTACGAACGTACTGTATAATGCATTTTACTAGTTAATGTAGAGAGTAGATCTTGATAAAACTATAATAACGAAACAACTTATACAATTTTGAATATCTTTAATTATACAGTAGTTAAAGCACTTTTTTTAAGTACCATTTTGGTCCAAAGACACTTAAGCCATTCATAATTAATAGCATTTCTGATGGAGTAATAGTCAAAGCGAGATAAGTCTGGCTAGTACCGATATGTAACTAACTACTGAATAGAAAAGAGAATAAAAAATAAACTAGTTCGGTGCCGGCCACATCGCGTCTCTTGTTGTCTCGCACAGTCAGGCATATGTGGCGCTCTATTTACCGCTGGCTACTCCACATCACCCTGATTGTTTGAGAGGTAATCACCGAGGTGGACCGCAGGGCTATATTTTACAGTTCTTATCTATTTATTGCATTAATAGCGGCCCAGTCCGGTAAATCTAGCGGTGCTTCATTCTGAGAGCGAGCTGTCTTCTTTGGTTGATTGTGGTCTTATTATATAGAACTAATAAAGGTACCGGATTGGTTCACTAGCAATTAACATGTTTATTACAAGAGATTATCACATGGCTTTATCTCAAGTAATTTCGATGCTAATTGATTTTATGTGAAGGTATGTTCGTCTCTGTCCCTACCGCAATGGGAAAGGTGGTTTCATCTTTCCCAATAATGACTTAAATTTTAAAATAAACTTAGGTCAAGAATGAATGAATTTACTCGTTTTTATTCCGTTTAAGGAAACGCATTACGTCTGCTTGGAAATTCTTTCGGCAAATTGCGGATTTATTAGCTCGCGTTTATTACCCGTTCGAAAACTCTTTAATTACACTAATTAACTCTTACATAAATGGGCATGAACTCAAGCAAAAAATGATTGGATTTGGTTGGATTAAGATTTTATGACAATTTTGACATGCGACAGCTGACCATAATTTTACTTCCACATCCAGTGGAAGTATAGTAACGCATAAAAAATATGAAATTTTGTTCAGATAGGCTTAGAATGTCACCAAACGTCGATATTTTAAATTTGAGCGAAAATAAATTTATGTCTGTAACTTTTTTTTGTGCGCACGATAACTCCGGAACCATTTAAGATATTGACTTGGTACACGAATGTATTTTAATGAGATCTGGAACTATATTATATTTTCATCTTATTCCTTTGAATGGTTGGGGGGTAAAGTGGGTTAAATTGGGATAAATTGGGGTTAAATAAGTAAATCAAGCAAGTAAGAGTTCACAAAATTGGTATTTAGTATATATAAGAGAGAAACATTTTTGGCATTAACTACCCACACTACCATCCCCCTACCACCACCCGCACTCCCACTACCGATGTGGCATATCGTTTTATGAGTTCTTGGGAAAGGTAGTTTCATCTTTCATCGATTTTAAATTTTGAATTATTAAAGTTCCATAAACAATTGTTATTTCCACATAGTGAAGTGCAAATATAATATATAAATTTTTTCGTTGTGAGAGACTTGGATAGAAAATCTGAATGTGGAAGTCGTTATTCCTTGGGTAGGCGGTGTTTACTTCCACATCCATAGGAAGTACAGTAACACAAGAAAAAAAATTGAAAAGTTTTATTGTTCAAGTAGGCTTAGAATGTCATGAAGCATCGAGATTTGAAGTTTGAGCAAAAAAAATTTCGATCTGTCTGTTGGTTGTTCTGTCTAACTTTTTTTGTTACTCTGGAACCGTTTGGGATATTGACTTGAAATTTAGTACACGTAAGTATTTTAACGAGGTCTGGAACTAGATTGTATTTTGATCTTATTCCGCTGGGAAGGGTGGGTAAATTGGGATAAACAGGTAAATCAAGCAAGTAAGGGTCCATAAAATTGATATTTAGTATATGTAAGAGAAGCTAAGGTCTCAAAAAAATGTTTAGCATTAGCCATTACCACCCCCACTCCTTTAAAAAAAAAATAAAATTGTGATTTAGTGTGTGTACAAGAACCGGAGCCCTCAATTTTTTTTTTACTTCATCCCACTTCATTAGAGACTAACTATCCTGCACTCTTCGTCATGGCGCCTGAGCGATGACGAGGAAATTTCGTCAAATGGCGACTAGCTTATAATTTAATAATATTATGATAATTACACTGAAATATTTGCTTATTTTATTAATTATAATATATATTTACCCCAAATATACCGGCAGGCATTTGAATTAAACTATTACCTCAAATAACATAGGCGTAATTATTTTTGTCCCGTATGCCATAGTAGTACAGCACTGTGCGAGTGACAGATTTTTTTTTGCTCAAATTTAAAATCTCGACGTTTCACGATATGTTAAGCCCATTTGAACAGTAAAAATTTTCAATTTTTTTTGCGTTACTAAACTTCTAGTGGATGTGGAAGTAACAATCGTAAGTTATTGTAAGCTTTTCTAAAACACTTGTTGACATGTGTATTAAATTTTAAATTGGATTCCAATAAGATCTAAACAACATTTGTTACCTCATTAAACAATTCAGCCTTATTACTATTTAATGGGTAACAATGATTGAAACAATCATTCAGTGTTAAATATTTTTAAAGAATGTGCATTCAATATACGACAAGTTACTTAGAAGAACTGCAAATATATTGTAATGTCAACCTGATCTAAATTTACGGCAAATAATATTACGTAAACTTTCGGGAAATTCGTATTTTATAGGCTAAAGTTCAAACACTATACTTATTTATTCGACCGAATAAAAAGTGTGAAGTAAATTGTCATATTATCGATACAGTTTCATATAACTCTTGAGATTTCTACATTTTGGCGAAGGCAAATATGCACAAATTAGTGCGGGCTAAGTTTTACAACTACTATTGGAAATATTATTTTTAATACCTTTTTAATTGATTCAAAGTGATTCAAGTTAATATGTTTATATTTTCACTTCATTATTATATTATATTAGAGAGACTGAAATCAAAACCGGAGAAAAAAAAATACGAAATTATTGTAAACAAGGTAAAAATATCGTAAATCGAGTCAAGAATATTTTTTAAATAAATGTTATTTCAGGATGTGTAATGGGGCGCGAATAGTTCAAATTTGTAGTGAAAGGAAAGCAAATTTGAACCAAATCGGCTGACCATGTGCCTCCTAGACAATCAATTTTATTTTCATGTATGACCATCCTTTTTAGTGAAGTAGAAACGCACTTGAAAGACGCTTCTATCTCAAGAAAAAAAAAATTGAGGTAGAACAAAGTGTGACGTATGCCTTGTTATTAGGAATTTTATGGGCCATTAGAAATGGATATTTACGACATCTTCAGCTGGGGCTGACTCTTTTATAGCGAAAAATATGTAAACATGTGGAAAATAAAAAAATATATTTTTTACGATATAACACAATACCCAATACTTCGACTTTACCTACAGATATCTCCTAAAGTATAAAAGATAAGTTATTGCGTTTTTTTTTTAACTTTTTCGATGTGTTTTGTAAGTTTTACTCGCATATTATATTTGAGAATTTCTAAAAATAAAAAAGTTTTACGCTCACTGAAAAATACATTACGCTTAAATGAAAACCTTAAATTTCTTTTTTTTTTTTGGAAAATGAAAAGTCTTTTTCATGAATTCTATAGTACTGTTGTTAGCGCTCATCTATCTGCTTTTAATAATAAAGAAAATTGTTTCAATATTCCACAAGGTTTGCGTGATATCATGAGTTAAGTAATAAAATGTACAATATTTTAAAATTACCGAATTTGTATTTTTTTTTTCAAAATAATTGAAGTACGCCCCAGTATAAGATGTCGTAAATAGTCATATGGAATGTCAAATATCCTATATAATAATATTATTTAGGTCACTTGTTGTTCTACGCTCAAAAAAAAATTGAAACATTTTTCAGGCTTCTTTACTCCAGTATTTATAGGGTTCTAGAAATGATCATAAGGGCAAAGATAGAGTATCACGTATTTTACTTCCACATCCAGTGGAAGTATAGTAACGACAAAAAAAATTTTAAAAATTTTTATTGCTCAAATAGGATTAAAATGTCATAAAACGTCGAGATTTTAAGTTTGAGCGAAAAAAAATTTTCCGTCTGTCTGTCGGTCTGTCTGTCGCTCTATCGATCTGTCGGTCTGTTTTTAACTTTTTTGTGCGCACGTTTACTCTGGAACTGTTTAAGATATTGACTTGAAATTTGGTACACATATGTACTTTAACGAGGTCTAGAACTAGATTATATTTTCGTTTTGTTCCGTCGAAGGGTTGGGGGGTAAATTGGGGTAAATTTAGGGTCAATGGGTAAATCAAGCAGGTAAGAGTCCATAAAAAAGGTATTTAGTATATACAAGAGAAGCTAAGGTCTCAATAAATTTTTTGGCATTAGCCACCCCCATTACCACTCCCACCTCAATATTAAAGGGGGTGAAAAAAAATGTGATTTAGGTTATGTACAAGAACCACAAACCTCAAAATATTTTTTACTTCATCAACCCCCACCACCACCCCTCTATCACCACCCCCACCCACTACCGATGTGGGGATCGTTTTATGGGTTTTTGGGGTAGAGGATTTCAAATATTATATTATTAAAGTTCCACGAACAATTATTTCCACATACAAAGTTTTTTCGTTGTCAGTGACTTGGATAGAGAATCTGGATGTGGAAGTAGTGATTCCTTGGGCAGCGGTTTTTTATTTTTACTTTTGCTTATTTGTAATTTTTTTTTACAACCTATTATTAATTAGTGAAATTTGAGTTTTTCTTAACATATTCAAGAATTTCAAATTGTTTAAACAATAATTGTATTTTGCTATACATTAAATTTATAACAAAATAGAATTATTTAAATAAATTATAATTATTTGGACAATATCATAAACATTAAAATATTGCCAGAAATTGGAATGTGATTAATTAATAATAATTTGCTCAATAAAATCGCAAATAAACAAATAGTATACGTCAAAAATAATAATAATAATAACAATAATTTTATTTGTAATTAAGTCCTAGCGGATTTAACATAGGTACTCCACCACTCAACCAGTAAATTTGCGATACTCTAATTGTGGACTTCTTTGGGTCTTCTTTGGTACCCTGTAAAAGAGTCTTATGTTAGTTAAATTTGAAGGAGGATAGTTAATTTCTATTTTCTGAGTAGTTTTGAGGAAAGGGGGCGGTACAATTTTTATTTCGCTACATTTTCACGATTCTCTTATAAATTTACGAAAAAATATCTTTTCTGATGGGTAAGAAATATATGGAAAAAGAATTCTGAGGCACGTGTTATTAACCGATTGTGGTCAAATCAAGAGATCCGTGTCACCTTCCTATTATTTCAAAGAGAAATATTTTTTGCTTGTGAAAGGTGAGTCTTATGCCACATAACCTTTGAGTACTAAATTTATTATTTTTAAACACTTTTAGCCAATATTTTCACATAATTTACCAGTTTAGTTACAAATTATAGAATTAGATATATAAACTTTTTGACGTTTAATCTGTATTGCTAGATGAAGCCTACATATTTTACAATAAGTGTATAAATATATAAGAGTACTTGATCAAAAAAACATTTTTTTTTCTGTATGCCAGTATTATATGCATTCACGTGTGAGTATATAGCGGTCTGCGTGAAGCACGGAGAGGCATCTTAGAGTGCGACGGGAAACGTAGAAGCTGAGACAGATGCAACTGAGGGTTGAGTCATAATTTTGATAACAACTAACTATTTAATTCATAACTTGCTCATTTATGATCGAAATTTAAAACGGAAAAAAGTAATCTTGATAGTATACGCTACAACTTTTATTCTTTCTTTTTTAGATAAATGCTATACGCATCCTAAAGCACGTGATACTCCTCTTTTAAGATCCCCAACTCACATTTCTCCACTGCCTACACTTTTTGTTTATAGTAATAATCCATTATTCAGAATCTGTCAGTTCGGATTTTTTTCATCTACTATGCCTTTACTGTCACATTTAAGCACATATTGTCAAAGGCTACTGAACAGGGCCAAGACGTGTAGCAACGGGAATTTGGGGGAAATTTTTTATTGCATTGTATTTGTTCGTTCGTATATTTGCTCTATTTAAAATTTGATATGAGTGAGCATTGTGAATTCTTGTCAGTTAGTAGGTTGCATAAATACGGGATTATAGATATTGAATTATATCATCACATTTTAAATGTTTATAAATACTTCTCTCATTATTTTAAAAATGAGGTGGATCTTCACCCAAAAACAGCATAATGATAGTACAACTTGCAAAACAGTAACGGACTCGATCTTCAGCTTCTAAACTAGGAATGTTGGTGGATAATAGACGTGTGTGTGTGTGTTTTGTCAAAAGTGTAATCTCTTTCCTGGTGACTTGGACTTTGGATTATCTAATATGTGTGGTATGTTTTTGTATGTTTATGTTTCTATTCTAAATACGATTTTTAATATTTGAAACTGCTGAGATCTTACTTAATCACTTAAAGTACAGTAAATAGTGGTTTATTGCTGGAGAAAAATGTTATAAAGCCGAATCTTGGCATTCTTATACCTATGGAATTTTTTTTCTCTTAATCAAATTCGCTTGGTATGGGATTGGTGCTCATGTATATTAGTAATACTGTCTCAAAATATCAGTAAAAAATATTTGTATTTAGTACTGCCACCGGATGATTAAAAATTCCGAAAATAGTGTAAAGTGTAAAAATAACGTAACTTATATATAAGAAAATATTCTTAATACTGAATTTTGATAAAATTCGCTTGGTGCGGTATTGGTTCTCTTGTATATTAGTAACATTGTCTCAAAATATCAGTCCAAAATATTTGAATTTAGTACTGCCACCAGATGATTAAAATTTGCGAAGTAATTGTAAAATGTAAAAAAATAACAACATATCATATATAGGAAAATATTCTCAATATTGAGTTCGATTGCAATAATAACAGTCATTTATTTCTTAGTATTGTATGAAAACATTTTTTAAAAATATTGATAACAAATAATGCATAATTGCGCAATGATGTAATTATTGAGGTTATATTGTGCGTTTAGTTAAAATATAATAGTTCTTTTAAGAAGTAATGTTTTATGTCCTGTGTTTGGGTCTGCAGCAGAATTTCCAATGAATACTCTGCCTACCTATGAAAACGTATTGAGATATTATTTATGGATCACCCGTTTCGACTGTTCTGATTACAAAAAATTAAAAGACCTTGTCGGAAACACATCAGAGGTGGTGGCATTGAAAGTGGAAGATATTTGGAGAAAATCCTCTATCCCGATTATTGAACAACGAGTGATTGTAAAGCGCATTCGGGAATATCACGAAAAATATCGGAATTTATTGAAGCCGTACAAGAGTAGATAAAATACTGAGAGCTATAAAATGAAGCTTCAGCAATTTCTTGATAACAGTAAGAGGATTTTTGACATTGCAACATGCAAGTGTGCGAACCGCAATACATGCCAATAGAGAGGAGAAAGAAAAATGATCATAGGTGGTATTGATGTAACCACTAGTCAAAAGCAATCTTCACTGTTTGAGAGAAAACGAAAACGGCAGGAGCACGAAATGAAGATAAAATATTCCGACCAACTTGAAGTCACCTGTACTAGTACTAATACTACTTCCGGCTTTGGTAAGCTTATATTTGATTTATTCCCTGCTTGCTCTATTTATATTATTTTAATTCTAGAAATCTCGTCATCAGAAGATTCTATTGTTTGTAGTCCAGAGAAATTGTATGTATCTAAGAATAGATGTTTCCAAGATGAAAAACGTGTTAAAATAAAATATCCTGTTGTAGCAAGAGTATTAGACCGATATGGAATATCAGACAGATCTGGGGCTGCAATCGTCTCTGCTACATTTTACAGGACTTTGGTGTAATAACAGAAGGCAATTCTTCTGATGTAGTGGACAGGAGCAAAATTCGTCGGGCTCGTGCAAATAAAAGAGAGGATGTAAGAAGTCAATCCACATCTGTAATTATCGAATGTGATATGTTTGAATTATATTTTGATGGTCGTAAAGATAAGACACTCACTATGAGCGATAACAGAAGTAAAGTTGTAGTGGAAGAACATATATCTTTAGTCAAAGAGCCTGGTTCACTATATGTCGGACACCTTTCGCTATCATGTGGAACAGCTCAAGCTATTAAAACTAGTATATTGGATTTTTTTTTCTACAAATTCAATGAATCTTCAAAAGCTTGTTGCCGTGGGTTGTGATGGTACAAACACAAATATTGGACAAAAAGGTGGTGTGATTAGGCTTATGGAATTGGAGTTGAAAAAACCGATTCAGTGGTTAATTTGTCAACTACATGCCAATGAGCTCCCGTTACGACACCTGTTTGAACATTTGGATGGAAAAACAAGTGGACCACGAAGTTTTGTGGGTTCAATTGGAAAACAACTTGCTCAATGCGAGAATCTACCAATTGTCCAATTCGAAAAAATGGAGTGTAACTTGACAGACCTCAAGTCAGATCTAAGTACTGATCAACAGTATCTTCTAGATAGTTGTAAAGCCGTACATTCGGTATTTGTTCAGATAGTTTGGCAAAACGCAGTCCTGGGAAAATGGTGCATTCCCACTGGCTAACTACAGCCAATAGAATTTTGAGATTATATGTTTCGTCCCCTCAGCCTTCACCCAACTTAATTACCTTGGTATCACTCGTAGTGAAAGTATATGCCCCAATGTGGTTTCAAATAAAACGACAATCATCCTGCATTAATGGACCCAATAATGTCTGTCAGTCAATAATTCTTTCGCGGTATTTACCACAAGAATTGAAAAATATCATCGATCCGGTAATTCAGAGAAATGGTTTTCTTCGGTCACCCGGAAAATACTTTATCAGCAATGCTCTATGACAATCGGCAACACATTAAAGAATTAGCTTTAAGACGAATTCTGCGAGCAAGGCAATTAGAAAATGTTAACTTTGTAAGAGTTTTTACGTTACCCAAATTTAATTTCTCTGCAACAGAGTATATAGAGTTGATAGATTGAAAAAGCTGTGAAATCACAGAACCACCGATGACTAAATCGTTGACGAAAGAAATGATCTTAAAAGCAGTGCAAGAGAAAAATTTTGATGCTGATAAATTATTACCTGAGGTAGTTCAATTCCACTGTCACACCCAAGCTGTGGAATGGTGTGTAAAAACCGTTACTGAGGCATCTTCAGCTGTATGTGGTTCTTCTAATCAAGACAGCTTTATAATAGCCAGGATGTAAAATCATACCAGTTTTCAACACAAAAAAAGAATATGCCACGAATTAATCTTATTCTTAGTTCAATTTTGTCTTTTAATCATTTAAAAAATACATATATTCAAAATTTTTTATTTTTTCTGCATGATGTTTTTAAATATTCTGTGTATAGTTCTCTCACCATATTACATAAAACCATCAATAAAAAAATATTTCTTTTATTCAAAATTTTTTATTTTTTATTTCCTTCGATATTAATTGGTACGCCTCTGTGGCAGTACAAGACATCAAAATAATCTGTTCAAATTTTACCACAAGTGATAAATTATCATAGAGCACCAATCCTTCACCAAGCTAAGTGAAAATTTCAACTTTCATATTTTCACTCCACCCTAATGAACATGGATTAAAATGATATTAATGTCAGAAATATGTGCTTGTACAGACTTCTGTCATTTGCATCATATGTAGTAGCATTCAGTCATCTGGCTAGATTCCTGTTTTCCATATTTTTAGGCGTGTTCTATGGGGGATTCTCACTCCATCCTCACTAACTAATTTAATCGCTTCTGCCATATTATTATCAAGCCTATACTTTGTCGTTTTTAATTTTTGTATGGTCGCCTTCGCTTCTGACTTCCGTATTGTGGATTTGCGTTCGAAGTGTTGCCATTCTCCTTCAGAGTCAAAATGGTCACTTTGGTCACAGCTCACACGTGATCTTCTTCCAAAGTAAACCAACATTAGCGTTAAAGTCGGTAATTGTAATGGTAATTTATCTGTTTGGAATAGTGTGGAGTAACGTTTCTGGGTTCTCGCAGAACTCTTCCAACTCCTCATCTTCAGCAGTAGTCGTGAGTATACATGCTGTTACCAAATTCACTATTGTTGGTTTGGCGTTGAGTCTTAGAGAGACTATTCTAACGCTGACAGTTCTACATTTGATCGAGCTGCCTCTTTAGAAATCCGGGAACCGACTTCACTCCAGCTGATCCTATTGTTTCCAGAGAAAACCCATCATGTTTCCTATCGTTGATCTAAAATACCAGAAGTTCTTATAATGCATCTCGACAACATCTGATATCTTGATGTTTGATTCTAAGTTCTTTTTTCAACAGACAAAGTTTTCTCTGACTTTATAAGTTGCAAGTCAGATTTCTTGCCGTAATATCATAGTGCCCATGTAGAAGAACTCACTATAGTGCGTCTATGTGACGCGACACCAATTTATTTACTAAGGGTGCCAGTCGCGTTCTGCCCCGTTCTTCCACTCCCAAGCGAATTGTAGATAAGATATAGCGCGGTAGAACAAGTAATAGGCAAAGGCTGCACTACCTTAGATAATTAATGATGCTTCATCTCACGCGATTTGAAATTTGGTTTCTCCCTCTGACGGAATTTTACTGATTTACGTATAATGGATTTAACGCTTAGAGATTCCTGAAAATTTCACATAAAAAACTCCCTATCAAGCTCCCGTAAGTTAACCAGAACATGAGACTCCAATTGACTCAATGTTTCCGATCGTACAAACGCAAACTCTCAAAGGATTAAGACTAGCAACAAGTCATAATATCAATAAAAGCAAAAATTTACTTAAAATTAATTTACTAGGTTCAAAATAAATACAAAAATCCTACCTAATAAATCATATAATTTGATGGGATCGCCTCTCCAACTAAGGCAAGATAAATTTTACCATACAAATGAGAGCATGCGCTAACAATAGATTTGGTAGAAAAATTCATGCAACTTCCCCAGAATTTAATGCAAGCATTTTTAAATTTTGTGAATTATGGTAATTATGGCTGACTGACTGAAAATAATTTAAAAACATTTTACTTAAATCATTTTGGTTCGCTCTATATTGTGATTATATAATTCACAGAATGGAGTTCGACTAATACAAGAGTTTGATAACGTTCGGTCAGTCCCACGACTTACTAATCCTCATGCAGATTCAATAAAGGGAAAATGACACCATCTCGCCCTCGACCGACATTTTAGCAAAATGGATTTTTGTCTTTTTTATGCACAAGGCGGTTTTCTCTATAACTTGATTATTTGGAAAGCCCTGCAATTGGCCTTCCTACTATCGCTTTGTATTGATCATCTAACGCACTCGTCCAAATTATGAGTCATTCGGTGAATCCAAACTTGTTTTATGTGAGAACCGGCCTTGTCCATTTTTACTGGTTTATGTCAATATTTGCCAATAGACGCTACGCGCCTTCGCTACATTTGTCAATTTCGCCCTTTTTGATACGTCGCATAGTTAAAATCTTGTATTTATTCTTTTGAATGATACCCATAATGACTGTATCTTTATTTCTATTATCTTTTATGGACAATTTAAAAAGTTATAAATAATTTCATAAAAGTATATTGTTTATTTTTCCATGATCACAATATACTTTCACTCCCATGGACCAAAACATATCTTCCTAAGTGAAAATTCGGTCTTCTATTTTTCACCTGGTTGTGCCTTATATCTTAACGAATTCATATTGACCCGTTTGTGCTAGTTTTTAGCTCTGAAGCCTTTCAGACTTGTATGTTATTCCCTTAAATGGATTTTTTACCTAAGCCGAATTATTATTTTGCCTTCGAATTAAGTCGATTCTGGGAGGTTCTACAACATCCACACTAGCAGTCAATTCCATTCAAGTAGCCAATTTGACACTTCTCTCCCTGGAAAAAGACAGCACTTTTCATCAGATGGAACCAGAACCTCTACATCTAATCTGAGACCACGCTAGAGTTCAATATGTTTTTAATAATGTATTTTCAAAATAGGTCACTTAATATGCATAATATATTGACATAACGTACGTCTTTCTTTTACGACGTAGACACGGCAAATAAAGAAATTTATTATTTTGCTTCCTTCTTTGCATTTATTCACATTATTAAGATTTAGGATACAGTATCACTTCGCAAACATTTTAACATTATTTATTCCAGTATTAAATACGGGACATTATTAGACAGTTAATTTTACAATAAAATACGTATTTATAACACTTTAGTTCCGATTTCAGCTCCAAGTTACACACATAAGAACAATAATCATTCGATTAAACTTCGCCGTTGATTTATAACCATGAAATGTTATATTTCAAATAAAGACATTTACTATTATTACTCTTAAATTACAAAGTGCAGTTTTTCGTCGATAATAAAGGTACAGAACAGTAACGTCTTACCATTATAACTATGTAGTATAGTTTAACGGCAATAAATTTCGAGGAAAGAGCAAACGCAATAATCGATTATAGGTAGAGCAGCGATCAGATGCAGTATTGATTAAGATGCTGCTAATAAAACAGCAATTATAGAATAATGGAAAAACAACAAAACATTAACAGGAAATTAACTCGCTACTTACATTCCAGTTTAAAATTAATTTTGATATAAATCTTAATACAGAACCGATTGGTCGGACTACAAAAGAATGTAGAAAAAAATATTGTAATAAATATTCTTAAAAGGAAATATGCAATTAATTTCCAACAGTGGCGTTCAAATTTCGTGAATATACATTTACTAGGAACAATTCAAATAGTATTATTTTGAGAACAGTATGATTTACTGTCTTCTTTATTTTTTTAATTCATGACATCATGACACTACTTTATTTATTTAATAAATTCACGTGCAGGGAAACATGGCACTTCTTATTTGTTAATTATTTTTTCTGTCTGTATATTTATTTACTAAAACATTTTCTTCCTGGCAGTAGTGACAACTACATTCCAAATGTCATTTTCATTCATTATTTCTTTGATCACCCGTGACTACCCTATAGATTATTCATTAAAACTATAACAGGATTCTTCATTGACAAATCTGTTAACTACATGCCAAATAATATTCTTCGGCACATTTTCTCGATTAATTATTTTTTATGGTGCCTACTCTGTATATTTTTCTAAAAGTGTATCCTACGTCTTCGCTGGCAATAGCCTCAACTACCAAATATTCTTCTATACCAAATATTTTTGTACATATAGACAAACAGACACCCGACTGACAGACAGACTGATGGAATTGAAAAAGTCTGAATCTGAAAATTAATGTTGATGTTTACTGCCTCCTTCGCTTATTATATACCGAAGGGAAGTATTGTAATCGTGAAAAATTTACTCTTCGAGAACTCTTCGGATTTTTACGTTTCAGACTATGTATATTACTAAAACGAAGGTTTTTAAATTTCGTCAGTCTATTTTTCGGTCTAGTGCCTTTACAGCTGATGTGTTGGTTTCGTATCTGCAAACACTATTTTATGGAGAAAAATTATATTTAGGTAGTTGACGATATTGCCAACGAAGAAATGGGATATACATTTAGTGAAAAATTTACAAGGTGGACACTGGACACCATAAAAAAGAACTGTTGAAAAAATGTGAAGAAAATAATATCTAGCAAATAGTTAACACAGTTGTCAAAGAAAATATCTAAAGTACTTTTAATGAAAAATACACTAATAATTGAGAAACTATAATGGAAACAATATTTGGAATACAGTTGACATTATTATTGAGGAGAGTTTTCTTTATACTTTTGTATAAAATGATCATTCTATAGAAATAATTAATAAAGAAACGACGGAGCAAAATAACATTTGAAATGTAGTTGTCATTATTGCGAGGAATCAAATTTTATATATTTTTAGTAATAAAGACATAGGGTGGTCATCCAACAGAAAAAAATATTAATAAATAATGGTTTCCAAATAAGGAGGGAAATTTTATGTAAATGCATTTACAGATTTTTTTAAAGTTGTTTTTGCTTTCTCATCTATTAGTACAGTAATTAGAGGTTTTAACTTTGGAATAATGTCATATGAAACGAATTTCGTTCATTTTTGGCAACTTAATAGTAAATGCATCAAAGAAAAATTTCTATATTATGCGGCGGCTTGCTAATTTATAGGGGGTGGATGCCAGCCCTTTTCAGGGGGTGGCAGCTAAAAAAAAACACAAAAAACATTGGAGCTGAAAGAGAATCAAATTTTATGAAGAAAAGGCTCTATGCAACTTTCAAATAAATTGATAGTCTTTAGGTTATAACGACTAAAAAATTGGGATTTTACCTTGAAAAAGGTTTTAAATAGGTTTTTGTTAAATAACTCGAAAGATATTACATTGAGCGAAAACATGCTAAACACAAATAAGAAAGCTACTAAATTGAGGATGCATTTCATTTTTTCTAATTTTTTAGAGTTTTTGGTTTCGGAGATCTGAAAGTATAAAGGTGGCGTCCGAGCGTTTATAAGACGAAGTATTTAGTTTAAATGTTAAATATCTCAGAAAATATAAAACTTAGGTCAAAAACGCTAACAACCCAAATGAAAGACTTAATTAGGCTTTCAAATGATTTTTTGACTATTTCTGGAGCATAAAAAACAAAGAAGTTATGACACAAAAATATACTTTTTCTCACTTTTTTAATAAAAATGCCTCGATTTTGTTAATGTAAGTAGTCAGTAATTAAAAAAAAATATGCTATATATTGTTTTTCGTTAATGCATAGTATGACCTAAAGCTCAATTTTTTTCGTCCTCTTACAGCGCGCGCTTTAAAAAAAAATTGTATTTTATATTGAAAAGAGATTGACATAAAAATGAAGCTAATAAATTGAGAAAGAACTTGTTTCGTTTATATACTTGATAATTTCGGATATATTTAATTTTATAGATGTCATCCAACTGTTTTTAAGATGAAGTATTTAGTTTAAAATGTTGAATATCTTAGAAACTGTGACACTTTCATAAAAAATTCTAAGGAACAAAATTAAAGGTAATTAATCAATCTTTAATATGATTTTTGTTCCTACACCACAAAAAATAAAGAAGTCATTGCCGATATAATGTGCATTCTGATATTGTAATTGCTGAGTGATTAATTATTTTTTTTTCAAAAATGCTGTTTTTCGTTAATATAAAGTATCACCTAGATGCTATTTTTTTTCATTTGAAACGTTTGCTTAAAAAAAAATTCCAACGGCCATATTAGAGCCTCCGTTTTGAATTTTTTTATTTTTATTTCAGATTCGTAATCAGCGGTCCCAAAAATATAACTATCCTTTGTTTCAAAAATAAATTAGTAATACTTTTTCAAATATTGAATATTTAAATTTAGAGGTGGTTTTCACTCGATAGGAGCAAGTATCCGGACCATACAGAAGCTGAAGGCTTTTTACTACAATAATAACCCATAAAGAAGAATTACTATTACATACGAAATGATTCCGAAATTTTAAACATTTTTTGCCTCTATGTACTGTACTATATAAAGATTGGCGTCGTCCTACAAAAATTAAAATACCAGAGCATGATCAAAACGGGCGTTTTGAAGCATGAAAATAGCTATATATTCGTTTCGAAAACCCGTTTATGTCATTATTAAACAATTCTCTCCTACATTTTATGCTATTTGCCGACTCGAGATAATGCAACAATTATGTTGTTATAGGTACCTATTATTGAAGATCCGGGGATCAAGGCTACCGTTTTATAATTTTTTTGTTTCTTGACTCTCATGTATAAAAAATGTAAAATGCATAAAAATATCTCTATTCATAATATTTACTTCCACGTCATTTTTAATCACAGAAATTTCAATATTCATCTTATTTGAAAGTGAATTATTCATATAATTCTCTGCGACTAAGGGTACGAACATGCCGAAGATGCTACGCAGCTAGAACTGCGGGCCGCAGCTTCAGTCAATCAATTTGTAAAACAAACCTATACATTAAAAAGTGACCTTACACTTCTGTGCAATAAAATCCCGTACACTTGAAAAATCAATTAATCCAGTTTTTACTAATATTAAATGATGTGAATCAATCTTTTTGGAATTTAGATTTTTTATTATCATATAGGTTATAAAAAAGGACATTGATTGTGAAATGTCATAAGTAAGGTATTTGGAAAAATGTAAAAATTAACGCTGAAAAGTTGTGTCTGAGATAAGGCAAGATTCTGAAAGCTCAAAACATTAAAAAGCGGTTTTCAGCATGGCTGTTCTGCACGTGTCTGTCTGTGATAATTTTACTTCCACATCCAGTGGAAATATATTAACGACAAGAAAAAGTTGAAAATTTTTATTGTTCAAATAGCTTTAGAATGTCATGAAACGTCGAGATTTTAAGTTTGAGAAAAAAATTCTGTTTGTTTGTCTGTAACTTTTTTTTTATAAAATTGAACATATTTTGTTTAGGGGTGTTGGGAAAGGTGAAAAGATATTTGCGTTTCGTTCCATGGCTATCCTATGAACTCGTCAGTAAGTCTGGGGTAGCCAGTGCATTAGACGGTTCCGAAGAGCTTAAATCTTGTCGGCATAGAAGCAATTAGTCTACGACAATAGTTTTCTTCTTCTCTTAGCTCCTCCCAACAATTCTCAATGACCGACTACAATTCTTCTTCATTTCTTGATCTGAAGTTTCGTTCTTAAATTTTTTTACTACCAAAACACCAGACGTTCTCAATTGGGTTTTTATCGGGACTGTGCGAAGGCCACGGTAATAATTCAATATTATTGTTCCCAAACCACTGAGTAATTATCCTGGCAGTATTAATAGGGCAGTTGTCCTGTTGATAAATGAACGTGTTGTTTGTATATAATTGCTCCACCTAAGGAAGCATAACGTTTTCCAAAATAAATATATAAATCTGTCATGATACGCCACGCTACACCAGGGCCATATACGCTTATCCTTGTCCAAACATTAACAGAAAATCGCCCGGACCTGTTCCGCGGAGACACGTAGCTTTCGTGAAACCTGATATTTGCAGGACGGTGCACCCGAATATGTCCGCCATTACAAGACTGAAAAACTTTTTCATCGGTAAACACAACATTGTTCCAAAACTCCAACGGGCTATAGATATAATTTAAACAAAACAGAATCCGGGCTTGCTTATGTTCTTCTGTTAATATGTTATGTTTTTCTGTTAGCATGACGTAACAGAAAATCTCGCTTAGTGGGGAGATTTCAAACATATAACAGTCAGCACACAAATCCGCTATTCCCTCACAGCATCTACAAACTTAAAGTATTTATAGTATAGTTGAAGCATTCGCAATAGTGATCGAAGTACCGCCTCTGTAGGCGGTGTTGTTGAGACGCAATTTCTACAGAACGCAGAGTCGGATTTAACTGTATTGTTCGCTCGTTTACTTTTTCATTGTAGGTGCTTGTCAGCCACGGCTTTTGAAATTTATATTGGTCATATCTTAGTATTGAGTCATGGGACCCAAACCATATTTTGTGACATGACTACCAAGATAAAATAAAGCAGTTTTGCGAAAAGACTCATTTAAATTTTATAAAAAAATTTTTCAGGAGAAGGAGGAAAACGATATTTAATAGAATTTAAATCAGTCTTTTTACAAAAACCCATTTGTTGTATGGTGTTCAATTCATTTTTAAAACTTTTTTTTGCAAAATTCGATGACTTCTTTTTGTAAAATTGCTTCATTTTATCATGGTAGTGGTGCCATAAAGTATGGCTTAGGTCCCCATGAATCAATACTACTAAGATATGACCAATCTAAATTTCACAAGTCAAAGTTGGATTTGTGCTCAGTTTAGCTAGCAACAATGTAGAAAAAACGTATTAACTTGAAATAAAAGTAGTGGCTACACCTATAAATAGTTACAGTATATACAGTAAGAACCGCGAGGAGGTATGAGCATCTCTCGCCAGGAAAGCATGGGTATGGAATATTAATATAGGATAAAGAGATTATTTAAAAAGTAACAAGAAACCTTTAAAAACAAAATAAAAACATACTCTAAAAATATACTCAAAAAATAGTAACAGAAACAAATATTTCTCTCAATATATAAACTAAAAATAAACTGTAAAAAATATTACTACAATACAAACAGAAAGATGAGTCATTGCAAAAATAAAAAAAATAACGTTAATAAATAATAACATACTGAAAAATAATATTTCTGAAGCACTGAAGTACGAAAGCACAAAAACGGAAATAAATAATAAAGCGGATATCACAAAATTCACTTCTTCACTTCACATCACTTCACGTTACCTCACCTTACTGCACTACGAAAACAAAAACGAAAATAAATAATACACTGGATATCACAAAACTCACTTCTTCACTTCACATCACTTCACTTTACCTCACCTCACTGCACTACGAAAACACAAAAATTGAAATAAATAATACAGTGGATATCACAAAATTCACTTCTTTACTTCACTTTATCTCACCTCACATCGAGTCTTCCTCTGAATCCTCACCCTTTTCACCCTCTTCTTCATTTTCAGATGAACTACTATCTTCGTTCAAATTTATAATAAATTTATTTCCACCGTTTATATGAAGTTGACCAATTTTTGAATATTCATCTTCAGTTTTAATTACTTTCGTTATTATTTTTTCCCAATATTCCTTGTTAATTATTAGTTAATCTAGCGTACCATAGATGGCGACCACTAGACTTGTTCTGACATTTTTCAGTCTGGTATTATACTCTACACTTTTAAGTGCAGCAAACCATAGAACAATAAATGTCAGGAGAGCTGGTTGAAGCTCATTGTATAGCCGTTCATTTCTCAACATTGGCAGACGCGTTTCGCCTTCCCAGGCTCCTCAGTGCCACAAGGTAGAGAAAGAACGAAAATACAAACAATTCAACCAGTACTCCATATTTTTCCTGTGGAGTATAGCCACTAGGCACTAACGATGCCATCTATAAGATGGTAAGATTGTTTAGAAGTAAATGTTTTACATGTTAGACTATTAAAAGCCATTAACTATAACTGCGAATGCAGATTACTAACCTCTGAAACAAACCAAGCGCAGTGCCAAGATGTTAATAGTTAATCTAGCGTACCATAGATGGCGACCACTTGACTTGTTCTGACATTTTTCAGTCTCGAAACATTTTGAATTAACTCTACGACTTTTTTGTCGAATTTCGGAAAAGTATTTCCTTTTCTGATATTTTTCTTCAATTTACACCAGATTAATTCAATCGGATTGAAAATACAGAAATATGGCGCTAATCTCATAACTTTGTGACCATATCTCTCCGCTACAGTGTCTATAACATACTTCTTCTCAAATTTTTTCGTTCGCAGGACTTCCAAGAGTTGTGCTTTATTATAATTTTCCTAGTAATAGAGATCATGTTCCATTAAAAAAAATTGTAACTCCGCCTTAGTAGAACTCTTGTTAGGAATTTTATAGACTTTTCTCGAATGGCATTTTGCATATCAAGAACAATAACTTTGTTCGGTTTTAATTTTGGAATTGGGGTCTTTTCAAACCATTCCTCAAATATTTTTCCCTCCATGTTCTTGTGGTAATCCACGTTACAGTCTTCCATGTTTTTTCCGCACAGTTTCAATGCACCATCAACCCATCTATCAACTGATCCACAATGTAATATAATCAACCGAGTCCTTTAATTAGGGGGCAATGAGATTGGTTGATATTTCCTATCAGTCCATCCTTTTTTACAGTGTAATGAGTATCATACAAAGTTTCATCTAGATAATAAATGGGTCCTTTAATTAAGGGGCAATGAGATTGGTTGACATTTCCTATCATTCCATCCTTATTTTACAGTGTCATGAGTATCATACAAAGTTTCATTTAGATAATAAATGAGTCTATTTTCCCTGAGTTGTTTTATTTCTTCTAGATATGAATCTACTATGCATCTGCTTTCCATAATCGCCATTCGTTTATTAATAGTTTGATATTTAAATCCAATTTTTTTCATCCAATTTCCTAAAGTTCATTTGGTATATTTTAGAGGATAATCCATTTCCTTTAGTTTTCTGTCTATTACGTCAAGAGTTGGAATTTCATTTTTCTGATACGCGTCTTAAACTACACATTTTAAAAGTTTTGCTAATAAAGATGGGTCCAGAGTTTTCAATTTACTGGCGTCGGATCGTTGTTTTCTTGGGAGGGCACCTTCTTTCATCAGTTTGTGTATTGTCGAACGGGGAACTTTTGTCAGAGATGCTGTTTCACCTATTGCATCTAAATCATCCAAATTAGGGTCATTAGCTTTTCGCTCCAAAATACTATCGTAAACGTTTAAGCAAATTTGTTTTCCGTTCACGTCTAAGTGATTTTTTTTTTTACTGAAAACACTGATGGATTTTGATTTCCTTTGTCACTGTAATCACTGTAATCACTATCACTTTCATATTCACAAACACGATTAGATGTAGACGTAGATGCCTCACACGGTCGAAACATTGTTATATAAAATATATTTTATATTAAAAAATAAATAGATATAAAATAATAATAATTTGTAATATTACACTTACAATATCCCCCATAGCACTGCTATGAATTGGAACAAAACTTACTAAAATTATTTTCAAAAACACATTACCAAATAAAGAAATATAAAGTAATTATTGAATTATATCTTCACCCCGACGCGACAGTGTAAGCTCTACTACGATGGCTCTCTAACTACGGTCCTGAATTCAAAATAACAGTCTAACGGGTACTCATACACGCTACGTCAGATGTCGACATCCAATGACCGATATCGGGAGATCTATTTTCCTCCTTATTATTTCCTCTCGCCCCTCATAACGCCATAACACCGCTTACTATTAAGAATACTTCAACTATAGTAAGGGTGTGACGTAAGAGAAAAGCTGCTCCAAAGTGACGCGTTCACAATTTGTACAGGCAAACCATGCATGTTCAGATCATGGCTACGATGATCATAAACTATCAAATTCATTTTTGATTTTGAAGCTTTAAAATTCAAAGTTTATTTTGACAAAACTACTTACTTGTTGCGTAATTTGATTACTATTTTTGTCAAAGTTGAAAATAATGTATAAACCAAGTGAGTTAAAAATATAGTTCATTCATTGAACTCACTTGCTGTATAATAACTAACTGTTTAACGTGTAATTTAGGGTGGACCTTATTTTTCAAATTTATATTTGTTTGCGCCACCACCCAGAATGGTTCTATTCCATAAAAAATACTCTGTGTAAAATTTTAGCTCGATCCGATTACGTTAAAGGGTACCGCAACGCCTCACTTATTAGACAATAGAATTCTTATGGGTTTAATGCACCCTCAGGTTGAATCGATAAAAAAAAAATAACAAAATAACACCGAATTCCATATATTTTATTGAAAAAAACCTTTACATATAGCTTGGACAAAGTTTCCATTTTTAAGTCGGGGAACCGACTACACTACTTATAGCACATGCTGTTTTTGCTCATCCTCTTTTATCAATAAACTATTATAATCGCTGAATAATTTAACACCCCGTTCCGCCACATCATTGACGAATTTTCAATTGTTTGTACTCCATAGAGAGAGGTCTACTTCCATAAATTGTTGATCTAAACGAAACCTCGTAAAAAACCTCTAGTTGTCATAGAAACAAAATCTTCTAGGTTATTATGCATCAAAAATGTTGTTAATCACAACTGAGCTGAAACCGCTTTGTGTTGTTAGTACTGTCTGTCTTCATCTCCACTGGATTTCCTCGCCAAAGCTTCTACCAGTTTAATTTTTGTTCCTTGCGACAATCTCGATTCAAAGACAAATAAGGCAACTGCCTCTGCAGGATACCACAAGTGATTTCTAAATTTGTTGACTGTTGCTCGCGACAAACCCGGATCCGTGGATTTATATTCATGAAGTTTTTTAAAAGACACCAATTTTGGTATGGAGTTAAAGTTACCAGTGGTGCTAAGAACCAAGCTTCTAAGTAAACTGAATAATAAAAATGGAAATATCTGAAATATTTTTTCGTTCTGAAGCCGTTCAATAGAATTCATCCCGAAACAAAAAAATATTTAAGGTATAAATGTCTTCTGCCATCCATCGGGCATGATGCATCGCAAGCACGAAATGATATATCTCGCGGAGGAACTTCTCTCAACACTATCAATGCTAATTCCAGGAGCTCCTTACAATCTTCTCGGGGTTACGTTCTGAATCTCCGAGAGTACGCCATATAAAGTGGGAAATTTCATCTATATTTTGTGGTGGTCGCTGACATACGGGTCCTCAAACCCAGACTTGAAATATATTTTATTAATTTGGGGTTATTCGTGTTGGAACTTTTTAAAAATTGGAACCAATGGACCGCTTGTTACTCCAAATTTTTCTTTGAACGCCGCTCTAAGGACCAACTCGTAAATGCAATGTCGGTAAGCCAGAGACAGCAGGTCTCTTTCCAGGAACTGTTTTTTTTCTAATTCTTGTTGGAATTCTTGCCTTTTCTCAAAAAACGAGTGCCTCTTTAATCACAAGCTCTACACTTTCACGTAGGTCTGTCTAACTTCATTTGTCTAAGACTAAAAAATAACACACTTATTAGTTGTTTATTAGATGAAGGTCTACTTCCAGTGATTGCATGAGCGTAATGTTCAAGCAGATAAGTTCGATCATCATGAAAGTAACTCCCATATCGAAATTAAATTATTGGAAATATTCAGTGCAAAATCGCTGAATTTCACAGTCACTCATCACAGTACAAGAGACAGTGAGATACTGTTAAAGCCATACTCTACCACAACAAGCCTTTCCAGATGATTCACTGTTACTCCCTCTAGCAACGACCTTCCGCTTTCTTGGGAAAAGGGTCTGGTAAACTATTTTATATTTGTCTATTGAGAGTTAACACCTACCTATCTATTGTTTACTTCTTAAAAAAGTGAATTTCACAATATGGAGTGTTTCAAGAAATTCAGAATCTTGGGATGCTTGCGGCACGTGTTCCCCTCAACCGATTTGACTCAGATTTTCAAGGGATTACTTGTTTAGGAATTGGAACCATTATGAAAGATGCCGCAAACTAAATTCGATAATTTTTTTCGGTCAGGTATAGATAACCACCCTAATATATACCGGGTGACCCAGAAATTACCTGCCCCCACCTCCACTATTTTCTACAGTTTTGAAAATAAAATTCTGAAATTTGGGAAATCAAATATAGGTATCAATGGCCACATTTTGACCATAGGGTGGTAAAAAAATCACTCCCGGTATGGCCGGAAATTGCCACAACTTTCTTATTTTAAATAGCACCCTGTATATTTAAGTCATTTTTTTCATAAAGGTGTAATTTCTCTTTCCAATGCTTTTTTCAGATTTAAAAACGGATGAAAAATAATCTTGGAAATGGCATTTATTTGCTATTTCTAGTTGGCTTTGGAATTCAGGAACAAATTTAAAAAATTTCGAAGTAGGCTTTGAATTTGAATAAAAGGGTATTTCTCAAGAAATTAAATGTAAAATTGGCCTCTTCTGTTCATTTGCTTGGATTTAAAAATGTTTTTCCCATTTTTCCATTTCATGGAAATTCAATTTGTCACAACTCCAATTTTTCAAATAGTACCTCGTATGGTTTATTTTTTATCAGATGGAGTGGTAAATTTGCTATAGACTGGTTTTTCCCGGTTAAAAATTGAGTATAAATTAAAATAAATATTAAGCTTTCTGTAGAAGCGTTTCGAATTATGAGTCCATATCAAGCTTAATATTTATTTTGGTTTATATACAATTTCTAATCGGGAATCGGGAATCTAAAGCAAATTTACCACTTTACATCTGATAAAAAAATAAAACATACAGGGTACTATTTGAAAAATTGGAGTTGTGAAAAATTTTTCCATGAAATGGAAAAATGGGAAAAACATTTCTAAATTCAAGCAAATGAACAAAAGAGGCCTATTTTATATTTAATTTGTTGAAAAATACCCTTTTATTCAAATTCAAAGCCTACTTCGAAATTTTTTAAATTCGTTCCTGAATTTCAAAGCCAACTAGAAATAGCAAATAAATGTCATTTCCAAGGTCATTTTTCATCCAATTTTAAATCTGAAGAAAGCGTTGGAAAGAGAAATTACACCTTTATGAGAAAAGTGACTTAAATATACAGGGTGCTATTTAAAATAAGAAAGTTGGGTCAATTTCCGGTCATACCGTAGGTGATTTTTTTACCACCGTATGGTCAAAATGTAGCCATTGAAAGCTATATTTGATTTCCCAAATGTTAAAATTTCATTTTTAAAACTGAAGAAAAAAGTGGGGGGGGGGGGTAGGTACTTTCTGGATCACCCGGTACGTGATAATAATTTAATGTCTAAATTACAAAACCTCGCTGTTTCCTACCTTGTACTATACAAGTTGGACCATTAATAATAGGTCATACTTCAAAGGTAGATTCTTTGGATCAAAATATGAGGATATAACCAAACATGCTTTAGTAAATTGTCGTGGATAAAGATACAGGGTGTCAAAATTGTAATTTTTTCTTTTTCTGCAATATCTCAACTACCTCTTGACGGATCTTCTCCCAATTTGGTAAGGAAACATTTTTTAGGCTAAGAAACAATATTTTATGTATTATATCAAGCTAGCCCTTGGAGGGAGCCTCATGAGCTATTATGAATATTTTTTCTCTTTTTTTTTATGAAACGTAGTGGCACTTTTGACTAGAAAATCTCATGCAGGAGTCATTTCTACGTAAAAAAAGTACACTTGATATAACTTGATAATTCCAACCGTTTTCGCGAAAACTGCCGCATAGATCTCAAAAATTCTTTGAAAACAAACCCAATTTGAAAAGGAAAAATTGTATTTATTGAAAAGTGTGTTTTGGTGACGTCTTGGTTCTATCAAAATGACAAACTAATGAAATTTTACGTACGTGATAGAACCTCTTGCATGAGATTCTCTAGTCAAAGGTGCCACTACGTTTCGTAAAAAAATATTCATCATCAGGTACAGCTCATGAGTCGCCCTCCACGGGCTAGCGTGATGTAATATATAAACTATTGTTTCTTAGCAAAAAGTATTCTCTTACCAAATTGGGAGAAGATCGGTCAAGAGGTAGTTGAGATATTGCAAAAAAGAGAAAAAAAAATTACAGATACACCCCGTATCTTTTTCCACAACAACAATTTACTAAAGCATGTTTCGTTATATCCTCATATTTTGGTCCAAAGAATCTACCCTTGTACTATGGCCTATTATTAATATTCCACCCTGTATACGTATTTGATTAACTTGTCGAATATCTTGTCGGTAAATTTCGAACGCAATTATCTCTAGTATTTATCCAACTTTTAAAACGATTTCGAGGTGTACTCTCAATTAAATGTATGTGTCATTTTCCGCTACCACGCGACTAATCATGAATAATATCTACAATACTCTTAAAAAAACGTGTAAGATTTCACAATAAATTTGCAATTATTCGCAATTTCCTCTAGAAAAATAATACAATTAACATAAATAATAATAATCAACATAAAATGTAAATAAACACTGAACAAGTGTTTTACATAAAAAATAATAAATTAGCTTATAAGGTCATATCTAGTGTACATTTCTCGGTTCCAATTCATTGAGTGTGCAATGCATTGTAGCATATTAAATATTACCAGAACCGTTACGACGCATATAATTCCATTTAGGGACCAGATTCGAGAAGACAAACTATGTAGTTGTATAACTATACATAGAACGCACTCAAATATATAATTTGAAACCTTTGAGCTAAGTTTCAAAAATGTATTGAAAAGGCGTTAAACATACTTTTAATTCGAAATGAAGGCTCTCAAAGGTTGGCTTTTAGCGGAACATATTTAAATAAAACTAAAAGCAGAGATAATCAGTTGGTTTTTTTTGTTTCACAGCATTTATTCATATTTATCTCACACATATATCTGTCTCTGAATCATTATCAATTGTACCCCTGGGCGTGAAGAGTGTGTCCTTGTTTATTCCTGCGTTATCTTTCTTCTTTTTATTTTTTCATTGTCTTTATTAGTTTCTTTTTTCTTGCTTTCTCTTTTTCGAGTAGGTTAGAATAGACATAATGACAAATACTTCGTTGTGGCTATACGGGCTACGCCCCCAAAGCCATTCCCTTGGAAAAAAAAAAGAAAAATTATCAATTGTCTTAAAAATAAGCTAAAAGTTTAAATTACAATATTTATATGCGTATAGTACAATTTATGTGACTGTCGAGAAAAAGAGAAATAAAGCTGCCGCCGCGGTAAAACTGTCCAAGTACGCCGCTCGCAGTGAAGGGGAAGGGGTATCTAGCGTCTAGCGTCAGCGCGAACGCCAAAGTTGCAATTTTCTCGATTTTTTTCTATGGCCCATTTATATATACAGGGTGCGCCACTTAAAACTCCCCAGGCTTGTAACTTTCTTATTTTTTAAGCGACGTAGTATGAAGGTCAAATTTTAGTATAGAAAATTTCTTTTTTTGTAAGACTGTGTCGCTAAAATGTGGGAATTTGAAGGGGTAAGTATACCAAGTAAAAAAATTTTCTTTTTTTTAATTAAATACTAAGTATATTGAGATGAAATGAAGATAAAGCGGAGGCAAGTTTTTTATTTCAAACTTCTTTTTCCTAGGATTAATTTTACGGAATGCCCACCCAGACGAAGCGACGCAGAGAACGGTGTAAAGTAGGTAGATATTGAATGTAAAGTTGTAGTCGTTTTGACAACGAAACGCGACAGTGATGGCTACTTATAGGTAGCAGTACTGTAATCGTATAATGATTTAATGTACCAGTAGATGGTCCATTTATGTTTTGTTGTACATATTAATGTAATAGAAGATGATCCATGCCTAAATTTGTTTTGCTTAATAGTTTTTTTTATAATATAATAATATTAATTTCTAGAATTTCATAAAATTTTCTATTTTTATGTATTTTTCTCTAACAACTTCAATTCCAATAGTGCCACTCCTTCATGGTTGGCAAATTGTATAAAAAAATATGCCACAAAAAAAATTATTTAACTAGTCAACTAATGGTATATACGCCTCTAATTAGGTAAAACAACTTATGTGGTGTATTCTTTTTAACATGTTTCTATTCACTTGATATGTAACATTGTAAGCAAATATTACAACTCACTTTTCACCCACTTCTAATTGCCGTATCAATTTAAAACTTTGCAAACCCTTGCAATTCTGCTGCCAATACAATAACATGGCACCATTGACTTTGTATGATGACGGAGGTGGGAGGTAATGATAGGGACTTCTCATGGGCGTATCACCGGCGACTCCGCCATAAACTCGAATTTTTCGCGACAGAGAGAGAAAATAAATTATATTTTTAAAAAAACAAAAGATTTTAGAAACAAATTATGGTTTTGAAAAAAACTAAAAAACACGCTCGAAAATACGCTTTTATGAGTAGCGCACTAAAAAGCTTGGGGCGCACTCATTTAGGTAGGTAGGCAACAACATTACATTTAGCTGTCACATTTATTTCCATAAGAAAATGAATTTGAATGAATTTTTGCTACGTCGATAACATCTCTGTTGTTTCAAGTTCGCTCAAAATTATTAAGCTACAAACAGTCAATAAAGAATTTTGCAATTTATAATTTTCTTCAACACCTTTAAAAATGTATATAAGAAATACTTTAACTCAGTATCATCGACAATCCAAATCATTTGTCAAGTTACTTACCGGATTGTTAGGTTTTTTTTTTCGGCCTAATGGCCAATCAAATTATAAAGCTGTTGGAGATAAGCTCCTTCCCATAGAACACGAACGGACTTAACAAAAGGATCTTGGCATGATTATGGTCAAAATTAGGGTTAGTCGGGCTGGAAAGTGAGACGGCAGAGGCGTCTCGGGTTGATATAAGAGGTGTGCGTGTCTATGCAGAGATATAAAACAGGTAGACCTACACAGAATCCACTAAAAGAGGCTATCAGAGAAGTGCATAAAGACGGCCGGCCGACATTACTCTACCAGATAACACGCAGGAGATGTTAATTAAGAAATGAAGCTACCGGACGCTTAATGAGACGATGGACATATTAAAAATAAACCAGTCGGGGACATGGGCGGACTATGAGAACCTCGAGAGATGCTAAAAAGCTTTTGCGGACAATCGCCAACTACTTTTTTTAAATACAGATAGACAAGAATTTTTTACTACGTTTCAACTATTTGTGGCTTATTCTGAAGTACTAAAAATTAAACATTACAGAATCAAAATAGATTTCTTATATTTATACAAAATAGTGGGGATATAAAAATAAATTGTATAGCACTGTTTAAAGCATACAATATGGGGGCGAGCGCAGAGGCGTCTTGAGTGTACACGTATTTCGATACTTACAGTGAAGCAACGTTCATCGCGGTTAGTACTTGGATGGGTAATCCATCTGAGGAAACCCGGCGACCTCTTCCCATCTTCTAGCGACTTGTATATCACGGTATACGTAGAAGCTAGGTAATTTGAGTCTAGGATTACGTAGTGGATATACCATCCTTCGAAGGGGATGTGAAGCAGCTGGTCTCATGTCTGTTAAATGTTAGACAAGTAAAAAATCTCTACTCTTCGACAGAGAAGAGGTACGGCAAAATTTTTAAGTTGGGTGATGGGCCTTGCTAGCGGAAATAGGCTGATGTTAAATAAATTTAAAAAAAGCAAGGACGTAAAATAGGTACCTACACAAAAAACAACCTACTAAAACCACACTAGATGTAAACATAGAACACTTTTCTAGTGCATATTTGTTATTAAATGTTTTTTGCCTTTTATATTCACTAATCAATTTTTCTCAAAAATAGTGAACATCTTCCTCTAGCTAACATCAACTTGCTGTCCAAAGAAGAATGTTCAAAAATAGGAATTCTTTGCCCATTCTGACAAAAGTGTAGAAATAGTGTTTTTCGATACATTTTTGATCGCAGAACATGATTTTGGTATTAAAATTTGAAAATGATGGGAACATAGTCAAATTGGCAGTTTTTAAATTGTCAGTGACTATCCTGAAGTCGAATATTTCCTAATATTAGAACATGGTACATAATAATATTATTTGTTCCACTTGTGCAAGTTATTTTGTACGCCACTTTGCTACTTTGATAACTGTCAGATGCCATTACTTATTTTTAAATTGCTCAAACGGGACATTTGACATCTGTCAATCAATAGCTACTTTTGACACAAGACAATGTAGTATTGCAAGGATTATTTGCTAACATGCAGTTTCATTATTTCATAATGTTAATAAAAATCATTAAAGCATAAATGACTAGCAGCTGTCATCTGTCAAAGTAATCTTCCAAAAATACTTCTAAGTCAGCAGAATTCATAATATCAGTAGACCCTATGTTTCGGTCAACTAAAGGACCTGTATATACCTTCTGTTTCACTCGTGGCATTGACAACGTTATGACAGCTGTCAACTGTCATAGTAATAATTTGCAGAAAAAAATATACAGCAGATTTAGTACCGTCTGTTGACCCTTCTCTTAAATAAAGTTTCGGTCAATGAAGAATTACGCATGTGCCTACCAACGTCGTCAATCGCCATTGGCAACATTATGACAGCTGTCAACTGTCAAAATAATGTTACTTATAGAGGACAAAATGACCCTTGAACCAATAAGAAAGTATATACAGGGCGTTTAGTTGACTGAAGCTTAGGGCTACTGATACTATGAATTCTACTATCTTAGAAGTATTTTTGCGTGAGAGGGGAGAATTATATTATTTTGAAGTTGATATCTGCCAAATTCTGTCAGTCATTTATACTTTAATGATTTTTATTAACATTGCAATAACACCCTTGCAATACTACATTGTCCAGTGTTAAAAGTAACTATTGATTGACAAATGTCAAATGACCCGTTTAAGCGGTTTAAAATTCAGTATTAGCTTTTGACAGTTACCAAAGTAGCATACAAAATAACTTGCACAAGTGGAAGAAACAATATTATTATGTACATGATTATTTATTATATTATATTGAACCCTCTTTATTTATGTTATTATTGGAAATTAAAAAAGTTTCATATAAAAGAGGTAGGGTTGTATATATTTTTTTAAATGCAATTAAAAAAAACAATTGCTTGCATAAGTCACGTGATATAACAATTATAGTTATTTTTTAAATGGAAATCTCTCTATGTTTTTACATATTCTTTTAGATCTTTTTACCCTGATTTCAAATATATAAGGGTTGATAAGTCTAGTTGTAATATTTCTTGATATTTCGGACATTAAATATGCACCAAACATGCATATAGGTATATTATTATCTGATCAAAATGGGATACACAAAAGCAGAAAAATTTGATATATTATAAGAATAAAAATAAAATCCTGAGATGAACAATATTTTATAACACGTTTAGATTGAAGTTTGTAGGAAAGTTTATTTTTTAAGTTTTGCTTGAATTTAATTTAATATCATTCAAGTTTGCGATAAATCATGTCTTAAATTTTAGATTTAGACTTTGGTTTATTTATTTTAGACCGAACCTGCCGAAACCTATTGAAATTTGCAATATTTGGCAGGAAGATATCAAGTTTTTCCTCGAAATCACCCTGCAAATTAATTTCATAAATATGGTGCTGATAGAACAGATACAGGATGTGTCTTGTGATTAATTGTTCAAGAATGAGAAGCACCTTACAAACGTTCAATATCTGATGCTGCGATATCGCAACAAAATGCTTGTACTTTGTCAGTGAAATCTCATTTTTCCAGCAACTTATGTACTTCGCCACGGATGTTTGGTCTTTTCTTTTGGCAGAAGATATTACATTATCTCCAAGTAGTTGCTCTGCTCCCCTGCACATTATTATTACTGGCAATCTGTCATTTTCTTCTTTGTTCCTCAAGACAGGTAGCATCTTTTCATCTCAATGAACATAACCTCTTCAAGCAAATTCGATTTTGTTTCATTTACTTTAATTTACGAACTAGACAAATTATTATTAAGATTTGATTCATAGAAGATACAGTACTCAGCAAATAATAAACGAGATTCGTATAGGAGAACATACCGTTTAGGTAAATAATAAAAAGCACTGGTCCCAGGACAGACCCTTGTGGGACTCCGTGCTGGATTAATGGCAATTCAGATGCCACTTTGTTAAAGTCTACAAACTGATATGAATATGATAAGAAAGAATTAAAAAAGTTAAGGGCAATGCCCCTAATACCACTGTGATCAAGTTTTATTACTAATGTTTCATGTAAGACACAGTCAAAATTACAAAGTGTAGCTGAAGTAGTAGATTCATCAAGGCCCTCAAGCTTGTCACCTGGCTATGGCTTCCACCGTAGATCGGTCACTTCTAAAATAATACTGAATATGTGAATATAAATGTAAAATTTGATATTTTTTAAGATAGTTGACTAGTTGACTGTCAAAATGGACAGGAAGATATCAAGCAGGCAGACGAGCAAAATTCTATGACTAAAAAATTATATGATTTTTTTTTGTTTACGGGCGATATTTGCGGTTTTAGAAATGTGCCGATCAAATGCAATATACTCTTCATTTTCATATTTGCCAATACTTTATTAGAAGTAAAGTAACTTAAATAATTCATAAAAAAAAAATTTCAACAATATTCATATCACCTAAAAATCAATTTTTATAAACGTTGTCCAAGAGAAAAGATACAAGAGAGAATTTAGTAACGTACAGACGTACTCATATGTTAGCTTATTGAATAAAGGGAATATGATGCTTCACCTTAATTTTGAAGTCGTTAAGTTTGAGTGTTTTGATATTATCAGGAACTTTATTACTTAATCTTAAGTGTGGTAAATTTATTGTCGATTTTATTACAAGAAATTTACACTGTTTAGTTAGTTCGCCGACTTAGACATGATCGCCATAATCTGTGTAAATGGATAATGAATTTTCATTACCTTTACGATACACTGTAATAATATCTATGAAATTTATACTATTTTAAATTGAATAAATAAAAATCTGCAGTGACCAAAAGATAAAAAGCCGTATATTCTCATATGTACTTTTTGTAAGTTACAAATCTTTACAATGTCATAATGATTGCTCTTTGAAAGGTGTTGGAAGACGGAGTGTTGTGACCAACATCTACACTGAACTCATTCAATATGTGCTCAAGGACTGACAGAATGGAGCAGCTATAGACGGATCTAAGATTTCTTGCGATTTACAGATGATAGTAGCAGCAAATACAGAAATTACGTCGACACCAACATTATGATTATAGAACAATTAAATTGAAATCATTTAAACATGTTGAGGATGGATGATTGTGAGATTGTAAACAGAATGCATGATATACCTTCAAGCCTTGTTGACAATCAGCCAATTGCAAAAAAATATGCGACGAAGAATACAGTACGGCAACTCATTAGTTGAGCAAAATTTGGCGTGACAGAAATATGATGAAATGCAAAAAGATCTGGCTTTCTAATACCCTAGTTTTCTTCATGTCGTATCTCTCAGATACAGACTATTGAGAAGATAGACAGTGCCGGCTTCTTGATGTTTTCGAGGTATTGTTTCAGAGATATTTATAACGGTTCTACTAATAATACATTCTCTAAGACGATAATTCATAGTAGTACTTTCTTGCATGCTATAATTTTTTGACGACATCAAATGGAGAAACAACAACATAGAACAGTTGATGTTTTAGTAGAAAACTTGTGTCTAGGTAATAAAATTCCGTTTTTGCCACCTAGGTAGTAAATTTAATACTGGTCAGATGTACATAAAATCAAGTTTTCAAATTCAAGCAGAAAAAATGTACTTGAATGAAAATACTAATAATAAAAATGAATAAAATACTCAGAAATGTAATGAAGTAAAATGGGGTTCTTCTGAGAGATTTTAACTTCTTAACATCAAAACTTTTCGGCAGATATCAGACGACTGGATATCTGAAAATATTTTTGTTCTTTATTTTTTTTTTAATTCTTTAAATACGCTTGATTTATTCGTGTCACTAGCCGATATCAGATATGGTATTAAATAATCCTTAGTCTGGTTATAACATTCAAGACTTTGTACAAGAGTCACTCACTGAGTCCTCTTTCGTTGACTAATACATTTTCTAAACTTTTGAAAGTGGTCAAAATATTAGAATATTATTATTGGCTCAAGTAAGAATACTGTGCATGACTTCGAAATTTTAAAGAACAGATCTTGAAGGGAATATGTTATAAGTGGATAAATTCCACAATTATATTGTATGTGCTACTGTCAAAGTACCTTATTTTAGCAACTTAGATCGGTCTAAATTATTATTAAATTTAGTAAATGAATCCTTCTGTCGCTCCATGCATAAAATATACTGTTGGGTTTTGTAAACATCTTATATCGTGAATTCGGAAATTATAACACCAGGGTAACACTAAATACTAATTTGTTAACTTACGTACAAATTACAACAAATACTTCTCTGATATTACACTATGTACCATAATTCAATATTTCAGTCACTTTATCACCTTGTTTACCCCTTGATCTGTTCTCACTGAACTGAACTACTCTGCCAATTGAACTGTACTATCTGACCATCTGAACTGTACTGAACATCTCTGCTAATCGAACTGTACTGTTTACACACGGCTTCTCCATTCCTTTATACAGCCTTAGGTAAAGTGCTTTGGAATATTCTACAACTCTCCACAAGAAATCAGTAGTCTTCTAGACCGCACGCGCCATCTCTGGACCGATTGCCAAACCAACCAACTTAGTTTCTGTTACTTATACATAGAACTTGCAGGAAACTCACACAGATGTCTCTGGGGGTAGAACATGTAACAGTATGGTAAAAAAATGGTAAAAAAGCATTTTACAATAATTCTAACATTACATAACATTAGATCCTTTCACGTTTTCAGCTTACCACCCTTTGATCTACTGCCCGAGCTAACATTTGCTTTCATACTCAATGTACGAATTCTTTGATTGGCTAACGTTAGTTTAGAAGCTACACCTCCTGAATGACTACCGAATGCACTGACGCAAATCCGGAAATTCTAGAATACTGAAAACTTCTATTTTGGAAAATTGCTGGATCAAATCGAGAACTATCAAAATTTACTATAAAAGAACAGGCACTTCGTGGCCACAGCCAGTTAGAATCTCAACTCGATAACTCAAGCAACAATCCGGTATGCGAAAGACAAATTTTCTACAAACGCTATCTAATCGACTAATTAGTGCTAGTAATTAACAAATATTTAGTTCTAAAAATATTGTGAAAAGGTGAAATAGAAATATACGTTTTAAAGCAAAATTTATAGTGTTTAAAATCGACAGACTTTCTCTCGTTCCCGTCCCAAATCACCATATACAGGGTGCTCGTAATTTCCGTGAACAAAAAGTGAGGTGATCAGTGCAGTGTTTCCGAGTGGACGTACTACTGTCATTATTATGAATATTCACAAGGAAAATAAATATCTTAATTTTTCCTGTTTAGCATTTATAGAAACCAAAGCTGTTGTTTTGTTTTCATATCAACAGATAGTTCGAGAGACGACCGTATGAAATCTTACGTCATCTAGCTAATAGATTTGATGTTAGGACGGTATTTCAAATGAGCAATACTTTGAGATCTATTCTGACAATAACAAAACTTCTGAATCATGAGCAATACTCAAAAAACTGCATTTACAATATTCCGTGTGAGTGTAACAAACATTATGTGGGTGAGCCATACAGACCACTGATTGAAGATTTCTGAACACGCTTGGGGGAACAGACATGGAATAAACTAGAACTTGGCAAAAATGTTAATAAGAATTTTAATAAAAAGAGGTGATAGTTAAAAGAAGAGATAAAAAAGCAATACTTTTAAATGATGATAAATGCGTGTCTAATTGTTCCGTAATTTTTTTACAACCTGGTTAACAATGCTAAAAAAAGAATTTAACAGGTTTAATCATGTTTAAAATAAAACCATCAGCTAAAACACAGCACATAGACTTTCTAACAAATCTTTGAGGTAGGAAATAGATTCGGTTTCCAAATCGTCAGCAAAATACATTATTTTTATATCAAGAAACACCCTGTAACTGTTCCTTTGTCGTGAAAGTCACAGGTGTAGTGGTTATTTTCCAGTAATATACTGGACAATTGTATTATTTTGTCAATTCCTTGGACATTGTCTTTAGAAGATAATATAGGTGGCAGAAAATGTCCAACTAACATTTGGACAATACTTCATTTTTTTCCAACTTCAAGATTGGAAGATAATTGAAGTTGGAAAAAAATGTTCTAGAACTAAAACAAAGACAAAAAAATATTAAGTTTTTTTTATTGTCAAATAAGTTTTGTCCTCTCATTTAAATCTGAAATTATTTAAGTCAAATAAATAAGAATGTATAAGTAAATAAAAAATTTGGATTTATTTTTTCCCATTCTGTATATTACATTAGAATCCTTAACAATGATTATTTTCATTACACTGAAATATCATGTTATATATAGGTACTTTCAATAACAATTTTGTTTTGTCCGCCGCTGTATCAAAATGTTTTTATTTCGTTTACAATTAAATCACTGACATTTATTGCCTATCCATTCCCATTTCGCCACTGATGAAGCTTTTTTATTGGGTTTATTGATTTACATTTTCTTGTACTCCATAAGCGGTTTCAGGTTCATTTGAGGATCGTATATATTTTATGAAGACGTCATAATTTATAGACGTGGAATGCTTTAAACATAAATTTTACATTCAAAATAAATTAAAATCTGACTTTTCGCATTCAAATGTTTGAAAACAATCAATAATTTTAATCAGCAGATAAAACGGTACAGCATGGTAATTAATTTGGTGCGTTCAAGTAGTACTGAAACCGGCGCGGCGGCGGTGAATTTTCCAACCTTGCAAGCATGTAGTGCGATATGAATAATTACTAAAGATTCTTTTATTTGATATTAGCGAAATACATGTTCCTCGAACGAACTGAAGTATCTTGTTTAAAATGATTTAATAAACCTTTTAGTTTAATTCAAATGCAACTGTAGACAGACTATCGTTTTACTTCTAACTTATTAGCACTCTTCAACTTGGCTATTAGGTACTTCTTGGAATTCTATGTTTGAATTAATCGATTACACAGAGAAATGGTCTGTCCGGCGGACCAGACCAGTGAGTCCTTATGTATTTTTACCCCCTGAATCCGAATCAGAATTGTCTGATTGGCTCGTTCTTCATCTCTAACCTCAAGAAACACTCGTAAAAACCTGTTTTTTCGCCGTGAGTAGTTAGAATTTCTTTTTTAATATATTTACTTCATAATCTCATAACGCCATAACCTCATCTCACTGTAATCCCATAAGCTTACAATTTCATAACTTTATAACCCTATTAATCGATGCGTTCTATAACCACAAAACGCTGAATAAATAGATATTCTACTCATATCACTTCAAAAATCATATAACCTGTAGTGAGCAGGTTTTTATAACCCCATAACCTCTAAATCCTGTAACTTCATAACCTCAAACTCCATAACCCGAGGTATCACCGGGAAATATTTACTTTTCAGATCTAGTACACTCAATTTCAAAAGAAGTAGTACACTTTATTTTAGCAATGTTAACATGACTCTTGCAAAAAATATTGACAACAGTCATTACCTAAAGGTCAACTGTCACAATTATTTTCAAGTTGAATTTTATCAATAAATGCTCGTTTGATATCAATGAACTTATGTCGGTTCTATTTTTAGTCTATTCCCAAAATTCTTATCAACATATCAGTCTCAACTTACATAATTACAACTGACTGACATCATCATGTTTCCATTATATAGGACTGGTTTATCAGTGCGCGCTTAAGCACTTTATCTTACAGCTAAATTAACTAGAAGTTTAGAATGTGCTTTTATTAAACATTTCAATATTGCAACTTCACATTCTAAACTTCTAGTTAATTTAGCTGTAGGATAAAGTGCTTAACCTTGCACTGAAAAACCGGCCCTAAGTTAATTTCAGCAATTTACAGTCAAAAGAACAATTTGGAAAACTATAAAAAGAGCATTTTCTTATCCAAGAGTTGTACTAGTTTTTTTGAAATCAAATGTACTCATCCGCTCACACCTGCGCTTCTGCGAGTGAATGAGGAAATGGGCTGCTTGATGAATTTTACATTGCATTTTTTGGATTCTCATATCAACTACTTCCTAGATTCAGTGAAAAGCAGGGTGAAAGATTCCGGCATGACCTCGAAGATGTGGAGCGTCGACAACGAGGTAGGTAAGATAAACATATGATGGTTAATTACTGGTGGATGTTGTCGCGAGATATACTTGAGAGAGGACAAAAACGTAAAAAACCGGCTATTGCACAGATCTTTCGAAAATAAGAGAACTCGGTATCACAAAAAAAAGGGAATGAATTATATACGCTATTTATACCCAGAAGATCAGATTTGAGCTGATGAGTATTAGATATGAAATATGAAAAGTGAATATTCCCTGGTAATGCATTGATAAATACCTCACATGACGTTAAAAGATGCCTCGGGTTATGGAGTTTGGGGTTATGAAGGTTACAGGATTTAGAAGTTATAGATTTATAACAGCCTGGACACTCCCAGTAACACGGTTTTTGAAGTCAGATTTGTAAAATTTCTATTTGCTCGGGGTTGTGTGGTTATAGAAGCTTGCACGCCCCGAATAATAGAGTTATAGGGTTATGAAGTTGTAGGGTTATGGATATGATATCAGTGATATCAATGATATCAGCTTATGACGTTATGAAGTAAACATATGAAAAAAATACGGGTGTTTCTTGAGGTTAAGGATGAAAAACGAGCAAAACTGATAATTCTGACCTCGAACTCGGATTCAGATAGTCAAAAGACATAAGAATATATCGGTCTAGTCCACCTAATAGACCACTTTTCTTTTTTATTCACGTGAATTTTTTGATGTTAGGAATAAAAAACGAGCTAATCTGACAATAGGGAACTTGCCCAAAAAATAAAATTGAATTAAAATACTCAAAATCGTAAGCTAACATCATTAAAAACCCCATAGACAACAAAAAATTAAAAAAAAAAAATTCCTTCAGAAATATAAGCGATTAAAATCTGCCGGATTTTCCCACTTCTGAAACGTGACATCAGAGGGTGAAAGTCGGATGACGGCGTCAAGCGACACCGATTCTGCTTTCGCATGCTCATTTGTCAGAAACAACTAGCAGTAAACACAATCTAACCTAAAATTTGTTGGAAAAACATCTTCAATATTCTGAAATGTCACAAAATGTCACTTTTGATTCGTTCGTGCCGAGCCGAATTTTCAAATTTCGCCGTGCAATTTAAGATCAGGTTTATCTGGAAGACTTCCTTTTTACGTCGCGACATCTTACGGCCGTCCCAATGGTGTTTTTCGAAAAATATGAACGTGTCAAGATTGCACGTTTTTGCAATTTTTTCGGCTCCGAAATGTAAGCTGTTTTTTCGCTATTTTTCGCAGATATCTCCGAAACGGAGGGAGTTAGCTTGAAATAAAAAATAAGGTCAAACGAGTATTTTCCATTACGAATTTTTTGCTATCACCAGACTTTTGATTTTTTTTTTTTTTTCGTTTCGGAGATAACTATAGAATGTCGGCCACGTACGGCAAAAAATCGCGAATTTTGAGCTTCTACAGTTGGCAACTTTTTAATCTTGCTCCTACGCCAAAACACTAGTCTAGCTAATTTAAATATAATTAAATTTGCTAAAACTCTTTTTTTTATTTTTTGAATTCCGACAAAAATTAAGGAATTAGAAGGGGCGGGATTTGGGACTTTTTTTTTTCGGTAAAATTTCTCCATTTTGTCACCGTATTTAATCGGTAATTAACTGAAATCGATCTCAATTACGGTGTTCACTTAACATCATGTACTATTTTGACGCTCCGTTAATCTCTGCTCTTCGAAACAAAGGCTTCTGAGAAAAATTATTTTTTTAAGATTTACATACACTCTATAGGCAAACGTGTAATTTCCTAAATTTTCTCGAATATCTCGATAATTATCGGTTTTTTCGAAAAATTTGTAGACAGCTTATGTAAAGAGAATTAATTGAGCTTTCCGACACTTTTTTTATTTTTTCTCTAACATAAAAAACGAAAGACTTATGACCGAATATGCGGACGTCTCAAAGCGAACCGCCGCCCAGTCTATTAATTAGGGTGAATGTCTAAAGTAACGGCATCTGTTGAATACCACGCGAGACTAGTTTTCACCCGGTGACGTCACAGTGCTTTTCGTGAGGAGTGACGAGGATTTCAACTTTAATTATTTATTACAAAGTAAGTACTGCGATTTAAGAGCTGATATTCGGTGTGGTGTGTTTTTATACATAAATACACACTTTAATGAAATAAAAAAAAATGGGCAAGTTCCCCATTCTGACTTCTGATTCAAATTCAGTGGATCAAAATACACAAAGATACCTGGTCTGGTACGCCAGACAGGCCACTTTTTTGTGGAGCTGTGTTATATATAACATATACCGGGTGTTACAGGCTAATGCCCCCCCCCCCCTGTATTTCCTTTATTTTTTAACTTATCCATTTGAAATTCATCATAAACTACCTGTAAAAATGGATTTTCTTATGTCCAAAAATCAATTTTCACAGGTAGTTTATGCGCCCCAAATTTCAAATGGATAAGTTAAAAACCGCTGCCCAAGGAATCACTACTTCTGACTCGCCAAGGGCCAAAGGTAGTGGCGGAGCCTGGCACTTACCTAGACTTGGATGTTTGGAAGTCAAATGCTGCCGGCCCTCGTGGTTCAGTGGACTGTTTTGTAGCTGGGTCAATCACTATCCCTTTGGTTTAACTAGTTCACTTATAATTATTATTAGATATATTAATTAATTGAGGATTATTTTAACGAGAAATTGAGAATTATTTTAAAGGGAAAAATTTAGCACAAGCAGTTTTAACAGCGGTCTTTACAAGCGTGTATTCGCCTAGGTTCTTTCTTCGAGCTTCTTCTCTTTACGCAGGCGGAGTAGGTTTGTGCCAGGTTAATGCGCGCGTGATTAAATTGAATTACCGGAAACAGAAATTAATATTATTAAAACAAGACTAAATATTATTATACAAAATATATACATATATATTAAAAATTAATAGGAATAACGGCAGGCTTGAACATACCGCCCACCAAAATACATAGTATTTTATGGGTTAATATGAGTATTTTCACACAATTTTACTAGGGGTCTTTGGAGTAACCCCTGAGTAGTAGAGATAGTTGCTACGCGAGCAACACCATCGGGGCCCGGATGGGTTCTTACCACACGACCGAGACGCCACTGCAACGGGGGAGACGAGTCGCCTTTTATGAGCACGAGACTACCAGGTTCAATTAATCTCTCAGGCTTTGTCCATTTATTTCTCTGTTGGAGGGTATGCAAATATTCATCATGCCACCTCCGCCAAAAATCTTGATGGAGGCGTTGCAACAATTGCCACCGGTTTAAACGGTTTAGTGTAAGGTGAGATAGGTCAGATTCTGGAATTACAGTTAAGGGCTCAAGGGTAAGGAAATGACCGGGGGTTAACACTGAAAGATCATTAGGATCAGAGCTGATGGGACAAATGGGTCTAGAGTTAAGAAGGGCTTCCACCTGAACTAGAACAGTATAAAGCTCTTCGTATGTTAAAATTTGATTGCCAATAACTCTATACAAATGGGTTTTCACGGACTTGATGCCGGCCTCCCATAAGCCTCCAAAATGGGGTCCGGAAGGGGGATTAAATGACCAGTTAATTTTCTCACTTTCCACAGCGTCCTTCAAGCATTTAGACAGATATTTCTGAGCCCCAACAAAGTTAGTACCACAATCACTAAAAATGTGGGTGCAGCGGCCTCTACGAGCTATAAAGCGCCTGAGTGCGGCTAAAAAAGCCTCTGTGGAAAGATATGAGGCTAATTCAATGTGAACGGCCTTAGTGACAAAACATATAAATAAACAAATATATACCTTCTGAGATTTAATACCCCGACGTTTACCCAGAGTTATAAAAAATGGTCCACCATAATCAACTCCAGAACATTGAAAGGCTTTAACCTGGTTGATTCGGGAATGAGATAAATTCCCCATAGGGGGTTGCAAAGACACAGGTTTAACCCGAAAACACCTATGACACTTCGAAAGAGTATGTCGAATAGCCCGCTTTGGAGACAATATCCAAAACTGTTGACTTAGTAAAAATTGAAGGGTCTGTAATCCGGGATGTAAATGTTCGTTTGTGGCAATTTTCAATAATAAGTTCTGTTAACCTATGAGAACGGGGTAAAAGGGCAGAGTGCTTACGATCATAAGATAAACTAGAATTAGCAAGACGACCGCCCACCCTGAGAAGACCATCCTCTCCAATAAATGGGTTTAATTTACGAAAAGATTTTGGCAAACGAGAGTTATTTTCTAAATTTATAATTTCATCTTTGAAATTTGTATGTTGAACTCTTTTAACTAACACCAACAGTGCATTGTGAAGTTCAACTTGAGAAAATGGGTAAGATTTCTTTCCATGTGGATTTTTTAAGTTATATATAAAAAGGAGACAATAAGCGACTATACGTTGAATCTTTGGGAGAGAAGAATATTTATTTAAGAGCGAATCCAGAGAATCTAATGAAACGAAGGAAGTAAGAGAGATTTTCTTTTCTTCCTCCAAACTAATGGGAGGATTTGGGAGAGAACTACGTGGCCATGTGGCTTGGGAACTACTTAACCAAGTTGGACCCGTCCACCAAAGATGATGGTCGACGAGTTCGGAAGGCAATAAACCTCGTGAAGCGCAATCAGCAGGGTTATCTTGCGAGGAAATATGATGCCAATACATTGGAGAAATTTTAGACTGCACATGGCTAACTCTGTTGCTAATAAAAGTTTTCCATCGATGAGGAGATGATTGAATCCACGATAAAGCCACCATCGAATCCGTCCACGCGAAAATCTTATCAAAGCGTAATTTACTAGAATATGTTTGGAGGACAAAGTCCATTAAATTTGCCAACAAAACTGTTGCACACAGTTCTAACCGTGGCACGGAAAGAGTTTTTAAAGGGGCTACTTTGGATTTTGCGCATAAAAATTGTACTTTAATATATTCATTAGAAAATAAGAAACGTAAGTATACTACGGCAGCATATCCTTTCTCAGAACTATCAGAGAAACCATGAATTTCACAAGAGACAAAATTATTTTCACACAAGTGACGGGAGATACTTATACCAGAGAGATTAGGTAATTCCCTCTTGTATTGTGTCCATTTGTCAACAATATAAGAAGGCGGAGTTTCATCCCATGCCAACCCTAGAGACCATAAGTGTTGGATAAGGTGTTTTGCAAAAAAAGATAAGGGAGTTAAAAAACCGAGTGGGTCAAATATTCTAGCAATGTCAGATAAGATAGATCGCTTCGTACACGGTCTACTTAACGAAGAGACATGATATGAAAATGAATCTAGAGAGGGATTCCAATTTAGGCCTAGAATTTTGACGAAGGAGTCACGTTCTGGATCAAAGTTTAAGGCGGATTGTTGGCAATCAGATATTGGAATATTTTCCAGAAGAGTAGGGTTATTGCTTGTCCATTTACGCAATTCAAAACCAGCCCTTTTCATCATAGAAATAAGTTCAGTTTGTAAATTCTGAGCTTCAACCAATTCGTTACAACCTGTAACAAGGTCATCAACATAGATGTCGGTTGATAATACCTTAGCAGCATGTGGAAAATTATTTTTCTCATCAATAGCCAACTGCGATAAAGAACGAAGAGCTAAGAAAGGGGCAGATGAGACTCCGTAAGTTACGGTTTTTAGACGAAAGTCTTGGATAGGTTCGGATGGAGAAAATCTCCAAAGAATCCGTTGATAATCACGATGCCTTTCTGTCACCAAAATTTGTCTGTACATTTGCCGTACATCAGCCGTAAATACATATCTATGTAATCGAAAATGTAACAAGATGCTAGCAATATCCTTTTGCAACTTTCGCCCAATTAAAAGAGTATCATTAAGGGATAAACCTTGCGGTGACTTGGCAGAAGCATCAAATACCACTCTGAGTTTGGTGGTCGAATTATTAGGGGTAAGCACACAGTGGTGAGGAATGTAGTAACATTTCTCTGGGAGTGAAGTACTGTCAACAGGTTCCATATGATTACTACTTAAGTAATCGGCCATAAAGTTGACGTATTCCTTATATAAAGAGGGATTGTGCAATAAACGACGTTCCAAGGAATAAAAACGTCTTAAAGCTTGAGGGCGAGTATCAGTAAAAGAGGGATCTGGCCCGCTAAACGGGAGCGAAACCACAAAGCGACCAGATTGGTCACGGAAATGAGTATCGGTGAATATTTTTTCACATTGAATATCTTCTGCAGATAAGGAAATTTCATGAGGAACTTCCTCGAGTTCCCAAAATTTTCTTATGGAAGAGTCTATCATGAGTTCAGAGGAAGTGAGAAAAGTATTTAAGGAGGGAGAAGTGTTACAATTAACTTTACCCATTATAATCCAACCAAAAATCGTATTTATTGCAGAAGGTTCAATGGAACTTCCGGACAACCGACCATTTTTTAGGATAAGAGGGAATATATCAGCGCCTAGCAACATATCAATAGGACTAGTCACATTAAAATGGGAATCGGCCAACTTTAAATTAGAAATATGATCTCAATTTTGAATAGAGATTTTGCAGTTAGGCATTTCAGAACAAATTTTTGGCAAAGTTAAGGCATCAAAAGTCAAACATGGTTCCACCTGACCTTGGGGTTTTATAGTGCAAGTAACACAACCAGAAACAACTGAGGACATTTGCCCTAATCCATTAATAGCGAGTGAGGCCTTGGATCGTTGCAAACCTAGGCGATGCGCACACTTTTCAGTGATAAAATTGGCCTGACTGGCAGAATCTAGTAAAACTTGTACAAGTTGATAGTTACCATGGGAGTCCAAAACCTCAACTAGTGCAGTTGAAAGAAGTACTGTAGAATTTGAGGGGATTACATTAGAGAGCGAGTTTACTTGGGACGTAGAAGGAGCAGATGCAATAATTGGATTAGACTGTTCGGATACCGAGTTGTCAATTGTTGCCAGCGATTGAAGTGAGGATGTATTTTTATTAAAATGTAAAAGGGTATGATGATTTTTATGGCACATTTTACAAGATGCACTTGAATTGCATTTTTGTGACGTATGTTTAGAGCCTAAACAATTAGTACACCACCTATTTTGTTTTATTAGATCATATCTCTCATTTGGAGTTTTGGAATTAAATGTGGGACACTTATATATAGAGTGCTCTGATTTACATACCGGGCAATTTGTTGTGGCTGAATTCGTATTAGCTAAAAATGCGGAAGGAGAGTTAGAGTTATTGGAAGCAGGGGGTTTTTTATAATGCAAATTGTTATAAGATTTTTTACTGGGTTTTGCAAGTGCCATAGAGTCGAAAGCAATGCATTGTTTGTTTAAAAAATCAAAAAGGTTGTCATATGTGGGTATATCAGAAGAGCCATGCTGTAACTCGAAGCGCTTGAGAGTATCTGAATCAATTTTTTTACTAAGTAAATTAAATAAAATGAAATCCCATTGTTTTACCGGAAATTTCAAATTTTCTAAAGCGGTTAAATTATCGGAAAAGGTGTCTAATAAACTTCTAAGATTCCGAGATGATTCGTTTGAGAGTTTCGGAGAATTAATAATTTCTTCCCAATAGAAGGTGGCTAGTATACGTTTGTTTTGATAACGTTTTATTAAATTATTATATGCAATGTCATAATTTGCACCTGAAAGAGGAAGATTTTTTATTAAAGTGAGTGCCTCTCCGGACACCACTGACAATAAATATTGAAATTTCTCAATATCCGTAAGAGCTGAATTGTTATGAATTAATGAATTAAATAATTCTGAAAAGGTTGGCCAGGCCTTTAAATTTCCATTAAAATGAGGCACATTAAGTTTTGGTAATTTGACACTAGACTTTGCTGCCACGGCGGATGCTCCATCTTGAGCGCTTTCAACAAGGTTATAATATATTTCTTTAATTGAGAAGTATTTTTTATCAGCATCACGGCGCATCTTCTCTTCGGCTTCTTGGTCTGCATCCTCTATGGTTACAAGATGGTGCAAAACGTTATTATGTTGGGTATTAAATTCCGTATACACTGCTTCTAAATTTAAATATCTCATTTTTAAGGCAGTAAGGAAAGTGTTATCCTCTAGTGCATTATGTGCTACCGAATACATATCAATGATACGAGAATGAGCAATGTCTCTATAAGCACGATATTGTTTAATTTTATTAGCAGCCATATTGACCAGAGCAAAAAATAATAAAAAAATTATTGAGAATTAGTTATTACTCAGTAGTACTAGCAAAACCAATTTTTTTAAATTAAAAATTATAATGATCAAAATGAAACACAAACCACCCTGTATAATGAATAAGTGAAGCTAAAATATGCAACGCGTTCGAGAACTTCAACTTAAAATTAAAACGAAAGTTAAATATTAACCAATATATAAATCACAACTTATTTGAGCCTCCCTAAATAATAAAATACGGATAAACAGTGCGTCTATGCTTTCGAAGAAAAAATATACACACTCGAAATCAATGAATAAATAGTCACTATAGAATTTAGCCCGACAATAATGTAAATTTTATTTGTCTAAACTAAGATAATAAATTTCAAAATTGGGAACTGAAAAAGATAAAACTGCAAATGAGAGCACAATAGGTGTAATACAAAGATAAATCCAGTATTTTCAAACATACAATTACAGCACAAATCTGTATTACTAATTATTTAAATAAAATAAATAAATGATTCCCGCAGTAGCTAAGGGGAAATTTACGCGAAATGGTAAATAAAAGGTAAACAAGTATTAAAAGTGAGAAATTATGTGTTTATTCTAATTTGAAACTAAACTAAAGTAACTAAAATGTTTAATTTGTATCCTATGGCGGTGTCAAATACTGAGAAATTAATAATATCAAACCTTGTCTGTAAAGAGAGAGATATAGAGTAGGGTTATACTAATACCCTTTTTTAAATTAATTGTTATCGTTAAATTATTATTGTACGTAAGGGAAATGATTATGAGAGAGTAAAGAGAGAGAGTAGGGTTATACTAATACCCTTTTATACATTATTTTTAAATTATTAGTATTCCTAAGCGAAATTACCTATTATGAGTTATGTTATGACAAACTACTATTTCACAAATGTAAACAAAGCAGTGCAGCGAATTAGCGGCGTATCGGCCGCCCGGCAAGAACCCGTACCGTGACCGCGCAAAAAGTGTGATAAAAAGGACTCACCTATTTCTTGTAATTTCAAACGGTAAGAACCTTAAATATCATGCAATCTGGTGGGAATGATTAATTATTATTTAACAAATTATGTAAAGCGGGACAAATAATCCGGCTCGAAGGACCAAAAAATGACTCGTCAAGGGCCAAAGGTAGTGGCAGAGCCTGGCACTTACCTAGACTTGGATGTTTGGAAGTCAAATGCTGCCGGCCCTCGTGGTTCAGTGGACTGTTTTGTAGCTGGGTCAATCACTATCCCTTTGGTTTAACTAGTTCACTTATAATTATTATTAGATATATTAATTAATTGAGGATTATTTTAACGAGAAATTGAGAATTATTTTAAAGGGAAAAATTTAGCACAAGCAGTTTTAACAGCGGTCTTTACAAGCGTGTATTCGCCTAGGTTCTTTCTTCGAGCTTCTTCTCTTTACGCAGGCGGAGTAGGTTTGTGCCAGGTTAATGCGCGCGTGATTAAATTGAATTACCGGAAACAGAAATTAATATTATTAAAACAAGACTAAATATTATTATACAAAATATATACATATATATTAAAAATTAATAGGAAAAACGGCAGGCTTGAACAACTTCCATATACAGATTTCCGATCCAACTCACTCACAACGAAAAAATTTCGTATGTGGAAATAATTGCTTATGGAACTTTAGTAATATAATATTTGAAATCCTCTACCCCAAAAACCTATGAAACGATACCCCACATCGGTAGTGGGGTGGAGGTGGTGATAAGGGGGTGGTAGTGGGGGTGGATGAAGCAAAAAAATATTTTGAGGTTTCTGGTTCTTGTACACACACTAAATCACAATTTTTTTCATCCCGTTTAATAATGGGGTGGGGGTGGTAATGGAGGTGGCTAATGCCAAAAATTTTTTGAGACCTTAGCTTCTCTTGTATATACTAAATACTAATTTTCTGGACTCTTACCTGCTTGATTTAGCTGTTTAACCCAAATTAACCCCAATTTACCCCCCAACCCTTTGACGGAACAAGATGAAAATATAATCTAGTTCTAGACCTCGTTAAAGTACATATGTGTACCAAATTTCAATATCTTAAACGGTTCCAGAGTAAACGTGCGCACAAAAAAAAGTTACAGACCGACAGACCGATAGACAGACAGACAGACAGACAGACAGAAATTTTTTTTCGCTCAAACTTCGATGTTTCATGGCATTCTAAGCCTATTTGAACAATAAAAATTTAAAAAAAATTTTTTGTCGTTACTATACTTTCACTGGATATGGAAGTAAAAATAAAGAAAAAATATGGAGAAGCCACTAGCCTGTGGCACCCGGTAAAGTCTATTTCTAGCATATTTATAATTTCTTGCTCTTTATTGACTCTAACTATGCTGTAGAATTTCACACCTGGCTGGATATGTACTCTATTCTAGTTCAGCGCTCCAGCACTTAGGTTCGCTAATAAAAGTCATTTCTAATCGGTTAGTTCTACAAGGAACCCTATTATCAGGGGGTATGGGGGCGGGGTACGTTACCCCCGAACTTTGTCAGACTTGGCAAAAGTTGGATAAAAGTTGGAAATTCGAGATGTAAGTTGGCAATTTTTATTAAAAATTTTTTTTAGATTTTCTAACAAATCTACAAAAATATTTCAATTATGCAGCCAAATTGAGTTCACCGTTTTGAATTTCTAATTTTTGTGATCAGATTCGGTATCAGCTACTCCAAAAATACGTACTAACTACCAATTTAAAAGCAATTCTGGCGTAATTTGTCTTGGTTTCGGTTTTTGCTTTCCTTGCACTAGATGATTAAGCCACTTCAGAGTACTTATTTACTAGTGAAATATTTTGTCGAACTCTTCTATACATTTCCTTAAATATATAAGGAATAAAAACCAGACTGCAACCAACAGCTATTCCCCGGACTAATGCCCCGCCGAGCGCTGAATTACGTATTACAAGCCTGGCCGCGTTAGTGCAATAACTATGTATTGCCACAAAGCGCTAAAGTTTCGATTTTAATAGACACCATCCGAAAGACTTATTCCTACTTAAAGGAGCTCTCGTGCCAGCTAGGGATGGCTACCCAATACTGGAACTGATCCTTTGGAACAGGTTTTTCGGCCAGTGGAACTGATCCACACGCAAATCAGAACGAGTACGCGTATCAGTCCAAGATCAGCGAGTGGCATTGGAATCGGATAAACGATACGTCCGAAACACACATCAGTGGAACTGAGCCACACGTAAATCAAAACAAGTACGCGTATGAGTCCGAGATCAGCAAGCGGCACTGGAATCAAATAACCCATAGAAGCTTTGGCCGCAAACGCGTACCGTATAGACTATAGAGTAGAACCGAACCTACTCAGAGGTTAAAACTAGTACATACAAGGTACAAAAAATAAATAAAACGCGAACTCGGCCTTTGAGACCTGCAACAGCGTTACGGAGACCCACTGGACTATTCGAGTTATGTCATATATTTCTCATAATTATAAATATTATAATATAAAATGCACTGAATGATGACGAATTGATCTATAGAAATGTGAAATGTAAACTCGGTTTGCAGTTCTACTATTATAAAAAACATTGTCTTATATTTTCTATACATTTATGCAAGCTAGATTTTATAGTTTAAAATATTTTGATATTTATTTAAATAATTTATATTTTTGGTTAATTTAAGTTTATTTATTTATCTCAAAAACGAAATGCATATTCTTTAAATAAAAATAAATATAACACTTGAAATAACGTAAAATACAAAACGCATTTAAACTTTTCTGTAACAAAAGCAAATCAACTCTGTCGAGGTGCCTAATAAAGTGCTGATAACAGTAAACAATCCGAGTCCGGCCTACGCGGCGAACGATGGGATGGACTGCTAATCGCAGACGGAATTGAAATGATCAACACAAACAACCCACACCTATAGACGTTCTACTGCCGTACATTCAAATGGGATCAAAACTGAAGCGCCTCTGGTGGTTGGAAGCGCAAGCGGAACTATATTGGCGGCCGGCGGGAAGTTTTAAATAATCTTAAATCTCATTTAAATGCTTTTAAAAGCAGTACTATGCCACATTTGATAATTAAATATCAAAATATGACTAGCACACTTTCAAAGACACTGAAATTATGCTGCAGAAACAAAATATTTTGGGTAATAAAATTAATGATTCAAGAGGTTTGAATAACATATATTAATTAAAACTGAATAGTGGAAGCCCTTCTTTGTAATAATTAATTAATCATGATGATCTAATAAATCACTTTTTACATTATTTTTTATCACTAATTTATTGTAACTAAACGTTACTGCAGTTTCAACACTAAGCATGTCATTGTCAAATATTTCACATTTCACAAGAGATCCTCGTTTCAAAATGGAACGCTTAATGTTGAAACTGCAGTAAAGTTTACTTACAATACATTAGCGATAAAAAACAAAGTAAAAAGTGTTTTATTAGATCACCATTGTAAAGCACCTCCCGCATAAATAATACCGGCTTTCAAAATGTCGATGACAAACAGTGGATTGTTGATTACTCTTAACCACTTTTTAAAATCTATTGAGGTCTTTAGATGGATGAGGGAACCGATGCTTATGAATCATACTGTCCTCACAATTAATAACACAACATTTTATATCCCATTTCCAAACAATAAACAACTTTGACCATAACTTTGACGTTTGTGACACCACGTCGCTGCCAACTATTTTTTTTGCTACCAACACTATTGATAAAATTACTCTAGAGCGCGACATCTCTGGGTTGGAAGCGCAACTACACTTACATCACGTGACCGTACAAAGTGATTCCATTTGCTTCCATATAAGTTGAAAGTCTATAGGTATGGGTGGTTTGTGATGATCAAGGCAGTCAAGGTACAGGTACACGTCCAAGATGTAGTACGAGTACCCCTCGAGTAGTCTGGACTCGAACTAGGAACTGGAACTGATTTTTGGACTAGGTATTTCACTGGACTGGATCAGTTTGGAACTGATCCATAAAAATGTGTGGATCAGCCATCCCTAGTGCCAGCCATCTCATACTACTTGCAGACTGTAGTTTCGAGCTATTGGCTCTCGTCAGTGCAAGGTAGGTCTGAGACGGCTGAAACGAGGCATTTGTTCACTTTTGGTACATATATATACATATAAAACTACGACATGCAACAAAAAAGTGGCAGGCTCCATCTAGCGGCTGATGTCCATTACAATCGAAACAGCAGTAGCCCTGACATGGGCATAGTTAGTAGGTTTTTAGAGGGCAGATATATAAGGAATAAAAACATACCTTCTAACTATGCTCATGTCAGGGCTACTGCTGTTTCGATTGTAATGGACATCAGCCGCTAGATGGAGCCTGCCTCTTTTTTGTTGCATGTCGTGGTTTTATAAATCTTGTCATGTACCAAGAGTGAACAAATGCCTCATTCCAGCCGTCTCAGACCTACCTTGCACTGACGAGAGCCAATAGCTCGAAACTGCAGTCTGCAAGTGGTATGAGATGGCTGGCACGAGAGCTCCTTTAAGTAGGAATAAGTCTTTCGGATGGTGTCTATTAAAATCGAAACTTTAGCGTTTTGTGGCAATACATAGTTATTGCACCAACGCGGCCAGGCTTGTAATACGTAATTCAGCGCTCGGCGGGGCATTAGTCCGGGGAATAGCTGTTGGTTGCAGTCTGGTTTTTATTCCTTATACATTTAAGAGGAGTTCGACAAAATATTTCACTAGTAAATATTCTGCCCTCTAAAAGCATACCTCCCACTTCAGAGTACTGATTGAACAAATAGAAAACAATATAAAATAAACATACGTACGGGTCGAATTGAGCACTTCCTCCTTTCTTAAATTGTCTGAAGTATGTTAAAAAGGGATGGTGGTGATGGCCTCCTCTTATTTTCTAGAACGTAGACAGGTATTACTTTCATAAGAAGGTGGTGGAATCTTTAAAATTGTAAATGAAAAGTTTCTTGCACACTCCATTTACAATGTCGGAAACTGAACATATTTTCAAAGGAATATTTATCACAGAGGCATCTCTGTATGACAAAAACTGTCAGAAAGTGACTACTACACTTTATAAAAGATTTGATTCCTGGCACTGAATACGTCTATCTACTTTAATTTATTTTAATAGTTCCATGTGGAGAAATAATTTGAACAAAACGATCTTTTCATATTTAAATTTTACAAAAAAGAAATTTATATCTGATGTTACATTGAAACGTCTTTTGATGCAGACTTTAATCGCTTTTTAATGAGCTTATGTAACAAATTGTGAAGGGATTATTATAATATATTAATACATTTTATTTAATAATTTGATGGTAATCTTGTAACAATAATGACACACATATTTTATATTTTAATATATCACAAAAGTATTTTAAGTTCGGTTATTAACTTTTATTTCTTACTAACGGTTGTTTAAGTGATGCTAGAGACAATTTACTTGCAAATATAGTTGTTCGGAAATGTAAATAAGTTCATTAAAAACATTTCTAAAGGAACACCTGGTGGTGATTAATGTGTCATTAGATGTTTGTTATTTAATAATATAATTCAAGATAATAAAGGATTAATTTGAAATTAAATTTTTATCTTCTCACGAAAGGTTTGCAGTCTAAAATAGACAGTTGGTTTTACCCAGATCATATAATTCACATACTTCCTTCTGGTTAAAAGAACTTAAACAGGGTATGTTTGGTAGATAGAAAATTTTAAAGGGGGGTGACTACCATGTATATTTTTTTTATGTTCTTTTCTTTGACAATTATGTTAGCTACATGCGAAATATTATAGCCCTCCGCGTCATTTTTTCATAATTTTTCTTGGTGACCACCTTGTATATTTATCTTTCAATTTTTTTTCTTTTACAATTTCTTTTAGCTACATGCGAAATATTATTGCCCTCGGTTACATTTTTTCAATATTTTTTATGGTGACCATCCCGTATTTTTTTATATTTTCCTTCTTTGACAGTTGTGTTAACTGCATGCGAAATACTATCGTTGGAGACTGTTCGCAATAAAATTTCGAACAGATTTAGATAATTATGCAAGAAATCTATTAAATATGTACTTAACTTCAAAGCAAATTAAGTAGCCAGTGTAGAGCTTTTTTAAACAATTTAATATATCCTCGACAGTAATGTATCATAGATTTAGATGAAATTAAAAAGTATGCATTTTATGAATGTTAGCAACCACAGAAAATTTCAAATAAAAATATTTGTTTAGAGAACCAAGGAAACACAAATTGTAATTATTATTAAAACTTTACAGCCTCATAAAGTTATGCAAAGTTGCAGAGAAATGTTCTTTTTTTAAAGCTATAGGTTTTTGAGGGTACTTTTAACTGGTTTTAATGAAATATTTCCTTTTATTTTAAATTTTTCTTGCAGTTAAAATTTTTTTTATTTGTCAAATTCTATAAGCACTTTTTGCAAGTTTTCTTCTTACAGAACTAAAAATTTTGACATGGTTAAAGAGAAACCCATATACCTGCTTCTTTTTTTTTTGGTGTTAAGTAAATATTTAATGGAAGAATTGTATATCTAGATCTGTTAGAAATTTTATTGCGAACAATCTTCATTTCTCGTTTTTACAATACGAGCAATGCGACCTGAAATATTTACAAGAGACCGAGAAAAAACGTTGTTTTGCAGTTTTACTTGTTAAAACAAATATGTTCTCGATCTCGCTCAACGTTCAGAACTTAATCATACTTCCTTATATGTGTACTTCAGATTTCAGCAAAAAACATCCTATACTTTTTTAAGAAAACGTTTACTCTATTATAGTTCGATACAGTACAGTACATCAGTGTATGACCATCACTGCATAATGTACTATTATTTTTTTTTCTTTTGTATTCAATCACGTTTATTATTTACCACAATATACACATTATTATCAATTCTTAACTTGGTTTGTCTGACGTCACCTAAAGGAACCGATGGCGTAATCAGTTTTTTGGGATGGACGGGGCAGTCCTTTAAGAGGAGGTATAAAAAAGTTGCAAATAAAAATAAAATACGGATTTCTATCTACAGGAGGACGCCACATTAGGGGGGCGGTGGGGGGTATGCAGAGTGCCCCCTTAGGCCTTCCCCCTAGCTACGTCGCTGTAGGTAACATTTGATTTAGGTGTTTGCTTTAGTCGTATTCCTATACAGAAAACAGTTGCTGCAATTATACATATGAAATTGAATTGTTATAGTGAATTTCTATACTTATGAACTAAAATGACTACACTTATTTTTGATAGTCTCATACCACTGTGTTACTTTTTGAGTAAAAAAAAATAATCGTAAAACAAAATCGTTGGTATATCATTATCAGATATGCAAGATACAAGCTTTCGTTCTTTTATACTTCCAGCCAGTATCAGTTACAATTGCTCTTTTTTGTGAATAGTATACTCGTGTATGATATACTCTCAGGGTCCTCGACATTTTAGACTGTGGTCAAGTGTATTGGGATGAGTGGTTGTTATTTAATACGAAATCTTGGCCAACATCTGATACAGTATCGTCACCGATATACGACGCGATTACCATAAGTTGATTCTCTACTGTTTCATTTGCAAAATGATAGGTAAATATTTCAATTCTTTGAAAAAAGACATATATCATTAAACTATATTTAAATATGAAACGGAAATAGAGCAAATTTTTCAGAGACATTAACGGTTAAAATTTTTAATTATTGAATAATAATTTAATAATTTTGTTTCAGTTTATGTATTTTTACACCTTTTTCTAGTAATCAGAAGTATTAAAAAACCAACCTCTATCTGATATATTTAGTGGAGAGTTTGATTCATTAACTTTTTTATATTTTTTTCAGAAGTGGAAAAATATATTCAATAAAAAGTAAGAATTTGATCAGGTTTTGAATAATCTGAACGTTGTTGACATAAACTACATCAGCAACTGTTTTACTAATAGATACTGTGTTGTTACATTGTTGCCTATGCAATATTCTTGAAATATTCCCATTTTAGGAATCAATAATTACAATATTTATTATTTTATTACCTGGTGATAGTTAGAGTACAGCGCCAATATGAAAAATTTAAATCAGTGCCATCTATGGACCAGTCACTTGATTTCCTCGTCTCCATCTCCTTCTCCTCCTCTTTCTCCTTTTCCCTCTCCTTCTTCTCAATCTTCTTCTCTTTATTCTCCTTCTTCTTTTTCACGAGGTCTTGACAAACATTTTGTGCCCTATGTATTATTCCAATTTTCATCCATTTGCTAATTTTCATCATGTTATCAGTCGCAGTTGCCTGTTAGACATATGACTTTTACATTTTTTTCCCCATCAGTTCCTTGGTAATATCACCCAACTGTTTTGTACGACGTCCTTTTCGTCGACTCATGACAATGGTAGACACAGGCCGGATGTCCTGGACATTGCGATGCTGAAGGAGGTGACCCTCGAAGCTGAAATCACTGCCATGATGGATCGTTCTCCTAAAACTAGGAGAAAAGGTTAGTGAGAACACGACAACTTTCATCAAAAGGAGGACGGACTGGGAATTGTTCCGTGCAGTACTGCAGAGGGACATTGCACAAATTCCCAGACTATAAACCGAGGCAGACGTGGAGAGGGCCATCACCTCCCTGGAGAACCAGATCCAGGCGGCACTGATGGAAAGTACCACCGAAACGGAGACGAGACGAGCACCAGCGCCTATAGCAAACCTCCCAGAGGATACCAGGCAGCTGATAAGGGACAGAAGAAGTGCGAAGAGACGGGCCCAGAGAACCAGACTCCCAGAACGCAGAAGAGAGTATAACATCCTGAGCAGGAGAGTCAAGGCTGCCCTCGAGGAACACAGACAAGAAGGATGGCAGCGCCACCTGAAGTTACTGGACACACAGGACAGAAGTATCTGGACCACCCCACAGGCTCTGCGCAACCGGAGGACACCCATGCCCCCGATCCACGGAGAGAATGGTATTGTCTACACTCGCCAGGAAAAAGCCGAGGCATTCGCCGACAGCTTGGAACTGCAGTGTAGGGAAAACCAGCTCAATGATGAGGACGAGGACTGGGTGGACGACGTGGAACGCAGAGTACGTCGGATGAACCGCCTGCCAAATGACGATCACATCATTCCGATCACCCCCGAGGAGGTCAAGGAGATCGTAAGGAGCCTAAAACCCAGGAATGCTCCAGGATGTGATGGCATTAGGAAAGTTATTTTGTAGGGCATCTTTTTTGGAAAAGCTGTAGGCTGTATGTGTGAATTCATAACTAATGTCTCCAGACTATCTAGAATGCATTAATACGCCTATCTGTTTGTCAGATCTATCAATTCATCTTCATTTGCCGTAATTCAGGTGGTATAAGAATTTTGACTTCTCGTTCAAGAGAAAATAAGTAAAATAACTTCAAAATGGGACGTAACCTGGCAAAGGTATTGCTCAGTCGGCACTACCTTATAGGCGCAGTGTACCTACATGGCTTAAGGTAACTCCAGGAGAAGTAAACGACCATATTTTTAAATTGGGCAAGAAGGTTTAACGTTTAACATGATCACAAATTGTAATCCTTCAGGAATTATTATAGAGTAGCTCAGGTAAGATTTGTTTCGGGAAACAAAATCTTGAGTATTATGACTAACTCCCGATTTACTTCAAGATTTATACTACCTTATTATTAGGAAAGCTTGGCAATACGTAAACATTTAGATCGCAACAATAAAGATAAGGATTCCAAATTCCGTTTAATTTTGGTCGAGTCACGTATCCACTGATTGGCTAGATATTACAAAGCTAAGAATGCCCTCGCACCCAACTGGAAATATGAATTCAATACAGCATCTGTTTTGGTTATTAAATTAAGATGTACTTTGTTTAACATTTAGATCTTTTTTATTTCTTTTCTCATCAGTATTGAAAAAACGTAGTTTATAGTATATACCCAAAATAATATATTTTATCTACAATCAGCTGATTTCTTATTTGATATTTATATACTTATTGACTTACATAGTTTACAGTGTAATTGATATGATATCATTAGCAAATTCATTTCTGAATAATTTTATTTTCAAAATTTTACATTCTCAAAATCGAATTCATGTTTTGATTTATCTGCATATATGTTGTCTTTTATTTTGTTGGGTCATATTTAGTCAGTGACCGTTGATTTAAGACATTTTATGCACTTCTTGATATTTTCGGTCTATGGTCGTTTGAAAAATTATTGAGTCCCCAGAAATCAAATATTACATATCTTCGTATCTATGCTATCAAAGCAGATGCTTTACTTATGTAATCTTCTTCTTCTTCTGGATCCAAGAACAATAGCGATAGCGACTTCTCTGCTTATCCAACTTCAGAGCTTTCATAAATGATCACGAGACACGTGACAACAAAATATATGCAACTAATTATTCACAGAAACTCCCTAAATCTATTTGCGTTCTAATTAAATGTTACATGTCACAAGAATATAACAAAAATAATTTAATATTACTATATTATCATTAATTTATTCGTTAAATTTAAAAACGGTTGATGAAGGTTAGTGATACGGTTTTTGTAGTAGGAACTTTAAATGGGAGATGCCTTTATGTGAATAAAAGACTATTTGCAAGTAATAAATTTTTACACCCAATCTATATATAAAAGAATACCCTGACTGACTCACTGATCTATCAACGTACAGCTCAAACCGCTGGGTCTAGAAACTTCGAATTTTGCATAGAAATTCCTCGAATGATGTAGGCATCCACTAAGAAGGGATTTTTCGAAATTCGACCTCTAAGAGGGTAAAAAAGGGGGTTGAAAATTTAAGCTTTTTCGGAAACGGTCAGATCTAAATGCCTGAAATTTGGCAGAAATATTTTTTGTTGAAATATATTAGATACGTGTAAGACAAAATTTCGATTTCGATTTCGCTTTTTGAAGGGGTCAAAACGGGGGTGCAAACGGCCGTCAGTCCGATAAAGTATATTATTTTGATACTGAAAATGATGTCTATAATTAAGTCATTTTGACACGTCAGAAAATAAAATATTATTATTATTATGTTTCATATAAGGTGTTATCATTTCCAATGTCTCCAATGGTTGCAAGGATTGGGAAATCTGTGAATGTTTACTTGTTTTAACGAAATGGCTAAAGAAAATCTAAGTATTAATGGAGAAGTTGTACAACATGCTGTTGTCCCAATTGTAGGTGACGGAGCATGTTTATTACGTTCCCTTTCATTCTTAATGTACGGTCTACAAGAAAGAGCGTTGGAGGTTCGTAAACAAATAGTCAGCTTTGTGTTAGACAATTGGAACGAATTTTTAGTTATGTCCCATAACACTGAGGGCGATAATTACTCCACATGGGCTGAGGTATCCGTATCTCTGAAATCGCGTAAGTTAGAAACGTGATATTGCAGTGACGGGATCTTCTACGGAAATAAGGAGACACGTATTCGACGGAAGAGACCTTCCCCCGAACGGGTGAACAGGGAGAGGGATGTTTTTAAGCATAAATTTGACACATACCCACCCATGTGCTCTATTGTCGATTAAAATAATTATTTTTTTCGATGGGAAGGCGGCTTCCTTAAATGCAATGAATGTGCAGTGAGTTAGTATCTTAATGTTCTTAATACCACGCAGTTCCACCCGAACGAAGTTCCATGCGGACGAAGTCGCGTGCATCAGCTAATTCAAAATAGATAATTAGTCTTTTCATAGACAAAAAGGGTGTAAATATCTCAATGGAACAATTTACAGTGAATAACAAGCAACTAGCTACATAATGACTTTTTTACATGAGTTTTAAATCGACTGTGGTGTCAACTGTTTTAAAATGTTTCAAAAGATGATATATAAATAGTACAAAAGTTAAAAAATTACACTACTTCTTCAAAATGTTGGCCTTGAGTTTTTAAGCGGGCATGGAATCTTCATTTTATATATTCAAACACGTTTTGTAACTTATATTGAGGATCTTCCTTTCTACTCCTTATTGTAATTCATCAATAGCATGTAGTCGATTTTTAAAAACTGTATTTCCTAATCATTTCAAATAAGAAAAATTGCAGGGCAATAAGTATGAAGACCATGTCTGCTACAGTTCCTGGCTGCTTACCCGATCATCATAAATCCCCTGTAAAAATGTAATTGTAACTCTTGATTTATGGCAGTAACACCACAGTTTTGTTGGAAGTAACTCTCTTTCAATTCATCTTCATTCTCTTCTGCTAGAAAGAAGCTTTAACGTATTATTTGTTTCATGAAAAAATATATGAAAGAAACAAATGTTCTCTTTGAAAATTATCTGCTGAATACCCAAAATAATAATTTTTTTAACAATGATGTAAGCAGGAATAATAGGTATTTATTTAAAAAGAACCGCTGCTCAAGGAATCATTACTTCCGCATCCAGATTCTCTATCCAAGTCACTCACAAGGAAAAAACTTCCTATGTGGAAATAATTGTTTATGGAACTTTAGTAATATAATATTTGAAATCCTCTATCCCAAAAACCCATAAAACGATACCCCACATCGGTAGTGCGGTGGGGGTGGTGATAGGGGGTGGTAGAGAGGGTGGATGAGGTAAAAAATATTTTGAGGTTTCTGGTTCTTGTATATACACTAAATCACATTTTTTTTCATCCCATTTAATAATGGGATGGTGGTGGTAATGAGGTGGCTAATGCCAATAATTTTTTGAGACCTTAGCTTCTCTTGTATATACTAAATACCAATTTTATGGACTCTTACCTGCTTGAGTTACCCATTTACACCAAATTTACCCCAATTTACCCCCCAACCCTTCGACGGAACGAGATGAAAATATAATCTAGTTCCAGATCTCGTTAAAGTACATAAGTGTACCAAATTTCAAATCAATATCTTAAATGGTTCCAGAGTAAACGTGGGCACAAGAAAAGTTACAGACAGACCGACAGACCGACAGACAGACAAACAGACAGAATTTTTTTTCGCTCAAACTTAAAATATCGACGTTTCATGACATTTTAAGCCTATTTGAACAATTAAAATTTTTAAAAATTTTTTTGTCGTTACTATACTTCCACTGGATGTGGAAGTAATATGGGGCCTGTGAATAGTTTTCTGTACATCGCCATTCATATACAAATATTTGAGTGATATCAACTAGCAGCCCGAAATTTGTCTGTTAAGTGGAGAATTTTTTCGACAAAGATTAAAATAGCAGCGCAATTTCTCTTGCAATGCTGGCGGCCCAATTCGCCCCTGTCAACTAGTTTCTACATTTAAGTGTGAAGGTTTTTGTAGTTAATCCCGGTTGTTGATATAACACATTAAGTGAAACCACAATAATGTTTATTTTGTGGGTGTACACCAAGTTTTTTAATGCTTTCTAGATTGTTTCCAACAAAAATTGAAATCCATTGATTCATTCTTTATAGACATTTTTGGAGGACCAAGTGAAAGTTTTTTATTTGCATTCTCGTTTAATATATAAATAGAAGTTCTAGATATCATATTACTGGTTTTAAATCATTTTAAAGAAATTCATAATTTAAATTTTCAATAAAAAAAAATGCCGGTTTGAGCTAACAAACTTGGTATAGACTTTGACGGGCTTTGTTTCATTCTATGCTGAACGTCGCGTCGTTCATAGCCCACTCAGTTAAAATAGTTGGCCTATCAGTTGATTTTCCCTTGCAAAGGCAGTGTTTATCTGCAAACCGTTTAACGACTAAATATTTACGAAAGGAAAATAAGTCAAACGGAATATATGCGTCAGGAAATTTGTACATCAATTGTCCGATGCACAATTGTAATGTCCATGATCCTCATTCGTTGCGAGTTCCACTCCAAAAATGAACCGTAAAAATAAAAGCGTCTTGCTCTGGCATTGAACAAAATCAGAAAAACATTACTTAACCTAACATTAAATTCATAGTAATCATTTGAAATAATTTATCACTGTCGGTGGCGTAATAATATAAAACGTTAGAACAACTAATTCACTGATATAAGTGCCGGAAAAGAAAACAATTTTTGTTGTTTCTTTTATTATCCTCATGGGGCGAACGTAGAGGCGACTTCAATGTGAATGTCAGTCTAAACTTAAGATTAAAATCTGTTTTGTTGTTTGTTGTTTGAATGTCAGTCGATATTCCGTTGAAGCAACGTCGAGCGCGGTTAGTATTTGGATGGGTGACCCATCTTGGGAAACAGCGATCTCGTCCCACCTTCTAGCGGCTTGTATATCAGTGTATACGCGGAAGCTTCGTAATTTGAAGACGAGGATTATGTAGTGGATATACCAACCTTCGGAGGGAATGTAAAGCAGGCGGTCCTTTGTCTATTAAATGTTAGGCAAGTAAAAGATCCCTACTCTTCTTACGAGAAGAGGTTCGGCAAAATTTCCAGGTTGGGGGTAGCTCGTCTCCTGGCGTCGGTGATAGGCCCTGGTAGCGGAAATAGACCGACGTGAAATAAATAGATAAAAAAAATATATTGTCCTCATATAAGGATTTTTAAGACCCGTTTAACTCAGATATTGTGGTTAATGCGATTTTAGATTCTAATACAGCATAAATCTAATACGAGTAGTTGATTAAAACATGAAGAGCATAACAACAGGTGACAGTGAACACTTTTAAGTGCATCTCTTCGTAATCGAGCTTTAGATACCGTGGTATGCTATGGTCGGTACACCGTAAAGACATTCTCGAATGTCATTTCTGTTAACAGGGCAGATGAATCGCTCTATCCTTCTATCATTTTAATTTGTATCATTTTTACGTTTCTTTAATTATCACGTCCCCAAACACGGTAAAAGATGCTTACTTATGACGCATATTTGCAGCAACGGCTAGAATTAAAGCTCATACATTTTACTTAATTATTCATTAAACTATTAGTTTCAGAAAAGATTCTTAGATGGAATTTGAGATCAAGCTGCCTTAAATAGAATGGAAATTAATTATTTCACCGTTTTTATTTATTTGCAAAAACAAATGAGTTGGGAACCTCACGGGGTACAATTTTTTGAAAAAGCACAGACGTTGTTTAGTTACTGTGGGAAATAAAAATATACTTGTACTGAAATAGATAACGTTATCGCTTGTTGCAATACCCACTAGGATTCTGATGATATCCAGCAGTATTTTTCATCAATACAGGAAAGGCATTTGAAATTAATACTCTCATTAACAATGACATAAAAATGTAAGATTCAGTTAATCATAGTCTAAATATAACATAAATCATTAGTTATCTCAGAAAATGATACTTAAATTTGAGCAAAATCGGTTAATATTAACACATACCTCGGAGACTATGAATTTTGCCATGTATTTCTTATGGGGAAAATACATGTGATAGAGTCCTAAAAATACAGTGACATAAAAATTGCAGAAGTCCTCTTCAGAATTGTTGAGATAATACCAAATAATACATTTACAAATTAAACCTTCCTAAAATCCCTTTATAAGGTCCTTTTTATGACAAAAACAGTTTCTCATTTTTTAAACGTTTATTGTTTGTTTGCTATTTTTTTTGCATCCATGATTAATAAATTAGTTAGATTTTAATTTACATTATTTTAGTGTTTTTTGAATTGCACTTATAATTTGTTTAAATAGTTATATTTTGCTCTGAATTTGTAAAATTTTCACCTTCTTCAATTCCACAAGTTACTTAATTGTGTTGATTAAAAATTTGCTAATGGAATGTGCAAGTTGTTTAAATATCGATTGTTTAAAAAAATATTCTATATTTTCTTAAAACGAGTAGTCGGAGATAAGTTAGAAAGTTGAAAAAAAGTTAAAAGAAACTATCTTTATCCCGAAAAAAGGTGGTAACAAAAAATATTAAATTATTTGAGGATCAATGCCTCATCCATAACTTGGGTAAATGAAACTAAATATTAAGAACTGCTAACAGATACTGCATTCAGTTTTAAAGCCCACATAACTAATTGTGCAAAAAAGGGTGTATATATTTAAGTGAAATACTTGCGTGTGAAGCTTCATTCTTCTGTTTCCCTTCACAAAGTGATAAGTGTGTGTGTTTCTGCATATCTTTTTATAACGAGTAAAAGCTGATGCGCACGTGTCAGACTTTTAAGGTTTGCTGTGATATGAGATATAATTCTCATTATTTTTCCCTATAGTTGTTGCAAAATTTTTTTAAATAAAAAATAATAAAAATATTCTAGGAGTCTTTAACGCTTTCTGCATCATTGGTTTCATACATTTCGTATCTTACTTTTTTCGTAACAATCTCTTTAAAAAAAATAGTTTAATAACGTTTTAAAGAGAAATTGATATATCACCTAATCAGAGATGGGCAAAATACTCATTTAAACTACTTCAAGTATCAAGTATTTGAAGTAGTTTAATAGGCAAAGACTCATTTAAACTACTTCAAGTATCAAGTACTTGAAGTAGTTTAAATGAGTACTTTGCCCATCTCTGCACCTAATGTACTTCGAACCTGAGGTAATACCGTTTCGATACCTTGCAAGTATAGTTACGCAAAAAAAGACTTTTTTTTGTTCAGATTGACTTAAAATGTCATGAAACGTCAAGATTTCAAGTTTGAGTAAAAAAGAATTCTGTCTGTCGGTCTGTCGATCCGTTTGTAGCTTTTTTTGTGTGCACGATTACTCTGGAAGGGTGTATGATATTGACTTGAAATTTGGTACACCTATGAATTATTATAAGAGATCTGGAACTAGATTATATTTTGATTTTATTCCAACGAATGGTTCACGAATGGTAAATGAGAGTAAATGAGGGTAAATAGATAAAGCAAGCAAGTAAGAGTTCATAAAATTGGGATTTAGGGTATGTACGAGAAGTCAAGGTCTCAAATTTTTTTCTTGCATTAGCCACCCCCATTGTCACCCCCCACACTATTATAAAGGAGGTAAAAAAATAAAATTGTGATTTAGTATGTATACAAGATCCAAGGGTCTCAAAAATGTTTTTCGCATTATCCACTCCACCATATCACTACTGAAGGGGTTAAAAAAGCAAAATTATTAGTGTGTACAAGAACCAAGGGTCTTATTTTTTTTTTTTGAAATTAGCCCCATTGCCACTCCCACCCTCACCTTATTACTAAAGGAGGTACAAATAAAATTGTGATTTAGTGTGTATACAAGAACCAAGTGCTTCAAAAATATTTTCGACATTTTACGCTCTTTCTACCATCCCCACTCCATTATAAAAATGGTTAAAAAAATAAAATTATAATTTAGTGTGTGTACAAGAACTAGGGGCCTCAAAAAAATGTTTGGTATTAGCCACCCCCTCGGCCGCCCCCATTGCCACAACCACTATATGACTAAAGGGAGTAAAAATAAAATTGTGATTTAGTGCGTATACAATTACCAAGAACCTCAAATTTTTTTAATATTAGCCATCCTCTCACACTACCGTGCGGCATATCGTTTTATGGGTTTTTGGGGTAGACTATTTCAAATATTATATTATTAAAATCTGAACAAATATTTCCACACAGTGGAGTGTAAATATAGTATCAACATTTTTTTCGTCGTAAAATACTTGGGTAGGAAATTGGATGTGGAAGTAGTGGTTCCTTAAGCAGCGGCTTTTTGTATTGTTTTTGTCCGGTTATTGCATTATTACCAATGCATCTGAGTTTTCATTTTTTCTAATATGTCAGGGTTTGTTAATAAAGCGGTTATTATTTTTTTACATTTTTTTTTCTTACCAATTTTTTTATATACTAAGGGAAATGGAGATAAAAGAGTGATATATTTTTGACTAGCTTCTTTAGAACAATTAATTATTACAAGAAGGTTTTCAAGGTTGGCTCAAGTGAGGTGTTCACATGAGTTTTCTTAGATACAGAAGAAAATATTGTACACTTTTAGGGCATATTATCATGATGATATATAAATCCTGAATATTCAATACTTTAGTATCTTTATAAAGTAGTTCCGTGGAGTGTTTAAAACTAAGTTTAAATGTAATCTCTACGAGTTTGTTTTCGCAAACTTCCAAGATTTTTCAGTGCATGTCGTACATTCCTCCCCAGATCGAAATGCCATACTGAAGAATTTTTCAGTACTATATATACTGAAGAACTGTTTTAGCTGATGCATTCTACGGGAGTGTCAATGTCTCTCTTCAAAATATTTCTTAAAATATAGAATCTACAAACAGTTTCTTATACTTGGGACAAAATACCCATTTCAATTACTGGTCAATAATGATACCTAAATATTTAATTTTAGAGCTATCTTTTTGAAATAATAGGATCGTATCGTCTGCATAGAATATTATTTTATGGGATATATTTAGTTTGCTGATATCAGTTAAATTGGGCCCAGCAATTTACCCTGAGATACACCCATTTTAATTGATTCTTGTTGCCTTGATTTTCACAGTTTGTGTGCTATCTGAAATATAGTCTTTAAAAAGTTTGAAATTGATACCACGAATACATATCAATTCGATTTTTGCCTATCTTATTTCACGAGAAACTGTGTCAAATGTCCCACACGAATCAAGCATTTTTTATTGTTATTTAGACAATTGTTTATATCACTGGTAAGCTCAAACGTAGCATGCTCAGTTGGCACTCCCTCTCTAAACCCAATTTGTTTTTAAGACATAATTTTATTTTTGTCCATTAAACCTATTAATATTCAAAGTATTTTGAAAAATTGTACCTATTTAAAGAGATGAGCCTATATTTACATATTTGTTGTGAACTTCCAGATTTATAAACATATGTTACAATAGATTTCTTCCATGAATTTGTTATAATGTCAAAGCTAAAGCCAAAGGCCAAATTGATTATATGTTTTATTGTTTTTAAAATATATAAATTAAATATGTTTTATTAGACCAACCGTTAAATTTAGAGATTTATTTTTTGACAATAATTTGGCTTAATTATTTCATTCTCAGAGACAGAATTTAAAAATATTTTATTTTGGTTCTATTTTTGTCTCTATTTAAATTCAGATTTTTCTGTCTGTCTCCGATATTAATGAAAAGGTTATTAACAATTGTAGCTTTTTTGTCATCACCTGTTACTTATAAGCTCAGAGTTTTCTTTAAGAATTTTGATATTGTTGAACTTGATTTTACTTACATTGTTTATTCCTTTTAATAATGTAATTCTTCTAATATTTATTAATTTATTTCTGTAAGCCCGATATTTTATTAAATTCTTATTGGTGAAAGCGTTGAGAGAAAAGTGTTTCTGCTATTGAAGTATTGCCTTTGTCGGAGTGAGTAGCTTAAAGTTAGATAGGTTTTTATAAATAAATTCATTTCAGAGCCCTTTGTTCTCTACACAACTGATGTTTGTTGCCAAAGTAGTACAAACATGAATAACTTGCGATTTAAGCAGGGCATTTGACTGCGTAAATCATAGAAAACTTATCTCCAAACTTTCTAAGTATGGGGTAAGTAGTCTTAGACTGGGTTGAAAGTTATTTGTCGTGTCGCAAACAGTATGTGTCAGTTACAGAGCTGGGCAGAGTACCGCACTAAAGTACTCACGAGTACTTCACCACAAGTACCTATAAAAAGTACTCTTGAAAACTTGAGTAAGAGTACTTGTTTTTGAAGTACTCTAAAAAATGAATACTTTTGCAAAATTTGGAGAGTACTCTTCCAAAAATGAGTAACGAGTACGAGTACTCTGAAAGATACCAAATTGAAATAGGTAATAGACAGAAAATTAGAATACTACTTATAGTACAGTATCTAGAAGTAAAAAATATGCAAAATTTCGGAATTATTTCATATGTAATGATAATTTTTCTATTTCACGGGGTGAACACCACTCCTAAATCTAAATATTTAATATTTGAAAAAGTATTAGTAATTTATTTATGAAACGTACGATAGTTACGTTTTTGAGGTTGCTGATTACGAATCTGAAGTCAAAATTAAAAAATTCAAAATGGCGACTCCAGCATGGCGGGTGGAAACGTTTTCCTAAAACAAGTGTTTTAAACAGACAAATGAAATTGAGCTTCTAGGTGATGCTATATATGAAAAAAAACAGCATTTTTGAAAAAAATTAATTACTGAGCAGTTACAACAACAAAATGGCGACTTTTTGTTAAATAAAAATGTGCGTTTTCATAGCAAATTGATTAGTCATAACTTCTTTATTTTTTGTGATGTATAAACAAACAAAAAATCATTTTAAAGGTTGATTAATTATCTTTAATTTTGTTTCTTACAATTTTTGATGGCAGTGTCACAGTTTCTGAGATATTCAACATTTTTAAATAGTTCATCCTAAAAACGGTCACATGTCATTTATAAAATTAAATATCTTCGAAACTATCAACCCTACACAAGTATATAAAAAAAAAATTTATTCTCAGTTTATAAACTTCGTTTTTGATATCCACTATATTTTCTCTAAAACTTCTAACTATTTATTGAGATATTTACAGAGAAACAAGAACGTTACATTCTTTCCAAAATTCCTTTACAGTTTAAAATGCATTTTTTTTTCTAAAGCAAGCTTTGCAAGCGAACGAAAAAATTTGAGCACCTAGGTCATACTATATATTAACGAAGAAAAGTATATGGGGATATATTTTTTTAATTACTGACTACTTACATTAACAAAATGGCGACATTTTTATTAAAAAGAAATGAAAAAGTACATTGTTTCTGTCATAAAGCAGTTATGACATTTTTTATGCTATATAAATAGATAAAAAATGGTTAATATTCTTTAATTTTGGTTGTTATCATTTTTGACGTAAGTGCCATAGTTTCTGAGATATTTAACATTTAAACTAAATACTTCGTCTTATGAACGTTCGGACGCCACATTTATACTTCCAAATCTCTGAAACTATTAACTCTACAGAAACTAGAGAAAAACAAAGTTCTTCAGTTTAGCAGCTTTCTTGTCTCTAGAATATTTTCGCTTAGTGTAATACCTTTCGAATTATTTGATGAAAACCTATTTTTTTAAGCAATAATCCTAATTTTCAAGTCGTTGTAGCTTAAAGACAATCAATTTATGTAAAAATTTGCATAGAACCTTTTCTTCTTAAATTCAGCTACAATATTTTTTTTTAGTTGCCATCCCCAGCTATAAATTAGCAAGCCGCCGGATAATATAGAAACTTTTCTTTGATGCATTTACTATTATGTTGCCAAAAATTAGTGAATCTGTCTCTATTTGCACACTTGCCATGAATTTCGACAAATAACTGACAATGTCACAAAAATTAAAGTTACATGTACACAACTAGATTTTAGCTATAGGACTTGTTCCATTTTTTTGCGCACAACAGTACACAAAAATAAACACAACCAAAAGTTTGAAATTCTAAGAAAAAGTACTCGTACTCTTTACTCGTCAGTTGTGGCCGCCAAAAGTACTCGAGTACCTAATAATGTAAAGTACTTGAAAATTTCGAGTACAGAGTACCATCCAAATAAAAGTACTCGCGAGTACTTGTTACTGAGTACTTTGGGTACTCAGTACTATTTCGAGTACAATTTACTCGAGTACTGCCCAGCTCTGGTCAGTTACCAATATTACGCGCAATACAATTGATTCTGTTAACTCGCAATCTGTAGAAATTGATATGGGTGTGCCACAAGGATCGGTATTAAGCCCAATATTATTCTTATTATATATTAATGATCTGGACAGTTTTAGTACTTTAGCAGATTTTACTTTTTACGCAGATGACACACCTACTATACTACTATAGTATACTATACTATATCAGGTAAAAATGTTGATATTTTAGAGATGAAATGTGATATTTTACTGGGAAACCTTAGTAATTGGTTTAGTGAAAAAATCTCTTTATTTTAATGCTGAGAAAACACAGACATTAGTGTTTCACAATAGACCAAAAAAATGTGATTATTCAAATATCCAGCTTGATAATACGTCAATATCAACAAAGACGTCCAATGTAAAATTATTGGGTATAAATATTGACAGTTGCTTAAACTAGAAATGCCATTGTGAATTACTGATAGCCAAATTGCATTTAGTAGTATATCAGTTCAAAAATGTAAAAAATGTTCTAAACATGGCTCAACTAAGGAATTTATATTTTGCTGAGGTTGAGATTCAGTTGAGATATGGTGTTTGTTTTTGGGGGTTTCCATCCTATCAAATAATGTATTTTTAACACAAAAGCATGTGATAAGATGTATAGTAGGCTTATCCACAAGAGAGACCTGTAAAAATGCATTTAAGGATTATGATATATTGACACTTCCGTCAATTTTCATTTTTGAACTATGTTTATTATACTCTTCGCAAAAAACGAAAAGTATATTGTATTTGATTGGCATATTTCTAAAACCGAAAATATTGCTCGTAGAGAAAAAATTTTCATATCATTGTGTTAGTGAACGAATTCTGAACAACTTTCAAAATGTCTGTCCGTCTGTCTGTCGGTCTGTCCGTCCATCACGTTTCTTGTAAGCACGATAACTTAAGAAAGAAAAGTCCGATTGTATTGAAATATGGAAAATAAGTTAGTGTTAGCTAGAGGAAAAACCATATTGTTTTTGAAGAAAATCAATCAGTAAATAAGAAAGTTATTAATTATTTAATTTAAAATAATTATTTTCTTAATTTCTGTCGCTTACATTAAAATAGAAATCTTGCGAAATGTTATCTCTATAATAATTTTTTTTGTTTAAGCATTTTACTAATACATATTTTATAATAATATATCTAATGCGTTGAAATATGATTCTAACAAGATATATATTACAGACATTCAATTTTTGTGTAATCTGTGATGGTGCAGTGGCTAAATTTTTGTCTTGCATTCCAAGAGGTTGGATGTTTTTTTTTTCAATTTTTTTTCATATATTTTTTTTTCACAACAAAGTAAATATCACAAAATTCAGGCTGTCCAAAAACTAACATTTTTTACAAGAAAACTGCGAAGAGTATCCTATAGAATGTGTAACAATTATATAAAAAGCTCAGTCAATTGGCGATGAATACCTACGTTTTTAGCTTGTTTCTTATTTGTCTTTAAAAACAAAAGTAAATTTGTTTGTTACATAAGGTAAATACCAGGCAAAAACATGATCTTTATGTGCCCTTCACTAAATTAAATGTCTCTGTAAATTCACCCAGTTGTACAGCACCTAGAGTTTTTAATCACCTCTCTGTAAAAATAAAACATTGCAATAAACTTTCACTATTTAGAAAGAAATTTAAACTATTTCTAATTAACAAAACCTTCTACAAACTAGAAGAATATTTTAATATGTAAGTGCTTTTATGATTTACTTCTTTTTCTCTCTCTCTTTTAGATATTATGTCTGACTATTCCTATACAATATTATATCATATTGTCATAAAAGGAAAATAAAGTTTATTATTATTATTAATTAGATTTTAATTTTTGATTGAATATACAGGTGTTTTGCAAATAAAGTTCATTTTAGAGATTTATACTTTCCAGAGTAACCATAATGTATGGCGTCAAAAGAATTAGTATTTTCGTAGATAGATTTTCTTCTTTTTTATCATAGATTACTGTTTCTGCTGCTTTCTGAATCCTGTAAAAAGTATTTATTTCATACTGTCCGATAAATGACTATTTCTCGGACTCATTTGCTTCCGGTAAATCGAACATTACAGTGTCTGATACCGTAATGTGTTACCTGCGAACATTACTGTATCTGATATTGTAATGTGTTGCCTAGCAACACTATCATATTATTGTTATTAGTAAGCACATTTTGACTTTTGACTTTTTCACCTAAAAATATAAGAAATAAACTATTTAAATACACAGTTTTAGTAATTATTTAATACATGAAAAGTTTATTTTTAAACTAACTACAACAATTCTTTATTAACACTATTTTCAAATACTTTCCAAATACTTTCAGAACTTCTCTCCTTAATGGTGAATATGTACAATGAAAATCGTCGATGATCAAATGTTTATGTTTCATATAATAGATATAATACTTTGAAACAATTCGATTTATCCTCTTGTTTGACAGAAAGTTATAAAAGAGCCTCTTAAATTTTCCGGAACAACATTTTATCATCCGCTTCTAAAGTATAATTACGAAGTAAGTCAGATAAGTATCACGAAATTCTGTACACAATGTACAAATTGAGTACAACTTTTTGCCTTATAGTTCAAAAACTGGGACATAATAATATCAATAGGTTTTTCAATATTTATAACAAAAATAACTGTCATAATTCAAAGAAAGACATAAGAATGGAGTCATAGCCAACTATGAAAATGCGTGCCGAGAAATGTTCTATTGAAGATTCACCGCTGTACAGCGGTTTTTTTACTGTAAAATATACTTTCTACCATTTTTAGTAAATGAAGAATGTTACATAAGTATAGATTAGGCTTCTACTAAAAAAATTTATAATATTTTGCTTAACTAAAGTTAGTAATTTTTATTTTATTTGAACTTATTTTATTTCATATTGATACTATTGTGAAGTAAGCTCTTTGGCCCCTACCACTACTTATAAAACATACTTTTCTACCAATTTTAGTAAATGAAGAACGTTAGATAACTACCGATTAGGCTTCTACTTACAAAATTTTTAATATTTTGCTTAACTAAAACTAGTAATTTTTATTTAAGTTGGTGCTATTTTAATACATATATTAATACTGTTAGGTATTTATAGATACCTCTACTTGTAAAATAGAATTTTCTACCAACTTTAGTAAATGCAGAATGTTAGAAGTATAGATTAGGCTTCTAAAATTTATAATATTTTGCTTAACTAAAGTTAGCAATTTTTATTTTATTTGACCTTATATTAATTCATATTGATACTATTATGAAGTAAGCACTTTAGCCCCTACCACTACTTATAAAACATACTTTTCTACCAATTTTAGTAAAGATAACTACAGATTAGGCTTCTACTACAAAATTTTCAATATTTTGCTTAACTAAAATTAATAATTTTTATTTAAGTTGGAGCTATATTAATAGTGTTAGGTGTTTATAGATATCTCTACTTGTAAAATATAATTTTCTACCAACTTTAGTAAATGAAGAATGACAAACAATAAAAAATCAGGCTTCTCTTTACTAGATTTTTATTATTTTGATTAAATAAAGCTCTCTAGTTCTAAAGTTATCTATTTTATTTGGAGCCAATATACAGATTATTTAATTTACACATAATATGATGATTTTTTCCGGATTAATTTTCCGGTTGCTTCAACAGATTTATTTTAAATCTCCTCCGAAAGCTTCATAATACAAAACAACGCAAAAATTATGGTTTTATTTAGTTGACAGTGATAAGCTAAAGACAATGATAATTAGCTATGGAAAACAATGGCTATAACATCGTTACGGTGATGCGATTGTTAGATTACGAACTAATATTTTTCAAATTTAATAATTATAGCTTTTTATTCATTTTAAAAAGGATTTACCGGACAGTATAAAATAAAATATTATAGGTACACGTCCGGTAGGTTTCATTACAGTACTCGTTTATATTCCGGACTCGGCTCCTGCGTCGCCTCGTCCGTAAAACAACTCGTACTGTAATAAGTCACCTACCGGACTTATAACGTAAATTACTATTGTTATTATGACGCTGTTTATTAATGGATGTCAATTTTGACTTCTCAAGCATGTAACGTCTGAAAAATAAAACGCATTTAATTAAGCAATTTTCATCTGCGAAATCGAGATTCTACTTACAATAGACAGCTTCCAAGTAAACACGAAATATATACGAAAAATTTCAAAATACATGTAATACATATCATTTGAAATATAATTTTGTTATATTCCGTAAATGCTGGGGGGCTGCAGTTGTCTCTGTTACTTAAATTTAAGTTGGTAGTCTCAAAATGTACGTCTTATATAGGACTACAATTGTGCCAAAGCTCAAATCTGGATTTCAAATAATTACGAGAATATCCGGGTGTCTTCATTTTAAATGAGACACACTGTATATGACATAAAAATAATATATTTATGAAACATTATATTTATTATTTATTATTCTGAAGCAGTTAATACAATCAATGTAGCAAGTACAAAACTTTGGAAATATTTTATTAGAAATCTAAATGGGGTAGGACATATTCTAATAAATGAATCTCTTTCATAAACGGTTCAGAAACAACAAAATGTTTACTGGATTATACATTGTCATACTATTCATAATCGAGAATCCTAAATTACACATCATAATTTATCACAAACCATCTAAAAAACATACAATAATGTTATTCAAAAATTCTTGCGAGATCAAAAAAGAATTTCATCAGACTTGCTGCATGGAAAGTAAATTTTAAAGGTAAGCTATATAATTTTTGTTTACTTTTTAATTAGGAGACCATGAAGCAGCACCACCGGCGGCGTATCAGTCGATATGGTGACGGAGTCCTAGCCAAAAGCGGCGCCCAGCGCCAAAGCAGCCGCTCTGTTCGATTACCGGCTATGACGTTGCACATATCGCAATCATCTCGCTCATAAAATAATGATCTCGAACCGAAGATGTATCCCCGACCTCCTCGACCATCACATCGATTATTTATGCCGCGTACGTTATGTTACGTTTTTTTTACATTTTTTTGTGACATTATTTTTAATATCTTTCAGTAATAAATATTCAGATATAGTACAGGATATAAAGTAAAAAATTTGGTGTAATAATATGTTAGCTGGCTGGTTAAAATTTTGCAGTTCTATAGATAATGTCGAATATTTTACGAAAAAATGTTTAAGTGAATCACCTACCTGCCGGACGTACGGGGTGGAAAAAAGAAGTGGCAGTACATTTTTCGCGCTTTCAGTAAATATTTCGTTAAATATTAGTCTTTACGAAATATTTAAAGAATGCCACTTGCAGCAAATAAAATGCTCTTTAATTGTTTTTTTTTGTTCCTCTATGATGAAAATTGACTGAGGTAGAAAGAACTTTTTTTTGTAAATATGCATTTTTAACTGGAGGGGAAATATCGTACTTGTAGTTAAATATATCCGAAAGTGTTGATTATTTCGAAAAACGTTGTGTACAGGGTCACTAAATGGTGCCCCCCGATGAATTCAACAACTTTAATACAGATCATTTTCCTCATATCACGCTATCCTATCCAGTGGCGGCTCGTGATATTTTCTGCAGAGGAGGCTTGATATTTTGAAAGACAATTAACTTGCAATATGATTACAATTTGTACATTTCCCCACCACCCTCGAGGTAGTACAACGGCGCGTTACATTTTTTTGTCGTGGGTTGTTCGCCAGGATACCGATTCACGACTTGAGAGAATAGAACTAATAAAAGAATAGAAAGAAAAGGAAATAGAAAATATAATGAGACGAAAAAATCATTCTCATGAAATTTCCGTTCCTACGCCTCGAGTATCGGTATCCAAAGGAGCCCTACTATCCCACTTATAATTAAGTTATAACTTTTAATAAAAATCAAAACAGTTTTGGAAAAAAAATTAAAGTATTTTCCTACAAACAAAAATTGTATTCATTATCACTGCCAGAGTGTAAAATTATAACTTTTAATAAAAATTAAAATAGCTTTGAGAAAGAAGTTATATAAAAAAATACAACCGCGGAAGAATTAAAAAATATTTCCTAAAAAATAAATAACGCAAATAAATATTTTTTCTAAAATAACAACTATATTAATCTTTGGTGTAAAGCCTAAATATTTTTATAAATGAGTGGTAACCTGCGATTTTCGGAACTAGCAAAATGGTTGATTACTTCATCATAAAATGAATCGTGTTTCTTCAATTCTGACAAAAAACGGTTTTCTATTGAAATAAGCGATACATTTGAGAGGCGGTCTTGACTTATTTTGTTTCTAGTAAATGTTTTTATGCGTTTAAGTGCTGAAAATGATCGTTCTACAGAAGCTGAGGTTACCGGAATTGTTGACACTAATGATAAAAGTTTGTACAGTTCGGGTAGACAGCTTTTTAAATTATTATTATATATATAAGTAAGCATTTCTTGAGATGATTTTGGATTTGCTAAAAGTTGCTGGTCAGAATACAACACGCATAGTTCATTTTTTAACGAAATACGGTCAAAAAAAGGATAATGGTCCATTAATTTCTCCATTAGACTGGTAGGAAATGATTTAGAAAACGCTGTAAAATTATTAGGATTTACTAAATCGTAACATTGCAAAGTATTTAAATCAGAAAATCTAATTTCAATTTGGACTATAATGGTGTCTAAAATTTCTATAAAAATTTGTTTGTAATGTATATCTGCCCTGTCAAAGTTATATGTTGTCTTTCTTTTTTTAAATTGTGGCCCTGGCTCATCATCTACGTTTTCAGTATTTTCTAAAAAAATATTGTATAAAGTATTGAAATGTATTTCGTTATTGCGAAATTCTTTTAATTTAGATATAAGTGACTTAAGTCTATTTTTAGAATATGTTATATCAGTTAGTTTATTCTGTAAAATTTGGAAAACAACATCAGTTTGCTCAAAAATCATGTTAAAAGCTTTTAGAAAAAATATGAAATTTTTATCCGACAATAACGATTTTAATCCGTAAGCTGCTCTTAAAGTCTGAGCGTCATTTAAAAAATCTTCACTTTCCGAAATAAAATTAAAAACGTCAATAAGTTCTTTCCTGTATTTGTCAACAGTGAAAACAACTCTAGATGAAAAATTCCAACGAGTGGGAGCGTTTGTCGGAATTCTATGTTTCATATTAATTGTATTTAAAACATCAGTTCTTTTGGTAGATTTTGAAAAAAATGACGAAAAACCAGTAATATTTGAAAAAAATATTCTAACTTCTTTAATTCCGTTACATGCTTTACTCAGAACTAAATTTAATTGGTGTGCATAACAGTGAATGAAGTATGCTTGAGGAGCAATATCTTTTATTTTTGTTTGGAGTCCATTAAGATGCTCTGACATAACTGCAGCGCCGTCATAGGTTTGTGCTATTAATTTATTTTTCTAATCAAATTTACCAAATTCGTCGATTAATAATTTAAATAAACTCTCCGCGTTTCTTCCACTACTCACATCAAGAAAACCAACAAACCTTTCAATAACTTCGCCGTGCATTACATATCTAAAAATTACGGAAAGTTGAGATTTACAGGTAATGTCCGTCGTTTCGTCAATTTGCCACGAGAAAAATTCGCAATTATATAGTTCTTCATAAATTTTGCCTTTAATAATCGAGCTAACACTCTCAATTAGATCATTTTGAATTGATTTAGATGTTCCGGAAAAAATAGTGGCGTTATTCAAAAAGTTCTCTAATTTTGGATCATACATTTTTAAAAAATCTATTAGCTCTTTGAAATTTCCTTTATTGCACGAATCGCGTTTTTCGTCATGCCCTCGGAAAGAATTTTCTTGCGAAGATAAATATATAACGGCATCAATTAATCTCTTTAATATTTCCCTATTTTCACGGACCTTTTCATTAAAATTTTCTATTTCTCTCTTATGTGCAGATTCCAAATAATTTACAATATTTTGTTTACCAAATATTTCGAATTTAACGCAAGATGAAATGTGCTCCTGGGATTTTTCGTGCTTTTGTAAACCTCGCGACAAATTTTTCAAATTATTAAACCCGGTCCTGCCCCAAATTGAGGATTGATCATTAGTGAATAATAAACATCTCCAACAATATAATTTGTTTCTAACTGTTGATGCCGTTAACCACTCGATTTTTTTATAATTGTTATCACAAAACCCTCTGTTTTGTTTTCCACTTTTAAAAACTAACGAAGGCATTGCTGGTGTAGGCCTAGCAATTCTTTTAATTCTTACCTTTTCGTCGTAAGTAAGAGTAGAAAATCCATTTAATAACAAATAATCCACCACGTCTGGACAACAAGAGATGTTGTTGGGAATATTTTCACCTAGAGCACTCATTTCTAGCCCGCCTATCAAATGTTTTATGTATTTTAATGTCAAGTTGATCTTAACCGGCTAAACGACAAATTACCACTGACAGTTCGTTTTCCTGTGAATCACCTGAACCAAATAAAATCGAGTACAACAAATATCAAAGGGACCGCTGCGAGTGAAAGTACTTGTCTTCTCTATACTGTGCCTGAACTCCTGAACTGCACATGCGCTATAAAGAACTGAGGACTGAGGCTAGCGGCCTAGCTTGTCTTATTTGAAGTGTTGCTAGACAACGCAAAAGTAATGCAAGGTCATTTATGTTAAAACTAAATGCCTTGAAGTTGGAAGCTATTTCGTATAAGCCTCAAGCGAAGCGCTCTGTTCATTCCGGTCGCCCGGGAAATATGCATACAAAGACAATCCGGACTGTGACGTTATAGGCATGTTTGTGGAAAGGAAATGCAGAACTTTTTTATACACTGAAAATTAATTAATGAACTATAAACAATAAACAATATTGAAAATTGAGATATACCTAAGTAGAAATTTCTACAAGTAAAAGATATTAATTTGGAAGATTGCAAGATATGTTGCTTCTTCCAAAGGGAGGCTCAGCCTCCCCTGCCTCCCCTGACGAGCCGCCACTGATCCTATCCTGGCGAGTTATTTAGGCATTTTGGGACACTATATCATATACATACACAAAATAATACACTGAAGTATACTTAACTAAACATACCTCATAGTAAATAACTTAAAATAAAACTCATTCCGAAGCACTATGGTATAAAATACAAATGCATAAAATAATAAACTGAACTTAAGAAAACTTACATTTTAATAAATAATAAATAACTTAAAATAAAACATCATACTGAGGCACAATGGTATAAAACATAAATACATAAAATAGTAAACTAAACTAAACATACGTCACAGTAAATAACTTAAAATACAACATCATCCTGAGGCACAATGGTGTATAAACAAACATTACAATTATTACATTTAAACACCACATTTTGCTCCACCTATTTAAATATACGTATATATGTTTTGTAAATTTATCAGATATACTTGAAAAAAAAAATTAATCACCATCAGACATGATAAGGACACTCACAATATACAATGCACAATAGCGACAAGTCTTACACTGTAAAAAATCAGGGTAAATTCATAATGCATTTACATTAAATATTGATGTAAAGATGGACATTTTTACATAAAATCTGTAAATATAATAATTTTGGAAAACATAGTGTAAAAACATTGGAATGTGTATTTTTACATACGTATTACAGAAATAAATGTGATTATACTTATTTATACACAAAATTCACATAAATCCTTAAATTAACAGCTAATTACTTCCACATCCAGTGGAAGTATAGTAACGGCAAAAAAAATTTTAAAAATATTTATTGTTCAAATAGGCTTAGAATGTCCTGAAACGTCGAGATTTTAAGTTTGAGAAAAAACAAATTTGTCTATCTGTCTGTCGGTCCGTCGGTCGGTCTGTAACTTTTTTTTGTGCGCACGTTTACTCTGGAACAGTTTGAGATATTGACTTGAAATTTGGTATACATATTATGTACTTTAACCAGATCTAGAACTAGATTATATTTTTATCTTGTTCCGTCGAAGAGTTGGGGGGTAAATTGGGGTAAATTTGGGGTAAATAGGTAAATCAAGCAGGTAAGAGTCCATAAAATTGGTTTTTAGTATATATAAGAGAAGCTAAGGTCTCAAAAAAAAATTTGGCATAAGCCACCCCCATTACCACCCCCATTACCACCCCCACCCCATTATTAAAGGGGATGAAAAAAAATTGTGATTTAGTGTGTGTACAAAAACCAGAAATCTCAAAATAGCTTTTTACTTCAGCCACCCCCACTATCACCACCTATTACCACCCCCACCCCTCTACCGATGTGGGGTATCGTTTTATGAGTTGAAGGGGTACAGCAAATATTATATTATTAAAGTTCCATAAACAATTATTTCCGCATACAAAATTTTTTCGTTGTGAGTCACTTGGATAGAACATCTGGATGTGGAAGTAGTGATTCCTTGGGCAGCGATTTTTTTCATTAAATAATCAGGCTATTTTACAGTACTTCTCCGGTTTACTTGTAACTTTACAACCTATATTTCTGGTAACAAGTAACCCATTTTAACTACCGGAATTTTGTAGTATTCCCAGTGGCGGTTCCGCGGACAGGGGTTCCGCGGAACCTGAGCCCGAGAGCTTTAGGGGGCCCGCCAGATGGAGGCCCGTTTGCTCTCGAGGAGCCCATAGCGGGGGCCCGATAGAGATTTTAGCAAAAATTTTTTTTTTCGAATTTCTCGTCTCCGCTCATCAATTATTAAGCACGGGGCCCGTTGGTTTTGGAAGGGCCCGTAGCGTGGGACCGCCAGAGATTTTGGCTTTTTTTTTTCAAATTCATCCTCCACCCCGCGGGGGCGCGAGGGGCCGCCAGTGAGTTTAGTACCGGGGCGCATGATTTGAAGCGGGGGGCCTGGGAAACAATTTGACGGAACAATTCGACACGTAGATTTGCACAACCTGGCTGTCGATTTTAAAAGAAGAACTCAACATTGTTTAAAATAAAACTATCAACTAGATATATCAACAGTCCTGTGTAAGCAGTTTTGGGGGTGAATGAAGTGAAAATTTTTTTTAATGACTTTGGCTCTTGTACACACACTAAGTCACACTATTTTTTCACCACCTTTAATAATGGGGTGGGGGTGGTAATAGGTGTGGCTAATTCCAATTTTTTTTTGAAACCTTAGCTCCTCTTATATTTACTAAATACCAATTTCATGGACTCTTACTTGCTTGATTTACCTATTTACCCCCATTTACCCTAATTTACCATTCAACTCTGCAATGGAATAAGATCAAAATATAATCTAGTTCCAGATCTCGTTAAAACACATACGTGTGCCATATTTTGAGTGAATATCTTGAACAGTTCCAGAGTAATCGTGAGCACCAAAAAGATACAAGACTAACAGACAGACCGACGCGACAGACAAATTTATTTTGCTCAAACTTAAAATATTGACGTTTCATGACATTCTAAGCCTATTTAAACAATGAAAATTTCCAAAATTTTTTTTGCGTTAATATACTTCAACTGGATGTAGAAGTAATACGGAGAAAATGGCATGACAAAGATATAAAAAATCGTTGTGTGCCGTAAACTACACAAATGAAGTAAGAAAAAATTGAGGCGTTAGTTTCTTGTATACACGCTAAATTACTTTTTTATTTTTTTCACCTCCTCTAATGCAAAATTTTAGGTCATAAAAAGTTTTAATTTGTTTTAAAAATGCATTATAGATGAATGTTATTTATTTCTTTGAATGAAATGCTATGAAACAATCAAGTTCAACACATAAAGTGACGTCACACTTTCGACAACTCCACCTTGCTCGTAAGTGACATTGACGGTACCTTGGTTGTTTTTCGACTTCTTTCGGAAAATGACCCTCGCTATCTTCCGCGATACTTCTTGGAAGAGAAGCAGGTCGCCTTATCGAAAGGTAATGGCTTAGGTAATGGCGAGCAACATCTCTCATAAAACCAGGTAAATCAATTTTTTCTTTATGAGCCAGTAGGTGTACTCTCCATGCATTTACGATTCCAACGTTTAACGAATGAGTAAAGAGAGGCCACCACCATTTATTTCTGCGACTAGATACTCTGTAGTTATTTACTGCTTGGTCGAGCAGGTCGACCCATAACTTGAAAACAAATGTAGCTGAAGTACTCAATTTTTTGTTTTTCTGCCAAATACCACTTTTCCCAGGGGCTCTGTAGTATCATGATTTGTTACCATGGTGATCGTCATCGCTACTGCAGGTTCCCTATTTCTAGCAGCTACTTCAGATAAGGGAATTTCGTCGTCTGAGGAATAGTGAAGTTGTACTTCTCCAGGAATATCGCTGGGAAAGTTGGAAATACCCATATTGTTATCGTCGAATTCTTCCTCATCTGTTTATACATTTACCTCAGGCGGGATAATAACTATTTCTGGCTCGTGCTTTGCAGAAGAAACTTCTTCCATTGCTTCTCCTAATATTTTGGAACGTTTGCCGTAAAAGTTTTTGAAGCGATTGGCTGGAATTCAGAATTCATGTCGAAGCAACTTCTGAAAAGATATTCCGAATTTATTTATAAATATCTTCCCATTGTACTCAAATGGGTACAATGCCGTTTTTCTCATTTTTCTTTTTTTAGAAACAATGCAAAATGGTGTGTCCCAATATTATAAACAAATAAAATACATACATCAAAACCTAACTTACCACCTCAAACGGAATATTTTAACTTTTACGTATAAAAACTAATTCTTGAAGGCACAAGATTTAGCACAACTTATTTACTCAATCTCTTAAGTTGTCATTTACTACAAATGCCCCATCCATAAAAAAACTGATGTCGCCGGGAGGCAAAAATTCACGGTGTACTCAAATAAGTACAGTGGGAGGTAATGGGTTAATAATGGGGTGGGGGTAGTAATGAGGGAGGCTAATGCGAAAAAAATGTTTGAGACCTTAACTTCTTTTATATATACTAAATATCAATTTTATGGACTCTTACCTTCTTGATTTACCTATACCATTTACCCCAATTTACCCCCCAACCATTCAACGAAATAAGATGAAAATATAATCTAGTTCCAGATCTCGTTAAAATGCATACATGTACCAAACAAGTGATTACCTTAAACAGTTCCAGGGTAAAAAAAAAGTTACAGACAGACCGACAGACATACGACAGACAGACAGCATTTTTTTTTTGCTCAAACTTAAAATCTCGACATTTCATGACATTCAAGCCTGTTTGAGCAATAAAAATTTTTGTCGTTACTATACTTCCATTGGATGTGGAAGTAATTAAGAAAATGCCACAATCAACATTTAGACAATATTACAAAAAGCTCTGCGAATTTACACCAGGACTAGTAAATTTGCACAGTGTGAATATTTACATTGTAATTTAACAGTTATCATAAAATAACGTTATTTCCATGTGGAATGTATTTTTAAATATATTTGTCTGTAGCAAATTTTTAATACATTATTCTAACAGTAAAATTCCGTGAATTCTAATGTAATGAGGCTTTAATTTTACGTGCACTTTTTTCAGTGTACCTATATTTATCTACCCGGTGAATTGTTTGGGTAGTTCCCGATGAGATAGAAACTTCCATATATACTTGAACTTGAAATATTGCACGTAGTTATAAACTATGTTCAAACGCTGGAAAAATTGGAAAATTTAAAATGGTGGCTCCAATATAGCTGTCTATATTTCTGTCAACTTATGATTTTTAACAAACTGCCGTGGAGGAATTTTGCTAGTACAATATGCTTTCCTTAAATAAACGTCACCAAGCATTGATATCAGTAGCTGAAAGTGTACAATTAATTAATTTAAACGTTGGCAATTACTTTCAACACCCATTTGTAACAAAACATGCATAAAAGTTTTTACAATTAATTATAATTTTATTTATTTGCTTTTAGCATGATTAGACAATATTATTTGGGTATTATGCAAATCACAACTTACATAATAATAATAATAATAATAATAATAATAATAATAATAATAATAATAATAATAATAATAATAATAATACTTTATTAACCATGTCGATACAATACAGTATATATGGCAAGTCAACAATACAAATAATTTGTATATAACATTACTTATGGACAATCAACAAACATAGTCACATCATAAAAAAATATAAAAACAAAATACATGTACTACATATACAGAATTAAAATAAGAACTAGTTAAGTAAAGTAGAGTAGAATTCACCGTTGTAAAAACTCTTTTACACTATAATACTCTCCTTCAATTAATATCTGTTTTATTGCCTTTTTATACTTGTCATAATTTTGAATATTTTTTATTTCCACAGGTAAATTATTGTAAAAAGAAATACAGTTGTACTTTGGTGATCGCTTAAAACAAGTCGTTAAATGTCTTGGAATACTTAAAAAGTTGCCGTGTCTAGTATTATATTCATGATTAGTATTTAACGTCTCAAATAAGTTCATATTTTTCTTCACATACATTAGACATTTTAATATGTATATACAAGGTGCAGTTAATACTTTTTTTTTCTGAAAGTATTTTTACAGCTTTCTCTATAACTCAGCTTAAAAATTAATCTAATAATTCTTTTCTGACATAGAAAAACTCTATCAAGTTGTGTAGAACTTTCCCAGCAAAGAATGTTGTGCGCTATATGAGAATATGCAAGAGCGTAATACATATTTAATAGGCATTCTTCATTCAGTGTATTTTTCATTTGCATAATAGCAAAATACGCTTTATTTAACTGTTTAGAAACATGTTCTACATGGGTATCAAATGTTAATTTAGAATCGATATACGTACCAAGAAGTTTGGTACACTGAGTTAATGTTATGTCACTACAATGTGTTGTATTGTCAAGTAATGGTTTTTGAATATAAAAATTTATGAAAACTGTCTTTGACTCATTTAAAATTAATTTATCTCTTTGAGACCAGATATAAACTTCTTCTAGGGTTTTTCTTACTTGTTCTTGGAGCTCCTCAAGTGTGTCAGAAGCTATAGTGACTGTAAAGTCATCTGCAAACATAGTAAGGTGACCATTCGTTATTTGCTCAGGTAAATTATTAATATATATCATGAACAATAAAGGTCCCAAGACAGATCCTTGAGGAACTCCAAGTACTAGTGCTTGTACTTCTGACAGATCCTCCCCTAGTTTTACCCTCAAAGTTCTGCCTTCCATGTAGGACATTATCCAATTTAAAATGCTACCCCTAATCCCCATGCTGTAAAGTTTATGCTTTAGCAGGTCTTTATTTATGGTATCAAAGGCTTTCGATAAATCAAATTGTAAAGAAACAATATATCTACCTTTATCTAGATTAAAGTACACATAGTCTAGCAAATGACAAGTTGCTGTTTCCGTGGATCTATTTTAACGGAAACCATGTTGAGCTACAGTTAATATATTATTTTTTTCCGCAAACAAGTTTATTCTATTATATATAGTTCTTTCGAATATTTTTGCAATGGCGTTTAAAATAGAGATTTGTCTATAATTTTCAAGTTCATCAGTTGGACCCTTTTTATGGAGAGGTGTTATCAGTGCCTGTTTGAGTATGTCCGGAAAGTATCCCTCATTAATTGACAGATTGAATAAAAACGTAAGATGCTCAATAACTTTATCTTTAACCTGTTTCAGTAAGTTCGCAGTTAGGCCGTCAAAACCAACAGATTTTTTATTTTTTAAGTTCATAATTATTTTATTTATTTCATCTGCCGTAATTGGTGCAATATAAATTGACTGTTCATTTTGTGGTAATATTGTACAGGGGAGAGAAAGATTTGAGCCAAAATGTTGGTATAACATTTGGGATGCATTTGTTGAGAAAAAATCAGCAAACATATCAAGTACTTCTCTTTTATCTGATACGGTTTTGTCTTGATATTTAAGACTGATGTCTTTATTTGTTTGGGGTTTCCGACCTAATTTAGAATTTACAATACTCCATGACGTTTTTGATTTATTGGTAGAGTTGTTTATTTTTCTGGTATAATAATTTTGTTTAGCATTTCTTATATTTTCTTTGTACTTACTTTTTTCTTCATTATATATTTTTTTAGTTTCTACGGTAGGGTTCTGCGTCCATAGCCAATACAGATTTTTTATGTGGTTACTTTGTTTTACTATGGCTTGAGTGAGCCATTCTTTATTGTTTGATTTTTTATTTGTATAAACTGTTATTTTTTTAATGGGGCAACTGATATTATAGCACCATATCATAGTCTCCACAAAAAAACTGAAAGCCGCATTCGTGTCTAGTAAATACATGTCTTGCCAGTTTGTCCTACCCAATTCAAATTTAAAATGTGTTATATTATCTTCATTAATGATTCGTGTATTGAACATTACAGTTTCATTAGTGTTTCGTACTGGCTCATTGATGTTTATGCTCAGCATATGTGCGAGATGATCAGCAATATTTGGAGTAAGTAATTCACATTTTAAATTATTCTTAGGAAGATTTGAAACCATGTAGTCAATAGCGCTGAAACTTGTATGTCCGTAAACATTTGTAAATATGCGAGTATAATCACTAGTAGTAATGTTCAATTCAAATGACTCAAAGACATCTAATAGTACATTCGTATCCTGACATCTTTGCTTCATGTCAATATTAAAATCGCCACACAGTATTACATTATCTGACAAATTATAAGCAATGTTTAGAGCATTTGCTAAGTTACTGAAAAATGTATATACATTTCCACTTGGTGGCCTATAAGCTGAAATAATAATGATCTTTTTTTTGTCATACTTTTTATTTATTATGAAAATACCTACTTTCTGTATATTGTTGCCCTAATCTGGGCACGCTAATATACTAGTTAGGTAAATACTTTAAAACTATCATTATTGGAGAATCAATCAAAACAACTACTCTTCTAGCTAATACTGACGAAGTATTGAATTACATAATAGGATTCTGAGCATTTTAAAGCAAAAAACATATTGGAAATACTTAGATCATTTATTCACATTTAGTCATTCACTCTTTTTTATTTAATATGAAATTATCTACTTTCTGTATATTGGTACCTTAATCGGGTCACGCTAATATACTACTTAGGAAAACAAGAACTCTTCTAGCTAATACTGATGAAGTATTGAATTGCATGATGGGATTCCTAGCATTTTAAGGCAAAAAAATATATTGAAAATACTTAAATTATTTATTGAAATTCAGTCATTCACTTCGTCAGGTTGATTGATTCTCCAATAATGAGTGTTTAAGTAACTAGAATATTAGCGTACCCAGGTTGGGGCAACAATATACAGAAAGTAGGTATTTTCATAATAAATAAAAAAGTGTGTAAGTTGTGATTTGCATAATACCTAAATAATATTCTCTTATGCATAAAAGTATCATAAAAAATATTTTTAAATTGCAAAATTATCTGCTGTTCGTCCCCTATAAACTGAATTACATACTATATCTACTATTTTCTTGTAAATACCTGCATTATTATCAGGTTGTCATCATTTAGAGATCCAGCATAGCCTACTATCATAAGCCGCCAACAGAACGAGAACATGGGAAAGAGCAAGTAAAGATACATGTGCAAATGTAGCGCCAGCATTGAAAAATAAAGGTGTTGAAATATGTTATGGGGCAGGGCGGCTGTAAAATCGGGACGCGGATAGCTGTTTATTTTTCATAATTTACAGTGCCACGGTGATATTTTTCATTGGGATCAGTGCCATAATGTCATTGCAAAATTAAGTAGTGGTTGTTTATGGGCTGCAAAAAGTCTGTGTAACTCACTGTTGCTAACGAGCCTCGATGTATATTTATTTTTATGACTGCCTTTTGATTTACAATTCGTACTATCGTGCTTTCAACGAATTATAACAACCCTATCGATTATTGTCGGAATATTAATGCCCGCTGCCGCAACTGACAATTAAGCTTTTGCCAAACGCATTGCCGCTTTAAATTAATTTTGTAAATAATATCAATAAAACACATTAAGTAAATTAATAATTTTATTTAATTTATATAAGTAGGTTTATTTATACAAATTGTAAGTACATACAGGGTGTCTGCTGTATACGTGCAAATATTTTGCAGTATGACATGTTGGCCGAAGAGAAGTAAAAAATCTTCATACTTTTTTTTCTAGCTAAAACCTATCTTTTGATTTAAAATTAATTAGAAATAGACAATGTTTTCAGTTTAGACAGTACAACTATAAACAGAAGATGGAAGAGACAAGGTTATCATCATTTGAAAATAATAAAACAGTTTTACTTTTACCTTGTTCAATCAGTTTTGAAATGAAAATACTAACTGACATTTAATATTAATTTACTCATTGCCATCTTGGCAATTTTTCAAAAACCACAATTATTCCATAGAATTTATTACAAAAAGCAGAACGTTCAGGTCGGTTTTTTGAAGCTCCTTGTGTCTTTATTGCAAAAATGTCACTGATTTCAGTAATTTGCTGTCGGCAAAAAATGCATTTTACCGAAGAAATTAAAAAATTACCATTTCTTTTATTTATTATAGAAAATTTCTTTAACTACTGTAGTAATTAAATTAATAGCGCTTCATTTAATTTCAATAAACACTTAATTCATCAAATCGTTCATTACACTGTATTATTATTTTTACTATAAATTTACTTTAAAACCAATAAAATATATTTAAAACCAATAAAACCAGATACATCAAACATATTGGAAGCGAAGGAAGTATGAAAACACATGATCATTTTTTTCAACCGCAGATGCCGAGAGCAAAGAATTCCTTTTATGAAAGAGACACCGGAGTCTTTTTAGTTTTTTATGCCTCATTATTAATGCAATAAACGTAATAAAAAGGGAGATGTAGACCACAATAAGACATTGAACTTGATTTTAGTTACTACTGCAAAACTGACCTACACAATATTATATACAGGGTGGACCATTACTAATAGGCTATAATTCAAGGGTAGATTCCTTGGACCAAAATATGAGGAAATAACCAAAGCTTTAAAAAAATTTTGCTGTGTAGAAAGACACAGGGTGTCAAAATTGTATTTCTTTTCTTTTTTTTTGCAATATGTCAACTACCCCTTGACCGATTTTCTCCCAATTTGGTAAGGAAACATTTTCTAAGCTAAGAAACAATAATTTATGATATTACATCACGCTAGTCTGTGGAGGGCGCCTCTTGAGCTATACCTGATGATGAATACTTTTTCTCCTTTTTTTTTACGAAACGTTGTGGCACTTTTCAAAATTTTTTTGAAAACAAACTCAATTTGAAAAGGACAAATTGTATTTATTGAAAAAATTACACAACGCAAGGGCGGATCCAGGGGGGGGGCAGTAGGGGCAATTGCCCCCCCCCCCCCGAGAAAAGTATTCGCTTTCAGAGCGCCATTTTTTTTCCGCATGAGGTGGAAAAAAAAAATTTTTGGATTTCTAATAGTATTCCTGCGTATGAGGCGAAAAAAATTTTGTTCGGATTTTAATTTATACCCCCCCTCATGAGCCGAAATTTTTTTTTTTGGATTTTCATTTGCACCCCCCGCCCCATGAGGCGATAAAATTTTTTCAGATTCCGAGGCAAGCGAAAAATAAAAATTTGCACCCCCCCCCCATGAGGCGATAAAAAATTTTTAGATTCCGAGGCGAAAAATTTTATTTCTCTGATTTCTAAAATTTTTTGTAGATGTTAGTAAGTAACCTTTCTGGATCGCCGATAATACCACACCAAACGTTAATTTTAAATTAGTGCTGAAAATGCCCTTTTTTACAGCATGAGGATTTTCTATTTCTATTTTTCTATTTCCTCGACGAGTAAAAGTGGCTTCATCGGTAAATAAAATGTTAATAATAAAATGTTGATCTTTCTTGGGTTTATTTTGAAGAAACTGGCAAAATTCTACCTTTCGTGGTAGATCCCTTCGAAGTAAATTTTGTACAGGAGTGAAGTGATATGCGGGTAGCCTTCTTTACGTAATGTTCTTAGAACAGATTGTTTACTCACCCTGTTGCCGCTGATAAACGACTTGAGCTAACTTGAGATATTCATCCACACGAACCAAAATTTCTTCTTCTAGGTCTACAGTAATTCGTGTCGGTCGCCCTACATCATTTTTATGATGAAGTTGACCACTTTCTCCCAAACGACGAAACAGATCTTTAAAAATCTTATGATCTGGCTGTATTCTATTTGGATACAGTTCTAAGTATTTCTTAGCTGCAGTACGTCTGGAGAAATTTTCTTGTGCGTAAACAAAAATCATTTCCCTCCTATCTCTATTGGGAAAATTATTATGTCGAGGTATTTCAAATAAAGAAGTAAAAGAAGCTTCTAAAATAAACGAACACAAGAGAAAAATAAAATGCCAAACTAATGAAATTGTACGTAAATGACAGAAGTAAGATGTCACCAAAGCACACTTTTCAATAAATACGATTTGTCCTTTTCAAACTGAGTTTGTTTTCAAAGGATTCTTCAAATTTTTGCGGTAGATTTCTCGAAAACGGTTGGAATTATCAAGTTCTATCGAGTGTACCTTTTTTTACGTAGAAATGACTCCTGCATGAGATTTTCTAGTCAAAGGTGCCACAACGTTTCGTAAAAAAAAGAGACAAATATTCATTATCAGGTATAGCTCATGAGGCGTCCTCCAAAGGGCTGACGTGATGTAATACATAAATTATTGTTTCATAGCTTAAAAACGTTTCCTTACCAAATTGGGAGAAGATTGGTCAAGAGGTAGTTGAGAAACTGCAAAAAATAGAAACAGAAACTCTTTTTCCACAACAACAATTTACTAAAGCGTGTTTGGTTATATTTAAGCTCAAAGAGTCTACTCTTGAACTATGGCCTATTATTAATGGTCAGATCTGTATATACCATCTGGCCTGCAAATATCGTATTCTCAGAAAATAATTAATTTAAGCAAAACCCTTGGAGTAAATCCATAATGTTATAAGAATTTTTTGCTTCTTTTGGGTCAATATATTATCATGCGAAATATTTGTACGTATACAGCAGACACCCTGTATATTACATATTTTCCTTTTAAGCCAAATGATGAATTTATTTAAAAAATGATGCGCATATAAAGCGCAATTCTCTCTTTTATAGTAAAGTTCCGTTTTCCATTTAAAAAAATCGTGTCAGTTTCTGGTTTTGAAATAATACCCGATAATATGTATTTATTATATCCTAGGTATAAATGAGAGGAAATAGAATACGTCTCAATAAAAAAATGTCTGTCCGGATATTTGTTTAAAACGCTTTGGTGACTTTAATGATAAAGCAGACAACAAACATTAACCCAATAATAAAAAACTAAAAATCCTACTGCCAAAGGGGAATTAAGCAAAAGTATTTAAATTGTAAATATCATCATGATATGATGAAACTATACTTAGATAGGATTATAATATAAAAAGTGAAAAACGTATTAAATGACTGCAGTCGTAGGCCCACCAGCACGGTTTGCCTATTACATACCGACTAGCCTGAAAATGAAAAATGGTTTTAAATATTTTTACTTTACTTAAAATCCAGTCATTTTTCTATGGCGAAATGGGTAATAAAACAGTGAAACGTATTTATAACCTGCTTCCAGGTACAAGAGAGAACATTGATGCGCTTGTACCACGTCCCTAATGTATCAACAACTAAATGATCCTTGCTTGCTGAGTTGAAATGAATATGGAGATATGTCCTATTTTACGGTAACGGTTAAAAAAATTTTCGAATCTTTTTTTGTTCAAATAGACCATTCTATACCTATCGTGAAAAGTCGACAATTTAGGTTTGAGCAAAAAAAAACTTGTCTCCCAGTCTGTCTATAACTTTTTTGTGCGCACAATTACTCTGGAATCGTTTAAGATATTGACTTGACATTTGGTATACACATGTACTATGACGTGATCGGGACCCACGGTCATTAAACTATAATGGTTACCACATCCAGTAGCTTCTAGACGAAGGAGCGCGCGGGGGGGAACTGGGTCTAGCGCCTACGTCATGTAGCCACCGATATCTTTGTCTCTATCTTTTGCATGGGAATAGAATATATGTCTCTCTTGCTCGCTTTATTTGTTTAATTATTCAGATCAAGGTCAAAGTCTAGGTAGATCGAGAGCCGGCACTAGTTGCCGCGTGTCGTGTTTTCAATTTGTCTGGCATACTACAACGACAGTGTGTTTTATTTTTATATTGTTTGTCACACGTCGCACTGTCACTGTCTGGTGCAATAAACTAGTTTGCTGTCGTCCCAGTGTATACTATTCGTTTATATCAGTGTTTATTAATTGAGTGAGTAGCAAAATGTCTAGTGCCGGCCCTGGCTGGGTCTAGAGGCTACGTCATTTTCGGTTACCCCCCGCGCGCTCCCTCGTCTAAAAGCTGCTGAATGATGCAACCGTATAGTTTACTGACCGTGATCGAGACCTAGACTATATTTTGACCTTGTTCCGTTGAACTATTGACGGGTAAATGGGGGTAAATAGAAAAATAAGCAAATGAGTAAGTCCATAAAACCTGGGATTTAGTTTATGTTACGAGAAGGTTTCAAAATGCTTATGGTATCAGCCCAAAATTATCAATATTATCACCCCACATCATTATTAAAGGGAGTAAAAATAAAATTGTGATTTAATTTGTATACGAAGTCAAAAGGCCTAAAAAAATTTTTGACCACCCCCTCTACCATCCCCATCCCATTATTAGGGTGATAAAAATTAAATTGTGATTTAGTTTATGTATAAGAACCAAAGGCCTCAATAATTCTTTTGGCAACAACCACTCCCACTACCGTGTGGCATATCATTTTATAGGTTTTTGAGGTACACGATTTTAAATATTATATTATTAAAGTTCTATGCACAATTTTTTCCACATAGTGGAGTTCAAATATAACATCGCACTTTTTTTCGGTTTAAGAGACTTGGATAGGAAATTTGGATGTGGAAATAATCAACAAGAGTTTTTTATTGCCCAGTTAGCCACCTTAAAACGACTGAACTTTTGTAACGCCATATTGAAAATAAAGGTGCAAACAGGATTTTTGAAATTTCTTGTTTCCGGTTGATCCCGCGGAAAAACTGTGTCAGGGTAATTTTATGATCCATCATAATTAAATAATAAAGAGACTAATCTAAACTAGTCTCTTGAGTCGATAGTTCGCTTATGGTCAATCAATCAATGTTCTTACCTTTTTTGTAGATAGTTTTATTCTCTGCAAAATTGCTTTAAACTATTTTACTTTCACATTCAGTTGAAGTATAGCAACGCGAAAAAAAAATTGTTTAAGATATTGACTTGAAATTTGGTACACGTATGTATTTTAAAGAGATCTGGAACTAGATTATATTTTGATCTCATTCGTTGAAGGGTTGGGGGGTAAATTGAGGTAAATGAGGGTAAATAGGTGAATCAAGCAAATGAGAGTCCATATTTATCAGAGAAGCTAAGGTCTCAGAATTTTTTTTGGTATTAGCCATCCCCATTATAGGCCAGTCGACAGATAAATTGACATCGTTTTAAATCATACAAAAGATTTTACTGTTGAAACCAGTTCATTATATGCCTCTTTTAGACGTACTAATTTTTCCCCCTCGCCCGCCTCCCGGAACACCCCCAATTTTGAGGGAATATCGCTTAAAAACCACTTTTTTGCCAATATCTCGATTCTGAATGGTCCTACCAAATAAAAAAGATGGTTATTAAATTTAAAGGTAAATAAATTCTCTATCGAAATGCTTGAGACACATTTTTACGTAGTATTATACTTGGAGTTATGGGCGGGAGAAGTCAAGCATTCTATCGCAACCGCGCTGGATATCTATAAAATGGTCCCTTGCTTCAATAAAACTGCTAGTGTCGATTTCATTATCTTCTGCATCGTCTTTGTCAGATTCAGCCTCCTCGTGTTTATCGTGTTCCAAAAAAGCTAATACCCTATAATTGGTTTCTTCAGCTTGATCTGAGTCGTCTACATATATTTCGACATTTCCACATGATTGTCCTTGAGATCCAGAACAAATAATGAAACATATTCGCACGCAAGTACGCACGCGACTTTGCAGCCTTTCGTACACTTGCAGCTTATTGTTTTTAATAGTTCTTGTAGGGCAGCTTCGTTTTTGGTAGTAATAGGAAACAAGCCATTTTTATTTCATCCAACCTTGAAGACTTTTAGTATTTCAATTCCGCAGCAGACTCAGTAGGAGGTGACGATGCAAGGTTACATGTACTTTTTGCCACTGACTTAATGAAGCATTTGTACCGGAATTCATTGAAAGAATGCTGATCGGGTTCTGCCCCATAAAGGGCTAAGATAACTTTTTGACCTGCCATATCTATAATATCAAAGTGAGAATTGGGGTCTTTAAAACATTCCACGTTTTTTTGTAATCCTGCAGATTTTTGTAATATTTTAACGAATTTTGCTTTGCCTTGCCTAAGAAATGCAGAAGTTGTGTAACATGCACTGAATGCGTGGAGGAATAATATGTTAATGTTATTCTCAACTTCTTTTGAGTATTTAAAAGAGTTCGATGAATAAATTCTTCCGTCCGTTTTCACCTTGCTAACCGAAAAATATTGCATTTACAGCAGCCATATTAAATTCACCGTCTTAAATTCTTAATTTCTGGGATCCGATTCGGTATGAACTACTAAAATACGTAGTAACTAATGCAATTCGGATTAAATGTTATGTGGCGCCTTCGCTAAATTATCTACTAAGAAAAATTGAATATATAATTGTATGTAGATTATAAAACATAATTGCCTTTCACTAAATAATCATATCTATATCTATGTGACAAACCCTCTATTGTAAAACATTGAATGAAATTATAGCACGTAGAAAGCCTGGAAGCGTAGGAAAGTGTTGATATTCAGCGCGGATGCGTTACGATGCTTGACTTCTCCCGCGTTAACTCCAAGAATATTAATCAAGCATTTCGATAGAGAATTTGCTTATCTTTAAATTTGATAACCATCTATTTTTGGTAGAACCGTTTAAAACCGAGATATTGGCAAAAAAATATTTTTAAGTGATATATCCCCAAAATTGAGTGAGTTCCGGGGGCCGGGCGAGGGGGGAAATTAGTATGTCTAAAAGAGGCATATAATGAACTGGTTCCAACAGTAAAATCTTTTGTACGATTTAAAACGGGATTTACGCATCCTAAACTCCATGACGACTGGCCTATTTTATTAAAGGAGATGAAAAAAATAAAGGCCTCACCCATTTTTTTAAATCAACCACCCCTGTGAGGGTTTGTTCAAATGCTAGAGACTTAGCTTGACATCTATGGTAGATGGGAGTTGGGGGGTGGATTGTGAGGAGAATTGTGAGAAGAAGGAATAAAGCTTCTCCGCGTTGGTTATTGCCTGACCTGTGGGTGCTTGAAGCGGGGAGAGGGGGGGGGATTATTTGGCATTTGCACTTGAAAATTTTTGGGAGAAAGTTTTTGTTATTTATTGGTCTTTGTCAGGTCAAGTCGATAGCTTCATCTGCCATTATTTACCGCATGCTAGTGATCATCAGACGATTATTTTTTGTGAAGAAGTTATGCAACTCTTAAAATCATGGCACCAAACTGTTAGTAAATAGTATGTCATTAAACTACAAAGTTTCTGTCGATTGTATTGATTAAGTTTGGATTACTCTTATTCTAGAGCGAAATTAAGTAAATTGGGACGCAGAATTTCACGAATTTGTTAGCAGACATCCATAAAATCAAAATTTTCATGTTACACAATTTGTGCAAATCCTTTAAACTGTTGTTCAAAACTAATTGTAAATGGAATGGTAATAAAATATTCAGTTTGAGGTCACGATTAACGTTTTGTTTTTAAATTTTTCTATTTAACCTAAGACACCACATATATTAGACAACTTTCAAATCCACAGCCCAGCTGTCCATAGCTGGTTACACATTTGAAAAATGTAGACCATATCCATTACCCATCAACATTGCTAGTGTCATAACTGGAGATCGAACCCAATACTCTAAAGATAGTATAATCAAGCGTACTCTCTACTAACATACTTCAGTCTGCTGCGCTACCATACCGACAGCTTAAAAATGCAACAAGACTTTGCTTCAGAACGTTGTGTGATACAATGTCTTTCTGTGTCTTTACCAAACGTAATAACAGTAATAGTAGGAAAGCTTTCTACCACGCACCTGAAGCATGCAATGACAACAATTGAATTGTAAATAAACAGTAGCTTTTTGTTTTTATAAGACTGTAATACCACGTTTCTTGATAGATATGTGTTTTTGCATCATTTCAATTTTCAAGGCAATGAGCACAGTGCGTTTCTGACAGTATTAGTGAGTGGACGCGTTTAAAACTAGTGCGAGCAAATTCAACTGTAAATTTAAAAATGGAAACTGATAGTGATCCTCCTGACCGAGGAAAAACAAATGTTACTGAATCAGACATGGATGTGGAAAAAGAAAAGGCTACGAATAAGGGAGTACCGTCTTGTTTAAATAATTTAAGAAATAAAATATTGAAAGATATAAACAGTGAACAGGTAATTGGAAATAGCACATTACAAAAAAGATTTCAAGGGGCAGAAAAAAACAACACAAACATAGAAAACACAGATAAAAGGAGACAGGTTTTTTATTACGAATCAAGTGATAACGGCCCATATATTGTCTATGTTCAAAGTAAAATAGGAAATATCGGTAGAGCACACGTAATTTCGGTGGGAAAAATTATTAATAAAAGTATTCCTAAATATGAACAAGATATAATTTCCATAAATAGTATTGGTATAAATCGTGTAAAAGTAGAATTAGCATCTCATTTTAGTGCAAATATGTTGATTAATAGCACTTATTTAAAGGAATGTAACTTAGAAGCGTTTCTTCCTAGATTATATAAATTTAGACAAGGGGTAGTTAAATACATTGATGTCGAACTCTCAGAAGAAGAACTAAAACTAAATATTAAACCAACATTTGGGGAATCATTTAAAATAAATAATATTCGTAGAATAAAAAGAAAAAAGGTAAATAGTAATGGGGAAACAGAATTAGTACCCACTACAACTATAGTTGTGACCTTTAACGGACAAAGACTTCCTACGAAAGTATCTATACATAAAATAATATGTAACGTAGAACCTTATATACAGCGAGTCGTACAGTGCTTGAAATGTTTACGGTATGGACATTTCAGCACTCAGTGTAAGGGGAAAGAACGGTGCGCAAAATGCAGCGGAGAACATCAAACGTCAGTTTGTGAAATTGAAGAATATCGTTGTGCTACATGTGAGGGAGGTCATCAAGCGAATGACCATAAACAATGTCCAGAATTTTCAAAACAAAAAAATATTAAAAATATTATGGGTAGGGAAAATGTCACTTATCGAGAGGCTATAAAAAAATATCAAAGCAGTTATTCAACTGTCACAAAAATTAATTCAAATAATGTACCTTCAACACATACCTCACAAATTAAAAGAAAAAGATCAGACGACGAAAACACTCTTCTTCGGGCACATAAAGAAATTTTAGAAATTCCTAGGGTAGAACCGACAAACTACGAGGACTATAGATGTACACCGCAATATCATAATATTGCAAATAATAATTTAGTTACAAGAATAAGCTCTCAAATATGTAATATGGTAATAAGTTTAATAACAAACAAAAATATAAACAATAATGAATTGGAAAAAGCTATAAAATTTAATATTCTTGAAATAATAAATAATAATGGCTAATAATATTAACATGTTACAGTGGAACGGTAGATCCGTATTATCAAATAAAGGTAATCTAGAAAATTTTTTGTTTGAAAAAAAAAATAAGCGTTGCATTCCTTTCTGAAACATGGTTCAGAAGAGGATCTAATGTTGTATTTAGTGGATACAATTTGTTTAGGGAGGATAGAAATGATGGTAAAGGAGGCGTAGCAATTCTGATTAAAAAACATATTCCTTTTGTAGAAAATAAAAACATATATAAAATAAATAATATCCTGGCAGTTTCAGTCATGATTAATATTAAGGACAAAAATATTAACCTTTATTCTATCTATGTTAAACCTAATTCCAAAGTAAGTGACGCAGATTGGCAAAGATTTTTTAATAGTCTAAAAAAGCCATACATTGTGGCTGGAGATTTCAATATGCATCACGTTGCTTGGGGATGCTCATGGACGGATGTGGAAGGGGATAATCTATTGAACGCGATGGATGATTGTTCCGTAAGTTTTTTAAATAATGGAGATGAAACTATAGTTAGAAAAATAAATCAATATAACGCTTCAGCCGTAGATCTTACACTATGCAATCCAGAAATAATTACCGATTTCGAGTGGAATGTAACGGAGGACACATTAGGGTCTGACCATTATGTGATTTTATTTAATATGATTAATTCTAATCTCAATAAAAATAAATTTGTAAATAATTCCTACAAAAAGTGGAACCTTAACAAGGCGGATTGGATACTTTTTTCTTCTCTAACGAACAATTTCAGTAATTCAGATGAAATAGATTACGATTCTTTTAAGAATAAATTAAATAATATTAATGAAATATGCATACCGGAGAAGAAGAAAATATTCAATCAAAAGTTCAATAAATCCTGGTGGAATGATAATTGTCAAACAGCTATTTTCGAACAGAAGGAGGCGTTAAAAAAATATAAAGAAAGACCCACACTAGAAAATTTAATTAATTATAAAAAACAAAATGCACTCACAAAAAAAATAATGAAACAAAGTAAAAAACAAGCTTGGATACAGTTTTGCAATGGCCTAAATAAAAACACTAAAATTAGTGATGTTTGGAAACAAGTAAAAAAATTGAAAAACTGTATCGTAGAACCTAAATCATATCCATTCGAAAATGGCGTGTTAAATGATTTTTTTTGTAAACTTACTCCTCCAATTTCAATAGAAGAAATAAAAAAATATGAAGATCATATTCAAGAACACGAATTACTAAAAGAATTCTCCATTTCTGAACTAGAAAGATGTTTAAGGTCCACTAAAAATACCGCTCCCGGGTTAGATAATATTCATTATATAATGTTAAATAACTTATCGAATAATGGAAAAACATTACTATTAAAAATTTATAATTATATATGGCTATCTGATGATATACCCAGGGATTGGAGAACATATTTAATTATACCAATATTAAAAGCACAGAAAGACCCAAATAATCCAAACTCATATAGAGCAATAGCATTAGCGTCATGTGTTCTCAAAACATATGAACGTATGATTAAAAATAGACTTGAAGCATGGTTAGAGCTAAATGGAAAATTGCCAGTAACCCAATATGGGTTTAGAAAACAATGTTCAACATTTGACAACCTAACTCATTTAATTACAGACATTAATTTGTCTTTTAGTAACAGAAACTCACTGAGTGCCGTTTTTGTCGACATCGAAGGGGCTTACGACAATGTAAACTTAAAAATTTTATATAAAAAAATGCTAAAAATGAATATTCCATCCAAGATGGCCTATCATATAATAAATTTATATATAGATAGGGAATTATATATAAGAATAAACTCTGAAATTGAAGGACCTAGAACATGTAATATTGGACTTCCTCAGGGAGGTATACTTAGTCCTCTGTTATATATAATATACTCCTACGACATAGAAACACAACTAACAAATGACATCAGCATTATTCAATACGCCGATGATATATGTATTTACAAAAAAAATTGTAGTATATCTTCAGGAATAGAAGCTTTAGATCAGGCTATGGAAAAATTAAACACATGGACACAAAATAACGGACTCAATATCAATGAAAATAAAACTAAAGTGTGTGTATTTACTAAAAAACATGAGTTAATTCCATTTGAAACAAAATTGAGTAACAAAACTTACGAAACCAAGGAATCTATTCGTTTTCTAGGCGTCACTCTTGATAAAAAACTTCTATGGAAACAGCATATTTTAACTATAATAGAAAAAGTAGAAAAAATATTTAATATATTGAAAATAGTTACTCATACAACTTGGGGAGCAGATCCAAGTATCAGCCTTCTGATTTATAAATCGTATATTAGGACAATTATAGATTATGGCTCAATTTTTTACGATCAAGCAGCTAAATGTCATTTGGACAAACTGAATAGGATGCAGCTAAAATGTTTAAGACTCTGTTTAGGATTACTTAGAAGCACCCCTACCACTAATATACTAGCGGAAAGTTCAGAACTTCCCTTAAAATATAGAAGGAAAATATTATGTACGAGATACGTCATTAAGTTATTCGAAAAAGAAAGTTTGATCATAAACAAAATTCACTCATTCTTTTTAATGGATTTAACACATCTCTATTGGTCAAATAAAAAATCTCTTCTGTTAATAAGCTGTTATCACGAAATACTAAAAACATCTGAAAATATATACACAAGTAATACGATTCCCCTATATAGGACACATTTAAATCTTCCAGAAGAAGTAGATATTAAATATTTTAGAAACTATGAAACATATCCCTCAAAAATTAGAAATTCTATATTCAATTATGATGTAACAGCTACAGCTCCAAACGCTTATCAGATATATACTGATGGATCAAAATCAGACAATGGTACCGGATGTGCATTCTATGACCCACAACTCAAAACTAATAGTACACTGAAATTACCAAATGATTTTAGTATTTACAACGCTGAATTGGTGGCAATATTGGAGTCTCTCAATTATATAAAAAATATAAACACACACGAAAATTTTATAATACTCACAGACAGCAAAAGTGCTGTAGATAAAATTAAAAATATCATGAAAAACTCCACGAAAATTAATTATATATTATGCGAAATCATAAATACTATAAACTCACTACAAGGTAATAAAAAACATATCACATTAGCATGGATTAAGGGTCACTGCGGAATAGAGAATAATGAAATTGTGGATAAATTAGCGAAAAATTCTATTAACAATGTAGAATACAGTGGACTTTACCGAATTCCATCTGAAGATATCTTGAGCAAGTTAATTAAACAAATCAGGATAGAATGGAGTAGTGAATATAGTAATGAACAAAAAGGAATGTATTATAAAAGTATAAATGAAAGCATTAACAAAAAACCGTGGTTTAGTTCATTTCGAACTACAAACAAAAATTTTGTTAAGACAATATGTAGACTTCGAAACAATCATGGAAGATTTCCATATCATTTAAATAAAATAGGAATTATTGATAATCCTCATTGTTTTTGCGGAGAAGTAGGCACATTACAGCATTTAATATTAGAATGTCATCAAAAGAGAAATTCAATAAATATTTTACTCGATTTGTTGTACGAAATGAATATAAACAAGCCTTTTAATCTAAAAAATTTACTAACGCTAAACAATGAAAAGGTTTTATTATGTATCTACAATTATATTAGGGTTGAAAAAATTGATATATAAGGAAATTAATAAGCACCATGTTTAGAAATTTTGTAACATATTTATAATATGTGAAAAGTTTTAAATTAATTGTAAGTATCCTCTGTTTTTTCCCTATGTGGTTCCCCATTCTTTCCGTGGTCTAGTCAGTAACGTCTTAAGTCGTCATGAAGGACCCCTTGACGCACTCATATCTTTCCTCGTTAACTTCCTTATAAAAAAAAAAGAAAAAAAAAACAACAAAAAAACTAAAATGGAAAAAAAATATACAAAAAAAAGTAGAATAAAATAAAAAAAAAACTATAAATCAATTCAAAAATAAGTACATGAAATATACATAAAAAAAAATGTATGTGTGTGTGTGTGTGTATGTGTGTATATATATGTATATATTAAAATATAAATAAGAAATAGTTAGGCAGACATATTTTTAGAATTAAATTATAATTTTGTATAATGGGTATGGGAAGTAGTCATATTAAATTTAATCCACAGTTGAGTATAAGTTAAAAAAAAAAAAATGATAATAATAATAACTTACAAAATTAACCGGCCTGAGGTGTCATAATGATTACCAAGTACAACACATCAACTTCCACGTGGCGCTGAGCTAATGATTTATTAATAAATCAAAGCCAATATTGCGAATACTACTACTACTACTCAAGGCAATGAGGGACAGCAGTTAAAAAATAAAGTCCATATAAAAGCAAATCCCTCTGCATAATTCGAAAAATAAGGTAACATGCATGTACAAAAATAAAAAGAAATGAATTACTATGTTCAATGCAATTTCCAACATTCCATAATAGTACCAGCATAATAGTGATACAATTCCAATTAAATTATTTTATACGATAATTAATATATTTACGAAGCCTGTTTCTGTGACATTGAAGGGATTTTTTAAAACGTCTGTAGCTCATGCAAGTTAGCATATCCACTAAACCGCATATTACTCACCCATATTATGTTATAGTGCGACTAAAAAACATGTAAGGCTCATGTAGACACCTTGCATATCCTATTTAAGAATGTATATCATACCTTCATAGTAATTTATTTAAGTAGGTAATTACAATATTAACGAATTATGTTTAGAGTAGATATTTAATTTGTTATTGATAATAATAACATCGGCACACACACATAAAAAAAGTCGAATGCTAGCAAGCAGACCTATGTACTCCCATGCATTTTGACCCGCTGAACACGAATCCGATGTTCGTTTTGCCCGATTGGCTCTTGCATTTTTGCTAACCTCAAAAAACACCTTAAAAATGCCCAGTTTCAGTGCCCCAAATTACGTATAGATATAGTGATCAGTTCATGTAAGCTTTTTATTTACTTGTTTGGAATTTTTCGGTCCTTTTTTAGGTGTTTTTTGAGGTTGTGTCAAAATTCCTAACTGATCCGTTAATTTTGACCTCATATTCAGTTTCAGCGCTTCAAATTACGTATAGATGTAGTGATTGGCTCATTTAAGCTTTTTATTAACTTGTTTGGGATTTTTCGGGCATTTTAAGGTGTTTTTTGAGGTTAGCAAAAATGCAAGAGTCAATCGGGTAAAACGGACAACGTGTTCAGCGATTCAAAATACATGCTTTCTAGTACTCGGCTTTTTTTTGTGTGCCTGTGTAATTATAAGCAAGGAGTTCCCAATATTCTAAAACTAATAAAATCACCACAGTTGACAGAAGTATTTTATTTGGTTTTCGAGAGCCATAATTGTGAAGTGCAAAGGTGATCAACGAATGAAAATAATCAAAACTCGAGACCCAGTCGCCGTGAATTTCAATCTGAAAAAACGATCAAAATGCACAAAATTTTAGTCAAGGCAGGTTAAAGCTTGTTAAAATCGATGAAATAGTGAATAGTGAAATAGTTTGCATAAGGGTTGCTTTTAGAAGAAATATGACTTTAATCCGAAAGAAATTGTTTTCTTGTGAATATTTCGATATCAATTTTAAGACAAATTGGTCCAAGCCACTTTAAGTTTTATATCTTTGTGGAAATAATACACTTACATTTTTTTTCAGAGAAGCAAGGGTTTTCTCAACTATAATGAAAGCGTGCGATATCTTTACGCTACCATATGGCATGTGCGCCAATGGACAAAAAGTACTTTTACTCCTAGACGAACGATGAGAAAATTTAAAAAAATAATTAAAAAACAACTTTAGCTTTCAGCTAGATGTTTTTTTTTTAATTTTCATTACGTTTTAAAGTATTTAAAAACAAATAAAGAAAGTGTTTAACGTTTTTTTTGATTATTGTTTACTAAAATAATTATTAAAGAAATTAGAAAATATACCCACATTTTTTGTAAATTTTATTTTAAGTTAAATTTAGGACTAAAAAGTGCCGTAAAATGGTAAATATTTGAGTTAGAGGAAATAGCTCGAAGCTAAATGTAGCCACTTTTTGGTTCACTAATTAGAATTTTCTACTTATAACTTCATATTTTTTTAGATCTCACACAGTTTACAAGTACCCAAAAGTGGCTATTTCTTTTAAATCCCCCGTAAATATAAACTTCTGTAAATTTTATATTTTTTTTAATGAAAGATAGTTTACTTACATTTTCTGAGAAACTCACAATAAACTTTTTTTCTTTCGGGTTAAGTTATACTATAAGAAGCTACCATTCGACACCTGAAAACTATTTTCCATTTTTATTTGTAACGCCTTATCCTACTTTCAGTCAAATTTTCAGCGACTTTGGCAGTTGTGGTCGGTTGAACCCCTTTTAACCCCCTCGCTTACCGAAGGAAAGTATTTTAATCGTGAAAAAAATCACCCTCCGAGATATTTGCAGATTTTCACGTTTCAGACTACGTAGATTACGACAATTAAAGTCATTCAATTCCGTTAGTCAGATTGTCTGTCTGTTTTTCTGTTGGTCTGGTGTCTGTTTGTCTGTTGTCACTATATCTACAAAACCATTTGACGGAGGAAAATAATATTTGGTAGGTAGTTGAAACTGGGATACCTCCGGTAAAAAATATAAAATAATAATTTAAGGAAAAAAGTGCCAAGGACAAAAATATGAAAAGTTTACAGGGTGGTCACTATTAAATATAATGAAAAAATGTGACGGGCAATAATATTTCGCATGTGGATAACACAACTGTCAAAGAAGAAAAATATGAAACATACATACAGGGTGGTCACATTAAAAAATTAAAAATATGACGGAGGACGATAATATTTCTCATGAGGTCAACACAACTATCAAGGAAAAAGAATATGAAAAATATACATGGTGGTCAGCCTAAAAAATAGTGAAAAAATGTCACTAAGGACGATAATATTTCGCATGCGGTTAACGTAACTGTCAAGGAAGAAAAATATGGAAAATATACAGGTGGTCACCCCAAAATTAAAGAAGAACATGTGACGAAGGGCAATAATATTTCGCATGTAATTAACATAACTGTCAAAGAAAAATATGAAAAAATATACAGAGTGGTCATCCTAAAAAAAAACTAATGAAAAAAATGGGATGGAGGACGATAATATTTCGCAGGTAGTTAAAACAACTGCCAAGAAAGAAAAATACAAAAAATATATAGGGAGGTAACTTTAAAAAATGAGAACAACAGAGAAAAACGATATTTGAAATATGGTTGTCACTATCGCCAGAAAAAATCTGATATAATTTCAGTAAGAAAATCAAATCATCCAATAGGAAAAATAATTCATGAATAGAAGATGTCAAATAGAGAGGGAAGTTTTGTGTAAATAACTTTACAGATTCTTTGTTTCTAGCAATTGAGCTATTAGACCTATATAATTTTCCTTAAAAAAAAATGCCTTCTCAATGTGTACTGAGTATTGTTATCTAATAGATATTTTTTGCCAATATATTTTTAAAATTTAAATCTGCTTGATAAGCAGTGTATATATGTTATTATTTTTCACCTATCAATTAATTATTTCTAATATATTTTGTAATAGAATAAGATAATTTGATAACGCTGATTAAAAAAATATCTGGTGACATTTAATTTAAAATTTTTAAATTCTGGAGAATTCGCGTTACCTCTCATGGCACAACTTTTTGTTAGACTTCGCCATGGTAACAGCAACTCCTCTTCAATATTATTTGGACTCATAACCTTATGTTCTTTTTTGCTGATTATGTTTATAATTTGTCTTCTACAATAAAGTCAATTCTTTATTAATATTTATTATATAGGCACTATATGAAGACGAAATTTATTTATATACTTCTTCTCTATTATTATGCAGCGTATAATTTGAATTTTAATAAAGAAAAACAACAGAATTATAATATTTTTATATATATTAAAAATATATATAATAACAACAATTACATAAACCGGGTTTCTTCATCAATAACCAAAGTTATGTTATTTCATTATCATCACGCTTCTTCTCCAAAGGGTGCTTTTTGACATCTGTATTTCCTGGAACCATCTACTTCTCTAGTCAGATTTTCACATTTCTCTTCCTTCCACGATGAAATGCTTTCTTTAATAGTACCCTTCACCATAAACGAGTCGTCCCCAGTCCCTGAGATGGTTTAAAATATCGCTGATCTCTTCGGTCCATCGTTTCAAATCTTCAATTGTGTCACCAGAAAAAACATATTTTTTTGCAGAAAATTTCTCTTGTCTTTCAATTTTAGCATCATCTGTCTCATTAATAAATGTGGAACCAATCTTCAACACAAAGTTTTTTTTCTTCAGGTATTGTCTCTGGTTAGTTACAAATGGATCAAGACAGTTTCGCAGGTCGATAGTAAAAATGGGTTTCCCAAAATATTCCTCGGACGGGAAATTGTAAATGGAAAATTGAGTTCCATTTAGAGCACACCATTTTCTGTCCCAATATAAAATTTCGTCATCCTTGTTGGGTAGTCCCAACGTAAGAAATCCTGATAAATTTGTGTTTATTTTCAAATCGCCCAGTTTCAGGGAGAATTTCATAGTATTTTTAAGTGAAGAGTCTTCGGGAACTCTCGAAATTATAAATGATGACTTCCTGGCATCCTCTCTGGTTATCATCACTTCTCCATGAGAAACAAATGATGTTTTTAAAACTTTGGATTCCTTCAGTTCATTGGTCACATTTTCATAATATATCTTTGACATCGGGCACCATTTGCAGTGACTTTTCTGTAAAGAGAGTAAAAATTTAAGATAAATACAGAATAAGCAGGAATGGACTAAAATTACTTTAGATTATAAATATTCAGGTGATGACACATGAAATTTATATAGTATACAGTTAGATAAACATTAAGTTTTGTAGCTCCCTGTTAAAATTATTTCAATGATAGTGGAGTAAAAATAACGTCGAGTTTGCAAAGTAAAGAAAAGAAATTAAGACATTAGTGAAACATTGCATGTTCCGCTATTTTCAGAAACGAATGAAGCTACCTCAAAACCGAGGGCATTTTTTTTTAGAGACAGGAACTTGGCTGAAATTCGTCTTTGCTAATATCTGCAAAACTAGGCGCTTTATCGAAAACTGTCACGAGAACGTTTTTAAACGTGAACGCGAACGTTAGAACCTAATTTAACTTCATTATTTTTGGAGTTACGTAAAAAAATTTAAAATAAAAGTAATAAGAAATCACATGTACTTTCCAAAAATAATTTCAGAAAAACAATTGAAAGTCGCATTTCGGAGATATGGACTTTGCTTTGGTTGTTTTAAAAGAAATACCTACTATATATTTTTAGATCATCTGACATGTCATAAAAAAGCTTTTAAATGATATATAAAACTTAGTATTTTTCTTAAAAACTATTCTAGATATTAAATCTTATATTTTGTTACCATAAGTCATGGTATTCCGAAAAATATATATCAATCATTGAAATTTTCCATTTTATTTGAAATAAAGTGAAATTAGTTACCAACAAACATCTTGACAGAACTAACGCATTGTTTACTTTAAATGAAATATCTACTTTGGTTTTCCACGGCTAATTTGATAAATTGTAAATTTATAGTAAATTAGACAAAAAAAATTAAGGTAATTAATATGTTTTATTTATCATCAAAAAGCTTTTTTATGGCCTTTCAGATGGTGTAAAAATATATGGGTGTTCCATTTAAAAAAAACAAGGTAAAGTTCATATCTCCGAAATGCGACTTTTAATTGTTTTTCTGAAATGATTTTTGGATAATACATATGATTTATTTTTGAACTTTTTTACGTATAATCAAATAATAAGTTAAATGAGGTTGTAACATTGGGCGATAACCCTGTACATGCAAAAAATATTTTTTTACCCAAAATACCATTCAATTTTCAATTATTATTTTGTTCCTCCGTCCTTATTTGTATATATCTTTATATTTCCCTGTGGTTTCTTAATGTACATCTGAAGTACTTATTTCTATCTGATAGTAGTACTTTAGATCAAAAAGAAAGTAAACGTTGAAAACAAATGTTACAATTTCTGTTTTCGAAGTAAAAGTACATATTTCATTATTATCTTTTTAATATATTATAGAGAATAGACTTCATTAATAGCATTTGATAATATTTTCTGCAAAAATTAGTGAGGAACATAGTTTATTTTGGTTTTTTCATCGATTACCCACTTCCGATCCGAGAGAAATGGTACACAAATTTCCGATGTCAAATGAAATCTTCGACTTTGCTCCTATAATGGCGGTATTGATGTTTTGTAATTTTTTTGTCCAAGAATTGGATAGGAAACACTAAAAGGTAGTTTTTGCTAGTAAATTTTATTATCCTTACGATGGCGCAATTAATTCTGTCGTCATTTGCTTATAAATTATTATAAACTATATAATTTTCTTGGCATTTAAAGTCAACCAATTTTATAGTTATAAAAACCGCAAAGGTTTGGTGTCTCTAATTCCTAACGCATCCGTCGTACTAAATGTAAAACAAAATAAAAGATTTTATTTAATTTTCCTTATTTTTTTTTTCTAAACCCAGTGTTCTAACAGCTAACGTTGTAGTTCAAGACTAATTTTTTTTTAAATCATTAAAAATACCTTTAAAAGCTTTAAAAAATTTTAAAAAAGATCTCTTGACATCTTTCGCTGAAGCACCTATTTTTAGAAATATTTTCTAAAACATGCATATATCCGCCTTTCCCTTAACTAAAAATATATCCCTTCGATCTTGGCGTAGACTATCAATGGACTCCTAACAGTGAATACAAGTGCATATCTATGTAAAGTTTCATTAATCCCCTACGTTTTTTGCTTTATATTTTCTATTTTCACCGAGCTATTACAAATTTTGAACAGGAAATAATTGAAAATTTAAATTGAAAATTGAACCATGCACAGCAGAAATAATCATGTTATAGGACAAGAGTGTTTTAAATTATTAGTTTAGTCAACGTAACGCTAAAATGACCAAAATCTCTAACTTGAGTGCTAATGAATGGATTTTGATGAAATCTTGTGCAATGTGTTTGTAATGATGTTAATAAAAAAAATAAAAAAAATATTAGAGTAGGAAATGATCGCAAGGGGTAGAAAACACCACTTTTATCACGGGTTCCGTAACTTTTAGAATCAGGTCAAAAATGAAAAAAAAACAATGTATTTACCTTTTTTTGGCTCAAAATAAGATGTTTTTACTCCTGTGGATTTTTTCGAAAAATGCATATTTTTCGAGATATGACCACTCAAAAATTCCTAATAGTGAGGGAGGGGAAATGTAAAAGTTGAAAATCTGAAAAATTTCAGGTGAATGCATTATCGAAATACAAGACTTTTTTTATTTGCAACTTTTTCTCTAAAGTGCGTTTTCACCGAGTTTTTCCGGAAGAACCTGAAAAACTACCTCCTTCTTTGAAATTGTAGTACTTTAAAAATATGTAAGCCAAAAATTTTAAAAAATTTGCACTGAGGCCCTCTAAACATTTTTTGTCTCTTGGAATTTTTTTTAACTTGCCCGAGTTACAGGCAGTTTTTCACGATAAATTATGTACTACATTTTTTGCACATTAAAAAATTTTCCGGAAAACTTTTTCACATATTATAATAATAATAATAATGAATGCCTTCATTCATTGTGTATACAAATTACAAAAAATAATAATAAATAAACACAAATAAAGTTCGGTGGTACAGTAGTACACCTGCTCTTCGCCCTTTCATTTGTCTTTAATTAATTCTCTAATTTTCAATTAGAAATTATAATGAACCTTTAAAAATGGTATAACTATATAGGTTTTATAATATTTTTTATATTTTTTTATTATTATATATATAAACCACGCTCATCTCGCAAAAAATATAGTACATTATTTATCGTGAAAAACTGCATGTAACTCGGAAAATGAGCAAGCTAAAAAAAATTCCAAGAGACAAAAAATGTTTAGAAGGTCCCAATTCATACGTCTGAATTTTTTCAAATTTTTAAATTACATATTTTTAAAGCGCTACAATGTTAAAGACAGGGGCAGTTTTTCAGGTTTTTCCGGAAAGACTCGGTGAAAACGCACTTTACAGAAAAGTTGCAAATAAAAGAGGCTTGCATATTCACATACATTTTTGCAGTTTTTTTTTCAACATTTACATTTTTAGTAATTTTCGAATGGCCATATCTCGAAAAACATGTATTTTTCGAAAAAAAAAAAAAAGAAGAGTAAAAATATCTTATTTTGTGCCAAAAAAAGGTAAATACATTGTTTGTTTTTTTTTTTATTTCTGACCTAATTCTTAAAGTTAAGGAGGTGTTTTCTACCCCTTCCGATCATTTCCTACTCTAATCTTTTCTTTAACTTTTTTATTAACGTCATTCCAAACACATTGCACAAGGTTTCATCAAAATCCATTCATTATCACTCAAGTTGAAACCCCCCGTTGACTGGACGATATTAATCGCATTTGTCACCACCTAAAGGCACTAAAGTAATTTTAAACCAGCGCCAACATCGGGGATTATCAGTAGGAGTCAGCTGTCAAATACTTGTGCTGTTTGAACGAAATTTATCATCAAAGGCCATAAAAGAAAATTTTAGGTTAAGTTTTTATTAAAATTGGACAGATTTACAGCTGACTACCATCGAATGTGTTGTAAATTTTTGGAAAATGAAAGTACAAAAATATGAATAGACGATAATAAGAATTTAGTTCTTGTTAACTTCAAATTATCAGGTTTCAAGTTTCGAGACCGAGCAATCTGGATCTGTATTTCAAAATAATTTTTATTATTTAGAAATAATAAAAACAGTGTTTGAATAATCTAGAGCTTAACTAGATAACTTACCTTCATTGACAGCCTTTTTGTAGTTCGCCTACTGGTCTTAAGTTTTAAGTAAAACACTTGAGCTTTAATGTTGAAATTTGAGTCTATGTTCTTGAAAGTAAACTTGTCATCAAATACCAATTTGTCGTTTGTCGCCTTGGTTACCTTAGACATCAATAAATGCGTGTCATCTGATAATAATAGTACGAAAAACTCCGTATAATTGTCTTTCTTCGCCTCTTGTGGTTTCAAGGCATATTGAAAATTCGATAAGGTGATCGTTCCCAGATGCCTTGACTTCTGTGTTTTCACTTCTGGGTAATTCAACTCGCGAATCTTGTTTACAATTAATTTGTGTTTTTCTTCTGAAATAGAATACATAAATGTTAGAATTTTTCGTTACAATATACCGGGTGTACCATTTAAGTTTACACAATGAAATATCTCGACAAGGGCAAATTTTCGAGAATAATGACATTATTATTTCTCGATTTGGTGGACTATTTCAAGGTCAACTTTGTTTTTTTTTGAAACGATAATCTGTGTTTTTTATTCGGAAATCTTATTATATGAAAGAAACTAAAGAACTTCTATCTGAACCAGTCTCTTATCTGACCTCACTTTTGCAGGATATTAAACAAAATATAAAAATGATTGTTTCTGTATGTAATTTTATATTAGAGAAAAATTAGAAATAATCTACTTACCACATTATTAAAACGGAGATTATGACATATAAAAAACTGTTTCAGACAAAAGACATTATTTTTTTTTTGTAAAATAATTTTACTGAATAAATTGAATACCAACAGTCAATCCGAAATTCATAAATAATTCTTCAAGTTTTAATAAATAATAAATCAACATAAACGAAAGATACCATATTAAAAAATATTTGTTTCCGTTTGAAACAATGAAGTTGTCTTTGAAATTCCATTAAAAACACCCACCGAATCAAAAATTAACGATGCCATTTTACCGTTTTATTTCCTCCTCGAATTTTTTTTTTTTTTTTTTCGAAAATGCGTTCTCAAGATATTTCGTTAAATAGAACACCCGGTATATTATATACTTTGCAAAGAGAGTTATTTTTTAATTAAAGTGAAGAAATAAATTATAATGCCCTTTGGATATTACATGACCTTTAAGACATGAAAGAGTTTGAAATGCTCAAGGAGTCGCCTCACCCTCAAAAATCGCCCCTAACAAGTCCCGCTGCGGTTTGTCGCATTTTTCCCCGAAACACTTGCTCCTCCAGAAAATTTTACACTCAATGATAATATTCTACATAAAATTGACTACAAATGGTCGTATAGTTAGAGCAATGGATCTTTGAACTGACGTCGTCGTCCTATTTTGCCTGAACTAATTTGTTAAAGGATGGCAATGATTTCGTATCATAGGCGGATCACATTGATTATTAAAATAATAATTGATAATATTATTAATGATTAATAATAATAAATTGGACTAGACTATTCCTAAAGAATTAGCTTTGGCCGTAGACTCGATTAGAACAAAAAAACAGATTTCTAGCTTGCGAATTCACGTATAATGAATTAATTACATTACGAAGGACAAACAAAATTCGTGCGCCACTAACGATTGAATTAAGAAATCGATGCGCTTCTATGTAGTCTAGACGTACGCGTTACCATTGCACTCAAATCTAACGTTCAGAACGAACGTGCGTAAGTCGTAGACTGTGGAAGACATACATTCCTTCCAGGAAGTTCGATTATAAGGAGTGAGGCGCCAATATACAAACGATAGTCTTTGATTGCTACCTGCATTAGTAACGTCAGTTCAAAGATCCATTGCTTCGACTATATACATATTTCCGATAGGCGCATGGGTTTTTCAATATTGAGGGAACAAACTAGGGGGTTGGGATCCGATCAGCGCACGAATATTTTTGTCAAAGTGTGGCCTACGTAAAATTGTGTAGTCGAGAAACAAAAAGAAAAAACAAATTCTTTTTTTTGTTCATAAACGCTCTACGATACTTTGAAAGTACAATTTAAAGCGGGTTTTTTAAATAATGGTTCAAACTTGACAGGGAAAAGTATTTTCATAGTAGTTACACACACGGACAGTTTCATAAAAAATAACCAATTACCAATTAAAATTCTTTTATTTGCTATTTTAATAACAGGTCTACCAAAAAAAGATTCTCATGTAACTTTTTTGAAGTATTTTGACGCGCTAAAGCCAATTTTTGACAAAGAAAATTTCTATTTTGACGCGCTGAAGCCAAATTTGGGGAATAAAAAATTCCATCGCATCAGTTTTTCTCTACTGCCCTTTGGATCCCCTAAAAAGAACAAAAAAGGTCTTGTCCCAAAGATCCGATATAATTTTTTTGACGCGTTGAAGGTAATTTTAGGCAAAAAAAAAATTCTTTCATGTTAGTTACTCTCTGCCACCCTTAGGAGATAAAAGGGGGTGGTAGAGGGAAAAGACACAATAGAAATTTGTTTTGTTCAAAATTGGCTTCAGCGCGTCAAAATATTTCAGAAAAGTTAGATAAAACCTTAGGAAAAACTTTTTATTTTGTAGACCTGTGTAATTAATCACAGGTTGTTTCATTTGTCTGATTATTTATTTTGTTGCAATATTACTTATTATACACTACGGTGTTATAAAAACTAACCAGTGGCGTCGGTGTTAAAACGGGTTGGGTAATGGAATTTTACAGAAAAAAGTTACTTCCAACTGAACGGATTTTTGTTCTATTAATTTGGATGCTCCATATTTAACTAAAACTTTTAGAAACCATCGGAATGTCGTGAGAATTTTTAGGAACGCATTTTAGAAAAAAAATTATTTTTGCTTTCTTGCTTTTTTTGACGAGAGAAATCACTCCTCACAATTTGTCGTGACATCACTGACATACCCTGTATATTGAGAACATACGAAGTACGCGCCGATCAGGGCCAAACCCCCTAGCTTGATCCTTTATAAATTCTATACAGAATATTGTCAAAAAGTATACAAATTTTTAAGTGACTAAACATTTCGTGGAGAAATGCGAAAACCTTCTTGAAATAATCTTTCTTGGGACACCAGAATTCATTAATGATTAGCATATTAAACCGAAGATATAACTATATATTGGACACTAACCTGCTTCTAAAAGAATTCTTTCTGCCAATAATTCCTCCGCCCATTCTTCGCTCGGTTTCATTTTAATCGCCTGTAAAATCTTAGATGCCTGGGTCATTTTAACACATTCTACATTTCTCGCCCTTTTCAATTTCTGAAACATCGCTAACTCCTCTCGGTCTACACCAAGATCTGAATAACTCTGCAAGACAATATGTTAACAATAAATATGTAAACAGACTACGTAAGTATATTGCAATTTTTTAAGTGGAATTTGTGGCGAATGAATAATATATTTGATAACGATACGTTGAACTTACATTGTGGTTTTCTACATCTGGTTCGGCTTTAACTTCTGGCCGGGACTCATTCATGATAAATATTTGACTAGGATTTGTTAAGCTTATATTTTGCTTCATCCACCTTTTAGATGCACGACTTTCGTACATGTTTACGACGAACTTTTCGTCTACGGATCTACAAGTTGGTGACTTGACAAAATTATTGTTTACAGTGCTGCCTTGGAAAAGATCCTCAGGATTCGTGAACTCTTCCGCATATCTATTTAAGTTCACGGCTTGAAGAATTTCGTTACTTATCACTTCTGTCTTTCTATTTTGTGGGTTGATTGTTTGAAGATTTGGAGTTTCAGTAATTCTCACAACGCATTTGACTGGCGTGCTGCTGTGGAATTTTTCGAGATTTGCCTCTGTATCTATTTCAATCACTATATTATTCTTGGACGAGAAACGCAATTTTTTCATAGATGATTTAGAGGAATCGTCCTTGCAAGATGTTATGCCACTATCGTTAGTCAAATTAAGAGTTGGTGGGCGGGGCCTAAGGACCGTGTCGTAGTCATTAATTGAGTCTCCTTTGTTGACATTGTCGGTATTTGCTGTGTTATCTGAAACAAAATAATATTTTTACATAACAGTTCTTTTTAATTAACAATTTATTTGGTAATTGGTTAGATCGTAAATTATTAAATTTAAAAAACAGCATATACAGCGTGTCCCATTTTTCATGGTTACACGTAGGTTAGACATTAGCTCAGATATTAGTCAACCAATTTCTACCAAATTCGGGTAGGTATCAAAGACTTTTACTACATCGATTTTATGTGAATCAAAACTTGTTTAGTCATTGACGTGCATTTATATTAAGAAAAAAATGGCCGATTTTTCGAAAAGTCATATTAGGCATTTTTTTAATGAAAAACTAATACAACATTAATGATCAGCATGCTCTAGAACCCTTCTATTCAAAGTTTAACTACATTTTGATCTACGGTTTTCGAATGACAGCTCCCTTAAAATTACATTTTTCAAATATTAAATAAATAATTAATAACACGAATTGTATTTCGAAAAAAAGCTCATTCTTCGTTTTCAATTTGAATTAACTTTTTCCATCACTCAGTGTTATTGATGCTTTCAAGTTTCACAGGTCAACAATTTTCATTGAAAAATTACCAAAAATTTTGAACCAGCAGTCCTGTAATTACTCGTGCGTTAAAGGTTACCGAATTTGAAAGTATGGATGACAATGTGTGGTAGAAAATGCGATTATAAATAGAAATTGAGAAATTACTTTTCTTCAAGAAACAATTCCCACAAGTTATTAATTATTTTATATTTAATATTTCTGGTAATTTTTCAATGAAAATTCTTGGCCCCTGTAATTTGAAAGTATCCATGGCACTCTGTGGTAGAAAAAGTGAATTTGAATAGAAAATGGAGAATGACTGTTTTTCAAAATACAATTCGTTTCCATGTTATTGATTATTTAATCTCTGAAAAATGCCATTTGAAGGTTCGTAATTCTAAAACCATAAATCAAAATGTAAATTTTTTTATATAGGGGTACTAAAGCATGCTTATTAATAATATTGCATTAATTTTTCAGTAAAAAATGCATAATAGGACTTGTCGAAGAAAGAACCCTTTTTTTCATAATAAAAATGCAGGTCAATGACCGAAACAAGTTTTTTTTTACTCAAAAAGGATATTGTAAAGGTCTTTGATACCTACACAAATTTAGTTGAAATTGGTTGACAAATAACGAAGCTATGAAGGCGTTACCGTGGAAGTAGGACACACTGTATATTACTGGGATCTCCCCAAGACACTTTGCATAACATTTCATTAATGGCAAGTTAGAGAGTTATAGTTGCTTTCAGATTTATTTCGCTTATAAAAAATGTCGGCGTGTTTGATGATGCGGTAAAAATCAAAAACATTATTTATATGCGGAATAAATCTGAAGTCAACTATAATATTAATATTTAGTAGCAAAAGTAAGTAAATATTGTGATATGAGCAAATGACTGAAACAGCGGCAATCTTGGAAAATGGAGGGCAAAAAAATTCTGTTGAAATAAATCGTTAAGCTGGTAAAACATATTTTAGTATAAAATTAAACAGTATAAAAATTCCATATCCTTCCATCGCTTACCGTGTGTAACTGTGGAAAAATCACTCTTAGAAGTTTCAGATTTTCACGTTTCAGATTATGTAGATTACCAAAATTAAGGTCTTTTTAGTGGAAAATGTACAGGGTGGCCAAGCTTAAAGAAATAATTAACCAAAATAAAATTTGTCATAATATTTAACTGGAGGAAACTCCACTTTTTGTAAAAAATCTATAGGTTGGTCACTATAAAATTAATTAAGAAACAGTGGCGCGGGAAATAATATTTGGAATGTAAATAACATTATTGCTTTTCAAGAGACCTGCTATATTTGATGAAAAATATACAGGGTGGCCACTCTAAAAAAATATTGAGAGAATATCGTGAAAAGAAATAATACTTTAAATGTTAACTCTATTGCCTGGGAAGAAACCAATATACAATACTTTTAATTAAGAATATACAGGGTGGTCAACAGAAAAATAATTAACAACGACTGAAGCAAATAAAATTTGGAATTTAGCTGACACTATTGCCGAGAAAGAAACTTTAGTGAAAAATATACGGGATGCCAGTTTGTCTCTTGGCACTGTATCGACGCTGTTGTCAACAAAGAGATGGGATATACTTTCAGTGAAATTATACAAGGTGGACAATTTGAAAAACATATTTAACGAAGAAAATATGGCGGAGGAAAATAATATTTGGAATGGAGTTGAGACTATCTAAGGAAAAAACTTACTATACTTTTAGTGGAACATAAACCCAAAAAATGATTACCAATAGAAGTAAATAATAACAAATAAAATTGGCATTAGACAGTACCAGTGGAATTCTTTGCTCCAAAGGTAAAGAATATCTAACTATTAGGAACCCCCAGCCTCCCAAGCTATATTCTCTTATAGTCCAGTAGAATTAGTAAAAAAGAAACTGAAATTTATTGTAATTCGTTTCAGGATGCCAAGTGGATTAAACGATAGTTTTATTGATTACGAACATGACCCTGAATTTGGTCCACTTTTTGACCCCCGGAACAGAGTTTATTTAACGATTTATTGTTGAAAAATTCAAAAAAATCGACTTTTTTAAAGATAACTCAAAGACCTTTGACGATAGGTTTTTCAATTTGTAGATACTGTTAGAACTTTGAAAAATGGTTAATTTGAGAGATGTTTCGTCTGAAATGCTTGAAAATTTGTTTAAATAATTGCAAAAAACCGCGAAAATTTTAGCAATTTGCAAATATTTTTCATTCTTTAACAAAAGCACTTTAGTGCTTGAAACTTTCAAGAAATGTGTCTCTTATTAACCCAAAGTTATCCCTAAAATTTCATCAAAAATAATTTAATTAATTAGTTTAAGAGATATTCAATTTGTTTATTAATAACATAAATAATGTAAAATGCAAATTCACCGAGTTCCCGTTGTCGTAGAGGGTTGATCTGGACATTCCTTTTTTTGTTGAGACTTAAACTTTATGTTTTCATTAATGGCAAATCAAATTTGCATTATTTTCAACTTCAAAATGGTGTTTGAAAAAGTGTCACATTTTGAGGTTAGGTTTTTTGCTAATAACTTTTAAACAAATGAAGATTTTGCAATATCGTTTTGTTGCTGGGGTCTTTTCTCACATTTTCAAAAAAAAATGGCTCTGTAGCCTTATTAGAAGCAGAGATGATTTTTTGTTTTAATAAATTCGTAAAAAGTTTTTTAACAAAAAATAATTGTTTATAACAAATTATTGTTTAATTAGGAAAAAATCGACATGACATATTATTATTTCATCACGCTACCCCAAATTAAAAAAAAAAGTCAAAATCGGAGAAACGGTAAATTTTTGGTTGGCGGATTTGAACTCGTCTCGATCATTTTATGAACGTGTTACAGATATGACTCATGCTTCTCACTCCTGTTCTGACACTGATTTAAAATTAATTATTGTTATCGTTGCAAATTGAATTTTTTCCCCCAAGCTCAGCTCTATTACATAAATAGACTATTAAACTAGTTGTTCGCCAAGTTTCAGCTGTTAATGTTTATTAATAAACAAATTACGAATTTATTAAAAAAAAATCATCTCAGCTTGTAGTAAGGCTACAGTCATTTTTTATTTGAAAATGTGTGAAAAAACCCCAGCAACAAAGATATCAGAACGATATTGCAAAATCTTCATTTGTTTAAAAGTTATTAGCAAAAAACCTAACCTCAATATGTGACACTTTTTCAAACACCATTTTGAAGTTGAAAATAATGCAAATTTGATTTGCCATTAATGAAAACATAAATTTTAAGTCTCGATAAAAAGAAACGATGTCCAGATCAACCCTCTACGACAACGGGATCTGGGTGAATTTGCATTTTACATTATTCATGTTTTTAATAAACAAATTGAATATCTCTTAAACTAATTAAAATTTTTTGATGAAATTTTAGAGGTAACTTTGGGGTGATAAAAGACATATTTTATCAATGTTTCAAGTACTAAAGTGCTTTTGTTAAAGAATGAAAAATATTTACAAATTGCGAAAATTTTCGCGATTTTTTGCAAGTATTTAAACAAATTTTCAAGCGTTTTAAACGAAACACCTCTCAAATTAACCGTTTTTCAAAGTTCTTACAGTATCTACAAATTGTAAAACCTATCGTCAAAGGTCTTTGAATTATCTTTAAAAAAGTCGATTTTTTGGAATTCAGGGTCATGTTCGTAATCAATAAAACTATCGTTTAATCCACGTGGCATCCTGAAACGAATTACAATATGCATATTTGCTAATTACACAAAAACAACATGTGTATTTGATCAGTAGCTTCTTTCGTCACTGTCCCTTCCATAAAACTTTCTACTAAATTAATTATTTCAATAAAAGAGCATTAAAAATTACTTATAGCATTAGAAATTATGAATTAATCGAAAAAATCCAAAACACAAAATACCTAAAAATCCAAAATTTATTTCATTTGATGTTCAAAATCTATTCCCTAGTATTCCATTGGAAAATGCGACAGATTGAATTATAGATTTACTAGATAGGACAAACACGAATCCGGTAATTAAATCAGAGATCTTAAATTTATCACCAATGTTTAAATCAAAACTATTTCCAATTTAATAATTATGTATATTCGAGAAATGACGGTTTAATACTGGGAAATCCTTTAAGCCCGATTGTAGAAGAAGTATTTATCCAAAATAAATTAATTGGAAATTTCATTCATTGGCATCGATACATAGACGATATACTAAACTTGTTTCATAGGAACCGATACACAATTAAAAATTTTTTTAGTTTTCATCAATAACTTACACCCTAATAATATTCAATTTACTTTAGAATTAGAAAAAGAAAACAGTATTAACTTTCCATCACTAAAAAGGATAATTTAAACGAATTTTCATTATAACTCAAAACATCACATACAGATACTACCATGCACAATACATCTGCACACCCTGCTAAACACAAACAATCAGCTAATAACAGTATGGTACATATGTCAATAATAGGTGTCCCTATGTCTGAAGAAAACTTCAACAAAGAATTAAATATAATAAAGCAAACCGTTTTAAATAATGTTTATAACCCTAAAATGATCGATAATATTCTCGCAATAAAGCCTATTAGACTTGCACATCCTACTCCTAAAGAAACAATAAAATATATAAGCCTCAAATACATTGGAAAACCGACCGAACTAGTGACCAAACATTTAAAAAAACAGAACATTGCCTATAAAACTTCTAATTCTCTAGACAAATTAATAAAAAACAAGGACAAAACTAACAAAGGAAACCAAACAGAAGTCTATAAGCTTACATGTGGTTCTTGCCCTAAAGCATATGTATATATAGGACAGACGGGTACAAAATTCAGGAAAAGAATCAGCGAACATACATATAGTTTTAACAACAAAAAAACTAATTATACTTACGTTAATCACCTTATAGATGATAACAATAGGATTAATGATAATTTTGAAATATTACATTTAGGAAATAAAGAATCGAAATTAAATTTATTAGAATCGTCAGAAATCAATAAACTAAAGAATTTTTAATGATCAAAAAGATACGAACACTTTACCTTTGTTAATTTTTTTTAAATTGAATTTTATCCTAGGACTAAAAATTCTTAGAAATACTTGTTATTATGAATAATTTATTATAAGTTTCTAGTACTTAATAATTTGGTACTGTAATCCTTTGTTAAATTATTGTATTGGTTATATAAACCTCTTCGATACATACAAAAAAATTTTATTTACTTTTTAGTTAAATAATATATACGATGGTCATGCATCGATATTAAATGATTAATAAATAAAAAGGGGAAGATTTGTGTAAATGATTTCACAGATTTTCTTGTACACCCCAATTCTGTTTTCTTTAAATTCCATATATTAATTAATTTAAAAAAAACTGTTTTGTCGCCATTTTCCAAGATGTCAAATTTCGTATTCTATTATAATATGCTAATACTAACTACTAAAACTTACCACTTTTGTTCCACCTGTGGATACGACTTCTGATATTACCATAAACTTTGTCGATGTACTTGGAAGCATCGGATTCAATCTAAAATAAAAATCAATATTATTAATTGCTATACTTGTAACTTGAATCATCCCCCGACGATGCCATCTTGATTGCCGAAACATTATTCAGAATACCATGTAGTATTTTTGTATTTGTAGAGTTTTAACAAAGGTGCATTTTTTTACTTAACGTTTCATAGCTTTTACATTTACTGGTCGATGATTTTTAAAAATAATAGGGATCTTCCTATAGCTAGCTTACTGTCCAAATTTCAATACAATTAATCTTTTCTGTCTTAGGTTATCGTACTTACAAGAATGATCTGACGGACAGACAGATACTTTGAAAGTTGTACAGAATTCGATGAAAAACATGATGATTGAATACATATTTTTTCCTTACGAACGATATTTACTGTTTTAGAAATGTGCCTATCAAATACAATGTACTCTTCGATTTCGTATTTGCGAGGAGTAAAAACAACTTATTCTTATTCTTATACTTTGAAGAAATATACAAAATTAAAGATATCTGTTGCCCTCTACTGTTAAATTTATTTCCTTCGGTGTTCAAAACTTATTTCCAAGTATTTCGTCCAAAGATATAATAGATATTTTAGAAAAATTATTAAATAAAAATGATTGCATATTGAAAAACAAGAAATATTGAATTTACTTTTGGTGTGCCGAATGCAAATTTAGTAGCAAACTTTATATCTGCACAGAAAGACTAATTATGGGAAATCCATTAAATCTCTTACTAGCTGAAATCTTTATGCTAATTTAGAAGTAATTTTTCGGAATAGTAAATAACATAATATTATGTACATGCAGGTGACATTTTCACATCCTTCACTGGTGCAACAAGATAATGAAGTTATTTTTTGGACTACATTAATAGCTTTCGATCAAATATTAGATTTACATACAGTACAGGTCGTAAGAAAATTTCTGACGGTAACTTTAGGCGGTGACATTTTTTACAAAAATATGGAAAAAAAAATTTCATATTTTTGCATAGACTACTCACCAGTTAACGACAGGAATTTCTTCTCGGTTATCATAAACTATTACATAGAGCTAAAACAATACACCATGATTTGACATATCCTATTCAGTGTAATATATAGACTAATGAATATTCCGATATCAATAAATAAATATAACAAAGAATAAAATATAGAACAATTAGCTTTTAATAATGGTTCAGACTTATAATTTTTTTTTAATTTGACTCAAATTCAGATTTAGAATTAAGGTACCCTCAACACAACAAAATTACTTAAAATTGAAAACTCTAACTGCTCCCTATTTAGGCACGAAAAATTTCAGCATACTTCAAGAGATTGAGTGGGTATACTATCTAAAACGTATTTTTGTTTGATTCAAATGGTGTATTTCGAGAAACTCTCAGGGAAAATACATTAAAAATAGTTCTTTAGAAATAAGTCCAATATAAAATATAAAAGTAATAACCAAACTTACCCATTTAAGAGAACTTATTTTATCACTACCGCTAAAGCCTATCATTTTGACACTATATTACACCCTATATCACACAAATGAACTGTTTGAAGCTAGATTGATAATAAACTACAATAACTCAAGTTTCTTAAATCAAATAGTTACAGAAACCACCCCTCTTCCACCCTCATTATTTATTCGTATCCAAAGATAATCCTTTGCCTTTAGCGGTATTCATTACCTGAGATTTCACAAGAAGTGGGAATAATCGTAATACTTTAAGAACCAATATTCAATAAAACTAATATACATAATTTTCAGTAAAATATTCATACTATTTGAAAGGCTAGACTCTCATTAAACTTTTGGTTCGTAAGCATTCCTTTAAGGCGACAAAATGTTAGATTATGATATCTGAATTATTGTATAAACCTAAATGTTTTTCATAAAAACATTTTGTTATCAGTTTTCTTCGGGTCGTTATTTAAGAAATCTAGTAAAATATACTGGGAACCACAAATGTATTTGTATATAGACTATAAACATACGAGGTGTTCCTAAAAGGTACCAATAAAATTGGAAGGGTTATAGAGGAACCAAACCAAGCAATTTTTCTTAATAAACCAATGCCCGTATAGGAGCCATTATGGCCCTAGAGCAAATTAAATTTTTAAATTATCTTTTCAACTACATGGGCATACATAATTAATATGGGACACCCTGTGTTAATTGCCTTCCATATTTTAACATTTTTATTGCCAAACTGAATTATCATAAGTTTTTTGTTTTTTCTTCTGTTACTTCTGATAAAAAACAGAAATAAAAAGTTTCTTTATAGACTTGTACGAATTTTGTCTTTAAAATGAACCGAGAAATGAACAATATTTTTTTTGGAAAACAGGTTGACATGAATATTGTTTATGGGGAAGTAAAATGTAACAAAAATGAATAAAAGCAAAAAAAAACAATAATACGATGAACTGTGAATAAAACAATTAATACAGTTACACCGTGCTATAGAAAAAAAAAATCAAAGTTTTTATTGAATTTTGGTATAGGTAAAATCAAAGGAAGTACATTATTTAAAATATACTTTTAGTCCAGTCAAATAGGGAAAAAAATGAAAAAGTTTTGAAACTTATCAAAGATATTCACTAAGATCTACTGTTAAATATCCTATAAGTCTTCAACTCAATCTGTTGCGTTCAAGCCGCCATCTTGAAAAAATGGTGCTCCAATTCAGTTTTGTGCTCATATCTCGCTAACCATTAACGATGGAAATTATGCTTCGTGTAAGAAATAAAGTTTATACAATTCTTCGCACGAACAGTTAGTCCAGTCAACGGGGGGTTTCACTTCTAACTTGAGTGCTAATGAATAGATTTTGATGAAACCTTATGCAATGTGTTTGTAATGACGTTAATAAAAAAGTTAAAAAAAAAAAAGATTAGAATAGGAAATGACGGGTTCCGTAACTTGTAAAATTAGGTCAAAAATGGGAAAAAACCAATGTATTTACCTTTTTTGGCCCACAATAAGGTGTTTTTACTCTTGTGAATTTTTTCGAAAAATTCAAGTTTTTCGAGATATGGCCACTCAAAAATTTCTAAAAAAATGGGAAAGGGGAAATGTAAGAGTTGAGAAAAAATCTGAAAAAATTCAGGTGTCATCGAAATACAATTATTTGCAACTTTTTTGTAAAGTGAAAAACATGAAAAAGTACCCCTATCTTTGACATTGCAACGCTTTAAAAATATGTAATTTAAAAATTTGAAAAAATTTAGACATATGCATTGAGGCTTTCTAAACATTTTTTGTCTCTTGGAGTTTTTTTGTAACTTGCTAATTTTCCGAGTTACAGGCAAGTTTTTCACGATTAATAATGTACTACATTTTTTCATTTTACATTTAAAAATTATATTGTTATTTTTTTGTTATAATATATATAAATCACGCTCATTTTTCGAATTTTCATGTATTAGTGTGCAAAATGCAATACATTATTTATCGTGAAAAACTGCCTGTAACTCGGAAAATTAGCAAGTTACAAAAAAATTCCAAGAGACAAAAAATGTTTAGAAGGCCTCATTGCATACATTTGAATTTTTTTTAATTTTTAAATTACAAATTTTAAAAACGCTAGAATGTTAAAAATGGGGGTAGTTTTTCATGTTTTTCCTAAAAAACTCGGTTAAAACACACTTTACAGAAAAGTTGCAAATAAAAAAAAGTCTTACATTTCGATGATACATTCCCCTGAATTTTTTTCAGATTTTTTTTCAACTTTTACATTTATCCTCCCCCATTTTTAGGAATTTTCGAATGGTGATATCTCGAAAAATGTGCATTTTTCGAAAAAATTCACAACAGTAAAAACATGATATTTTGGGCCAAAAAAAAAAACATTGTTTTGTTTCATTTTTGACCTAATTTTACAAGTTACGGAACCCGATCATTTTCTACTCTAATCTTTTTTTTTTTTTACTTTTTTATTAACGTCATTACAAACACATTTCACAAGGTTTCATCAAAATCCATTCATTAGCACTCAAGTTAGAGATTTTGGTCATTTTAGCGCTCCGTTGACTGGACTAAGTTATATAAATTTTTTCCGTATCTATTATTATAATCTTCGGAAACACGAAAATTCTCCTTGCCAAGTTTCAAAACTTTATCACTTTTTTCCGCCAAACGTCGAAATTTGTTTCTGTTTGACTGGGGTATTTATTTGTTGCGGACATACATCGTTGTAAAAAATGCCAATTTTAACAAAACCATAGGAATTTCGAAAAAAAAAGACTAATTTGGTTGCTTCAACATGACCGCGTAGATTAAAATTTTTTCATTAAATTTGACCAGTGGTGTACAAATAAAAAGTTTTTGAGATCTGAAGGGTAATCGATTAGAAAAAATTAATCAACCAATATATTTTTGAAAAAATTTGAATAATGGGCTTGCTTTAATTATACCTGTATACTGATTTACAATAAAATAATTAATTCGTTCTTGAGATGTTAAAAAACATTTTTTTTTTTTCATTAAATTCAACACCCTTAAATCCATTCGTTTTTTGATATATATTTATATGACAAAAAGGCGAAATTTCCCGACCACCCTGTATATCATTTAAAATATTTGCCTCACGAGACATGTTTTAAGAAAATTTGAGAAAAAATTTAAATAAAAATGGTTTTCGAAAAATGAAAACCTATATAACTAGCACAATATACTAATACAACACTTACCCTTTTGAGGTAGCTCATAGTATTATTACCATTGAAGTCTTTCATTTCGACACTATGTTGTTTAACACTGGGTATCACTCACACAATTAAATAATTTGAAACCGTATTGAATAACTACAATAACTCTAATGACTCTATTTTGTTAAAGCAAGTGAATATATACAAACAACCCTTTTCTACAACCCTCCCCCACTCTACACCGAACTTCTCATTACTAGGTGTTATTCAAAGAAGATCCATCCTTTATTCATGATTAACCCTCATAGCGTTGTTTAACTGGAATTTCACAAGTATGGATTAATTGAAACACCCTGCCTAAACACCAATTCTGACTTTACCATACCTGAGATTCCGGGACTTATTCGATATCCACACTTTATTCAAATTCTAACAACCCATATATTATGGATAAAATTGATAGTACCACCAGGTAGTAGTCGGAAACGTACCTGCTGATAGATCCGATCTCCTTTTCACCAGAAGTGACTTAATTTTTGGAAAATCCTGTATATTTTGCGGAATCGAATACCTATCTTGACCATTTCTAACGATATATATTATGTCTATCAATATTAAATTATCTCTTTCAGTATATTTCTTAAAATTTTATTTCCATAAGTATACTGACATATATAATTTTTCAAATTAACATTAGCTTAAATATTTTATAACAGAGTATCAAAAACCAAATTTTTCGTGAGAAATTTTCCTTGAAAACTTTGTAGGTGTGAAGTACCATAACCTACCTAACCTTATGAAGTTTTGTTTTTTTTAATACTTAGATAGTTTGTAACGCCTATATTTGGATGAAATAAGATACTTTTTATAAATGTAGATATAAAATCGAATTAAAATACATTTTTGAAACAGCTTAAAATGCTCTTGAATCGAAAATTTGATTAGTCGATTCTTTTTGGGCAACGAATCTTACGTCAAAGTACAGGTTTTCTTATGTACTGTAACATATAGAAATTTTTTTCGATCTTAAAAACTTGTTCTGCTTAAATTTTATTATATTTATTATTTAGATTTTTTGCTGTAAAAAATATTTTTCGTTCAAAAAAATTGTAGTTACTAAAATCTAAAAACACATGTTAAAAGTAGGGAAAAAATCAAGCAATTTGAAAAAGAAATTACTACGATTAAAACCCGAGATATACAACTTTTCTGTTTTTGTCAACAATTATTTCGATATGTAGGTATATATGTATAGTTCATTATGAAATAAGAATAGAAAATTAGCATAGATTCTCTATCAGCGCATAATTGAAAGAACAACCTTTTAGAAGCATAATCTGATGTAAAGCATTCATCAGATCTAGTCATTGATGACTCTGTGAGTGATAAGGCATCCGTTAAATTTGAAAATCATAATTTCGATGACGAAAAGATTTTGAAAATTGGATACTTTTGTTTGAAAGTAAAGAAATCAATGCTGAAGACACGGCAGATGATTCGAAGATAAATTCCAAGCGAATGCGATTAATTTAAATTTTTAAACTAATTTCCACCTTTGGAAATAATTATTATATGTAATAATACAACTTATTAGTTGTAAGTTATTTTAGCTTATGAGTTTACAACTTTAGAGAATATTATTTAGGTATTAAGCAAATCACAGCTTACACTTTTTCATTTACCATGAAATTACCTACTTTCTGTATATTGTTGCCGTTATCTGGGCACGCTAATATACTAGTCCGGTAAATATTTTAATACACTCATTATTTGAGAAGCAATCATAACAACTACTCTTCTAGCTAATACTGACGAAGTATTGAATTACATGATAGGATTCCTAGCATTTTAAGGCAAACAAATTTATTGAAAGTACTTATATCATTTATTGAAATTCAGTCAGTCACCACAATTGTTGAACCTCACATTCTATTTTAATTCTAGAAAGGTTGTACAAGTTTACAACTCGTGAGTTCTCATCAGTAGAATATAGAAAGGAATATTCATCTATTATTTACAAGCCTATTCTTGATTCATTTACAACTTTTCTAGAGTTGAAATAGAATGTAAAGTTCAATAATTGTTGTGAATGACTTCATCATTATCAACTAATCAAATTTTAGATTGAAAAGCATTTTTTAGCTGTTTAAAAAATGTTTTAATTTGAAATTAGTCACACACTACAAGTTAAGTAATTTAAAAATAAATACAAAAAATAATACTAAACACCGCAGTTTCCATTTTTTTAAGGTTATGCAATTCACTTAAAGAGATAAAAGTAGCATAGGTTTGAAGAAAAATATGTCCATTCCGATCTAACTAACGAATTCACGGTAGAAAAAAAAAATAAAATCGTTTTTTCAAAAGACTCAAAAATAACAAAATATATAATTTTTCTGCAAACTCTCTGTAATTTCCAAAGTAAGTTAAGAAAAATCTCGTTATTTCAGGACAATTTCTTTTTCACCAAAACTGATTTACCTCCACTATACAAATACGTGTTTGGATTGAGTTTACAAGAGGGAAATATTTTATATTTTTAATTTTTACAAACAAATGCTAAAAGAGTAAAAAAAGCTGCTTGATTTAAAACGGACCAATGTGTAACCAAAATTTCAATATTAATACAGTGTGTTCTTAAAATCAGAAACTAGAGCAAAAAAATGTTTAATTTTAATTTTACAAAAAAATGCCAACGAAATAAATATCTCTACTTGATTTAGGAAGGATAAATTTTTGATAAAATCTTCAATATCAATACAGTGAGTTCTTAAAATCAATTTCATTATTTTTCACGTTATTACACCCCCTTATTAAACGTTTACAGTGGTAAAGTAGTAGCTATCTTTGGCTTTTTAAATATAAAATAATAATTAATTAATGTCAGAAATAATTTAGTAGAGTCTTTTTGCTAAAAATGTTAACCCAGCAACAAGAAATATATTTAATACAACGTTATGGTAAGGGGGATAAAAGTTAGCGCTACATAAAAGAAGAATTTGAAAAAAAGTTTCCTGGTGTTAATGTTTCCATTAATGCTATAGAAAGGCTGTCAAAAAATTTTGAAAAACTGATTCCGTAATTAATTAAAAAAAAGCGAAGATGGTATATGAGGAAGACATTGCTTCTCTGTTAGTTTTGGATTCAGTAGAAGACTTTGTCTAAGAAAACGGTCACTTTAGATAAGTATTAGCAAATCACACATTCAAAGGAAATATAAAACACATGCCTGCAAACCCATTTTTAACCATACTTTGGAGCTAGGAGATGATGGTAAACGTCTCTTTTTTTGTTTATGAATGGGTAGTGAAATAATGAGAAAGAGAAATTATGAAAATTTCTGTTTCTCATTATTTCATTATCCCATCCATAAACAAAATGAGACGTTCACCACCACATTATGTTCTCCGATTAAGCAACCTTTTCTACCAACTTTTGATTGCAACATGTTTTATATTGGATATACTGATCCCCATTCTAAAAATTCTATTCATACATACTTGGACGTATGCATTTTCTCCGAAATGGTTTTTTGATTTAACTCTTAAATACCAGCTATCAATGTATTTTCAACATTATCTAGTCCATTATTCTAACAATGTATGGCTAAATCACAAATTTGAAGATAATTGGATAGACAGAAATGTTCCGGTTTTATATCCGTCACGATTTTAGATTTTTACTTTTAGGGGTTTTTAAAACAAATTGTTTTCGAGGAAAACTTACCTAACAATGTGGAGATATTAAAAAGTCTGATAAGAGACACTATTACATTTTCAACAATTCAAGAAGTTTGCAACAGTTATAAGGAGCTACTTCATAGAGTTGAACGATGTGCCGAAAGTCGTGGTGGGTTAATCGAATAGTTTGAAATATTCTTCAATTAATGTATTCACTATTTTGCCATATTTCCCCATTTTAAAGACACACTGTAGTAATTTTGAAGTTTTAATTGAAGATTAAAAGAAAGATGTTCGTTTTAAACCAAGCAGAACATTTTTACTCCTTTGACATTTTTTTGTAAAATTAAAAATAAAAAAAATCCCAACCCAGAGACATAGTGTAGAGTAACTTTCCCACCCTGTAACTGGTTAACTGTTGGGTGGTTGTATTTAAATAAATAAATAAACAAATACAAAATTAAACTATCAGTACAATTCTAGTGTGTAGTGGTACTGAAAGTAAAGGTATATATATATCTGAAAGTAAAAGTATATATATCTGCGGTAAAAGTATCTGATGCTGTTATCGAAATCGAGCAGAGTACCTGTTATTGAGAGTTTTCGGAACATAAATATTAATGATAAAGAAATACTGACAGAGCCGAGCTAGCCATAGAATTTCAATGGAGTGGTGTCTACGTCACTTTTTGCGACTAGATAAGATCCACTCACACACACATAACATAAATATTTTATAGTGTCGAATGTGTACGATTTGAAAACGGGACGGCACATCCATGAAAATTCGGCCACTTTTTTGGAGCGCTCGTAAAGGCGTAGGTAAGGGGGCTTATCTAACAGAAATTTCGAGCTACGTACACCTTCGATGAAATAAATAATTAAAATAATCTAAACTAAATGATAATAAAAATGTATCAAAAAAACTTTTTAGAAACACGGTTTTATCAAAAATACACTAGAAAATGAAAAATATGTTTTCCGTTATCACTGTATTTCTAGGTTTGCGTAGCAGAAAATAAAAGCGTGGGGTGCTCAACATAAAACTCCACTTTTTTCTCACTTAATTTTTTTCGATAGGTTGCCAAAATTTTGTAAAAACTAGTTTTTACAAAGAAATAAAATGACAGAGTACTGTAATTTTATTTTTTGTCATTCAAGTTTGAAATTATAAATATTTGCTTTTTTAGTACATTTTGATGTAAGTGTGTTTTTCGGAAACTTTTAGAAAATATTTTTTACTTTATAACTTTTAGTTTTACATTTTTGCGAGCATTTTTGATATATCGCACTGTAATCATTTAAATGATCCATTGTGATTTTTTAAAATCATATTTATTAAAACATTTATTACCTGTCCAATATAGCAGTCAAATTTTAGATCATCAATCTCATCTTTGATAGCGCCATCTAAAGAGTAGTCTACAACAGACATAGAATCTACTACAGTTTTCTTGAATCTATACGAAACATTGTTACTTTACCAGTCAATTCTTTTCACCCACACTTCGGGTAGAGCCATAAATGTAATGCAAATTTACCAAACCTACCAAGTAAAATACGTGCTTGCATTATAACGTGATATAAAGGTTTAGATAGTGTGATATTACTACAGGTTCATTTTTCTCTATTTCCAAATACACTTTTATCCATTTTAGGTTCATTAACATAACCTCAGAATATTCGAATATTCTGAGCTATTTCTGACATTTGCACTTCTACACTAACCACACCTGATAAAAGGAAGTGTAGTTTGTGCGATTTGGTGCAGCTAAACCTTAATTAACTAATTATTTTATAATAGTTATAAGAACATCTATTTCGCCATTGTATAAAAATGAAAGATTTATAATTAAGTTCTGAGAACTTTCTCTCAATTACTATTCCATATACACAGAATAGGCGCAGGATTATAAAGCCATTTTATCGGTTAAAAGAATCAAAAACAATAATTATAAAACTATTTAATGTTCCTTAGTAACATTCTCACAGCATCTATAAAGTATATTAAGAAGCACTTATAGAGATGCCAAGAGTCGGATAGAACTTCCTTTACATTCCTCTATATAACAATAAATCTCGTTTATAACCTAGTGAAGTATCAGAAATGCAATAATTTTACTGTATAACTGTTCTTGGTTGAATAATTTAAAGAGCTTTCTCGTTTCATAACAGTTGTATTATATGAACTTAATAAATATGGAAACATATTCAACCATTGCTGCGACTTATCTGTTTTGTGACTTAATACGTGTACATTAAAATTTCAATTTTTATGAGATCACTAAAGTTAAAATTAATTTGCAGTTTAAATCGATATATGTATACTATGATATCTCATGAAATAACAATGCGTCATCGAAATTCTGTAAATTAAGGGACTGACCAAGATTTTTGAAAAAAATTTCCATCAAGATATTTACTCCCATGTAAAATCTATCACATCTAAAATCTTACAGCTTTGAAAAATACGGGGCTGAAATAGTACAACTTTTGTGGAAGTGTTAAACAGCTTTTACAAAACTATTTGTTTTATAATAACTGTTACAAAGCTCTTTTAGTTGCATAGAGACTGCTGCGAAGTATCTTAGAGAATAATTGGGCTCGATTGGCGGTAATTATACTTATTCCAACTTTCTGTAGTATAAAAACTGTAACATATTATTTTATAGAATTATGTAACTCGTCATGTAGCCATAATATAGCGACAAAATATATAGTGTAAAACAACTACAGGTTATACTGCAGAGCAATTTAACTCGTTATACAGCTGTTATATAAACGACAGGTTCTTTTTTGTTTTATAAAGACTGCCGCAGGCTTCGCTATAAAACAATTCGGCTTAGTATGCAGTTATTATACAGTCACAAGCACTTTTAGTTTATTACTATACTATAACAGATCGCGATTAACTTTATAGTACAACTCGGCTTCTTATGTAGGTATTAAATAACCACGAAGCTCGCATGGTAATACAGGGGTTCTCTTATAGAACGGTGTATTACGCAACCGTTATAAAGAAGTTACGGCTTTTTGGTTAGATTGGCGGTAATTATATATGTTTCATAGCTTCCTGGTGCCTCTGGTTGTTATGTGAAAATTTATGTAATTTCAATATGGCCAATAAAGTGTCAAGTGGTTCCAGAATATTTTCCACTACGTTTCATTCCCTTCCATGTTGACATCATCCTGATTATTCTGATGCTCTTTAAATACGTTAGCTGACGGAATCGGAATTTATAGATCAGTTGATATATTTCCCATGTTATAGCAAGTACATTACTAATTTCTTCCACAGTTTCCGCAAGTACAGGTGAAAAGTCGCAACGGCGAACTTTCGACTGTATAAAAATTCTTTTTGCATTCATTGGTGTCCGTTAAAATACTTTAGTACAGTTTCTGTATAAGAGTCCTTAAAAAGAACTGTTGCTTATATAAGCCAAACGGCTTTATAATTAGTTGTGAGAACGTTTATATCACCTGCTAATATGACATTAAAGGAGTAACTCATAGATTTTATAATAACTCTGTAACCGACATTTATGTAATCGTTATAAAATAAAAATATTCCCATAGTTACTTGAAGCTCTATAAAAGATATATCGAGAAACTTTTCAAGTGGATAATAGAGCTTTAATAAAGTGGTTTTGTAATTATGTTGTAAGAACATTCTTAAGACGTTTCTGTAAAACCAGATTGTCGCAGAGAGTCAATTTGTTCACAATAGTTCTACTTTAATAAAACATAAAAGAACATTTTTCCACCACTATAAAATAATTATACGGCAAGTCAGCTGAGTATTAGTGCAATAATGCTAGATGGGACTCGACGAAAAGAACGTTATAAAAGGAGTTGCGCACGTCGAAAAGAACACAGGTTTTAGCTACACCATTTACACTTTTAAAACTGTTGCACATAATGACCTTGTGATACTGGCGTTCATTCTTCCAACTTGAAGTAAAATGAAAATTAGTTAGTGAAACTAATCATTATTGTATTGTCTTCGAGAATAGTCCTTTGTGCCAAATTTCAAGGCTCTGGTATACAGGAAATGGTACGTAATGCGACGGGTGCTGGAGAACTGAAGTAGCTATAGGCAGAACCAAGACATCTGACTCAGATGATACCACATTAGTTGCAGCAAGTGTGGATGAAACTCATACACCTCAATTCTTCAAAAAATACGACCACAAAACCGACTGTACATCATTGTATTTTCTCGAATCCTCATTTTTGAGGTACATCAACCGGATAGAGGATAATGTAGAACTCTTGATAGTTCAGGGAAAACCAGATGGTAACAGGCGAAGGGGACGTCCTCTAAAGCGTTGGACTGATGTCACCAAGGAGCTAATGGAAAATATCTTTAATGTGGCTGTGCGCCTAACAGGCAACCGCGACAGATCGCGTGATGTCACCAGGCGTACTATACAGCAAGCAGAGGCCAACTAGAATAATTTTCATGAATCACAAAACATCTGGCAAGACGTTGTGAATAAAAAGAAGAATCATTGACGTTATTATTTTTAAAAATTATTTAAAAAACATTTTTAAAATTAAAATGCTATACTCTAGGCCAAAAGTTAACATTATATGTAAATAGAGAAACTTTAAGTATTGTGTTCACATTTACTTATTGTACCATGAAAACAAAATTGCAGTAAAACTTGAACTGTGTCTTAAACTTTTGATGATGTGTAGGAACGAAACAATCTGAAAAGTTGGCCATATTAAACCGAATAACCTGAAATTTTATTAAGAATATTTAGCCTCCAAAAGGGATTATCGCTAAACGTTTTTGTGATATTATTGGGGTTTTCCAGTCAACTCCCGCCGAGTCGACGTCTGGTTTATACAATAAGGATCAGAGATTTGAAGCGACAGAGTATTTCCTTGATTTGAAATTATGTAAATAGCACTTATTGATTAGAGTGCTATGGAAGTTCGATTACCACTTGGAAAGACAAGAATCGAAAGCGTCGAAAAGAGTAAGCTCGACGGCGAAGAACTACTGGACATTAGCGTGAACTACGAGATGGTAACATCAAGGAATAACCTTGAGTTTCAAAATAAAACAAAAACAATTAAGCACAACTTACAATTATGGAGAGTCTACTGGCAACGAAAAATCTCTACTTGAATTGTGGAAGTAATTAAGGGTTTTATAAAATTTTACTACCGGTATCGCAGATTCCGACAATAATTAGGAATAAAATGTGGGTGTAGAAATATTTGTAAGTATTCAAATGATCAGTAGCGATAGGAAGGCACCAAAAAAGTATTTTAAAAATGCATTTTCGTCAGTACGTGTCTTCGACACACTTTGAACCTTAAAGTATTGGAAAGAATCGACCGTTGTCAATTTTTATTTAAGATAAATTTCGTGTTCTAGAGAAAATACACTGTGCCGGTAATTGGCAAATTTTCATGCATTGAGAAGAGTTCACCACCACCCCTGCTACACCTCCAGCACGGGGCCCCTTCAGAACCAGTAATTTTAAGAATCTTAGATTTTATAATATTAATGAGGTAATATGTATTACAGCGATCTTGTGCCACCTTATTGTGGTTTGTATATCAGCGTATAAGCAAAAGCTGCGCAATATTAGGCGAGGATCATGACGAGAATTGCGTAGTGGAAAACCAATTTTTAAAGATGATGTGAATCATTTTATTTATTTTTTATTTTAAATACCATTAATTATTAGGCAAGTAAAAAATTCCTCCTATTCTTTTTACGAGAAGAGGTTCGGCAAGATTTTCAGGATAGCACATCTCCTGGCATCGGAAATAGATCGACTTTAAAGAAATAATTTAAAAAATATAGGTATAACAATTTAAAGAAAGCTACAAAATATAATTCATCAAGCGCCAGCTGGAGTTGGAAGAATGAAGATGTTCAAGGAGTAATTCGAGAGAAAAGCACCTGTATTTCGGCTTTTTGCTTATGCAAAGGAGTCTTGTTAACTTAGAAGAGAAAAACTTGTAGTTTATGTACCCTGCCTTGTACATAATTTACAGCAGTTTTAAAGAAAATGTATATCTATATCTATGCTGGCATCAAAAATGGGATTCGAGATGTAGTGTGTCCATGTGAATTTTTGATAAAATGAACATATAAAATAGCAAAGAAAATATGGGTTTAGTTAGTAAGCAAGGATGGGAAGGGGTCACTTTGCCCTGAGCTAGGAGTAGGGTTGTTAACTGAAAAGTATTTAAGAGAAATTAGCGGTGGATTTTATTAAGTTGGAGTTACTCGATGAAACGGTCGAGTAAATCCACAAATCTAACATATTGTTGGAAAGTTCCTATCCGGAAGTCTGTATCTAAAGAGATCCTGTCTAAAATGAGACACCTGCTGTACTTGATACAAGAGAAGAGCCAACATATCGAATCGTCTGCAATCTGATAGACGTTCAAGTACAGATCTTCAATGTTGAGGATCTCATTGTGTATTTAACTACGGCTGACCAAAATACGAAATGTTAACTGTCGATTTTGGTGCCTGAGTATCTCAGTCGTACCTTGATCTTCATCATCGTTAGCAGTAGAAACTTTTTCCATGCAGTGCAAAATAAGGCCATCAAAAAAACCCAATGTATTTGAACAGGTCTGAAGATTCTCGCCTACATATATTTTTAGTTGATAAAGCCAAAATTTCCAACTACCATCAACTAATACACGAAGTCGTTGTCTGCAAATATAAATGCAAAACTCAATTTTGGTCAACTTCAATTGATAAGACAGTAAAGAGATGAGTAAATATTTTACTAAATTTATTTTAAGTACCGAAATTTTGTTTTTGTATTTACTTAAATGGCTATCCTTAAAGATAAATCCAGAAAGCTCTGTTTATGCGTGGCAAATTTTTTAGTTTTTTTTTATTCACTTATTTACTTATTTAACATCGCTTATTGCCTCTACCAAGGCCTATTAACAACTCTAGGAGACGAGCTACCCCCAACCTCGAAATTTTGCCATCCTCCGTCCAAGAGTAGAGCTCTGTTACTTGTTTAGACTGTCTTGAGACAGATTAGTTTTAGCCTACTGATGACTCGTCATTGCAATAGTAATCCTGCTCAGTACACAGCTTCTGCATACGCGGTGATATACAAGCCGCTAGTTCGGCACCGCAATTCATAAGGAAAAGAAGAAGTAATGTCGCATGTGAACGAAAAATTGGTAAATTATTCACAGAGGAAATGGATGCTGCAGTTGAGGTTGTCTTTAGCTCTTAATAGAACATTAAGAAAAGTACCATCGATGGTCATAGCTTAGGAGTTACAAAATTATCTTACAAGAAGGGAAAATGAGAAAAAGAGAGAAAAGAAAAAGCAAGAGAAGGAAATAACTGCTGTAAATAGTAAGACATATGGCATACGGCTGGTAAAAAGGAAGACACAAATTCAGATCATTCTAAAAAAAAACATATTATCACCGGATGCTAAGAGTCGGATTACAGTAATGTAATCGATAGCGTTTATGATAATAAGAAGAAAAACGTCAGTCAAGAAGCAAGAACATATCATTAGATAATCTACAATGAAAGTGTAACAGTCTACAATGAAAGTGTAAAGAAAACATACTTACTTTCCATGGCACCTCCAAGTAGAGACTTGTGTTAGGAAATTCGCAACAGTATTTGGGAGGGGGGTGGGGCAAGAGTTTATAAATTTTCAGACAGTCAATTAGTAAGTCCCTCGAATCTTATACATTTGAATTTAAAATTGTCTGGGGGTGCAGACAATCATTGGCAAAAGTTTTAAAAACAATAAGATTACCTTGGCATCAGTACCAGGGTGCGAATGATTAAAATGTAACGAAATAAATGATTTGTAAAAGAAGGTGCTAAAGCTTAATTTTTTGAACTGGAACTTGTTTTTTATCCAAATAACGCACATACTTCGTCAGTGCAAGTTATTAATTAGCACTAGACTAACGACATGGAAAAGGTAGAGATAACGCAAGAAACAGGGAAATTAGTTCCGAGGAAAGTCACGAGCTTTGTAAAAGTCTGGAAATTCTGAACATCAACTAAATGTTGATTAATTCACAAAATATATTTTTGGTTAAGGTAAAGAAAGGCTAAAAGACTCCTTGAACAAGAATTCTTTGGCAAGATATGCAACATGGATAATATTAAAAAACTGTTGACTATTTCCATGGCACCTTTAAGTGATCAGTTTTTTAAAATTATTTATTTAAATTTAAGAAACTGGTCCCAATACCAACTAAATAAAAACAAAAATAGTACTTCTGTATTACTAAAATAATTACATATGGTTTTAAATTAAACAAATATCAAAGAAAAATAGCTGAAATTATGTCAATGATATAAAAATATTCATTCTTGTTAGGTGAAGAAATGGGTAACAGTTATTCAAACTATAGGAAACATATTCTTCTGCTGATTTAATGAACTTTTTATATAATTGTTCTACATTCTGTAGGATATTCTTTGCAGTTTTTTTGTAAATAATGTTAGTTTTCGACATTTTTAATTTTACGATGTCAACTTGTTGGTGAATCATTCGTCAGTATAAAATAAAGTAAGAAAGGAACTACATTTACGTTCCAAGCAAAAAAAGAATTGAAAAACAAATTGAATCGCCTTTAAAAAAGGTCTCTAAAAGGTATGAAATTATGGTTCAATAAATGATCAAAATATGCAATACACTCTTCGTATTCATATTTGCGAATAGTATAATAATGATAACATTTCACAAGATTTCATTCAATTATAACATACAAAAATTAGAAACACAATTTTTTAAATTTAAATAATTAATAACTTTTTATTTACATGTCGATTTTGTTAAAAAACAATTGCCTTCGTCTAGTTAACACTAACTTACTCTCAAAATTTCAATACAATCGGAGTTTTCTTTCTTAAATTATCATGCTTGAAAGAAGCGTGACGGACAGACAAACGGACATTTTGAAAGTTCTTCAGAATTTGTGTCAATATGAATTTTTTTCTCTACGAGCGATATTTACGGTTTTAGAAATGTACCGATCAAATGCAATATACTCTTCGTTGCCGTATTTGCAAAGAGTGTACAATAATTGAAAACTAGATACATAAAAAAACGCGAACGATAGCTTAAATTGTTTCGCAAAAAGATAGACAATGGTAATTGATATAATGGCTTTAGTAGGTATGAATGCTATAGTGTGAGTTACCGTGCGTGTTAAAGTTTGGCCTTTGCTCAAAAAGTCTTTACTGGAGGACTAGAAATAAAGATAGGATGAAGGCCCGGGGATACCTTTTGAAAAACTACCCCATAACCACCCCCAAGGGTACATTTTATTAGTTTTTGCTAATTTTCTCAGAAACTATTACTTTTTCGGAAAAATTTTCTATCTATTGGCGTATAACACGTTTATTTTTAACAAAAAATAAATCCTAAAACAACCCCAAAACTATTGCAAAAATACATTTACTCGATAATTTCCTACTTTAACAATCCATAACAAACAAAATACTCTGTACAGTCTTGAATATGTGAGATAGCAAAAAGATAAACTCAAAATACAAAATATAGAAAAATAAATCAACAAAATATAAAACTTTACAATACTAAGAACAAGAATAAACATAACCTATATATTTTCTACTTTTTAAACAAATTTGTTTTTAACAGATAAAACATTGTTAGTCCAGTAAATAAATACCTACCTACTCGTCTTATATTAATTTATAAGTTAGATAAGATGAACATAAAATACAAAATAATCAAAAATATACCAAAGAATTTACAATATAATAATGAAATCAAGATTTTTGAACACATTTGCATAATAAAGTACAGGGAAGTTTCTTTTTTTTACAACTGAATGCTTTAAGACAACCCTTACAGTTGCATTTGATCAAGTCCTCGCAAGCTTTACTTACTTGTGGGATTGATCTCCACTTTGGGATAAGTTTGCCCTCGGGAGATTTCACCCAGCCAAAATCAGAGGGATCTGGATCATGAATCAGTGGCTCTTTGGCAGAAACCCATATGCTCGCTTGATACAGAGCTCTTTTGCAGTGTAGCAGTAGGGCATCCTGCGTGGGAGGTAGGGTCTCTGGGTTATTTTTCCGGTGACAAAATATCTCCTTTCTAAGCTGGTTCAAACCTTGTGATTCTCCACCGTTTTAACAAAAAAGGTTTCTAGTTCACTGAACAAGTGAGAATTTATTTCAATAGTTGTAAATAGCTTATTCAAAATCTCACACATTGAGGATATTAGTGATTCTTCTCCTCTTTGCATTGCAAGGAATGCGGTCTTTTTTATCCTCCTCTTATCGACGACGTTGAATCACCCCCGTTAGTGTGGTAAACAAGGGCAAAGCGTGGCTAAGTTTTGACCCCAAAGCGTGGTGAAGGTTCCCGATATTTAATTTTCTTTTGTTTTTTCCCGTTCCATAATAACGGTATGTTGAATAATCGTGATTCAGCTGTTGAAAATATTCGAAATGGTACATTAAGAGCTCTTGGCATTTTCCCGAAAAATTAATAGTTTCCGAGAAAATTGCGAAAAACTAAAAAAATGTACTTTTGGGGGTGGTTTTGGGGTGGTTTTTCAGGGAGGATCCCTGGGCCTTCATCCTATATTTTTTTCTAACCCCCAATATACTCATTTCCAGTAAAGACCAAACTTTAAGACGCATGGTAACTCACAACGATATTTTTATATGGGAATTAATACCTACTACTTGGTGTATACCTTAACTGAAAATAAAAAAATAATAGAAAAAATCAACAACTATACGCTAATTGTGGCCATTTAAGATTATAATTAAGAAATGGTTACTTGGTACTTTTTTGTTAAGCTGTTAGCTCCCTCAACAAACTTTTCGGGGTCCGCCCGTGGTCCTCCGTCTAAAACCGGCTGTCGTGCAGGCAGACGAAACAGATAAATACATCCCATCTTTATGGATTTGTCGCAAAATTCCTGCGAATTCAAGGTTAACGCACATTACAGCCGCCATTGTTTGAAAGAAGCTACCGTGCTACGCGTCACCGCCGACGTGATGTATGGTCCATTTTACTTTTGGCAGCCCGATAATCAGGCCGGCGAACCGTTTTTGTAGAGATCTGCCGCGCTGCTCCGAGTTTCGCATCATTTATTCCTTGATGAACCCAAAAAGCTTTTTATCTTTTGTCCAAGACGAGTTTGTTTTGAAATTTAAACGAGTTTTCAATTAGATTTGATGCCATTACCACTCCCCACTCATAAGGCCTGCGAATTTCCGAATAAATACGCCAATACGTCTTGTTCGAGGAAAATATCAACGTACACTTAACCGATGAGAAAAAATGTTCGGTGGATAATTATATTCTGCATATGTGTATAATATTTGCAATATTACAGAGTAATGCCAATCTGAGTATTATACAGTTAGTGGTGTAAAAATATATTTCTTAAAAAGGTGTTTTAGAAAGGAAATTTTTTACTGCATTAGAATTTCTTTATAGTCGCAAAAAGTGCGATATCTCGGCTTCCGAATAACATAAGAAGACACTTATTTTCTTGAATTGTTGCCTTTTTACGCACTTTTTAATCGTACCAAGACATTTTAGTTTTGTTACAAAAGCTACAACAAAATACAAGCATTTAAACCAATACAAAAAATTTTAATGCAAAAAATGCTTGAAATAAAAAACAAAATTATCGCCAAGGCCAATTAAAAGTGCATTTAAAGTATTTTGACTCAAAAAAATCTGGAAGTTGCTCAAAAATGGATATTAAAAATAATATATAGCAAGAGTTGCACCTACCCATCCGATGATCTCTATTTAGAAAGTAAGGTATTCGACCCAAGACAACTTTATTGCCAAAATATCCTGTTACTAATGCATAAGAGTAAAAATAACTTGGAGAAAGTTAAACACACATATAGCACTAGGCAGAATGAAAAATCAATATTAATACCGAAACGGAGTAAAACAATAGGTCAAAGGTGTTATTCGTATATAGGACCAAAAATATATAATAGTTTACCAGATTGTATAACAAGTCTTAACTCAAATAGTATTTTCAAAGCAAAAATCAAGCAATGGATAAACAGTCAAACTAGGAACAAGATACATCTATTTATAGATAAGAAAATATAATATAATTGAATCAGTATATTTACACTTACTTACCTATTACTAATTAATTTCCATGAACTATGACACAAAACGCACTGAAGTAATCATATGTTATATTATGTTTTTTCAATATCATAGAGCTAAAACCTGTAAAGTAAAAGTCTTTGTAAGTGTTGTGTGTGTGCGTGCGGGCGTGCGAGCGTGTGTGTGTATATGTTTCTGTGTATTTGTGTGTGAGTGTGTATTTATGAGCGAGAGAGTGAAGTCTGCTACCTAGTTATTACCTATTTAGTTTTTACTATTGTAGTAATCGTGTTTTCATTATGTAGATATTTAGTACACGCAAAAGGTTTATCCTTCTGTGGACTTCTTCAATATTTATTGTAATGTAAAATTTGTGAGTACAGTTGTAAACAAATATCCACAATAAATATTATTATTATTATTATTATTATTATTATTATTATTATTATTATTTTTATTTTTTATTCACTCCCTCAGCTTGAGGTTGGGGAGGGCACTTCACCTTCATTCCAGATCTCTACCTGAGATCTCAGGAATGTTGGTCTTACATATATAGAACCTTCCGTAGTATGTGGGCTGTTCCTAGTTATCCTAGTTGTTATTATTATTATTATTATTATTATTATTAAAATTTTCTGAGATTGTTGACATCCGTAAATAGCATATTTTCATTTCTCGCTTTTTTTTTAATAGCTCATTAAAATGGGTTGTCTCTAAAATTATCAGGAGAGCTTTTTTAAATTTCAAGTTTTACAGGTGCATTTGAAGAATTATTGAAAATTATTAAAATTTCCAAAATATGTTATAATATTAATAAAACAAAAGTTATAAACAACCGATGTTAACAAAAAAGTTAGAGGAGTTTTCAAAATTTACATAGACAAAAAAATGAAGAGGAAAAATCATGTAGCTCTAATGCAGCTGGTTTTTACAAAATTTTCTGTATAATAAAAATTATTCATAATTTACTCTTTAATCATATGAATCATGTTTCAAGGTTTCAGCCATCGAAAAATGAGTTAGCACCGCAGCGCCATCTCTGTGCACTGCGAAGGAAAAATTCTAACTGCAGTTATTTACTGTCTTTTTTTTTCAAATATGTTTATTATTAATCGAGACAATGGCCTGTCATGAACTGAACGAAGAAAGTGTGTAAAAGTGAGGAAAAATGCTTACGCAACATCAGTGTTGCATTCAAGGCGGCATTTCAACCTCCTCACAATAAAATTGTGAGAGGTTACTAAAATTGGTCTAAAGTCGAAAACTGAGATAACAGGTCTCAGGTGGTCTCAAGAACCCAAAAAAGTGGTTTTTGAAAAATGTCTGTATGTGTGTGTGTATGTATGTTAGCACGATAGTGGCGAAACTACTAAACGGATTTGGATTAAACTTTGCATGAGGGTTTCTTTAGTGCTCCAGAAGATCTAAAAGGTTTTGGCTGAGCTTGGATTGCTTTTAGTGGCGTTTCGGCACAACAAGTTGTTTATTTTATGATTACTTACAATTTGTAATCTTTTTTTAATCAAATTTGAGATTGCAATCAAAATTATAAGCTTATCTCTCATAACTTTTATGTTTTGACTGTATTTAATATTATGTCTTTTCTTTTTGTATTGTTTGATAGGAAAAGAAGTGCCATAACAATTTTTTACATTATTTAATAAGATTTCGGTCATTTGATCAGGATCAAGTGTTTCGTAAAATGTGACCAATCACAGTTGGTTACTGATATTTTGCAATTTCCTATTGTATAATCGTTTATTGATCTATAAAGCAGCTGCTCTTTAGATCTATAAATATTTGTTGACTCTGAGTAAGAAAAACACAAACAGTTGTAATCAGATAAATGAGAATTAAATATTCTGGTGTTTTACTAATATTTTGCTGTATATTCGAGAACACATTGTTAATTTTGGTAGCAGCTCTATTGCGACTCTTGTGAAATCATTACCACACTCTTGCATGACAAAGGACAAGAACAAATCTGTTATCAGGTGAGAATTGATAGTTTTAACTGAAAAGTCAACATTAAAATCAACAAAAATATAATACATTTTTCAATGGAAAGATTATTCAAAAATGCAGTTAACTTATTATTGAAAATGTTTAGGTCTCCTTTGCAAAGACGATAAGCACAGCAAATGACTGACTTTGTTTTGCATAATTCAATCGCACATAATTCAATATTTAACTCTTCGAAATAACTGCTAGCGAAATTATGTTTTATAATCTAAACCTACTTTGACAAAAATTGCTACTCCGCCATGGATATGGATAGACCTTTCATAGATTGACAGATATATATTTATTGGTAAATTATACATTCTAATGTTTACACAACTTCACAATATATATAATAACCAAATATGCAAAAACAAATAAATAAAGATAATAAATAACAATAATAAATTTAAAAGTATGATTCCACAAAGTGATACATGACAGGCCAGGTTATAAATATTCTTTGTAATCATAAAAAGCTTTTTCAAGTACATGGAATGGATACCTTTATCGCAATTTATAATTATATTCTAGTCTTTGAATATTACCCGACATTCAAAAATTTTTTGGCCAACAACTTGAGCCATTTCTACCGTATAACCGTAGATAATTATAATTTCTCCTCTTGTTGTTTCCCGTTCAATAAGAATGAATCAGGTCATGTCTCTAGTATATATTCTAATTTTGTTTAATGTAAAGGGGGCAGTGTAATATGTAGATGCAGGTTAATGTTATTAATAATTTTTTTCTGTAGGTCTAGGCCCGCTATACTCATAGTTTTTCCGTACATGGAGAAACAACATATGAAAGTTCTCGGCAAATAAGCCGTGCATGGTAGTCTATTAAGCAATCCAAACCACGTGACTTCAAACATAGCCTTGTGGGCAAACATCCGGCAAATGTTTGTTTTCATTCGTTAAACGTTTATTAAAGAGTTTGTTTTCGGTTGCCTTGGCTGCGTTTCCGCGAGTTAATTAAAATAAACCCCGTGTTTGCTCACAACAAAATAATTTGGATTGGATTGCCTAATTAGTAGGCTAAGTTGGCTATGAAATAATATTTGCCAGGCTTTTTCTTAATTAGTGGTGGTAATGGCTAGCAGGGACGGACTGACAACAGTTTAGTGGCGCTAGATCTTAGAACTCGCATTCCACTTATTACTCTATTATCCGGGTCATCTTGCTAAGCAGCCGGCGCCAGCGGCGCACTATTGGAGCGGGCCACCGGGATTTGTCCCGGTGTCCCGGTGGGCCAGTCCGCCCCTGATGGCTAGGGAATATGCTAACTCCATTAGCTCATGCCAAACTTCGTAGTAAAATCCTGTTATTAGATATTTTTTACAAACATCGATTGTATAATTCTCAGGACAAATTGAGGCCTAAGTAAATTCCTGAAAACGATTGAATTCGACTTCTCATTATTCAATTAACTGAAACCAGCCATAAATTATCGGTTGACTGTCATAAACATTAGACAATAAAAAGTTCTTATGGTTATTGAAAATTAATGCTGTATCGCAAGGGGAGAGAGTAAAATTAGATATAGATGTACAGTTTAGGAAAATCATTGATATAAATATAAAATAGTATTGGCCTCAATATTAAACCTTGAAGTACCCCAATATTTGTATCAATTAAACTCGATTTCATGCTTTGGTACTGCATATCATTTGGAATCTATCATCACGATAAGACATTACCAGATTGTTGTTATTATTGGATAATGTGTAAAAATATAGTTTACCTATCACGATATTATTGGACAAACACTCGATTCACTCAAGTCCAAAAACTCCACAAATTTAAATTCGCTATCCTCGAAATTATTTTTTAATAAGTCTATTATAGTTATTAAGGTATCAAGGGTGTTATAAGGATAATAACGCACCGAGGTCGGCAGTGTACTTCCCGAGGGCCTTTGGCCCAAGGGAATGTACGTCGACCGAGGGCGTCATTATCCTATAACACCCGTAGTGTCTTCAACGTTTAATGTCCTACAAGTCTGTTATTTAATTCAAATTTTTTTTTTGACATTTACGATTTATTAATTTGACATCTATTATGTTCAGAATGATTTGATTTAAAAGAGAGTAAAAATCAAAATTGTTTGTAAACGCCGCCGTTGCATAGCAACGCATTTTGTTTGTCAATAACGCTATCATAATTTCCTTGTTTTGGGTTGTGTTATAATTTTATAATGCCCTAGGGCGTTATAGATATTCATAACGCCCTAGGGCGTTATTTTTCATTTAATGTATCTCAAAATAGGGTGGTTATTGTAAAATAACAGACTTGTAGGACATTAACGTATTTATTGACCACGTTGTGCTCTTGTTCTGAATCCAAACTGGCAATTATTAAAAATTGTAAAGTATTCAAAATAAAATGTAATTTGCAATTTTAATACAATTTCAATAATTTTGTAAATTGGCCATTACGGGATCATCAGTATCAGTAGATCATTTTTTGTGTAAGGGTACAACTTTTGACAATTTTGTCATTCAACAGAGACGTTCGCTTTTAGGGGGTGGGAAGGGGTCACTGAAAATATGACAAAATGAACGATGAGGAAGAGTTTTTTCACAAAAAATGACTGTTCTGACAAAATAGTTTTTGATTGTAAAATAGTTATATTTATCGTTTTAAGTCCGTTCTTTAAAAAAATATAATGATAAAGTAGGAGTTTTGCAAATTAACGTTTGTTTAACGAGTGGTTCTTAAATATTACAAGGTGTTACAAAAGGTTTAAAATAGCCCATTTTACGAACGTATTTATTGAATGGCCCTTATGTTAGTGAATACTTTTGATGCAAATATTTATCAATTTTATTACATCGTTACAGATCAAAGAATTATATGTTCGATATAAATTCAAATTATAATATTCATGTTATATGGATCTGTAGCATGAATATTTTTAAAATTATTAGTTATATCTAGAATATTTATATAGCGTAACTGTAGACAGTGGGGGGTGGATAAAGTAAAAAAATATTTTGCGGTTTCTGGTTCTTGTACACACACTAAATCACATTTTTTTTTCATCCCCTTTAATAATGGGGTGGGGGTGGTAATGGGGGTGGCTAATGCTAAGAGAGACCTTAGCTTCTCTTGTCTCTACTAAATATTAATTTTATGAACTCTTACCTGCTTGATTTACCTATTTACTCCAAATTTACCCCAATTTACCCCCCAACCCTTCGACGGAACAAGATGAAAATATAATCTAGTTCTAGATCTCGTTAAAGTACATATGTGTACCAAATTTCAAGTCAATATCTCAAACGGTTCCATCGTAAACGTGCGCACAAAAAAAAGTTACAGACCGACAGACAGAATTTTTTTTTCGCTCAAACTTGAAATCTCGACGTTTCATGATATTCTAAGCCTATTTGAAAAATAAAGATTTTTTAAATTTTTTTTGTCGTTACTATACATCCACTGGATGTGGAAGTAAAAATACTGTTTAATATTCACTGAATGAAATAGTAACCTCGTTATATACTAGGAGTTGTTATTTGATCTTTCTAGAGACTTGTTCGGTGTGTTTACTGTAAGGTGACAAAGTTACAACTCCAACAAATTGAGATGCAATATTGTACACCGCTGGTATTTAAAAAATAAATATCTTGTATTTCTGCTTACATCATTGTTATAAAATATTATTTTGGGTATTCAGCAGATAACTTTCAAAGAAATCATTCGTTCCTTTCATATATTATTGATCTAAATCTGATCAAGCTAGAATATCAACGAGTAGTCCTCTTACAAACAAACTTGTCAATTTCTTTATACATTTACTATGTCTAACATTCAATATGAAAAACAAGAAAATAACCATTCTTTCTATATATTGAAGATCTAAGTCTGATCATGCCAATATATTGTCAGAAATCCACCCTTAAGAGGAAATCTGTCAAGCATCTCTAGCCCTACCTAGAGGATACTCCATTCAATACGATAAACAAGAAAATAACCATTCTTTCTATATATTGAAGATCTAAGTCTGATCATGCCAATATATTATCAGAAATCCACCCTTGCGAGGAAATCTTTCAAGCATCTCTAGCCCTACCTAGAGGATACTACATCACAAACAAACATTAGTTACATTTCAAAGCCAAGAACTACTGAAAAGCACAATGAAATATATGAATAAAATTTCAATTACATGTCATAATAAATAAAATATTTCAATCAATGTTTGATTGACCAAAACTCTGTAAAAATTGCGCAACCTTTTTCATTCTCTTTAGAACTCATCAGCAGATATATGTTCAATTCAAAAATATAATTACTATAAAAAAAATAGGAAAACATTTTCTTGTAAAAAATGACAGGAAATATTTATTTAGTTGACACATATCAAAAATAAAAAAGAATCACTCTTTTTTAGAGCCCCATAGCTCGTGTAGTTTTTAAAAAATAAATATCTTGTATTTCTGCTTACATCATTGTTATAAAATATTATTTTGGGCATTCAGCAGATAACTTTCAAAGAAATCATTCGTTCCTTTCATATATTATTGATCTAAATCTGATCAAGCTAGAATATCAACGAGTAGTCCTCTTACAAACAAACCTGTCAATTTCTTTATACATTTACTATGTCTAACATTCAATATGAAAAACAAGAAAATAACCATTCTTTCTATATATTGAAGATCTAAGTCTGATCATGCCAATATATTGTCAGAAATCCACCCTTAAGAGGAAATCTGTCAAGCATCTCTAGCCCTACCTAGAGGATACTCCATTCAATACGATAAACAAGAAAATAACCATTCTTTCTATATATTGAAGATCTAAGTCTGATCATGCCAATATATTATCAGAAATCCACCCTTGCGAGGAAATCTTTCAAGCATCTCTAGCCCTACCTAGAGGATACTACATCACAAACAAACATTAGTTACATTTCAAAGCCAAGAACTACTGAAAAGCACAATGAAATATATGAATAAAATTTCACTTACATGTCATAATATATTGGCATGATCAGACTTAGATCTTCAATATATAGAAAGAATGGTTATTTTCTTGTTTATCGTATTGAATGGAGTATCCTCTAGGTAGGGCTAGAGATGCTTGACAGATTTCCTCTTAAGGGTGGATTTCTGACAATATATTGGCATGATCAGACTTAGACCTTCAATATATAGAAAGAATGGTTATTTTCTTGTTTTTCATATTGAATGTTAGACATAGTAAATGTATAAAGAAATTGACAAGTTTGTTTGTAAGAGGACTACTCGTTGATATTCTAGCTTGATCAGATTTAGATCAATAATATATGAAAGGAACGAATGATTTCTTTGAAAGTTATCTGCTGAATACCCAAAATAATATTTTATAACAATGATGTAAGCAGAAATACAAGATATTTATTTTTTAAAAACTACACGAGCTATGGGGCTCTAAAAAAGAGTGATTCTTTTTTATTTTTGATATGTGTCAACTAAATAAATATTTCCTGTCATTTTTTACAAGAAAATGTTTTCCTATTTTTTTTATAGTAATTATATTTTTGAATTGAACATATATCTGCTGATGAGTTCTAAAGAGAATGAAAAAGGTTGCGCAATTTTTACAGAGTTTTGGTCAATCAAACATTGATTGAAATATTTTATTTATTATGACATGTAAGTGAAATTTTATTCATATATTTCATTGTGCTTTTCAGTAGTTCTTGGCTTTGAAATGTAACTAATGTTTGTTTGTGATGTAGTATCCTCTAGGTAGGGCTAGAGATGCTTGAAAGATTTCCTCGCAAGGGTGGATTTCTGATAATATATTGGCATGATCAGACTTAGATCTTCAATATATAGAAAGAATGTTTATTTTCTTGTTTATCGTATTGAATGGAGTATCCTCTAGGTAGGGCTAGAGATGCTTGACAGATTTCCTCTTAAGGGTGGATTTCTGACAATATATTGGCATGATCAGACTTAGATCTTCAATATATAGAAAGAATGGTTATTTTCTTGTTTTTCATATTGAATGTTAAACATAGTAAATGTATAAAGAAATTGACAAGTTTGTTTGTAAGAGGACTACTCGTTGATATTCTAGCTTGATCAGATTTAGATCAATAATATATGAAAGGAACGAATGATTTCTTTGAAAGTTATCTGCTGAATACCCAAAATAATATTTTATAACACCGCTGGTATTATTACAAACACACATAGTGCAGGACTAAAGTTAGAAACATGATTGTAAATATTAACGAGTATAATTTGTAGTCGGGCTTGGCCCAGGCGCGGATTTAGGGGGGAGCGAAGGGGGTTTCGCCCTCCCCCCCTGAAGTCCTGAAGAAATAAGAAACGCTTTACTTTCAACTTTAAAGTTGTTTGTTAATTTATAAAATAATAGTATATTGTGTATCAAGGTGTGAAAGCGATACATTCCCGGACGACGATGCAAGCATCGAAGTCTGGGAATGTGCTTTCACACCGAAGTACACATACTATTTTTTCTGAAATCACAATAACTACTATTTTAAACGTATAAAAATCAAAAATATAAACATTTAAAAAAAAAATTCTGAAATCACAATCAATACTATGTTAAACGTATAAAAATCAAAAATATTAACATATTAAAATATATATAAAAAACCGTACGGGAATGTTACTTCCCGGCCTAGGCCGGGAAGTAACATTCCCGTACGGCTTTGTTGATCGTTGCTTGGCAACGGATCTTTTCCGGTCTGTTTTCTGATAGTTTCCTAGCAACGGACTAAAATACTGGAATTGTGCATTTTTCGCTCTAAAATCGCGCCGAAAATGTAGACATTCCCGATCGATTTCAGAAAAAATAACATTCCCGTACGGATTTGTTGATCGTCGCTTGGCAACGGATCTTTTCTGGTCTGTTTTGTGATAGTTTCTTAGCAACGGACTAAAATACTGGAATTGTGCATTTTTCGATCTGAAATCGCGTCGAAAATGTTGCCGATCGATTTCAGAAAAATATACTTTCTATATTCATTTTTTTTTTTAATATGTTTATAATATGTACTAAACTTCAATTTGGCACACCCAAAAAAAAATGCTCTTTTATGTTTTTATATATTCACTATTCTCTCTTTTATGTTTTTATAATAAATAATTCATTCTAAAACAAAATTTATTTAGAAATCTGTAAAATGTGATATTTTATAGTATTTACAAGTAACATTTTGAATACAATTAAAGCGCACCAATGCATGAAACATACACATCCGCGAACGTGATCCATCTGTAGTTGCGGGAAACGTACAAATCCGCAAAGCCTTACCGCAGTCGCAGTGAAAGGGTTAAGCGACGAGCATGTTGGGCACATCAAATTGTAGATATTTTTAAGGCATTTAAAAATGTGTACAGAGTGATTTAAAAAAATTTTTTTTGAAAAAATTGTTAAGAAAGAAAACTTAATTTCCTTGAATATTTCTTTACCTCACCCTGTACATGAACTGCATTAATGTTTTCTTATAAAGGTTTTAATTATCTTCAATTTATGTTATTACGTCATAGTCTAAATTCTTTTTTGGTTTTAGAGGAATAAATTAAAAACACTATTTCCGAATACAGACTGACTTTTTTTAAAAATAACTTTGAAAATAATGTACATAATAATGTTATGCTTTATTTGTAAAAGACATATCACAAACAATATTCAACGTAAGAAAACAGCAACAAGAAACAAAAGAAATAAATATTTTTAAAAACCAACTTATATTAAAATGTATTAAATAGGAAATTGCAAAATTTTTATTTTTTTAAATTTTTTATATTAATAACATAAATTGAAGCTAATTAAAACCTTTGCAAGAAAACATTAACACAGTTCATGTACAGGGTGAGGTAAAAAAATATTCAAAGAAATTAAGTGTCCTTTCTTAACAATTTTTTCAACATTTTTTTTAAATCACTCTGTATGCATGTTTAAAGGCTTTAAAAATGTCTACAGTTTGATGTGCACAACATGGTCATTGCTTCAAAAATAAAAAAGTTACAAGTCTGGGGAGTTTTAAGTGGATTTAAGTATATTACGGTTTAGATATCTTGCACGTTTTCATATCTTTGTACGCGTAATCAAAATCCTCAGTAACATTTGACTCCAAAATTATAAGAAAACGTGTATTTAAAGGATCAGAGTTCACACGCTTCTAACGATAGGAAATATTCCACCATGCTGTCTTATATATATTCAAAATTCTAAAAAAAAATATTAAGCCCAACACAGTTTATTGTATTTAATAGATATTCGCAGTCGGCGACGTCCGACTGTAACTTTATTTTTTTATTAATAGTCTTACTAAAAACACCATATACCATATTTTTAGAGTAAAATTGATATATCATCAAATCTACATAAAGTTGGTTTCAACCTGAGAGACACCCTGTATATTGCAGCCTAGAAATGTGCTTTTTCAAATTTTTTGTGTGCTTAATCAAAAACCTTAGCAACATTTTGCTCTAAAATTAAAATGAAAGCTGTTTCACAGAAAAATGAGAGTTTGCAGTCCACTGGTGATCACCCTGTATGAGGAATATGGCCCAATTTCAACAGGGAGTATTCTACTATGCTGTTTTATATGTATTCCAAATTTGAATTGAAAATTTTAAGTATAATAGAAGTTATCGTGATTGCAATATATATTTCGATATTTGAATTCATTCTGTTATGAAACGGATTTCTGTGTAATTTTTTTTTCTACGATGATAACTAAAAATTTTTGTTCAGTTATAATATATCCGAGGTTCAACCGCGCCCAAAATTTTGTACATCAGATTTCCTCTTTGACGAAGATTACACAGATTTCCTAAAGATTTCTAGATTTCTAGATTTCCTCGAATTTTTTTTTTTAATTTTGAACAGCGGGGAGGAGAAAAAGCAAAAGATTTCAGATTTCCTCCAGATTTACTGGGATTTCCTTAAAATTTCCTCGGACTTCCTAAGATGTCCTGGGATTTCCTAAGATTTCCTCGGATTTCCTTCTGAGTGTACACCACTTCGCGGTTTGTCCCTCGAATATATCTATTTGATTAAATCAATAATATCTTGAACGAGAATACTTTTCTAAACTTATATAAACTTTTTTTATGGCAATTAACCAATTATGTTTTTATTTCCTCTTCAAATGCCATAATGTTGTATTCTGTTACGTCTAATTGGATGAGAAACTATGCTCTCATAGCATGTATTAAGTAATTAACAATGTCACACTGGCAATTATTGTAGAACGAAATGTGATAATATGATACAGCCTACTTGATTGAAACTAATTTACCTCTATCTAAATCTATGAAGATTACAGCCCTCTACAATTGGAATTAAAAAAAACATATTCTTTAAATATTGTACAAATAGCTAAAAATATTTTCTTCAATACTGGTACGCTGTAGCATATGTCAGAGGGTAACAATTTAAAATAAAAATATTTTAAAATAAAGTTTTATAAATCTCTGATTTAGGGTTAAGCAACCCTTCCCCCTACCCCCTTTTTAAGTGGTACGCCTATGACTTTTTTGGTATATTGCATTTCATAGAAAATTTAATTCTACAGCTTTTTTTTCCATCTTGTGTTTTTTTCGTTTAATTGATCATTTTTAAATGAAACTTAGAATACTAAAAACATTGTCATGTGTTTTAAAGGATGACATATTAAGAACTCTAGAAAAATCATTTATTTTATCAGGCACTTCTTAATTTCATTTCTACATGTACCTAGTATGAGTAAAAAACCAATATAAAATTAAAAACAAAACAAAAAAAATAAATTAAAAAAATTCATTATTTTTTTCCAGTTTTCAGCATTTTCCTTTCAAACACATGACAATATTTTTAGTATTCTCAGTTTCATTTAAAAATGATCACTTAAACGAAAAAAACACAAGATGGAAAAAAAATGTAGAATTAAATTTTCTATAAAATATAATATACCAAAAAAGTCATAGGCGTATCACTTAAAAACGGGTAGGCGGGAAGGGTTGTTTAACTCTAAAGCAGCCATTTCTAAAACTTTATTTTAAGATATTTTTACTTTAAACTGTTACCCTCTGACATATGTTACAGCGTACCAATATTGAAAAAAATATCTGTAGCCATTTGTACAATATTTAAAGAATATGTTTTTTTATTTCCAACTTCATAGTGGTGCGATTTTGGATAGAGGTAGGTAAATTAGGTTCAATCAATATTTTTAAGGTGCTGAATCTGTGGTTAAGTGATTGACATACTTTTTAATAACACCCTGTATATAATAGAAGCTAAGGTCTCAAAAAACATGTTGGCATTAGCCACTCACATTCACCCCCGCTCATTATTGAAGGGGGTGAAAAAAAATGTGATTTAGTGTGTGTACAAAAACCAAAAGCCTCAAAAAAGTTTTTTTACTTCATCCACCCCCACATGTTTGTTATTTAATTGCTATTAATAATTAGAAATGTATTACTAAGGTGTAAAAAAATTAGAATTTAAAAAGCTTTTTCCTAGCACAGTTACCCTGAAAATTGTAAAGTCAAAACTAACATATTTTCTCTGGTCGTTCTTTGTCAGTCTTTGTAGAAATGGAAAAATACGCCTAATTAGATATATTAATACTAACCTACTCCACTATATCCTATGCCATCCTAGTATGGGAACATGCTACCACGCATGCCAGTGTATTATCAGCGCAAAGGAAAGCTATTCCTGTAATATCTGGACTAAAATATAGTGGTGGGTGTAAACAACAGTTTATAAACCTAGGAATAATGACTAGTGGAAGTAAGGAGTCGGGATTTTCTCGAGAAAAAGCAAAATCGTGCTAAAGTTATGAAACCTATTCCTCCCCCTGTTTTCGAGAGTGCTGAGCACGAATAACAGGGTGAAAAAAGTTTTTAGTCATGCGCACCCCCTGGAACGGTCAAAAACCTGCTTATTTTTCATATGACAGCTTGGCATCGACTATTTTTGCAGAGATCTTTTGTTTTTTCGTGGGGATGTAACAGATGGTGAAAGGTGATGTCAGGCAGTGTCAGATGTCAGAGTGGAATCTACCCTGTCAGGGGGTGTAAAATTGTTTCTTTTTTTTTCTTGTTAAACACGTTTATCCCACGCTTTCGAGGATGCTTGTGTGATCGAGGTATCCGTATCCACTTCAAATTTTCAGAAGATTAATTAGTTCCTGACTTCTTCTATCCGTTTTAAGGAACATAAATTTCAAATACTTGCGAGGATGAGGATGTAAAATGGACAAATGGTGCGGGAGCTAAGTGGCTTTTTCGGACACTCATCGTTAGAAGCATTTTCTATGCGCTGATTAATTCTATCGAACCTTAATAACGACAAAATAGACTTCTGGCATATTTCAGCCCGTCGAGTTGTCCATGGTTCAAGATATAAAAATCAGTGAAATTATATCATCGTTACAAAGCCAATTTTTTTTGTGTGTACACATTTTATATTTAGAATGAATAAAATAAGATCGTCAGAAAATGTGGGCCATCAGGAGCGCAACCAGAAAGGTCAAAGAGGTAAAAAAACGGAGTTATATCAAGTGATCGTTACAAGCTTTTTTTTAGGCTGAGCTGAGCAGTGAGCATGTTTATTTAAATGTTTTGAACACAGAAAAAAAATCCCAGAAAGAAACTCCCGTCAGTAAGGCTAGCCAGAAAGAAAATGTTTAGGATTTTTTAAGAAAATTGGATTTTTTTTCGCATATTTCATCTCAGAACTCAGAACTCATCGTTACAAGTTCTAGTTCCTTTTTAAAACGTAAATATAAGCTCCTTCAACAATAGAATAGCCTTCCCGTAAAGTTCTTAGTGTCAACAAAAGTACCGTAGGCTCTTAAATATACAGGAATTTAACAATTTCGGCTAACTTGACTCCGTACCGTGCTTCAGATGTATTGTATCATTATTACCTTTCTGGCTGCGCCTTCTGACGGCCCACACTTTCTGGCGATCTTATTTTATTCATTCTAAACATAAAAGGTGTACACACAAAAAAAATGAGCCTTGTAACGATGACATGATTTCACTGATTTTTAAACAGTGTTCGTGGCGCTCCTGACAGAAGGTGCCCCGCCAGAAGTCGATTTTATGAATCGTTATCATCCATTAAACTATAAAAATATCTTAAACTTCATAAAACGATGAGCTGCCGAAAAAGCCACCTAGCTCCCGCTCTAAAATGGTTACTTTGGAACCACTCCCACTCAATATACAAATTAGAAAATAAAAAAAATCAATTTTTCACCACCTGGGGCGGTTGCGGTCTTCTACCTGATATCACCTTTTACCATCTGTTATATCCCCATGAAAAAAAAAAAGAATCCCTGCAAAAATAGTCGATGCCAAGCTGTCATATGAGAAATAAGCAAAAGGAGTGGTTTTTGGCCGTTTCAGGGGGTGCGCATGACTAAAAACTTTTTCACCCTGTTATTCGTGTTCAGTACCCTCTAAAATGAGGGGAGGAATAGGTTTCATAACTTTAGCACGGTTTTGCATACTTTCCGACTTCTTACTTCCACTAGATCGTGCCACGAACGTATATACGTCACTGTCTTATATATATAAAAACAATGAACCTTCTTTTAACATCAGAAGTCAAGTTCATCATTACAATACCAGGAATAAAGATGATTTAAACAAAAAATTTCTTACGGCTGACCAAAACTAGGGATGGCACAGGCTACGTGGGTGTATAATTATTCAATAAATTGCCTCCCGACCTCAGGTCAAATACAAAATAAAAAATCTCTTACTCGAACATGCATTTTATAGTATCACAAAATTCCTAAATAGTAAATTGGACAGTCACTTTCAGTGGGTTTTGTAGTGGTTCACCTAATTTTTATTATTTATATTACATTACCCTTCAATGTGTTTAACCCATTGTCCATGTTCTCGATCACACTGCGTAAATTTTCCTAAAATTATACTCTTTTTTAAACTGTTTGTATATCTGTGACTTGCATACTTTTATATATTTTTATACATTTTATGTCATTTACTTTAAATCGTTCTTATTACAATTATGTTGACCTGCATAAACACTTTGTGCATTTTAACACCAAATAAAATCTATCTATCTATCGATCTAAAGTTTAAAGTTTTCAAATTTACAGTTATTCAATAATTTATTAATGTAAAACTAATGAATGCGATTTTTCTTCGCAACTAATTAACTGAATACTAACTACATCATTTACCTTATATGAGTATATGATACCGATATAGAAAATAATTGTGGTAGTTATAGTTTTATTTGGAGTTACTTTTAAAACGGGATGGAATTAGTTGTTCTCCATCAGGTATGGAATAATCAGGATCGAATCAGAGCAGACCAGACTGAGCCTAACAAGACTTTTGATGATTTCTGTCAACAAAAAGCCATCAATTAAGAATGACTATTTTGGATCGGACAAGAAGCGCGTTCTATATTATAATGTTAACGAGCTTCTCAGGGACGGACTATCTTCTTTAGATTATACACTGGTGGTGGAATGATGAATTTTCAATTTATTCATCTATTTATTTAGCATTACGATACCCAACAATGCCCAATTACTAAAGTAAGATACAAAGAAGCGTTAATTATGCATCTATTCACAAAACTTATAGTCTAAGAAAAATTGCTAATTAGTACAACAAATTTTGTTTTTCTACCACTTAATTTAACATTCTATTTAACCTATTCAGATTTAACTTCCTAGTCCAGAAATTTTAGTTTTTGACCCGGAATTAATTATCGTAAAGCTGAAAATTTGCAGGATTGTAGTTTTGGTCCAGGACAACACGTACCAAAAAGTCCCCTACTCTACACCGCCAGCTTCTCTGTTTTTGCAGAGCAACAAGGGCCTAAGTCACAGAAATTGCAGCAGAAAGGTTGTTACTGGTCCAATCTGGATCGAAATGATCATAAAAGCTTCGAAGAAGCATATCCGTTTGTGTTTCAGATGTTCCATGCATATTTTGTTCATAATTTTCCTTTCTAGTGCTATCAAAATTTAAAAAATTCTGAAATGGCCCCATAGCGGATAAATGAATACTCGAAGGAGAAAACGTACCTGAATAAACATTTCTCTTTATACTTTGGGCTTTCTATTGGTATATCTTCCTTCTCTGTAGTGTCATCCGTTAAGGAGCTGCGCCACAGTTAAGTGCGTTCATTGTTGCGTCGATCACGTCCAATATAAACAATCAAGCAGGCGCACGGCGAGTTATGCCTTCGTAGTTCAATAGCTGTGTCAACTCTGTACAGAATGGGGAAGCAGAAGGAATGGAAGCTCCTGAAGAAGAAACCTGAGCTACAGGAATGCTGAGGGCTGTGGCTGCCGCTGGGGAAAGTTTTATCGTAGCACTATATGAAGCCAGTGAGCAGGAGAGCTTGGACCAGCTACGAGTAGTCCGATACAACCAAAGTGTGGCGAAGCAGTCGGTGACAGCCTCCTTTGATTTGGCAAGCTTCCTGCCAACAAGTTCCGCGCATACTTCCAGGTGAGGGCGTTAGGGAGAATAGTGTGAGGATTTATTCTCTCGAAAAGCTTGCAGCACTTAACTAATGTGCATGTGCGTTATTGCAGGTTTAGCAATGGTTAGACGTCAAACTCAACCCGGAGGACTGGGGTGGAAATCAAGACTCCAGGGCCTGATTCCGGTTCCTACCATAAGGCAGTCAGCTCCTGATAGCCTGCTACGGTTAAAATTGCCTGCAAGATGGACTGTGGTGCCTGATGCGAGTGCAGGAACTCTGGTCTGAACTTCAGGAGCTGTAAAGGATCCAACTGCACAAACAGACAGTCAGTGGATATGGATGATGATCCGGATGATCCTTCTTCCCAGTAAATCAATAATGTCAATTGTCTTGCCGAATAAAGTCATTTTCTGATTCTGACAAGTTCAATTTCATCCAATAAATCTTATAAAACACCAACAATATATAAACAGGCTTTCGCAACAAGTCTTATCAGCGCAGCCAGGGCAGTTCCACCGGGTGCATAAAGGGAGCGGCCGCGGCGCGGCAACACTCGGAGTGGCGTAGCCCCGTAACGGGTGCGCTACAGAAAAGGAAGACATACCGATGGAAAGCCCAAAGTATGCAGAGAAATGTTTATTCGTTTTCCATTCAGAGTCTTCATTTCTCCTCAAAGGCGCCATTTCGGATTTTTTTTCAATTTTTGAAATTTTGACAGCACTAGAACGGAAAATTATGAACAAAATATGCATGAAATATCTAAAATACGAACGAACATACTTCTTCAAAACTAGAATTCTGCAAACTTTAAACTTTACAATAATTAATTCCGGGTGGAAGCGATGTATTGACTAAAACTCGCTATTCGTATATTAGCGATAAACTTTTTTAAAGCACAATTGAAAAACATGATTTGTTTTGATAAAAGAGAGGGAAAAATTAGAAAAATTATTATTAAAAACGTAGGTACTGAGCCATTTAGTAAATATTGTTGAGGAAGATGTGGTTTTGGTTCAAAATTTCAATAATTTAAACCAATCGCAGCTTCTTCCGAAAATTGGAACAATATTTCAAATGATGTTGTAAACTGCTTGTAAACTGTTTGTCTACACGACAGATATTAGGCAAACCCCAAATCCAGAGTCTAGGTTGTCCAGAAGTTAGTTGCACATTTGAAAAAAACGCAGGCAACATTTATTACCCGCCGACATTGCCAGTAACGGAGCTGAGGATCGAATACAGTACACAGTGCAACCAAGCGTGCTCGCCACACAACACGCTTTAGCCAGCTCGCTACAATCAGTCACATATTTCCTTTACATATGAAAACAGATTTCTTGTAGCAGTTACATTACCCGAAATATCAATAATATTGTTAACGCTATAATTGGATGAATGAATGAATATTGGTTTCTGACAAAAGAGAAAATGTCAAAAAAACTCTCTTTCTGCCACATATCAATAGCCAAGAATAAACAGAAAACACTCAAATCGTCTGAAAATACGGATACTGGATATAAAGGTCGAGACTACTAAATAATAATATCATGATAGCTGCCCGAACGTTGAATCTCCCCTCACAAAATTAATTATCTAAGAGGATTTCTACAAACAGTTATACAACATGTAATAAAAAATTCATATACTGAAACTTCCAACATTTCTGAACCATCTTCTGATTATTCAAAACGTTTTGACAGACGATTTGTAACCTATGCATTATTCTAGTTGGCTTTCTTTTACTGTATGGTACATCTAGCAGCACTACGTCATATTGTGGTTGAGTACTAAACGTACAGTCTCCTCAAAGCTCTTCCACAGCAGCTACTTAGTAACATCAGCCCAACGCTTTATAGAGCATCCCCTTTGCCACTTACCATCTGGTTATTCCTGAATCTTTAAATTTTAAACAAGTTTCTGGTAAAATATATAAAAAATTATAATTCTGAGGAGATTAATAGTTTTGTAAATATAGAAAATTTCTGAAGCACTTCGAACATACAGAAGTATCACATACACATTTAATGAAAAACAGATAACCACATTCAATTTTATGCACGATTCGTCGTCAAAATCGTCTAGATATTTTTTATAAATACATGTACAATAAATTATGTGTCGTAGTCTTTTGATGAAATACGTCATTTCGTGAAAAGCCTAGTACATGAACTGCCGGCATATCGTGTAAATTCTTGAGGTTGCACAATCTGTCCAGGCATTTTGTGGAACCCCGTCGTCGTCTCGGCACTTGATGTTTAAAGTCATTCTACACGATCTGCCGCAAATTAGATGTTGACTGTTCATGAAGTGACATACCCGGCAGATTGTGTTGTGTTGTGTATTTGAGGTTGAACTCAACCTCAAATACAACCAACTGGTTGCCATTTCGGAAATTAAGAGTAAAAAAGACTTGCTCAGTGATCATTACAAAGAGAAAGAGATGGAGATTTAGTTAATTTTGAGGTTAGGTTCAGATTTATTTGGTACGTTTCGTGTTTTAGATTGCTAACGAAATTAGGAATTACGAATATAACAACTTAACCTAACCTCAAAATTAATTAAATATTTTTCCTCGTTTAATTTTCTGATGGTATACGGTTTTTCTTTCGGCTTTGCTTCATAGTACTCTTTGTAATGATCATTGAACAAGTCTTTATCACTCTTACTTTCCATAATAAACAAAATCAAATAGACAGCAAGTAATAATTTGCGGTAGATTGTGTAGAATGACTTTAAACGTCAAGTACCAAGATGGCCACGGCCTTTCACAAAATGCCTAGACAGATTGTGCAACCTCAAGAATTGTATGATGTGCGGGCAGTTCATGTACTACCTAGGCTTTTCACGAAATGTCCGATGTCATCAAACGACTGCGACATATGCATCCATTTTAATATTAGTATCCAATAACATCTATTAAAGGTAATTGTACAGACAAATTGTTTATCATGTATAGTTGCAAAAATATACAGCTCAATGGCTGTAATATGGTCCTATCGCCAACCAAATGGCTACAGCTAAAAGGTTTTAGCGGAATTTTCAAAGCAAGAAAATGTTATTCTACTTTGACTGTTACACCGCTGTCGCAACCTTATTGTAAGGTTTCCGTGGTAGCTGTTATAATTAAATAACTGCCAGTTGTTGCTGCCACAATGTTGGTGCACCTTTATTACCAGCTTCTTGTGCTACTTGAGAGGGCTGTGTTCTGTCACAAATTCTCCTTAGTTATGTGACGTTTGCTGTAAAACTATCGTGGTAGAGTAGCTATAGACGGAAGTAAGATTTGTTAACTTAAGATTTATAGATATCTTAGTTGCAAAAAGCGAGGATGAGTTCACACCTGTTAGTTGATCTTTTAACAATAAGCTTGGATTACGATTTAAGTGTAAAATATAACAAAACGAAAATTGTAGACCGAGCAAATGAAAACCACCTCGACACGTTAAGGATATGTGCTAACTCCCTAGTTTTCTTTGTGCCTCTGAGGCATGGGCTATTAGGATTCAGTATTTATGCTTCGAGAAGTGAGTCTGGAGACATTAGTTACAAATTTCCTGAGCAGCTCATCGCGCCAAAAGCTCGATTCTCAAGAAATATGTGCCCCAAAGCGACTCTCCAACATCGTATTCTCCTGAATTCTCTTCCTGACCACATCATATGGATAGAAAATAAGATAGATCAGGGAAAACCAGATGGTAAGACACAAAGAGGGCGTCCTCCAAAACATTGGGATGACTGTTATAAAATATTATTTTGGGTATTCAGCAGATAACCTTCAAAGAAACCATTCGTTCCAAAAAACATAAAAGAACCAAAAATCAGAACTTTGAAAAAATTTTCAAAAGAAAAAACAAAAAGAGGCTATTTTTGGTTTTTCGCTTTAGTTGACATTTCCCGAATTATCGAGGTGGTAAAGTGGAAATTCACAATCAGCACCCCGAAGAACATAAAAGAACCAAAAATCAGAACTTCTCCAAAACTTTCCAGGTAAATACAACCAAATGATTAGACTAATTCTCATAAACTCATTGTATATAATTTGTAATTATCTTACTCTTTATTGGGCATTTTTCAACTTCTGCAAAAATATTAAAAAAAATAATGGAAGAAATATCTGCGTTATTCGTCGCAGTAGATAATGAGTGGTTCATAGTTATAAGGTATACATTGAATCCAAAGGGAACATTTTGATGCTCTCTCAATTTTTAAACTGTGTTTATATATTTGCTTTTACCTCAGAAAGTAAGATATTTTTTATGTACGTAAGAATTTTCGACAAATTAATTAATTCTCAATTTTTAAAATCATTTGTAATTATGGTATATATCTGACGGAGCATAATTTGGCGTGACAAATTTCAGCAAAACATTTCTATATTTTTCCGTACATTCTTCTTCTTAATCACAATATTTTGATATACGCTTTGTGAATCATGTCGGCCTCCCTTGCTATATACCACGTCCGACAGTGTCACACCATCTGTCGGGGTTACCTGTTAGGCGCCGACCTCCTATAGAAAGAATTGTTATTTTCTTGTTTTTTCCTATTGAATGTTAGATATAATAAGTGTATGAGAGAAGTTGACAAGTCGGTTCGTAAGGGGACTTCCTGTTGATATTCTATCTTGGTCAGATTTAGATCAATGGTATATGAAAGGAATGTTTTGATTACGAATTTGTACTTTGCCAACTCGACGATTTTCGGGAAATATAAAAAAAATCGCAAAAAACACAAGAAAGTTTTTTTTTTAATTTTTTTCTTATGATATGAAAACTTATGTACTTTTCGAGAAAAATTAGTACCTACAATAATAAAATACAGAGAGTAAGTAGAGAACATCTATTAATAATTTTATGTGTAGCAATATAATATACTAGAGAAATATTTACTATGTAATAATTAAACAGATTATTAGAATCGTCTTGGTCGCAGAAGGTCCGGGCTGTCCAATGTCCTTGTTCTCTTCATCCAAAGAATTTGGTTCTCCTAGAAAAGACGTAAGCAAATGTAATGCTAGGTCAACCTGACTGTATCAAAGCTAACGTATAAAACCATGGCTATTGGAATATTAAAGTTGGTATGTATAGTTGTGGTTGTGTCCGCAAATTAAATATAACAATAAAAAAAAACCGCTGCCCAAGGAATCACTACTTCCACATCCAGATTTTCTATCCGAGTCACTCACAACGAAAAAAATCTATATGTGGAAATAATTGTTTATGGACTTTAATAATATAATATTTGAAATCCTCTACCCCAAAAACTCATAAAACGATACCCCATAAAACGATACCCCACATCGGTAGTGGGGTGGGGGTGGTGATAGGGGGTGGTAGCGGGGGTGGATGAAGTAAAAAAATATTTTGAGGTTTCTGGTTCTTGTACACACACTAAATCACAACTTTTTTTCATCACCTTTAATAATAGGGTGGGGGTGGTAATAGGCTAATGCCAAAATTTTTATCGATACTTTGGCTTCTCTTGTATATACTAAATACCAATTTTATGGACTCTTACCCGCTTGATTTACCTATTTACCCCAAATTTACCCCAATTTACCCCCCAACCCTTCGACGGAACAAGATGAAAATATAATCTAGTTTTAGATCTCGTTAAAGTACATCTGTATACCAACTTTCAAATCGATATCTCAAACGGTTCTAGAGTAAACGTGCGCACAAAAAAAGTTACAGACCGACAGACACAGAATTTTTTTTTTCGCTCAAATTTAAAATCTCGACGTTTCATGACATTCTAAGCCTATTTGAACAATAAAAATTTTTAAAAATTTTTTTTGTCGTTACCATACTTCCACTGGATGTGGAAGTAATAACTTCTCACCTTCACATTGTTTCGCCTGAAGTTCTCGGCCCTGTTCTTGAATTTCTTGGATGTCAGAATTGTACACATCTTTATCCTCGTCCACACCAGCCTATCATCTACCTAGAAAAGAAGAATATATGTAAAACAGTTTTGTTAATTCAATGTAATTCTATCAAAGTATGACTAAGGTATAAATCAATCGGAAGTAGGATATTGAAGAATGCAAAGTTGCACATGCTGTCGCGCCGCAGCTTCAGTAAGGGATAGTGAAGCAATGTATGCTGTGATCTTGTATGCAGACGTTATATAGTGCCTGTACCTCCTTTGTCCAATGAAGCTACCTTTTTATCACCGAACTCGTACAATGCAATAAGGAAACGTTTACCCGCACCGGCAACTGCCTCTTGATTAGCCTTACTTTACTTCCATCTTCTAATGCACTATCACAAACAAAACACACCCGAAAAACATAAAAGAACAATAAATCAGAACTTCTCCAAAACTTTCGAGGTAGAACCGATATCGACCACTAAATGATTAGACTAATTATGAGTTTAATTGCAAACATGATTATTCTAATTTCTGAACTAATACACTGTACAAGCAAGACTAAACCGACACTGTATCAATATATTTTCTGCAAGCTATATCAAATCAGGTACGGCATGTCGTTATTACATCACACATTAATATTCCTAGTACTGCATTTTTCAAAAGTATCTAAAGCTGTTTGTCTTGCTATAAGTGATATCTATAATGAGCGGTAAAAGATAGAAGCCTTTTCACATAATCCGTTCCTGTCCATGTTTTATCATATAGTTCAAAATCAATAATGCATGACTCGATTAATTATTTATGATCGATCGTTCATTATCTTACTCATTTTATTATGTTAAATAAAATAACAACTACGACTAAGCTTGCACTCTGATGGATCAGGTGCTTTTCCTGTCCCGTGTTAACATCATTTTCTAGAAAACTTATTATATTTTATGATATCCTGCCTGACAATCGACGAATCTAATTTAAATATCTAATTTGCTATTTATTATTCGTTTTATTAAATTTTTATTAGTTTATTTGCTGTGGTTAAAGGCAGAGATCCGATGACAGGCAGTGGTTTTACAAATATAAGGTCAGCACTATATTAGATCAAAACAATGGATTCTTCAAGAAATTATTTTTATCTATGTATAATTCTGTTTTTTCTTCTTGTAGATATCTTTTAAAACGTACAATCTTCACTTATCAGTTTCAAAGTGAATAATCTCCAAACTTTTTGCACCATGGAGACCAAACCTGTAATTTTTCTTTGAGTTTTTTAATTGAGAGGCGTTCGCCATTACTATCTGAAGTTTTTAATTTTATTTTTATTCAGAATTATGTTCTTCTGATTCTCTTTTGATTCTCATATATACATTCAAAAAACAGTACTATTATTAATTTTACAAAGATGGAAAGTAACTTAACCACCACGCTGGGTGTGTGCTCTATTTTCTCTCAGCGCGCCAGGACTCAGTTGATAAAAGTCATTTTTAATTGTTTAATTCTGCTAGGAATCGATTTTGACTATAGCTTTTTGAAGCGAGAAGATTCTACTCTAAAAAGCTACCATTTTTAGATTGATTATTTTTATTGAAAATTTCCATATACAGTGTGTTCGATTTAATACTGTAACACCCAGTTAATGTGGAACTCGTTGTCCGATTTTAAGATCTTTTTTGACATAGTCAAGAACCGTAAACGCCAAGGCCAGATGAAGCAAATCTGTCGGCACGGTGTCGCCATTACTATGACGTAGCCGCAAGCCCTATTCCAGCGCGCTACCGTTTACAACGCATTGTGTGGAGCATATTATTTTAATAATATTAACGTACACGCAAAATTTATTGAAATAGTTGAGGTATACAACAGTATTCTTTGTATATTGATCCTTGATTCACAAAGAAATCTGATAAAAAATTATCTTATCTACAGTGGATTCTGATTCAATTCACAGAAAAAACTGATGAAAATTATCTAAACAAAATATTAAATTATGAAAAATATGTATTACAAAAATTAACATCCAGAATAGCGTATAGCAAAACATCTCGGAAAAGTAAGTACACATATAATACAAAAAAAACAGAAAAATCTGATCAAAATTATCTAAACAAAATATTAAATTATGAAAAATATGTATTATAGTATAACAAAACATCTCGGAAAGGTAGGTACACATATAATAAAAGAAACATATTTTTATCTAGTAATTAATTTTGCAAGTCTCGTTCATAGTCGGTCTTCATAAAATGAACCGAACAAATCCTATTTATATATGAATTAAGTTTATCCTGCCTTTTGCACCTTTTTATCCATTCACCTCTTGTTTTGGGCAACAGATCTTTGAGTTTTGGAAAAACGTGAAAAATAATATTTTGAACCGTAGATTTCTTTGTACAACACGTGTTTTTACAGTCATACACTGCACATCTTGTTCCCGCCATTTTTCTTCACTTCTATCTGAATAATATGTAAATCTAATACGTGAACTATTAAAGCTTCTTTTACCTTCTATAATATAATATGCAAAATCACCATAGAACACTAGTAATAATAATAATAATAATAATAATAATAATTGTCTTTTAAATCCTATAAAGGTCCAAAATAGTGCAAGCAATAGTATGTCCCTGTTTCTGCACAAAATTTCACTAATCAAGAATGTTTTTAAAACAAGAAACGTATAAAACACACACGGAGATGTACATATGAAATTTACAAAGAAAAACCAGTAAATAAGTAGACAAATCTTAATAATCACACAACTAAACACAGAGAGACAATGCCGTCAGAAACGTAAACAACAGATTTAGGTCTCGCCGTGACGTCACAGCTTTGCAAGCAAGTGGCAAACATTGCAGCATAGCCAACTGGCTATCCTCCCTCTGTTTAGGGTTCTTGGGACATAGTACTTGATGAGCCATTTAAGTATTGAAACATTTGTAATTTTCATATTTTGAAGACCTGCTAAGGTCCCATAAATGGATCGAAATTTTCAGATCAGGCAATTTATTATCGACAGGCGTATTCGATTCGCAGCTGTTTCAAATACCTCTATACAAAATTTTAGCGCGATACGAGTATTTCTTATACAATGGGCAAATTTTAAAATTTCGACTGGCCCTGTATAGAAGTCTGTTATGAAGTAACAAAACAAATGTTGAAAAACTGTTATTTCTAATAACCACATCAAATAATTCCACAACCAACACTACTAAAAATGAATAAATACTAGATAAACAAACGACTGGAGGAGAGGACCTAGCACCTTTCTTATAGAAATGAGGTTTCAGTGATTTTTTTTGAAATTCAGGGAAAATGTTTGCCATGTCATGCTAATCGAAAGTCTTAATGGGCATAACTCTCAGAAATGCGGTTTTCGTGGTGTAATTGACGTCCAAAGGTGACTATTTGCGACTAAAGTATGTATCTCATTTATAGGTCTATAGCAATTTTCTTATAGCTGTTTTTACTTTAAATAGACTACTTTTAAGCGGTGTTTCCATTTGTGCAACTGCGCATGCATAATGTCTGCATGCACCGGTTACATGGTAGAGACAAGTATGCGGAGGAAGAGGTGTATGCTTAAAATAAGTGCGCGAGTGGCCTGCGCATATATGCGCAAGTCTCCCGATCTAGGACCGGGAGACATATGTGGCTGTTTGCCTCTATTCTAATTTAGAACCAGTACACGGGGGTAGGTCCGTATTTTCTTTTAGTTTTGTGTGAATTTTTTGTTCATTTATACATCGATGGAATGGTCAAATGAAGAGTTTATTGAATTTGTAGAAGAGTACAGAAACTTTCTATCATATTCAAAGTTTCTGTTCTTTTTTGAAGGTAAGTGCTTACCTAACATGAAAACTTTTTTCGAATATTTCTGGCTCGTTCGCGATCTTTAGCAATAATTACAATGGCTGCAGCAATTGCAACAGATACCTCTCACACTACATTCCATGATTGAATCGCACCAAAGAGTACGCAGACATGGACAAAAGGTACACACAAGACGCAAATTGCATGAACACAAGCATGCGTATTCTTTATGGCCGTGTAGACTAGGTGTGCGAGGTGTGCACAGAACACCTTCGTCTATTTTTGGGGCGCCATTTTTGAGATTCCTCTCCTCGCTCATCAGTATTTATTTTGGTGGAAAATTTTTTTTGAGATTAGCTCATCAATTTTGAAGTACGATGTGGCATTTTAGAATTTGGTGGAATTTTTTTTTGAGATTTCTCTCCCTCCGCGCTCATCAATTTTGAAGTATGAGGCGGCATTTTAGAATTTGGTGGGAATTTCTTTTTTAAGATTTCTCCCTCCCGCTCATCAATTTTGAAGTAGAAAGCGGCATTTTAGATTTTGCACACCGGCGGCCAAATCTCTAAAAACGGCCCTGGTATTCTTACCTCTCTGCATGCATAGAGGCATGCGTGGAGGTACAAATGGAAGCGCCACTTTATGTATTAGATGTTTCTTAACCTCAGCAAATAGTGAAATGAACACAGTTGTATGTGCAAAAATGAATTTTGAGATATCCGTATAGGCTTTTCTGTATAGAACATACTAGTGCAATCAACACAATATAGCAATTATATAGTCAAAAACTTGCAGTGTGTATGTGTGGAGGATGCGTGCGTGCGTTTTTGTGTATATATGCGCGTGTGTGTATGTGAAGTGTTAGGAGGGGAGTTTGATAAATACCTTTATGTAAAATGCATGTTTTTCATTAATACCGCCCGTCTTAGCGTTACCAAATGTGCACCACAAGGAGGCATCGGATCGGATTTGCACATATGTGGCCCTGAAAAGGGCCGAATGTTGGAGTCTAACAATTTTTTTTGTGTATTTATGAAAATGTTTTGTACCGCTTTGTGGTGCACATTGGCTACGACGGGCGGTATTAATGAACATACATCTTACGTAAAGGTACTTATCAAACTCCCCTCCTAAAACAGCACACACGCACCCACACATACTGCTGCGTGCATAGGTATTTTTGACTTTTTATTGCTAGATTGTGCTGATTGCACTAGTAAGTTCCATACATAAAAACCTGTACGGATACCTCAAAATACATTTTGGTACGTACAACTATGTTCATTTCACTATTTACTGATGTTGAGAAACATCAAGTGCTTACAAGTAGTCTATTTAAACTAAAAAAACTATAAGAAAATTGCTATAGACCTATACTGCCCTGCTATGACAAGAAGTCGTATCTGACAAAATGTAATTTTAGAGAAATCAACTATTTTCTGAATTATGTTATGCCATCTACATTTCATAATTCATGATTTTCTTTTTTGGCAAATAAATATGTGTCCCTTTTATCAGTGTAACCATATAAAAAAACATTGTATATGTGTTAAGTTACGACAAATAAATCTGGTAATGATCGGATATGATTTTTGAGCTTAGTGAATAGGTCTATTTTGTAGATACGCCACATATTCCTTATGCATATACACTAGTTTTGCTTTAGATACGACTTCTACATTTTGTACAGTGGTGAGGATCACGAATACGGTGCAAATGCAATTAAAATCTCAAAAATTAATTTTTTGCAGTTACGACTTCTTGTCTTAGCAGGGCAGTATAAATGAGGTATATACCTTAGTCGCAAATAGTCACCTTTGGACGTCAATAGGGTTTTCCCAGAAAAAAAATTATTGCTGAAGTACCTACTTAATTCACGTAAAAAAATGGTTTATGGCATATTTGTTATTTTTTAATTTTACTAATAGTAACAAAGAAAAACTTGAAGTTTGAAAAATATTGAGTTCATTTTATACAGCCATAAATTAGCGCATTGTGACGTCAACGCCCTGGAATCCAATAAAAAATCGGTTACATTGCTGCATAAGATAGCCGTGAAAAATATAAAATATAACCTCTATTTATTGACAGCACTTTTTAATTATTATGAGTTGCAATGGATTATCAAAATGCCTAAAAAAGTTTGTTTTGTACCTTTGTGTAATATAGGCCTTTTCATCATAGAAGCGCGCATGTGCTGCCGCTATGTTTGTTTGCGGGAACTATGAAATGTTCGGACACTTGATTGTCAAAATGGCTGGACCGGTATCATTTTTTTACATTAATTTAAACGAAAGTGTGATTGACGGTGCAAAATTAATACACAACATTGTGGAAGAACACACTTGCGCTCAATTAAGGCGCTGGCTCAAGTATTCTGGCCGTAAAATGACTGGAAGCAAGAATAAAGAACTGGTTGCAAGGTTAGAATTCAACTATTAACTTATCAATTTATATACAAGTGCATTAAAAGAAGACAAATGTGTTTAGTCTACAATATGCTTAATAACATTCTTCGTGCAGTAATTGATAATGCAGTAAAAATATTTTCTGTTTTTTTTACGAAAATGTATATGGCACTACCTATTTTCAGAAAATTGGTAACAGATTCATCATTATTTGGTTAAAGAACATAATGTTTATGTCAAATCCAATATTGACATGCGAAAACTGTCCGAACAAACATGGCGGAACTCGACGATTTTTAAACAAATAATGATGAATCTGTTACCAATTTTTTGAAAATAGGTAGTGCCATATCGTATAGTTTACCCATTTGAAAAAATTGGAAAAAAAGGAGCCAGCTTTATCCACAGAAGGATCGACAAAAAACCTCATTTTCAATTGCATTTTTGCATTTGCATTTGCATTTTTCAAAAAATTATACCGGTCCAGCCATTTTGACAATCGAGTGTTCGAACATTTCATAGTTCCCGCAAACAAACATAGCTGCAGCACATGCGCGCGCTTATGATGAAAAGGCCTATACTAGTGAAAATGCTCCATCAATATTATTTTTGACAGTACCACTTACTATTGAAAGACGAAAAAAGTAGCTGCTGTAAAATCTAAACAAATATTTCATCTGGGAAAAGGTTTGTTATAAAAAAATTATTGATCATTTCAAAGTTTACTTTAGGTAAATTATTATCAGCGGCACCTTTAACTCTTCCACTTTACTCATTTTGATCGTAGAATTAATAGAACATAAACCAAAAACTGATAAAATGATATTTTCACTCCAAGCAATCCAAACATCAAAATATAAATCATTTTAGGTTAGTCATCTGTCATCTGATGTGTACTGTCATTAGAGAAGCGGGTGAAGGTTAAACCTAAACTACAAAATATCAATGTCCGACGCTTTTACGAATTATTTGAACTTGTGTGGCATTTATCTGGATTCTGATTGGCCAGTATTTACAAGTCCACTGCTTTAGACCAATCACAGTACAAGCAATAAAAGAGGAAATTCTGAGGAGATTTAGGACCGGTTTATCAGTGAGCGGTTAAGCACTTTATCATACAGCTAAATTAACTAGCAGTTGAGAATGTGCTTCTATTAAACAGTTCAATATTGCTACTTCACATTCTAAACTTCTAGTTAATTTAGCTGTAGGATAAAGTGCTTAACCGCGCATTGATAAACCGGTCCTTAGAGGAAAGCTTAACACACAGTTAGAACCTATTTTATATCCATAATCTCATTGGTTTTCCGGCTAGATACGTAATTATCGCGCGTAAAAATGTCGGTTTTAAAAAGCCCTGAAATTATCAGCAAGTTGTTTTAATGATATTTTCTTAGAAGTAATTCTTATTAGAAAAGTAAATTGTTGTAAATCAATAGAATGTTTTATTATATCAATTTCACAACATAAAATGTTAAAATAAAATTAGTGGGAAAACCATGAAAATCGCTGTGATCATTGAAAATTTTGATCAGCATGACATGACCTACATTTTCCCTGAATTTCAAAAAAGTTCACCGAAACCCCATTTCTATAAGAGAGGTGCGGGGTCCTTTCATAAAATGGAAGTCGGTTTACAAACGGGTGAAATAACATAAAAATTTAAGAAAGTACCTATTTCAAATTTTTGTGAATTCAATTTAACTCCCTTCACACTTATGAATTTTTCATAACGCTATTTCAGATTTTGGCGGGTCCTCATTAATTGTTGTTGTGTTATTTCCCTGCAATTTTGTTCAATCCTCAATCCTTTCTTAATTGCTTAATTCGTTAACATTTTGTGGCTTCGTACAGTAAACGTATTGAGGTCCTCTATCATTCCACGCCAACTGGTCCGTCCTCAATGTAACACTTTGGGTTTGCCCCATAATTTCATAATTTAGTATCGGTATAATTTAAACTGGATGATACTACATCTTTTATTTTTTACTTTTTTCAGGTGACAAACCTCACTCCTGCGACCTGTGTAACAAAAAATTTGCCCTGGCTTGCAACTTGAGGGCTCACATGAAAACCCATGAAGGTACGTACCTATAAGAACAAAATTTATCCATATTTATTTATTTATTTATTTATTAAAAAATACACTGCCCAACAGAGCAGTTCAATTACAGGGCAAGAGATAATAAGTACATGCAAATATATAAAGAAATGTAATAACATAAAAATGTTAAATAAACATATAAAAACAATGACAAAAAAATAAAGTAAATCAATTTTTTTTTAAATGTATGCATTTAATCGCTTTATCTCAGCTACATTGCAGTGGAAGATATCAAACTGGTCTTGCAGATTATTATAGTTCTCACATATTTTGTACAATGACGAGAATTTCTATACGTTAATTCTGGGGGTCGGCAGATACTAGAATAAAGTTTTGCATAGAACCTGGTATCGAAAACGCCATGGCAGGTTAAGATAAGTGTCCGTGCCTTTGTAACCTTTTTGCGTGTGGTTCCTTCCAGTGATGTATCTTTGCGTAAGATACTACCACAAAAAGTTTTGACCTCAAAAACTTCATATCTGGGAAAAAATTTTTTTTGAAAATCCAAAAAATTTTTTTTTTCCTAATCAAGTGAACTAATTTGTTTGTATTTTACATAGATTGTAAATATACTCAAGACAATTTATTACTGATATTTTCATGAAATCTTTTCATGAAGAAAACAAAAATTGATGCTTCTGAATTTTTCGAAAAATGTATATACCTACCCAAACAGCACGTCCAATTGTAATTACGTCTCTACAAGATATACACATGAGAAACAAAATATGTTAAGGTGGATCTAATTGTTAAACTAGTACTGACGTACACATATGAGATACACTTATGTTTATATTGACAGAATTATGTGATACAATGTTTAATAATTGTATACCGTATGCACTCAAGATTCTAAACATTTTTATATAACGTAAAGAAGGATCCTTAGAATGTTGAAATTTGACGTCCGTAGAAGATTCCTACAAGGTTTACGTCATATGTATGTCTGATGCTTTATATAATACTTGTGCCTACTGCATACACCACATAAAAGTGCGATATATACACATGATACAAATAACTATATATACACTTTTAGTTGTGGCTTGTCGTGTCTACTACTATTCGAGCATGGAAGAGTGTGCGCGCGCAAAGCGTCAGCGTGAGCATACGGGCCTTGTGTATCTCATGTATCCTCTTTCCTCTATAAGAGTGGTTATAGCCACACATATAGCAGGCATTTTTGTTTTTTAACAATATCCAAAATAATTTATATTCAAAAGAGTTTGCAAAGATTCGGCAGTTTTAAAGATATCGAGTTCTTTTAATAATAAAATTAGATTAAAATGCATTAAAAAGCAAAATCTAGCCGTTGCGTGTTCTACTATAAAGTCTTTAAGCAGATATTCCAACAGAAGTCAGTGGTTGAGTGAGTTAAACATTAAATGGCGAGTCAAGAGGTACGCGGTTCGATCCGTGCTCACTCTGTCTTTTTTTTTTTTGTTAAAATAATTGCAAAAAAACTTTTAGTTGTTTTTTTCAACGTAATAATTGCTTATAAAACCGATGTACGAATATACTTCTTTTCAATTTTAGGTCTGTTTTAGACCATTAAATATTCTATTTATGTTGTAGATGATATATTATACCTGACCGTTTTTTCTCCAACACGTTTCCCAGGTTTGTATAAGTACTTCAACTTAAAACTTTAATTCTTTAATTCAGGCGACACTGGTGACAGTTTAATTAAATTAAATAAGTTCCTCTTAATAATTATAAATAAATAAAAATACTAGTAACTCGAAAAATTCAGGTTTGGGAACACTTAAAAAAATAGAAAAAATAGAAAAAAAATAGAAAAAAAAGAGAAAGATTTCCATATATTTTAAATAAGGCTAGAAATTCAATTTCACACATAATAAAGACTTCATACACATCATAAATACTGCTTCTAGCATCCGAAATAACAGTACTGTAATACGGACAACAGAGACATGTAGGTTCGACCCTTACCCACCGCAATTGGCAAAGATAAGTAAAAATGAATTTAATAACTTAATAAACATTATAATTTGCAGGCAACCCTTGTGAGAAGAAATTGGAGTGATGGTAAACAATATTAGATAGTTAATGTAAATAAAATATACGGATGGCTAACAAATAAATTCATAGGACAAAACGTATTTATGCATTAATTACTTTATTTTTATCAAGTAGACTTACTAACTAGTATGTAGTTTTATATGTTCCCATTACTAAAAACCTGTGGGGGGATTACCAAATATAACCTGAAAAAGACGTCAAATTAACGTCTAGCATAAGACGTCATTCGTCTGAGACATTAGGAAGTCAATCACTGTGCATCCGATAACACACTGTGGATCAAATTATTTGTGTATATGTAAATGGTATACTGTGGCTACATTGTGAGGCGGACGTTTAACTTTTGTGCATACGTGTGTGCCTACAATGTGTAAACGTAGCACATTTACATCGTAGAATTGTGTAACCTTGTGCCTGCATCTAGATACATCGTCACAATGCGAACACATCGTAATCGTTATTTGGTGTGCTGTATGGGTACGTACTTACCCGTTAGCGACCACCTCTGTGTTTTTGCTAATTATACACCATACAATAAGCTATAACATATATTTTTACAAAACTCTATCGTAGTCAAATTGACAAAGATAATGTTACGTGCTGTCACCCCCCTTAGTAAACACCCTGTATCGTGAGTTCGAAAATTATAACACCAGGGTAACACTAAACAATAATGTATTTACGTAGGCACTAATTACAACAAATAAAGAAAAAGAGTATAAATTGGTTAGAAATTCGATATATTAATAAACATATAAATGAACAACAACTGCTTGGATTACAAGTATTGAAAGTTTTTTGGTGCAGCCTACGTATTTTTTTGAAATAACGAGATGTATTTTTCACAATACATTTTATACAAAACTTCATCGAAACGGTAATACATAAAAAAAATTATGAGTTTAATAATAAGGATACATAATAAAAAAACATGGTATGCTAATGATATATGATAATATTAGTTGTCTTCATCACTGTCCTCATTTATTGTATCACTGATATCTTCTGCAAACAGTTTTACTGATGGTTTCGGAATATCGTCGAGAAACCTTGCATATGATAAATTCATGTTTAAGTTAAAAAAATAAATTAGTTTTCTGATACTTAGAGATGGATTTATCACATGCAAGGTCGACGATATTGCGAAATCATCAATAAAACTGTCTGAATTATTCGCAGAAGATATAAGTGTTACAATAAATGAGGACAGTGATGAAGACGACTAATATTATCATATATCATTAGCATAACATGTTTTTTTATTATGTATTCTTATTATCAAACATATAATTTTTTATGTATTACCATTTCGATGGAGCTTTGTAGAAAATGTATGTATTATGAAAAATACATCTCGTTATTTCAAAAAAATACGTAGGCTGCTCCAAAAAATTTTCAATACGAATAATCCAAGCAGTTGTTCATTTATATATTTATTAATATATCGGGTTTCTAACCAATTTATACTCTTTTTCTTTATTTGTTGTAATTAGTACGTAAGTAAATACATTATTGTTTAGTGTTACCCTGGTGTTATAATTTCCGAACCCACGATACAGGGTGTTTACTAAGGGGGGGTGTAAGCACGTAACATTGTCTTTGCCAATTTGACTACGTTACCCCTTCGCTAGAGTTTTGTAAAAAATATATGTTATAGCTTATTGTATGGTGTATAACTAGTAAAAAAATAGAGGTGGTCGTTAACGTGTAAGTACATATATACATTTTTCAAAAAATTCAAAAGCATCAATTTTTGTTTTCTTCATGAAAAGATTACACAAAAATATCAATAACAAATTGTCTTGAGTATATTTACAATATATGTGAAATACTAACAAATTGGTTCGCTTGATTAAGAAAAAAAAAAATTTTTCGGATTTTCGGAAACAAATTTTTTCCCAGATATTATGAAGTTTTTGAGGTCAAAACTTTTTGTGGTAGTATCTTTCGCAAAGATACATCCCTGGAAGGAACCATACGCAAAAAGATTGCAAAGGCACGGACACTTATCTTAACCTGCCATGGCCTTTAGTAAACTAAATGTCGCCATTCCACAAAAACGGACAAAACTGCAACAAAACAGAGACTCTGTCGGTTTCGACAACACAGCAAGAGAAGTTTCGAAAATCAGTAACTGTCCGGAGAATTTGAGTCACCATCCGGTCCATCGAGTGCAAGAAGATCGTCAAGGTATTTGTAGTCCCCATTACCTTACTTCATATTCTTAGATTTTTATTACCATAAGATCCTCAATCAAATCCTAATGCATTTAGGTGAGTAAGATTGCAGAATATCATTATGGATTATCCGAAAGGGTAGCTTACACCCGGTAGCTTACACCCTTCCTCTTACCGAACCATAAGTACTCCGAAATTGCAAAATGTGCAATCCTTAACCCTTAGTGAACCCTTCTCTGTACCTGGTTTTAAAAGGTCGTAGAACTTTATAAAATTTGTAAGGAGCTACAATGTGATGGAAAAATCTATTGCGATATTCTACCTCCGCTAAACATGTTTTATGAAGAGTTGTTGCCAAAATTAGTTTTTTTTTTTTAATTTTACGTCGCCGATAATAGCGCATTAGGTCATGACATGAAAAGGTCATGACATGACAGAAATAATTTTATTGCTCTATCTATATTTTATACTTGTAGAGGGAGTCATTTTCTATTACCTAATTCTATTTATTTCTGGCATTATTTACGAACACGCAATTCTTTTTGTGACGTAGCTACATATCTGAAAGATAATGTCACATTTCACAAGAAGTGAAGGCAGAATCGTTTGGTAAAACCAGAACTACACACCACGCATTTCGTTTATCCAGTGGTATGCGTATAACATTAGTTCACTGATCAAATTAGTAGCCAAAATAGCGGCTCCAATATGGCGCCCTAAATTTGCACGGGCTTGATAGTCAAACTTAAGGATAATAAATAATAATAACAAAAAATATAGGCTTCGACAGACTTCCAGCTATAAGATATTGGTATTGTTTTTTTTTTGTAAAATTTACAGCTGTTGAAAAATTGGTAAACTTGGCAGATACGATATTTGACTCCGACTTCTTTCTCGAATTTCGTGAAAACGACAAACAAATTATCTCCTACTTCTTGGCGTTGCATGAAAGATCCGCCATAGATACACTAGATCAGAGGCGAATTAAAAATTTGAAATAATTCCAGACAGACGTGCATCTTATCAAAAATATCTATGCAGTCTTTTTGCGTGATTTTTGATCTAGAATAAAAGTTGTTCATTGTTCACCAGTGGTGTACTTTTTTTTACTAGTAAAGCTATATAATATTGTCTTAAATTTATCACCCACGGAAAAGAAACCCTATCGTACCTATCGTCATAGGAACTTTTTCTTTCCTGTTTAGCAAGAAATATTCTCTTAAGTTTGCTATTGTAATTATATTTTTTTTATATCTGAAATTGTAGTAATAAAAAATGTATAGGTTCGTATACAGGGTGTCCCGAATTGCATAGACTAAACTTCACTAAACAATACAACTTTTCAAAATAAGAAAAAAAGTTCCTATAAACCTGGGTCGGGAAGTGCTTAGTTTCCGAGATACAGTAGTGTTCAAGTAATTCTCCTGAAAATGTTTTTTTATGAATATTTTCGAAACGACTAAAGATAAACAAATGATAATTTACACAGGAATTTAACTTTTTATGCTTTTTAATGAAAAATGACAACTATGTACGAAAACCATTCAGGAGCGGGTGAAACTGGGAGGGCCTAGGTATAATTTAGCCCCAAGTTTATTGTGTGACACTTTTACATTAATTTATAAGCAGAACTTAAAAACTTGAAGTTTTCTACACAAAAAAAGTCTCTTGTGTTTGTCCTCTAAAATTATCAGTTTTTGAGTAAATCTTATCTGAACTTTATTCGGGAATAGTTTTTTATGAATATTTTAGTAGAACAGAAAAAACAATGACAATAAAACAAAATTTTATTACATTATTTTTTATTAGACAACAATGAATTAGATTAAAGTAAGGTAAATTACAAATTACTAGAGTTGTTTAAAGGCATTCCGCCAGCATCAACACATTTCTGACATCTGCGCCATACAGAGTGTGTAGCTTTACGAATGAAATCAGGATTAGCCCGCAAATTTTCACATTCTTCGATAATTCTTTCTATTAACTCTTCTCTTGTGTTTACAGGGTTTGCGTAGACTTTGTCCTTTAAATAGCCCCAGACAATTGATAAGTCGACTATCTTTTGACCAGGAGACGCCAAAACAACCCCCGGGGGTTATAACCACCCCCTCTCTGAATGACAAAACATCCCGCAAAAGGTCTGAAAAACAGTTTCCTCCAGTTTTCGAGGGCGAGTAATGCGAGTAACACAATAATTACGCAATAATACTCTTCTGGAACTACCCCCAAATGAAAAAAGACGACTCCTTATTCTGATTTTTCCGTACTACGCTTGTAAGGGCTTGACAGATCGGGGTTATTACAGGGAATATTGATAAATCGAGTATCTTTTGACCAGGAGACGCCTAAACAATCCCCGGGGTTGGAACCACCCCCTCCCTGAATGACAAAACATTCCGAAAATACTGCGAAAGGGCTGAAGAACGGTTTCCTCCAGTTTTCGAGGGCGAGTAACACGATAATTGTAATAATTTCCCTCACTCTTCTGGAACTACCTCTAAATGAAAAAAAACGACCCGTTGTTCTGATTTTCCCGTACTACACTTGTGAGGGCTTGACAGATCGGGGTTATTACAGGAAATATTGATAAATCGAGTATCTTTTGATCAGGAGACGCCAAAACTACTTCCGGAGGTTGAAACCACCCCCTCCCTGAATGACGACACATTTCGAAAATACTGCGAAAGGGCTGAAGAACGGTCTTCTCTCATTTGCGAGGGCAAGAAACACGATGGTTGCAGTGGTTTTCCTCCACCCTTCTGGAACTACCCCCAAATGGGAAAAAACCATCCTACTACACTCGTGAGCACTTGACAGACCGAGGTTATTACATGGAATGTTGATAAATCGAGTATCTTTTGACCAGGGAATGCCAAAACAACTCCTGGGGGTTGGAAGCACCCCCTCCATGAATGACAAAATGTTCTGAAAATACTGTGAAGGGACTGAATAATAGTTTTACCCGTTATCGAGGGCGAGGAAGTATTGCAACTATCGTGTTCCTCGCCTGGATAACGGGCGAAACCGTTCTTTAGCCCTTTCGCAGTATGTTTTGTCATTCAGGGAAGGAGTGATTACAACCCCGGGGTTGTTTTGGCGTCACCTGGTCAAAAGACGTTCGATTAATCAATATTCTCTGTAATAAACCCGATTTGTAAAGCCCTCACAAGCGTAGTACGGAAAAATCAGAACGAGGGTAGTTTTTTCATTTAGGGGTAGTTCCATAAGAGTGCGGGAAAGTATTGCAATTATCATGTTACTCGCCCTCGAAAACTGGAGGAAACTGTTCTTCAGCCCTTATGCAGTATTTTCGGAATGTTTCGTCATTCAGGTGGTTCCAACCCCCGGGAGTTATTTTGACATCTCCTGGTCAAAAGATACTCGACTTATCAATATTCCCTGGAATAACTCCGGTCAGTCAAGACCTCACAAGCGTATTATCAGAACAATGGAAGAGGTAGTAGTAGTTTTTTTGGGGGAAGCAGTAGGCCACCATCGTTTCCGTTGTACGATAGAACGTTGGGAATATGTGTCAAGAGCCATTTCAAACGTATCAGAAGTTTCATTTCAACGCGTGTCGTTCTATTAGATTTAATAGCCATGTAACCCCGAATTTAGGGATGAAATGTCAATTTGCGAAAAACTGAGCAATGAAACATATATTTTTGACCTGATATTTGGAATCAGCGGCTCAAAAAACACAGGGATAGGTAGCTTTTACCTTTGGAAAATAAACTTTATTTTTTTTTGTGGCTGTGTTATTATAAGGTTCGTAACCTTTAATAATAAATTAATTGAGTAATTAACTGTTACTCTTATATCAACTCTCATTATATTAACACTTTTGGGGCATTATTATTCCATAAAAATATATTGTCAATGTTTCGACCAAACTTGTGTAAGGACAGGTGCACTCGAGCGAGGGTGAAAGTACTTTGCCGCTCGTTGTCATGGGAGACGAGCGACATAGTGACATATGCACAGCTCCTTGGCAACCGGCAACTTTGCGCTTTCAAAATTAAAGCAAAAAAGCCTACTTTATATATCGATTGTAGATAAATAAACATAAACCATTGTTAAATCTTTTCGCTCATCTAAAATTTAGAAATAAAATGATTACTTTATAACCTAGGGCTTTCTTCATTTACATATTACTGTTTGTATTTATAAACACAAACAAGTGCCCTTAATTGTGTTTCTTGAGAATTTTTTGCATTTATGTAATAAATATATTGATGTTATATTTTGCAATTATTTCGAAAATTAAAGTTACAATTCATAACAATTTATTTACTTACTTATTCAATACTGAAAAACTCAAACTGATCGATAAGACTTAAAAGTTGTTTCTTTATGGGAAACATTCGGAAAATAATCAATTTACTAGTTTATCACAAAAAAATTGAAACATATTATTCGTTTTGACTGTGAGAATGTCGTAGAACTCTCCAAAATCGTCCTAAGTTGAAGACAGAATCAAAATTCGACTTAAGCAAAAATTTCATTTAAAGACATTTTTAAGAGTCTGTAGAGGCACAGATCAGTCCATAAGGACCGTTTTGGGTTCTATAAGGCGTTGGAAATGACCAGGTGAAAATTCGAAGAAACACCGAATTTTCACTTAGGAAAAATGTTTTTGGTTCAGGATATGAGAGCAGAAGTATATAATGACAAAGATTTATGAATAGTATACTTTTTCAAAGGTACCACAAATTGGACTTTGAAAAATAATATTTTTGAAAGGGCGTCAAAATTTGGCTCAAGAATCGATTTATCGAAAGTACGCCAAAATTTCACTTGCATACTAATTTTTCAAAACTGCGTTGAAATTTGGCTTGAAAATCGATTTTTCAAAAGTACGCCAAAATTTCACCCGCAGATTAATTTTTCAAAACTACCTTGAAATTTGGCTTGAAAATCGATTTTTCAAAAGTACGCCAAATTTTCACCCGCAGATTAGTTTTTCAAAAGTATCTTGAAATTTGGCTTGAAAATCGATTTTTCAAAAGTACGCCAAAATTTCACCCGCAGATTAGTTTTTTAAAAGTACCTTGAAATTTGGCTTGAAAATTGATTTTTCAAAAGAACGCCGAATTTGGTCTTAAAATAGATTTTTCAAAAGTACCACAAAGTCAGTTTGAAACGTACCACGAAAATATACTTTGAAATATATATTTTTTTTATTCCTCCACCAAAGACATTGACCTTTGATGCACGGTAATTGAAAGCCCAATTCTAAAGTATGAGCATAAAATTTTAGCGATGCACTGCATCCAAAAGGCAAAATAGAAGATTTTGACAAAGCCGGCGTAGTGCCGATAAGCAAAAATTGATAAAAATCAATGCACATGTACAAGGCCGGTTTCTCGCATAGAAAGAGTTTGGATTGACTCAGCGGCTCACAATTTGGTCGAGCGCGTTGAGTGGTCCAGACAAAGCAATGGTAGAAAAGCCAATAGCAGGGCTTTTCAAATGACAAAGTTATAGAGGAAAACGCCTTGTGCACAAAAAACCAAAAATTCAATTTTGCCTAAAAGTCGCTCGAAGGTGGGTTGCTCCCATATCGATAATATTGAACAACTGCATAGAAGCAAGTAAATCGTGGACTGATCGAACGCCATTAAACTTATGCAGTTATAAGTCCTCATGAATGTGTTTGAGTACGTGAATCTCCGCGATACAAGAACTTTAAAGCTAAGTAGTCTCTAGCGAAACTAAATTCATTTAGTATAACTTTTTTAAGTTAATATCAGTCAGCCGTAATTGTAAATTACAAATAGTCTCAGACTTCTCTAAAAAGCTCGCATTTTGATTCTGAGAAGGTATGCATGAATCTTTTCTATCTAATCGATCGTTAGCGTGAGCGCTCTCGCTTGTATGGTCTGAAAGTCTGAAAGAATTTTGTATAACCAATTCTGTTAAATAAACGGATTCTTTGAACTATTGTTTCTTAATTGATCTTGAGGCCTGTTGACGGTCTATAATCCCTGGAACTTTCGTATAGAAAGCCGGATGTGTCGAGTTAATTCACAATAACGTTCGACCTTCTGGTTGCTTTACGGAGGTTTGATAGGGATTTTTTTATGAGTTTTTTGAGAAATAGATTCCGTCATTAACAGACCAAAACGTGGTTTCCACGTACAAAAATTAATCCCTCCGCAGAGAAATTTTTCGGTTGGGATTTTTTTATGCAAAAATTCAGGAAATTAAGAGGTACCTAAACCCCTAAACGAGGAAATTCAGGTCCAGAGAGAGCGTCATTTCCGATCTGTGGTAGTGCAGCCTTGGTCCATTATTCGGCTATCGAAGTGCATCTTATCTCGAACCCGCCTGGGAGGTAGGCGACTGGCGCCCCCTGAGGAATAAATTGGTGTCGCGTCATTTTGACGCCCGGTAGTGCGTTCTTCAACAAGAACAGCAGGAATAATTAGGTGCGTTCCCGCGCGCAACTCCACATTTTTTCGTTACGTCATAGATCATATCTGCATTGTTTTCAAAATGGCCAACAATCCTTTTCATATTGTATAGGGAACGTGAGCTGAGTTTAGACCGTTGTGAAGTTAGTTTTACTCTACTGATGACTCGTTGCGATAGTAATCCTGCTCAGTACAAGAGAAACCGCAGGTTCGGACATTTGGCTCACGCACTCACTTGAGTGAGCGGTGATGCGAAGCTACCATCCGTGGGATTATGCCTGAACGCCTCTAAGGCCGTATCCTTTTTAGTCGATATCTCTTGGAGTTCCGAGAGTCGAAAGGCTCAAAACAATGTGACATTATTGGGCGGTCGCGGTTCGCCGCGATCGTCGCACTAGCCCTATTCGCCGTCGAGATCGACGGTCGGTCCAAGTTGTATCGTTCAGAAGCAGCATGCGCGGAACCATATTTCAATCTTTTTGACCACACCTTGTTGATCAAATTCGATGTATTTTTACTCAAGAAACTAGGCAGTTTGTCCCACTTTTTGCCGACACCCTATATATATCCTTCAATTACCGGTTGTAGATTTTTCACCGCAATTATTTTGCTATGTAGGTTTAATTAAATAATTTATATTTCAAAAATCTTAGCCATAAATACTTCTTGTTTTTTACAAGTAATTAAAATTTAATAATACATTTCGCATCTGCGAATTGTTTATTATAACAGGTAAAATATTACTTAATCATGAAATTTTCCATATTTACACGTAACTTAAGTCAGTAATTTGCATTAGATTTCTTACATAAAATTAATAATAAGATACCAGGTAATTAAGACATGATCAAATCATGCAAACACCAGCAGCAAAATATTTCAATAATTCTATAAAATTATAGGTGTGTTATCGATTTACCATAAATTGCATGCCTATCAGCATTTTTATGTTATTTTTGATGCTTGCTTATGCGTAGGATGTAGATAATAACCGACTTATGTTATCAATTACCCCGGAGCTACCGGTATACGATGGCTCTTAATATGCATGGCTTTTTATATAATAATAGTTATAATATATGGGTAAAGTAAGTTTAATATTTATAGTGATACGTAAAAGCAATTTATTGTTAATCACTATACCTGCGACCTTTTCTAATTTAACTTACGACGGTTTTTTAGAAAAAATATATTAAAATTTCAGCAGCTCAGTTTTTATCTTTGGATCTAAATGGATTTTTTTCCAAATAACAAGTATTATAGCTCTAACGGACCAAGTGTCAGATACAATCAAACAAGTAAAAGTGATAGTCGAATGCTGTCGACTGCAGTAGGGACTCACTCGTTGACTCACATTTTACCTAAGTGTACAAACATGCCGAAGATGCTACGCAGTTCGCAAGTTCAGGCCGCAGTTTCAATAGATGCATTGAAGCCATCAATTTGTAAAACAAATCTATACATTTAAATGTGACCGCACATATCGAGGATGCTAGCAAAGTGAACTGCTGCTGACATCCTCGGTATGTGCGGTTACATTTAAATGCAGAGTTTGTTTTACAGATTGATGGCTTCGATGCATCGACTGAAACTGCGGCCTGAACTTCTAGCTGCGCAGCATCTTCGACATGTTCGTACCTTTAATTCACTTCACTTCAAGCGTTCCTTTCTTCTGAAGATGATAAAACAATTTGTCAGAAATGGCTGATGACAAACCTATGACGGTACCAGATCGAGATCAAACTGAATAAGTTGATGTTTCATGAAATTTTGACGATGTGTCTGAAGATGATAAAACTATATTATCGAAACATTAAGAGATTATGCTATATTTTCATGTTTACTGCTATGAAATAATATGGTACTATTAAAAAAATATCGACCTATTTTTCCGCGATAAGTAACAGCACATCGCACGTTTACTTTAACAAAATATTGACGGTGATTTTAATATATTCTAATATTCTAAAATAAGGATTAGCATCGTTCCGCTATTGAATATGTTGCGATGAAATCGTTCTGTTGGCAGAAAGGGTTGCTTCATCGGAAAAGAATATTATTACGATACAAAGAACAATTTTAAAAAAGGACTTTTGCCCATCCGTGGTAAAGTGTGGAAGCAATCCTTTTTTACTAATATTGGGGTGCGGAAAACGAATCCGTCACCCGTTTTGGCGAGAAATCTCGGGAACACATTAAAAAACAACCCTTATTTGGGGTGACATTGGAATTGATATTAGAACTTGCCACTAGAATTATACTACAAGATAACCTCTTGTAGTATCTTTTGCAGGAAATTATCTTAAAATACCAAGTTTCGATAACTAAGTAGAAAAAGAAGTAAGTAAAAAAAAAAAACAAATTCGCCCCTTCAACCTCCTCGCCAAAAGTCATTTAAATGATTTAAATAATTTTTAATATAAAAAATAAGAAAGTAATATTTTCTGCATAGTGATATGCACACCGTATATCCCAACCCCAAAAGTGGGTTGGGATGTATGTAATTGACTAAATCACTTTATAGCCCGGCGAATGGCTGTAAGAATTATGCACAAGCGGTTAAAAGCGATTTCACTTTTCTGTCGTGTCAGTAGGGACCTAAAGACCATATTCAGAATGGGAGCCCATCGGATCAGTCACTTTTAACTTCTGTACAGTCGCGCAAAGTACAGTTTGGGACCTAATGTCATTTTGGACTATTAATTCCGTTTCAGTCGTCGTAGCGAGATCATTTTTGGGTGTAGATCTATGTTTTTGGGGGCGAGAAACCCGATTACAACTGTTTCGAGGCCCTGAGCCCCATAGTACATAGGCCATGGTACATAGTACATAACCTCAAAAAAAATAAAATCGGAAAAACCAATCTCGTAGCCAAACCAAACCTCAACGATCTTTTTTTTCAACTAACTTAAAAAAAAAACAACCTAAAAAACATCCTAAAAAATAAACCTAAAAAAAATGGAAAAGTAATCAATTTACTGGATCAGTTCGTCGGATTGACGTAGTTTTTTATGACTATCATGCTGACTCTCTGAAGGCTGCCGCACGCTTGAAGCGAGGAATTAGGCGCAGAGTAGAAGGGGATAAAAACTGAAGTGAGTTTTTGAGAGGCGATGAGAATAAACGAGAGCTGTTTTTATTCTTGAGTGATTTCATTGGTTCTGCATCTTACAGAGGGAAAGTTGTTGTTACCCGAAAACAGGAGATCATCTCCTCACTTCAGTCTGACCAGACGAATCTGATGCCCTGCGTCCATGAAGAAGCAGATTATAGAATGATCCTCGACATCGCTGATGGTTGCAGGGAAAGACACAAACATATTTTGATCCGTACGGTCGACATAGACGTGGTGGTGGTGGAAACTGCCTTTTTGCATGCTCTACCTGGCTGTGAAGACATATGGATTGCCTCGGGTGCTGGCAAGTCCTATCGTTTGCTGGATGTCTCCTCTATCATTCAGAGTCTTGGGCCAGAAATGTGTTTGGGTCTTCTCTTCCTCCATGCCTTCACAGGTAGCGACACTACTTCTGCGTTCAGGAGCAAAGGAAAAAGAACAGCTCTGGCGGCGTGGAAAGATTTTCTTGCAGTAAATCCTATCTTTGAGTGCTCGTCCAAAGCTCTTTCCTTTGATGAAATTGAGCAGGCTCTACCCGTACTGGAAAGGTATGTCGTTATAATGTATGACGGATGTTCAGAAGATGAAGAAATCAATACCGCCCGTCTTCACCTATTCAGCAAGGGTAGAGACATAGAAAATATCCCCCCTACTCAAGATGCTCTCCATCTGCATACCCAGAGAGCTACTTATCAGGCGGGGCATATATGGGGACAGAGTCTGACGAAGGATTTCGAACTTCCCGACCCTGCATTGTATGGGTGGACCAAAACACCACAAGGAGTATGGAAGTTAATGTCATATATTATATGGTATACACAAATCAACGCACAGGGCCTTTATCCTTGACTATTCGCATTCGTACACGTATACGTTTTCCAATACAAATTGCATGGGAAAACGAATACGTGTTCGAATGTGAATTCGCAAGGGCAAGTACCCTGGTGGTATCGCTCCTTAAATAGTATTTTGCTTCCTCCAGGTCAAGTGGATGACCCTGCCTCCGGGAGGGAGGGCGTGCCGCAAGGTCATCTCCTGTTCCTACAAAACCCTATGTGGCTGCGGAAAATCCCAACTGCCATGCACCAGCCTGTGCAAATGCAATTGTGAGCAAGAGTAGATAAAGTTACAAGTTCAATAGAGGTAAATACAAAAATCTCATGGTTCACAAGATACAATCTGACACCTCGATGATGACAATTATTATTATAATACTCTTTTTATTCCTCCAGGTGCTCGGAATAAGGAGGAATTGGTATAACCTGCAATTAATGAAAAGCTCGCAGCAGACACATCTTCAAATGAAGACAATCTTCAATGTTCTTTGTGTGTTCTCTGTTCTAAATATGCAATTTATTTCAGTAAAATTAAATAGGGCCTCGTTTAAAGAATAGTCTTTTAACCTTTTTGAGTCTCATAAACGTCAACTCATGGTTGGAGGCAAAGAAACTGATCACAATATTCCTCAGGTACCCATGGTACACCTTCAGTACATACTCGTTCAAATCCTAGGTACCCAAACGGGAGTACTATGGGCCTCAGGACCTCGAAACAGTTATAATCGGGGTTTCTCGCCCCCCCAAAAACATAGATTTACACTCAAAAATGATCTCGCTATGACGACTGAAACGGAATTAATAGTCCAAAATGACATTAGGTACTTTGCGCGACTGTACAGAAGTGAAAAGTGACTGATCCGATGGGTTCCCGTTCTGAATATGGTCCTTAGGTCCCTACTGACACGACAGAAAAAAGAAATCGCTTTTAACCGCTTGTGCATAATTCTTGTCAAGTTAGGTTCTAATCCCCCGGACTATTATTATGATAAAAAAAACATCAAGTTGGGTGATTAGGGATTTCTTTTGCAATTAAAACCAACCGGGGGACTTTTTGCTTCATTTTTTTATTTGTCTAACGAAACGGAGTATTTTGAAAGAATTAAAGAATAACTTTTTGTTGCAAGTTCCAATATCAATTTCAATGCCACCCCTAAATAAGGGTTGTTTCTTACTGTCTTTCCGATGTTTTTAGCCAGTTCGGATGACAGATTCGTATTCAGCGCCCCAAAATTTGTAAAAAAAAGATGGTTTCCACACTTTACCACGGATGGGTCAACATTTTTAACATTGATCTTTCTGCTTTTTATTATTTCATTAACCATCCATAAAAAGGAAAAAGGAAAAATATCTTTTACCAACATCTAGCTTTAAAGTATGATTGAAGATGGGTTTATATGTATGCATTTCATGTTCCTTCACAATCCTTTGAATGTCTGATTTGCTGATACCTATCTGAAGCGAGCGTCTCTTCGGGGAAAGTTGGATTACCTTCTACTGAATCTAATACCAACAGAGCAGCGAGATATCATTCATGTACTGTCTTCTTTTCTGTTAATTTTTGCGCGTATGTTAACAATAAGAATTATACCTGTCGGAGAATTGTGTTGCAGCCCTAAGCACATTAGTTCGCATAGCTGATACGTGACGCGCATACGCGAACCGGTGCGAAAAGAACGAAGACCGGGAGTTGATTATCATATTAGCACGTGGTGACAAAGAATGTAATATTCGTGAATTTGTTGTATCCAGGAAAGTCCAATCTATCCTTTTCCTCCTTTCCTTACAACAGTGCAGCGGTTACCAGGCAAATAATAAGATACAGTCCAAACGGTGAGTTTTCTAATTTATTTTACTTTATGATAAAAATTTAGATTAATAACAAAACAATTAAATTGATTACTGAATCAGTTTTAAAAAAAAATTGACCATCGTTCTGTATTAATGTGTGTGTTTTAATTACTTTGTCCGTTTTAAATCAAGCAAAAATTTTCATTCCTTTGGATGTTTTTGTAAAATAAAGAAAAAAAATTGCTCTTGTAAACTCAATACAGAAATATACTGCAGAACACTGGATAGTTCAGGGAAAACCAGATGGGAAGAGGCGAAGAGGGGAAGAGGACTCCCCGAGAAGTTGAACTTTGATGAAGTCTTGCAATAAATGGTGGTATGCTGTTAAACCTGTCACACAGTAAAGGAAGGCCAAGTAGAATAATTCCACAAAAGTTTGTCAAGACGTTGTGAATAGAAAGAAGAAGAAAAGTCTTCCTCTAAATAGTTCCTGTACGCAAAATTTTAATGGAAGCATGTTTTATTAAGCCATATTGCATTTAATCGAAACACCTTAACCCCAGGAAGCTGTTTTAAATGGTGTACCTATACTTATCGGACACCCACCGCAGCTGAATAATGTATTGGTACGCTTTCCCAGCTTTGTCATCTATGTATATTATTTCAGCTTCTAACATGCTGTCTGTTTAAAGGGCATAGCAGGATAAGCATGTGTTAGGTGCCCCCGCACCAATCGGGTCGAAATTTTTAGCACAAGTTGATAGTAGTGTTAGATGAAATTTCCCAAAATGTTATTTTTGGAAAATCATTTTTACGGGAGTTATGGGGGTAAAAAGAAAAATGAAAAAAAATTTTTTTCTCGAGAACGGATCAACCGATTTTCATGAAAAAAATATATGTTATGGCTTTTGATGGTGCAAATGTGGGAAAAAATTATTGAACCCATTTGTCGAAAAAAAGTGGTGAAAAAATTTTTTCAAAATAAAAAAAATTTTTTTTTTAGGGGATGTTCCAGAGGCACACCCACCATTTTCTTCCAAATAAATGCTTATATGCCCCTTTAAAACATATCCAATTTTCAAAGCGGTCGGAAGGGTACAACATACTCAAAATTGATCATCATTGGCAGACTGCGGGCGGCGCGCAGTCTATGTAATGAAGCACGACTTTTTTGTAAATATTTCGTGCAAAGACGAGATTACCTTCTCCCCCTCATTTTCGAGGGTGCTGAACACGATGCAAGTGGTGGGAGAAGCTTTTGACCGCCGCAACCCCCTGCAACTTTTTTGAAAAATTTTTTCAAAATAAAATTTTTTTTATGGGATGTTCTTGAAGAATGAAGACTAAGAAAAGTCTCATCAATATAGAGTAACCTGATTCGTGAGAGGCAGGAGGACTCACGCAAAAAAGTCAACCCGAATTGTGAGAGGCAAGGGGACTCATAATAACCAAGCACCTCGACTAATGAGGGGCAGGGGAACTTACAATAAACAAACGACTATTTAGAGGCAAGGAGACTCACGATAAATAAACACCCCGACTCATGAGAGGCAAGAGGACTCACAATAAACAGGCACCTTCACTAGTGAAAGGCACTGTAACCTCCTCGTAGTGGACTTTGAAAACTAGTTCTTTCGTAGGCTGACTGCGGACGTCATCCTTGTAAAATATTCAGATTTTCAAACTAGATTTTGTTTGACCCCACAGTTGACGTCAGAGAATTTTTGCACCACACTTCTTGAAGTTTGATACTGATTTAAATGGTAGGGTTGTAATGGCCGCCAGTGACCGTTGTAGTAAGATATAGTAAGATGTAGTAATGAACCGCTAGTCTATGTAATAAAGGCAGAAATAGTGTAAATATTTCTTGGAAAGACGAAATTACCTTCCTCCGTCCGTTTTCGAGGGTGTTGAACACGATGCAAGTGGTGGGAGAACTTTTTGACCGCCGAAAACCTCCTTATGGATCTCTTTGTTTTCTATACGGGTCTGGAGAGTCATTTATCAACGGGTTATACTTGAAATAACATGGAAGATGATTATAGAGTAAGTTGAGTCCAGACAGCAGGTCTAGGGGGTTAATTAAACCCTTCCGAGGAGTGGAAAATCATTTTTTATCAAATAATTCGGGTTCAAACGCGTTTCCCCCGTTTTTGGGCTGATCATGGGAAAAATATTCATTTTTAGCTCCAACCCCTCTTCATCTCTCAAACGGTGAATGAGAGGTGATTTCTGCCCGATTGAGGGGGTTGGAGCTAAAAATAAATATTTTTCCCATGATCAGCCCAAAAACGGGGGAAACGCGTTTGAACCCGAATTATTTGATAAAAAATGATTTTCCACTCCTCGGAAGGGTTTAATTAACCCCTTAGACCTGCTGTCTGGACTCAACTTACTCTATAATCATCTTCCATGTTATTTCAAGTATAACCCGTTGATAAATCACTCCCCAAATCCGTTTATATATGAAAACATAAAGGGATTCATAAGAGGAATGGCCGTTTCAGGGGGTTGCGGCGGTCAAAAACTTCTCCCACCACCTGCATCGTGTTCAGCACCCTCGAAAACGAAGGGGGGGAGGAAATCTCGTCTTTGCACGAAATATTTACAAAAGAGTCGTCTTATAATGCTTCATTACATAGACTACACGCCGCCCGCAGTCTGCCAATGATTATCAATTTTGAGTATGTTGTACCCTTCCGATCGCTTTGAAAATTGGATATGTTTTAAAGGGGCATATAAGCATTTATTTGGAAGAAAATGGTGGGTGTGCCTCTGGAACATTCCCTAAAAAAAATTTTTTTTTATTTTGAAAAAATTTTTTCACCACTTTTTTTTGACGAATGGGTCCAATAATTTTTTCCCATATTTGCACCATCAAAAGCCATAACATATATTTTTTTCATGAAAATCGGTTTACCCGTTCTCGAGAAAAAAATTTTGTTTCATTTTTCTTTTTACCCCCATAACTCCCGTAAAAATGATTTTCCAAAAATAATATTTTGGGAAATTTCATCTAACACTACTATCAACTTGTGCTAAAAATTTCGACCCGATTGGTGCGGGGGCACCTAACACATGCTTATCCTGCTATGCCCTTTGTTGAACGTATTTTGTAATTATCTGCTCTCTAAATGGAATTCGCATTTGTTCGGTAATATAAGTATAATAAAATAAATAAATAAGGAAATAATCAGTGATGAACTTATATCCTGGCGTCCCGGTTCTGCTTAGTATCGGAAGTAGCCCGACGTTAAACAAGTGATTAAAAAAGCAAGATATTTTAAGTATATAAACAGTTATAAAGGCATTAAATAGTACTTGATTATTTAACATAACAAATATCTTTGAAATGGGTTATACACCACCTATAATTATGAATTATCTGAAAATAAATAAGACATAATGTTATTTAGCATAGTGCTCCTTCATGAGACATTTTTCTCATGAAAATATTACAGTAATTTAATATAAATACAAATAGTAGATTGATCATGGACGAAAATTGTCTTTAACAAAGCATATTCTTTTTTTCGTTGCTTACTGGCCTTTATATTATCAGCATTTTTAAGACTATATATTTGACAAACGAATGTTTAATATATTTTAAAAATTTCGTCTCTTGAAGCAATGGTATGCGCATCAGCCTGTGCTGACAACACTTCTTGATATTCAGTTTTTTTTTTCAGCAATTCAAATAGTATTTTCTTGCCTGTTTTATAAAATGAAGGGTTATAGTCGTATCCTGTCAGAGCATGGAAGCCTGATAAGCTTTTTCAAGTTTTATCAAAAACAATTTTTTCTTTATTTATTGAAAACTTTAAAGACGCCAGTCATCAATTTAGAACTGACGGAGTGGCCTGCCAATTATTGTTTAATTTAAAAAGACATTTATTTTCATATATATAAATTCTAACTTTTATCAAGAACCTTTTTTTGCATAAAAAAAGTGCAATTTGTAAAATTCATATGTCGCGAAGCCATCGCCAACTAGTTAGCAGGTCAAGATTTTATAAACAGGTAAGGTAGAAATACACTATATTACTAACTTTCAGCTTTTATCAAATTTACCACCAGCTCTTGGGATGTAGGTAAAATCTTAACTATTTGAAAAGGAAAGGCGAGATGCAATAATTAATATAGTTCAATTGTTTAAATACAATGCTGAGTTCCTTTAACATACAGTGTGTTTCACTTGAAATGATAACACCAATAACTTTTTTATTTTTCTTCCGATTTGAATCAAATTTTGCTTAAGTATAGAACAAATTAGGATCTACTTATGACCAGAAAAACATTTGCCGCCTGCGATACCAAAATATGCGGAGAAAATCAAAAAATCATATTAGGCATATTTTTATCGGAAAATTTTGTCAATGAAACTTGTTCAGAATTGTCCAAAAACCGTAAGTCCAAAATTTAATCAAAACAAAAAAATATTGAAATTTTGGTTAAAATAATGTCCAAGTCCGAAAGTATCATTGTAATGGGTTTTTTTGTTTAGAAAACTATACTATGACAATTTTGCTCGAAACTAGACCCAAGCTGCTAGGTAGTTGGTCAAGCAAGTTTTTTTAAAAACAATTATTTTAAAAATTTTAAAAATTTTAATTTTTCAATTTTTCAACTTTGATTAAATTTTGGATATAAGGTTGTTGGACAATTCTGAACAAGTTTCATTACCAAATTTTCCGATAAAAAAATATGATTTTTTTGATTTTCTCCGCATATTTTGGTACCGCATTGCATTTGTAGGAGGAAAATCTTTTTCTAGTCCTAAGTAGATCCTAATTTGTTCTAGACTTAAGTAAACTTTGATTCAAATTTGAAAAGAAATAAAAACGTTATTGGGATGTTACCATTTCAAGTGAAACAAACTATAGATAATTTTTTATTAAAAAATATTTTACGTATTATTTAATGTTTGTGTTTATTGAATATTTATAATTCAATTGTTAAAAGAAGTAATCATTAAGCAAATCATATATCGTAAATAAAATACATTAAATATTTCTTCAAAGATTAACCCTTTGTTCAGAATTTTTCCTATTGCATATTGAGTGCTAATATTTTAAGAATTAGTAATACCATATGAATAAAAACCTAGAGAGATGAAACATTCCAAGAAATTAAACATATTCAACATATACCAGCTGAAATCATAAATCTAATTTGTATTATGATCCCACAGGTAGGTATATGATAGAACCTGGATATCTTATTTTATAATGACTCCCACTACATATGTAAAGACCGAATTACCATATTCCATGTTAGTGTATCTACCTTGCGGCCACCTCGTGTAACAAAAAAATTCTCATGACAGACAGCATTGTTTTGGTCTGGACCAATTTAAAAAGACTTTGTGTTTCACGAAAAGGACAATAATCGCTGGCAACATGAATTCACCCAATTATGGGCCATTGGCATGGGTGTAACAAGGGCTTTTCACATGGGTGCGAGATAAAAAGTTTAAGTCACTATATAGTACAGTAACTAGAGGTTTTAACTTCGGAATAATGTCATATGAAACGGATTTCGTTCATTTTTGGCAACTATATTATGCAGTGGCTTGCTAATTCATAGGGGGAGAATGCCACCTCTTTTCAGGGGGGTTCAACTAAAAAAGAAAAGCAAAAACGTTGGAGCTGAAAGAGAACCTTTTAAGAAGAAAAGGTTCTAACTAAAAAGGTAACTTTTCATATAAATTGATAGCCTTTAAGTTATAACGACTAGAAAATTGGGATTTTAGCTTGAAAAAGAGGTTTTTCAAATAAGTTTTCGTCAAATAACTCGAAAGTTATTGCATTGAGCGAAAACATGCTAAAGACAAATAAGAAAGGTACTAAGTTAAGGATGAATTTCGTTCTTTTCTAATTTCTGTAGAGTTAATGGTTTCCGAGATCTTGAAGTATAATAGTGGCGTCCGAACGTTTGTAAAACGAAGTATTTAATTTAGATGTTAAATATCTCAGAACTCAGAAACTATGGCACTTACATCAAAAACGCTGACAACTAAAATGAAAGATTATTAATTAGGCTTCCAAATGGTTTTTGGTCTATTTCTATAGCATAAAAAACAAAGAAGTTATGACAAAAACAATGTACTTTTTCACACTTTCTTAATAAAAACGTCGCCATTTTGTTAATGTAAATAGTTAGTAATAAAAAAAAAAATATCCATATACTGTTTTTCGTTAATATATAGTATAATCTAGATGCTCAATTTTTTTCGTCTGCTTGCAGCGCTTGCTTTAGAAGAAAATTTTAAAAACTGTATTTTTTAGAAAAAACGTAATATTTTTGTTTCTCTGCAAATATCTTCATAAATATTAGTTTTAGAGAAAATATGGTGGACATCAAAAATGAAGCTTATAAACTGAGAATTATTATTATTTTTTTTTTAATAAACAAACAAACATAAACACACCACAGATAGTAAACAACCCCCAAATCCAAAGCCAAGGCTGTCCGGAAGGGGGTTACACATTCGGAAAAACGCAGACATACATCCACACCCACCGGTGTTGTCAATACCGGGGCTGGGGGTCGAACCCAGAGCGCGGTAGCGAGTCGATCAGCGTATTCGCCACTCAATACGCCTTAACCGATTGAGCTACCGTGCCGGTTGTATAGGGTTGATAGTTTTGGAGATATTTAATTTTATAAATGGCATCCGACCGTTTTTAGGATGAAATATTTAGTATAAAATGTTGAATATCTTAGAAACTTATTCAATCTTTTTTTTGTTTCTACATCACAAAAAATAAAGAAATTATTAATTGGTCAGTTATTATTTTGTTTTTCAAAAATGCTGTTTTTCGTTAATATATAGCATCACCTAGATGCTTAATTTTTTTTGTACGTACAAAACACATGTTTTAGAAAAAAATTTCCATCTGCCATATTATAGTGCCGTCATTTTGATTTTTTTTATTTTGACTTCAGATTCGTAATCAGCGATCCCAAAAATATGACTATCCTACGTTTTAAAAATAAATTAGTAATACTTTTTGAAATATTGGATATTTAAATTTAGGGTGGTCACCCTTAAGAGCAAGTATCCGGACCATATAGAAACTGAAGCCGATACCTTTTACTACAATAATAGCCCATAAAAAAATTATCATTATATATTATGAAATTATTTCGAAATTTTACATATATTTTACCTCTAGATACTGTACATATTTTTAGCGGCCCACTTGTCCAATGACTTTTAATAGAAAAATGTGGCTGCGTACTACTACACCATATAATTCAATGAATAAATCGGACAAAGTTCGTCCGTAATACAAAATGATGTAAATCAATTTTTGTTTAAATATTCTGGGGTTCTCCTGTCAGCTTTTTTCACATGAAAATATTTTCTAATTATTTTGTAACAGTAATCTTGTTTCGAATAATCTCTTTTCGAATCTGACGATTTCTAAAGAGAATGAAAAAAGTTGATCAACTTTTAAGGTGCTTTAATCACTCGAAAATTTAAAGAGAGAAAAAATTTATGATTTTTTAAATATATATATATATATATATATATATACCACATGAAAGCCATTAAAATCACAACTCCTGCAATCAAATAATATAAACATATACATATAAAAAATTTAAATATAAAAATATTACTTTTGTAAATTGAGCAGTCCCAATGTTTTCTACCAATGTATTCAACCATTCTCTCCGAAGTTCAGTCAGTTTGAGACTAGATGAACCCCTAGTAGCTCAGCAATCCCAGTCAATCCCCATTCTCAATCTGAAAAAAAAATAACAAAAATAAAAAATAGATAAAGGAAAAATTAATACAAAAAGAGGAAAAAAAACAAAAAGGCAAGCATATGGAACAGGAAAAAAAAAATAAAAAAAAACATTTAAAAAAAATTCAAAGAAAACCTTAACTGTTAGTAGTAGAAAAAAAATGTATACATGCATGTATATGGGTAGAAGTGTAAGAAGTGAATATATGCATAGTAATATAGCTGCATAAATTTTAGTTTTCTTTTTAAATTAAGTCTAGAAATAACTATTTCTGTAATCACTTACCTCTCATGCAGAAATATATGTCAGCATTCACTGTGCTAATAGCTATCATTGCTCTAGCCATACATTCGATGGGAAAAAAATCACTCGAAAACAGAAGGAAATATTTTATATATATTATTAAGACATGTATCCGGTGACTGAAATTTTATATTCATTTTCTTTGTATTTTTACTTCCACGTCCAGTGGAAGTATAGTAACGACAAAAAAATTTTTAAAAATTTGTATTGTCCAAATAGGCTTAAAATGTCATGAAACGTCGAGATTTTAAGTTTGAGCGAAAAAAAATTTTCTATCTGTCTGTCGGTCTGTCTGTAACTTTTTTTGTGTGCACGTTTACTCTGGAACCGTTTAAGATATTGACTTGAAATTTGGTACACATATATACTTTAACGAGATCTAGAACTAGATTATATTTTCATCTTGTTCCGTCGAAGGGTTGGGGGGTAAATTGGGGTAAATTTGGGGTAAATGGGTAAATCAAGCAGGTAAGAGTCCATGAAATTGGTATTTAGTATATACAAGAGAAGCTAAGGTCTCAAAAAAATTTTTGGCATTAGCCACCCCCATTACCACCCCCATCTCCTTATTAAAGGGGATGAAAAAAAAAATGTGGTTTAGTTTATATACAGGAACCAGAAACCTCAAAATATTTTTTACTTCATCCACCCCCCACTACCACCCCCCTATCACCACCCCCACCCCACTACCGATGTGGGGTATCGTTTTATGGGTTTTTGGGATAGAGGATTTCAAATATTATATTATTAAAGTTCCATAAACAATTATTTTCACATACAAAGTTTTTTCGTTGTGACTGACTTGGATAGAGAATCTGGATGTGGAAGTAGTGATTCCTTGGGCAGCGGTTTTAATAATTCTTGGCTTTGAAATGTCACAAATGTTTGTGTATGATGGAGTATCCTCTAGGAAGGGGTAGAGATACTGGATGAGATGTCTCGTAAGGGAACCTTCTTATAATATACTAACATGATCAGATGTAGGTCATCAGTATATAGAAATAGATGGTCATTTTCTTATTTTTCATAATGAATGTTAGATATTAAGTGTATCAAAGAAGTTGATGAGATGTCTCGTAAGGGAGACTTCTTGTTGATATATTAACGTGATCAGACCGGAAGTTTGTTCTGTACTCTCTCTCTCTCTCTCTCTCTCTCTCTCTCTATGGAAGAAAACATTAATTGTGCAGAAAATACACGTGTAATATCAAAGTCATTTCCTACCAGGAGAAGAAGGAGATGATTCCATAACCTCCACTCAGAAAGTAGTGAAGGTATTCATCCAACTAAAGAGAAAAATTTCAAGCATTTTTCTGTCCAACTAAGCTGAGCTTGAAAGCAGTGTAAAAACACGGTACGAAATTTGTATAAATTTTAGCATCTACAGCAAAAACAATACAACAATACGTTGAGCATGTTAATAAAAATAAGACGGTTTTGAATCACTATCATCTAAGTGGAGGTTATGAAATTATCCTATTCAGTTGTCAAAGTTGGATCTTACTTTCTGTGCTCCCTGTATATTTTGGGGCATTTGTAGATTGAGCCCACATAAGCTCCATCTCTCATAGACATCAGGGTGAAAACCTCTCCTGCTAAATTTTCAGCTTCGAATTATTATTTGTAGTTTTTCTAAAATATCTAACAAGCCACTAACCGAGATGCATCCTGTATGTCTATTAAATTTCTATTATAGTTTTGATATTATTAGGTAACAAGCAATATGGTAGTGCGACAATGTCCATGAACAATGAATATTATATGTAGTTCAATTCAAAGAAAAACAATAAATACAAATAAACCAACACATGCCTGCATCCTGATTTTTTTTACTTAACTAAAAAATACAGTTTTTGGTATTACCTTTGGTTATCTTGTTGATTATGAGTTTCTTAGAATAATCAATACTTATGTTCTAACTTATTAATTTATATAGACTATGATTCAAGATTATTATTTTTCCATTTATGTGTATAATGCATATGAGTTAAGTTTGATGCAGAGATGGGTCGAGGAAACTGTCCACATTTGATAAAAGTCTGTAAAAGTCATGTAAATAATATAATTGTATGCACTTATTTGGTATCACAATGAAGCTTGTTGCATTATCACGAATCAGATTTCACCATCAATATACCCAATGGAAGTTAGAAGGAAAACTTCCAGGAAACTTCCCGTTTTGAAAACTCCGGAAGTTTCCAGGAAGTTTTCCTTCTAACTTCCCATTGGGTATATTGATAGCCTATTACTTCCACATCCAGTGGAAGTATAGTAACGACAAAAAATTTTTTTAAAATTTTTATTGTTCAAATAGGCTTAGAATGTCATGAAACGTCGAGATCTCAAGTTTGAGCGAAAAAAAAATTTCTGTCTGTCGGTCTGTCTGTCGGTCTGTAACTTTTTTTGTGCGCACGTTTACTCTGGAACCGTTTGAGATATTGACTTGAAATTTGGTACACATATGTACTTTAACGAGATCTAGAACTAGATTGTATTTTCATCTTGTTCCGTCGAAGGGTTGGGGGGTAAATTGGGGTAAATTTGGAGTAAATAGGTAAATCAAGCAGGTAAGAGTTCATAAAATTGATATTTAGTGTAAACAAGAGAAGCTAAGGTCTCAAAAAAAATTTTGGCATTAGCCACCCCCATTACCACCCCCACCCCATTATTATTAAAGGGGATGAAAAAAAATGTGATTTAGTGTGTGTACAAGAACCAGAAACCTCAAAATATTTTCCACCCCCCCCACTCCCACCCCCTGTCACCACCCCACCCCACTACCGATGTGGAGTATCGTTTTATGGGTTTTTGGGGTAGAGGATTTCAAATATTATATATTAAAGTTCCATAAACAATTATTTCCAGATACAAAATTTTTTCGTTGTGTGACTTGGATGGAAAATCCGGATGTGGAAGTAGTGATTCCTTGGGCAGCGGTTTTTTATGGTAAAATCTGATTCATGATGATGCAAGCTTCATTTTGGTACCAAATAAGTGCATACAATTATATCATTTACATGACTTTTACAGACTTTTATCAAATATGAAAAGTTTCCTCGCCCCATCTCTGGCTTGATGTAACAAATAAGTTAAATTTCTGAGTTACTCTTTATCTATGGAAATAATGTATTTTGTTAAATCATTAAAATAAGCCTAAGTTTTGTCTTAACGTTTTTTAACTTATCGACTGCCTATAACTTTCTGTTTTTACTATGTGTATTTATTTTGTTGACCCATGTACTCGGTGTATTTGCAGGACGTACTGTAATATATTTTGTTATTGTCTAATTATTGGTTTTATTTTTTTAGTGAGGTAAATAAAACGCGGTTTATCTAAATTTTTTTACAATAAAAATCAGTGGTGCCCAACAATTAACTTTCGTGAAATTTCTGTTCGTTGCCTTAATTTGTTCTCTCTATGTATTTAATTAAATTTCCTTTAAAGTAATTGATCTTAAAGTAAAAGAAAAAATTAGTAAATCGACATTACCTGAGATCTCAAGCTGGGCTATATTTATCTAAAGTAAAATAATGTTTTTTTTTTGTCTTACACTTTGTAGACGAAAATAACAAGTTACACCTTCAGGTCCGGTACTTTTACTTAAGTATAAATAGACTTTATCCGACGAATAACTATCTGACGGATACGATAACTGGAGCTTGGTATCTGTACGATAACTTGCATGCGTACTTTCATTCAAAATATACTCTCGGTTAACTATTTCATACATGTGACTTTAAATACTTCCCAAAGTAAGTGTTGCCAACTTAAGATACGGTAAAGTAAGAAATTTTATGCTTCAAATATAGATAGAAAAGATCTTTCTATTGAGGGTTGTTGCCGATTTATGACATTTGTGTCATTTTCATGATTTTTTATTATATTGTTTGAAATAGTTGCGCATCATGTAACTAACATAACATGAAATTTTAAATTTTTTAAATTTATTTTAATTTTTAGTGTTTGTATCGTATTTTTAGCTTGTAACCATATAGTCTATGTAAGGAAGCATTATAAGACGACTTTTTTATAAATATTTCATGCAAAGGCGAGATACCCCCTCCCGTTTCCGAAGGTGCTGCTGAACACGATGCAAGTGGTGAGAGAAGATTTTAACCACCGCAACCCCCAGAAACGGCTAAAAACCACCGCTTTTATGGATCCCTTTATATCCCCCCGTTTTCGAGGTAGCTAATCAGGAGAAAAATATTCATTTTTAGCTCCAACCCCTCCTCATCCCTCAAATGGGCAGAAACCATCCCTCACTCACCAGAAAGCATGTCATCCAGGATTTACAGGTTTTTTGACACATGATCGTTATTCGTTATTCCTGTGCATATCCCTTCAGTTTTCACGGAACAGAAGGTGTTAGCAACCCTTCCATGGAGTGTAAAATTCATTAATTACACTTTGGATCGTCAATACGCCCTCCCCCGTTTTCGCAGGCGCTGATCACAATAAAAATATTCACCTTCATCTCCGACTCTCTTCAATCCCTATAATGAACGGAAATTTACCCTCATCTACTAGTTATCGCTGGGGCGATGATTGTGTAGGTTGCTGAGTAGGGTATAATGATTTCTTCATCGGAGAGTAATGAATAATAAATTTTGTCGTCAATGGTAATGTTGTTTATTCAAAGACTTACATAAAAATATTTTTATAACAAAATAAATTATTTGCTTACAATTAATTAAAGAAGAGGTCGTTTACAAATAGCATAACAATCCTCATATTTTCATGTAATTCTTTGAATAAACAACATTGCCATTGGCTACAAAATTTATTATTCATTACTCCCCGATGAAGAAATCATTATACCCTACTCAGCAACCTATACAATCATCGCCCCAGCGATAACTGGTGGATGAAGGTAAGTTGAAGATGTATATTTTTATAGTGATCAGCGCCTGCGAAAACGGGGGAAGGCGTATTGACGGTCCAAAGTGTAATTAATGAATTTTACACCCCTTGGAAGAATTGAAGCAATCTCCGAGGTCGCTACTACATTCTCTTCTATGAAAAATGAAGGGATATGCACAGGAATAACGATGATGTGTCTAAAAACCTGTAAATCACGGATAGCATGCTTTCTGGTGAGTGAGGGGTGGTTTCTGACCATTTGAGGGATGAGAAGGTGACGGAGCTAAAAATGAATATTTTCCCGTGATCAGCGGCCCCGAAAACGGGGGGATACGCGTTTGAACCGAATCATTTGAAAATGATTTTCCACCTCTTGGGAGGGTTTAATCAAACCCCCAAGCCTGCTGTCTGGATTCCATACTCTATAACTGCCTTCCATGTTATTTCAAGTATAACCCGTCAATAAATCACTTCCCAGACCCGTTTATATATGAAAACATAAAGGGATCCATAACAGGGATCCGTAACAGCCGTTTCAGAGGGCAGTCAAAAACTTCTCCCACCAATTGCATCGTGTTCAGCACCCTCGAAAACGGGGGGGGGAGGTAACCTCGTCTTTGTACGAAATGTTTACAAAAAAGTCGTCTTATAATGCTTCATTACCTAGACTATGAGACTTGTTACCGATTTATGACATTTGCGTCGCTTTCATGATTGTTTATTATATTGTTTGAAATAGTTGCGCATCATATAACGAACATAACCTGAAGTTTTAATATCTTCATTTTTAGTGTTTGTATCGCATTTTTAGCTTGTAGCCATATACGGGTTTCAGACGAACATTTAAGAATCCACTTAAATATTTTGTCAATATTGTTTATTAATATAATAGACTGCTAATATAGGTCGGATTTCTAACCTACAAATTATGCTTACTTTATTAGAACAAAATATTTAAAATATGCATATTACAATATAAGTAGTTTATGATATCATTTTACAAATGTATTTTTATTAAATATGAAGGTCTAGGTATCCCGGATAGGTTATCCTAGCAATAAAGCATATATATTTGATGGATATCACTATTTGTATACCGATTTTTTGCTTATCTCCGGGTTAATCCTCATTCTGCAGAATATCACTATCTATAACTGAAAATACCGGCCCTAAGTGATGAAATCCCCACAGTACTGGACTTTTATCCCACTGCTACACCTCTGCCAATCGACTTCGCCTAGTACGGACTCAAATGTTGTGCTAATGCATTATAAATTGTTCCCGAACCAAGGAGGATCCTGCGGCTAGAATTATAATAGTTTAAACATAATGGGACTCGAGGCTAGACGCAGGACCCACAAAATTCCGCCTTTATGTCTCGACCGGTGATTGTAGGAGGCTGCACCGGAATTATAGTACTTTCGATTGTCATTTAATTAAGAGTCAAAGGCCTATATTATACTCGTATTAGTACACTGGTTATTGGAAATGGGAGTGTTATGGGAAATATTGTTTTGGTTTCGATTTTGCTACCTGCATCGGAATGCTCTATTATCATAGTAAATTATACACACGGGTTCTTGGATGTTGTATAATTTTAATTTTTAGTAGATATGAATATAATAGCTCAACTATTTTTTTTATAATATCTACAGCAAGTTAGATGAGAAAATTGTTTGCTTATTAAATATGATAATCATAATTGAGATAATTTGAGAGCTACAGAATGGTAGATTAAAGTTACGATACATTCGCATTCCTTAGAATAAATATGTATTTATATTTAAAGCCAACGAAAGCAATATACGGGGTGATTTTCATATGAGTGTATTCCTTACCCAAAATTAGACATATGTATAGTAAGCTTCTGTCGCTCAACAAATAAATCAATATACCTTCTTCTCCTTATTCACAACGTCTTGCCAGAGGTTTTGTGAATTATGAAAATTAGTTGGCCTGCACTTGCTGTGTAGCACGCTTGGTGGCATCACGTCGTCTATCGCGGCTACCTGTTAAGCGCACAGCCCCATTGAAGCTGTTCCCCATCAGCTCTTTGGAGACATAAGCCCAACGCTTTGGAGGGCGTCCCCTTCGCCTCTATCTATCTCCAGTTGAAGTGGTCAAAAATGAGAGGATTAGGGAATACAGTGCTGGAGAGTCGGTTTTGGGGACGTATTTCTTGGAGAAGCGAGTTATTAGTGCGATGGATTGTCCAGGGAATTCGTAACAAACAATTACTAACAGAAGATTAATGAGGTTTAAAAATCATAACAAGTAATAAATGTCAAAAACATGACAGATTCACAAACAAATTAATTATTGACCAATACAAAACAATGTTTACAATTTTTTTATTATTCGATGTAGCTACCACCCACATCCACACACATTTCGATCCTTCGCCTGAAGTCCTTAAAACTGTTTCGAATATGATCTAACGGTATGGAGTTTACGTCATTTGTAATTCTCTGCTTTAATACTGCTACATCGTTAGGAAGTGGCCAGGGCAACCATCATCTTCAAAATGAACTAAAGGCATATCTCTTAAAATATTTAAATGTTCTTCAGAAAATCTTTCAAGAAGCTGTAAATAAGTGTGCTGGTTTAACCTTCCCTCAATGAAATAAGGTCCAATAACTCCAACGTGATAAGAAACGGCACACCACACATTCACTTTTTTATAATATTGTCTTCTACAATGAATTCTAAAATTTGGATTTTCAGAAGCCCAAAACCGACAATTCTGAGATGAAACAACACCATTGGTTGTGAATCTGAGAAAATTATGAAATTATGAAAAAATCCCTCTTCCATGATTTTTTCTCGAATGGTCAAACAAAAATCCAACCTACGGCCGTCTTTTCTATCTTCAAGCGTATGTTTATAATTTGCTTTATATGCCCTAATTTTCTTTGCCTTGCAAATTCTTTGGAGTTCAGACTTGCTAATATTAATAAGAGCTGATCTCTCTCTTAGTGGCATCCTAGGTTTTTATATAACAGAGGCATGAGCTATAATAGCCCCAACATTGTCTTCATCATATGCTTTTATTTTTCTTTTCATGTTAAGAACACTACCAGTAGCCAGAAACTTTTTAATTATTCTCATAACCTGAGTACGTGACAAAGCAGTGTTTGGAAATTTCATATTAAATTGCCTTACTTACCACTTCTCTTAGCGAGTTTTCACCGCCAGTTCCGTAGCATTGTACAATATAAATTTTTTCACGTACTGTGAGTACCATTTTCACTTAATTTTTTATGCTGGGTTCGTTAATTTGAAACAGAAATTAAGGATAATATTGACTACGTTTGACAGATATGTCAATAATAAATGATAAATGTGTATCCACTGCTTTTCTCATAGCCTACTTTTAGCTTCTACATAACTTTAAATATTAATTCACAAAAAATAATTTCTATGCAGTTTTAATTGAATGGTTCAAAATAAAATACTAATTTATTGAAAAAATGGGAAGTTTCAAAAAAATGATTTTATATTCCTCAAACTTGGTATAGAGGTATAAAATTGTATTCTAAATAACTTTTCTTTGTGGAATTTTTTCATATTTTGAAAAATAAAGGTACTTTATTAGTGGTGATTTTTACAACTTTGCTTATAAAACACCCTGTAGAACACCAAATCAAGTCATTTTTGGTATACTTTAGTTTTACAACAAGCAGGACTCAATCCTCAAATACCATTCCAAAATTCCAAAATTTTTGGTCCATTACACTCCTTGTTACATCTATCCTGGGACACAATGTATATGATTATAAAAAAGGAGTTGGAAAAATTTATTTAATGAGAGTTGGGAATTATTAACTTCCCCTAATCCCAAAAACAACCCTAGCCATTTGCCGACTTTATATTTATCGGAGTTAGTTTTGTCCTACTTTCACCAAAGCAGAGTTTTCTTCATATAGTCAGCGGATAAAAAATACCAGATGTTTGGGTATCCCCATTTCCGGTAATACAGTCCACAATTTGCCCCATTCCACATTGTCAAAACCCTTACAGTAGTCTACGAAATAAAGGTACCTAGGCACGTAATAACAATCAATCAGTATATCTACCAAATTTCATACAAAATATTTTGAAACATCCTAACATACGGACAGACCGGCAAACTTATATTTTTTAAATAAATTTATTATGATTAGTTATGGCATATATATCACAAATTGTTTTAATGCCGGTCTGTCTGTAATTTTTTTGTGCGCACGATTACACGATTACATGATATTGACTTGCAATTTGGTACACTTTGTATTATAACTAGATCTGAAACTAGATTATATTTTGATCTTATTCCTATGTAGGGTTAGGAGGTAAATAGATGACGCAAACAAGAGTCCATAAAATTGGGATTTAGTGTATATACGAGGTGCCAAGGTCTCAAAATTTGTTTGGCATCGGCCCACTATCACCTCTATTACCAACCCCCCATTTTATTACTAAAGGGGATAAATAAATAAAATTATGATTTAGTGTGAGAACAAGAGATAAAGGCCTTATTTTTTTAGCTTCAGCCACCCCCTATTACCACCCTCACTAACGATGTGGTATATCGCTTTATGAGTTTTTGGGGGTAGACGATTTCAAACATTATATTATTAAAGTTCTATGAAAAATTATTTCATCACAATGGAGTGCAAATATAGTATCCAAATTGTTTCGTTGTAATAAACTTGAATAGGAAATCTGGATGGAAAGTAGTGACTTCTTAGGCAGCAGTTTTTAAATATATAGTACAATTTTGACAGAAAAAAAAAAACACTATTTAAAAATATGTCAAGTTTCAGAGATAATTTATAACAATTTTTTTATCTGAAAAATGAAGAAAATGAAAAATTACCATTTTCTTAATAGTACCATCAGAGAAGTATGCGAAAGTGTAAAAAAATCAGCAACTTTTCATTCCTTAATGTTATCTATATTATACAGCGCGTGTAATTGCGGATTAGACATGTACATCCACGTAGTGCGAGAGATATGACAACCCAGCAACCGCAAAACCCGCCTGTCGGCACTCGACTACTGAAGTATCCCAGCTCTGTTATCTCATTTCATTCAACTGGCGCACGCGATGTTGCAATTCTACTTCCTATGCCTAACTTGCCATTACACGTACGGTATATAGGTATAATATATTATATAAGAATAAGAATATAATTTTGTATTTTCAAATTTCATCAGGTGCAGAAAAAAAACCATTCTAGAATAGTACATTTGTTGCTGTGAATTATTGATAACAATTTTTAAATAAACAATTCTTTAAAAAATATTAAGTTTTAAAATTTAAAAATCAATCGATTATATTTTTCAACTCAGAAAACGGTGGAAAAGACCAAATTTTCATTTTCTATGATTTTTTGCATTGAATAATGCATATTTAAGAAAAATAAAGGACGCCACTGAGTATAATCACCAAAAATATATAAGAAAAAAAATCGTAAGTAAGATTCCATAGGACAGCTAATATTTAAATACAAAGTTTAAGAATAAAGGCCAGTAAAATTTTTGAGTTTAACATCGCCAAAATTCGAAAAGTGTCGGAAATCGTTTCAAACTTCGCCAAAGAATCATGCATGCGATTTAGAAACTCGATTGATTTTTTCAATTTTTGCTTCATTTTATTTTTCGATTATTAATTAAGTCAGATCGCCCGGGCAGCTTGGAGAGTAGCGAGTATCGATTTTTAAATGTTAAAATTTAATATTTCACATCCAGGAAATCGAATTTTTATTTACATTTTTTAAGGAATTGTTTATTTAAAAATTATTATCAATAATTCACAGCAACAAACGTACTATCTAGAATGGTTTTTTTCTGCACCCGATGAAGTTTGAAAATACAAAATTATATTCTTATTCTTATATAATATATTATATATATATATATATATATATATATATATAATATAGATGATATTAAGGAATGAAAAGTTGCTGATTTTTTTACACTTTCGCATACGCTCTCTGATGGTACTATTAAGAAAATTGTAATTTTTGATTTTCTTCATTGCTGCGATTATGCGCAGGTGATTGTAGCTCATAAACTATAATAAATAACAATATGCTTTCGGGGCGTTTTTATAGAGAATTCGATGTTCTACAAAAAAGTTTCTGTGCACATTTGTCATATCTATTACTGTTCTCGATTCATAAGAGGTGAAAGTTTAAAAACTATCTTCGTTAAGAAAATATGTTTTTTTTACTACCGGTCTACTTTGACCACGGAGGAGTAACTCTGCTCTTTTTTCTGTAAAATAATTTCTTGGAAAAGTGGCAACAGTAGACAGTCGTCTGTGATTCAGAGGATATCTGGAATATCTGCCAGTAAAATTGCAAGCTATCAGTTGCGGCTGTGCGGTTGGTTGTTTAATAAAAAAAAAATGAAAGTAACATTAAAAAATTGCTATGTGATATTGAAAAGGAGCCCTGCTAGACTACGGTATGTAGTTCGATACCTATCTAACTCATTGAATTCATTTTCCGATATTATATGTTATTTAGTTTGTTTCAGAAGTTATGCCCTATATCACAGAAGTGTTGCCAAAACTTAAAGGAGGGCACAATATCCCGGCTGGCAATGTTTTTTGAATATCTGACTTGCAGTAAAATGTTCGAGATGAAAGTCGAGGGATATTTTCGTATTTATCGCATCGTCTCGTATTTTTTTATTTTTTGCGAATTTTATTGAAAATTGTGTAAGAATGTTACTTTATATAAATGCTTATTACATTCTGTTACAATAAACGTTATGAAAGCATACTGTAAAATTTTTAGTTTTGAAAATTTTTTGAACTTTTTTCCACAGAATCTAAGGAAAGCCCATGCAAGATGCAAAGAAACCATAAAATCTGGTGAACTTTACCGTCATATGCGATTTAAATGCAAAGGCACAGTTTCCCTATTTTACGGGTAACTGTCATTTTTCGAATTTTTAAAGAAGGTATTAAACGACGCGACGTCTAAAGCCTATAAAAATATAGCAGTGTATAGGCAAAACTCTAAAATTTCACAAGTCTCAACTTTTAAGGATTACCTTATTCTAAGATATATCCAAAAACTCTTTACAAAGTAGCAAAGTAGCCCCGGTACACGGTATCAAGAAATTAATGCAAGTGATTTCGCCAAACTCTACACAAAATTAGAATGGGCATATATACAATATGTACATTTTTAGCCAAACATAACTTCCGGTGAGAAATAAATGCATATTACAATAACTTAATTTGATTGAGTTATTAGGAAAATATCATTTATCATTTTTTTAAATATCTTCTCTTAATGAATTTTTATGATAAACAAATAAATAAATAATTATCTAGAATGAGGAAGTAAAGTTTTTATAAACAAAGTTTTTAGTGAACTTTTTAATCAGAATTAAAAAAAATTAAACGATATTAATTATGAATGTAATTAAGCTACCTGAGGCGAACGAAATGAAACTTCAGTTGAAATGGTTACTTATCGAATTCATCGCTATAGCCGCTTGCAAAAAAATTCTGTTTCTATTCAGTATTTTGCCATCATCGTCCTAAGATCTTCCGGTACTAAAATATCGCCGCTCGAATTGTTACTTTATTCAGCAATACCGTTGAGTGAAAGACTTTTCAATCAACGGCAATACTTATTATTATTGCCTTAATCAGGTGATCTCAGGTGATCGATGTTGATGTCTAGATCCCATATTTTATTCTCTTTAATTATCTCAATCCATTTCTGCAAAATAACTGAAATGACTACTTCTCCAACAAACATCGAGTCAGTGATTTTATTTTTCAAAATATCGGAATGTAACATACTTGAACATAATTGGCTTACGAAAAGCAATATAATAAGTCCAAATAAAAAAGTTCTGTAAAATAAAAAGATACAAGTGCTAACTAAAATACAAGAATATTTTGTTAGCGTCTACACCATTTCTATATTAAAAAACCGCTGCCCAAGGAATCACTACTTCCACATCCAGATTTTCTATTCACCAAGTCTCTCACAAAGAAAAAAATTTGTATGTGGAAATAATTGTTTACGGAAATCTAATAATATATTTGAAAAAACCCATAAAACGATATCCCACATCGGTAGTGTGGTGGGGGTGGTGATAGGGGGTTGTAGTAGGGGTGGATGAAGTAAAAAAATATTTAGAGGTTTTTGGTTCCTGTATACACACTAAATGACATTTTTTTTCATTCCCTTTAATAATGGGGTGGTGGATGGTAATGGGGGTAGCTAATGCCAAAAAAATTTTTGAGACCTTAGCTTCTCTTGTATATACTAAATGCCAATTTTATGGACACTTACCAGCTTGATTTACCTATTTACCCCCCATTTGCCCAAATTTACGACCCAATCCTTCGACGGAATGAGATGAAAATATAATCTAGTTCCAGATCCCGTTAAAGTACATACGTGTACCAAATTTCAAGTAAATATCTTAAACGGTTCCAGAGTAATCGTGCGCACAAAAAAAGTTAGACAGACCGACAGACAGAATTTTTTTTTTCGCTCAAACTTAAAATCTCCACGTTTCATGACGTTCTAAGCCTATTTAAACAATAAAAATTTTTAAACATTTTTTTGTCGTTACTATACTTCCACTGGATGTGGAAGTAATTATGTAAGGGAATTGAAAAAGTCTACAGTTTTGGCTATCCACTAACATCTACTGCACAATAATTGAACAATTAATAAAAATAAATTACAGGCAAAATAAGTAATCCCGACTTTTTTTTACCCACACTGTATAAAAGTGTTCAAAAATTGGCCATGTATAAGGTGATAATTTGAAAGGGTAATTAACCTTAATCGCATTACCAACCAAAGAGTTTCCTGTAACAGCTCTTCGCTGAAACTACAATACAAATTTAGGATAATAGGAAAGGATTACATGCTTGTTAAAGTCAGTATTAAAGTTAGGCCTAATACCTTTGTAATCCCCGAGAATTTATTTACTTAATAATTTCTAATGTTTAGCTTTTCTGGTTGAACGTTAAACAGATATATTACAACTCCAGAACTAAATATTAATTTGTACAAGGGAGGAAAGGGTAAATTTTCCGCTCGAATGTGAAATTTGTTGCTCGAGTGGAGATAAAAAGGACATGATCTAAAGTTATAAGTACATGTTATTTTTTCTAGGACCATTTCTTCAAAAGAATATTATTGAAAGAGAAGAAATATTGACAATTTCGTTACAAATTTTTAAACTTATATTTTTTTCCGAGCGAGCGGAAAATAGCATTTTATGAGGAAAATATTTCCCGCACTGCATTTGAAGAATAAGGAAACTCATTTGAGTGAAATATTTATTTATTATAAATATTAATAACACTTATCTTTATATTAGCTAAACTAATAGCAGAATTAAAAATACTTGAAGAAGAAACAGAATAGCTTGCTCAATAAATTAGCGAGATATCCATGGAAGTACAATCTTCGCCAATCGGAATACTTTTCGTCAAATTTTTGCTATTGTCCATGAGAATATATATTCTTGGCCAATCAGGGTTTTGCTGGCCAAATTTTTCTTATTTCGATTATTCAATATAATAGGGAGTTCAATTCTTCGGCAAGCTCTTGCTACATAAAAAATAACAGCCACCTGAAACAAATCATAATTATTATTTTTAACCCCCGATTACAAGAGATGGACGCGTATGTTTGTATGTCTGTCTGTCTGTCTGTGGCTTCATATCTCTTCAACGGGTGATCCGATTTTGATACAATTTGTCTTTATTTGAAAGAATATTTTGTCGAGAAGGTTTTTGCCATATTAGATTTTGATGTTTGGTTCACTATCTTGATTACAAGCTTTTATTTAACTTGCCTTGTTCTTGTGGGCCAAAGCTTGCAACTGAATTTTAAAATAGTTGTCCCAACTGATTGTGCTGAAATTTTGCATACACGTTTAGTTTGGATGACAATGCATGGTTAGCTAAGTGATGTCATTCCAAATCAAATATGGCGGACTCCCAAAGATGGCGGACCAGTTATTTTTTATGCACTATTTTAAAACAGTTACCCCCAACCGATTGAGCTGAAATTTTGCATACACGTTTAGTTTGGATGACAATGCATGGTTAGTTAAGTGACGTCATTCCAAATCCAATATGGCGGACCAGTTATTTTTTATGCACCCCCATGATATGGGTATCAAATGAAAGGGTTTGCTGAGAAGAATACGAAAAATAAAATGACGTCACACTAAATTCAATATGGCGGAAGCCCCAAGATGGCGGACAAAATTGTTTAATTTTAACACTATAATTAGATCGTATAGTGTATTCGCTTATACGTTGCATTCTAAAAAATGGTGAAGGGTTCGGTTTAAACTATAAGTTTTATATCGGATAGGAACGACGCAATAAAGATACACTTCTCCGAGAAATTAACGCACGACCAAAAAATAACCAAAAATTTGAAGTTAGTTAATTTTTAACCCACAACCAAAAAAAGTTTGACGCGTATGTTTGTATGTTTGTCTGTCTGTCTGTGGCTTCATATCTCCTCAATGGGTGATCCGATCTTGATGCACTTTTTTTATTTGGAACAGTATTTTGTCGAGAGGTTTTAGGCCATATTAGATTATGATGATTGATCGCCATCTTGAATTCGCCATGTTGAACTTCTCTAGAAATTGTCCGATTGAAGTAAAATTGGAAATATGCAGACAATTATGGTAGCCAAATATGATTTCGGCCTCATTTTGATTTGGCCTTATGAAACTGGTACGATTAGATACATTGATAGGGGGTTTTTAAAAAATTTCAATTTTTTAACCCCCAACCCAAATACAGGGGTGTTATAAGTTTAGCTGGTATGTTTGTATGTTTGTTTGTCTGTCTGTCTATGTGTCTATCTGTCTGCCTGTGGCTTTATATCTCTTCAACGGGAAATCCGATTTTGATGCAGTTTTTATTAAAATTGAATATAACACATAAATATATTTATAATAGAACCGGTCTTGTAGACCATGTGCGACTAGTAGAATACAAAATTGAACCACGTCGGCTTAAAGGTTAAAAAGTTCTGTGTGGGACTCGTGATATAATAATACGCTATGTTGTATGTATATGTTTAGTTTAAAAAGTATAAAATAAAATTAAATTACAAATTTAAAAAACTCCCAATACAAAAATATCGACTAAATAACTAATATAAGAAAAATAAATTAACACAACTTTAAACATTATGAAATAATTTTGATTCCATATACGAACTCTTATGATTTATTTACATTTTCTTTATGTCCTCGAAATTTGCTTTCTTATACGTATGAATATGTCGGGGGTTGCTGTAAAGACGAACTACTAAATATTTATATTCAAAACAGCAGCTCCCGATATATTCATGCGTATAAGAAAGGAAATCTCGAGGACATAAAGAAAATGTAAGCTGGATTTAAATAAATCATAAGAGTTCGTATATGGAATCAAAATTATTTCATAATTTTTAAAGTTGTTAATTTATTTTTTTTATATTAGTTATTTAGTCGATATTTTTGTGTCATTTTTTTTTTATTTGTAATTTAATTTTATTCAATGAATAATATAGGTAGGTACTGAAATAAGTCACCTTCGTCATCAGGAATCTACCATCTTCAGCATCACGAATAAATTTACTGATTTCAGTTCTAGTCATCACACTAGGCTCTATTTCATCCTCCAAGAAAGTGGTCAATTTTTTAATATCGATATTGTCAGTGTTCGTCTAATTTCTGCTGGTTGCATCGTCTAGTACTAACTTTCCCCTTCAAAATGAGTTTTCGATTGCCCATCTTCGATTTCTTTTATCGAAGTTATGACTTTTTAAAGTTGAATAAACTTGAATATTTTAAAGAGTTGGTAAATGCATATTAGAGGTTTTAAAGCGATGGCTCTTTGAGTCTCAGTCGCAAACAAAAGTCATTATGCCCATAAGCACTTAATCCATAAACCATAAACCAGTATACTTAAATTCCAATGAATCGTACACCCATACAACTAAACACATAAATACTAAACTCATTAGCCTTTAAGCCAATAACTCAATAAACCCAATAACCTAATAATTCATGAATTCTAAACCTATAAAACCTAAACTAAACCTTAAACCAATAAACCATAAATTTGTAAATCCTAAACCCATAATACTATAATCCACAAACTCATAAAACCTTTATCTTTGAATGAAAAGAAAAATAGATTTCACAAATCATAAGCATTAAAACATAATATTTTTGTTATTAAATAAATGGTTAGTTAATATGCTCTAAGGCCTCAGATGCAAGGATCTAGGATTCGCGAGTTTATAATTTATGGATTCTGAACTCCCGACTTATGAAATTATATAAGATATGAAAGGTTATTTTTAATCATTATCAGTTTCTCGTTTTCGAGTTTTGGTATGAATTTTGAGTATATAGATTTCAAGTTGAGGAGATTTTGATTTATATTGTTTAAGACTCACATCCTGAGTTTGCGGATTTAGGGCTTCGGGTGTATAGGTTTACATGTTTACTGTCTCTAGTTTATAAATTTACATGTTTAGGGTTTCGAGTTTATAGATTCACATGTTTAGGGTTTTCGGTTAAGAGTTTATGGGTTTAGGTTGTATCGGTATAAGATTTATGGGTTTAGGGATTAATGGTTTAGCTTTGATTGAATTGTGTGCTTACGATATGTAGAATTAATTTGGTTGAAGGGCTTACAGATTTTTTATTTAAAATTTATAGGCTTTATGTTCATGGATTTTGGTTTCATATAATGGGTGACAGAGTTATTGAATTTCCGTCATAAAGTTAACGGGTTCATGGTTTACTATTTAAGGGCCTATGGGTATAACACCCATAAATCATTAATATGACTTTGGATTTACGGTTCAAACTCAAAGAGCCATCGCTTGTAAATCGGAAGGAAAATCGTAGATGGGCAATTGCATTCATTTTGAAGGGGAAAGCTAGTACTAGACGATACAACTAACAGAAATGAACTGCAAATTTTCTTATTTTTCACACGGAAAGTCAAATATAGCCAAAAGAGCCATTTTTTGATCAGTTAACCTCAAATATCTCAAAATCCTGATATGATGGATAAATTCTGAGGCCAGACTCGGATTCTACGCAAAAAAATTCTTTAGAAACACATCTTATTTTTTAAAGAGCTGAAGCTTGCAGATCTGTGTAACAGTTTGACTAACTATATTGCTTGTACAATTATGTTCATGTCGACGTCGACGCTGAAAATAACTATAAGTTACTAGGTTCTCTTTTTGTCCCACGTATTCATGTCAAAAAATTTGTTTTATTATAGTGGGAAAAATGATTTATAAAGTGTCTTTTTAATACTACTTAATATTATTTATAATCTGTAGTCGTAACTTTCTTAACATGACGATCTAATTTTAGGTGACCCCCAAGAAGAATGCACACGATGTGGAAAAATGTACCTAAGTGGAACTACTAAAGGAAGTATCTGTCAGAAATGCAGAAACATTAATAATAATAATCCACTTATGGACTCAGCCGCCGAAGAAGAATCCAGCGGAAACCAAACCGAAGAAGACAGCGTCACTCCAGAATAAAGTTAAATATTTTCTTATATTCTAGATCCTAGATGCCCTATCTATATGGAATTTTCATATTGAAAATCTTGCCACTGGTGTACAAATTTATAAATTCATAAATATTTTATTCAATGGCCAAACTGTCTAAACGCAAAAAAATAATATTGTCTATGAAATTTTAGCATACAGTTTATCTTACAGTTAATTATAGTCCAAGAACCAGTGAATTTTTTTGTTACCAATTTTTCCAGTCAGCGAACATCGATAGGATTGTTCAATTAGTGATTCTAAGTAAAAAATCTTATATTATGTATAAGGGTTTTCCGATGGGTTGAGTCAGAATATGCCTTGGAAAAAACAAATGCCTTCCAATTTTTCTTTACAGTGATGAAAATGTTCCTAGTAACAAGTCATACACTAAAATCAAGTATAAAATCAGTTTGCCTGATTTGTAGGCATAGCAAATATGTCTGGCACGTGAAACATTGAAAAATATCTAAAAAATAATTGCCCTTATTTTGGTAGTCCTAAAAATTTGTCAGATGACAGTTATAACAATAGCTTAAAATAGCTTAAAATACAATTTGGCTATGCAATGCTCGTCAGGTGCGCTCAAATCGGTATGTTCGCGTATACAGACGATTGATGTCGTACCTTCTCATATATGTTCTTTTATAATTTAGAGCATTAAAAAAGCAAGTGCATAATGTGTAGAATTATGTTGTATTAGCTAGAAAAATATTTAATTTATGAAGTCATTAATTTTGATGACGGTCAAAGAAATGTTTTTAATTGATATCTATATTTCGAAAAATACGTGTACAAAATCAAATTCATAGTGATTCTTCTTCTGCTTCTTCGACATCTTCCTCGTCGTCGCTGTCGTCAATGTCATTAACGTTCTCTTGAATTTCGCAAACATTGTTATCATCATTATTGTCATCGTCATCACCAGCCCACATATTATATTTTCGTAGTTCCGCATTTCACTAGTTTGGCGTATTGTCGAGGTACGGAGCCATCTTATCATAAATTGAAATTTTCCGGCCGAAATGCCCAAAAAGTTTTTATGAACTTCAGAGCATACCTAATTGAGCGCGTACTATTTAAAACCTCGAGAGAGTTTGGCGAGGCCTTGGTGATTATAAAGCCTAGTCAGATTTGTTTTTTTCGTGGAATTGTAGTATAGACTGGTATGGGAAAAAGTTTCAGGACTGTGAAAATGAAGGCAATAATTTTTTATTTCTGCAAATTTCGAGGCGTCCTCAGAATCATTTGCTAATTTCATAAATCAGTCAGATTTGTTTTTAAGTATATTTCACGATAATATCGATTCATATAATAAGTTTCAAACCTGTAAAAATTAGGGTAACATATCCGAGATTTCGATCTAATTTTCCGATCAGCAGATTTATTGAAACACTTAAGTCAGATTTACTCTGTTCAACTGGAGAAAAGCCAGGTTGCATTTTCAGTAAGTTTTCTGATCTACTTTAGTAAATCTAAAAGACTCATAAGTTAACTCATTTGAATTTCCCACCCGTGGAACTCACCGGAAAATTCTTGCTCAGACTCAGAATTTGTTGATTAGTATCACTAACAGAACAATCCTATCGATCACATGGAAAAATAAGTGCCAAAAAATCCACTAGCTCCTGGACTATTAGCCCTAACGACAGAAAGGTTTCCTCATTTGTTAACGTCATTGAAAAATTAACCTAAAATTAACCAAGAGCTAAAATTTGTTTGTTTCACACCATAAGCACGTCTTACATATTCTTCTTGGCACGATTCGAAATTCTGCCATCATCAATCTCTTCTATGGAAATTATGATTCTTCAGAATAAATGAACCTTCATATATATATATATGTACAGAGTGTCTCATTTAAGACTATAACAATCAGGCTGCGAGACAGTCAAGGCTCCATATAAAGGCGCCTTCGACTGACTCTAGAGTAAAGTGGCTACTTGATCTCGATAGAGAGCAATTGAGATAGATCGTAGACCTGATAACAGGACACTGTCTTCTGAACAAGTACCTGCATACAAAGATGATCCTACATATCGCATGTGTGGAGTAGAAGATAAAACCGTCACTCATATTTTTAAAATTTCATTAAGGTGTAGGTATCTCGGAAGGTAGTTTTTACAGCCGAAGGTTCTGTTCTGGAAATGATTGCTCTTCTTCGTAGAGAGTACTGGTCTTTTCTAAGGAATTCAAAATGTCGCGGATGCATAATGGGCCGATACGTCTGAGTACTGCATGTATTCGGATCTGCTCACGTTTCTAATAATAATAATAATAAGATTGGAACAGCCCTATAGCTTTTTTAGTTTTTACCCGATTTAAACCGAATTAGTCTCAAAAGATAGAGATCATTAAGATCTATTTTTATGACCACAAAATAATGTACTGGTCAAATGCAAAGCCACCTACATATGCAGTGGCGGATCCAGGGGGGGGGCTTGTGAGTATGTGCTCCCCCCCCGTGTCGTTCATTTTGGTATTCGTTTTTTATTAAATAGGTATCTTTTTTGCAGCACCCTCCACATTGGTTCGAATTCCTAAAAAAGTAATCCCTTGAAAATCTGAGTCAAATCGGTTAAGGGGAAAACGTGCCACAAGCACCCCCACGATTCTGAATTTCTTGAAACACCCCATATTGTGAAATTGACCTTTTCTAATAAATAAAAAATAAGTAGATAGGTGTTAACTCACAATTGACAAATATAAAATAGTTTAACAGACCCTTTTCCCAAAAAAGCGGAAGGTCGTTGCTAGAGGGAGGAACAGTGAATCATCTGGAAGAGCTTGTTGTGGTAAAGAGAGTACGGCTTTAACAGTATCTCACTGTCTCTTGTACTGTGATGAGTGACTATGAAATGCAGCAATTTTATATTGAATATTGCCAATAATTTAATTTTGACATGGCGGCAGTTACTTTGCGTCATGATGATCGAATTTATCTTTTTGGACATGCAATCACTGGAAGTAAACTTCCATCTAATAAACAAGTATTAAATGTGTTATTTTAAGCTCAGACGTGAAGTTGGTCCTACGTGAGAGTGCAAAGTTTGTTATTAAAGAGGCATTAGTTTTTTGGTAAAAAGCAAGAATTCCAACAAGAATTTAAAAGAAACTGCATCATCATGCTGGAAAATCTTTAACACGAATGAAGAGAACTGTAAAAATGCTCTAAGCGGAGAACCAAAACCCAACGGTGAAGAGAGGAAGACTTTGTGACAAGATTTCATAATTTATTTGATATCGCACATGCATAAGCGTTGCAATTGATGTCCATCGAGGAAGACAGTTTCTTTCTCTTTCTTTGGCTCAAGACTGTCGCAAGAAACAAAAATTAAACATGAAGACAGCAGTAACAACCCAAAGCAGTTTCAGCTGAGTTCTGATGTAACAACATTTTTCATGGATAGAAGATTTTGTTTCTATGACAACTAGAACTTTTTTACAACTTCTCTATGGAGCACAAACAAAAGATATTTTAAATATTGTGATTTTGTAAAAAGAACTGAAAGTCGTCAAATGATGTGGCGGAACGGGGGGGGGGGTTAGATTATTCAGCGATTATAATAGTTTATTAACAAAAGACGATGAGCAACAGTATGTGCTCTAAGTAGTGTCTGATGATTATAGGAAACGAATATATGGTATTCGGTGTTACTTTGTTTTTTTTTTTGTAAAATGTGTTGCAAGGAATTGATGAAAAAATCGATTCAACCTGAGGGCGCATTAAATCCATAAGAATTCTATTGACTAAAAAGGGGCACCCTTTAACGTAATCCGATCGACCTAAAATTTTACACAGCGTATTTTTTTTTAGGAATGGAATAATTCTGGGGGGTGCGGCAAACAAAATCTAAATTTGAAAAATAAGAGCCACCCTAATATACATATGTACTATACGTGCCCCTATACCTATCATTTATTTTGGCAAAAAGGCCGGAGCATGAAAAATGTGTTAATTTTTCATTTGTGAGCGGAAAAAAAAATGGTGATTTTTTCTCTCCCGTTCATTAATTTTCATTGGTGAGTGGAATAAAAAAAAAGTGATTTTGACCCCCCCGCCCATCAATTTTCATCGCTGAGTGAACAAATTTTTTTGTGATTTCTTATTTCGAAAAAAAATATCCTGTAATTCTTTTGATTTTGCTAAAACATTGTTAATATAACTGCATAAGAGTTGTCAAGTAAATATCTTATTTTTGTAATGAGAGTGATTAAAAGTTTACTTAGAAGTAACATAATTCATTTTTTTAAATTCTGTTTGGATGATTCCGAACAACTTTTGTAAAAAGTGTATATATTTTTTTTTTTTTCAGTTAGCTTTGTAATTGAATAGTGTAAATGATTCTGTACTCATAAGCCAATCCGATTTAAATTGGATAAAATCTAAAAAAATTATAAGGGTGTTACAGTGAGGCACTCTGTATGTTTTCAACTACAATGGGCTTCCCCCGTTTATCAGCTTTTCTTTGGGGCAGCCACCTTAAAAAGAAATCATATAAAAGAGTTTCGAAATTATAACACGGCTATTACAAGGTACAGTCGCAGTCACAATAAGGTTTAAAACTTAAACAGCTTATTTGATAAATTTTTACCGTTCGAGTATTATTTTGTTTTTATATATTTTAAGCTCCTCCTAGTCAGCTGCTGCTAGCGCGTGCTTTTGAAATTAATATTACAATATACAGGTCGATCCATCGTAATATATGTGAAGATATCACACCAGTAACGATTGCCCGTTAATAGTATATTATTCAACGAGCGTATACTGACGGCTATACTCATAAGTATGACGTTTAGGTATAAGCCAAAGACAAGAGTCGTATATCATCCGAGTTTGTAATAGTCATTATACGCGAGTAGAATATTATACTTTTTTACGACTATCACAAATCTTTCTGAAAAATATTTTAGACTAGCTGTGCCTGCGACTACGTTCGCGTGGAATTTTGAAATTAACTAAAAATCATCTTTGTAAACGACGTTTGAGGTAGAATCACCAGGATCATGTAGACTTCTGTGCAATAAAATCCCGTACACTTATTTTTCGCTATATTAAATCATTCTTTATTTATTTGTCAGTGTCAGTGTCATATTTTCGCAATGCCAAGATTAACTAAACATGAAAAAATTATAATTCTCTCTAAAATTGAAGAGAAATGGTCTATCAGAGAAGTTGCTAACCATTATCAATTGAATAAAAGTACTATTATGAGTGTGAAGAAAAGTAGGAGGAGGAAGGTATCGTAAAGAGAAAAGACGGTTCAGGCCTATCGAGAAGTTCAAATCTCGTTCAAGATGAAGCACTCCTTGGCTATTTGAGGAAAAATCCGTTTCAAATAGCAGGAGACGCTGTGTTCATGACAAATTTTCTAGCATCGAGGTTAACAGCTAGCCGAAGGATAGGAAAATCGGAAATAAAAAACTGTACAAGTGCCAAGAAGACCATATTATCAGAAGAACAGAAGCAAGCACGCATTATGTTTTGTTTAAGTTGTGTCTGTCGCTCGTTGGATTTTTGGAACAATGTTGTGTTTATCGATGAAAAAGTTTTTCAGTCTTGTAATGACGGACGTATGTACAAAATATTAGGTTACATTATTTACACAATAAATACAATCGCAGTTATGTGCAGTCGTATCTGTGAATTTTTCAACGTCAATTTTTACATTTGTTATAAATCGAAATCATTTCCTTCGTATGGTGTAAAAAAGTAAAAAAAAAACAATAATACGTAGGTATGTTTTTCTTCTGGATTAACATTATTCAAATACATTACTGATGACGTTTCACAATCAATGTCAGTTTTTATACCTATATGATAATAAAAAAATGTACATTCCAAAAAGACTGATTCACACCACTTAACATTAGTGAAAAGTGGATTACTTGATTTTTCAAGTGTACGGGATTTTATTGCACAAAAGTGTACATTGTACATCCCCTCTACGGATTTCCTTAGGGGGCTTTCCTGTCGTTCATGATATTTGTATAATTTTTCAGATAAATCGACGCTGTTAACCAGAGAGTATAATTTATTTTCTGCTCTATAGCTCTGGAATATTCTAAAATATTCTAGACCCTTGGTTTGCCTGAAATGTTCCAGAATGCTCTAGAATATTCTGGAATATTACCGAAATTTCTGGAGTATTTAAGAAAGCTCAAAAATACTCTCTAATGTTCCAGAGTGCTTTAGAATTTTCTGGAATATTACAAAACATTCTGGAATATTTCAGAAAGCGCACAAATTTTCCGGAATCTTCCAGAATGCTCTCGAATTTTTTGGAATATTACAGAACATTTTGGAATATTTTAGAAGACTCATAAATTTTCTGGAATGTTAGAAAATATTCTGGAATGTTTCAGAATGCTCTCAAATTTTCTGAAATGATCCAGGATACTCTCGAATGTTCTGGTATATTACAGAAGTTTAATCATGAAAGCTTATGCCGTGCAAATACGCTTATTGTAGAGATCAAGCTGTATCTCCGGTTCTACCAAACCAATTCTCATAAAACTTGGCTTAAAGTAGGCCGATTTCGATGAAATAAAAATTAAATGCTAATCCAAGCTCAGATAAATTTACCTGTGAAAACCTTACCAAATTGATTCAGTAATTTCTGCGTGATGCGCGTTCAAACAAACAGACAAACAGACAAAAATTTCAAAAACTATCTTAATTTATTCTTATACCCCCCTTACCTATCAGCTTTTTTGCAAATGTTTTCAATTTAGATACATGCTAACTTTACAGATTTAGTATAGATGCGTAACTATCTCCTGAGGACGTTTTGCTCCCTTTTTGAACACGTTTAATGTCAAATTATTACCAAACACAGTTACAGATTTAGTATAAGTATAGATGCGTAACTATCTCCTGAGGACATTTTACTCTCTTTTTGAACACGTTTAATGTCAAATTATTACAAAACACATCAAAACCCAACTAGCCTCTTTTACACTTATAGTAGCTACAAAAGAGTCCTTAAAGAAAAACAAGGGACTATTACTTTTAAAAATATTTCTTATAACACTTGTAAAGCAATATGTGCGTGCTACTTGGCAATTTACAGGAGGCCCTTGTTTGACGCTAAGACTTCATTTGTCTATAGTCCATTTTGCGTAACACGAAAAATTAAACTATCCCGTAGATTATAAAATTTGGTGGTTTCTAATTGCCCGAACGCTGTGGATTCTGAGTTGAAAATTACTCTAAAATAATAATGAGTACTATTATCTATTAATTGCCAAATGCTTGAGGCAAGTATTATTCATTATTGCTATATGTGCGGACTGTAGATCGAGAAGGAGATGTACAAAAAAAGCAGTTAGACTCGGGCGACAATGTTTAAATCGTCGTGAGTAGGATATTCGTATCTCGAATCAACTCCAGCCAGTACACGAAAGTCACCTGCATCCATGTTCGCATTTGGATGGACCGATCTATAGATGTTTGAAGTATAGTGTCAGAATCGCAGCCAAGGATCTTTATTCTTTGAAGGTGGTGCCTTCGTCGATTTTTTCTTTAGGCCGGCATCTACTGAGTCGTTGTTTATATTGCGATGGAGCACGCCGTTACCCGTTTTCTCTCAATTCGATTGCTAACTTTTAGATTTACCACTAGCGAATTTATCAATTTGTTGTTTCGTTATTTATCATTTATTATGTTATTTATTTCCATTTAGGTAATTAAAGAGAGTTTTAATTGAATTTTTGGATTATTAATTAATTTATAAGTGTAAAATCATGATTTGACTTCTAATCAGTATTTCCGTTTTTTCTTGAAAACGATCGTCCTATAGATTTCTGACAAGACAATATTTTCTGGATAAAATTCATATTCGTTTTCATATGTTTTTTAAATATTTCCAAAATTTTAATTTGGCTATAACTTTTTTTGTAAAAAGATTTATTGATACCTCTCTATCTTCGCCATTGGAAATAATTGACGATGATTTTCAGCATTAAATTATTTGTTCTCAAATACCAAGTCGTTCACAGCAATATCATTATTTTTTTATGAGTGGTTATTTAAAAAAAAATAAAAATGAATATTGGGAAATACAGCGTTCTCGTCCCCCCTTCTAGCGGCTTGTATATCAGTGTATACGCGGAAGCTACGTAATTTCAGACTAGGATTACGTAGTGGATGTATCATCCTTCGGAGGGGATGTAAAGCGGGCGGTCCCTTGTCTATTAAATGTTAGGCAAGTAAAAGATCCCTACTCTTCTTCTGGTTCTGCAAAATTTCCACGTTGGGGGTTGCTCGTCTCCTGGCGTCGGTGATAGGCCCTGGTAGCGGAAATAGGCCGACGTTAAATAAATAGATAAAAAAAAAAGATTATTATTTTCAAATTCAATCTCTTTTATCTTAAAAACGTAGCGAGTTAGGGCCCTTGTTTACAGAAACTTTTATTCTCAAAATGAGGCCTTCTAAGGACCGTTAAATCCCTGCTAATAAAAGTGAGACACCATTATTATTTTCAAATTCAATCTCTTTTATCTTAAAAACGTAGCGAGTTAGGGCCCTTGTTTACAGAAACTTTTATTCTCAAAATGAGGCCTTCTAAGGACCGTTAAATCCCTGCTAATAAAAGTGAGACACCCTACATAATAATAATAATAATAATATTTTAGAAGATACACAAGTAAAAATTTCCTTACGAATGTCTTTAATAAGGGCAATTGGATTTAAAATATAAATTACTACTAAAACATTTTTTACAGCCACAAAACCTTTTCAAAAAATGTTTAACAAAACGTGACCACGTACATTAATCTTTGCCAGTATGAAGGTAGAAAATATATTTTCTGAAGAAACCTGATGCAAACAGGAGAAATATTGTAAAGAATCAACAAATTAGGTAGGAAATCTTAATGTGACCACGACTGTACATATTAATAACTTGTGGAACCCTTTTTGTCGTTTATATTGTTTGACTTTTAATTACTTTGTAAAATAATAAATTTCATAATCAACACCCTGACAAAAGCACGAAATTGTGATTTCAGAGATAAGGAGAAACAAGAGAGGCCTTGTCTGTTAATTGTATTTTTGATATTAATAAGTGATATTAAATAAAATAGTGTTGTACTTGTTTCGTGATTACTTATACATAATTCATCATTATTTTATGAACGATACTTCAGTTTAATTAAGTATTTCTATAAATGGATATATCCTTTTTAATGAAAATGTTCTAAATACTTGTAAATATATTTCTCCTCTTATTAATTAGCAAGTTTTCTCAAACTGGAACGTACTAGCAATAAGTTTTAATAATATTATTAATAAGTCATATTTATGTTATGTATGTTATTTATTTACATTACAAGTAAATTAGGTTTATGTAATTCAAGGTAAGTTATAACGCAAAATTCAACAAAATATTGATAGCACTATAATGGATCAAAATGTAGACAAATACCGATCTTTTCTATAATAAGAACAACCGAAACAATTACTATTAATTAAACAGCCACACAAAACGACAAAATGATCTGTATCAGAAATAATTTTCCTATGTATTTTGACGTCCTAAGAACGAATCTGATGTCCAAATTTCTTGATTTTTCCTCAATTTGAAGGTTCATGCGTTTGGAATCATAATAAATCGACTAAAAAGCGGCATTTTTTGCGATATAAGAGAAATTAAGATTGTTTTAATTTTCATATTTTATCTGCAATACAAGTTTTATACATTTTCATACATTTTATTATTCATTTTGCATTATTTGGCTTAATTTAACCATTCTTTTACTTCCCTTGCTTACAGAAGGAAAGTGTTATGATCGTTAAAAAATCAAACTCTCAGACTTCTTCGCATTTTTATGTTTCAAATTAAGGTCTTTTAATTCTGTCAGTCTGTATGTCTGTCTGTCTTGTTGGTGCTATATATCTGCAAAATTATTTGACATGAATAATATTTGGTATGTAATTAATACCACAACCCGCGACGCTAGAGAGTGGTCTACCAAAGAATAACACAGACCCACAAAAAAAGTGGTGTGTGCTGGGGTACTGACCAGAATGTGAAGAATCTTAACAGGGGAATTCATGAGATTGTGTTATCGGAATATTCACGTTCTTCTATTAGATCTCCAGAGTTATGTAGTTATCGGTTTACGGGGCTACTGGATTATGTAGTACAACGATTTGCTGCTGGAATGAGGGCACAATCTAATTGATTTCCCAATCGAGAGCCTCTTATTGGATCTTCAGAGGATCTTCAGAGTTAAAGTGTTAGGGGGTTATAGGATGCTGATGTTAGGGGATCATGGCGTGTGAATATATGATACTCAACTACAAGGTCACAATCTCATTATTTCCCCAATAGAAATTCCCCACAATGTTATTAGGTTAAAGTTTTAAAGTTGAATCGCTTTTTAGTCTGATTTAAATGAGCAATATTACATTCCAGCATAATTTTTTTGGTGTTAAAAAAATTCTGACGTGGTGGGTCAAAACGAATGTCAGATTCGTGTTCAGCAGCTCAAAATACAGGGAATTAAGAACATTGACATACTAACTCATGCATATAAAGAAGTACTACATACTCACTGAGTACTCCTTTAGTACTCAGGAAGTACACTCGAGGGAACCCACTGCGCATTCATTGCACTCAAGGAAAACTTCTGCGCATTCATGGTACTCGGGGAAACTCACTGCACATCCATCGTACTTAAGGAAATCCACTGCGCATCCATAGTACTCGGGCACATCCATTGTACTCGAGGAAACCCACTGCGCATCCATGGTACTCTGGGAAACCCACTGCACACCAATTGCATTCAAGGAAACCTACTGCGTATCCACTGCACTCGAGGAAACCCACTGCGCATCGCTATTTGATAACAATTCATTATTCGATTTTTAATTTCGCTAGAATCTTTCTGTACTAGTTTACTCCATAAAAAGATTAAAATAATAGGCAATTGGCCTGCTGACTGTTTTGACAGTTTCTCAAAAGCAAAGACACTATAACTGACGCGATATTATTAGCTCATCCTTGTTTTGATGATAATGTGCTTTTATCACTAACAGTTGATTGTTCCAGTGTCTTTATGGGTGCAGTTTTGGAGCAACGTGATAGCAAAGAAGTAATTACTCCTTTAGCTTTCTTTTCACGTATGCTTACTATAGCTCAAACAAAATATTCAACTTTTGATAAGAAACTTCTTTCCTTATTCACTGCTATTAATCATTTTAGATTTCTACTTCATTTTAAAAAAATTTTATTGTCCAAATAGGCTTAAAATGTCATGAAACGTCGAGATTTTAAGTTTGAGCGAAAAAAAAATTTCTGTCTGTCTGTCTGTCGGTCTGTCTGTAACTTTTTTTTGTGCGCACGTTTACTCTGGAACCGTTTAAGATATTGACTTAAAATTTGGTACACATATGTACTTTAACGAGATCTAGAACTAGATTATATTTTCATCTTGTTCCGTCGAAGGGTTGGGGTGTAAATTGGGGTAAATTTGGGGTAAATGGGTAAATCAAGCAGGTAAGAGTCCACGAAATTGATATTTAGTATATACAAGAGAAGCTAAGGTCTCAAAAAAAAATTTTGGCATTAGCCACCCCCATTACCACCCCCACCCTCTTATTAAAGGGGATGAAAAAAAATTGTGATTTAGTGTATGTACAGGAACCAGAAATCTCAAAATATTTTTTTACTTCATCCACCCCCCACTACCACCCCCCTATCACCACCCCCACCCCACTACCGATGTGGGGTATCGCTTTATGGGTTTTTGGGGTAGAAGATTTCAAATATTATATTATTAAAGTTCCATAAACAATTATTTTCACATACAAAGTTTTTTCGTTGTGAGTGACTTGGATAGAGAATCTGGATGTGGAAGTAGTGATTCCTTGGGCAGCGGTTTTTATTGTTGGGTATGATAAATTTTATTATTACGAAGATTTCTAATAACTATTTCTAACTTTGTTTCTTTTCTAATCACGAAAGAACAAGAAAGCTCATCCATAATTTCAACCGGTAACTTTTATTTCCAAAAAAAGTAGATATTTTTAAAAAATTTTAAAAACATTTGGGGTTAAACGTACCAACACCAAGTATTTTTTCCCATCGATATCCAATTACTTCCACGTCCAGTGGAAGTATAGTAACGACAAAAAAATTTTTAAAAATTTTTATTGTCCAAATAGGCTTAAAATGTCATAAAACGTCGAGATTTGAAGTTTGAGCGAAAAAAAAAATTTCTTTCTGTCTGTCGGTCTGTCTGTCTGTCTGTAACTTTTTTTTGTGCGCACGTTTACTCTGGAACCGTTTAAGATATTGAAATTTGGTACACATATGTACTTTAACGAGTTCTAGAACTAGATTATATTTTCATCTTGTTCCGTCGAAGGGTTGGGGGGTAAATTGGGGTAAATTTGGGGTAAATGGGTAAATTAAGCAGGTAAGAGTCCATGAAGTTGGTATATAGTATATACAAGAGAAGCTAAGGTTTCAAAAAAATTTTTGGCATTAGCCACCCCCATTACCACCCCCACCTCCTTATTAAAGGGGATGAAAAAAAAAATGTGATTTAGTGTATGTACAGGAACCAGAAACCTCAAAATATTTTTTTACTTCATCCACCCCCCACTACCACCCCCCACTACCACCCCCCTATCACCACCCACTACCGATGTGGGGTATCGTTTTATGGGTTTTTGGGGTAGAGGATTTCAAATATTATATTATTAAAGTTCCATAAACAATTATTTTCACATACAAAGTTTTTTCGTTGTGAGTGACTTGGATAGAGAATCTGGATGTGGAAGTAGTGATTCCTTGGGCAGCGGTTTTTTATGGACGTTATGAATTATATCATTATGCACTTTTTTGACCATATCAAATTTAAATGAATAGCAGATGTACATACATGAGTTCAAATCAAGTGCTATGCATATAGCTTAAGATCTATTTTAAAATAGTTCAAAAAGTAGGTATTCGAAATATTTATTCTATTTTTTTTTAAATAAAGGACATCGACTCTCTCAACGTTAATACCTCAATGAATGACTCATAAACAGATATTCAATAAGAATTGATAAAACTAGCACGACAATATTTTGTGGTCGTTTGTAAATCTGCTCAGATTGCATATGCGTGTGGGATTGTCAGTCGTCCCACTCGCGACTCACAGACGTACAGATGGACATATCCCATAATCCCGGTATTAAAAAATCTCGTTCACGTGTTCCCAGCTTTAATTGGAGGCTGATGTTGAGCTGATATGTCAACCCGGTACTGCCAAGCTCGTCAGATTAGAACAACACTTCTATTTTCCAGCCACGCACTTATAATTCCGATCGACGATTCTTCCATACCATCATATTTTAGTTACAATGGGATTCACTTATAAGTGTAGGTATGGACCTATACGAAAAGCATTTGGTACAAAATACTGAATTAATGTGTTATCAAATTTTCTGTACTAATATTAGTATTCACAGGGTGAGTGTTACTCCAAGAACTCCAAATCTACTCCTATACAGGGTGATCCACTAAGTATATGACAACTTTGGCGGATGAAAGATTTTGCGATTTTGAGAAAAACACATCTTAATTAAAAGATAAAAATAAATAAGTTATCAAACGATATTAGATCAAAATGGATCGTCATAATATTCTTCTAAATTATGATAGCGTTTAATAATAGCCAGGCTTTTAATAGTTTTTCTGATATTGTTATTTGAATCACTAACTTTTAGTGGTCCATAGAGATTTTCTATTCGGAAAAATTTCGGGAACCTGTAACTTTTGAGAATACATCTCTGAACATGTCATGAACGACATACCAAAAGTTACCAACAATAGTCCTTGAGCGTAATTTGTTATTAAACAAATTAGTTGCAAAATACCAGTCTTTCTCAAATATATCTTAAAATATTTTTTCCTTCAAAAAGTAATTGCGCCGTTCGAATATACGGTAAATTTTACATAGAAAATGTATATGAAGTTTTTTTGTACGATCAAAAGTGTAGGCTCCAGATTTTTTTGTTTAACGTGCGAAAATGGAACAAGGAAACACGTAATTACGGCGCGCGAAGCGTGCGCGGCCTCGGACGCGCCACACTAAATTTGTTGTAACTTTTGAACTAATTAATGAAATTGACCTCACAAAAGAAAAAACATATAGCTATTTTCAGATATAAAGATGAATGTATGTAGGAATAGTACATATATGAAGTCGGAACATAAAGAGATTTACGATGAAAAAGGTTAAAAGTTCTACCATTTCTAAAAATTTAAAGATAAAAACTTGGATCTTTCACATTTTACTCTTAAAGTAATGTATAAAAAGATTCGATGTGTGAAAAAAAACTCAAACATTTATTTTTGAAGAAGTACACTTCCAAAATTTCAAAATTTTGAAAAAAATGATAAAATTTAATATATATAATTAAGTTTAACCACCGATTCCTCTGGTTTAAATCGCGTTATTAGATCTCTGTAGGTGCGATTTTTAAAGCTTGGAATGTGTACTTTAGGATGCTTCAAGGGGATTTACCTTAAAAATTAAATTAACCCACTTTTTTTACGAAGATTAAAAAAAAATTTTTTTGCTTTAAAAAATTCGTGAAATTATGGGTAAAATAAACGTTAATAACTTTTATAAAAAAATTATTTAGCCTACCTATGCAGCACAGGTTTATAGTAGGGCCTTAAAATAAGTAGATCTGATGATGAAAAAATTTTGGAAAATTGAAAAAATCATGTTGTTTCGGTAAATCGACTGAATGTTGATTGTTTCTACAATTCTTATCCTGTTTAAAATATCGAAAACGTATTAAAAATATTCACGTGGTACAGAGCATTGTAAAAGTAATTCGGGCACGTTTGCACAGATCATCTTTTAATGTTATGTACAATATCACGTTTTCTCAGCTTCTTTTTAAGTTTTTATGTGAATATTTAAATGTTGTTTTTAATTCAAGTGTTTTGACTTATTTTTTTGCTTAATGGAAGTCGGCCATATTGAATCAGCCATTTTGAATTACCTTTTTTTGACAACATAATCTGTTTCAGCGACCTCGAAAACCCCCTTATCAATTTGAATTAAATTGCTTTATAATTTTTCATCTTATAATAATTTTGTTAAAAAAAAGTTTCTTTTTGTTTAAATAATTAATAAACAATATCCTCACGATTATATGTTTATAACGTTTTATTTTAAGCTATGTAAAAGTGATATCAAAAGACTTTAGGAAAATCAAAGCTTCTAGTAATTATTCCAAAATAATGCATATTTTGAGCCTCTGTTGACTCCACTATTTGATATTATTAGGTATACATCGTATAACCGCGGGGCGGGTATAGCATAAATCCATATTGATTACACAGCCACACAAAAAAAAAAGTGGGGTATACTTTTGATGCGATATATCATATCCAGTGTATTTTTACCTGCTGATCACGAATCCGATATCAGATTTGGTCCATCACTTCCTCATTTTTTTCTAACCTCAAAAAATAGGTGAAAATTAGTAAAAATCGAGGAAAATGCACTCGTAAAAATACAAAAAAAATTATTTTTCATATCTAAATCTATATTCTTATGTATTTGAACCCGCTTAACTCAAATCCACCGCCAGAATTGGGTCAGACCATCTTGTTTTTTTCCTAACCTCAAAAAGTTAGCTGGATATCATGATTTTTTAAAATTCAGCCAATTTTTACCAAATTCAGTACTCGGAGGTTTTTGGCGTTGCTGATCACGAATCGGGGGGTCAGATTCGCAAAATTTTGACAATATACTTGTCTAATCTATCTTTTTGTGGCTATATCTCGATCTTTTTTCCGCAAACGACCTATTCACAGATTTTCTGCTCAATCGATTTCTTTGCTTTTGACAAGTATCTTTTTTAAGTGACCAACAATAGTCCGCTAACATATGATCATCCCATCGTCCTTGATATCGATTTTCCATAACTTTAATGTCTTGATGAAAGCGTTCCCCTTGTTCATCGCTGTAGTCACCAAGATTGTCTGGGAATTCATCAATATGGGAGTCTAGGAAATGTAATTTTAGATTCATTAAGCAGCCTAACGTATTATAGTTATTTACCATTCTCTTGACTATTTCTTTGTACTTAGGATTTTTCCTATTTCCTAAAAAATTTTTGGCGACTTCCTTAAAACTGAGCCAAGCAGATTTTTCGACATTGTTCATTTTGGTTTCAAATATTGGATCCTGAAACAATCTTCTTATTTGTGGACCGTCAAACACCCCTGCCTCAATTTTAACAACAGAATATTTAGGGAATTTCTGAAATAAATACTTGAAACATTGGCCGCTTTTATCTAAGGCTTTCGTAAATTGCTTCATAAGTCCAAGTTTTATATGGAGAGGAGGAATAAGTACCCTTTTTGGATCTACCAAGGGCGCAGACACTACATTATCTTCACCAGGAGTAAACGATTCTCTTGCTGGCCAAATCTTCTTCTTATAGTGATGTTCCCTGTCTCTACTATCCCTTAGACATATATGGCAGGGATGACGCGTGAACCCCGACTGTCGGCCAAGCAATATCGTCAGGATTTTGAGATCTCCACAGATTTTATGATCAGCATATTTTATTTTTTTCAAAAGCTGCTTCATTTTTTCATATTGCTCTTCCATAACTGTAGAATGAGCAATTGAAATGGGAGTATAGACGTTGGTGTTATGTAACAAAACTGGTTTGGAAGAATCTATAAACAATCTCCAATCTTCAGAATTGTACAAATTTTCTTTGAATTCATTTATTAAGCCTTTTACATCGATACAATATGAAAAAGACAATTTATTATCCATTGTGAAATATTTTCGAAATTCTTTGTCCCTACTTCTATAAAATGAAACTCTAGTTTCTGGCTTAAGTAAGTTTCTCTTTTTCAAAAATGATGCAAGATGCTCCACACCATCTTTGGCTAACTCTAAATCTCTGACTAGATCACTAAGTTCCGACTGTGCTATGAGTTTTGGTTCTTCTTTATGGTTGTATGGTAAAAATTCTTTGTCTTCACTACTATCCTCACCATTGTCACCAGAATATTCAATGTCAGATACATCATAATTGGTTGAATCTTCTTCAGTAGATTTGCTTTCGACATTAGCTGGTAAGATGACATCATCTACATCCATAGCATGAGCAGGTGTGGAAGACGGAAGTGTCGAAACATCTGTATAAGTAATACTACTTTTATTTTTTCGGTTATGCCTAGACACAACATTCATACAAAAGTAACAATCATTTTCACTGTAAGGTCTATTCCTTATTGCTGGTGTGGTATATTTGATGGCCTTCTTATTAGTACGATACAACACTATTTTGCAAGAACTGCGAATGATGTGGGGAACCCTTGTGTAATAACTCAATACCAAAACAATCCTTATACAACTTTTTAATCTTATCCGTAATGGGTACTACCTACTTACTGAATACGTATTTACAACAAATATAACAGAATTCACATTCTTTATCACAGCGATGAAATTTCTTTGTACCGTGAGACTGTTTTCTTGTAGCATTATACCCTACATGAGCCAAGTCACCCACACATGAAGAGCTACGGTTGCATGATGACGACGATTGCGGGCCCGCTTTCCCACCCTGACCAATCGCCGATACTGGGTTTCCGAGTCCCTGCATCGTAATTCTTTCCCTTGTGCCTGCCATGATGGCATGAAAGCCATTATCCAGGGACTTTGCCGGATAGTGGAACAACTTCGTTGCCCACCGTCACCAGGTGGAGGTGCCCTGAATGCAGGCAGAAGGATAAAAATGCAGAGAACAACTTATACAAAAAATACCCAAGATCTAGAATAAAAGTTGAAACATTAGAAAAATGGACTTAGTCCAAATTTTTGGATTTTTATAACTCTTGGATCTGCCATCTTGAATTTTGCAAATCTGACCCCAGATTCGTGATTAGCGACCCCAAAAACTCCCGGGTACTAAATTTGGTAAAAATCGGTTGAGTTTCCAAAAATCATGATATCCAGCTAACTTTTTGAGGTTAGGAAAAAACAAGATGGTCTGACCCAATTCTGGCGATGGATTTGAGTTAAGCGGGTTTAAATACATAAGAATATAAAGTTAGATATGAAAATATATATTTTTTTTCATTTTTACGAGTGCATTTTCCTCGATTTTTACTAATTTTCACCTATTTTTTAAGGTTAGGAAAAGAATGAGGATGTGATGGACCAATTCTGACATCGGATTCGTGATCAGCAGGCAAAAATACATATGATATATCGCATCAAAAGTATACCCCACTTTCTTTTTTTGTGTGGCTGTGATTATATATCTTGATATGAAAGGTTTAGTAAAGTTAACACAGTTAGTGGAAAGTGGTGACTTCCAGAGAAATATAGCGATCTCTTCCCATCTTCTGACTGCTTGTATATCAGCGTATAAGCAGATGCTATGCAATTTTAGGCGAGAATTACGTAGTGGATATACTATGCTTCAAAGGTGATGTGAAGCAGTCGATCCCTCGTCTGTTAGATATTAGGCAAGAAAAAATCCCTCTTCTTAGACAGGAGGCTCGGCGAAATTTTCAGACTTTCGTCTTCTGGCGATGATTAACCTTAGTTGCGGAAACAAGTCGACACTAAATAAATGATTTTAAAAAAAATAAACTTTTGTAAATAATAGAGTTTTTGATCAGATTGGAATTTGGAATTGGTAAATTATATTGCTTTAATATTAATAAGGAGAACTAGTATTGACGTTACTTTTATGCTTCCGAATGAAGTATACCGTTCTCAGGATGTAAATGAAAATCATTGCAAAGGCCCATTTGTGCATTTTATTATTCATTTTGATAATTTTTAAAAATCTATTGACGTTGTCGCCTTCACACTAGTCATCTTGAGTTGTGAAAACGATGAATACATGAAGCTGCACTAAAGCACTTGATAAAATATTTTCTCTTTTTATGCAAAATTACATGCATTTCAAATAATACTATACAGGGTGTCCGCTGTATTTGTACAAATATTTTGCATGATAATAGAAATAAAAAAGTCTTATGAAATTTTTGCTTTACTCTAACTGTTTTGCTTAAATTAATTATTTTCTAAAGAACCGATATTTGCAGGCCAGATGGTATTCGTGTATAATATATAAAATATTCTGTAGGTCAGTATTTTAGAACAGTTCAATGCCATCTTGAGACCTGCATTTCCCTTTTTATTACGTTTATTGTATTGATAATGAGACATAAAAACTTTAAAAAACCGCCGGTGTCTGTTTCGTAAAAGGAATCCTCCGCGGTCGGCATCTCGTCATTAAAGAAAATGTTTATACTTCATTGTTTAGCCGTAGAAGGCTGCCGCTTCCAATTTTAAAGTGTTGTCAATGTGTTCCATTTGTCTAATTTTAAAATAAAAATAATGAAACGGTGTAATGAATGAGGTGATAAATTAAGTGTTTATTGAAATTAAATTAACCGCTATTAATTTAATTACTACAGTGGTTAAGAAATTTTCTATAATAAATAAATAAAAATGGTAATTTTTTAATCTCATCTTTAAAATACATTTTTTGCAGACAGTAAATTACTGAGATCAGTGCTATTTCTTCAATAAAGACACAAGGGGCTTCAAAAAACCGACCTGCACGTCCTACTTTTTCTAATAAGTCCTGTGGAATAATTGTGGTTTGTGAAAAATTGCTAAGGCAAAGAGTAATTTATTATTAAATGTCAGTAAGTGTTTCATTTCAAAACTGATTAAACAAAGTAAAAGTAAAACTGTTTTATTATTTTTAAATGACAGTCTTGCAACGCTGTAAAACCCGTGTTATTGATAGGACAAGTGAGCCCGTCCGTCTTCTGTTAATAGTTGTACTGACTAAACAGAAAACATTACCCATTTCTCATTAATTTTTAATAAAAAAATGGGTTCGAATTAAAAAAATATATAAGGATTTTTTACTTCTTTTGCAAAAATATATGTATGTACATAGCGGACACCCTGTATGGAGGCTTTACAAATATCAACCACATTATTTCTCTCGAAAAAACAATTAAATGCCCGTTTGTGTTTAACTCTTAATTTATACAAAAATCAAGAAAATTTTTTAAAGAAATTGAACCGCCTTTAAAAAAGGTCTTTATAAATTATAAATTAAAATTTCACCATCGTCCAGTGAATTGAACTTTTGTAAAATTGAAAGTTTAACTTATTTTTGTTTTCGTCCTGATCTCAAGACGCTTTCGTAAGTAACCGCTACTATCGGCACACTCTCTTTGCCTTACAAGGTGTGGCTACAACCAAATTTAAATCAAAGTTGTTGCCACTCAGGATTTTTTTTGACACCTTCTTAGATGTATATAGAACCAATTTCCTCGATATTTAAAATCATTCATCGCAGATATTTTTTTACAAGTATTTTACTTTTTTTGTTTAATGACAGAGCCACCAAAAAAAAAGTGATCTGGCCTGCGGACCTGCCTAGTGTGTCCTTATGTATTTAGATCCGGTGAAACCGAATCTGAAGTCAGAATTGTCAGATTGGCTCGTTTTTCACCCCTAACCCCAAAAAAACACCCCCCCCCACACCCAAAAAAATAATCTGTCCGGCAGACCATACCAGTGTATCCTTGTGTATTTCGACCCTCTGAAACAGAATTCGAAGACAGAATTGTCAGATTTACTCAGCATTCACCCGTAACCCCAAAAAATATCCCTAAGCCAAAAAAAAGTGGTCTGGCCTGCGGACCACACCAGTGTATCCTTTTGTATTTGGACCTGCTAAAACCGAATCCGAAGTCAGAATTGTCAGATTGTGTATCTTTTATGTGTTTGGTAAAGATACATTGGTCTGAGAAACTGAAAAACGAGCCAATCTGACAATGGGGTTATTTCATAATTTTTATTTACATTAAATTTGGATTATAGGACTAGTAATAACTAAGTATATGTAATGGCAATTTTTTTTATGGACGTTAAATAATTCTAAATTCAATTTATAATTTGAAAATGGCAGTTCTCGTCAAAATCCGTGACGGCATGCGCAGTATAGTTCAAACAGTAAATTTGTATGGCAGCCATGAAATGGAAACTTCACCATTACCTATATTGATGTGTCACTGACATATTGTTTTGCCGTTTTTGCTAAATGTCAAAAAATACCAGTTTTGATTCGTTCGTGCCGAGCCGAATTTTCGATTTTCCTTGTGCAATTTATGATGCGGATCAACTAGAACTCTTCCTCTTTGCATCGCGGCACCGTTCGGGCCTCCCGCAGGTATTTTTCGAAAAATATGAACGTTAAGATTGCATGTTTTTGCACTATTTTCATTCCGAAATGCATGTTTTTTTTTACTATTTTTCGCCGATGTCTCTGAATTGGTAAGAGCCAGCCCAAAATAAAAAAACACCGTAAAATGAGTTCGTTTCATAGCGAATCTTTTGGTTCCATCAAAATTTTGCTTTCATTTTTCGTTTCGAAGATATTTACTGAAATGTGTGGCGATGTCCAGCAAAAATCACACATTTCTTGTTTAACAAGTTGTTAACTCCTTAACCTTGGCTCCTAGGCCAAAAAACTATTTTAACGAATATAAATAGAATTGAATTTGATAAGAGTTTTTTTAAATTTTTTGTCTTGTGATAAAAATGAGGGAAATATGGAAATGTGGAAATGAGGGGAATAGAAGTGAGAATTTTTTTTTTTTTTTTCGGTAAAATTTCGCCATTCTGTCACCGTAATCAATGGCGGATTTACATAGGGGCACTTGGGGCACGTGCCCAGGACCTCCACGTAATTGGAGCCCCCGAATGTATAAAAATGATAAAAAAATGTAGGAATAAATGAAAAAATTACAAATGAAAAGAGATGAAAACGCAAGAAAGAGTTAATTTACAAATTAAAAAAATTAAACTTTCTATTCAACAAGAGTAACATCCAAATCTCAAATAATTTTATATGAAATTTTTTGTATTTAATAAGAGGGGCCCCCACATAAGAAGTGCTCATAAGTCTCTCCAACGTAAATCCGGCCCTGACCGTAATTAATCGGTAATTAACTGAAATTGATCTCAATTACGATGTACTCTTAATAGCATGTGTTACCTAGACGCTCCATTAATATCGGCCCTTCGAAGCGAACGTTTCTGGAAAAAATGATTTTTTTAAAGATTTTCATGCATTTTCTAGTAAACCTGACATTTCTTCCATTTTCCCAAGAATCTCGCTAATTATGAGTTTCTTCAAAATATCCGTAGACACTAATTCTAAAGAAAATTGATCGAGCTTTCCGATGCTTTTTTTATTTTTTCTCTAACATAAAAAACAACAAAGTTGTGGCCGAAAATATGCTCCTCTTCACACTCCTAACATTCATAAAATATTTATTTGCAAACTGGGAAACAAGAGGTTAAAACATTAGTGTTACATTTGGTATTGACAGGGCAGCAATCTAACAACAATAAAATTACTATAAACTTACCTCTAATCATTGACTTCACGGGTTAATAAAATTTAAAGTGAGTAGTATAGTTTTTGTGGATTTATGAATGATTAACAAATATCAAAGTGATTTTAATTACTGTTGTTGTATATTTTACTGTTCAAATTAGTAGGTATTTTTAAGTTTTTTACACACATGAAATAACCCCATTCTGACCTCGAATTCGGTTTCAGCGGGTCCAAATACGCAAGGATACACTGATCTGGTCCGCAGTCCAGGTCACTTTTTTTTGCTTTGGGGGTGTTTTTTAGGGTTGGGGGTGAAAAACGAGCGAATCTGACAATTCTGACTTCGGATTCGGTTTCAGCGAGTCCAGATACATAACGATACACTGGTCTGGTCCGCAGGCCAGACCACTCTTTTTTTGGGTGGTTGTGTCATTAAACAAAAAAAGTAAATTACCTGTAAAAAAAATTTTCTGCGGTGAATGATTTTAGATATCGTGGAAACTGGTTCTATATACATCCAAGAATGTGTTAAAAAAAATTCCGAATGGCGACAACTTTGATTTGAATTTTGTTGTAGCACACCGTGCTTAGCAATTTTTGTGCAATTTTTTCAGTTCAATTACGTTCTATTATACTGTATATATTTCTGCTCTCAGTATAAAATAATATAAGTGAAACGACAAGACAAAGCCCTTTATCTCGTCCTGCTAACAGCATCACGAAACATAGGAAAAATTATTATTTAATTAGAAAGGAAGTGATTCCTACAGTGATACAATATTATTTATTTTAATTGAACGATCAATTATGAATATTCCCTCGATTAATTGACACGATATTCCTTTTAAGTTTTCTTGTTGATGTGTTTATAACAAATTGATGGCAAATCATGGGTGTTTTAATAGGCGATTAAAGCGATCGATCAAACCTTAAGAAAAGGTATTGTCGGCTGTCAACTAGGATATGTCACAGCGCGTTAGTTCGCTTCGGTACCAGACCGGCAAATTCATCAGATTAGTCATGAAAACACGCCTATCCAGCTTTATCCAAGTTGACAATTATCCCTTAGCCATCTTCATTATTTTTATAAATCTGCTGAGTTTTTTACTAAAAAAATCTAGACGAAGCGAAAAAAAATGGTTTGGGGACATTCGGTTTTGTTTTGAATGGCAAACGATCTAAAATTTCAATACATTATTTTACTTATATTGTTAGTTAATAATACTGAAATATTCTTAATTAAAAAAGTATTACAAATGGCGATTTAATAGTTGCGTCTGTTGTAGGAAAATAAAATTTTAATTTTAAATTTGACATATACAGGGTGGATCAAATTAGATGAGATTTGGAGTTTTCCCTAAAACTATGGCCGATAGATAGAAACCAATATAGGTGTCCTGAGCTCGATTTTCGAGAAACAAACAATGGCGTAAACCGCGATCGTCTATATCATTGGCATTTTTGGATGACCTCTATATCTCAATTACCAAGTGTCGAATCGAAAATCGAGTAACACATTCTGAAGACACTTTTTTGAGTAGAACCCGTTGCTAATAAGAAAAAAATTATGCATGCGTCAGTTTTTAAGATATAGACATAACTTGTGTTTTTTTAAACGGAACACCCTGTAAATTATTTAATTATTCGATCACAACTTAAATTAGCTGTCCAACGATATATCATATTTCATATTTATCTCTAGAAAAATTGGTTAATTTTCGATAAATTTAATATATTTGTGAGGAGGCCATGGAAAACTATTAACAACAACAGCACTTCTTATAATACAAAATAATTTTGCCAAAAATAGAAAAAATATTAAACTACAATAAATGTTCGAATTGTCTTCCATTGAAATCTATACGTATTTATCACATTTCTAATATTTACTGAGAAGGCTATGGTAAAATAGAAAAGAAAATCGAAATAATCATAAATGTCAAAAACTAATTTGTGATTTAATTGTGAGTGAACATTGTTAAAAATGGTTCAGTTTAGTAATGGTGAAAAATATGATATGATTATTTTATAGAATGCGGAGAAGATTTAAATTTAGCTTCCGAGCTTTATTTTAATAGATAAGTTATAGACAGCAACACCTTGTGCCAAAAGTGCCGCCTCAACAATACTAGAAATATCCAGAAAAGAGACGGCCAAGTATAAAAATATTCAAAAGGCTACAACAAAATTTAAAAGAGTTTAATGTGTCATAATTTCTAAACTATCGATTGATTGCCACGAACCTTTTTTATTTTGAAGAATGATTCTTTAAGATCATCATACAGGCCCAAACATTTTTATTGATTAAACTTTCATAATTGATACGGGGAAAAATAAAAGTGACTGTTTTATTCAGGAACTTTAAAACACCCTGTAGATTTATTCGGCACCTGGAATAAGCTCAAAATACCTTCTGCGTTTTAAGCGGAATTCAGATTAAATTTGGTTATTTGATGCACCTCCTTATCTTGCTTTGTTTAGAAAATACACATATTTAAACAAAGTAATGTCAAATGCGTATTAACAAAATTGATATGTTTTGTTTAAGAAGGCCATGAGCAGATTAAACATTGTTCTAAAAGATAACAGGTGTCAAAATGTTTTTTAAAATCACAGGCATTCACTCGGTAATGATTACGATTTTTAATTCGTTTTTGTGGAAAACATTGAAAACGTTTTTCTCCACGTCAGATCGAAAGTCGTGTTTGTGATTTTTAAGTAATGCCTCAGCAAATAACATCAGAGCAAGTAGCCCGAATTATGGCTTTAGTAGGAGACGGAAGAAGTAAAAGATATGCTGCCCAGGTCGTTGGTGTATCCGAATCGACTGCACGTCGAGCAGTTGCAAGATACGAAGAGACGGGTCATTGTCGTAGAAAAGCTTGATCAGGTCATCATAGATGTACAACCGGTATTGATGATCGGTTTATTCGGCTTCAAACTTTACGAAATCGCTCTCATACAGCAGTGCAAACAAATATTCATTTAAGGCAAGTAAGCGGAAGAGTTGTAAGTGATCGTACAGTAATTAGGAGATTGAAGGAAGTTAATTTAAAGTCTAGAAGATCAGCAACTGCACCAAGATTACTTGCAAGACATCAAAGAGCACGCTGCCACTTCGCTAGAGAACACTCAGATTGGAATGAAACTGGTCCCGGATCCTGTTCGCTGATCAATCTCGATTCTGTTTGTTTTCATCGAATGGCTGTCAAAGGATATGGAGAAGAGTTGGCGAAAGATATGAGCAGAGTCTATTTAGCACAAAATAAAGCTTTGGCGGAGGTTCCGTTATGGTCTGGGGAGGAATTTCATTAGAAGCTCGCACAGAACTTTACGTGCTCCCAAGGAATTCCCTCACGACCAACAAGTATATCGAGAACATTTTACAAGACTATGCAATTACATTTGCACCCTTTACAGGGAATGATTTTATACTGGTTCATGACAAAGCATGCCCTCACACTGCTCACATCGTAAATGAATATCTCGATGAAGTTGGCATAGACCGTATGATTTGGCCAGCAAAAAGTCCAGTTATGAACCCCATAGAACACTTTGGGATGAAATGGGGCGAAGAATTAGGTCTCGCAATAGGGTTCCTAACACTCTAGATACTTTAGGAGAAGCGCTTATAGAGGAGTGGAATAATATTCCACAGATCAATATTTCAAATTTAATTAGCATGCCAAGAAGAATAGAGACTTTAGTCAGGGCACGAGGAGGTAGCACGCCACTGATCTTTTTTCTCTGTTCAGAAAGTTCCACCTTCATTTTATGTAAATTCGATTTTGTGTTGGTAATTGTAAAATGTAATGTTATTCTAATAAAATGTTTCTAATTGTACCTGTTTCACCTACAATCGTGTATTTTCTAAACAAAGCAAGATAAAGAGATGAATCAAAAAACAAAATTTAATTTGAATTTCGCTTAAAACGCCGAAGGTATTTTGAACTTATTCCAAGTGCCGAATAAATCTACAGGGTGTTTTAAATTTCCTGAATAAAACAGTCACTTTTATTTTTCCTTGTATCAATTATAAAAGTTTAATCAACAAAAATGTTTGGGCCTGTATGATGATCTTATAGAATCATTCTTCAAAATAAAAAAGGTTCGTGGCAATCAATCAAGTAGTTTAGAAATTATGACACATTAAACTTGAATAGAATTTCGAGTGCGCCACTTTTTATGCCTGTCAGTGTATAATAAAGCAGGTAGAGAAGCAGTACAAAATATTGTTTTAGAAACTGTAAGAGAAAATCCTAATATATCGTCTCGCGAAATGCAGGAAAATTTAGAAATCCCAAAAATAACTGCTTAAAAAATAAATTCAGACCCTACAAAATTAGGATTAGTCACTATCTATACCCAAACGACTTTCAAAGGCGTCTCGATTTTTGCTAGTGGTTTTTGCGTCAGTGCAATGAAGTGCCAAGATTTGAAGGAACAATTATATGGACAGACGGAATTTCTAATCGGCGTAATAACCACCATTGAGGTCATGAAAATCCGCATGTAACCGCCTCAGTTAATTGTCAAGGATGATTTGCATTTGGTGTATGGTGTGATTTTATTCTATATCAAATAACAGGTCCTCATTTTTTTTCACGGTAATTTGAATTCCGAAAATTTTATTAACATTCTACCACAAGAAATAGAGCCCTTTGTAGAAAATATGCCTGTAAGACAATTTCAAAAATTAATTTACCAACACGATGGCTCCCCAGCTCATACGTCAAATGAAACACGAAATTATTTAAATGCTCAATTTGGGAAGGTAAATGGTAAATTGATAATTAACAATTATTTTAGATAACTGGACATTAATAAACAACAAAGTAGTTTAAATATTGTTTAATTTCTAAAGAAATAATGATCCTATTTTATGGCCAGCTAGATCTCCCGATATAACCCCTGCCGACTTTTGGCTTTGGGATTATTTAAAAAGTTTTAATAACATAAAAGAATTGGAAAACAAAACATTAGCTGCGTTTCGAACAATATCTCCTGCCATGATTTGAAATGCAACAAATGCTGTAGGGTGAAGGTCTCAAAAATGCATAGATGTTAATGGAAGACAATTCGAACATTTATTGTAGTTTAGTTTTTCCTATTTTTGGCAAAATTATTTTATATTATAAGAAGTGTTATTGTTATTAATAGTTTTCCATGGCCTCCTCACAAATATATTAAATTTTTCGAAAATTAACCACTTTTTTAGAGATAAATATGACATATGGTATATCGTTGGATAAATAATTTAATTTTTGATCGAATAATGAAATAATTTACAGTGTTCCATTAAAAAAAAAACAGAAGTTATGTTTATATCTCGAAAACTGAGGCATGCATAATTTTCTTCTTCTCAGCAGCGGATTTTACTCAAAAAAGTGCCTCAAGAATCGATTTTCGATTCGATACTTGGTCATAGACTAGGCACGTTTTCAAAAAAGAACAATGCAAGAAGCATTTCATGTAACAATTGCGGAAACAACGTTTTCAGGGAATTTCGGCTCCGCTGAATACGAATCTGCTTGTTGCCAAAGCGAAATTTGGACCAGAAGTCCGGTATCCAAGATGGCGACCAAAACTCTGTTGCCCTATATTATCTCCCTTGTCCGTTGGCTTAAAATAATGATCTAAACATCTGCTTGGGGGTTTTCTCGGATGCCAAACACATTGCAATGCTCAAAATTTACTAACCTTAAATTTGGAGTGCATGGGTTCCAAGATGGTGCCCAAGATGGCCGCGGAAATTTTGTTGCTCGGAAGTGAGCAAGGAAGCCAGGAAGATAAGAAAACGACTATTTAAAAGTTCAAACATTGTTTATTTAAAGATTGCAAAGAAGATAAATCAATCATGTGTTTTAGCTTATGGCAAGGTTGCAAGGAAGATAAGAAATCAACCATTTAAAGAGTTCAAACATTGTCGAGAGCGGTGACATAACTTAGTGCAAGTCAGTCTATTCTTCTTGCACGTACCAAGCGCGGATTTATGGGGGGTAATGGGGTATGTTACCAAATTGTATTCCGGAAGGTGTAAAATATTACTTAAAAACGCGTAACACACACACAGATGTACACATTCAACCACTAAAACTATATATCTGACAGATTTTACTCTCCAAATACAACAAACGCACGGAGCGCACGTAAACACAACAAAGTTTTGGCGGCCATCTTCGGCGCCATCTTGGAACCCATGCACTCCAAACTTAAGGTAAATAAATTTTGAACATTGCAATGTGTTTGGCATCCGAGAAAATCCCTAAGCAAACGTTTAGCTCATTATTTTAAGCCAACGGACAAGGGAGATATAGGGCAACAGAGTTTTGGTGGCCATCTTGGATACCGAACTTCCGGTCCAAATTTCGCTTTGGCAACAGGCAGATTCGTATTCAGCGAAATACCCTAAAAACGTTGTTTCCCCAATTGTTACATGAAATGCTTCTTGAACTTTATAGAGATGGATTTCCTACTTATGGGCCTAGTCTATAATTGAGATATAGAGGTATTCAAAAATGCCAATTTTCCAAAAACGCTCTGTAACCCGGTAGTTGAAAAAGATAGACGATCGCGATTTGCGCTATTGTTTGTTTCTCAGAAATCGAGCTCTGGACACCTATATTGGTTTTTGTCTATCTGCCATAGTTTTAGAGAAATCCACAAATCCCATCTAATTTGGTCCAACCTGTACAGTGAGTCCACTATATTTGTAAATTTTTTATTTTTAGTATTTTGATAAAAAGTCATTCTTCATAAAAGTTTCTGCTTCTTCCGAAAAGTCTTTAGCCATACTCAAGATTACGATTTACTGTACAGGGTTTCAAATATGAAGAAAATAAAAAAATTTTACTGAGAATAAAGTACCTTCTTTTTAATGAATATAATCAAATCTTTTGAAGAAAGTTGTTAATAATACCAAGTGCACGAATACAAAGTTTGATCCAATAATTTTCATGTCATTTTTATTTCGAGGTTTCATCTTGGTAGACTGTAAGGGAGTTGCAAATCATCAATAAAGAGTTAATTACACAGATGCACAAAAAAAGTCTTGTCACAGGTTCTCATCTAACTTTTCTGAAGTATTTTGACGCGCTAAAGCCAATTTTGGACACAAAAAAAATTTCTATCGCGTCAGTTTCCCTCTACCAACCCCGTTTTATCCCCCATAAATTTGCAGAAATGAGATTTTCCTTCATATATCGACAGTTAATGTACAATATTTTTTACTTTGTAAAGTTATGAGTACATGTCAGTACATGTTAATGTCGACATTACCAAGGATTGATTCTTCTACCCCCTACCACCTGTCACTACCTAATTAGGGAGGTAAAAATCTTTCAAATTTGGTGAATGCGCCAGTGATATAAATTAAAAACTTAGTTTTTATTTGAAATAGTAGTTTGTCGGTAAAGTTTTTAGGAAGGTCCAGTTCGGTAGACAGTTAATTAAGAGATAATTATTCCCACGTAGCTCTTTAATGTTTCAACCGCTTTACCAGAATCAGACCGGAGGAATCAAAAGATTCAGAAGAAGATGTGTAGACGCAGAAACACAAAAAGAGGAGCATAAACACTCCATATTATGACACAATGAGGCAACGCACCTCATAAACACCCAAACCACGCATCCCACACTTCTGTACCATGCGTCATGTGGCTCTCGCTGCTGACAACAAGCATGTCCCAAATCCAACACAGGGTAGACGTAGCCGGCCCGGCGGTATAGTTCGGAGTGGCAGCAACGCCTACCGTACGCTGGTAAATCAAATGAAAAATTAAAAAAACAACATTTTTCCTATAATTTTTTCACAGGTTCACAGGTTTTTTCACAGGTCTTACCATTTTAGCGGCGTCTTCATTTTAATAGCATTATTGCCTTCTATGTACATATAGATTGACTGATTGACAGCCATATTGAAGCTGCCATATTGAATTTTGCAAATTTCTTATTTTGTTTGTCGGGAAGGTACTCTTTATCTCCATGCCAAATTCTAAGTTCCTAACTCATCAGGAAATACCCAAACAATTGGCCGGACAAATAAATACAGGGTGTTTTTGAAATATATCTATATATTTTAATCTGTGCGTCCTTACGAAATGTGAAGACCAATGCCACTTTTTAAATTTAAAATCTCAAAATAAAAAATAATTTTAGACTCACCTTTATCCCTCCAACCTCGACGTCCACAACTATTGTCACTTTTTGCTACTATACCTGTTGGATTTCTTTTTGCGATTTGAGACCGGTGCACAGTGGCCCCAAAATGACTTTTTTTTTCAAATCATTCTGCAGGTCTTAATATTTAAGTAATAGGATTTTTTAATTTTTTAATTGCCTATTGACCTGTCAAGCTAGATTTTCAATTTCTGTCCCTGATTTTTCGAACTTTTCCGAAGTAGTTTCAATTTTCATAAAAAATTTTGAAAAATCAGGGACAAAAATCGAAAATCTGGCCTGACAGACCGATAGGCAATTAAAGAAATGAAGATTTAAAAAAATTTCTAATTGCTAAGTATTAAGACCTGCAGACTGATTTGAAAAAAAATCACTTTGGCGCGGCGGCGTGATGACAATATAGTTCAAGGTTACGGTTAGATGCGGAAAGATCATTACACCTTAAGCGTTCTTGATATTTGTTTACAATATTTAAAATTTATTTTCTCGGTTGCTTGTGCGCATTTTGAGAAACAAAAATGTTTGTATTCGCAGATCCGAATATATCGATGTATTTCAAAAATACCCTGTATAATTGAAAACATAGTTAAAAGGAAAAACAGCGGCTATATCTTTTTATCTGCATGATTTGTTTTGGTTCTTCCAGACTTGCTAAGAACTTGAAATATTGCAAGCAGAGGGACTAAACTCAAACATTCAAGAAAAGTAATGAAATCGTGAAATTAAAAATGGCCGCCTACGTGGCGACCAAAAGTTTAGTCAAATTTTTTCGAAGCTTTCAAATTTGAATAAATTATAAATAGTTATTATATTAAATAGTTTGGTTTTCGTTAAATCAAAATTGGATGGAGGATGTTATTCAATATTTTTAGTTACCTTAACGAACCCGTATAGTAGAACACTCATTTTCATACTTTAAACGTATGAAAATGAGTGTTCTACTATACGTATTTGCATCAGTTATTGTGCGACCAAGAACCTTTCAATTTTCAAAAAGTTTACTTTTCTTATGTGTACGGTAAAATGTTTAATAATTTACTTAAATAATTCTATAATAGCTTTTAATTCGTTTATTAGTCATTCCCTACCTGAACTTTAATGAGATTCATTAAGATACAAATTTTCGATAGAAGTTTATAATTAATAGACATGCGACACACAGCAATATTCTGTCATTGCCTTAAACATCTGACAGATCTAAAATGTATCAATTTGGACAAGTCATACTTACTGTTTACCCAGCAAATTTTCAAACTTTGTGCTTCTTGCAATTAAAATCAGTGAACATGTGTGATAGGGAAAGTGAGATTGAAATAATAATCCATTATATTTCCTAAGTTTAGTTTTCATAATATTTCCTAAATTGTAATCTATAATTAATAAATTTCAGAAATAAACCGGTAATTTTCTATTTTATTATGATTGGTCGTAGAAAAAATAATGTAAGCAACTCACATTTAATGGCTATTCACATTCACTATGACATTTCGCCTATGGCTCATGTTCATTTTCATGCTAGTGTCTTAATAGCCATCATTAAATGGTCTTTACATAATATACTATTTTGGGTTAAAAATATTTCAAAAGATGTTTAAAATTTGTTTCTTAATGCTCCTAAGGTGAAATGTGGAAAAAACTTTTAAGATCGTAAATGTTCCTCTTTAAGCATATTATTCTATAACAGAAATATAACCTTGAACGTAGAGTGCAACCAATGACACAATGCGTTATGCAGGGTAACAAATAAGCATCGTTTTACATTCTAGAAACCGCTGCCCAAGGAATCACTACTTCCACATCCAGATTTTCTATCCAAGTCTCTCACAACGAAAAAATTTTGCATGTGGAAATAATTGTTTATGGAACTTTAATAAAACAATATTTGAAGTCCTCTACCCCAAAAACCTATAAAACGATACCCCACATCGGTAGTGGAGTGGGGGTGGTGATAGGGGGTGGTGATAGGGGGTAGTGGGGGGTGGATGAAGTAAAAGAATATTTTGAGGTTTTTGGTTCTTGTACATAGTACACACACTAAATCACAGTCTTTTCTCATCCCCTTTAATAATAAGGTGGGGGTGTAATGGGGGTGGCTAATGCCAAAAATTTTTTTGAGACCTTAGCTTCTCTTGTATATACTAAATACCAATTTTATTGATTCTTACCTGCTTCATGTACCTATTTACCCCCATTTATTTATAAAACAACTCTTCGACGGAACAAGATGAAAATATAATCTAGTTCCAGATCTCTTTGTGAGATCTCTTTAAAATATATACACGTATCAAATTTCAAGTCAATATCTTAAACGGTTCCAGAGTAAACGTGCGCACAAAAAAAGTTACAGACAGGCCGACATACCGACAGACAGATCGAAGACGAACAGACAGACAGAATTTTTTTTTCACTCAAACTTAAAATCTCGACGTTTCATGACATTCTAAGCCTATTTGAACAATAAAATTTTTTTAAATATTCACAGTTTTAAAATTACCGTCCAAATTTGACCTCGACTTGGCAATAAAGTTATCCAGCGTCCAACTACATTTTTTTCGATCTTATAATTTTAACTGTTTGATATATCGTTTTACAGCTTTTATCTTTTGAACTAATTGAGTTATCAAAATACGAAAGGAATATAATCTCTTATATCTTTCTCAAACTACTTTTTGACGTTAAAAAAAAAAACGACTTGTTTTACATTCCAGAAACTTAAAATGTTCGAATTTTAATATTTGAAGAAAATTAAATTTGTGACGGCCTTTTTCAATTTTCAGAATGTAAGACGATAATTATTTGCTTTTTTAAAAAGCGTCAAAAAGTAGTTTGAGAAATATGATGATGAAAGAAGAAAAATTAGATTCCTTACGTTTTTTTTACATCTCAATTAGTTCAAAAGATAAAATTTGTAGAAATAAATCAAACAGATATAGTCACTAAAATCGAGAAATCGAAAATAATTCAAATTTGATGGCATAACTTTATTATCAATTTTATTAATTAAAATAATTTCATTATTTGAAAAAAAAAATGAAATTTGGATCATACATTTTCATTGTTTGGAACGTAAACCGATGTTTATTTGTTTTCTGAAAACGTGAAAATGTAGTTTTTTTTCGTTTATTCTATATTACTTCCACGTCCAGTGGAAGTATAGTAACGACAAAAAAATTTTTAAAAATTTTTATTGTCCAAATAGGCTTAAAATGTCATGAAACGTCGAGATTTTAAGTTTGAGCGAAAAAAAAATTTCTGTCTGTCTGTCGGTCTGTCTGTCGGTCTGTCTGTCGGTCTGTCTGTCTGTCTGTAACTTTTTTTTGTGCGCACGTTTACTCTGGAACCGTTTAAGATATTAACTTGAAATTTGGTACACATATGTACTTTAACGAGATCTAGAACTAGATTGTATTTTCATCTTGTTCCGTTGAAGGGTTGGGGTGTAAATTGGGGTAAATTTGGGGTAAATGGGTAAATCAAGCAGGTAAGAGTCCATGAAATTGGTATTTAGTATATACAAGAGAAGCTGAGGTCTCAAAAAAAATTTTGGCATTAGCCACCCCCATTACCACCCCCACCTCCTTACTAAAGGGGATGAAAAAAAAATGTGATTTAGTGCATGTACAGGAACCAGAAACCTCAAAATATATACTTCATCCACCCCCCACTACCACCCCCTATCACCACCCCCACCCCACTACCAACGTGGGGTGTCGTTTTATGGGTTTTTGGGGTAGAGGATTTCAAATATTATATTATTAAAGTTCCATAAATAATTATTTTCACATACAAAGTTTTTTCGTTGTGAGTGACTTGGACAGAGAATCTGGATGTGGAAGTACTGATTCCTTGGGCAGCGGTTTTTTGCTTGGCGAAGAGGCCTCTTTCATTAAAACTTTTAAGCGAATTTACAGAAAGTGACAAAATACTTAACAAATAGTAAGAAATAATTAATTATAGACAATATTATTAAAACGTAGTTTGAGAAATGCAAAAAAATATGCGTTCTTTTTTATATATCAATTAGTTCGAAAGATATAAGATATATAACGATAAGTCAAATGCCCTGTATATATATTTTTTTGGTTAATTATTCATCATGCATTATCGGGATGATAGAATTTATGTACACTTATTTATCGATTAGGAATCGAGGAATGGGGACAAGACTAATAATAATATTTTTTCAAAATTAGGTAATTTTTGAATTTCACTATTTAGTCATTCTCCATAATCTGTTTATAAAAATTTATACGTGACGTTCTCCAATGAATGAGCAATTCAATTACAATATCTTATGGTTTTTCTAGGAAACGTCCAGTCTGTGATTATAACAGAAATATTGAAATGATAATTATTATAAATCACAGGAAGTGATAGTTCATACTTTAATTAAATAGTAAACCACGACATTAACATTATAAAGGTTATGTATGATAAATAAAAATACCTTATTTATTGTAAGCCACTCTATATGCAATAGCGCAGTAAATCTTTAAAATGTTGCAATGAAAACAATTAGAAACTTTATACAAGGTGATCAAAAATCGAGAAATAATATTAATATTACAAATAAAATGGGATACCATTTTATGAATAAAATTATATAATTTTTTTTTCTTGTGTTTATTGAATTTGTTTTTTCTTCATAACATACAAACATAAACATATCACATATAGTAGACAGTCCCGAGGTCTAAAGTCAAGGCTACCCAAAAGGAGGGTACACATTTTAAAAAATGCAGAGATAAATATACCCACCGACATTGCTAGTGCCGGGATTGGGGCTCGAACACAATACACGATGGACAGTGCTGATTCTTGTTATAGCCTTGACGGTCGTTTTGTGATGCGTTATTCCAATTTCCCTTTTTTTCGTTCTGTGATATATTCAGCATCACGCCATGTGTCGTAGTTGTATACTAGGTTATCGGCCTCACAAATTTAATTTTAAATAAACGACCTTTATTGTATCTCCTAATATTCCAGGGAAATAAGACAAAAATATGGCAAAGGACCTCGCACCTTTCTTATGTAAAATAATGCCCGGTAGATTTGGTTGAAATTGAAATAAGTTATTTAAGAAATCACTCTGAATAAAAGTCTCTATGGGACCAAGGCCGAAAAATTAATAGTTTTTAAGTTATGGAGCTTTGAAGTTGTCTATCCGTGGTATATCAAATTCGGAACGAATTATGATGTGGCTGAAGAACAGCTCGAGTTTGTCACGAATTTTCAAAATTAGAAATTCAACAAACTAATTAGATATGGACCACAATACGAACCGGAAGTACGGAAATTGCATGATTAAGTCCATAAGTGAAAACTTTTTCAGTCTCAGTATAGATCTGTGTGTTAAGTACGTATAAAGGGTAAATAAATGGATTTCAGGCCACTTCGCTAGATCTGGACCACAATAACACTGGGCTGAAGTCCGAACCGGAGGTTGAATAATTAAATCCATTTTTAAGGGTGAAAACTTTTTCAGCGTATAGATCTGCGTAATAATTACGTATTCATGGTAAATGAACGGGTTTCAGGCTCCCCCGCTAGATATGGACCACAATAACACGCGCTGAAGTGCGAACCGGAAGTTATTACCCAGGTCTATATACAGATCTATATACAGATTGCATAAGTTTTCACCCTTCAAAATGGACTTAATTATGCTAGTTCCGGTTCAGACTTCAGTCCTGTGTTATTGTGGTCCATATCTAGCGAGGAGGCCCGAAATCCATTTATTTACCCTTCATACCAACTTAATGCGCAGGTCTATACTGAGACTAAAAAAGTTTTCACCCTTAAAAATGGACTTAATCAGGCAACTTCCGGTTGGCACTTCTGCGCTGTTATTGTGGTCCATATCTAGCGTCGAGGCCTGAAACTCGTCCACTTACTCTGAATACGTAATTATTACGCAGGTCTATATATACGCTGAAATACTTTTTACCCTTAAAAATGGACTTAATTATGCAACTTCCGGTTCGGACTTCGGCCCTGTATTATTGTGGTCCATATCTAGCGAGGAGGCCTGAAATCCATTTATTTACCCTTTATACGTACTTAACAGTCTTAACACGCAGGTCTATACTGAGACTGAAAAAGTTTTCACCCAAAAAAAATGGAATTAATCATGCAACTTCCGGTTCGTACTTCCGGTTCGTATTGTGGTCCATATCTAGGGAGGAGGCTAATTAGTTTGTTGGATTTATAATTTTCGTCTAAAATTCGTGTCAAACTCGAGCTGTTCATCAGCCACATCATAATTCGTTCCGAATTTGATATTAGTGATGCCGCCGAGACGAGACATTTCTCGGTCTCGTCTCGTCTCGACTTGTCGAGACGAGGCCAAATTTTTTTCAGACGAGACGAGATTGTTAAAGTCGAGACCTCGCCGAGACGAGACGAGATCGAGAATTTCTCGACTTTTTTTATTGTAAAATTGTTCTACATTTAACCTTCGAATGAAAAATATAATCTTGAATTAAATTGAGAATATAAATATTTACAAAAATTAATAATACAGATTCGACAATCAGGTGTGTATCGTGTTACGCCCTGCCATTTTTTACTGGTGCTACGTCTTAGAAATGAACATAATTTAAGCAAGTGTAATGTTGCTGACTTCCATATTTCTTAGAAATGGTTATTCAAAATTTTTGTAATTAATCTTACATATTTACTTACTATAGAAACTAGCAACAACGTATATATTTTCAGTGTAATAAGAACTTGATTAATTTAAATTATTAAATCTTATATCTTCCTCTATCACTATTACTCTATTGTCCATGTACTGTAGAAAGGAACTACAGCGTTAAAGGGTTTTTATTATTTCTTATGTTCAATTGACCCCAAGATATGAAAAAACCGCGGAGTGCTACCATTTAAAGTGGTGCGTTTTTGAGATCGAAGTAAAAAGGTCCACTTTTCATATTTTTTTTGCTCGAAAACTATGAATTTTTTCTATAAACACGTCAATAGAAAAGTGTGTAGAGATTTAAATTTCCAATCGAAATGGCACCTTCAGAAGTCAAATTTTTTTTTACAAAAATACGTCCAAAAAACAAAACAAAAAAAAGAAAAAATGCAATTTTTTATTTTTTTTATTTTAGCCTGTAATTATTTTTCGGGTACATTTAGGCATAGACATTGCTGCATAACGAAAAAAGCTGGCATTTTACCCGTTAAAATGAGATTTTGTAAACAGTTTTACGATTAATAGTGACCGAGATATAACGTTTCAAAGTTTGCAACTTTTAACTTTTTTTGCTAATTTTTACTATTTTTTTTTTCAAATTTCGTCCTGTAACTTTTTTCTGAGTGAATTTAGGTGTAGATATCATTATATTAAAGTGAAAGCTGACTTTACGCCCGTTGAAATGGTGGCTGGTAAAAGTCTCTACGACAAATAGAAACCTAGATAAGCGTTTCGAAGAGTGTTACTTTTATTAACTTTCTTCCAAATTTTACGTTCTTTTTAAATTTCGGCCTATAACTTATTTGTCAAATACAGATATTGCTACATGTAATGTACTCGCAGCATTCTTGTTTAAATAGTCTGCAGTAGAAGTTTATGTGATCAATTGTAATCAAGATACAGCCTAGATATAGTAGATTATTGTACTTAAAAAATAACTTTACATTTTTCTACTTCTGAACTTTATTATATCACGTGTTTTTCTTTCAAATTTTTTCTTCAAATAACTTAGATTAATAACTTACATTATAAAATTATTCAAATGCTGGATTTAACATATTTTCAAAATCAAAGTCGATTTCTTCATCGGCATCTATGTAAACATCGTCTTCCGTTATTTGAGGCACATCAGCGTTTTCACAGTTCATTCCCATACATTCTTTGCAAAAAATGGAGCAATTCATTCCCAATTTCCTGCAACCACAGTTTCCTCTGCATCCTTTGGTGCATTTACAGGCTATTTTTTCCAGCAAAACTTGTGGTGCGGGAGGTTTATTTGTCAAAATTGGTACTAGTCCATTTTCTGAACTTTTCCAACCCCAGATGAGAGGATTTACAATATTTCCTTTCCAATGTTGCATTTGCAAGTAAGTTCTTAAACCATGATGCATGCATATCTTATAGGTATCTTGATTCCGTCTACATGATATCATCACGAAATGTGCCAGTAAGCTGATTTTCTGAGGCCGGAAATACGAAAAATGGATAAGGATAATAAGGAGAAAAAACAATACTATTGCAGACCATTTAAACAAGAATGCTGCGAGGTCATTCAGTGTAGCAATATCTGTACTTAAAGCATTTGACAAATAAGTTATAGGCCGAAATTTAAAAAAGAACGTAAAAATTGAAAGAAAGTTAATAAAAGTAACACTCTTCGAAACGCTGTATCTAGGTTTCTATTTGTCGTAGAGACTTTTACCAGCCACCATTTCAACGGGCGTAAAGTCAGCTTTCACTTTAATATAATAATATATATAATATATAACATAATTTAATAATGTCTACACCTAAATTCACTCAGAAAAAAGTTACAGGACGAAATTTGAAAAACAATAGTAAAAATTAGCAAAAAAAGTTAAAAGTTGCAAACTTTGAAACGCTATATCTCGGTCACTATTAATCGTAAAACTGTTTACAAAATCTCATTTTAACGAGTAAAACGCCAGCTTTTTATGTTATGCAGCAATGTCTATGCCTAAATGTACCCGAAAAATAGTTACTGGCTAAAATAAAAAAAAAAAAAAAATTGCATTTTTTCGTTTTTTTTTGTTTTGTTTTTTGGACGTATTTTTGTAAAAAAAAATTTTGATTTCTGAAGGTGCCATTTCGATTGGAAATTTAATTCTCTACACACTTTTCTATTGATGTGTTGATAGAAAAAATTCATAGTTTTCGAGCAAAAAAAATATGAAAAGTGGACCTTTTTACTTCGATCTCAAAAACGCACCACTTTAAATGGTAGCACTTCGCGGTTTTTTCATATCTTAGAGTCAATTGAACATAATAAACAATAAAAACCCTTTAACATTTTAGTTCCTTTCAACACTCTTTTTTTGTACATAGACAATAGCCTATATACGGTATAGGCAAAAAGAATCTTAAAATACAGAGAAAATTAAAATTCACAAAATTTCAAATAGTTCTTTTAGTTGGAGGTACGTTTAAAAATTAAACAAAAGTCAAATATTAATATAAAAAAAAGGAAAAAATGGAAAATTTCACATTTGTCGAGACGAGACGAGATCTCGACCTCGAGATGAGATTTTGGGTAGACGAGAATATGTCGAGACGAGATGGCTGAAAGATCTCGTCCCGACAATGTCGAGACGAGACGAGAAAAACCAATTTCTCGACGAGACGAGTCTCGCGGCAACACTATTTGATATACCACGGATAGACAACTTCAAAGCTCCATAACTTAAAAACTATTAATTTTTCGGCCTTGGTCCCATGGAGACTTTTATTCAGGATGATTTCATAAATAACATATTTCAATTTTAACCAAATCTACCGGGCATTATTTTACATAAGAAACGTGCGGGGTTCTTTGCGAAAAAATCCTCAGCATGCTATATTCTTTTATGGACCTTTATTTCCTCATTTTAAATAATATGTCCAAAGTCTCTTTTGACTTTTTTTGTAGGAGTAACCGTTTCCATATACTACGATTTACAAAGTATCAACCTTCATACTTCTGAGGAATAATGTACTCCTTTTCACACCACTTCAGAGGGAGAGTACTAAGAGTGATTTTTAAACGTGGTGTCCCCAATATAACCTACGATGTTTTTTTTATTAGAAGTAAAAAAATTCAGCTTCTTCTTCTTCTTCAATATCCTCGGTTGGCTTAATGTCATATCTGCGTAGATCTGTTCAACTTGCATGGCTTCCGCTAAGAAATATGCAGAATCTGTATCTTCATAGTTGTCTATATTGCTAGCCAATTTTTCCGCAGCCGCAGGGAGCAATTGCAAAACATTGTTTCGACAGAATGTTTGAAGCAGATGGTAGCAGAGTTGGAATTCACTCCAAAATGTCATTGGTCATTATCTATTCCCAGTCTTCACATTTGAGTTCATTATCTAGCCATTATTGCACTTGGTAGTACACCCAATTTACCAATTCTTTTATTTTATTTAAGTATGGGTACATGTCAAAAGGGTATGGCATTTATTTCATTAGTATTAACAATATATGAAAGAGCTACATAACAGCAACGCGAGAACCGCGCGATGTCACGCAGCGGCCAGGTATTGTGGCAGAAATGCTTCCAGACATGATAAAAATATAGACAATTAGCAAGTTCCTATACAGATCGCTTGCGTTTTATTTTAGGTGTTGAATTATGAAAATGAGACGATTAGAGCTTTAGCTATTTTGTCACAGAAGAGATTGTATAAGGAAAATCAATAAAAAACCTATTAAAAAACTCAAGTATATAAAAACATGCTGTTGCACGTTGTGCCTAATTTCTATGTTAAGGAATTTTGGCGAGGAGTTCAAGGAATATCAGGAAATGGGAAGTGGATATGGAATTGCGTATGTTGGATTTATTTGTTTATGGGAGGTGAGGGTTTTAGGGAGGGAAGTTACGTCAGTCATTTCTGGGTAAATCGTAGAGTGATAGTCGTTCGTGTAGAAGTTTGTGGACGGATAGTACACCCGATACAAATGTTGTTGAACAGCACTAGATGTTGGTGGAAGAGTAGATAATTGTGTTAACTTGGATTTAGCAAAACAATAATATCTAAATGTACTATTGAAACCTCATTAGGTAGAGCGCTATACATCGCGAAAAGAAACTGTACTTTATTAGTAAAAATATCTTGTGGCCAAACATTCTTTTATTTTAAAAATCTCTTAAATCATCACGTTTTTCTAACATTTTTTAAGCCTTCGCTTTACTTTTCATTAAATAGAGCCGCTGTCGTGTCGCAACCAGTGATTGTAAAAACACAAAATAATCTTTGCTTTTTGCATATGGGCCAAGACTTCTTGAACAATGTATTTTTGTTTCAGGTCATACTACTTACTATTCAATTGTTTTAATTTAGTCTCCAAAGCATACTTGATACATGGTCCGATCTTGAATCTAAAAGTAATTGCAAAGGAAAACGTAGATGAATATTGTGCTATGAGTAATTTCGAAAAAAGCGATTTTATCAATTTTGGACTATTCTCTAACACAAATAAACAAACAAAAATCCATTACGAATTTTTCTTCAATTGTTTATGAATATTAGAACAATTTCAGAAGGGTCACGATACACTAGGTTAATAAGTAAAATTGGCTGTAAAAATTGAAAATGGTCATGATATTACAGCCATGCACCTTTAGAGTCCAAAAATGTAGGGGCTATCCCATTTAAAACTGAAATAATTTATAACAGCTATTTTTCTCATAGAACTAATAGATGATGTGATATTCGCGACCTTTAACCCTCTGTAACATATTTAGCAAGACTCACATCAATGGCGACTTTTGATATATTGTTTAAAATCGATGAAGTAAAAGTCTGTGCACAAATTAATTTTGCTCTGGACCATAATGCCCTTCGTTACTGATATGCGAATTTCAATTTTTTGCCAAAATTTCGACAGGCCATATTTGATAAATGACTACATTGTATTGACAAGATTTAGCACTAAGCAGGTCTACATGACTGAGTAACAAAAGAAAGAAATAAGAGGACAAGATCAAGTTAGTAAAAAATGTCCTATATATGGTTTTGTCAATTTTCAATAGTGATTTTGAAAGTATTTTAATAATTTGATAATTAGCAGCTAAGTTTCACAATAATTCCATTCCGAAAATATTTGTATGCTCTCTTGCTAGAAAACACCAGTAATATAGGTACTTATATCATGTATCAATGTTTCTGCTTATATGTTATAGTCTAGCAGATCACGTTTTATACTATATTTTTATTAGAAAAGATCTTGTATTTATATATGTTAGCCATAGAATATGTTGCTAAAAAAATTACAGATACTGTAGAATCTCTTATTTTTACTTATGATACAAATTATATGTTCAAATACTTTTAAGTAGGTAGTTATTATAAGCTTTAATTGTTAGTACGTAAATAGTATGTAAGTTTCATTATTATTATTTTTTGTAAATATAAATTAAGTTTTATTTATTTTAAGGGGTTTATATGTATCTAGTCAGTTATGATATGTTATCTCATTTATGTGCTTATTATATACTTTATAAATAAACCGAGGCTTTAATGATGTTTTTGTTATTATTATAATTATTATTAATCGTAGTGTCAGTGAGAACAAAAACTAAATCTCCAGATACTTATAAGAACAGAGTAAACTAAATAAAGGAAAGAGTTAATGAACTGTCAAAATATTTAGGTAGTACTTATATCTTCTATGTTTTGAGTATCTAATAAAATGAATGTGTCGAAGGATCTGACAATGATTTTTTCAAATCCTTACAGCTGCGTATTACAATCATTCGCTTCTGTCATATTAATACGTGTTTGCTAATCGCTTTACAATTGATCGACGTTATTAATTATGAGAAAGGACCCCGCACAACATACATTAATTTTCTCTTTCGCTTAATTTTTTTTGAAACTTTGAATTTTGGTAGCTGACTTGATGCATATGAAATGTTCAAATGGAAACAACCCTCGAAAACCCTTTTAAGGGTAAAAATGTGTATTTTTCATGTGATCAATATAATAAAATCTTTTGCAGTTCTTAAAAGAAACACGAATGTATGTGTGTGGACTTAAATATACATATAGTAAATGTATTTTTTTCTTAATTGTTGTATTAACAATGGCAAGATGGCTCTTCATAAATAAATAAATTTGCACATAAAATATTTTTTTATATAATATACAGGGATGGGCAATAGGGTGCATCGACTTTCTTTTTTTACCTAATCCAAAATGGCGGGCGCCCAAAAGTTGTGTGATAGGGTTGTAAATAATACGTTAAAATTTCAAATTAAAATATTAACCCTTAAGAGTAGCGGGTTGGGGTCAAAGGTAAACATATTTGATATTCTATATATTCAAAATGGCGGGTGCGCAAAAGTTGTGTTTTAGGGTTATAAGCAACAGGTAGAAATTTTAGTGAAAAATATTTAGGTTTAGCGGGTAAGGGTTAAAAGTCCAATTTTTTTATTTTGTGCATATCTAAAACGGAGGGCGCGGAAAAGTTTGGTCTTGAGGTTGAAATTGGCTGGTAAAAATTTTAAACCAAAATATTAAGACTCAAGGGTATCGGGTTAGCATCAAAGACCAAAAAGATAGTATGTATCCTTACAAATATTATGGATACTTCTCAATTAGTAATATTTTTAAACTATGTTAATTACGATATTAATTTATTATTACTATCTACGTATTTGTTATCTAATGTAGGCATGCCCATAATACAGCATGCGCTGTGTTCTGCGTACATGAAAGCTCGGTGAACAGTGAACACTGTCAGTTTTAGCCGAAACTTTAGATAGGTGCGGTATTTTCCATAGAGCTGGAGCACTGATTGCTTCTTCAGTACTCCAAGATTTTGGTTTAATTAATGAATCTTACACAACGCATGTAATTGATAAAAACAAAATTAGAAGAGCTATAAGCAAGAAGAGAGGTGAATTATCATCATGTGGTACGCCAATATCATTACGTGAACTTTATTTCGATGGGCGTAAAGACAAGGCCATGAAATTAATAGATAACTGTCGAAAGATAACAACCAAAGGACATATAGTTTTAATTGGAGAGCCCTCATCATCATATTTGGGACATGTCACACCTTTTACAGGTTCAGCTGTAAACATCATTAACGCCATTATCAGTTATTTTGAAAACTCTCGAATTCCAACTAACACCTTAAAAGTCGTCGGATGTGATGGAACGGCTACAAATACTGGTCCTAAAGGTGGTGTTATAGCTCTACTTGAAAAACATTTTAAGAGACCACTTCAGTGGTTCATTTGCCAACTGCATGCAAATGAACTTCCACTAAAAGGCACTTGATCGAACATATTGACGGAACTGTACTTCAGGATTTTCAGGTATAATAGGAAAGTCGTTAGTCAAATGCGAGCAGATGCCAGTAGCTGCGTTTAAGATTATTATATCCGAAATTCCTATAATTAAGGTGAAAGATCTTAACATATATCAGTTAAATTTTTATGAAATATGCCAAGCAGTACTAACGGGATATGTTTCCATTAATCTTTTAAAACGAGAACCTGGAAAAATTGTCCGCTCGCAATGGCTGACGACAGCAAATAGAATACTTCGCTTATAAGTTGCTCTGCAGATTTGGTTATATCAGCAACGTATGTTGTCAAAGTGTATGCGCCAATGTGCTTCAAAATAGAAGCACATCCGTCATGTCTGCAAGGTGCTTCAAATGTATGGAAGACCATACAGTTATCCAGATATTTATCAGAAGAGTTGAAAGGAGTAGGTAGTTGATCCCGTCGTAATACGGAATGGATATTTTGCACACCCTGAGAACATACTACTGGGAATGCTGGGCGATGAAAACAGGTGTATTAGGGAGTTGGCCGTTCCCAGAATATTAAAAGCTAGAAAAGGCAACAATACCGACTTAAGAAAGTTTATAGTTGCTCCGTTGAAACTAAATGCTACAAATTAGTATGAGATGATTGATTGGCAAGAATGTGAATATAATGAGCCACCATTAACAGTTGATTTATCCGAAGAGGACCTTAATCAAATTATAAATAATACCATAATGTTTATAGTATTTTTGTTTTTACTTCTTATTCTTTAATAAAATCAAGTTTATTTTCACATAAGTACCTTTGTTATCAAACTGCCAATAAAGAAATTAAAGTAAAAAAATAAAGTTTATTGTTTCACACTATAATTTCCCTTAAAAAAAATGGGACCTTTGAGCTTGTAGGGAATAGAAATGGATCCGATGCAGAACAAAGAAAATATCAAGTTGACTTTTAACCCTAACCCGCTTCTCTTAAATCTTAATATTTTTGTCTTAAGTTTTTACCTCTTATATATAACTGTAAAGCACAACTTTTTCACACCCGCCATTTTGAATATATAGAATATCAAAAATTTTTACCTTTGACCCCAACCCGCTACCCCTAAGGGTTAATATTTTAATTTGAAATTTTAACGTATTATTTACAACCCCATCACACAACTTTTGGGCGCCCGCCATTTTGGATTAGGTAAAAAAAAAAAGAAAATCGATGCACCCTAATGGGCAATAGTGCGTCGGACTTCGATATCTCGAGTTCTACGATAGCTTGAAATTAAAAAAATACAAGTAAACTAGATAAAAAAGTCAGAAATTATTTTAGAACATACAGGGTGAGCCAAGACGAAATTACAGGATCAAATGTATAGCAGTACATTTTTTGAAGCCTCTTTCTAGACTCTATTCATTTCTGTATTATTATTGACTAGCTCCCAACCACTTGGATGTAGTGAATTTTTTTGTTGAAATAATGCCGTCTGCAGATGCATATTGAAAAAATCACCAAAGTCACAATTATGGGTTTTAAGAAAAACTTATGTGGATACTAGTTACGGGACAACTAATTAATGTTTTTGAATCATTTTGACTTCGTAAAAATGTACAGGGTGGCCAAAATTTATTTTTCAATTAACATTTCTTTAAATTGAATTTTCTCAATTTTTTCAAATGGAACACGCTGTATATTTTTCGACGATGTGTTGTTGAAATGAAAAGCGAACATTTTTGTAAGTACTTCCCTATAACTAATTGCAACCATTTTCGTTTCATTTCGCAATAAGTACAAACTTCAAAAATAAACTTAAAAAATAGATCTAATATTGTCGGTACGCTTTGAAGACGTTGGAATTCCAGCAGACCAGCTGACTTTTACGAGTTCGCATGGCAATCCTCAAAGTGTACCGAGAAGGGTGGTTGGTTGGTTAGATCGTCTGTACATCCCTTTAATGGTCAGCGTCTCCATGTATCTTTTTCTAATATTGACCTAATTCACATTAGAAAGTTTGGTAAAAAGTATTATGGCGAAAACTAGATTGGAATTACTAAAAACCACTGCACACGTTGATTAACTCGTCTAATTTACAAGGTTTGTAAAAATGAAATACCCATAATATAATAATCAATATCATTGTTTTCATTATCTTCAATATTGAGTCTACTTTAACTGATTAGAAACCAACTTTATTAGTTTGTTTTGTAGTTTACAATATTTAAAAAAATTAAAATTATACAATCTCTCATTTTTTCAGTCAGTTTAGAAGTTATAGGTATTTCATTTTTACAAAGTTTAGGAATTAGATGAGTTGGTCAACATGTGCAGTGACTTTTTACAACTTTTAGTGATACCAATCTAGTTTTCGCCATGACACTTTTTACCAAACTTTATAACGGGAAATAGGTCACTTAGATCTCTCTCAGTAGCACAGACCAAGCATAGTAAAGTATAAGACAATTCTATTTACAGCCTACCTGTGAAGAATATCTATACAGATAGTAATAGAATAAGACTTCGAGAAATAGAAAGTTTCGTGCCAGGCATTGGCACAGGCATAGACGTGCACAAATGTCTTTTCTAACTGAAAAATGTTTAAACTTTAATTTGGTGGTAGTTTGAAGCTGTTACTCGATAGGTACAGTAATGCACCAAAAAAAAAAAAAAATAATAATAATAAAAATTTGGTGAGAAGGCATTGGAACAAGATTTAACGAGGCACAAAAGTATATTTTTCTTTTACTCTGTAAATACTAAATTTTAAGAGTAATTTCAAGCTGTTACTCCATTGGTATAGTAGCTATATGAAAAATGTTCCGGAGAGAGCACATAAAAAACTTGTGTGCACAAGTTCTGCCCAGGCACCAAATGATTTTTCTTATAGTCGCTGTAATTACTAACATTTCAAAAACATTTCATTCTGTTACTTGATTGGCCAGGTTTTTTGGAGCCAGCTCTCGCTCTAGACATTCTATTGCTTGTCGAATAACGAAAACAGCAAAAAATATTACAAAAAAAAAAATTGTTATAGTAAGGGATCAGTAAAATACGATTTACCCACTTCAATCTATTGGAAAAAATGGTAAATGGCCTCATTTCAGAATTGCGCGGGTAAATCAAAATGGGCAAGATGTGAAGCACTTATTATATTTTTTTCTAGTGAATTATTTGAAGAAACCTCTATTTTATAAGTTTATTCTTGAATTTTTTACTTACTACTCAATAAAACGAAAATGGTTGCAATTAGTCATAGGGAAGTGATTACAAAAATGCTCGTTTTCCATTTCCACATCACATCGTCGAGAAATATACAGGGTGTCATTTGAAAAAAATGAGAAAATTCAATTTAAAAAGTTCCTAATTGAAGTATAAATCTTGGCCACCCCTTATAGTTTTAAGAAGTGAAAATGATTCAAAAACATTAATTAGATGTCTGGTAACTGGTATTCACATATGTTTTTCTTAAAACTATAATTGTGTCTTTGATGATTTTTTCAATATGCATCTGCAGATGGCATTATTTTAACAAAAAAATTCATTACTTCGAAGTGGTTGGGAGATAGTCAACAATAATATAGGAATGACTAAACTAAAGTCTAGAAAGGGGCTTCAAAAATGTTCTGATATACATAGCATTCTATTTAGAAAAAAGGCACTTGATCCTGTAATTTCGTCTTGGCTCGCCCTGTATATTCAAAAATAATTTCTGATTATAGACTTTTTTATCTAATATACTTGTATTTTTTTTTAATTTCTAGCTATTGTAGAACTCGAGATATCGAAGACCGACGCACTATTACCCCACCCTGGATAAGACTGACTTTTAGTGCCCGTCATCAATTCTTACTTTCTCAAAAGTAATAATCTGCATCCTGTATGCATTCTTCACCTAGCCAGCTATTTAATGTTTCTTTTCTGTAGATCTTATATCACATACGAAAAAGCCGCTGCCCAAGGAATCACTACTTCCACATCCAGATTTTATCGAAGCCTCTCACAACGAAAGAAACTATATCTGCACTCTACTATGTGGAAATAAATGTTTATGGAACTTTAATAACATAAAACCTATAAAACGATATGCCACATTGGTAGTGGGAGTGGACAATTTTACTTTTTTCATTCTCTTAATGGGGTGGGAGTGGTAATGGTAGCAATGCCAATTTTTTGAGACCTTAGTTTCTCTTATAAACACTAAATACCAATTTTATGGACTCTTATTTGTTTGATTTATTAATTTACCCTCCAACCCTTCAACGGAATAAGATCAAAATATAATCTTGTTCCAGATTTCGTTAAAATACATACGTGTATCAAATTTCAAGTCAATATCTTAAACCCTTCCAGAGTAATCGTTCGCACAAAAAGAAAGTTATAGACAGACAGACCGACAGACAGACAGAACGACAAACAAGATTTTTTTTTGCTCAAACTTAAAGTCTCGACGTTTCATGACATTCTAAGCCTATTTGTACAATAAAGATTTTCAATTTTTTTTTTGTGTTACCATACTTCCACTGAACGTGGAAGTAATACACTTTTTCAGTCCTTAAAAGGACCATAGCACCAAAACAAAGGGTTTTCGAGAGTTGTCGCCATTTGAACATTTAATCAGCATCAAACTACCAAGATCCAAAGTTTCAAAAAAAATTTACCGAAAGCAAAAATAAATGCATTTTGTGTGGGGTCCTTTAGGAAATCTGGATTTGTTAAGGTGAAGAGGATATAATTAATAATTAATTTAATGCCTCAAGGTGTAAAAAACCTCACATTTCCATTTTTTTTATGTGGATTTTTCACTGACTTCAACAAAAACCAAGATATAATTTCCTTCATATTGTTCCCAGTATTGCTTTATATACTAACAATTAATTTCCTTATTTATCTGGCAGTTTCCTAAATTCAGGTGTCGATTAGCTGTATAATTTAAGAAAATAATTAAGATAGATGAAACATAAATATACATAGTTAAGAGATACTAAATATTATCGAAAAATTTGGAAAACACAAAGAAAAGAAAAATAGACAATAAGGTAAGTTATGGTAAGTTTAAAATTTAATTTTCGCAGATTTCGATTTTGTTGTTACTTTACAATATATTTTTAAGAAATGCAACAATATCTTTTCTTACTTTTAGGTTTAATTATATAGTGTCCCGAAAGTATGGATACGCCTAAATAACTCGTCAGGATAACGAGACATGAGGGAAATGACCTCTTAAAGGTTGTTGAGTTTATCGGCGGGCACCACTTGGTGATATTGGATTTGACCTTGAAGGTCATTGGAAGGTCAACTTTCGTTTTTTAAATAGAAATCCCTATTTTTGATCCAGGATTCTAAAAGTGCAAAAAATTTTGCATTAGACTGGTAAGGAATCAAATTAACCCTAGAATCTGGTGACTGAAGGCAGGCAATGGTGATCGTGATGACCTTACAGGAAAATTTGAAAATCAAATCGAGGTCATTTCGTGATCGACTTCGGCGACTAGGAGGTTCCCATTAAATAAACGAAAGTTGACCTTCAAATGACCTTTAAAAATGACAATTCAATGTCACCAAGTGGTGCCCCTCGATGATCTCAGCAACTTTTGTAGAGGTAATTTTCATCATATCGCTATTCTGACGAGATACCAGCCTCAAATTTTCGAGGCATTTGACCTAGGGTCAATTTGAGCCTTTACAACTCTAATACAAAATTTTTCGTTCTTCCAGATTCCGGGATCAAAAATAGAAGTTCCCATTTAAAAAACGAAAATTAATCTTCAAATGACCTTGAAAGTATCCCTCAAGGTCAAATCCAAGGTCATAAATTGGTGTCACCCAATGACCTCAACAATTTATATAGAAATCATTTTCCTCATATTTCGCTATCCTGACGAGTTATTTAGGCGTATCCATATTTTTGGAACACTGTACGAGTTTACGCAAGTATCGTAAGTTATACGTTATTACTTGTTTACTCGTTATTTTTATTTTGATAACGATACTAGTAAATGTCATAATAAATATAGTTATAAATAATATTGATAGTTTTACGCTATCACTTGTTTACCCATTATTTTATTTTGATTATTAAACGTCTAATAAATATAGTTATAAATATTATCAAATGGCCACAAGATTGATAAACCGGACATATAAATATCCGTACCAAACTCGCAGCCATCAGAAAGTGTTGTAAGCTGTTCTAATAAAGAAGTTAGTACAATATTGCAGTTTTCTTCTACCGAGAAATCCTCGTAAACTTATTTGGCGCAGTCGGTAGGATAGTGCCCTTTTGGCAAGTTGTTCAGTGCATCGAGTCACCCCCTGAGAAAAATCCTGCATCGAGCTAGAAGTCCCAGAGGTACGACGCCAGAAGTCAATCTTTATTGTTGAGGCCTATCCAAACAACCTACGTGGAGGAGAAGAAAAACGTAAGTCAATACTCAGCTCCTTAGAACGCTTCCCTTTCTCAAATTCAAATTGAAAGTCACTTAATTGTTTAATTTTCAAACTCTTGTGATCCTTTCGGTCTTGAAATAAAATTTTTTCTAAATTCACTTACTATCTCTTAATAGAATTTGTGTGATATTTGGAAAAAAAACTATTAGTTGCTAAGTCAGTCTATCGTAGACAACTAAAGAATTAAGTTGCTGTTTATTACATTCTGTAATTTACAGACAGGAAAGAGTCAGATCCTCGACCCTATAATTAAGTAAACCACTCATATGTCATTCACTGATTTACTTGAAAGCCTAGAGGAAGCTATTGCATCTCCTGGCACAAGTAACGAACCAGAAAATAATACTTATACACCTATCCAAGCAAAATTAAGACCCAGTAAATTAAATCCTATTCTTTCTGTTAGTACTCAAAATACAGACATGGCTCAGGTTAATTATCAATTATTACGAATGTATGTTGATACCATAAGACCATTTGACGGCAATGTTTTCGCCCTCAATGACTTTGTCACAGCCTGTAACGCACTCGAAGTTAACTACGCGAAACCAAACGATACTCCTGATAACATCAATTTAAACAACTTTTTACTTCAATCAATTAAATCAAAATTACACGGTCAAGCTCTCACCATAGTCGGTTGCCGCTTTGACCCAAATTCTTGGGCGGACATCCGCAAAACGTTAATAGACCATTTCTCAGACCCAAGATCAATTGCAAATCTTGAACACGACCTAAGACAAACGACCCGACACAATAATGAATCACTACATGACTTTGGGTTAAGATTGCAAAACTTACAAAGTTTACTATTAGCAAAACTTTCGCAGTCAAACGACGGAGCTGCAGAAAAAACAGCTTATACCAAAATATACGAAAAACTAACGCTCGATACATACACCCATTCCTTACCACAAAACTACCAGGTTATGATACGTTTAAGCCCCTTCACAAAACTAGAGGAAGCTATAAATCTGGTAGCTCGAGAAGAACAATTCAACAAAACATCAAGACAGACATCGTCGCAAAATTTCATAAAAAATAACTTCCATGTCAACCAAAATCATAGCTTTAAACCTCAATTTCCATCTCAACCAATGAATTTACCCCCACGTCAAACTATTCAAACACATTTCCCTGCTAACCAACAAGTATTCGGAAGACAGAATACAAATCAAAATCAAAACGTCTTTAAACCAAGACCACAAAACACTCACAACACAGTCATATAAGCCCACTCCAATGTCTGGTGTTTCTGTCCAACCTAGACAAAATTTTGCCAACCCTTCAACGAGCAAACAGAATTTTTCGCCCCAATTTCGACCACACACGAACTCCCAAATTAAACGACAATTCCGATGGTTCAAACAATCGAGTCCCCAAAACTTCATAGCCCAAGAATTACACACAGCTGAACTTGATCCAACAGTAGGCTACTACTATTATCCAGAAGAATATCCTGAGATTCCTAACCCTCGACTTGCAGACTTAAATATTTCCGAAAACATCGATCTCATTCCAGAAGAGCCAGATGAGTTCCAAAATCAAAATGAAAAATACAATGAGAACGTAAATTTTCTCAAAGAGCCTCGGAACGATCAATCGTCGAATTAAATTCAGTACTCGCCCCTTGTAGTTTACCATATATACAAATCCAAAACCCCCCAATGAAACTTCTCATAGATACAGGTTGCTCCAAAACTATCATTAGACCCCACATAATTGAAAACTTCTATTCTGATTGTATGTACACTAACTCTACAAAAATTAAAACATGTCACGGAGAGACAGACATACAATTTCATGCTGAAATCCCCGCCTTCGATGAATTTAATTCAGACAACACTCTCGACGTATTAGTATATAACTTTCACGAATTTTACGACGGTTTAATAGGTTTTGAAGACTTAGCTAAATTTAAATTTGTTAGATTTCAAGAATAACGCCCTCTTTAACCACGATGTTTGCATACCCCTATTATTGAGAACTCCTAACGACACATCACACACCTATGATTTAAATTCACATGACGTGCTTGTAAAACAGACACCTGTAGATATTTACAGTGGAGAAATTCTAGATCCATCATTCTCAAACGTCACAGTTACTGTCCCTGAATCCCTAACCACTGCAAAAAATGGTTTAGCTATAGTAGACCTTCATAACATGAAGGAATTCTCTACACAAGCTACCTTCGACCAGCCTTTCGATGTTCCACCATACCCAGATTTCGAAACTTGCATACGTCCCCTAGAAAACTCTAAACAAAAAATCGATCTAAATAAAAACTATCCGCACAGATCATTTAAATTTCGAAGAAAAATGCACTCATTTCAGAAAAATTCCAACCTAGAGAAACATCCCAACATACTTTACTTTCCTGACGACAAACCTTCTTTCGCTAACCAGGCAAAACTCAACGTAAACGCAGATTGTCTCTCACGACCCCCTATACAAGAGCTTAATGCCATCAACAATGATGACACTAATTCCATGATTGTAAATTCTCCAGATCTACAATCAATTCTAGATGAATTACCCGAAGTAGACCCAGAAATCGCAGACAATTTAATAAAAGACATCGACGAATATACTTTCGACAACAACACTGTACATACAGCTCTTTCAAGTTCCACATTCACAATGCCTTACTCAAAATCAGCCATCAATATTTATAAAAACCAGATTTTTATAAAAGAAAGCGACAATGCAGTCACTAACACCCATATCTTAGAAACACCTTTCCCCGGATACAAGAGACACAGTATTGTACTAAAATCACGGACATCCGATGAGGAGGTATTTAAATTTGTAAAACAGTTCTTACGTTCCACTCAAAATACTCAAAATTGTTTTAATTTCAACGACGAATCTATCAAACACAAAATAATTAGAATATTTCAAAGGTTCTTAAACTCCAACGACTCAATGAGTTGTATAATTTCAAATAAAGTTCTTGAAGATATTTCTCAAGAAGATAAACAGAATCAAATAATAAAATATATGCACGAAGGAAAAACTGTTCACCGCGGAACCAAAGTCACAACTAGTTTAATAATGAGAAAATACTATTGGCCTAATATCAACTATCAAGTTGCCCAATATATAAAAAATTGTCACACGTGTAACACTTGCAAATACGACAGGCACCCACAGAAAATTAAATTCCAAAATACACCAATACCCAAGAAACCTCTAGATGTTATTCACATAGACCTTTTTCACTTTTCAAATGAATGTTACCTTACTATCTTCGACCCTTTCTCGAAAATCGGACAAAGCTATCCCTTAAAGTCTAAAACAGGAATGGAAGTACAACAAAACCTCTTAACCTTTATTCAACACTACGGAAAACCTTACAAAATAATTTGTGACAAAGGAAAAGAATTCAATAACACCATGATCATTGACTACTGTGACCTGCATAAAATATCTTTACATTTTACCAGTACCGACAGTCATACATCCAACAGCCCTGTTGAACGCTTCCATAGTTCATTAATAGATAGCATGCGATGCCTAACCTCAGAAAATCCTAATTTCCCCAACTACTACCTAATGAAATTGGCTACTGTCGGATACAACGAGTCGATACACTCCCTTACTAAACACACCCCTTTCGAAGTTCTTTTTGGACATTTAGACAAACCCTCTCCGTTTGAAATATCAGACGAAATTATCACCTCAGACTATATACAGGAACACAAAAACCTTACTCAAGAGCTATACGAACAGCTCAGAATAAACCAAGTTCTAGACAAAGAAAACATAATAGCAAAAATCAATAAAAATCGCAAAGAACCAAAAATTTATAATCCGAACGATATAGTTTATATTAGAAATTCCCAAGCTACACGCGCAAAGAATCTCCCTAAATTTATATCAGCAACAGTAATAAAAGACGAAGGACCCGTTATCATTACTAATAGAGGACGATTTACAAAAAATCAAGTACGTGACAATACACTCGAACAAACCCCAGACAATGATTCTGACGATGAACCCTTGTTTCAGGTGAAACAGAGACTAATCCAGGACAAGATCAACAAACATGTTACCACTCCTATTAGTACTACTGTTGATTTTGAGGACATATTGCCTAAAAATCAAGTCCATTCATAACCCCATCTACCTAATGACTTACCAACCAACCTGACTTATTAATAACTATCACTCATTCTCTTACATCATCGACTTAAACATAGTCGAAAATCAAATCCAACAGACTACCGAAAATATGTTAGATTTCCCGAATATATGTACTAATTATTCAAACACGCGTTTAACCCAACTCTCGAAACTAGTATATTCAAAATTCCTAAATTTTCAACCCATGAATCGAAAAAAACGAGGACTAGTTAATGCTATTGGAAAAATTAATAAATTCTTATACGGTACTCCTGACGCAGATGACTTAGAAGACATAAATTCAAAGTTAAATACTCTTATGAGGAATCAACATTCTTTAACGGCTCAACTAAACCTAAGAACCTCTCTGTATACGCAACTAATGGATAGAATAAACAAAACTTTAGAGGTCATTGAAACAAATGAAAAATCAATCATGTTTCACTTGAACACGACAATAAACCAACTTAATAATTTAGGAAAAAACGTATATTGCCAAAGCTTAGCAAACCAAATATCACAGAACTTTCTACTCATTTTAAATCACTTAGAAACTTTAGAAAATGCACTAGTAAACTCCTATTCAGGAATTATACATCATTTCTTCATGTCTCACTCAGACTTAATACATATTTTGAAGACTTTAGTAACTCTGTATAACTCTAGAAACCTCTTAAAAATAGACACTGATGAATATTACAGATTATTTCACATTCAGACTAAAGTTAACAAGAATTTGATTTATGTTCAATTAACTATCCCACTCTTTGACATCAGAGACTTTCAATTAGTCCAGTTAATTCCTATTCCCTTAAATAACACTATCCTCATACCACCAAAACCCTACCTAGTACTGAGTATTGATCATTCTGCCCATTTATGGAAAGACACTGCCTGCCAAACGATCAACAAATACCATATTTGTGATGGAGAACCTCTACCTTGGACTTCCAATTGCTTCCTTAACTTGTTAGAAGGAAAACAACCTAACGACTGTGTCCTACAACAGATCAAAGTAAATATCGATCCTCTATTAAGGATTTCCAAAGATAAAATTATTTGCTTCCCTCGAGAAGAAGTTGTTATTAAAAGCTCATGCCCAGAACAAGAAATAATTCAACTAAATACTCTCAGCGAAGTTACACTCGAACACAACTGTAGCATTATTATTAAAAACACTACCTACTCGATAGATAGTACTAGACTTGAAGGACGTCCATTCTATCTACCGAAAATTGAAAGATATACTATGTCCCAACTACCAGACCTTCACTTAAAAGAATTTCCCGCAGACTTAAGCAAAATGTCTGAATCACTGAAGCAACTCCAACCACTAGAAATTGAAGACTTCAAGACTCCTACTCATCACACTTGGATTCTCTACTTTCTTATTTTTTTGATTATCTTTGTAATTTTAATTTACGTTTTCTTTAAATATTTCAAGACAAAGCCATTTAACATAAAAATTATAAATAAAGGCAAACCGCCCAATGAACCTATTGAACTCCAAGATTCAAACCTTCATGTAAAGGATATGAATCCATTTTAAGAAGGGAGGAGTATACGTTATCACTTGTTTACTCGTTATTTTTATTTTGATAACGATACTAGTAAATGTCATAATAAATATAGTTATAAATAATATTGATAGTTTTACGCTATCACTTGTTTACCCATTATTTTATTTTGATTATTAAACGTCTAATAAATATAGTTATAAATATTATCAAATGGCCACAAGTTTGATAAACCGGACATATAAATATCCGTACCAAACTCGCAGCCATCAGAAAGTGTTGTAAGCTGTTCTAATAAAGAAGTTAGTCCAATATTGCAGTTTTCTTCTACCGAGAAATCCTCGTAAACTTATTTCGTATTAGGTAGTAAAAGAGTTTGTAAAAATTCGTGAGCTGAGAACAAGAGAGATTTCCAAGCCACATTATTTTCAGAATAGCTTTTTTGCACAAATGAAATATACAGATCATGTACTATCGTGCGCAAAAAGAAATGGACAAGTCTTATAACGTATTTTTGCTAAAATCTAGTTAACTAGATTTTAGCAAAAATACGTTATAAGACTTGTCCAATTTTTTTTTCGCCCGACAGTACATGATCTGCATATTTCATTGTGTACATCTAACTTTAATTTTTGTGACATTGTCAGTTATTTGTCAAAATTCATTGCAAGTGAAATTATAGAGACAGATTTACATTAAAAAAAAATAGTTCTATTTTTTTTGTTCACGACAGTACAAGGTGGACCAACTTGTGCTTCTTTTAAATGGAATGCCCTGTAAATTATTTCATTATTCGATCACATCTTAAATTAGCTATCCAACGATATATTATATCTCATATTAATCTCTAGAAAAAGTGGTTAATTTCCGAAAAATTTAATATTTTTGTGAAGAGGCCATGGAAACACTTCTTAAAATATAAAATAATTTTGACAAAAATAGGAAAACTAAACTACAATAAATATTCGAATTGTCTCCCATTGACATCTATGCATATTTATCGCATTTCTAATATTTATTGAGAATGCCATGATAAAAAAAAAGACAATCGAAATAATCGTAAATGTCAAAAACTAATTTGTGAGTAAATTGTGAGTGAGCATTGTTAAAAATGGTGAAAAATATTATATGATTAAGTGTTTTATAGAATGCGAAGAAGATTCAAATTTACCTTCTGAGCTTTATTTTAGTAGTTAAGTTATAGACAGAAAAATTTTGTGCCAAAAGTGGAGCCTAAACAATATTTTTAGATATCCAGACAGCCAAACATAAAAATATTCAAAAGGCTACAACAAAATTTAAAAGAATTTGGATCATTTGTAAAACTACGAGCAAAAATATATAATAAAGCAGGTAGAGAAGCTGTAGAAAATATTGTTTTAGAAACTGCAAGAGAAAATCTTAATATATCGTCTCGCGAAATACTGGAAAATTTTGGAATCCCAAAACAACTGCTAAAAAAAAATAAATTCAAACCCTACAAAATTAGGATTAATCACCATCTACACCCAAACGACTTTCAAAGGCTTTACTTTAGGGGGTTAGGCCCATTGAGACTTTTAATCAGCTCGGTTCGAAGTACAACATACTACAGTTTTATGACTGAAATCACTTTTATATAAGGTCAGATGCGGGGTCCTTTAGTATTCATGAATTAGATGCCAAATGAGTGTGTTACAACACAAAAATTTCAAATTTATTTTTCTATCTAACTAGTGAACGAAGTCGAAATAGAGTTCTAAATAGAGAATCAAAATAGCTTTCAAATGAGGTATCAGGCACTCCCTTCCAATTTAAAAATTTAGTGGAAGGAAGTCGAAGTGGCAGGTGAAGATTCTACGCTACATTTAAAAAAATACCTATTTCGGGATTTCGCATAAATATTATTGATCTTTGAAAATGAATTTATTTGCTACATATTGTTATATGTATTATGCCTTTATGTGACAAATGGTGAAATGATGATAATACTTGTTAGTTGAACGCCAGGAGACTAAGTATCTACCAAACTTTAATACACATAACTAAAGCATAAAACAAACATTTTAGCATGAGAGCCTAAGCAAACGCGACTCCGCTCAGGGAAGAAGTAGGTTCAATTGCTCAGATCTGGAGTACTGTAACGATCAATTCAAGATTTATTTAAACTTTTCTTAGAATAATATTTTTATTAACTCTTTTAAAATGATTTTAACAAATTTCTTACAACTACTTAATTCTAAGGCCTTTGAAATGTTTCGAGATCTCAAATATATAATAATGAAGGTATGGTTTTGTTTTCTTTATTTGAATAGTAAAAGCTTTTACCTTGTTGATGTAACCGGATGGTTACCCGCGCAAAGTACTATCAGTCGTACGATTAAAATGCGCTCCCTACTGCAGAGACCTCGATCAACTGATTCGCTGCGTCCTGTGGAGATGATTTCCTCCCCTTCCTCTCTCTTGGGATTTGCCCACTGGATACCTTCCAGTAACTCCCGATGCACTAACTCGATGCACTATATTTATTAATAGGTAAGTACCTATATATTATTTTCAAATCACTATTTAGTTTTCGGGAAACTGCCCGTTACTTATTTGTTTACAAAATTGTTTGTCTTCTACCTTTACCAAGCATTCATATATTCAGGAACACATTTGAGTCACTAACTTATTTCAAATTATTTTTCCAATTATTTTTCTCTCATAAAAGTCACTCTGACTTCCCAACAATTTTCTATTTTTTTGTATCCATAGTTATTTTTTTATTATTGTTTCCTTGTTCTGGTACCTTTACACATTTAGTCTTTAAGTATACAGATATGCCTTATTTTCTAAATTACTAATGTATTTACAATTTTAACAATAATTTTAACATTTGGTATTTTCTTTTCACTCAGTGCCTTCTTTCACGTCGTAGTCCTGCCTTCTGTATGTGACTCGAGTCCTACTATACCCAACCCCAGTGAACACACATATGGCTGTTACGTACCAAAGAGAGATTGTCAAGGTAACACACACCATATTACCAAATATATCTCTATTATATAAACCATCTTCAAATGCTATATACATTTAAGTTATTAACAAACATGCCTGTTTGTTAAATACAAACATTATAATATGTGATTTTTACATAACTGCTGCATTACAATAACAAGTATTTTGTATATTTACATGCCATATAATATTTATGTATGTCTGTTATCATCATGTAGATTTTAAGTTATATTGCCTGTTTGTTAAATAATAACATTAAAATATGTGATTTTTACGTAACTGCTACATTACAATAACAAGTATTATGTGTATTTATCAGCTATATAACTTTTATGTATTTCTGTAATCAGTATGTACGTTTAAAGTTATATTGCTTGTGTGTTAAATAATAACATTAAAATATGTGATATTTAGATAATTGCTACATATTACACATCAACCATCTTATATGTTTACACCAGATATAACATTTATATATTTTGTGATCATCATGGACATTTTAAGTTTTTCTACAATTACATTACACATATATATTTAATCATGTAATTTGGTAAACTACAAACGTGAAACAAGCTAGCTTACATATGGAATGTCAAAAAAGTTTGGTTAAGTATATATATTATGTATATTAAGCAATCCAAACCACGTGACTTTTAACATGGCGTTGAGGGCAAACATCCGGCAATCCTTTATTTTCATTCGTTAAATGAGTTTTTTTTCGGTTGCCTTGGCTACGTTTCCGCGAGTTAATTAAAATAAACCCCATGTTTGCCCTCAGCGCCATATTGAAAAATAATTTTGACAGGTCGTTGGATTGCCTAATTGTTTTGGTGTAGTAGCTGCTATAGTTAGGTTATAACATCAGTGACCAGTGTAGTTTAATCAACATAATAATAGCATGCCCAATGAAAATAAGAAGCTCTTTTACCAATTAACGCTTGTGATATTAAACAAAAATGTCTTCAGTTGCCATTAAGTGGCAATGAAAATGTAATTGTGCCTATATAATATTTGATGATTTATTCGTTTAAATACTCTATACATTTATTAAAATAGTGATTAGTCTTACCGGCCGTTTTATTTTTTTTATGTATCTAATAACAAAAAATAAAACTCGCCGATCAAAAACTAGTTTAATAATCCCGTATCTTCATACAGTTGGATAACATTTTAATATTGTGATGTTTTAAATTTCCCGGTAAATCTGGTTATAAAATTATTATAGGACATCTCTTTCGCACTCTGTATTACATAGTTCGTGCTAGAAAAGGATACGAAATTAACTCAAATATCCCTAACTATACCTAACAAAATAACCTAATGGTAATATTCTTACCTAACACAAGTGACCCTGAGGAGGTGCAACGTGACTTCTAGCGTGCGTTTTTAACATGTTAAAAATATCGTCTTTGTTTTTGTGTGGAATCAAGTTCAGAGATCAAAACTATTGTAGGTAAGTACGTAGAAGTGTAAATCATTAGCACCTCGGTGCAGTGTTAAGTCGCTTATTAGGTACCTACTTATTTGTTGGAGTTTTATTGACATATTTCCCAATCTTGAAATTGAAATTTAATGAAATTTAACTAAGCTCAAGCCACAGAAAAGTTATAGGTGCTTTATTGTAGCTTAAATTGTATAATCAGTCATTAAAACTACACATTTATATAAGTAATAAATGGAAACAAAGTGCTTGGGCAACGATGTAACATATTGTTGGTACCTATAGGTAAAGACAAAGAATTTCTAAAAAAGTTAGAAGTTGCTTTTAAGTAAATAATACACAAAAGAGTTATAAAATTTTGTCATAAACTATTGTTCTAGCTGCTGTTAACGAAACGTTCCCACATTGTGAAAAAGAATTTGAGAACATCGCTAGTGAGTGGTTCAGACTGTCAAAGCAAAGGCTACAGAGAGAAAACAAGAAGCTGGAGCAGTTATTGTACCATAATTTATTGAGATATGTATGAAAAAAGGAAACCAGGCGCCAAAAACTAGTTTTAAGATAATTAAGTTTTAAGTATTAGTCTGCTTGCATGCTGACAGGTTTGTCTGTAAGTAAAATTTTTTTTATATAGGAAATTTGTTTTCGTCATTATCTGAGTATTATTGTCACGTTTGTTGAATTTTTCTTGTTTCTAATAAATTTTTAGCTCCTTTTTGAATAATTGAAGAATTCCTGTTTTTTCATTAACTATTTTCGTTCAGAATTTTAGTTGATATATGGTACAATTAAATTTGGATAACCATACATTATACCAAACTTTATTCGGATGTTAAATATATAGTTCAAAAAAGCATTTTTCAGTCACTAGAGTAAATAAGTAATAAAACTAAAAATTACCTGTGTTTAATATATAGATAATATAATAACTCGACTGTCAAAAATAGTATATTTTGTGTATGTAGGTGTATAGACACTTAGAAAATGCAAAGTGTCGTACTTCTCATTAATATGCCTGCGATTTTTGTTTCTACTGTTAGTTAACATCTATATCAAAATCAATAGTGTTACTGTAGCCTTCAACGTCACCCTCAAAACCACAGTTTTTAAATGTTGTAAAAGTCCGAGCATCATTTGGAACAAACTTCATTAAGCTTTTAATGTCTACCTTTTTCCCTGAAACTTCTTTTAATGTAAGATAAAGCTGTTCTGTTTTACCAAAAACTTATACACTTTTCTTGTCTCTAAAGTAATCATGCTAATGTTTATTTCTTCGTAATTTATAGCGGAATGAAAATGATTCATGTATACTGTCAGGCTTTTCTTTATTTTTTTTACCTTATTACATAGCTTGCAATCAGCTAACTTTTTCTATTTATGTGATTTTTCTTCAGCTATTTTATCTTCTATGTTTTCTGTTAACCAAAAGTTTGCTTGTAATAAACAAACTATATAGTTTAGAGAATGTGCAATTTGGCATTTAGTTCCTTTATTAATTTGGCAGTTGGTTTATTTTTGATTACTCATTATATAAATGAACGTACCCTTCTTGTATGACTTTGATTAATATATTATTATGATATATGTATTTTATGAATATTAAAATTATTTATTTTAGATTGGCCTTTTTTTACATCTAGTTTTTCCTTACTTAAGCCATATTATAACAGTAGTACAAGGTGTCCCCGGATGGGATTAGCTATACAACAAATGACCAAAATTTTAATTTTTGGACAAAAAGTCACTATAAAAATTTCCGCATTTTTAAAAAAATACGATTTATGTTAAAAAAAATTATTTTTTTTATGAAGGAGCAGGGTGCTTAAAAATTCCAAAAATATGAATTTTGCCTAAGAGTAAACTACCTTTATTTTTCATTTTTAATAAAAAAAGCCATTTGAAATACTTTTCTTTCATAATCCTAAATTTTTGAGTATCCGTTACGGAAAAATAAGAAAACTGAGGTGAGGCATTGGGGAAAAAGACGTATTAAACAATTTTTTCAAATTGTATTTTCCTTAAAAACGAGAAAACTAAAGGTAGTTTGCTCTTGGGTCAAATTCATATTTTTGAAATTTTTGAGCGCCCTGCATAAAAAAGTACATTTTCTTAACACATTTTATTTCTTTAAGAAACAAATTTTTTTTATAGTGACTGTCGAAAAACTAAAATTTAGGTCCACTTGTGGTATAGGTAACCCCCATTTGGGGACACCCTGTATATTATTTGCTACCCCCTTGTGCATATACCACAGAAATTGCATGTTATATAGCACACATGTAACATCAGAACATATTTTAAGGTAAATATTTTGAAATACAATATATGTCTTTTACATGTATGTTATATATTTGCCACATACGAGTATGTTACAAGTTATGTTGCCATTACATGGCTATAACTTTTTTTGTGGCTGAAATTTTAAGGTCCATGTACCTTACATTTACCATACATCCAATATCCTTGGATATAACATGTTGAATAGATTACGTAAGAGAAACATACCAGGTATGTATCCGTGTTCACTGGGAGGCACTCGTGTTTCAAGTAAGCACCATCAGTAAAGTTTAAGTGAACATCATTTTAAAAATAAATTTGGAGTTTTTGTTTTTCTATAATAATTTCAAATACTATACTGTCTGAGGAGAAAATCACAACATTATATAGACTATAGTGTATAAGATGATGTTATCAGCACTAAGAGCAACATAGTAAAGGCAGTCTGGTTCTAGAATTTGTACAAATTATGCTTTAGATTGACTAAAAAGGATACAATATCTGTATCAAATTTTGTTCAAATATATACATCTATTCCATAAATATGACTGGCAAATTAGGCAAAAAATCATCAAACACTCTGTGCCTTGGTTGACATCAAGGGTAAGTTTAGAGTGTTTTAAACTACCCCCAGCAAACACACTATACGTGGCAAAGCGATGGGCCATTAGACTTATGACATAAAGTTGTTGTCAACTTTTGACAACACTTGAAAAGCGAATACAAAGTACTGTTTAACATTATATCATCTGTCCTGTAATGGTAAGTTTATGGCCCTATGTGTTTAATACTTGGAATTATTTCATTATCGTCGGTACGTTAAATATACAAAAGCACTTTTTTCTCAATACTAAAAAAGCTAATATAAAGTACTGTCTAACCATTATAACTCCCGTGTTGTAATGGTAAATTAATGTGTTTAAGACGTCCTTTTGTAATATTTAACCATCACTGGTATATTATATTAAGTATATAAAAGCACTTTTCTTGCCTGAAAAGGGAATACAAATTACTTGTTTATAATCATTATAACCTACTTCAGACCTTTACGACAAGATGTTTCCATTCAGTCAAAAAATAGATCTAGTAAAATTTATATTATTTTCTTAAATGCTTGACCAAAGTCACATTTTAACTCACTAAATCAACGTATTAGCTACTAATGATTACTGTTGATGACCCTGCCATCTTGAAATTTTGCAAAAGAATAAATATTCAGATTAAATTATATTGCATGTTCTTAAAATTTAGATATTTGATATCCCTACAAACACAAAACGTCGGCCCTCCAGTGGGCCATCACAGGGCCAGAAGTTTCATTTCTGACCCAGTGATGGCCCACTGATGGGCCAATCTTTTGTGTTTGTTGGGATGTGACTATTTTATATAGGTTTACTACAGTAAAACTGGCTGTGCAAACATATTTCAAGTCTACGAGAATGCATACATTATGTTGATACAATTTTCTAAAATAGTATACATTACTGTATTAAATAGTGGATACCTTCGTCATTCTCTGGATCTATCTCTCTCGAACTATATCTGCAATCCCTGTATATCAGTATGCTACCATATATCAAGGCAATAGTAAGTAAAATAATCAGGGACGGCTCAAGGTAAATTTTCCAGTACTTTTTGGCGCCCTTTCCTGAGGTAATCACGGAAATTTCACGGACGTACTTCATACTAAAGTACAAGGACTCCGCCGATCATTACTTTTTATCGCCTCATGTGCGGGGGTGCTATTAGAATTGTGCTATTAGAATTCCTAAAAGGAATTTTTATCGCATCATGGGGGAGGTGCACATAGAGAAATCCACCTTATTGAACTAACGAATACTTTTTGCCCTTTGGTGCCCCTCCGTTACCCTCAATTTGGCGCTCCGGGCGGCCCTTAAGCCGCCCCTGAAAATAATCATACTTTTCGTTAACGGCACGTGAAAAATAAATTAATGCTTAAAGTCCAGTATACCGCCATTATTTTTGGCAAAGTGTGTGATGGCATGGCAGAGCGTGGGCCAGTGTTGCACATCATTCAATAATTCAGCGCCCCTTGCCAGTATACTTTCCAAAAATGAAGTGAAGGCATGTACTTAGGTAGTTTATTAATGATGGGCCAATTATGTGAGTATGCTGGACTATTAAACTGTGGCTTTAAATTTGGGACATCGTATAATATTTCAATGAACAGAAATTTTATTAATATAAAAAAAAATAACAAGATAAAATACTATACATTAAATATGACTTGACCTCACACCTAATAAACACGAATCTATAAAAATTAAATCAGTAAATAAACATCACCACTGAAGTATAGGTTCTTTAAGTATCTATCAGTAGGTGTATACCAATTTGTCTTTTCCATTTTTGTATTAACTTAACGGCGACTACTTGAGCAATAACTACTTGTAGCCCTGAAATACATTAAAAAGGAAGATATCATATTGACATGTGAATCAATGAAGACCATTAGCCTGGCATAATCATCATCAGGGTGTGGTGGCGTTCAATTCTGACAGACCAAAATGGATTTCTGTATTGTTATGTTAATCAGATCGCAATGGAAATAACTAATTATGCTTTGGTCAGACTAGGAATGTTTTGTTTTACCAATGTTCAGATGGTATCAAGACCGGGCGGTAGCTAAGTGATTTTTTCTTACTTTGATTTCTGTTGATTAATGGTGCAGGCTAATGATATGTAACTGATGCTACCGAGATAACCAGCGGCCTACCGAATGCCATTCCGACACAAATAATTGTTCATTGTTCATTTGTATGATAATGCATTTTCTGTTATCTCCGTTATTGTTCACATACTTTGATTTTAAAAGGACAGCCTAATCAATCAACCATAGAATTTGGGACAAATATTTTTCATTAAAATATGTTATTTTATTTGAAAGGAGAAAGGACGTCGGACTTACGTAAGTGTAAGAAAACTGAATGCTCAGGGCCGTAACTAGGTGAGAACAAGTATAGGACTGAGCTTTACCTAGGAAACGAAATCTTAAAAATTGTACTTATAAAAAAAAAGAAGAAACGATGTATTGATTGTTGTTGTAAAATTTAGTTCGAAACAGTTTTCTAACTGGCAATAGTTTTTTAAGAATATACACTCTGTTGTTTTTGTTTTGTGTTCTGAAATACTTTAACACCATATTTACGTTTTCATTAAAATGTATTCATTTGGAAACTTTAAAATTTATTTATTTACAAAATAACTAACTCAATATTCAATCAAACAGTCTGTAAGCAAATGACAAAAAAACTGATCCCGTCAAATTTTTAATGATACAGATATGGGACTGGTACCAATATCTTCGTAAATAAACCTAGATTACGAATTGACTTGGTGATAAGCTGTAACTCGTGTGGAAAAAAAATATGGCTCAAAAACAAAATGGCGTCAAGGAATTAGAGCCCAGGGTGATAAATTCGGGTTCTTAAGGCATCCACAACATTTTTGATAGATACTAATATACTTATTACATTTCTAAGACTCCCTACATGGAACATCCAGAAAAGGGTGGATCCCCTGAAAAAAAATGTTCCCAACAAAATATGAAAAGACCCCGCACGCCACAAGAGGGAAATCCGTCGTCGGTTAAATTCGCCCAAATTTTGATATGTTGTTCTACTGGCAGAGTAGATCAAAAGTCTCCGTGGGCCCTAGTCCCAGGAACACGCTCTTCCACCCCTTTTCACCCTCTAAAGGGGTAAAAAGCGTTGGAGTAAATGATGTCCCTACAATAATATTTTATACTTTCTATGTCATCTTTATTGAACAGAACATAGGTTTGCAAGCTATTAGTCATCGGGAATATATTGAAAGGAACGTCACTCCATTCGCAAACGAATTATACAATGATAACATAAATGAAAGAAAAGCTATAGCAATAGTTGATGGAACATATACAGCTATATAGAAAAGTCCGAGAACTACAGATCATTTCGTCATTCTCAGTTCATAAAGGACGCAGGACGCCATTTGGTAAAGCCGGCACTTATTGTAGAACCAAATGGATATATTTTAGATGCTCACGGACCATATTTTGAGAAAGATAACAATGATATCAATATGGAGACATTTTTTTATGTGATTGAGGTTATAGAGAGGCAATAAATTTTTTTCAAGACCGTATAGATACGTTGTAAAAATGCCTCCATTTTTAGAGCAAGGGGATCGACAATTATCAACAGAACAGGCAAATAAAGCACGTATTGTAACTTTAAATAGAAGGAAGGTGAAGCTCGGAATGGCATTTTAAGCATATCTATAAGTTCCTTGATGTGGTCATTCCTAGAGCCCATATTTTACATCTTCGACAGGTTTATCTTATACTTGGTGTTTTAATAATATAGGGATACAATACAAATGCAAGGAAAAACGGTCGCCTTAGCTCGTAAAATTAAGCAACGTGCTGAAGAGGTCAATGTTTTGCAGATGAGAGTAGAACAGGAGAATTTAGCTAGAAAGTTTGCTATGTGGGAGTTGCTGAATGAAAATCAAGTTCCAGAATTTCCTCAATTTGATTTAAACTACTTAAAGCAGTTAACTGTGGGCATTTACCAAATAAAATTAGCTCCTTCTTACATTCAAAATAAACTTGACCATGAGAGCACCGATATTTTTGCACTGGATAGAGCCTGGGTTTTTGCGTATTAGAATATATTCTAGACAAGCAATAAGATATCAGCTTAAACTGAATAATGATGAAGAAGATGAAATGGAGGATGATGGAGGATGACGGAGGACCGATTTTTGGATGCTACTGTACATGCAAAGCAGGAGCAAGAACACTGGGAATATGTGCACACGTTGGAGGTGTTCTATGGTTTTTCAGTTGGGCAGGATACCAACAAAGAGTTAAGTATCCAAGTCAAGCATTATTTCACTATATACTCGACGCAAGTCATAGACAAATAAATAATAGTGACATGCTAGTTGATATTATAGACAGCGGGACATTCGTGCGGGCATCCCCAGGGATCGTGTCTGTCGCCAAAGCTGTACAACTTATACATCTCCGACTTCCCGGAGTTCCCGAATTCGAACCTTGCCAAGTATGCCGACGACACGGCCATGTACGTGCACTAACACAACGCGCAAGCGGATAATATACTGCTGAAGGCACACATGGCCCGTACCACGGCGTATTGCGACAAGTGGGGAAGATTCGGATCAACTCCGAGATGTCGGAATCGATTCTATTCACGCGCCGTTTCACCGAAAATCGGATTTTAATGCCACTTTCGATCGGGGGTAGATAAATTCCGTGAAATATTTGGGGGTGAACCTAGACAAACGACTGACGTTTAATACACACGTTAACGAGATGGTACGCAAGGTCTACTCCATGTCCAGTCTGTATCCGCTCCTGAGTAGCGGACTCAACAGGACTAATAAAAAATTGTTGTACACAATGCAGAGTATATTTTAAGTAATTTTCACTGGGCGGCACAGGAGTTCGAAAAATATGTCTACTCAGGCACATAGTCAGAATTTCTTTTGGAAACTGATTTTTGCCGACTCATACATAACAAATACAAGTAAAATCGGAAATGCACCGACGCGAGAATTTTGAATTTTTCAATGTAAATTAGACTAAAACTAAAGTTACAATTTCGACCTACACTGTGAGCCACTTTAAGATCACAACACTTCTGTATACACATTAATTGATGCTTGATTAACTTCAAACTTATTTGGTGCTAAGAAAATATCGATAAGGTGATTCGACCAGAAAAACATTTGCCTCCTACAAATGCAAAGCCACCTGCAGTACCAAACTGTGCGAAAAAAACTCAAAAAAATCATATCATGCAGTTTTTTATCGGAGAATTTTGTTAATGAAACTTGTTCAGAATTGTCCAAAAACCATAAGTCCAAAATTTAATCAAAATTAAAAAACTGAAGGATTAAGATTTAAAACATTTTAAAATTAATCATTTTTAAAAAAACTGCAAATTGCTTGACAACTACCTGGCAGCTTGGGTTTAATATCAAACAAAATTATCGTAGTACAGTTTTCTAAACAAAAAAAACCCATTAAAATGACTCTTCGGTCATTATTTTAATCAAAATTTCAGTATTTTTTTTTATAAAATGTTGGACAATACTGAACAAGTTTCATTAACAAAATTATCCGACAAAAAATGCCTAATATGATTTTTTTGATTTGTCCCGCATATTTTGGTACTGCAGGCGCAGGTGCATGACTTTACATTTGTAGGAGGTGAATCACGAATCACCTCTTATCGATCTTTTCGTACCACCAAAGTTTGAAGTTGATCAAGCATCAATTAGCGGGTATACAGGGATGTTGCGATCTTAAAAGTGGGTCACACTGAACAAAAGAATTGCCCTAAAAAAATGGATCTTCTGAAATCGATCAAGGATGAGGAAAATTTTTCAGATAATGGTTGAAAACGGATGTGTATATAGATTCCTCTATTAGATAATAGAGGACGGCTTGGGGGGGGGCATGCCCCCCCCCTGGCTGCGCCCATGCCGGACTGTTCTATATATATATATATATATATATATATATATATATATATATATATATATATATATATATATATATATATATATATATATATATATTAATATGTATATATTTTTTTATTTATAATAATATTGATTGCGATTTGAGAAAAAAATAGTATGTGTACCTCGTAGTAAAAGTACATTCCCGGACTGCAATGCTTGTTGCAACAATTTACACCGTCGTCCGGGAATGTATTGCTTTTACTATTAGATATACAATGTACTATTTCACAATTGTTTAAACAATTTTCGTCTTTGTTGATATATCGCAGGCAGGTACATATACAGTTCATTTGGATCGAATTTATTGCGTGTTATTTATATAATTGCAAGTAAGAAAACGTAAACTAGAGAGAAAGAAAAAGAAATTACAAAAAGTTTAGAAACGCAAATTTACCCTGGGGTATTTTCCTATTTTTTTTTTTGTATGTATGTACAAACAAGCCTTCCAATACAGATTTCCGCGAAAATAATTATCAATTTTTTGAGAAAAGAGAAGTTAAAATAAGTGGAGCAGCAGGTGACGTAGGTAGTTTGGCCGATGACGTAGGTAGACTGTATGGATTTGTTGATAGAATGGTTTTATACAAAACAGTGTGGTGTTGCCAAGTTGAAATTCCTTCTCTAGTTCTTGTAATGATATTTGAAGGAAACAGGAGTATAAAGCTTATTTATTAAATCAATTTTAATATATTTATCCACGAAATTCAATTTTCTCATGTAAAAAATAATAATAGGCGTGAATTGTTAAATATTTTAAATAATTTTTAATGCCGATTAATTTTTAAAAACATATTTAGCAAAACATGACAACAATGTCAACGGCTAGTCAAATGAGATGTGTTCTAACGTCGCCGTCGTGTTGATTTGAAGCATTTCAGTTTCTTTCATCGAGGTATTTGCTGTAATTTACAAATAGTAGATAATCTCAGTTAAAAGGTATTTTATAAAAAGTTGTGGAAACACAAATATAAGTGCTTCGGGAAAAAATTTTGTAACTGTTGATGATATTTGAAGAACTTGGTGGCAAGCTTCTAATATTTTTGATCCCATCTCTTCAAAAATCCAAATTTTGTTATAGAAAGAATCTTTTAAGTCTTAATCAACTTTGGACAAATTGGACGAATCTCCTTTCACAAAATTCAACTCCATCTTAATAGTTTATTGATAAAGTAAAAATCAAACGCCACATAAACAAACAACAAATAAATCTAACCAATATATCTCTTTCATTTGTATTGTGACAAGAATTGACAGCTGGCGGCACGCAAGAAATGTTGCCACATAATCCTCGCCGTGAGTTTTGTTTACATTTTTAAGATAACTTCTACATAATAACAAATATAAATACCTTTTAATTCCTTCTAAATATGTACATGTATATAATATTTATTGATATTCAAGATATTGAGAAAAATAGAAGTGTGTTATAGGTAAAATAATGTAAACTAAATACACAATTTGGCATTCATATAAGATAGTTACAGTCTAAGCGAAAGTTGTCTATGATTGGTTAAATTATTTCCCGCCAAATAAAATCATTTGAAATCTGTGTCTAGACGGGCGTATTCTTATTTCTTATTTTTATTTAAGAAATTATTCTTTTGGTTTAAATTGATTATGCAGTAATCGTTAAAATAATAACATTACTTGATTTAAAAAAAATGTAGTGCTCAGAAATAATAAATGTGAACAATTTTTAATTTTCAGCTTTTGTGCCGGCGGCACAATCGAGTGGTACGGGACGGCACAAACTCGTCACTATACTTTATACGTTATTTTATGCTCTGACACAGTAGTAATCAAGCCGGCCACGGCAATGCGGAAATTGCGATGACTATTATAGAACACAAAATGCTCCTCATTTCAGACTCTGGTAGGTACACCTTCCTCAGAAATCTCTATGCAGTGGCGGATCTAGGGGAGGCTTCGGGGCACATGCCCCCCCCGAACTGTGAAATATACCTAATATTAATTTTTAATAGATAATATATGGCTAAAAAGCGTATATAAGGGGTATTCCAGACTTCCGGTGCCCCCCCCCACCCAGAAGTCAATCCTGTATCCGCCCCTGTCTCTATGCACTATGCTATGCACGTTGCCACGATATAACCCCACTAGCGGACTACGTCCAATAAACATCACAAAAATTCTACCAGTTCAAACTGGGCGATAGTCCGCTAACCCGCAATATTACCCGAATCAGACACCATAACGCAATACTTTTCGATATAAGACACCCCCTACCATACCAGACATTGCCTATCTTCAGACAACTTCCTTAGCCACACTCCCCCCTACGAAAACCCTACTCTACTCTTTATCTTTCCTCAACTTTAACTTTCCAACCCGACCTTTCTGCCCCTCTTTATGTTTGTACAATTTTGTTCTTTTTGTCCTCTTTTTGTCTTTCTAAAGGCCCTCTAGGGCGATAACATCCTATAAATCCAAACTTTTTAAATTATATCCTTTTAACTGCCTTACCTTCCTTGATGGCGGCGGTCATACCACAAGAACGTCCTTTGCTCGAACGGGTTTTTTCGTTTACTTCTATTTTCCAGTATCAACAACAAAAAATTTGTGAGTACATGTGTTAGTTTTAAGTTTTTTATTCATTAGTTTTAGGCTCGTGCAACCCAGACAGCAATAAGGTGCCGTCATTATGACGTCGTTTTTTCGGCATTAATTACGTCAATTTCACCTTCAGCATGACGTAAAAATGACGTGAAAAAGACGGCACAATGTCACAGCCAGTCATTCATATGACGTCAATATGACGTATTGGTACTCAGTGAATTTTGCGATGAGGGATGCAAACCTCTCATTATAATATTTTTCCACAATTGTTAATAAAGTTTTTGACGAAAAAAAAAAACGGAATGTGCAGGGATCGAACCGCCGACCTCTTGACTCGCAACCTAACAACAACAACAACAACAAGCATTTATTAATATTCACATACAATAATGCGTCATTCCAGAGTCCGGCCCGGAGCCAGCCAGACAACCACGGCGAACATCGCCGAGGTGGGTGTGAGGTTGGGCGGGGAGGGTCCGGTTTGGCGATGACGAAAATTAATTGTGAGTTAAAACTCCTGCCTAATAGGGAAAGGCTTAAATTTAACAGTATTGTGCAACGTAGTACACGAGGGTACTTAAAAATAATTAAAATTAAAACTGTAATACTATCGATTTCGCGCACACGCGAACACTTAAAAATTTTGATTGCTGGCACGGGAAAACAAAACTCAACGAAAAAACCCGTTTGAGACAATTCCACCCTGGTAGTCTTCCTGACGCCAGGAACGTGTCGTGGATAGTTAAAAGTGTGTAATGTTATGTGAAATTGTTGTTTGTTAAGAATTTAGAGACAAAAAATGGGCAAGGAACAAAAAAGGTAAAAACAAATAGAGAGGGGTTGGTTGTAGTTTTTGGTGAGGATTAAAGGTGGGAAAAGGAGAAGTTGTCGTAGAGGAAAGTGTGGTTAGAGAGGTTGCCGAAAGATAGGCAACGCCTGGTATGGTAGGGGGTGTCGGATATCGAAAAGGATCGCATTATGCTGTCTGATTCGTGTTATGTTGCGGGTTAGCGGACTATCACCCAGCTTGAATTGATAGAATTTTTGGGAGATGTCTTGGACGTAGTCCGCTAGTGGCGTTATGTTGTGGCAACGATTATATAGATCTCTGAGGGAGGTGTATCTGCCTGAATCAGAGATGAGGCGCATAAATTTGTGTTCGAGAACTCGGAGTTTTCTCATTGTCGTGGTCGGTATGCTGCACCATACCGGCGCCGCATATGTGATGGCCGGCCTGATCACCATCGTATACAACAATTTTTTATTTGTCCTGTTGAGTCCGCTACCCCTTGCCAGGAGCGGATACAGACTCCTGGACATGGAGTAGACCTTGCGTACTGTCTCGTTTATGTGAATGTTGAACGTCAGTCTCTTGTCCAAGTTCACCCCTAGATACTTCACGCACCGTTTAATTGGAATTTGGCGACCCCCGATCGAAAGTGGTGTTAGAATCCGATTTTCGGTGAAACGGCGCGTGAATAGAATTGATTCAGACTTCTCGGCATTGATCCGAATTTTCCACTTGTCGTAATACGCCGTAGCACGGGCCAAGTGAGCCTTCAGCAACATATTAGCTGCCTGTGCATTGTGTGAATGCACGTACATGGCCGTGTCATCGGCGTACTTGGCAAGGTTCGAATTCGGGAATTCCGGGAAGTCGGAGATATATAAGTTGTATAGTTTTGGTGACAGGCATGACCCCTGGGGGACGCCCGCGCGAATGTCCCGCCGAGTTGATAGTTTATTATTCACTCTGACCTGCAGCGATCTACCCGTCAGGAAAGAGTGAACAAGTTTACTCGCAACCTAACACTTAACTCACTGAACCATTGAACATCTTTGTTTAAATATGTTTAAAAGCTGTATACCTAGTTAGAAATAGTAAAACAAAATTATTATTATTACTATATGGCAAAAATTGAACTAGTCACTAAATACTTCTATTTATTTTAATTTTATAACGATTTATTTAAATTAAAATTTCAGGTTGCAAAATATATTCGGCAACTATGTTAAAACATACTGATGTTTCTATATGTACGTTTTTATTGTAATAATATATTGCTATTATGATTGATCAAAGATCTCTATATACATATATATAGTGAATATATGAATGTATATAGTGAACCAAATGACCAATTTTGACGACAAAATGACGTCATTTTAATGACGTCAAAATAATCACCTAAAAGAAACGTGTATTTGACGTCTTCATGATGACGTCAGAAGTACGTTTTAAATATCACGTCTCTGGTACGTCATTTATTAATGACGTCAGAAGTACGTTTTAAAAATCACGTCTCTGGTACGTCATTTATTGGGACAATGACGTCGGCGACGAAAAATCACCTTTAAAAGACGTCATAATGACGTCACCCTGCTATCTGGGAAGCACATTACCTTAGCATAACCTAGTTTTAAGTCTGCCTATGATGGAAAGGTGTCCCAGCCGTAAAAAAACATTATCGTCAAGCAAAACCGGACCCGCCTCGTCCAACCACATATTTGCCACGACGCTGCACGCCGTGGTTGTCTGATTGGCTTCGGGCCGGGATTCGATGAGGCGCATTCTTGTACCAAGAAATGTTTAATGAATTAGTTTTGATTGATTTGATTGATTGATTGAGTCAGAACTGTTATAGAGACAACGCGGACAAGCAGGTTCGATCCCTACCGACGGAAATTGGTAAAAATTGGTCAGAAAAATAAAATTAATTTAATAACTTAATAAACATTATAATTTGCAGGCAACCCTGCAAATTATAATGTTTATTAAATTATTAAATTAATATTTGTGAGCATAAATTGGAGAAACAATATTAGATATGTTAATGTAAATAAAATATACGGATGCTAGCAAAGAAATTCATAGGACAATATTTATGCATTGATTACTTCATTTTTATCAAGTAAAGTACTTACATTAGTCTATGCAATGAAGGCAAAAACTGTGTATATATTTCGTGCAAAGACGAGATTACCCCCCCCCCCCCCGTTTTCGAGGGTGCTGAACAAAATGGAAGTGGTGGGAGGAGTTTTTGACCGCCGCAACACCCTGAAACGGCCAAAAACCACCCCTTTTATGGGGCTCCCTTTATGTTTTCATATATAAACAGGTCTGGGGAGTGATTTATCGACGGGTTATATATATTTGAAATAACACGCAAGGGGGTTATAGAGTAAGTGGAATCCAGACAGCAGGCCTACGGGGTTGATTAAACCCTCCCAAGGGCTGGAAAATCTTTTTTTCAAATGATTCGGTTCAAACACGGTGTTGCTGATCACGGGAAAAATATTCATTTTTAGCTCCAACCCCTCCTCATCCCTCAAACTCACCAGAAAGCATGCTCTCCAGGATTTACAGATTTTCGGCACATGATTATTATTTCTGTGCATATCCTTTCATTTTTCACGGAAGAGAAGGTGGTAGCTACCTCGGGGGTTGTTTCAACCCTTCCAAGAGGTGTAAAATTCATTAATTATATTTTTATCGTGATCAGCGGGTGCGAAAACGAGGTCGGGCGTATTGACGATCCAAAGTGTAATTAATGAATTTTACACCTCTTGGAGGGGTTGAAGCAACCCCCGAGGTCGCTACTACCTTCTCTTCCGCAAAAAATGAAGGGATATGCACAGGAATAATGATCACGTGCCGAAAAACTTGTAAATCCTGGATAGCATGCTTTTTGGTGATTTCTGCTCGTTTGAGGGATGAGGAGGAGTTGGAGCTAAAAATGAATATTTTTCCCGTGATAAGGGGGATAAGCGTTTGAACCGAATCATTTGAAAAAAAAGATTTTCCACCCCTCGGGAGGGTTTAATCAACCCCTGGGCCTGCTCTCTGGATTCCACTTACTCTATATTAACCCCTTCCATGTTATTTCAATTATAACCCGTCGATAATAAATCACTCCCTAGACTCGTTTATATATGAAAACATAAAGGTATCCCCATAAAAGGGGTTGTTTTTGGCCGTTTCAAGGTGTTGCAGCGGTCAAAAACTTCTCCCACCACTTCCATCGTATTCAGCACCCTCGAAAACGGTTGGGAAAGGTAATCTCGTCTTTGCACGAAATATTTACAAAAAACTCGTCAAATAATGCTTAATTACATAGACTACATGTCAAAGTTGTATTTTTTCGAAAAGCGCCCTGAATTATCTATATAAAAAAAGTAGGATGTCCATATATCGTACTATGTGAACATCCGTATGATATCCCTCAGAGATGTACAAATATTGTTCAAGGTTGTAACATTTGGACGTCCCTCGGCTGCCCGTCGAATGTACTTTGAACTAAAAACGAACGTCCATCGGATGACCTGTCCCGTCAAGGACGTCCTTCAGATATCGATATTCGATACGTCAATGTTGTGCTATTAGGGATATTGTAGTTCTATGTCTAAATCGTTCACTTCTTGAAACTCGTTGTTTATTGACATATTAAATTGAAGATTGCTATGACTCTCATCCTTAAAACAAATATTAATACCTGTTAGCAGCAAAGATAATTTTTCTTCTTGCCAATTTCAAAACCTATCTTGCAGCTGCAAATGCATGTCATAATAATTTAGCTTAAAACAGTTTGTGTTTAAAAACTCATGGACGTATATTCCTAGGTCTACGCATGAACTGGAAAAGTGGTTGTAAATTCTTTATGCGATCAATGCAGGGTCAGAATATCCAAAAAGAATTTAGATACATGTGTGATATCTTTTTGATTTAATACATAAAGCAACCTTAAAGAAAATAATTCTACATGTTTACTTCTGGCGCCATCTACCGCATAATAGTGATATCACTCACAGTGCTTCGTTTTTTAATTTTCGAGAAAGCAGTTTACTGTTACAGAATTTATCAAAAAATGTATTAATATATAGGTAACTATATTATTTATTAAATAAAACTCAGTGAATACACCTCCCGACGAAGAGAGGGAAACAATGTTGGTTGTGGAATTTTCTTAACTTTTCTGTTTCTTATGAGATGAGAGGTTGAGAGCATTATCCAAGATTGGTAGAGTATAAGGTGGCCTCGTAACTCACGATCCCCACAAAAAAATGTGATTAGCCAATGAGCAGCTGGTGTGAAATCATACCAGAAGCAGAGCCTGATTCAAAATATTGTAAGAATTTGTGTAATGTTTAATAATTAAGCAAAGATCTCGCAGTGGCGGCTGGTAAAATTTCAATAATTTTTTTCTTGACTGTGGCCCATGGGAAATATGGGAACTAACATCTAGAGGACTCCTCTAACGACCCCTAAAAAATTTTGTAAAAAGTTTGCGAAAATTTTTTTCAAAATTCGGTTGCCCCCCTATGTTTAGGGACTCTTGTTTAAAATTATTTTTTTTTGTCATATACATTTTACTTTTCATAAAAATACAATAGGTTTTGGAGTTTATGAAAATATTTTCATTACTAACTGAGATACAACAAATTGAAATTTTATAATTTGTTAAATTGTAAATTACAAAATTTCAGTTCATTGTATTTCAGTTAATAATGAAAATATTTTCATAAACTCCAAAACCTATTGTTGTATTATTATGAAAAGTAAAATGTATATGACAACAAAAAGGAAATTTTAACAGGAGTCCCTAGACCTAGGGGGGGGGGGGGGGCAACTGAATTTTGAAAAAAAATTTCGCAAATTGCTTTTTCAAAATTTTAGAGGAGTGCTTCTCTAGATGTTAGTTCCCATATTTCGTATGGGTCCCATGCGCCACAGACGAGAAAAAAATTATTGAAATTTCACCAGCCGCCACTGAGATCTCGTAACTGGAACGGTTCGCAATGACCCGCCTGAGGTGGGGAGTAATTACCTCGTATTTTGAGTCACTGTTTTGCATGGTGGTAATCAGGATAAGTTGTAGAATATAACACTACAGGTCATAGTATACTTCTGGCCATATTTCGGGCCAGTACGAACCGTCCTTCTAGAAAGAGATAACTGCACCTCTACTGCGCGTTCGAAGAACAAGGATAGTCTGACTTTTCGCACTCACTTCTCACCTAAAAGCTGAATACGAGAGAACCTTATACTCTACAACTCTTGGGCATTATCCCAGGCCTGTAAAAACGAATTTTTGGCCCACGGGCCCCCTCTGAAAAATTGTTTGCCCACCCTTAAAGCATTTTCTAGCTACAGGCCTGCATTATCCACTCCATCTCTTTCTAACGATTACACATTAATCGGTCAATTATGTAGTATAGTTTACTGATAAAACCTTATTAATCATAAACGTCGATCATTTGGAAGATCATCATAAATGTCAAGTTCGCCACGTTCGTCACCTTCAAATTTCCTAGTGATTTTCTTGGCAACTTTTCTTTCCTTATTTTCTTAAAAATGTTCCCAAAAAAATGTACTGACATTAAAAATTAGAAAACAAAATACGGAGTTCGAGGGCGAAATCATTATTATTATAACATAATAAGTGAACGTAATTTTTTACATCTAATCTTTACATCATTCCGAATACCTATTTCCCGTCTTATCAAATATATTTTTGGTTATTTTTTAACACGTTGACTGCCGCGTGTACCCAACGTGGTGTCTCAGCGAATTGATAGTAATGGCCGCATATATCCACGTAAGATCTCAGACACTCTGTCTCTGATAGACAAGCGCGGATTTATGGAGGGTAATATAAGTATATTCTATTTAGTTGTAGTTATAAATTATTTTTGAGATTTCTCCTCTCCCCCCCTCCCCAATCATTAATGAAAAACATTTTTATTATTTTCAGCACTCGGCTATGTTACCTTCAAGCTTAAGGCCTAGATCTGCTAACATTGCGGCAGCCAACATGTTAACAGCACAAAAAAGTAGCTGAACGAAAGTTCATATTCCAAAATCATTATTTTGGGTATTTAGCACATAAATTTATTTTTTGAATAAAGATATAATCAGAAATCTATGATACCTATTTATTTTTAAATTCATAGAGTTAGTCCATATATCACAAAAAAGTGTATAGCTGAAATATTCTTAATAGTGTATGGGGTTATGGCGAGACGAATGAATACGCCCGAATAGGCGGCAAGTAGATCTCCCGTCTTTCCTCCACTTTTACCACAGCTTTTACATTGTGAGAGAGAAGATACCAGACATCTGACGTAGCGTGTAGGAAGGCGTAGACTCTGCATTCTGCAGCCAATGTGTCTCGACGATACCGCCTACATAGGCACACATAGGCGCTACGTCGATCACTATTCCGATTGTTTCAACTATACCTATATAATCATATTCATCTGGAAAACCTACTTAGCTTAACTTAAAGTTATCTATTTAAATGTGGGTGGACAAGGAAAATTCAACTACTATACCTGTACAGAGTGGATGGATCTCGGAACGGACCACCGGAAGTATTAATAATAAGTAAATACTGCGGTGCATTTTGTATTGACATTCAGCCTGGGAGTTGATTTAAAGATAAGAACTGGAAAAAAATGCAAAAATTACCGGAAACTATACCTAAAGTAGCAACATGTCTTCATTATGACGTACTTAAGACGTAAAAATGACGGTCGTAAATTACAGACAATTGACGTCATACTTGTGATGTCATATGACGTACTGGTAATCATTCCTTGGACATCCTAGTAATTTAACTGTATCTTGATTTTGCGATGAGAAATGCAAACTAAACAAACTAAACACTGTATTTTTGCGCAATGAAAAGTTTTTATCAGGTTAAGCGCCAAAGGTTTCTGTGGGACCACGATGTTTTTTTATCAAATTCTGAAACTTTGAGGTACCTTATACCCCTCAAACAGTGATATCATATTTATGTTATATTTTTAAAAAAAAGCAACAGACACCGATATCCGCTTTGGCTCAGCAAAATTACTAGCAGATACCGGTGTCCGTTGTGGCCCAGCTGGATAGCAATGCAAGCAGACATGTTAAAATGCTTGAAATGTTAAAAAAAAGGTTATTACTTTTTGCTCAAATTGCGACTGACATCTGCGAATTTGTTTAGAATATTTCAACACATTTCAAATGAAATAGTTACCTTTATGCAGTTCAGAATTTAGTTTTTTTTGTCTTTGGTACAAAGTATTTGCTTATGTTTGTTTTGTTGGTATACCAGCAATAAAATTGGTTGGTTTTCTTACAAGTGTTGTATTTTTTATTCATTCGCCAAAAAATGTAGCACATTTACATAATGTTTTTGTTCAAACAAAAATACCTACTACCGGCCTGGTAACAGCTTGTAGTAGTGCAGGGCCAGGGCAGACATGCTACCATATTAAATCCATTACAAGTGTCTGCTTGGCGCTGCCGGCACCATACAGTTTGGAAAGTGCAGCGGACACGGGTGTCCGCTATGGCTCTGGCGGCAAGTAGCCATACAGACACCAATGTCCGCTACGGTACTTAACCTGTTAACGAAAAAAATCTGGAATAAGTAGGGATCGAACCGCGGACCTTTTGAATCGCAACGCTTTAACTCACTGAACCACTGAACAATTATATTTTAATTTACTTAAAAACTGTATAGTTAGAAATAGTAAACTTCCATAAGCTTTTAAGGGAGTGCAGTTGAAACCATATATATTTTGATTTTGGCCAGTTCACAAAAAAATGATTAAAATCACAAGGTTTTTTTCCAGCCAACCCTGATTTAAATTTACTTCATGGCTTTTGAACAATATATTGTCTCTTTATCTTATCTCTAACTTATTTAAGATAAACTAAAGGCATATAATATAGCATACCTAAATTGTAAAGTATTCTTTAATGCATAAAAAAAATTAATAAACTAAGATTAATAAAACATTTTATTTACATTTTCCCAAAATTTATGTAATATGAATTTAGTTTAGATATATTATTTGAAAACTCTGTATACACATAATTGTGTATTTTGGTATAAAAAGATTAAGGTAAAATATTCATGTACTTTGTACAATCGTAATAATTTTATTAATAACACATTTATTTACATTTGTGACCTTGTAGGAATGTAGATACCTATTACTTAAAAAAATAAAATTAGCATATCACCACCAATATCATTAAAATAGCAATGCCTCAATAATACACCCAATACTTTTTTACCTTAAATATTAAATAAAATAATGAAATTAAAATCCATTTCATTTAGTCGTACTCTTGGCTTGTTGCTGGCGTCTTTTATTTGCTATGTAGATAGTCCAGAAGAATCCCACTAGGTTTATGATCAGGACTCTTAGCTACAAAAAATAAAATAATTTAGAAGTAAATAGAACAACAGTTATTAAGTGAAGCTAAAAGCACAAAGCACGCTCCCTGATCAATTTTATAAATAATGTCCTCCACCTTATATAAGTAGTGTATACAGTGGCGGATCTAGAAATTTTAATAATTTTTTTCTTCTGTGGCGCATGGGACCCATACGAAATATGGGAAATGACATCTAGAGAAGCACTCCTCTAACGACCCCTAAAAAATTTTGAAAAAGCAGTTTGCGAAAAAAAAATTCAAAATTCTTGCATTTTGAAATTTTTTTTCGCAAACTGCTTTTTCAAAATTTTTTAGGGGTCGTTAGAGGAGTGCTTCTCTAGATGTTATTTCCCATATTTCGTATACGCCACAGACGAGAAAAAAATTATTGAAATTTCCAGATCCGCCACTGAGTGTATAAGTTATATGCAGTTTTAACCTCCATTAACAAAAAAGTTTTATGTAAGCCAGAATATTGTACCGTTTTTTTCAATTTTTAATAGAAACATATTTTAAAAGAACTTAGTTGTTCCAAACTAACCTAACCTAGTGTTAAACTCCTTATTAAAATTTAACACTGCTATTAATATTTCTGAATTAACCCTGGTGTTAAAAGTCAAGTAATAACATAAAATATAAAAAACTTGATTTCTGAAATAGTATAAGATTTATTTTTTCAATTGTTATGCATTGCTCATTCTATTACCTACTATTAGTATGTGGGGAGATATCATGAGCAATTCTGTCAATGGACTCATTTAGCATTTTTTTTTAATTCATATTTCGAAAGTACACCTAGTAAATGTGCAAAATATTAGATTTTTTTTTAACTCCTCCCTCAAAATAAATAATGAAAATAGAGCGCGCGAAAACGCAGTGTGACGTAAAAACACCTGCAGAGTTTCTCAAAAAATCGCGAAAAATGGTTTCTACAAGAATTCTTTGAAACCAATACTCATCAACCTAATAATATACCATCATATCACAGATTAAGAAAAAAATTCTGCTCGATATTTCTTATATAAAAAATAAGTTACATTGCAATTAAATGTTAGCAATGGATACCTAATTATTTACAAGTAAATAGGTAAGTGTGATATTACATACTAGTTATATAATTAAATATAGCAATTATGAGCAAACTATTTATAAAGTTTTATAATAGCCATTTATGCAATCAGTTGCGAAAATATGTTTTAGGCGTGTGACGTAAAATTTTTCAACTAGGCATTTGACAATATGTTAAGTGGCCTAAAATTCGATTTTCACATGTTCCATAAACATTTTGTCTACAATCGTTTTATAATAGACATCTCTTATATTTACTATATACCTTATAGACCGGGAGGTAGTGACAGATCCCTGAGAACGATTAGTAAATTGGCAGACGCTAAGTCTGTGAATTTATTTAGGTATTTGATGAATTATAAGCTTATAAAGAAAGTTCCGATTGCAGTGACATTGCAAATGAATTGTTTATTTGTGATTGGAAACTAGAGTTTTGAACGATCAGTTAGCGTCTGCAAAGTGGTTTTTATGAAATTTTGAACAAAAGCAATTCAGCGGAAGCTAATCTACAGACGATTTCTGTGTGCAGGACAGCAAAAAAAAGTTAACTTAACTTGCAAGAAAAATTGACATTCGAGCACAATGAGTTCGCGTCTGCCATTTAACTGAATTATCATTAATTATGTGGAAATTGCCAAAAACTACTTTGCAGACGATTACGACATGCATATGTGTTCGCGGTGATTTTTAGAAACTGTATTACTTTGTACATACTATGTAATAAGTTCGGAGTTGAAACAGAATTTGTTATGAAGTTTATGCCACCAAGTGTTGATATAATCATTGGCAGACATTTTGGGCTTGCAAACCATTAAAGATAATAATTCGAAAATTGAAAAATGTTGACAACGTTTTAAACGACTAGTTAGCGTCTGTCATTAGCTTTCTCATGAAGTTTATGATAAAAATAATGATTTGACAATTTGCAGACAATTTTAGCATCCACAAGATTATATACAACAATAACAACATTACAAATGAACCCAAATGTTGTTGAACAATTAGTTACCATCTGCCACTCGTTTTTCAAGAAATTTATGATAAAAAAAATAACGATTCGACAATTGGCAGACAATTTTTAGCATGTACAAGACTATATAAAACAATAACTACAACACAAAATTCAAATATTGTTGAATGATAGATTCGCGTATTCATTTTTACTGGTAATAGGTTCGGTGCTAATTTAGTAGTAGTTTGAATGCACTAAGCATTCAAACTTAATTGCTAAAATCTTAAATTACTGACAAAATTGCATAGCGGCATAGTGTTAATCACGAACAAACAAAGTCTAAACTTTATTACTTACTTCATCAAGTTTTTGCTTGTATGACAAGTGTTAAAATTCCTGTTTAACTTGTATTGAATTTATTAGATTTAATTATTTGACTTTCACCGTTTACTTATTCTGGCAATTCAAGGATTTGACAATTTGAAGAATTTATTTTCAATTTGGGGAATGAATCCTTTTATTATATAAAATGTAAAAAATACAAATATTCTTATTTTGATGCGTAAACTGTTTTTTAATATATAAATAATCTCCGCCCCCCACGCGTTGACGACTAACATCTGGCTCATCGTCATCCTTATCTCCGTCTCTGTCATCGTCAACGTCATCGTCATCGACAAGGTTTGCATAGCGATTATTATCCTCACCCTCAGAATTTGCATCTCTATCATTATCCTCATCACCCTCATCATCTTTATCTTTATCATCTTCATTTATATTCAGATTCATCGCTATTTGAATTTTTTTAATGTTGTTATTGCTGTATATAGACTTGTACATGCTTAAATCGTCTGCCAATTGTCAAATTCATTAAGTACTGTTTATCACAAATTTAATGAAAAAAATAATGACAGACGCTAACTAATTGTTCAATAATATTTAAATTTGTTTGCAATGTTGTTATTATTGTATATAGTCTTGTACATGCTGAAATTGTCTGTCAATTGTTAAATTATTTTTTATTATAAATTTCATAAAAAAAACTGATGGCAGAAACTAATCGTTCAAAACGTTTCCGAAATTTTTGCAAGTTTTTTTGAGTCAATTGTCAATGTAATTGTAATTGTCGAGTAATTGTGAGTAATTGTCAATTTGTGCCAATTATTTAAACATTTTCAAAACGTCTGCAAATTTTTGTTTAGTTATATTAACATAATATCATACAGATATTTAAATTGCAGACACTAATTAATTGTTCAATAGTATATACAGTGTGTCCCAGGATAGATGTAACAAGAGGTGTAATGGACCAAAAATTTTGTAATTTTGGAATAGTATTTGGGGATTGAGTCCTGCTTATTGTAAAACTAAAGTATACCAAAAATGACTTGATTTTGTGTTCTACAGGGTGTTTTATAAGCAAAGTTGTAAAAATCACCACTAATAGAGTACCTTTATTTTTCAAAGTATGAAAAAATTCCACTAAGAAAAGTTATTTAGAATGCAATTTTATACATCTATATCAAATTTCAGGAATATAAAATTATTTTTTCGAAACTTCCCATTTTTTGCGAATTAAGATGATAAATGATAAATGTGTATCCACTGCTTTTCTCATAGCCTACTTTTAGCTTCTACATAACTTCAAATATTAATTCACAAAAAATAATTTCTATGCAGTTTTAATTGAATGGTTCAAAATAAAATACTAATTTATTGAAAAAATGGAGTTTCAAAAAAATAATTTTATATTCCTGAAATTTGGTATAGAGGTATAAAATTGCATTCTAAATAACTTTTCTTAGTGGAATTTTTTCATATTTTGAAAAATAAAGGTACTTTATTAGTGGTGATTTTTACAACTTTGCTTATAAAACACCCTGTAGAGCACCAAATCAAGTCATTTTTGGTATACTTTAGTTTTACAACAAGCAGGACTCAATCCCCGAATACCATTCAAAAATTCCAAAATTTTTGGTCCATTCTTGTTACATCTATCCTGGGACACACTGTATACATGTGCATGTCGTAATTGTCTGCAAAGTAGTTTTTGGCAATTTCCGCATCATTAATGATAATTCAGTTAAATAGCAGACGCGAACTCATTGTTCTCAAATGTCCATTTTTCTTGCAAGTCAATTTAATTTTTTTTGGCCCTCATGTATGCAGAAATCGTCTGCAGATTAGCTTCCGCTGGATTGTTTTTGTTCACGGTTTCACAAAAACCGCTTTGCAGATGCTAACTGATCGTTCAAAATGTTAGTTTTCAACTACAAATAAACAATTAATTTGCAATGTCGCTGCAATCGAAGAAACTTTCTTTATACGCTTATAATTCGTCAAATACCATAATAATTGATCCTTAAATTGGCAGATGCTAACTAATAGTTCTCAGGGACTGTCAGTAATATTAGGCAGCACATGTCATTGAGGGACGTTGATTTGATAAACCTATGTAAAAATTATTTTGAATTACACCCCCTCCAAATTAAAACACCAATAGGATCTGCTGCATGCACTGATCATGTGCATATTTACTATTCTCCTTTCCCAGTTAATTTTTAATCCATTTGTCAAAATATGACATTATTCCAAATTCTTCATGCATCTAAAAGTCTAGGCAGACAACAGATTTTAACAATCGGTTGTAGCAGGAAATTAGTCTCATTATTTTTCTTTTACCCATTAGTTCTTGAAAGTGTCACATTTAGGCACTACCCCGTAAAACTATGTTATTTCAAAAGTAAAATGACAATCAAATACTTATAATCACTATTTTAAAACGCTAATAAAAAAAATATTGAATTTAATCAGATTCAAAAATGAAATAAATTAATCTACAGTTCCCTATTTCACATAAACAGCACCAAGAGAAAGCGTAGTGTATGTCTAATCCAAGCGGTATAAGCATAATCAAATGTAAATAGTTACCATAGGTGGCACCACACTGAGATTGAGCAGTTGTATGACTGTCAAATATTTCCAGCTACTAGTAAGTACAATCCAATACAGAGACTGTAATGACTGTACAGCCGCTTTATGGTCTTTTCCCTCAAGTCGTGCAATAATGTATAGTGTAAATGCTTGATATATAGGGGAATAAATCAGTCGTTCAAAAATAAGTTTTTTTGCAATAACAAATGAGGCATCTTCTGGGACTACCCTTTCTAAGAAGGTATAAAAATAATGTGGTATGGTTCCACCAAACAGCAATCTACAAATTAGTTTATAATATATTCAGCGTTCAGTGGAACAACAAATCTAGGTACTACTGGACATTTTATAAATAAAAAGAATTACCCATATATCCCGTAAGCTATCAAACTCTGGTAATTCAAAACTTTACTTCCTGCTATCTTTTGAGATGTGTAATTTCCTGCAGTTGCTATAACACAGCTAGAATAGAATCTGTCATTTATTTATTTTATTCATTCTGCTTTTACTTACCAACTTATAGCTTTTGTCCTAAGTGGATGTTCATATAACTGTCCAAAGTAAAAACTTAAAGCATTTATTAATGGTTTTGAGAGCACCATTTTGTTTCTGTAAACTATAGATAACTGTTAACTGCTGAGTTGTACTTTAATTTATCGTGTACAGGAAAATAAAGTTAAGTGATAGGTTAAAAGTCCATTCTATCATTCCAGCATTCCACAAAATAAAAACATACGTATTTTTAAGTAACGAGATTTTGAACTACTGAAAAATTAATAATATTCATTGTTCATAAATATCATAGAAAAAATTTATCCTTTTGCAAATATTAAAATTGCAGAAATATATTTATTCACTTTCATTTTCCCGAGTACAGATTATTTTAAGTGGTTATTCATGGAATAAAGACAAAATTTAAACGAAATCCAAAATATTCAATCTTATGTTTAGATTTTAAATTCAAAACATTTTTGGTATCACTGATCTTGACAAATTCTGTTGAAGTCGGTAACCAATAAGATTCAAATGTGATTTACCAATGGGCGTGAAGAAATAAGAGTAATAAGACTTTCAATTTTATGCTTGTGTTTGGCTTGTACTGTTGTGCTTGTAGTTTGTCGGAAAACTTTGATAAAAAATAAAACTTGTACGATAAATTCTTACTGCAGAGTGGAACGACTCTCTTTACTTTCGAGTCTCGAGTTGTCGGATTTGCTTGAATGTTAGCGGCTTGTTTTCATTTTTGGATTTAAGTGATTAAAGTTGTGACAATTTTTAACGGTTGAGGTAGGTAACCTATTTCCATAGATAAGAAATTATATAAATCCTTTTTCTAAAATCCCATGTTTAGAAACAACTGTTTTACCTTAAAATAATCATCAGTTGTGACATTGGAAGTTTTAAAATGTAATTCTGCCCTTTTCAATTAGAAAATCTGATTTGAAATTTTAAAATATATAGATGAATAGATGACAATAGTTGGCCAGGGTCCTGCAAAAGGCCTAGGCAGTTGGTGGTAAACTGAGTGCATTTTTTAACCAAAAGCAAAAAACTGAAAAAAGCACTTCTTATTGGATCAAGATGAAAAAACTAATCTGATAAGTATGCTTCCAAAAAAATGTTAACAATGTAGTTTTTCTAGGTACAATAAATTATATTATTGTCTTTATATATAAGGGCAGATAAAAAAACCCGCTGCCCAAGGAATCACTACTTCCACATGTAGATTTTCTATTCAAGTCTCTCGCAACGAAAAAAAAAATTGATAGTATATATACCCTATTTGCACTCTGCTAAATGGAAATAATTGTTTATGGAACTTTAATAATATAAAATTTGAAATCGTTGTCCCAAAAACCCATAAAATATGATATGCCACATCGGTAGTGGGAGTGGAGGTGGATGAAGTAAAAAAAATTGTTGAAGCCTTTGGTTCTTGTACACACACTAAGTCACAATTTCATTTTTTTTTAGCTCTTTTAATAATGAGGTGGGGGTGGTATAAGGGGGGTGGCTAATGCCAAAAAAATTTTTGAGTCCTTTTTATCTTCTCTTATACCAATTTTATGGACTATTACTTGCTTGATTTATCTATTTACCCCCATTTACCTACCACCAACCCTTCAACGGAATAACATCAAAATATAATCTAGTTCCAGATCTCATTAAAATGCATATGTGTACCAAACAAGTCAATATCTTCAGTGGTTCCAGAGTAATACTGCCCACAAAAAAAGTTATAGACAGAATTTTCTTTGCTCAAAGGACGCCGCACACATTATAGGGGAAAAACGGCTTCCGTCAAATTGGCCGAATTTTTGATATGACATTGAGTCATCATCCAAATTTTTAGTAACGTTACCAAATTACTCAAAATGTTGGGTTTCATTAAACAAACTTCATGTGACTTTACTGATCTTACTTCCATTAAGCTACTCTACTGTTCACTTGTAAGGCTACATTTAGAATGTGCTTCATGTATTTGGAGTCCATATTATAACATACACATCCAGAAATTAGAACAAGTTCAACATAAATCCTTTTGCGCTATATCGCTTTTAAATCGAATATATAAATCTTGATTATGCATCTGGAAAATGATCTTATCAATGCTCTAGAAGTTCCGCTGGAAACAGAAATCTTAAACTATTATATAACATAATAAATTCAAATGTTTCCTGTCGCTTGAAGTGCGCCCCCACGCTTTTAAATTTAATTACCTAATAAATATTTTTAAGTTTTTAATGCGCCACTCATAAAAGCGTGTTCTTTAGTTTTTTAAACTATAATTTATTCTCTCTCTGTCGCGGAAAATTCGAGTTTATGGCGGAGTCGCCGGTGATACGTCATTGAGGAGTCCCTATGACCACCTCAATCTTGATACAAGGTCGATGGTACCATATTATTGCATTGTCACCAGAATTGCATACGTTTGCAAAGTTTCAAATCGATACGACAATTAGAAGTGGGTGATAAATGAGTTGTAAGATTTGCTTGCAATGTTACAGGTCCAGCTAATAGAAGTGTGTTAAAAATAGGTGAGCGACCGATCGCTATCCTGTGCCCATGCATTTTGGCTGCAGAACAGAAACCATGTTTTGTGATATCAGTGTGCAAAATAGTGATGGGAAGTATTTAAATTCAAAATGTCCAATTATTTTATTCCGACAAGTTCTAAATCTTTGTACGTTGGTATTATCTACTCCGATATACATTCTGTGATCTGGTGAGAAATAGTCTATTTAATGCCACCGTTTTCCGTCTGTTTCATATAACATTTTTAACACCCTGAAGAGTAAATCTCAAAATTCAGCGGTTCTAAAAAAAATTTTGATAGTACCTCGTTAAAAATATCTACTTTGCAAAAAAATTTCGCCTTAGAATTTTTTTCGTATCCCGTCAAATAACGGAGATATCTGACTTACTCATATTCCTCATTTTCAAGATTCTCCGTCATAACTCTTAAAGTAGGCCATGTCTTTATACCATTTTATAGCTTATCAAAATTGGCACAATACGATATTCTCACAAATTGAAAATATAAGGGACACGTGTTTTTTCATTTTTCTCAAATACACTATAGAAGCCCGTAAAGAATTAAAACAAATTCAAATTTTTAACATGACGTAATCTCCCACCTACGCCATTTGATTGCTCAGTCAGCACTTTGAGTCCTAGGATGCATTCCCCTCGATCCCACCATTTCACAAATTAAGGCACTGGTGACATGCAAGATCGCGTTTCACACGTCAACTTCCGATTGGTTGTTTTAGTTTGCCAAATACCAGTTGCCAGTCACAAGTCGTCAAGTACAGTGAGCAAACACAAAAGCATCCTATGTGAAGTGAGCTTAGAGTCAAATAACGGATGACAAATAATAACCTTCAAATTTACAGATTTAACGTTGATGCTGAATGTACACTTGCTTTCAAAACTTTCGCGTACACAAAATCAAAATTAAGTAACAACGACTTTGCAAAATTTTAGCTGTGTGAACGGATAATTTTGAGATTAGGTTAAAGATGACATTGACATTTAATTAAAATTTAATTAAAACGAACATAAAAATAAATACAAATGTATTAAAAAAGGTTTTGGTATTTTGTCATGGGCCCATTAGCCTTTAGTACCGCATCCAATCTCCTGGGCACAGATTCTATAAGGTTTCGCCAATAATTTTGGTCTTCGCTCAACTCTTCCCACACATTTTGAATAACTTTCCACAATTCTTCAGCATTTGCAGGTCTAAAGTTCCTTTTATAAATATTCTTGACAATCTATGGGGTTCACATCAGGACTACAGGATGGCTATGGTAATATTTCAATATCGTTATTTTGATACCACTGTGTTATTCGATAGAGCAATTATCCTGTTGAAATATGAAATCATTGGGATATAATTGTTCCACAGAAAAAAGCATAACATTTTGCAAGGTGTCAAGGTAAGCTCCTGCGTTAAACCGACCATCAATGTGCCAGGTTAAGTTGGTCTCAAAAACCGCTTGTCTGGCCATATTTTAAGGGTTTTCCCTTAAATTATCCAAAAGGGCTTCGTCCTGCTCCGCGTTTTAAATTTTGGGTCTTCTCGAACGCGGCCTTCTAGTCACGGTCCCTTCTTGTTCCCACCTCTTCTTTACTCGTAGAACAGTGCTTTTATCTAGTCCATAATGAGTAGAGGAAAGTCTTATGGACCACCTCTTCTAATTTAGTAAGCATCAAAACTTTGTCTTGCTCTGTCAGTTGAGGCATTTTGAATTTTCAAAAGTTCAAATGTCAGAGTTGATTAATTACAACTCTGGTTTAATACAGCGAAAAATAGGGTAGGTACGCGAAAGTTTTGAAAGCAAGTGTACATTGCCACCTCATCAACATTATCCATTTTTACTGGCCTAGAACTATTTCATTATAATAACCATTTTCTTTATGTACTCATGAGGTGCCTCCAAACTTTTTGATAACATATTTATGAATATGTATTTATTTGTTGGATATCCCAGCATCTATCTGAAATGTACTCTTTCAAGTGACAGTGAGAGTCAGATGCTCTCACCGTCACTTCATTTGCGTTAGTTTGTATAAGACTAGCAGGTTGACCACTATCATTTGTCTGTTCTATAACCTATGGCATACTAAGGAGAACATAAGTTCGAAACCGGTCTATGTCTGGTTAGGAATTGACAAATGATATTTGGTTACAGATCACGATTTGAAGGTGCAATCCAATGCGGGGCGGGGTATTTGCCTGCTGAGTAGTTGTTTCTTTCAAATCCTATTTCGTATTTTTCAAGCATTATTTGCCTTAATTTTTTATTTTACACATGAAAATCACTTTTGTTTGTTTCGTTTATTTATAGTTAATAATTCAGGGTTATTAATATAGTGATATAAAATTCCTAAAATTGATATATTGATTACTATTTGCAAATTTCCTTAATTGGAGTAAAATGAGTGAATATTGGCAACGCCGCTTTCCCTTAGCATACATGAGGGGCATGAGGGTACCCCACTTTTATTCGAGCTTGAGTAAAACCAATAAAATCTGAGTCGTGTTATAGTCACTACCAGGCGGAAATTCTTTAAAAGGCTTGTTGCACAAAATATAATTTTATCATTTTTAGAATCTTTACTTAATACAAAACACAGTGTGTAAAGGATTTTTTCTTATTTTTTCTTTTACACGCGGTATTTAACATTAAAGTTTGAATAACTTCTTTAGGCGCGCAAACAACGCGTGACGTCATGCAGAAGGAGCCTCCACAGCGCTAGCGTACATTTTAAATTAATTCCATTTGTGTAATAGCTTGATAGTGGAGCGAAATAGACCATAAAAGTCTTTCCGTTCCCGAGAAAAAAAGTCAGTATAGAACCAGACCAGACCTTATGGTTTTCATAATGTGAATAATTCGACATAAGAAATGGCTATTTACGATATTTTTTATGGTACAGATATCTCTTATTTCGAAAAAATTTGAGGAATTGATTGATTATAAAAATCGTGTTATTTAACCTTCGTCGATTTGAATTTTTTTTCAAGTACACAATTAAGCGCTTCCAATGGTCTTTTTTTTTGTATTGATTATTGTTTATTATTTTTTTTAAATAACAATAAACTCATTACTCGACTATTACTTCGTTAAAAATGTACTCATATTTTCAGTAAGCGACAAATTTTTTGGTTTTGAAAATTTTCATATACATGCAGCCAAGATACAGAAGTTTTTCAAAAAAAAATATTTCGTCCAAGACTTTTTTATTTATGAACATTTTTGTGACGCAGTAGCATATGGCATAGACCCGGCAGGCATACAGCGTAAGTTATCCAATTGACTTTTGAAATAACCTTTTTCAGTCATGTTTAAATCAATATAAACCCTGTTAAATATGGTACACTTAAATACACACTATAATTTAATATCGCAGACCGAATACAACTAAATGATTTTAGAAAATAACTGCAATAAACTGCGCGAATTATATGTCCGAATCATTGCACTAGCAGGTATACTTAGATGACGTGAACTCCAATATGAGCGTGTTTTCCCTTCTCCCCAATATTAGTCGGTGATTTAAATACTTTCCAGTTAGAAATGATGAAAACAGATTTGATAATTGCTGATGTTTAGTAACACTACATTAATATATATAAATTAATTTAAAATATACGGCACATGCAACGAGCCTATTGGCTATAATCTCAGCAATTACTGGGCCTAGAGAACTGATATTTGGTATTGATACTCATTTCTGTGAGAACTTTAACATATTCAAAGGATATTATCAAATTCCACCTAGTGAGAAAACCCCGTTTTTGTAAAAACAATTTTTTGTACAATTAATATTAAGTAAGCGAGATATCCTCGAGGGCCCTGACAAAATGGACTCCCTGTATAATACCCACTCTTTGGTTGATGTGACCAAAAAATGAGGGACTTCGGGAGAATGCGATACCAGAGAGTTGTTTTTGGGAACGTATTTCTTGGAGAAGCGAACTGCTAGTGTGATGGCCGATCCAACGCATTAGTAGCAAATGTCTCCAGACCCATATCTTGAAAGCATCAATGGCTATCTGCTTCTGTAAACATCCACGTCTCAGAGGCACAAAGAAAGATGAAGAAAACCAATAAATTAATAACTAATAAATTATTTATATATTAATGTTTTAGTTGTACATACATAGGTAAAAATGTGTTACTTTTGATTCCAGGATAATGGAAGGATCGAAATTACCAAAACCATCAGGTTTAAGGCCACCGCAAGTTAGGACTGTTAAACCACTAAACGAAATTAAATTTAATAGAATGCTAAGTAATGTTGGTGGAACATCATCAAGGTTTAAATTTGACCATGTAGCTCCTCGCAGATCAAAATCTGTGACAGATTTACGTACAATCGGAAAAATTAATATGGACAAACCTAATTTATTACCAAAAACAGTTAGCAAGGTCCAGACTACGAAGTCACAAGTGAATAAACCTGCTCCAAAAAGAAAAGCAGAAAAATCAAATGAAGAGGTTAAATCTAAAGTTGTTAAACAGGCCAGAATTCCAGATTGGGACTACAAAGCACGATTTAATCAGTTGCATGAAAAATATAAAGATGTAAAAGAAGAAAGCCAGAAAATGTCATCGAAGTTGGAGGGTGAGTAATTTCATGTTTTGAAATATTTGGGCCTAAATTTTATTTATTTGATATACTTATACTCCAGGCATTAGAGAATTTTACCTGGAAAAATTCATGGTAGTTCTGGAAATAGGTTTACATTATGTTTTTTGGCTCGATGAATTCAAATTTTTAACTTCCCACCAAAAATTCTCCCCGCAACCCAACAAATTTGGAAGAAAATCCAAAAAATTGATTTTTGATTTTGTTTTATCGTTTCAGAGAAAAAATACCCAGACATTCAGAAACTAAACAAAACGTACAACAAAAAAAGTCCTTTGACATTTTGACGTACGGCGAACGGGAGTATCACGGCATCTCCACGGTTACACTCTTGTCTTTTGATCTTCTTGCCACACCCTCCCTTGCTACACCCCTCGAGCTAGCTGTAGCTACTGTTGTCAAGAGGCCCTTCCCTTTCCCCCCCGACTCTTGATACCTGTATGCTGCTCGAGAATTAATAGCAACCCGTTGATCGCGATCAAAGTTTCTTAGGCGTTTTATCCTCACTTTATATTATTTATTGTTTTAATTGCTTTAAAAAATGTTTTGTATCATATGAGAACTGTTTTCTCATAATATTTTAAATATAGTTGATGTGACTTTAAATTGTTTCAATTGATCAAAGTCCTCGTCCAAAACCCAGATTTGCAATCCCTCGCTCGGCTGTTCCAGACTCCAGATACAGATCCACAAGCTATAGCAAAAGCTGGCAATCATTTTTTCTTCGTTTGTATGGTTGCAAGGATGAAAACACATGACTGAACAGTTTCAGTTTGTCATCAAGTCCGCGTTCAGCAGTGAACACAACATTGCCTCTTTGGCCCCAGCTGAAGCTGCCGCTGTGCAACACTCACTGAGAACGTACCACCAAGTCCAACTTTGGCAAGGAAATGTTATCAAGCCAGAAAAACTGGTCTGGAAAAGAACCAATTACGGACTTTCTCCTGTCACTACTTTGAATCCTCCTGCTCTACCAAAACTTCTAAAGATTATCTCCGCCAGGTGTAAAGAAGGCTGCCGCGGCGCGCGTAGCTGCAAGAAAAGCGGGTTGCCTCGAGTGCAACAATTCATGCGAGAATATGCCTGACTGAAAGAACGTAACCGACGTGTAACTTAGTGCATTCAGCCCTGCGGTGCCAAGGCTCATGTTTCGAGGCGTGTTAGCTCTTCCCCAATCGTTCAAAGTTAAAATGTCAATGTTGCAAATTTTGTCTACTTTCCGAATTTCTAGGTATTGTTTCCCTAAGATGAAAAAAAAAATAAAAAAAACGGTTTTTTGGTTTTATTTTCAAATTTTTGAGGGGGTTACGGGGGGAATTTTTGGTGGGAAGTTAAAAATTCGGATTCAGCACTCCAAAAACGTAAAGTAAGCCTATTTCCAGAACTACCATGAATTTTTCTATTTAAGGTCCCTATATGGTCTCTAATGCCTGGGGTATTACGCTTTGCCACAAAGTTAATGCATCACCGTAGAAACTCAGCCTCTGGAAGTAGTTTCCACAAAAACACTTGAATACTATTACTCAACGCGTTTTCTTCAACCATATTTGCACCATTTGGAGATGATTAAAACTATCCAATTTAATAATAATAATAATAACCTTTATTCGGTAATACAGTAATACAGGCTTGTAGCTAGGGGGGGGGGGGGCAGGACGGGCGGCGCCCGTCCTGGAATAATTTTCGCCCGACCTACGGTTAGAAGAACGCACTACCGGGCGTCAAAATGACGCGACACCAATTTATTTCTCAGAGGCGCCAGTCGCGTATTACCCCGTTCTTCTACCTCCCAGGCGGGTTCGAGATAAGATGCACTTCGATAGCCGAAAAGTTAACCAAGGCTGCACTACCCCAGATTGGTAACGACGCTTTCTCTGGACGTGAATTCCTTGAATTTCTCAGAGGCGCCAGTCGCGTATTACCCCGTTCTTCTACCTCCCAGGCGGGTTCGAGATAAGATGCACTTCGATAGCCGAAAAGTTAACCAAGGCTGCACTACCCCAGATTGGTAACGACGCTTTCTCTGGACGTGAATTCCTTGAATTAGGGTTTAGGCACCTTTTGAAAATTCAAATTTTCGCATAAAAAAATCCCTATCGAAGAATTTTTCTTCGACGGGATTGATTTTGGACGTGGTAGGCACGTTTTTCTCTGCTAATAACGGACTCTACACCTTAGGATTTCTGAGAAAAATGCATACAAAGATCCCTTTCAAACCTCCGTAAGGCAACCAGAAGATCAAGTGTTAATGTCAGTTAACTCGACACATCTGGTTTTCGATATGAAAGTTCCAGGTATTATAGACCGTCAACAGGCCTCAAGATCAATTAAGATGCAATAGTTCAAAGAATCCGTTTATTTAACAGAGAAGAGGTTACACAAAATTCTTACGATAAGAATCGTGCCTTCCCCAATTAAGGCAAATGGCTTTCAGACCATACAAGCGAGAGCGCTTACGCTAACGATCGATTAGGTAGAAAAGATTCATGTAAACCTTCTCAGAATCAAAATGCGAGCTTTTTAGAGAAGTCTGAGACTATTTGTAATTTGATAATTACGGCTGACTGATTTTAACTTAAAAAAGTTTTACTAAACGAATTTAGTTTCGCTAGAGACTATACTTAGCTTTAAAATTCTTTTATCGTGGCGGTTCACGTACTCAAACACATTTGTGAGGACTTATTACTGTATAAGTTGAATGGCGTTCGGTCAGTCCACAACTTACTTGCCCTTACTGCAGTGTTCAATACTATCGAAAGGGCAGCAACCCACCCCCGAGCGACTTTTAAGCAAATGAATTTTTGGTGATTTATGCACAAGGCGTTTTCCTCTATAACTTTATCATTTGGAAAGCTCTGCTATTGGTTTTCCTACCATCACTTTGTATGAACCACTCAACGCGTTTGACCAAATTGCGAGCCGCTGAGTTAATCCAGACTCTTTCTATGCAAGAAACCGGCCTTGTGCATGTGCATTGATTTTAATCAATTTTTGCTTATCGGCGCTACACCGACTTTGTCAAAATTGTTGGTTCTGCCTTTTAGATGCAATGCATCGTTAAAATTTTATGCACACATACTTTTGTATCAGGACATTCAATGATCGTACCTCGATGGTCAATATCTTTGGTGGAGGAATAAGGGTAGAAAATATGTCAATATTTTCATTTAAAGCACATTTTCGTGGTGAAATTTTGGCGTACTTTTGATAAATTGATTTTCAAGCCAAATTTTAACGCACTTTTGAAAAATAATCTGAAAGTGAAATTTTGGCGTACTTTTAATAAATCGATCTTCAAGCCAAATTTCAACGCACTTTTGAAAAATAATCTGAAAGTGAAATTTTGGCGTACTTTTGATAAATTGATCTTCAAGCCAAATTTCAACATACTTTCAAAAATATTATTTTTCAAAGTCCAACTTTGTTACACCTTTGAAAAAGTATATTATTCATAAATCCTTTGTAATTATATACTCTCGCTCTCATATCCTGAACCAAAACATATTTTCCTAAGTGAAAATTCGGTGTTTCTTCGAATTTTCACCTGGTCATTTCTGATGCCTTATAAAACTCATAACGGTCCTTATGGACTGATCTGTGCCTCTGCAGACTTTTAAAAATGTCCTTAAATGAAATTTTTTGCCTAAGTCGAATTTTGATTCTGTCTTCGACTTAGGACGATTTTGGAGAGTTCTACAACAATGGCAAGGGGGGTAATTTCAATTATCTTAGCCCCTCCCGCCCAACAAAAAATTTAAATTTTTCGGACCAAAAAATTTTTTTTTGATTGCTCCCCCACGCCCATCAAAAAATTTTTCGGACCAAAAATTTTTTTTTTTGGATTTCTCCTCCCCGCTCATCAAAAAATTTTTCGGACCGGGCCCCCCCTGAAAAATTATTTGCCCGCCCTTAAAGCACTTTCTAGCTACAGGCCTGCAGTAATACCATAAAACGGTGTAGAACAAGTCAAAAAGAACATGAAATCTTGGTAAGTAAAAATTAATACCACATTACAATTACATACAAACAGATGTATAAAAAACAGTACATTTACATTATATTATTATAAAATAGTACATTTAAATAAAAACATTACTTTACAATTACGGATCAAAATGATGGGTAAAATATTCTGAAACACAGTAAAATGTTAATTCATATACGTTTTCAGCTTTACTTTCAAATCTTTTCTTGATAGGTTCTGATATTCTTGTGGTATTTTGTTGTAAACTTTTATCACCTGCGTTACTACACTACGCTGTACTTGGGTCAAATTCCTTTGGGGCTGATGTAACACTGATCTTGCACAACCTCTATTTTAAAACACATGGTTAGTTTCTTATCTGCTAAATAATAACAGTCTCCAGATGATGCTGCCAACATGGTTGCCGAAGCGAGTGTCAAGTAATAGTATTTAAGTGTTTTGGTGCTTGTGGAAACTACTGCAGTGGCAGCGTCACACCAAAGGTTCTAGCCGCTTGCAGGACATGGAAATTCAATTTATTTCTCAGGCTTTATTGAATTTTGTCATAGTCATAGTCTAAGACTTATCATATCTCAGCTGATTCTACAGCACAAACAGTCCTGAGCCAGATGGAGCAATTTGATTTCTACAATTTTAGTTAATAACATTACATCAAGAGCACAATAAGCCCAGGAGGCTGCAGTGCCGTCGGAGTATTTTTTTACAGATGACCCCTAGGAGGAGGGGTTTTAGTCAGTTAGAGGCTGACACTCAGACCCATTCCAAGTTGGGATGGGCAGCCCGTGTGGGTTTCCCCTTCTCGAAAAAAAAAAAAAAAAAAACATTACATCAAGTATCTGTTGCTTTCTTGAAGTACTTGACTTTGCGTGCGAGAGGCATATATTATGCTGCAGCTACAGTGCGTCTACAGAATTGTTGTTATTAAATAAAGTATACTCTCAATAGGTCACTCTCAAATAAATATGTTCTTTATTGGAAAGATCTAAAGGGCTATTGACCGAAGGTCTTCTGCCCGTTTTATTATACCAAATAAGTACTATAAATCATTGGCAAAGTGCTCGTGTTCCACTATAGGAATTGTTAAAAATCATATGCTGACTTAAATTTAGGACCCCCATAAGTACATAGTCCCACGGGGCTGGCCCTAGCTTTTTTGTAGCCACAGACAAAGATAAAAAAATGCGCCCTATAGATAGTTAGATATATTTATTGATGTTAACGTACATAGTACTTACACAGCTCTTAATATATAATAATATATGCTCAAAATATTGATCAACGTAATGATATAATATTTATATCATTGGTCACTTAAAAATAGATAAAATATAGGCAAATGAATTAATGAAGTAACTACATACATATAGAAGAAATAAATATATACAACAAATACTTAAGTACTACTTAAACAAAGAACTATTATGAATAATAAAAAACAAATCATGGCACACTATTGTTAAAGGTGTAATTTAAAAACTCCTCATAGGAATAAAATGCCTTTCTTATTAAAAGGCTCTTGACATTATTCTTAAGCTTACTAGAGGGCAACATTTTATATTTAGTGGGCAACAAGTTATAAAATTTTAAAACAATAAAATTCAAATTTTTTTGGCTTTTGGACAGTCCCACAGTGGGTCAGGTTTAACGTTTTTTGGCCAAAACTCTGAAACTCCTGGAAACGCCCCAAAATCAGCTGGCGTTGAAAGGAAAAATAATGAAAAAAATCCCATCGATAAACAGGGGTGGGTTTCAGGGGTGGAAATTAAAATAATTGAATAAAATTGTGAAACTTTTAATTTGAATAGAATATTGCCTCCAAATTCTAGGAAAAATAGTTAAAAAATTCCACCGATATATAAAGGTGAGTTTCAGGGGGTGGAAACTGAAATAATTGGATAAAATTGTGAAATTTTGTTTCTTGACTAGAATATTGCCTCCAAATTCTAGGAAAAATGGTGAAAAAATTCCATTGAATGATTTCATGAATTGAAATAAATCAGTCATTGCAATATCAGTAATTATATTACCCCTTAAAATGGGTATTTTTAACCTACATTAACGTATTCAAAACGCCTTTACTCAAAAAACGGCAGCTAGGGGCAGCTGCAATTCACAGAACATGTAGAGAACACTGTATCCAATATCGTAAAAAAAATTATGGGGGTAAAGTTTGCGAAAGTGAAGTGTAACAAAAATGAAAAGTTTCATTTTAATCAAAATTTACGGCTGAAACCGCTCACTCGCTAAATGGCTATAATTCGGATACCAAATAGCAAATAAAGTCAACTAGCTGCCTACAATAAAGCTATTGCCTTGTTCTATGCCAGACATGGCCGATTCGTTCAATTGAAGAGAAAAAAAACAAAAATTCACAGTCGTATAAACGCTGAATTTTCACTGTAGTTCAGGAATATTACGTTTTTATTCCGACAAAATTCATAAAGATTTGAAAATTGGTGGGTATGTTGGGAATAGCATAAGGATTACTAAACCAAAAAGTTCCCATCCCTAAATAGTGTGCTTCATCCCCCAGGACGTCCTTTCTACCCCCATTTTGAGTTTTTCTAGATTATCTCGGCAACGGTGTAATTTTCGACAAAAATACGTATATACAAAATTGTTCCTTGGAAAATTCTCTATCAAAAAGGTTTTTACCACTTCTTTCCTAAAATTAATAATAACGTGGGAAATATGGCGCAAACATAAGGGTTGGTTCCGACTAGCACTCTCTACAGTACGATCTACCTTAAAGTTTAACGTTTAACGCTTAAAATAGCAGTAGGCACTAAAATTTATTTACAATTTTAATAAATATACAACTTCCACCCCCTCACCTCTATAAAAAGACCGTGTTGTACTTATTTCCACACCACCCTAGAGGTAAAGTACTTGGCGCGTTTTTTTTAAGTGGTATCCCCTGTAGGCCTAATCCACTAATTATCAAATGTTAATTATAAATCTTGGTCGTCTTTCACAGGTTCAACATTCAAGCATGATTGTCCATGGCAATGATAACACATTGTAGAGCAACGCAAGCCTGCTCTTCTGCAACTACACCTGTATTCGCACCCTAATTTACATGAACATGAAATAAGCGTTAAAACAGATTCGGGAGCTGGTTCTTTTATAGTCATTATTGGGATTAATATGATGAAGCTGTATATGTCTGGGACGTATTTAAATACACTACACTGGTTGACTGTAACTACTTTATTGAAAGTAAGAAGAAAATATTAAACACGTGTGCTACGCACAAGGATACAAACAAAACTAAAAACTAACTAACTCAGACTACTTACTATTCCAATATGTCTTCCACAACCGGAAAAACATGCAACGCCCTCTACTGGGCACGGTAAAATAAGAGAGAGAGACAGCAAAACATAAAACTTATATCCTAACACTCCCACCAGTTGAATGCTTTGCTGAACGATTTATCAATCCTAGACTTTTACACAGGGCACGCAAACGTTCACAAGGCAATGGTTTTGTAAAAATGTCTGCCCGCTGGAGATCCGTTGATATATACTCTACAGAAATTTCTCCGTTCTCTACTTGCTCCCGTATATAATGGTATCTAATATCAATGTGTTTCGTGCGTTTATGATAGACGGGGTTTTTCATTAACCGTATTGCGCTTTGATTATCAACATATAAAGGAGTAGGAGCATCACTTTGATATCCGATATCAAAGCGTAGCTTCCTCAACCAGGATGCTTCCTTTGCTGCTGCGGCAGCTGCAACATACTCGGCTTCAGTTGTGCTTAATGTCACAAGCTTTTGCCATTGAGACGACCATGTTACAACACCATCTGCCATGCTGAATGCATAACCAGATACCGATCTACGTGTCTCTAAATCGCGTGCATAATCTGCATCTGAAAAACCTATTAAATCGGGTTCACTCCCACCGCTTTTGTACATTATTCCTAGGTTACTAGTGCCGACAAGATATTTAAATATTCTTTTAACGGCTTGCCAATGATTATCATTAAAGCTATTTAGATATCTACTTACGACACTTACGGAGTATGCAATATCCGGTCTAGATACAATTGCGAGAAACATGAGTGACCCAACCGCTTCACGATACGGTACATTTGGTTTCACGTCTTCTTCATGTGCTGGCTCTAATACTACATTTGGATCAGCAGGTACACTTACGGCTTTAGCAACGTTCATACAAAATTTATCAATAATTCGCTCAGCATAAGCACTCTGGTGTATGAGCATAGTTTTGTTGACATAATCACGTTCTATCTGTAAACCTACAAAACATTGTGCATTACCTAATGTGATTTCAAAATGTTCTTGAAGAGATTTGACAACTAAATCTAAAACATCATTTGACTTTGATGCAACTAACCCGTCATCTACGAACAGTGCTAAGTATACATCACTTTCACTCACGACACCATGAAAAACGCAGCTGTCTGCTTCGCTAGCTTTGAAGTTATATAGTTTCAGAAACTCACGAAATGTGTCACTCCAGCTACGAGGCGCTTGCTTGAGACCATACAGTGACCTTTGAAGTTTACAGACCACCTTGGCAGGATTTTCATCGATGATGAGACCCTCGGGCACTTCCATGAATATCTCTTCTTTCAGCTTTCCATTCAGGAAAGCAGTTTTAACATCGAACTGTGTCATTACCAGGTCCCTTTGAGCTACCATAGCCAGTAATAATCGAAGGGAGTCATACCTTACTACTGGCGCAAACGTTTCGGAGTAGTCGACGCCCTCTTGTTGTAGGAAACCTCTAGCACACAGGCGTGCCTTGAACTGACTCAATTTTCCAGACTCATCTTGTTGTAGTTTAAATACCCACTTTGAATCGATTGTATTTCGACCTGGTTTTCTAGGTACAATCGTCCAAGTTTCATTCTTACAGTGAGCTTCCAACTCATTCTGAACTGCCTGTACCCATTTTTCAGCATCGGGTCCCTCTACAGCTTCTTGGTACCTAACAGGTGTATTGTACACTGCAATATTAAGTTCATACCTTGCAGGCCTGTGAAGTGTTGCTCGGTCTCTTAGACATCGTTGACCAACTTGTGCAGCTCCTTGATTAGGTTGTTGTTCTACACTTATAGAATTATCTTCGCATGTTAATTGCTCGACACTGACTTCGGGTTCTTCATGGTTATAATCTAGGTTCATATCCCCGTCATCTGATAAGTCTGGTAAGGTACCATCAGATGCCTCTGCTTGCACGTACTTCTGAGACTCTTCCTTGAATACGACATCTCGTGACACTGACACACGTTTGTTTTTCGGATCATAAACCCGATAGTTTGATGACTCTCCTTGATAACCAACCAATATTATTTTCTTAGATTGCGAATTCAGTTTCCGTCGTAGAGCCTTCGGAATGTGCAGGTATCCTTCAGAACCAAAAACCCTGAGATGAGATAGACAAGGTTTTTTGCCTATCCAGACTTCATAGGGAGTTGTCGTTGGATTATTGCTAGATGGCGTTCGATTGAGGATATACACTGCCGTGTTTAATGCCTCTGCCCACAGATTCAATGGCAAGTTTTTGGCATGGATCATTGTACGAGCACTTTCAACTATTGTCCTGTTTTCGCGCTCGGATTTACCATTTTGTTGTGGCGTATAAGGAGCTGTAGTTTCCAGTCGGATGCCTCGGGACGACAAGTATTGTTTCATAACACGATTACAATACTCAGTGCCATTATCGCATCGCATTACCTTCATGGGCTGACCAAACTTGTTGCTGACCATTTTCTCAAAGTCTTTGAATTTCTCGTACATGTCCGACTTATGCTTTATGAAATAGATGTGTCTAAACTCTGAAGCATCATCTTTGAAGATCACGTAAAACTTGGCACCTCCTAATGATTCTACTGACATTGGCCCACCTACATCTGTGTGAAAGAATTCACCAGGTTTCTTGCTCTCCGTTGCTTCCCTTGGTTTAAATGGAAGTCGATGTGATTTGCCTAACTGACACGGTTCACAGAAGAAATCAGTCTTATTTGAGAATTTGACACCTTGCACTACTCCTTTTTCAGTCATTTCACGTATTGTCCTTTTATTGACATGACCCATACGCTCATGCCAGGTTTGAAAGTCTGTTGATATTACATTGGCTTCACTGGACATTTGAGGAGTCCTAACCTTTAATAACAGTCTGTAGATATCATTCCCTTGTTTAACGCCTTGAGCAACAACTTGACCGTTGCGTTTAATCACAACACATTGTCCTTTGAAATGTACATCATAACCTTTGTTAGTGCATACACCGACCGAAAATAAATTCTTTCGCACTTTTGGAACGTACAACACATTTTCAATGCGAGCTTCTTGCCACTTATTGTCGATTAATTTATCGATTAAAATTGTGCCCGATCCTTTAACCTCACATTCGCCGTCATCTCCTAGGGAAATTGTCTCTCCTTGATTGGAACAAAAATCACTAAACCAGTCCCGTCGGTAAGTAATGTGCCTAGATGCGCCACTATCGGTAATCCAGACTTCACTGGTGTCTAAGTTCATAATATGCGTCACCTGCTCACTAGATGGCACCGAACTTCCAGCTTTGTCGCCATTACTGCTACGTGACGCTGTTGCAACGAACGCACAATTCCCAGAATCGTCTCTTTGTCTACTCTGACTGCCATCATCTCTTCTGTCTCGTTTCTTTTTTCGACAATCTCTGGCGTAGTGTCCCTTTTTCTTGCAGTAATAACAGTCGAAATTAAATTTCTTCTTTGATTGTGACTTATTTTCATTCCTCGTATCATTTTTTGCTTGTCTACTTCTACCAAGACTTATAGCTGCGAACGCGCTTGTTGTTTCATCTTCTACTGTTAAGCGGCTTTCTTCCTTAATTAATCTTTCTTGTAAATAATTAATGGTTTGTCTCGCTGGATCGACACTATCCCACGCCGTCCGTAAAGCGTTGTACTTTGAAGGGAGACTTCCGAGGATTTTTGACATCACGTGCACATCGGAGATATTCTCGCCAATATCCGAAAGCTGCCTTGCCATATTTTGTAATTTAGCCACGTGCTGTACAACAGAATCGGTCGAATTCATTCTGTATTCGTGAAACTTCTGTGTCAGAAGAAATTTGTTGGTTGCTGTCTTTTGCTCATGAATGCTTGAAAGCTTCGTCCACATTTCAGCGGCCGTTTCACAGGTTAATAGGTATTCTATCTGTGAAGGTTCCATCGTACTTGCTATAAGTGACATAGCTTTCGAGTTGTCCATTACCCACTTATTTTCAGCCTTTACAGCATTGGCGTCGGTCTCAATAACAGGAGCCGCCGGTTTTGCTCTTGTACCCGTAACCAAATCGTAGATGTTGTATGAAATGAGAATATGCCTCATTTGAAATTTCCATGCTTGAAAATTTGTCCCATCGAATTTCGTAGTGTGTTTCACTGAAAATTCTTCTGCCATTGTTCGACTTTTTGTCTCTTAACACTCACTACCGGAATCACAAAAATGGCTACCTTTCCGGCGCGACGACAAAGTACGAACTCCGTAATCAACTCGCCAAAGAAAAAAACTTTGCTTCCAGACAAATCCGTAATCTATAGGGTGACAGGGCCCATAACCTGATGAAGCTGTATATGTCTGGGACGTATTTAAATACACTACACTGGTTGACTGTAACTACTTTATTGAAAGTAAGAAGAAAATATTAAACACGTGTGCTACGCACAAGGATACAAACAAAACTAAAAACTAACTAACTCAGACTACTTACTATTCCAATATGTCTTCCACAACCGGAAAAACATGCAACGCCCTCTACTGGGCACGGTAAAATAAGAGAGAGAGACAGCAAAACATAAAACTTATATCCTAACATAATATACCGCCAACTTTTTTCCACCCCCAATCGGTAGCTTTGAGCGTCACGGAATGATGTGCTGCATAGTAACACCCAACATTTCGGTGATGGTAAATAGATAACGAATTATATGACTTGCGCTAATTACGGCCCTGATTTACCAACGTACTATTCGTTTGAGGAGAAATGGTCTAAAAACCTTTTTTGTAGAGAATTTCCTGTAGAACACTTTTGTACATAGGTATTTTTGTCGTAAAATGCACCATTTCATGGATAATTTTAAAAAAGCGAAAATTGGGGTGAATACTATGTCGTAGGGGATGAAGCACACAATTTAGGGGTGGGAACTTTTCGGTTTATTATTACATATGCTGTCCTGATTATTTCCACCAATTTTCAAAACTTTATGAATTTTGTCGGATATATCGCAATTTGAACCGTAATATTACTGAATTACTGCACAATTTTAAAGTTGAACACGTTTTTCGTTCTCGAGCTGTAGAACGCAAATGGGGCAGATATAGAGATTAAGGCCTTTTGTTCCCCCAAGAATAACGTCCACCCTTACCAAAAAGCATGTTTATTACTCATTTCTCGGAAGTTGGTGAAATTTGGTTCATATGAGTTTTGGCCAGAAATCTCTCAAAATGACCCACTGTGAGTCCGTGGTATTTTGTAGTATTTTGGATTTAACATATTGTTATTGCGTGTATTAAAATTGGGTTGTTGTACTAAGTTAAAATTTTAATAGAATCTGTGTTTAACAATAACATTTCTTCAGAAAAAATCATTGGAAACACGTAAAAGTTGAAAATAAAGCCTTATAATATTACAATATCAATTTTAAAAATACACGCATGTAAAACGGAGGTGACAACATAACGGCAGTCTGCAGAGAAGGTAGTTATTAAACGACGAAAAAGGGATACTAAGTTATAAACTGTGGATAGCGACGGAAAAAAAAAGAGAATAACGTCAATTGAATTTGACACTATATTTAAAAAGTTTGTTCAGAAACCCCACACTATATGCACCAGTGCTCTTCAGCTTACGTATAGTTTCACTCTATCTCCTTCTGTTATCTACACTGGTGCAGTAGTTCAAACTGTGTGAACAAACTTAATGTCAAATTCAATTGACCTTTTTAGGTTATATTTCGGTTTATTTTAGCGGCATAAAGTTATGGATAAATCTAAGTTTAAGTGGTGTTTTGTGCCGTATTGTGTAAATAATACCACCAGTTCACCGAAAAAACTTTTCTTCAGTGTGCCAATAATGAATGGTGAACGTAAAAATGAATGGTTAAGTGTTTTTCTAATATTTATAATCAAAACTATAGCTGTAACATACCTGCAATGCTAATACCCGTATAACCAGGCGATACAGACTTTTTTTTTTCGATACAGATTCGTCAAGATGCTATACATTTTAATCTGTACCTATGATAAATTTAACGAACCTATACATTTTTAGGTACTCAAGCTATACAGATATAATCTTTATCGCGTCTATATCTTACCTTTTAATGTTGTATTTACAGGTTTACCTTTATACATTAGATGTAATTCCTGTATCCTACATTTAACGTACCTATATAGTTTCTACACGCAATATCTATACAGCATCATGACAGATTACTGTACAGTACATCAATATAGATCCAGCTAAAGAATTATTTACCGATTATAAGGTCTATCTAGACATATTAAAAGATTTTGTTATTCACACGTCTTTACACATTCTTTACAGCAACGTGCTGCGGACGATGCGTTGACGGTACCGGTAACATTTGACACTTATGAAGAATTGTTGCTTGTGCAACACTGTTGTATATATGGTATTCTACATTAATCTACCATTTTCCATCTGGCCAACGCTGATATTTTACCATTAATGGATGTAGTAGCAGTAGCTGCACTGATGAATATATGCTGGTTTATCTTGGTAGTATTCTTTCGTCTTTTGTAACGTCTGTTTTTCCCTATTATCGCATTTTGATCATTGTTTAGCGATAGTGTTTTCTTTGAAGCTGTGGCATTTCTGTTTATCAGATTTGTGTTTAATGGTGATATAATGTCACACTGGTCAAGAATGAAAGAATATAGATGCGATGAGTCAAACTTGTTTGTATAGTTTAACCAATATGCAAAGAAAAATTAATAGAATTTTAAAAACATAATAACAATAACTACAGGTATTTTAAGGATTCTGCCTCACTAATAAAGGAAATTGCAGTATCTTTTATGCGAGATAAAATGCACCTGAGTACCTAATATTGTTTCTTAAAAAGTATACTACCATAAATATTCATCTAATATGTGTCTATCTCAATTTCCTATAATAAACTCAATTATTAGGCACTGATATTATTTAATATAAAATCCCGATATCCATTACTATAACTTTTATCATTAAATTTGCTGGACACCTTGATGGCGCAGTCAGTTAAGGCAAGGATAAACGAGATACGTACATAGTAGACGTGGGTTCGAGATCTAAACAAGGTAAGTAAAATTGTTTAATTATCACTATAAATAATGAATTTACGGAATACTAATATTAATTGGAGCATGATAGCGAAGGAATTGAAACGGTTGGGTGATTAAAAAAGTGCTTATTGTCATCTATTTTTTTTAAATTAGAAATAAAGATTTATTCTTTAACGGGCCTATGCAGTATTAGTACTTGTTATTTACAGAATCATAGAATCAACCTTTACATGAACTTTATTCCAACGAAACGCAAATGTGTCTTTATCGATAAGCAAACTTTATTGAATCTGTATTATTTCGTTATCCAGGCGTTAGCGTACTGTATTAGATTGATACATATGCCGCATCGTTGCTGTATCCATAGCGTAAAGATAACCTATACCGAAGTAAAGATATGACTATAGATTCTCTATATAAGCTGTATAGTGTGGTTATACGGGAACGATCATCTCTTTAAAAATTCGCTGACCATAAATATATCTATCGAAGGTAAAATATCAGAATTGGTTTTTACAAATCCTGCCTCAGTCATTTCGAAAGAAAATAAATATCAAACGCTAAAAACTTCTAATTAAATGCCAAATTCAGTTTTGACATTTGAGGTTATTTTCTTTATTGCCAACAGTGTCAACTTGTTCATCTTGTTCTGTTCTGCATATAACTTCACATCTAACTGCTGTTATGATGTCACTTCCGTTTTCGTGGTACATTCAAATAGTCGAACTTTAATATATTTTTTTAATATGTTGCGCATAGAATTTTTCTTTCAAATTAAACATATAACTTAATTAACGCCTCCACTACCATATTTCAGCATTTTTGAAAATTCGTCAACAACCCAATTATGTATGTCACTATGGGTAGTGAATTTTTCCAAATTTTTCTTAACATACATTACACATTCAAGTATAAACAGACAGGGAAAAGTTAATAAACCATTGTTGACAAAGGAGATCTTACGATCATATCTGTATCCAATTCCATCTACAATTCTTACAGCTTTACGCTATAGCCTGAGGATCCGGTGCCGTAGGATGAATATCGCCATGCCCATGTCATGATGGCATATGACTTCACGGAGTGGCACAGAGCATGATAACCCTTTTTTAGGGTAGGTTTAGAGACACGGTCACCTAATAGTCTGAGCAGATAGATATTACTAGACGATTTCCTTGCCACCGAACCAACGTGATAATTCCAACTAAGACTGGGGTCAATGATTACCCCCAGAAATTTAACAGTTTCAGGATTATCAAAGTTAGTATTTCTTAAGGACAGAATCATTGTTTGAGTTTTAGACAGATTTAAACTAAGCCCATTATGAAAAAACCACTACTCAGCCTTTAACTGTGCAACAAGACCCTCGTCAATGACCTCATTCAATGCTTTGCCTGTATTAGACATTGTGGTGTCATCTGCAAAAAATATAAAAGGGAATGGTACATTGATTGATAAGTCATTAACATAAATTAGGAAGAGTAAAGGACCCAAAACTGACCCTTGTGGCACTTCTATGTCTATGTACATTTCTTGGGATGTATTATTGCCACATTTAACTTTTTGTGTCCTTCCTTCTAAATAGAATTTGATTGTTTTAATACTACTTAAATCAAAATTGTACTCCCTAAGCTTCCTAATTAAGAGATCCTGCTGAACACAGTCAAAGACTTTGCACACAAAAGGTGGTCACCAGGTACTCTCCTTTTTCCTAACATTCCATGGCCTTCTCAGTAAAACCCAATATTGCATCGATAATACTCTTTTTGGATCTAAAGCCATATTGTGAGGTTACAAACAGATCGTTAGTTTCAAAATAGGGCTGTAATTCTAGATTTCAATTTTCGAATATTTTTGAAAAAATGGATAGTAATGTTATAGGTCTAAAGTTTGATATGTCATCAGAATTTCCTTTATCTATATATTTAGACAAATAAAAAATACAATAAAAATATGATATAGTACGCAAATAAGCAATTATTTTAAGTTTCTAAATATGCTTAATATAATACCTTTCAAGTAAATAAAATATGTTTTTGTGTAAATAAACAATAATGTGTGTAACTTGTGTGATTAACATATTTCTAATTTTATTTTTTTGTAATGTAGAGTTTTGTAGTGAATTAAATGAGTATTGCGGACGCCCCTCTGAATTTTGAGCCACAGGCCGCTCTCTGTTCCCTAAGGCTGGCACTGTAGTCCCACTCCTATATATACCAGGTGTATATGGAAGACCATACCCTCATTAAAACAAAAACGCTGCCAAAATGGTAAGAGATATGAAAACAATTGTAGAGAAGAAAGTTGTGGGGAATTAAATTTTCTACAAAAAAAGTCAGTGAGAGTATATATCTATCTTTTATAGTATATGCAAAGAAAATGTGCACTTCATGGTATTGTGTAGATTTATCGAATTTAAAAGCATATATTAGCAAAACGATAAAAGATACATATTTTTTGCCTCCCACCCACTTTTTTATGTGAAATTTTTTTCTCTACAACTTTGGTATGGTTTCTCTTAGCTCTTGCCATTTTGGTAGCGTCTTCATTTTAATTTAGGTGTTGCTTTCTGTGTACACATATAGATTGGTAGCCATATTGCAGTTGCCATTTAGAATTTGGCAAATTATTTTAATTTTTTTTTTAGTCCGAGACGGTACTTCTTACCTCCATGCCAAATTTCAAGTACCTAGCTCATTGGGAACTGTTGAGACAGTTCCCTGGACAAATAATTATAGGTAAAAATATAGTTGAAAGGCAATGACTCTATCTGTTTGAGCATTTTTGCAAGTAGAGGAGCCAACTTGAAACCCCTCAAGAGACAGAATAAAATAGGTAAATTTCTGAAGGTTTAACTGATAGTAGAGGCCCATATTATTAATCTTCTTGGTTTGAAGTTAGTTTCTCTACCGGCAAAAGTGCTCAAACTAGGTTTTTATCTGTATTTATCTGTCCAGAGAATTGTTTGAGTAATTCCCGAAGAGCAAAAATTTGCAAAATTCGAAATGGCGACTCCAATATGGCCGACAATCTATATATGCATAGAAGGCAATACCCACATTAAAATGAAGACGCTGTCAAAATGATAAGAGCTGTGAAAAGACTATAGGAACAAAGTTGTAGAGAATAAAATTTCACTTAAAAAGGTGAGTGGGTGGCAGAAAAAATGTATCTTTTATTATTTATTGGCAATATATCCATTTAAATCCGATGAATCTGCACGATGCCATGCTTTGAATGCTTCCTTTGCATATACTATGAAGAAGAAAATTTAATTATCTACTTGTCTACTTTTTTTTTCATATCTGTTACCATTTTGGCAGCGTCTCCATTTTAATATATATAGTGTATTGGCCGCCATATAGAACAGCCATTTTGAATTTTGCAAATATTTTAATTTTCTGGAGGATCGCTAAGTACTCCCTAGCTCCATTTCAAAGGACCTCGCAAGCTGGCAATGGAAATTGGTTATTGGTCAATTTCGCTCAAATTCTAGTATGATGTTCAGTTGACCTTCCTGAATAAAAGTTTCCAATGGCATAACCTTCTAATTCCTTTCCTTTAACCCAGCTAACATAGTGCCGTCATCATTACGTCAATCATTGGACACTATTTGGTCAGTACTTACGTCAAATGTTATGTATTATTGACGTGAAAATGACAAAAATCTGTCACATCCCAGAGACGTCATTTGATGACGTCTTATCCACTTATTACATGACGTCTTAAGTATGTCTGAGGTGACGTAACTCGTCGTTTATTGTATGTAAAAATGACGTCATAATTGTTGTTATGTCATTAGTGTGTCTGTTACTAACGCAGGTTTAAAGATTCCGGGTCTAGGAGGTCTCCATTTTCCAATATATAATGGGTTACAGGATGAGCCACTATGTAGATGAATGGACAATTCATAGGTTAAGCACCGCTGGTTTCATCATAAAACCAGTGAGTTCTTAAATAGATAGCATAAAACCTGTATGCTGGCTTCAGTCTAGCTACAGAATAAATGATCCTTAACACCTGATTGTTATAAGATCCATCCAAATAAATCGATGTTCCCTGAAAGAATTTGAACATTGCAATTTATGTTATTTATTTTCTATAACTTTATAAGAGTATAAGATAAAGTATGACTAATTACTGTCAGTGGTGTGTATGTGGCGCCATCTAGAAATAATTTCTGCTGCAAACTACATGGTAAGCGAGCAAATTTTTTGCATTAATATAGATGCAGGTCATTGAAAAGATGGTGCCGAGTCAGGTTGACGTGAAAGACGTGCTCCCAAATAAACCGTGCAAGAAATGTAAAAATGTGCCGGCGAGTGGACCGAAATGTAAAAAATGTGGTGCAGTAATACATCCTGGTTGTGTTAAATATATCAAAAATATTAAGAAAATTGACGAAAAGACAGTAATATGCTGTGAAAGTGAAGATGATGATGACCTTGATGCAACCTTCAGTAGTGTTCCAGACACCTTTGAAAATGACGCGTCCAAAGTGGAAATAATGTATTTAAAACAACTTTTATACCAAAAAGACATAGTGATAAGTAACCAAATCGAGACTATTAATGTATTAAAACGACAAATTGTTTTGTTAAATAAATTTATGCCTCTTTTAAAGGAGCCACCTAGTGGAGAGGGGCAGAAACTAGGTTCGGTACAAAAGTTAGAGGTAGGAAACTCGACTGATAAACAGACATTAGATGGTCCCTGTAACTTAGCATCAGCGCCACTGGGTGCATGTCACTCGGTGAACGGGAGCGACAATCAACACCAGAAGACTACAAAAAAAAACAATAAACATACATTTTCTAGAAGAGATGTAGCAGAGGCTATTACAAATGCCCAGGATTCTACAAAGTTAAAGTGTGATATTACCACTGTCCCACATATCAACAATCAACAATCAAACAAAAATTCTGTTTTGGGAAATAATACTGGACGAAATAACACACACAAAATAGTGGGTTCAAATAAAGATAAGAGCAATTTGGTAGCAAGTAAGAAAAATTGGTACTTTATATCTAAATACATGACATCTTACACAACTGAGAATCTGAAAGAACATCTGGAAAGCAATTTCACAGATCGTAGCTTCGTAGTTGAACAAGTTCAAAACTGGGGAACATTTAATTCCTTTAAAATGGCTGCAGACGAAGACCTGGACATTATGGATGCCAAATTATGGCCAGCAGGTGTCGAGGTATCAAAATATAATTTCCAGAAGCCCTTTCGTCCGCAGACAGAATATCAACAGAACAGGTACCGACAAAAAACTTATAGGAGGCCAAACTACAGGTGATTCGGAAGTGGAAGTGTTACATTTAAACGTGCAATCTATACGTAGCAAAATACATGAATTTGAAGCATTTTTATGTGATAAAAATAATAAGTACGATGTATTATGTTTATCTGAACATTTTCTGAACGAATATGAAATGCAAAATCTAGTACTTAATAATTATGATGTCATAACAAGCTACTGTAGAAAAAATACTATTCATGGGGGAGTTGCAATTTTGTGTAAAAAAGAATGTTTTAACTTTATTCCTTGCGAGGACATAAATTCATATACTATAGAGGTACACTGTGAAATAGTAGCAGTTGAATGTGATAAATTAAATTTATTAATCGTAACTGTTTATAGGTCACCTCTGGGGGATTTTGCTACTTTCTTATCAAAATTTAATCACTTGCTAAATAAACTTAAGAATTCAAAAAGAGACATTATTATTAATGGTGATTTTAACATAAAATTTAATACTACTGATAGGAAATACTTGAAATTCCACGATTTAATAAATTCGTTTTCTTTCCAGCACACTATCTCTGAAAATACGAGACAAAAAAACTGCTTAGATAATATTCTAATAAATTTAAGTAATAAATATAAGACGGAGGTATTTGACCCAGGTTTATCGGATCATAAGGCAGTTAATATTATTTTAACAATTGAGAATATTATTCAGCCAGTAAATACTATTACATTTAGGAAAATTACTGACGAAGGTATGTTTCTATTATATAATAACTTGGAGACAGTTGATTGGAGTTGGGTGAGCACAGCAAACAATAATGTCAATCTTAATGTAAATGAAAAATTTAGACTTTTCCTGGAAATTTTAAATGAAAATATTGATAAGGCTTTTCCGCAAACTGAAATAAAAATAAACAAGAAGAGAAAAGCTAAAAAAGAATGGTTTACCTCAAATTTGCATAAAATGAGGGAAAATGTATGCTTACTTAGTGAATTATATAACAACTTCCCAGATGTGAAATTAAAAGAACACCTAAAAAAGTACAAAGCAGAATACAGACGTCAAATAAGTATTACTAAAAGTAATTACTATGATAATATATTACACAAAAATGGAAACACTCCAAAGACTTTCTGGAATATCATAAACCAAAATAGGCAACAAAATAAAAAAATCGTAAATACCGAGTTAAATGTAGAAGACATGAATAATTATTTCATAAACGTAGCTGAAAATATTACACAAAACTTACCTGTAGTAAATAGTGTTTATACAGATTTTTTTTCAAACAATGATATTGAAGCAAATGTACCAAATTTCAAATTTAATGCAGTTAGTATAAATACAGTACGTGATGTAATTAATAAAATGAAAAATAAAAGTAGTAAAGATCACTACATGTCAATAAATATAATAAAAAACATTAAAAACCTTATAGTTGTACACCTTACTAGTCTAATCAATCAATGCATTAGCGCAGGTGTTTATCCAGATGTCCTAAAGGTCACAAAGGTGGTACCAATTCATAAAGGAGGTTCTTTAAATAACAATAACTTTCGACCTATCTCTCTTGTTCCTGTATTATCAAAAATTTTCGAAACATGTTTAAAAAATCAAATAACACACCATTTTGAAGATAATAATTTATATTATTGTAAACAATTTGGTTTTCGAGCAAAAATGACCACAAATGACGCAATTATTTACTTAATAGACAAAATTGTCAAAGGAAATGAGAATAGGGATTATGTTGGGGTAACCTTTTGTGACCTTCAAAAGGCTTTTGATTGTGTTTCTCATCAAATTCTAATAGACAAATTAAAATTTTATAAATTTGACATGATCAGCTGCAACTTAATAGAATCATTTCTAAAGCATAGACAGCAGTACATAAGCATAAGTAATACTAACTCGACATCCCAGTACATAAAGAGCGGAGTGCCACAGGGATCGGTCTTAGGACCAACCCTATTTTTAATTTACGTAAATGACCTAAGTAAGTCTGTACCTGATGTTGACTTGGTATTATTTGCAGACGATACCACACTCCTGGTATCAGACAATAAATTGGATGCTGTTCAGAGGCAAATAGATGAAGCTAAGTTAAATGCTTTAGAATGGTTCTCATCAAATAAATTGTCACTAAACGAGCATAAAACTACAAATATGATTTTCAGTCATAGGCCAATTGAAAATTATAATAACCCAGAAAAAGTAAAATTTCTAGGCGTTTTTCTTGACCCAAATCTCAACTGGTTCCACCATGTTGATTACACAGCAAAAAAGATATCAAAAAATATATTCTTGCTAAGAAACTTGAAAAACATTGTAACTTTTAAAATTTTATTAACGGCCTATTACTCGCTAATAGTGTCCCATATGACTTATGGTTACAAAGGAAAACTCTCAGGATAATTACAAATCGTGGATATAGAGAGGATGTAAGAGATAAATTTATTGAGTTGGGAATTTTAACATTTCCGTCATTATACATTTTTCATTGCCTGATATATATTTATAAAAACATAAACCAATATAAAAAACATTAGGATATTCACAAATACAACACGAGGACTCAACATAACTTAGTGATAGATTTTAATAGGCTTAAGTCAAGTGATTGTGGCTTTAATTGTTACGGCCCTAAATTTTTTAATAAAATTCCAAATTGGGTGAAAGCCTTACCAGAGGTGAAATATAAACAGTTAATAAAAAAATTTTTAATAAAAGAATGTTTCTATAGTATACATGAATTTTTAAATTTTAATGGCACCGAAGCCAAAATAATGGACAACAATTTTATATAAATTTTATATAAATTTACAGTATATTTTATTATATATATTTGTGTATGTGTACAAATATTTTGTATGTATATTTGAAATAGTTTTAATTATTTATGTTATTTTACAATTTATTTATATTATTGTATCCTATATTATATATTTTATAAGTGACATTGCATAACATTATGACAATTTCTATATTTCTATATTTGACTTGTGTAAAACTGTATTGTTAAAACACCAATAAATTTGATTTGATTTGATTTGATTTGATTTGATTTGATTTGATTTGATGAGTGTAGAAAAACGTTAAAAAGACGCCATCATCTACCATTTATTTCACCTGTAGATTTAAAATGTTTGCATGGCAAACTGAGATATATGGACTTACTGTTCTTGGAAATATATATATATAAAATTGTATATTACATGTTAAATAAACGTTATATAAATAATTGTGCATTTTTACACAATGCACCAATAATCTGTGTCATATAGACCCATGGAGACTTCTGTTTGGGAAGGTCAAAGGAATGTCATACTAGCGAAATTGCCCGAGAACCAATTTTCATTGCCACCTTGCAAGGTTCTTTCAAGTTCGTAGCTCGTCAGGGAGTACCCACCCAAACAATTCACCGGATTGGTAAATATGTTAAAAAAAAACAAGCATTGTTATGCTGTGTTTTATAGACATGGTAACTATTATTCCATTAATAGTTGAGTTAGCAATATTGGACAAAAACCAAATGAAAGATAATTGTATGCTCTAGAACATTTATTTGAATTATTTTTTTGAAAAGTTACGAAAAGGGGGGGGGGGATCGATAAGGCCATTTTTTGGCCATAACAACAACACTTTTTTTTAAATACGAGGCATAATAAAAAAATAATACTTTTTTCAAAGTTCAACATTTGAAAATACAACGAACAATATTATATACATTTTACGTAATTCGAATTTTTACTATCGATAAAGATTCAAAATACCTGAATATCACCATTTTTTTGTGCTTTTGGTTGGTTGTTTTACACCGAGCACAAGAGAGTACTACAAAAATGTTTAAATATCTAGTGTGAGAATGTAAAATCTTTGACATTATGTAAGAATCAAAGTGCTTTTCGCTTGTGCTTAACTGGGCCAAATAAGGGCCTTTTGCCTCTTTTCAATGCAAACACTCCATATTTATAAAACTTAAAATTTTCGTGTAAATTTAAGTAGCTTTCTGAAGTTATCTTCCAATTTATAACAAAAAACTGTTTTTTGTAGTACCTACATAAAAAGGGGAATAAAATAAGAAAATGATATCTAAAATCGGAGCAACGTTTCTGGTGGCCATTTTTTCTAAATGGTAGCTCACATGGGATTTTTATATACTTGTCATATACTAATACAGCGATTCATTGCGATAAATAACTGTCCCCAAATACTTCATGCTCAACTGAATTTGCCTGACCTATAAGTATTAAGAGGAGACAACGCCAATCACAAAGTTTCATCGTTAAAGCTAAAGCTGAAGTGGGGCGAAGGGTAGCCAGTACCAAGTTCAAGCTAAAAATGCGTATACAAACATTAAAAATGAGAATAAACTTGAAAAACTTAAAATTTAAGGTTATGTTGGTTACATGATGCAGATGCCCTGCACTGCACTAAAAATCTTGACTGGGAAAAAACAGTTTTTAGCCAAATGGCTGACGTTATTAAACTGAAAAAAAGATATTCTTGTAAGTAAATGAATACTACATTTCTGTTGAAGAAAGTTTTTAGCTAAAATTCGTTTATTACGAAGATCTTTCTTCACATTGGCTCATTGCCACCTGCTCCCCTCTGATCTGATTGCCTTGCTCCCTCTTAAGATAACAGGACCTGTTAGTTGCAGTTGGATGAAAATTTGAAACAGAAAATATTTGAATTGATATAGTGGGCAATGCAAAATAAATTGCCAGTTCACTGACTGTCAAGAAAAATGTCACTTATTAATGTTAGTGTCATTGTTGTACTTCATTATTAAATTTTGGATATGTAATAAATGGAGGAAAATTATTTTGCTGTTGAAGAAAACATGACTATGAGACTTCATCTGGTGCAGTGATAAATTCAGAGAAGTGTACAGGAATTTATAACCCGAGAGAAGACTGTCACTGCCAAGTAAGTTTGTAGGATATTGGTGAAATTTTGAAGACACAGTTGTTTCAATTCTTGTCTGCAAAAAAGAAATTAGAGAGGATCCCATTGCAGAATATGAAGATAATTTAAATTTTGGTTTATTTTAGAAAGCTTCCACTAAGTTCTATACAAGAAGCTGTTAATAAATTAGGGTGCATCTACTATAAAATAATTTCTTAAAGAAACAAAAAGAAACCATACAAAATTAAATTAGTGCATGAATGCATTGAAAGGAGAATCATATTTTGTGGTTGATCAACAATAGGCATGTAATTCTTGTGACAACCTGGTGCCATGAATCAAAATATCTTATTACAGAAATTTGGGATCAACCTTATAGGTAACGGTGCTCCTATAGCCTAGCTGACGAAGTAGATTTCTTTGTTTGGGGATATCTCAAACAAAATGTATGCATCTCTATGGAAGATTTAAAACATCATATTGGAAGGGAATATTGCATGCGAATAACATCTCACATGTTGGTAAATTACAAAGAAATTTATTACAAAGAGTGGACATTTTTAGAAATGCTTTAATTAACTCACTAATGCAACTTTTTGTTCATAATATCTGTTTTTAAGTTATCTTTCTTCGACATCTTCCACTCTATTTCATCTTTGTTGAAGAGGATTGAAACCACCATTTCTTTTAATTTTACTTCTTGTTTAGAGAACCTACGTGGATGGTTGCCTCCTCGGGGTATAAATTCCTGTACGTTACACTAGATTATCTGCATTCATCATTGTACAAGGTGAAAACTCTGAATGATCCATATTTTCTATTTTCCTTTGCCTGCTGTGTTAATTCAAATAAGCAATTATTTTGAAATATGCCCAGTTATCTTAATATTTAAGCAAATATTCATTTATGCAATGTCAATTTAATGAGAATAAATGGCTGCGTCCCTGTCAGAACATGTTGTGTACATGGGGCGAGAGTTACAGCTGCACTTGGTTTGGTTAAGCTTCTTATTCACAAAGTCGTAAAAGATGTTTTGTGATCCATATGTTGTACTAGTTGGCCACCCTTTACTGTATAACGCATTTGACAGCATCGCGCCAACTGTCACGGTTACCTGTTAAATGCACGACCGACCAAAGCTGTTTCCCATCCTCCAGGACCTGATTTGAATAGGGGACTACAATCTGGTCACATTATCATACATGTACATTGAAAAACTGACTGATCCACACTTGGTTAAAATAACCACCGTTTACATGGATATAAAAAAAATTGAAATATTTCTTAAGGTGGTGTTTCTGAAGCCATAGTGTTTAAGCTTCTGCAACAATATTTCATGCTGAGCACAATCGAACGCTTTCGACAGATCACAAAATATTACCGCAACGGACTCTCCACTGTAAATTTCAGTGTAGACAGTGTTAAGAAATGAGAACATGGCATCATTTGTACTTTTATTTCTTTGAAAGCCAAATTGGTGATTAATGAGCAATTTGCAGGAGGACAAAAAGTCAACAATCCTTTTTTTTTTTAACTAATTTTTCAATAATTTTCCAATGTAGGTATTAGTGATATGGAAGGAAAGTTAGATGATGATCTAAATCACCCCCTTTGTAAAGCAGTACTACACTATAGATGTTTTTAAAAAGAAGGAAATATTCCTGGTTCAAAAGATTTATTAATTAACGATACTAAAACCTGGAGAGCAGAGTCTGGTAGAGTTCCAAATATATTTATAGATATTTCGTTAAGGTAGTACTGTCGGTCTTAGAATTAATGTTCAGGATTTAATAAAATTCGGCATAGTAGATTATGGTAATATAATGATCCAATTAAATGTTTGAAGAGTTGCAAAGAACCAGTAAAAAAATATTGACATTTGAAATTTTATGCTTTGATGCTTATGAGATATGAAGGTTTTATCATATTTTACAAAAGTACCATTCAGATTTCAATAAAAAAGGAGAAAACGAGAGAAAATAATATATAAAATATTTTAGACAATTAAAAGTACAGCTTTTTTAAAGCATGTGACAGTAGTAATTAGCGAATCAATGTCAAAAGTATATAGTAGGAGAGCCAGCTTTACTTACGTTATTTAAGCAGTCATAAGAATGAGTAGACATACCCTTCTTAACACACTAGACACTGAATGGAACGTCTGGCACAGCTGGGTTTAGTAACTAATTCAAATTCAACATTTTTTCCCATTTCCAGCCTAAAAATTACTAAGTGACGCAGGCCATTAAATTTAAACCTTTTTTTATAATTTGTCCTGCTAAATAAACGATCAAGTTTATACCTTTGACGAACAATATTTAAATCTATGATTACTGAACGGTACACTGCTTCATGATCAGATAAGCCTATAATATACTTGGAGTCTTTTTTACGATATAAAACTTACAAATGACTTTATAATTCATTTCTGTTATTTAAAAGCAAAATCTTGAAAAAATGGTTGTATAACGCATCACCCTTTTAAAATTTTCCAACGATGCACTAAACACCCTATACAACGTGATCTACCATGACATGCGGAAAATTTAACAGTAGGTTGTCCCCACCGAAAGGAGTTAAAAAAATGAAAAATAAAAAAAATGACCAAAAAAATTACCTTATTTTTTTGTAGAAATGCGCTCAATGACTTTAATCAATCTGACGTAACGCGGTACAACCATATCACTTTATCAGACTTGGGATTGACACTACTGACAGCAAAGCTGGATAATAAGATAGAAGTGACTTTTTGGTTTTAATCAAATCACACTACAAAAATAGCGAGATAAATCAAAAAGACATTGACCCCATGCTAGTCGACTCTGCAATAGCAAGACATATTTACGTAAAACCCATCAATAACACGCCGGTGTCCTGTTTGTTCGACCGAAAGCACAAAACGCAGTACTTTGATCTCACAGGCCGGCTTCACTTTTTATGCCAATTAAGGAAATGTAAACATCTCCAATGTGTTATTTCACAAGTAAGTTCGTCGCCCTATTCTTGACCTACTCAACAACAGTAGTGTATCTTCGTAAATTTTAATAATTTTTAATAACTAAATTACCTCGGGGCGCTCTAAAATTTTGCAGGGGCTTTTCCACATTGAATAAAATCTCGAAATAGAACAGGTATTATTATACTCTTCGCAAATACAAAAACGAAAAGTATATTGCATTTGATCGGTATATTTCTAAAACCAGAAGTATCGCTCGTAAACAAAAAATTTTCATATCATTGTGTTTGCTAATAAATTCTGAACTACTTTTAATATGTCCGTCCATCACGTTTCTTGTAAGCATACGATTACTTAAGAAAGAAAAGTCTGATTGTATTAAAATTTGGACAGTAAGTTAGAACCCTATTTTTTAAAAAATCGATCAGTAAATAAAAAAGTTATTAATTATTTAAATTAAAAAAAATATATTTTTTTGATTTTTATATTTTTGTAATTGAATAGAAATCTGGTGAAATGATATTTCCTTTTAATAGCTTAGTATATTTTATTAATATAAATTTCATAATATAATATCCATAGTCCAGTCAATGAATGACCTAAAGGGTGGTGTAGAGTGCGTGAGCAGGGACCTAAGCGATTACTTTAGAAAGTTGTTCAGTGTGTTTAGGGAGTGAACATACTGAAAGTCCTGAAGTCTAGGAGGTGAGCCGGAGGAGGGGGGGCAAAGAAAGTCCCACTTTTGGTTTTTTCGCTTATATCTCTAAAATGGTGCGTCAGAGGGACAAATTTTCTTATACAAAATGAAAGCTCATAAAATTCTCTACAACTTTCATTCTATATACTTTTTTTGAATTCTCAACCGTTTTCGAGCTACACTCTCCAGAAGTGAAAATTTTCGAAAAACAGATTTTTTACCTCTTCAACTTTAAGGAAAAGCAAGGTGGGCTTTTCAAAATTGTACTTAAATCAGAAAACATCAAGGAAGTGGCAGTGATCTTTTTCAACCCCTCCTCCATTCAAGGCGAGGTTGAAGAGGCTGGGAAGATTTGCTTCCTCAATTGGTATGGGGCACCAGCAAGACTGACCTCCCTCAACCAGTACCACTTCCAGTTGTTCATGAGGTCAGTGGCAATATTAAGCCTGACGTCAACTCCCTCCCACCAACTGAGAGCGCAGCTAAACAGCATTCCTGGCGCACCTACCACCAAGTGCAGCAGTGGCTCGGGAATAAGCTGCCCCCTCAAGAGTGGGGGTGGAAACATGTAGGAGACACCCTGGTGCCAATTATAAGCACCGGAGTTCCTATTTTTTTTTTTATCATCTTTGAAATACAATTTTCTATTTTTCAGGTAAAAATCTGTTTTTCGAAAATTTTCGCTTTTCCGAAGCGTGTAGCTCGAAAACGGTTGCGAATTCGAAAAAAGTATGTATAAGAGTTGTAGACAATTTTATGAGCTTTCATTTTGTATAAGAAAATTTTTCCCTCCGACGCACACTGGGCAATTTTCAACTTTTAGGTGGACAAAAATCTGTAAATTTCTAAATGAGATCAAAATAAGCGTTACAAAACTTAAAAAATAGTAAAAAAAATCTAAGCCTAAAGGGGATGATTTTTGAAGGGGTTGAAAAATAAATTTCGCGTTAAAACTTTGAAACATTCTGAAAGAGGTAACATTATACATGTGAATAGACTAAAAATAGTAAAAAAAATCTAAACACTAAGGGGGTGGTTTTTTAGGGAGTTGAAAAATAAATTTTGGGATAAAACTTTGAACTTTTTGAGGGAGTTGGAAAATTTATTTCGATATAAAATTTTGAGGGAATATGATAACATCGTACATGGGAATACATAAGAAATAGTAAACAAATTTTAAGTACTAAGGGGGAATTTTTGAGGGGTTGAGAAAAAATTAATTTCATTTAAAAATTGTACAATTGGATCTAATTATAACGAGTAACGAAAATCTTTTCCCTAACAAAATTAATAATATGGCTTCTATCGGGCTAAGAAGCGGTACAAGGTGGAGTAGGTACGAAAAATTCGGAATTCCACTTAAAGGGAGGCAATTTTAACAGACACGGCATAGTTATGAAATATTAAAAGAAAATTATTTTGATATCGTCATTTATTAACACTGAAATTATTACAATGAATTGAATTTGAATTACACTGAAATTATAGGGTCTGAAGATATGAGCATCCTGTTCAAAATATCCCTAATTAGTATTCATCCTTGAACATTTTTTTCAGTGAAACAATCTTGTGTAGGTACTTATAATCTTTATGGCTGGCCTCCAAGACATCTTTAGATAGCTGTCCCATGGGTAAAGGTAGTTCTTCCCTATGGACAGTAAGGGGTGATGTGGTGAGAGCGGTTTTGTCGCGACTACCTGTATACAAAGGGCTCTATATAAAAAAAGGATCCTTTGGGATAGCTGTATTTTTCTGTGCTTGACCTTCAAGTTCCAAACTAACTTACAAAAAAAGAACGTAGCGGTACTCGGTGGAACTTTTTTTGTAACCTCCAAACAATATCATTAGGTATTAAAATTATTTACTTAAATTGCGTCTTACAAATTCAACGATTTCTCTATAATAGCTTTCACAGTAATCGATATAATAATAGAAATAGGACATACATACCTCCAGTTGCACAATCCATGTCGAAATATTGTTGATATTTTAATCAAACAGATAGAAATATACAAATTACTGCATCGATGTTTTGGGCACAACTGATTCAAGCGCAGTCAACAGGAGGAACGATCACTTTATGGCCACCATTGCGCATTTATTATTACAAATAGAAATAAAACATAGGCAACATTAGGAGCACAAGTTGTTAAAAAAACCATTTTAGTATATATTAGCCATATTTTTACTCTGAGAAAAATTGACTTTTGTCCTCCTAATCTAAGCAAATTGCCCAGTGTGCGATGCACCATTTTAGAGATATAAGGGAAAAAACCAAAAGTGGGACTTTCTCTGCCCCCCCCCTCCTCCGGCTCACCTCCTAGACGTCAGGACTTTCAGTATGTTCACTCCCTAAACACCCTGAACAACTTTCTAAAGTAATCGCTTAGGTCCCTGCTCACGCACTCTACACCTCCTTTATTGACTGGAGTACCAACCGTGGAAATATGATTTCAACTCGTCGCTTACAATGTAAAAATTTACATTTTTTTTGCGTGGCAGGTGGTGGTGTAGTTCTTTCATTTTTGACTCAGAACCCAAGTTCGAAACCCACATAGATTTTGGATATAGTTTTTTTTTTTTACTTTATTTTATACTGAATGTTTCACCAACTAAGTTCGTACTATAAAATTAAAAATGTCTAAATCTAACATTATTTACAAAAAACTCCGAAGAGTATCCTATAGAATGTGTAACAATTATATAAAAGGTTCAGTAAATCGGCGAAGCGTATAATGCCTCCTCTAGTTAGATATTCTGAAAGTATATGAAGTTCTTATTGTGTTGGCTTAACATAAATGAATATTAGCTTATAAGATTTCTGGATACATTTCTAATAAGTTGTATTTCTGCATTTGTATAAAATGTGTAATATTTTTTAAAATATTGCAGAATGTCGCACAATGGGAACGAGACACCCTTACATTAAATCAACGTGGGCAGCTTCAGGTAGATGTAAAGAAACAGTTGCAACAGAAAACAAATGATCTATTTTATAGGTAGACAAATCCTGATCGATATGATCCTAAAATTTCGTGCTCCTATGAAACAGTTGAATGTCCGATATACGTGATAGATGATACGGAATATATCGGAGATTGTATTTTATATGGCACGATTTATCTAAAATTGAGGACATAGGGTTCATTTTATTTTAGTAATATCTGGCCATTAGGTGGGTGGTATCTAGTTTTTGCACTGCTCTTCATATTTATCGCCAGACAGGGTCTATTGGGTGCATATTAAACTCATTAGCCCCTGCCTGGGCTGATATATATGAAAGGGAGGTGCAAAAGGGGACAACTTACTTGCAGACCAGTGTATCTGTTAGGATGCCACCTAGACCTATTACAAGCACAATCTGCACGTATTATTGCGCAGAAGCCATACTTTGGTACCTAATTAATTCCTTAGTAGTTCCTAACCTCGGGGAATATGTTTTTGGTATACATTTCTAATTCCTAAATAAAGTCATAAACAAAACAAACTTGATCACTTTGATGTCTTTTATGGATTCTTCGACCCACCGGCTCGTTGTGTATTTAATAGTTTTTAGAAACCTATAACCAGAGCGTGCTTATTGATATATTTGAAATTGAGTCCAGCTAGCCATTCTTTTACTGTGAGCTATAAGATCCATTGTAGCTCTAAATGTGGCTCTAGTAAACAGCCAAATTATTTTCTGTGCTTAAATTGAAATAAATTGCTATTGAATCGAAGTACGATTCTTTTATCTAGTGCTTATGTAAATTTGGTCGACTTTAGCCTGGTAAATATACAGGGTGTTTCAGTTAACATCCCCACAACCGATATTTCAGAAACTAAGAAATATGTTTTTATTCTGTAAACAGTAACGAATTTCTCTGGTTAATGCCTTCTTCAGGAAGTACAATTTACTATTATAACATTATCACCAGAGATGGCACTGCAGTTTAAAAATATTTTTCGATCAAGGAAGGTTTGAAACATGCCATTCGATTAAGAATTAAATTTTAAACAAAATTGTTTTTATTCCAAAAAGTCAGAGTAGTAGTAGTTTTTGAGTTATTTTAATTTTATTGTCTAATTTTTAAGTGTTATATATATTTTTTATAATTGCTGTAACTTTTTTAATCTTGATTTTCGGATGTAGGTTCTTAGTAATTTTTTTGCCTGCTATAAGAGAATTATTCACTGGTGGGAAATTTTTTTTTAATAGCACAATTTAAATGGAAAAACAACAAACAAGGTAATTTTATTTTTGAACAGTACATCTTGACAACAATATTTAAAATAGATGCTCGAAATTACTTCTGTCTGCTTGAATACACATATCAAAGCAATGTAACAATTCCTCGTTACATGTCCTTAATAATGTATGTCTATTAATTGCACCAGCACAAGTGTAGATTTTATTGTAGAAACCTGCCATATCTTCTATTGGCTCTTGATATACTTTACTTTTCAAATATCCCACAAGAAAAACTCCTGAGAACGCGCTGGCCATCTAACCAGTCCTGAGATGCCAATCCAGCATCTTGGAAACGTGTCATTCAAATAATTTACAATAATATTAGAGTTGTGGGGTGGGGCGCCATCTTGCTGAAACCAAATTTCAGCTCTGTTGTGGGGAACATTTTGTAAAAGTCTTGGAAACTCATTTTCTAAAAATCTTAAATAACGCACACCGGTTAAATTTTCGTGGTATAGAAACGGACCTATAATATAACCGTTTAAAAAACCACACCATACATTTATGTTGAACACAATTTGGTTTCTTGTGCGAATCATCTATCATGTAGTCGGGGAGCCCTACCTAGGTGTACGTGCACCCCCCCACCGATCCTTGGGGACAATGTTTTTCATAAAGATTAAAGTCTAAGGAACAATTTAAGACATGTCCCCAAAAAAAAAACTGGCTGTACTTTCAAAATGGCGGCCATATGTTAAAGAAAACTGTTGCCAATGTAGTTTTTGTCATTTAACAAATAATAATAATAATAATAAAAGTGCTTTATTGGCATCACCAAAAGGCCATCGACCGAAGTCCTTCAGCCTGTTACAATTAAAGTAATTTATATACACATTTTATGTTATTACAAATGTATTCGTATTATGTGAAAAAAAAAAAAAGAAGAATTCATTGTAGTTCATTCAGTCTGGTTATGTGTTTCCATAGAGTTAGCTCCGGATATTTTTTTCTGTTGGCTATTCCTTGTTCTCTTGTTCTGCAGAGCGGTTGGATGATTTCTATATTGCTTTCTTCTTTAGCGAATTTTGTGGATAAAAATTGTAATCTTTGGTTTATTGGTGTTATTTGTGTAATTTGATAGAGAAGATTGTTGGGAGGGTTATAAAGAGGATTTCTGGGGTGCCTGGTTTTGGTAATGGATCGCAACGTTGAAGTTTCTGCTATTTCTAAGTTTTTACTGACTGGTCTTCTGGTATTAAGATATAGTGGGTGGCTATATTCTAATATTGGTCGGCAGATCGTACTGTAAATATGAGCAGCAGTTTGTTTGTTGATTCCTCTGTTTTTATATGTTAGACTGCGGAAATGTTTGCTTCTTGTAATGTATTTCTTCTTAATTAGTTTTACTTGTCTGTTAAAATTAAGCTTATTGTCTATTGTGACTCCAAGGTATTTTACTGCGGGTTGGCAGTATATTATATTATTGTCGATAGTCATTGTTGGACTGTTTGGGGATACTTTGTGATTAAACACGATGTATTGAGATTTCAGGGGATTTGGTTTCATTCGCCATTTGTTGAACCATGTTATTGTTCTATCCATCAGCTGCTGAAGTGCTTCTACTGTCTTGTGGATGTTCTTACACGTGCAGTATCATCAGCATATTGTAGAATGTATAAGTTCAAGTTGAAATATTCTGGGTCCAAATTAAAGTTATATATGTCATAACAATATAGATTGTAGAGCAAGGGCGAGAGTGGAGAGCCTTGTGGGACACCTTGGTGAATTATGATGTTTTGTGAGAGCTGGTCGTTAATTTTAACTTGAACTGTCCTTTCACTCAGGTAATCTTTAAGGAGAAAAAGTAAATATTTGGGGCAGTTAATTACCATCAATTTAAATAGGATGCCACGATGCCAAACACTATCAAAGGCCTTATGGATGTCAAGAAAGATGGCAGCACTACATTGACCATGGAGTTTTGCTGTCTGTATATTAGATGTGATGACTGTCAGGGGGTGTACAGTGGAACATTTTTCTCGAAATCCGAATTGATACCCTGGGATAACATGTCTAACTTCGTCGTGCAATATTATTTTGAGTATTTTTTCGAAATTTTTTCCCAGAACAGATAGTAATGTAATGGGACGATAGTTGTTAACGTTTATGTGGTCGATGTTGGGTTTGGGTATGGTGACTAAAATTCCATGTTTCCATTCTGGTGGAAAATAGCAGTTATTGAGGCAGTATTCATATGTTTTTTTAATATATAAGTGTATTTCATAGTTCAGTTTTCTTATTACGTTTTTCGTGATGTTATCGTTTCCCGGTGCTGTATTTTTACCTTTGTGGAGTATTTCAAAATAGGTTTCTTCATCTATTACTTTTGTGTTTGGTACGTCATTTAACACAAAAACTAAAAAGGATGGACAGAAACTTTTTTCACAAAAAACGACGTGCATAAAATTTTCTACAATTTTGTTCCTATACAATATTTTGATAGGATTTACCATTTTCCAGATAAATGAGTCCAAAATTAAGAAAATATGGAAATTCATTTATCGGTAAATAACTGTGACAATTATTGTAAGGCGTATAATATAACTTTATATTATTAACATAACAAAAAATAAAATAAACTGAAAAAAGCTTATAATAATATTATAATTTGCAGACATTTATCTTGAAACGGCAACAATGGTATCTGGAAAATGGTAAGAAAGTTTTTCCATCTTTTTTAGTTTTCGTGTTAAATGACAAAAACAATATTTGCAATTTTTTTTAAACGGACGCCATTTTGAAAGTAGAGCCAGTTTTTTTTTTTGGGGACATGTCTTAAATTATTCCTTAAGCTTTAATCTTTATGAAAAACATTGTGCTCAAGGCTTTGGGGGTGCACAGACACTTAGGGTGGGCTCCCGTAGTATTACGTTTTATATTGAATTTTATATTTTATTTTAAGAGTGAATCACTTATCTAGAAAATGGTAACTCCTATCCAAATATTGTATAGAAACAAAATTGTAGGACTTTGCACTTTGTTTTTTGTGCAGAAAGTTTTTCTCCATGTTTTTTAGTTTTTGTGTTAAATGACAAAAACAATATTTGCAAATTTTTGTTTTTTTATGGACGCGATTTTGAAAGTACAGCCAATTTCTTTTTTTGGGGACATGTCCAAAATTGTTCCTTAGACTTTAATCTTTATGAAAAACCTTGTCCCCAAGGATCAGGGGGGTGCACGGGCTCCAGTAGTAATGGGTTGTTTTCCGACCAATATCTACAGTTATGTTTTATAATTGTGCCGTTACTTGAAACTTACTTTCGTCACACCATAGTACATTTTTAAGGAAATTACAATTTCCTTCATAAAGAACAGAAAACTCAGCACGAAAGGTTAAGCGACGATCATAGTCCGTAGGCAATTAATGATGTAATAAGTGTGGTTTATATGGAAAGTACTTATTTTCTTTTAAAATTCTTTGGCACGACGATAGTGATACATTGGTGGTGGCTCTTATTTGTCGCAATGATGAGTGGGGATCATTTTTAAAGGTTTGTAAAACTAAAGCCGTATTCTCCTGGGTTCTTGCTGTTCGTATTCTTCCACGTTTCAGCTTTTTAAAACTACTATATTGTAATAAGTTGTTACACAAATTGGAAAAAGTCTTGCGATCAGGTTCTGGCCTGTTTGGAAATTGTAATTGATACATACATTTGGCTGCTTTTGCATTTTTATTGCATCTTCCATAAATCAACATATTAACTTTGTCAACATTGGACACATTTTACAATCTTAAAATGACACACGCAAACGAAAATTAAACTTCTGATAGTTAACAAATAAACAATTACAAATTATGCAATTATTTTAATTTAAATTTCTCAGTTTAAAGTCATTTCCGGTAAAATCGGTGCTGTTAAAAAAAAATTCCAAAAACCAAGATTAGAAAAGTTAACAGCAATTAAAAAAAAAATACAACACTTCAAATTTAGACAATAAAATTAAAATAACTCAAAAACTACTGCAGATCTGACTTTTTGGAATAAGAACAATTTTGTTTATTAATTCTTACTCGAATGGCATATGTTTCAAACCTTCCCAACAAACACCGAAGATTGGCCTATTATCAGGCCATCATTGGGCCAGAAGTTTCATTTCTGGCCCAGTGATGGCCCGCTGAAGGGCCAACCTTCGGTGTTTGTAGGGTTCCTTGATCGAAAAATTATTTTAAACTGCAGCGCCATTTCTGGTGATAATGTTATAATAGTAAATTGTTCTTCCTGAAGAAGGCATTAACCATAGAAATCTATTACCGTTTACAGAATAAAAATATATTTCTTAGTTTCCGAAATATCGGCTGTGGTAATGTTAACTGAAACACACTGTATATAGCACAATGAATTTATAAAGACGAAGTCCACAATATACCTACCATCAGACAGAGGAGAATACATGTCTCATCTTCCACGTGTACACAATGAAAGACAATTTACTAGGCCTTCCTTTAAAATCACTATACATTAGGGTGGGTCGATTTTCTAATTTCAAAAGGCCTGTAGTGTGAAAAGTTGTGCACTGGTCTAAAATGAAGAGATATTTTTTTTTTTTATTTTAATATTTGACCCCCCCCCCCCCGCCGAACACATAAAATTTAAAAAAATTAAAAATTAAAAATCAAAAGTTTAGTACCAAATCAGAATACATAATAGTATAGACAAATAATTATTAAATACCCAAATGGAAGGGTGGATGGGTGGGCAGCATTGGAACTCGATGGCAACCACCTCCACGTGGTGAGTTCTGGGTTATTTTGTGTAATAATTATTGTACGAAATAAGCAAAGAGCTGTTTTAGTACTAGCGCTACACAAAAATTTTATTTAGACGAGTTTTGAGGGGCCGACGGGGGTCTAAATACACTACAAATTTAAAAATACGTTTTATGCGTAAATAAGGTACCATAACAGCCTTTCCCAACACAGGCGACTTAGTTATATTTTTTTATTTCTTTTTTTTTTTTGGAGGCCCGGCGGGCGGCGTAAAACATTTTTGAAAAAAAAACCATTTTTTATTCTTAAATAAAAGACCAATCTACAACTTTTTTCACTACAGGCATTTCGAATTTTCTAAAAAAGTTATAAACCGACCCACCCTACTATACATGCTTTTAAACTAACATTAATTGGATAAAGAAAGTAAATATTGAGTATTTTGATAACTACTATACTCAGGCCTGCAGCAATGGATTAAAAAAAATTATTGTGAGTATAGAAACCAAGCCGAGTTACAGCGTATTTATGAATTTATGTAGAACATAGTGACATATGCTAAGTATTTAAAACAAATAATGAAAATTTGAAGAGGAAATTGCTGGTATTTTATAAACTCATAATAAAATAAATTGGCGAAAATTTAAAGCCAAAAACCTTGAGGTAAACCAGAAAAAGGCAAAAAGCCCAAAAGATCTGCGACCCCCCCCCCCCCCCCCGTTTTCAAGGGCGGGAAACACAATGGTGACAATATTTTCCGACCTACCCTCCAACCACTACCTCTAAACCGAAAAAACCGCCCCTCTTTCCAATTTTCCAATGTTAGGCATTTTTTTTTTATCGGAAAATTTTATTAATGAAAGTTGTTCAGAATTGTCCAAAAGCCCTAAATCCCAAGTTTAATCAAAATTAAAAAATATTTAGTTTAAAATATTGTCCACATCCGAAAATATCACAGAGTAGGGTAACTACACGAGGCGAAGACTTTGGCGGTTCCTTTGAGTTTTGATGGCTCGTTTTCTGTGACCTTGCGTACCAGTTAAGTCTACACAGAGAAATATGTTGATAATTTATTTCTTTTAATAGGTTAGATTTCTAAAATATCATTAGGTGTGATTTGAATAGACTGGATTTGTGTCTCCATTTGTTGAACCAAAGAGATGTGGCATCAACGAGATTTTGCGGCATTAACAAATTTATTATGTGAGATCAAAGTGGTATCATCTGCGAATTCTAGTATACAGTGTGTTTCAGTTAACATTCCCACAGCCGATATTTCGGAAACTAAGAAATATATTTTTATTCTGTAAACGGTAATGGATTTCTATGGTTAATGCCTTCTTCAAGAAGTATAATTTACTATTATAATCTTATCACCAGTGCAGTTTAGAAATATTTTTCGATCGAGGAAGGTCCGAAACATATGCAATTCGATTAAGAATTAAATTTTAAACGAAATTATTCTTATTCCAAAAAGTCAGATCTGCAGTAGTTTTTGAGTTATTTTAATTTTATTGTCTAGTTTTTGAGTGTTATTTATTTTTTTTAATTGCTGTAACTTTTTTAATCTTGATATTCGGATGTAGGTTCTTGATAATTTTTTTGTCTACTATAAGAGAATTATTTACTGGTGGGATTTTTTTTTAATAGCACTTCCGATTTTACCGGAAATTACTTTAAATTGAGAAATTTAAATGGAAAACAACAAACAAGGTAATTTTATTTTTAAACAGTACATCTTGATAACAATATTTAAAACAGATGCTCGAAATTATTTCCATCTGCTTGAATAAACATGTCAAAGCGATGTCATTAATAATGTATGTCTATTAATTGCACCAGCGCAAGCGTAGATTTTATTGTATAAATCTGCCATATCTTCTGTTGGCTCTTGACATACTTTACTTTTCAAAACATAAACAAATATCCCCACAAGAAAAAGTCCAGAGAAGTCAAGTCGGGAAAACGCGCGGGCCATCTAACCGGTCCTGAGGTGCCAATCCAGCGCCTTGGAAACGTGTCATTCAAATAATTTACAGCAATATTAAAGTTGTGGGGTAGGGCGCCACCAGATTTCAGCTCTGTTGTGGTAAAAGTCTTGGTAACTCATTTTCTAAAAATCTTAAATAACGCACACCAGTTAAATTTTTATGGAATAGAAATAGACCTATAATATAATCATTTAAAAAACCACACCATACATTTATGCTGAACATGGTTTGGTTTCTTGTTCGAATCATCTTGGGCTGTTTTCCGACCAAGATCTACAGTTATGTTTTGTAATTGTGCCGGTACTGTGAAACTTACTTTCGTCACTCCATAGTACATTTTTAAGGAAATTACAATTGCCTTCATAAAGAACAGAAAACTCAGCAAGAAAGGTTAAGCGGCGATCATAGTCCGTAGACAGCAAATGATGTAATAAGTGTGGTTTATATGGAAAGTACTTATGGCATTTTTATTTATTTATTTATTTGTGCCATACACTGTTGAAGGCTTTATTAACGTCCATGAACAATGCTACAGATTTGTTTCCATTTAACTTTGAGTTTTCAACATTGTTTATTAGCACTGATAAAGGATGGGATGTAGAGCAGTTAGTTTTAAAGCCAAATTGATAATTTGGTATTTAGTGGCCAATATTGTTATATTTTGTTTTTTATTAATTTTTCGAATTTTTTTTCTAGTAGGTACTTGAACTTAGAGTAAATCTTCACAGATGTCTCTGGGGGTATGAATGTCACAGTATGATTCCAAATCTCGTGCTTGATTCTAAATTCGCATAGTATATTATATTTCGCAGTGATCTTCCTTTTAAAGATCTACAGATAACCCAGATTCTATAACAAACTGTATTCAGTTTTTGTGTTCTCCTGAATATTTAACGTATCATTTAAAATATTTACCAGTTTAGATACTGCTATTTGTGTTTGTAGTATTCTGAATAAAATAATGTTCGTTTTTTCAACGTTTAATAGAAATTCATTTTTTGTAAACCATTCTTTTGTTTTTAGCATTAACCTATTGCTTGAATGTATAATATCAAGATAACTTTTGTCTGTAACTAATAAGTTTGTATGGTCCGTGTGATTCGTAATATGACCATTTTGTTCATTTAACTTGATATTACCTAGAATAGAATTTATTTTATTGTAATCATATAAATATTTTACAACGTCAAAGAAGTGTTTCTTAAATATAGTGAGTAAAATCAATTAAAATATGTATATATATATAGTCTAACACGTAAGACAAATTTCATAAAAACTTTTATACTTTACATAAGGAAAAGTGTAATATAAATTGTAAATAATAATGATAAAATTATTTGTATAACAAATTAAAAAAAAAAATTAAAAAGCTGACATGTTACATTACAGAAAAATTTTGAAAACCATTTTCAATATCTTCAAGTGTGAAGAAAGCATATTTGATTAAATATTGTTTAATAGTCGATCTGAATTTAGTTGGAGGCTGGCTTTTTATTGTATTAGGTAGTGCATTGAATAATTTTATTCCATAGGAGTTGATGCCAGTTTGAGCTCGATTAAGTCTGATATTATTAACTCTAAGATCATCATTGCGTCTAGTTAAGTGATTGTGAAAATCCTTATTTCTGTTATATAGCGCCATGTTGTTTTTGACATAAGTAATGCATTCTAATGCATAAATGCACGGTAATGTGAGGATTTTACAGTTTTGAAAAATGAGACTTGTTTCGTCTCTGTAACCTGCGTTGCCTATTATTCTGATTGCTCTTCTCTGAAGACCAAATAGCCTATGCCTTCCCGCGGCATGTCCCCACGCTAAAATAGCATAGGACAAGCGTGATTGAATAAGTGCATAATATGCTGTTTTCAATACATTTTTTGATAGATTTGTAGACATTTGTCTAAGTACATAAATGTTTCTGGTTATTATATTAGCAATATAATTTGTATGTTCATCCCATTTAAGAACTGGATCTAGGTATAGTCCCAAAAATTTCACGAATTTGGGATTTTCCTCCAAAGTATCGGTGTTGCGTCTTAATGAAGATGTCATTGTTACGGTTTTACTTTTATTTAGAGTCAACAAATTTGTTGAGAACCACTTTTCTGCATTCGACTGTGCATCAGCAAGTTTTATCTTTAAATTGTCAGTATTTTCGGCTGCCACGGAAAGTGTTGTATCATCTGCATAAAACAAGCAGTTGACGTTATCTACCGCATTTGGTAGATCGTTTATGTAGATTAAAAATAACACCGGGCCCAAAATTGAGCCCTGTGGTACACCTGTTCTCACATTTAACATTTCTGAGTTCTGATTATGAAAGCAGACTATTTGCTGTCGGTTATTCAGGTAAGATTTAAGTAATTGTGTAGATTCTTGACTGAAATTATATTTGGTGCATTTTTTTAATAATAACTCATAATAGGTTATTCATATAAATAATAAATAAAATCGGTCCTGTGATACTACCTTTGTGGAATGCCTATATTTTTTTCTTTAATATCAGATTTTATATCTGATTCGATAAGAAAGATTTGAACCATTCTAATTTTTTAAGCAGGTATGTATGATTTAGGGCCGGTTTTATAGGTTCAGGTTAAACGAGAGTTTAACTAGAAGTTTCACCTAGAGGATATTAATTGTAGATTTTAGTGTTTTGTAAAACACCGTTTCTATAAGCGTATGTCAAGATCGTCAGTGTTATTATTATAGAACCTCCCAGAATTGACCTAAGAAGAATAAATAAAAACTTCGACGTAGGAAAAAATTTATCAAAAGACAATTAATTTAGTGCATAACATATTTAAGGCATCAGCGCCGAAGACTGGCGCAAAAGGACTCATACACGCTCACAGAAAAGTAGGGCAACAAGGTGCACAATTCAAAAGTACGCCAAAAAGGTGAAAAGGTGAAACTTCTAGTTAAACTCTAGTTTAATCTGAACCTATAAAACCGGCCCTTAGACAATTGTATGCTTTCGGTAGATCAAGAAGTATTCCTAATGACAGTTGATGCTTTTAAAATGTTTTCTGTAAACTGAAAAATTGCTGTTCCAATTGACCGACCTTTAATATGTACCCATGTTGAGTGCTGCTAAACCAACCTACATGATACCATGAAGTTCATAAGCCTATCACAAATAATTATCTCAAAGAGTTTAGAGAAAGATAGTACCACACTGACCGGCCTAAGATTTTCAAACATTCTGGATCACCATTTTTATAGATGGATTTAATTAATGAAAGTTTTAGTAACACGGGAAACATGGTATATTTAAATGAATTATTCATTATATAGCATTGGTTCAGTTAGAAACTAAATGTATCATTTGATAATTCTTGTAGAAATATTACCATCACCACTTGTATGTTTATGTTTTGATCTATTTTCTAAATTCATTATTTCATTTACTAAAATTTATAGTCGGGTATGCAGTCTTTCTTTGATTGGAAGAAAGTGAGATATGCATTTCTCTCTGTATGATGTTTTATTGCCTATGAAAATGTGTATTATTGGAGTTCAAAGAAAATAAAACCCATGCTTTACCAGAAATTATTACATGTTGCTGACTTATTTCATTTCTTTGGTTTTCAGAACTAAAAGATCTGGAGAAAAACTACAACACAATTCAAGATCAATATAGTAATCTTGAAAAAATGCATGCTAAATTATTGAGCAGTAATAAAGAACAACACGATGCAATTACGCAACTGAATGCAAAAGTGTTTGAATTGGAGACAAATTTGAATGCCCAAACTAAAGAGAATATGAAACTGAAGCAAAGTTTTGATGATATTGCTGAACAAGATAAAATAAAATCGGAACGAATAGAAAAATTGTTGGAACAAGTCGAATTACTGACTAAAGAAGTCGAAGAACATAATATCCTGAAAGTAGAATTCGAAAAACTCAACATTAACTTCACAAAATTAAAAGCAGATTATGACGAAATTAGTTCTAAATATACGACTGTGTCTAAAGACCTAGTTGCAGAAACTAACACTAACAAAAAATTATCAAACGAGATTTTATGTCTTAGGCAAGATCTGTACAGTGGAGAGGTCTTAAGACGTCATTTGCATAACGTTGTTCAAGACCTTAAGGGCAATATAAGAGTTTTTTGTCGCGTAAGACCTCCTGTTGGTTTAGAGGAGAATGAACATCTACAATGTGTCATTAATTATGTGGAAGAGAAAGGTATTGAAATTCGAAAGAGTCGCGAGAGTGTCAGCTCGACGAGTGGAAAGCCAACTGACTTCAAGGCAGAATTTTCTTTCGACAAAGTTTTTGATCCGAATAGTTCTCAGGAGCAAATATTTGAAGACTTGTCTCAACTAGTACAGTCAGCGTTAGACGGCTTTGATATATGTGTATTTGCATACGGGCAAACAGGTTCAGGGAAGACATATACGATGCAGGGAGGCGAATCTAAAGAAGAAGCTGGTAAGGATTTTTCTTTGTATATAAATTTTCAGAGATGGGTAATGGAAACTTTCCATATAAAAGTTTCCAGGAAATTTTCGGAAGCTTCCATAATGAAGTTATAAGAGTTTCCAATAAAATATTTGATATTTCTGAAAGTTTACAAAATTTCAGGAAAGTTTCCAAATTTTCCACGAATATTTACAATTGCCCTCATATTTGAAAATTGCCGGCAAGACGATCTGGTGACCTCTAGTTTGATAACATAACCGCAAACGTCAGAAATGCAGTTTTTATTTATTTACCAGCACTATCGCTTCTCGATGAATGTACTTTAACATTCTGTTTTTTTGTTGTATTAAAAACAAAAACTAATAAAAGAAAAATTTTTATTTAAATCAAATTATGATAAAAGTTATGTTGTCTTCAATAGTTTATTAGTTTAATTTATTTTTGTATTAATATTAATAATATTAATATTATTTTCTTATTGGTTTTTTAAGTGTTAAAGTTAAAATACACATTTATTTATTATTTTGTTTAGTGAAGCTTTTGATTTTTCATTCAAGTTGCTATACTGGCGGTCTAATAGTAAGAGCCCATGACAGTCCAAGTCTCCGTGATCTCCGACACGGTCAAAACTTCATTCTAGGATACCTGGCGGGAGGTGTCCCGCTAGAAGTAGATTTTGCGAATCGTTACCGTCCATAAAACGATGACTTGCGGAAAAAGCCACGTAACTACCGCACTATTGCATCATCGCTAATCAAATTTCGCCATAAAAATAGGCTGTCAATATTCCCAATGGAAAGTTTCCAGGAATACTTACTGGAAACTTTCGGAGTATTCAAATCTCCCGAAGTTTACACAACTCTGAAAATTTCCAACTGGATCGTGATGGTTCGAGATTAATCCTTTGGGTCAAAATATTTGCCTAAAATTAAACTAATATTATTTTTCTTTTCATGTAGCCGTCATAAGGAGAATAGCCGCATCTGTAAATTGTAAGTAAAGTAACAAACGTGTTTGTACTTTTCCCAACTAGTAAATATTAATTAAGAAAATCATGTAGCTGCTGTTTATTATGCACTTATGTTTTTATACTTTAGAATTTCTTAATAATATTTTTAACTGCAGAACTCTTGGGTGCTGATATATTATTAGAATCTCATTTATGACAAATATGTAGATGCGGCTTTTCACCTTGATGATGGCAGTATTACTCCAGGCGTTTTAGACTTTTGCTGCCAAATTCGTGCCCTGCGAAATTTTTTTTATTTATTGTGTTTATTTGAACGTCTTGAATAACACTTGGAAGTTGCGCCACGATACACCTGGAGGAGTTCGTTAAAATCGCGTCGGAAGGTCGCGGAAACCGCGGATTTGCGATTAACTCACTTTTTATGGCCCAAACAGGAACAACACCTATTATAAAAGATGTACATCTGTAAATTCTCTACCTTAAAGGTCCTATACTTTTTTTTTCGTACACCTAACCGTTTTGGAGATACAACACTGACTAAATGAAAAATGCATTTAGTTCTGCCAAACCTCTTTCGCACCACATATTTCACAATTATCTTGCTTTCTATGTCTCAAAATGAAAATTAAATACCTCTGTTATAGAGCTTGGTGATCTTTATTTTCTAACAGAATGTCTTATACATTTTATTTACATTTATTTACAGTGAATAAGTCAAAAAATGCATTCATTTCCGCACCACCTTAGAGGTAGAAAGCTCGGCGCGCTTTTTTTACATGGTTTCTCCAGGATCTTAAATTAGTCAATATTTCTGATTCCTTCAGTATCTGAAACATTATCATCCAATGACAAATCGTTGTCAATACTTTCATTCTGATACGTCGTCCATTTCGTCATTCATAGCAATTATAGGTGCGGTATTCAAGCAGGAGTGACTGTGGCAATGGTCACAAGCTGTTGAACAATTCAGTCCAACTTTCCTACAAAGAGAAAAGAGCCATCATTAGAAGATATACACAGAATTATTCTAACACAGCAAGGAGATGAAATTAACCAACCTACAAAAAAAACACCACCTGAACAAAACATCAACATTGATAAAGAAACACAAAAAACAAACATAAAAACTTCTCAGCTAAAATGCTAGAAATTGTAAACAAACAATACAACCATTTATTTTATATAAACACAAACCAAAATATTAACAACAGGATCCAAATGGCAGACATCTGGGAGAAAGAGCAACCCAATGCTAAAGACATAATAATACAAACAAAAAAAGGCTTCCTTTTAAAATCAAATTCTCCAAAGGTAATCATAACAAATCACCTTGAGAGACTTAAAACCCACCAAACCATCATGAATTATACTGAAACCAATTCAAATACCCAGAAACCAAAAACAATACAACGGCAAGAATCATATTCGGCCATAATCTCTCAAGTCGAAACAGTGATACAAGACAACGATATTAGCGAACACCTAAGAAATCACAGAATTGAACAGCGTTTTTGCAAACGAATCATCTCTAGAGCTACAGGAAAACCAACCTCATTCATCAGAATTATAACGGGCTGTTTTAAAAGCTACGAAAAACTCTTAAATGAAGGATTATATTTTAAAAATAGACACTACCCAATATATGCCAGTGCACCGCCAGAACCAACCCCCATACCATGTAACAAGTGCCTACAATTCACACACAAAACAGAAGACTGCAACACACCTATTAAATGTAATAAATGTGGTGAAAACCATGCCACCAACAAATGCTCAACAAACTTGCCTCCTAAATGTAACGCTTGTCGAGCAGAGGACCACCAAGCATGGGCTTTTAAATGCCCAAAGCGTCCAACTAAGCCCATTGAAGGAATACCCAACGCCACGATTAAATCTTTGAATAAAAAAACACAGGAAATTAAAGACGACTTGAAAAAAAACACCAAAATCCACTCAAAAATTACCTTCCATGATCACATTATTAATACTTACATGAGAAAATTAAACAAACCCAAAAATACAAACAGAGAGGAATTAGTGCAGAAACTCAAAAAAAGATTTATAAGCGAATTCAACATCGACACAAGCATAGTGTTCACAGGAAACCGTGCATTGATATTTATGTTTGACCTGGACGACCCAAATTCAACTTCACCCACTGAACCCAAACAAGGCGACACTGCCTTAGTTCAAATTCACCGGCCTATTTAATATATTATATGCAAATGTTAACAGCTACATACCGAAAAAACATATAATTAACAACTTTGTCGAACAGAATAATATCAACTGTACTCTATTTGTCGAAACAAAAACCAAAAAGGACAGTAATACAGGCTATCGAAATTGGGATATAATTCAAAGAGATGGAAACATAATAAACAATGCCCATGGGGGAAGTCTGGTGCAGTTATATCCTACTCTAAGAATGACGAATGAAAACGCACCTAGAATCAATAATCCCTTAAATGAAGTGACACACTTCTCTATACCATTCCAGGATGACAAGATACATGTATTTTTGGTGTATATACACCACTCATCTAATAATATTGAGGACACAATATTCAACAAAGCGGCATTATATAAATATGCACTGATAATAGGGGATTTTAACGTCAACAAAAGGAGAGAAAAGCAAATAAAAACCTTCACAGATAACTCAACATTCAAAAAGGCACTAACACCACCCACATTCATTATGGAAAACAACCCAGACAGTACTCCCGATTTAATCCTATATACACACAATCTGGAAAAAAACATAAAACAAATCGATATAGGCTCTGACCATCTAGCCATTCAGATAACATTGGATTTAAATATGCCAAACATACAACTGGATGCAGAGTTCAAAATAAATTATAATAAATGTGATATGGAAAAAGTAAATATTGAAATGAAAAACTATATTAATAACCAACATGATCCCATCAATGAAGAAATAATTAATGGATTCAATGATAAGCTCACAGAGTGTGTGGCACAACACTCCCCGAAAGTCAAAATAAATCACTATATACATGAATTACCACCATTTATAATAAGGCTCTTAAAAAATAAAAGGAAAATGTACAGAGAATACAAACAAAACCAAAATGCCAGCTTTAAAAGAAATTTAAACTCGTACAATAAAAACATACAAAAATTGATCCAACAGTACAAAGAAAATAAGTGGATAGAAACGTGCAACGATATAAATAGGCAACAGGGGAAGAATTATTGGCACCAAGTTAAAAAGCTCAGCAGATATAAAACAAAATCCCTTATGCCACAACTAGAAGACAATGGGCAAATCTTTACAACTGATTCGGAAAAGGCTGAGCATTTCGCAAAACACTTTGAAAAAGCATTTCAAAAAGGTAACGACATACATTTCGATCAAAACCAATACGAACAAGTAACAAACTGGTACACAAATTTTTTTGAAAATGAGAGGAGAACTGAAAACCACAAAATAGATGAAGACACCTATTATGAAATCATAAACGAAGGAAAAAGCACGACTCCAGGAGAAGACCACATAACGAAAAATTGTAAAAGAAAACTAGGTCAAGAAATTCACCTGTTTATAATAAAATGCTACGAATACTGCCTAAACACACATTATTTCCCAGACAAATGGAAACGAGGAACTATAATAGCCATTGCAAAACCTAACACAGACCATAGCAAAGCAAGTAATTATAGGCCAATGACCTTGCTGTCGGTGTTGGCCAAAAACTTTGAAAAAACAATAAAAAACATTCTCAATAAGCATGTACAAAATAAAATACCAAACTACCAATTCGGGTTTCAAGAAAAACGTTCAACAGTGCATCCTCTCACAATTTTAGTTTCTAATGTACAAACAGCGAAACTCTCAGGTCAACACAGTGCTGCAATCTTTTTAGACATTAACAAGGCCTTCGACAGTGTGTGGCATGAAGGTATATTATACAAACTATATTTGTTAAACTGTACAAAACATCTGATTTACTTAATAAAAGACTATCTGAATAATCGCAGCCTACAAGTTAAAATTAACGGCAAATACTCTAATAATTTCTCACCACAACAAGGAGTCCCCCAGGGCTCGCCACTTTCACCCCTCCTATACAATATATACTGCTACGATATATATAACAATAACAGGGCAAACCAAAACACATTTAACAAGGACCTCTATACCCTCCAATATGCTGATGATACCGCGCTGGTATCTCATAACAGTTCGATTACCTGTACGGTAACTAAATTGCAACAACTTATGGACAGAACAACAACCTGCTTTAATGTATGGAGATTAAAAGCAAATCCAATTAAGTCACAGTTCATTATATTCAATCACACCCAAACTGACAATTCACCAACAATTTCAATAAATGGACAAACATTAAAAAACAAACCTGTTGCCAATTACTTGGGTATACACTTAGACCACAAGCTTAATTTCAACCACCACACAAACCTCATAAAGAAAAAATGCATAACCAGAGGAAAACATTTCAGAAACTCGACATACAAATATAAGGGAATAAACAAGAAAACAGCGGCACACATATATAAATCCATATGCAGACCAATTCTTGAATATGCACACCCATTATATATAAATTGCAGAAAACTAGCAATAAATAACCTCCTCCAAATAATCTTCTCTACGAAGCAACAAATACCCAACCCATAGCCCAACGTCTTGTGCACCTCACCACTAAATTTGCAAAGAACGAACACACTCTGACTACGATGCAACCATTTTGTAAAACACGAGAACAACAACGCTCGAAGCACAAGTACCCCGAAAAAACCATATTGGAATTCCTTAAAGAACTTAATGAAGAATAATTGCAAAGAAGAGTTTCCCTTTTTTCTTTTTTTTTTTTTTTTTGTAAATCAAGATATTTATACTTTCTTATTATAACTTCCTATAAAATTATATGTAAAATATGTTCAAATATGCAACTGGCAGAAGGACTTCGGTCGATAGCTATTTGGTTTTACCAATAAAGTACTTTATTATTATTATTATTATTATTCATTTTCCTATACAACCCTTCGCACAGTTGCAAAAAAATTGAATTTAACAATATGTCTGGTGCTGGTGGTAACTGCGTTGGTACTGGCTGCAAAATATCATTCTTCCTAATCCAGATCCACTGCTCAGGATCAATGTCTTTTCCCAACCAGATTTGAACTTGATAATATTTAATTTTCATTCTCAGATATAGAAAGCATAATTGCGAAATATGTGGTGCGAAAGAGGTTTGGCGGAACTAAATGCATTTTTCACTTAGTGCGCGTCGTATCTCCAAAACGGTTAGGCGTACGAAAAAAATCTATAGGATCTTTAAGAAAGAGAATTTACAGATGTACAACTTTTATAATAGGTGTTGTTCCCGTTTGGGTCATAAAAACTGAGTTAATTGCGAATCCGCGGTTTTCGCAACCTTCTCCTCCAGGTGTATCGTGGCGTAACTGCCAATTGTTATTCAAGACCTCCAAATAAACACAACAAAAAAAGTTTTTTTCGTAGGGCACGAATTTAGCACAGAGGCCAATTTTACAACTAAAACGCATGTATCATATACAGAACTTGTCTATATCAGCGCCGGGAAAAGAGGATAGTATGAGCATGTTATTAGTGTGTGCGACAAGATCCTATTGTTATTTAAATTTGGAGGAGGTGGAATTCAAAATAATTTTTACAATGACTTATCAAATCAGCGTTGCTCAATGGCATGTGCCGCTTCACACTATTGACAGTTCAATGAATCGCTTTCCTCCTTTCCTGACTAATGTATAGATCCTCTACTCCAGTCATTATGTCGATTTGTAGGCCCTGAGAACACATTAAATATAGGGGATTTTTTTTTCTAGTAGTGGGATAAAACAAGCTTTTTTTGAAATAACTCGTTTCCTGCTGAGGACAAAGGACAAAGTACTTGTTATGAATTTAGTAGAGGACACAATTCTCGACAATTTTTTTCGTACGGTTAATAGTTTAAAAAATTTAACAATTTCTTTTATTCGCCAATTACATGTATAAATCAATTATAAAACGGCTCTGGTCACCTGGTCACCTAGCCGATCGCTACTCTAGCTATTAACCCTCTCCCACGGTGTTAAAAACATCTTCTCTCTGAGTCGGCTAATTTTATATACTCTTTGTTTATAAAAAACAAATTGGGTCAGTGAAATGCTAAAAAAAAAAGAAATTCGAGCGATTCAATTTTACAGTACCTGACTCAGCAAAAACCCACAGTTAATAATGCCAATTGAATCATTCAAGCAACAAAACTTGGATACTGAAACAATTGCGTCGGCGGGTACTATTCAATGTTGTGTATTAAATAGGTGGTCCGACGTTCGGCACTTTCCTATTATAATAATGGATTCATAAGTGCATGGTTTCTATTTACTTTAGTAGATGGCGCGAGCAATAAGGTCCTACAATTACCTGGGCATCTACATCGTATAACTAACATAACCTCAAATTTTAAGGTTTTTTCGTTTATTCTCATTTTTAATGTTTGTATAGGCATTTTTAGCTTGGAGCCATACTGGTTCCAAGCAAATATTTAAAAATTCACGCAAATAATTTTCAATATTGTTAATTGATAAAAATAGACTACTAATTATAGGTTAGGTTCCTAACCTGCAAAAAGTGTCTTATTTTATTGTGACAAACTATTTAAAACTTCATACACATTACGTTGAACTTGATTTTGGTCGAAAGTACAGGAACTAGGCAGAAATTTTAATAATAGCTATGAAATACTTGTAAATCTAAATATGTATTTTTGAGGTTAGCTGTGGCGACACGTGAAATGCTGCATGTAGTGTTGCATATATTCTTTCAATGTTTTAATTTAGCTACTTAATATCAGATGTCACTGTTTCACTAAACAAAAAACAAAAGGCCGGGAATGTATGCAACACTGTATGCACGTATGCACAGAACCTGTAAAATTATCTATCTATGCATAAGTAATGAGAGAACTTATTGGTCCTGCCATCTATTACATTATGTACAAAGTAAGCACTTATGAATCCACTGTGAGGGTTGTCGTCGCATCACCTATTTAATACACCCTGATGTTGGTTAACCCTTTCACTGCTCTTGACCAGTGGCGTCCTGGCTAGGTCCGCGGGTCTGCAAACGCAGACTGAGCCCTAGTTCCTTCAGCCCCCCCCCATCCGATCAATAAAATGTGGCAATGAACAATCGAAAAATTTGTCATTTGTCTCCTTATTATTTCTCCAACATTGTCTATAATTTGTCGCTATATCTTCTACAGAATAAGAAACTTACCACTTCTCTTGATTAGTGTAGAGAATGACAAGATTCCTTCTGTTGAGGAAATTATTGACAGCTTTGCCCGATCGTCTAACGAGTTGAAAAAACATTGCTTATGTAATTAAACGAAGCAACAACCAAGCCAGTCAATTATTGTTATTACTTATATTATCTTTTTCTGTGAGTTACAACTCGAATGTGACTTTAATTTGTTTTAGGAAATGATTATTTTGTTTTTTTCCTCAAATTTTTTAACTTATTACTTGTTACTTAATGTATTTTAATCCAAAAAATATACGTTTATTTTTTGTAAATAAATATTTTTTAATATATGAATTAGGTATTTCAGTTTTCTCAGTAATATGACATTTCTTAACGATAAAGAATATTAACTGGAAGGCATGAGTGTCATGAGGACCGTACAAGGAAATAGCTTGCACTCCCCTGGTTTTACTCACCTGCCTGAAAGAAATACGGCAGAGGATATGAAAAATATCAGTTTGAATTTTAACATTCTCCTCACTGCAAAGAAGAAAATTGGGCCCTCCTAAGCCCAAATCGTGGACCCAACTAAGATTTGCCAGGACGCCACTGCTCTTGACGCATATATTCGCCAACCGGTTAACTGTTCTAGACGAGTATACTCGCATTTGTAGTAAAAATAGGATCAGACTGCTCTATTCGAGCAAACTTGCTCGCATGATATTTTGAGATATTACACAATGATAAAAACCATTTAAAAAAAAAATGCAAAACGTGATGGGTACTTTTCCGTTTCCATTTCCTTTTCCATTGGATCGAATGGTTCACTTGCTCGCATGATATTTTGAGATATGACATAAACACGCTGAACAAGCAAAATGATGGGTACTTTTCCGTTACATAGAATGTATCACGCTGCTCTTGACGAATATGTACGCAAGCGGTAAAAAAATGCTTAATATGATGGGCAATTTTGAAACAGCAGTGTGCAGTGAAAGGGTTAATTTAGACGGTCCAGGCTCGTTAATATTGGTTCCGAACATTGAATGTCTTAAGAGTTGTGTGAAACTGTCCATGATAAGATAAAAACATGAATTTCATTTTAAACTGAAGCTCGTTCACAGCCGTGCATGAAACGCCCTTGGTTGGCTGACATTTTTGCCAGAGTCTGATTAAAAAAGACAACTTCCGGCCATTAAGAAAATTCCAAATGTGTTTTCCTAAAACGGTTAACGATTAGAAAGTTGAAACAAGTCCCAAACGAAAGTTTACAACTTTTCTTGGACGTTGCCAATATACAATTGAATTAACACGTTCACTGCGGCCGTTCAGACTGTGGCTTACCCCAGGAGCTGACTGTTTTTTTTTTTTTTCGAAAGTATTGTATAATTATTTGTCAGAAATCGAGTAGTGTCAATAAAAATTGTATATACAGGGTATATACAGGAGAGCCATGCGCACCTGGACCAGAATTTTTTGTTCAATGCTGACTGGCATAATAATAATAATAATAATAATAATACATAATATGTCCTAGCTCACATGAGAATCGTACGCACTGTGCTAAGGACGGGACCGACTCTCATGAGAGTCATGCGCAGCGAAAGTGTTAAAAGGCTTTTTTGCGACCAGCTGCAGTGTTCTTTTGTAAGTTCTGATTTCATGTGGTGCGAAAAAGCTGCAGTGGACCACGAACAAAAGTATATTAATTGAATTGTAAATTGCAACAATGCCCCCATCCCCCAAACAATTGCTGAAAAAAGCACAGTTTTATTCGACTATAAATCCAAAAATCCAGTATTCAACTTCCATTATATCACCCTACCCTTACATCTAGTGTATATTAACCATATATTATTATATTGTTAATTTGCCTATTAAACATTTGCTTCTTTCAGGAATGATACCCAGAACAGTAGATTTAATATTTAGCTCCATTGCAAGCTTATCTAGAGCTGGATGGGTTTATGAAGTTAAGGCAAGTTTCCTGGAAATATATAATGAAACTGTTCGCGATTTGTTAAACCCTATTACTTCCCAAAACCTAGAAATTCGCTATAATGAAGGTAAAGGGACTACGGTTACAAATTTAACTATACAGTCAATATCTAGTGCGCACGAGTTGAAGAAATTGATGCTAGAAGCTCAAAAAAACAGAGCTGTTGCGGCGACAGATTTTAATGAACATAGTTCAAGATCACATGCTGTTACAAAAATATATTTACATGGTATGAATAAACAAGCAACAGTGTCTTACACTGGATCAATCAATTTGGTAGACTTGGCTGGCTCCGAAAGCGCAAAAACTAGTGCAACTGAAAGGCTGGTGGAAACCAAGAATATAAATAAGAGTTTGTCGACCTTAGGAAGTGTAATGTTGGCTTTATTTAACAAAGAAAAACACATCCCCTACCGAAATTCCAAACTGACGTACCTTCTTCAATCATCATTAGGGGGTAATTCGAAAACGTTAATGGTGGTTAATATTTCACCATTTGAAGAGTGCTATGGAGAAAGCATTAATTCCTTAAGGTTCGCGACAAAAGTAAAGGAAGTAAAAATGACTGTAAAGCGGAACAAAGTTAACACCAGCACCAAATTAATAGCATCGTAAGTTTTAATATTGTGATTTAATTATGTTTTTATATTTTAATTGAGTGACGTAATAAATAAACTTTTAATTCAAATTTTTTTGTTATACATTTGCGTGCATAGAAATCGGCCCACTGTAAACTTTTGATTTTAACTATATAATAATAATAAACGTCTTTATTTACCTCCACAATTTTACAGATGTTTTACACCAGGTGCCTATAATATTAATAACCAAAATTAAAATAATTGTGGCATAAAAGGGCGAAGTTCAGCTTCTGCAATAGAGTTATTGCAGAGTCTGTTCTACCACTTAACCGTATCTTTTTTAGAAACTATTCATCAGATCAAAATAAAAATATGCTGTTTGAAAGACAATTTAATATGCTTTAACACGTTCACTGCTGATCATATCTGGGTGGCTACCTCAGGAAGCTGAGGATAAATATTTTGGTTCATATTGATATGCAAAATTATTATTTAATTATTTTCAAAAAAACACAAAACTGACTTCATACAGACAATGGCGTCTTTTGACGTCATTAACCCTCTACAGTAAAAAAAATATCATTGGAGGGGGATGACGTCAAAAAAAAAAAAAAATATATATATATATAGACATAGACAGGGTGTCCCACTTAAAACTCCCAGCGCCATTTTCTCGATAAACAAAAACGATATTTGAATTTTGTAAAAGTATCTACTAGAATATATAAATGACTTCAGTTTTGAGTAAAAATGGTTATTTTATTGAGGTATAGATGGCGTTGCGATGCAAAGAAATTTTTCCATCCTAGGAATGATGAAATGAGTTGCATGAGATGGAGAATTATATTCTAAGCAGCTTTTTTTAATATGAACAATTTTCGAAAAATCACTGGTTTTTGAGATATTCGAACTTCAGTGTAATTTTTCAAGTAACAAAAATCCCATTTTTTTTTCATGTCTACAATTTATAGTATAAAATTTAGTAGAACATACAACATAAACATGACGCAAAAATTAGACAATACACAATAAACAAAAATGTCAAAATATTTAATTTCCAAATAGCAGTTGCAGCCTCACCTTTGTTTTACTTGAAAAAAAAAAAAAATTATTTTGTGTTTTGAAATAAATGTTTCATTATCATCTAGATGAGCCTGATTCACTATGAAAAATGTCCCAGAGGACTTATTGTCTAAACTGTATTTTAAAAAAGTTATGACGATTTTTATATTGAAGTTCAAATATCTCGAGAACCAGTGTTCATAAATACTATTATAAGATTGAAACAATTTAATTAACAAAAAGAAATTTTTTTGTAAATTGAGGAGCCGCAGACTGGCATTATAAGATTTTTAATTGGCTTTTTATAATCTTAAATTTGCTAATCGAGTGGTAGTAAATGTCAGTGGAGCTACAAAATTGGTTGAAACTTTTGCACATCAAGTATATGGGAGATTTCGTCATTATGTTTGTTCTAGGAATGGAGAGATAAAAACAAAATTCGTTTCTGCTATTGGAGCGAGGAATGTGAAAGTTTAGCTGCGCTAAAAGCTCAGCACAGTCTGTTAGATGATTGATAAGCTTATAAGCGAATAAACACGAGTAGTAGGTTCTGTGGTTTTCAAAGGATAAGAGTGCGAATCTTGACAGCAATATATTGTTGTCAATACCTTGTTCTGGATATATTCCGTCTAACTTGTATGCAGTGTACTTCATAAATACACGTTGAACAGATTCTAGCTGTTGAATATGTATGTTGTAACAAGGTGAACATATTAACGAACCGTATTCAAGCTGAGATCGCACATAGACTGTGTATAAATTTATATAGCAATCTTTGTTTCTGAAGTCTTTGCAATTCCTAAATATGAGACCGAGCATTCTTTTGGCAGACGATGTTATTTTATTTATGCGAGGCGAGAAACTGAATTTTTGATCGAATTCGATTCCGAGGTCTTTGATTTGATTTTTGCGGATCAATGGGGAGTTATCTATTGAATAATCGAATTCTATAAAGTTGTTTTTTAAAGTGAAGGTTATGTAACTACATTTTTGAATGTTTAAAGGTAATTTATTAGATAGGCACCACTGGTGGATAGTATCTAGATCTTTTTGGAGGAGTCGGCAATCATTCATAGTTTCGATTGTTCTAAACAATTTTAAATCGTCTGCAAACAAAAGCATATTGCTCTCTATATGGTCACCTACGTCGTTGATAAAAATGGAGAACAGAAGTGGAGCTAGGTTGCTTCCTTGAGGTGCACCGCTAGTAGCTATGAATTCATATGATTTATGACCCCCATATTCTACATATGTGAGGCGGAAAGCAAAAAGGGACCTCTTGTCGGCGTTGTCAATTTTTCAGTACAGCCGAATTAGTGGTTTGGGTCAAAATAATCGATTTTCGGATTTTTGCGATTTATTACCTTTACAAGTTGTAATCGATTACAAAACCGATATAATTTGATGAGACACTTAAAATAATCGATAAAGCAGTCGATGTTCAGCCCTGGAAAAGGTACCTCTTGTCGCTTATGGAGAAATAACATGGGACCGACAAGAGGTCTCTTTTCATAAATGCACTAGTAACTTAAACAAAAAAAACATAGAGATATGATTTTTGCACCAAATTGTTCGGAATTAAAGCTTAAATTCATTTAATATCAATAACTAAAAACTGGAATTTGCCGACAAGAGGTCCCTTTTTGCTTTCCGCCTCACATATTAAGAGCGATTGCCTAAATAGAAATGAAAGAAAATTAATAGATTATTGTCAAAACCGAAGTTGTTTAATTTGGTTAATAAAGTTTGTCGTAGTCGATCTTTTCGCCATGAATCCATGTTGTTCTGTTCTTATGAGATTTTTAACTTTGGGAAAAACTCTATTGTAGATAGACATTTCGAAAGCCTTTGCAAAATTAGAAAGAAGAGTGATTGGACGATAATTTTCGATGTTATTTATGGCGCCAGCTTTGAATATTGGACATATTTTTGAAATACTCCAGACATATGGAAAAGAGTTTGTGGCTAAGGAGAGATTAAAAATTTTTTGGAGCAGATTTGCTAATATGTAAGCACAATCTTCGATAAGAAAACTGGGAATATTATCATACCCACAAGTAAGTTTGGGTTTGAGTTGTTTTAAGGCATTGACAACTTCTAATTCGCTTAACGATTTTATGGATATTTGTGGATAATTTGTAGATGTTGGATTATTGACATTTATGTTGCTTGGGCCTAGTGGCGTATAATTGCTTTGAAAAAAATCAGCAAACGCATTTACAATTGTGTGAGGGCTGTTATATTCAATGTCATTGAAATATAAAAGTCCGGGTATACTGGATGTACCCTTTTTATTGTGTATAAAGGACCAGAAGTGTTTGGGATTTAGTTTGATAGAATTTTCAGTTTTATTTATATATTGGTCATAAGCAATTTTTATTTTGCTTTTAATGGACCTACGTAGAGTTCTAAAATGTTGTTTGAGGGGTTCTGAGTTTATGGTTTTGAGTTTTTCAAAAACCTTGTTCTTCTGCTTTATCTCGTTGATGATTTCCTTTGTAAACCAAGGTGGATATTTCCTTACAAAATTTTCGGTTCGGGGCACATACAAGTCCAGCACTGAATATAAGGTTAGGTAAAATTCTTCAAGAGCTAGATTTAAATCAGTTTGATTATCAAGAAAGGACCAATCTAAATTACTCAGGTGAGCATATAATAAAGGAAAATTGGCTTTGTGATAGTTGTAGTTTAATGTTTCAACATTGTATGGTATAGTTGCGTGAGATTTAGGAAATTTTACTGCTATATTTAAAACTGGGTGATATTGATCCCCCGATACAAATGGCATATCATCGTGGAGTACTTGACAATCGTTGTTTGATAGAACTAAATCCAAGAGACGGCCTGAGCTATTAACTATTGTATTGAATTGTTTTAGATCGTAAAAGCTGGCAAATTGTTGTAAGGTAATGAGATTTGGATTCATTGCATTGGCTAAGTTATTGTGTTCTATAAAGTGTGGTTCATTAAAATCTCCTAACATTAATATTCTATTATCATAGAGATATTCTAAACTCTCTAGTGTTTGGTATAAGTTATAAATTTGAATGCTACTGGTATTTGGCGGAATGTATAGAACAAATATAAAAAGTAATTTGTGTTTATAAATTATTTTACAGCCGATTACATCTATGCTATGAAAATTATTACGGTGTTGTGATATGTCAATTTCAGCTGCTGTACCGTCGTTTCTAACTCCCAATAAGACACCACCTCCACATGAGACTGAATTGGCCTCCAAGTCCCTATCACTGCGAAATACCAGATAGTTGTTGCTGAATAGCTCAGAGTTATAATAATAATAATAATAATAATAATAATATTTATTGGTCCAGTAGATCATATTATACATGATAGAGGATAAGTCAAGTTTAACATAATAGAAAGATAAAAACAGGTAAATACATACATATATACATAAATACATGAATACAGATACGCTAACATACATATATATATATATACTAGTAACGGTGGCAATGGCAACAATAGCAACAAGCAACGGCAAAACTATTGTCTGAATACACGTGGTATATATTGTGTGTCAAAAAACTGAAAGGATAATATGTTTAAAGCTATTCATTGGCTTGTTCCATATATTCGCGAGTGCTGTAGAATGCTCCATTTATCAGTAGGTTTTTTAATTTTTTTTTGAACACATACTTTTTATGTTCCTAATATCTGCTGACAAGTTATTGTAGAATGTGGTGCAATTATAAGTGGGTGATCTTTTATAGGTTGATGTTGTGTGGTGTGGAATACGTAATAAATGCCCATGTCTAGTATCATGGTCATGATAGATAGATAGATAGATAAATTTATTCATCGTTAAAATATTACAATTGTTACAGTGTAATACTTATCAGACTAGTCAAAAAGTGATAACATTCATATATCCTTCCATACATTTAAAACATAATAGAAATCATTCATCTACCTATTCGGTGATCGTAATATACTGCATATAAAGTGATTATAAAATATGATAATATAATAATAAAAATATAAATAACATGGTGATAAAAGTAACATGGCAATGACATAGTAATACATATACCTATTATCGCAAGAAAGACAAACAGATTTAAAAATATAGTATTAAAAACTAAACTTACTGGTTTAAAAAATCATCGACTGTATAAAAAGCATTGTCTATTAAGTGCTTAGATAATGTACGTTTGAATTTTTTCAAGTTGTCAATGGCACCAAACATATTTACAAAATGATTATAACAGATGATCCCTCTGTATACACGAGAATTTTGACCTATACTCAGACGTGAAAAAGGTAAACGTAATTCGTGTCTCTGTCGGGTATTATAATTATGAACCATTTCATTTCTGATATAGTTTATTTCCTCTTTTTTAATGTTTAATATTATTAAATATATGTATAGACATGGCAAAGTTAAAATTTCCAATTTAATGAAAAATTCCTTACAAGAATTTCTCGGTTTTGCTCCCACCATACATCTGATTATTTTCTTTTGAATAATAAAGGCTTTTTCCATATGTGATGAGTTTCCCCAAAACACAAGACCATAGCTCAATACTGAGTGAACCAAGCCATAGTAGGCCATCTTTAGCACATCAAGAGACACCGTTTCTCTTAATTGCCGAATTACAAAACATATGCTACTTAACTTAGATATAGCTGTTTCAATATGCTTTTCCCAGGTTAACTTTTGATCAACCGTAATGCCAAGAAATTTGGTACTATTAACATGTTCAATAGATTTGTGATTAATCTTTAGAAGTGGTGAGAAATCGAGATTAATATTTTTTTGTTGGAAGAGCATAAAGAAAGTTTTACTTATGTTTACTGATAGCCCATTATTTATACACCATTGGTAAAAATCGTTTGCACAATGATTAGCTGTAATTATAGATTTCTGAAGTGTATTTTCGGCAATCAATTGGTTTGTGTCATCAGCGTATATAATAGTTATATTTTGGTTGTTACATGACAGTTCTATATCTTAGTAAGATCAAAGTATAAAGCAATTGGATATTCCTTGTTATTTAGATATTCATATATATTTTCACATAGTTCTGTTATGGCAGTTTCTGTAGATTTCTTATGTCTAAATCCGTGTTGACAGTTTGGTAACAGTTTTTTTTGTTCTAGGAAAGAACTTAGCCTGATGTTATAAGCGTATTCAATAACTTTTGTGAATTGTGATTGCAAACATAGATTTCTATAGTTGTTTACGTCATTTATGGATCCTTTATTCCTTTTATTCCTAAATATTGGAATTGATTTAGACACTTTTAGTACTTCAGGATATTTTCCCGTACAGAAACTGACATTTATTATGTGAGTTAGTGGAGCATTAATCAAATCTTTTACTACTTTGAGCGATTGTCCGTGAATACCATCGATACCCGCAGCAATTTTTTTTGTGGTTTTATTAATAATTTCGCTTATCTCATTGGGAGTGGTTGGATTGAGGAAAAAGGTTGAAGCCACCATGGGGGTTAATATTAAATTGTTCTTATTTGGCTTAATCGTTGTCTTGTTAATGAAGAACTCATTAAAGTACTCACAGGTTTGCGCCCTGTTTGAGATAATTGTAGAGTTTACATTTAATTCAATAGGTGTTCTATTTCTGGATCCTTTTTTTTTTCTCATTTATTATTTTCCAGCTTTCTTTGCTGATATTGGAGGCATTACTTATTCTATTATCATTATAATTTGATTTACTTTTAGTTACCATACTCTTGTAAAGAATTTTTAATTGCCTTAACCTTTCGATCACAATTTCATTTTTTGTAGATTTTGCTATTTTAGTCATTGCACATATGGTGTGATGTAATTGTTTTATCTCAGTATTGAACCATGGCTTCTTGTTTTTACCAATTGCAAATTTCTTAAGAGGAAACGCGTTATAAAAATGATATTTAAAGATGGAGTAGAATGAGTCAAATGCTTTGTTTACATCATCCGATTGATAGGTTTGTGTGGATGAATTGGGTGTAAATAGGTGTTTATTTTGTTTAACAAAAAGAACACATTTAAAAATGTAGATACAGGGTACGGTGAGAATTTTATGGTCAGTAAACACTTTCCCTGCTATCCATGTTGAAAATTAGCCTAATTAATCGTTTTTGGAAAATGAACACCCTCTGGATTTCTCGAGCACAACCCCAACTAGTTATGTTTAGAGACATATGGGAGTACGCCATCGCATAGTAAATGTTTAGCAATCCTGGCACATCGAGACAGTCTTTCATTTGTCTGATGGCATAATATGCCTTACTTAATTTTGCACAGACACTTTCAACATGAGTGTCCCAGGTAAGTTTATTGTCTAGATAAGTGCCTAAGAATTTTATCTTTTTGCTGAAGTTAATATGTGGAGCTAGATATGCGCTATTTGGCATGCCTTTCCTTATAAAGTAATTGTACTTTTAGAGACATTTAGTATAAGCCGATTGCGTTGACACCAGGCGCTAAATTCATTCATGATATTACTCACTGTGAATTCCATTTCTTGTGGAGTATCAGCTACTACAGTGATAGTGGTGTCATCCGCAAACATTGTGACTAGTCCACTGGTGATATGATCAGGTAAGTCATTTATATATATTAGAAAGAGTAGTGGGCCCAGAACAGAGCCTTGGGGAACTTCCAATTTGACATCGTGCTCTTTGGACCTGGATCCATTAAAGTCTATGATCATATTTCGCACCTCCATGTACGACTTGGTCCAGTTCAGAATATTTCCTGGAAGTCCTATTTCTGACAGTTTACTGATAAGAAATTCTGAGTATATTGTGTCAAATGCCTTCGATAGATCGAAAAGAAATGAAACGACTAGTTTACCATTATCCAAACTTTCAAAAATATAATTTAGCATTTGACATGTGGCTGTTTCGGTAGATTTGTTTGCCCTAAATCCGTGTTGAGATGTACATAATATGTTGTTGGACTCGAGGTAGGTTGACAAGTGATTGCAAACAATTTTTTCTAATAATTTGGATAGTGTGTCTAACAACGATATTTGCCTGTAGTTTTCAATATCATCAGTAGATGTTGTATCCAGGTTTCGGTGACAGCAACAAGTTGATATTCTGAGGCTACAATTGATTTGAAGAATTCTACGGTTTTTGTGTTAAGCCCTCGCACATTTTGATAGTAACAGCTAATATTTTCAGTTGAGTTCTGTTTGGACGTCACACTTGGTCCAAAGAATCTACTCTTGGACTATGGCCTCTTATTAATGGTCCACCCTGTATATTCTAGTAGATACCTTTTACAGAATTCAAATATCGCTTTTGGTTATCGAGAAAATGGCGCCGGGAGTTCTAAGTGGGACACCCTGTATATACATTGTAAATGTTCATAAATGTGTCGATGGCGTCGAAAGACATCATGCGCCTCTCACTGAAGAAATGGATGGCGTCTTTCGACGTCATCAGCACTCAACGTGTTAATAAGAGTTTAACTTTATTAAAATTTATTTCGGCTTCTTAGACTTAACATAGTGAAACTAATGCATGAAACAAATTAACTTTTTTTATTACTAAAAGGAGTATGGTTATTGACAATTATCTAAATTAACACTTAATTTTTAATAATGGGCATGACCCCTCTTGCTCTAATAACATCTCTCGTACGATTAGGAATAGATGTAATCAAGTTTGCCAGTGTTTCTTGTGGGATGTTTAGGTCGGAACTGTATGCTGGCCACTCCATAACCTGAAAGCCGACTTCTGAAATATAATCTTGCACGATTCTTGCGGTGTGTGGCCTCGCATTGTCATGCATAAATTCGTGTCCAATGTACTTGACGTAAGGTACCACATGAACTGCTAAAATCTCCTCGATGTACCTAGCCGTTAAACCTCCTCTTCTGTGACCACGGTCGCCCCTACGAATGAAAGCAGGGTCGGTTCATGCTCCCATAGAAGTTGCACCCCAGATCATGCAGGAACCACCTCCATAAGCAATCCGCACTTCCATGCAGCATTCTGCAAATCGATATCTTGGTCTCCGGTACACTTTTCTTCTTCGGTCTCTACCATAGAGGCATATCCTGGTCTCATCTGAGAACAGAACAGACCCCCACTGTTCCAATGTCCAATTCAGATGATCTCGTGCAAAACGCAGGTGTGCTTGACGTTGAGCTGGGGTAAGTTATGGACGAGTTGCAGTTCCTCTTACTTCACGGAGCTGTTGTTGCACTTGAACTGCATTAAGGTGACGATTTCTAAATGTTGTTAACACAATAATGCGGTCATCACGAGCCGTTGTAAATCGCTTTCTGCCTGTCCCAGGTCGCCTATGGAAGGATCCAGTCTTCTCATAACGTTGGCACACTCTTCAAACCTCTGCGCGTGTCATATCCAGTTGTCGAGCAACAGCTCGCTGGCTAAGTTCATTTTCGATTAAAGCAACTATTTGGGCGGCTTTTTGCGGTGTAGTATGCATTAAACTAACACACTTGAAAACTAATAAAATTATGAAAAACGAATAATGTGCAAATTTCAATTCCAAAGGCAATAATTTAAATCTTTTACAAGTTTGTTTTTCTCATTATAACCACGACATAAATACGTTTGACTTATTTACTGGTTGCTACGCATATAAACGATAAGCACTCTTGATAAATTTCAACTAAACATATTAAATTGTTTTTCAAACAGCATGTATATTTTTTTTGATCTGATGAATAGTTTCTGAAAAAAATATAGTTAAAGTGAAAAGTTTATACAGTGGACCGATTTCTTGCATGCAAGTTTATATTTATTTTATATATATTGTACTGTATGTATATTATTTTTGTAAAGTTAATGTATATTAAATCCTATACCTAAATTCTTGCTATTTATTTTTTTAAATATTAATATACAAGGGAATAAAGCTATCACCAAATAAAGAGCATCGTAAGTTTTAATATTGCGATTTAATTATGTTTTTATATTTTAATTGAGTGATGTAATATACTTTTGTATTTAAATTCTATTGTTATATATATATTTTTTTTCCAAGGGAATAGCTTTGGGGACGTAGCCCGTATAGCCACAACGAAGTATTTGTCATTATGTCTATTATTGTTATATATATTAATGTATGTATTACTTTTGTAAGTGTAGCAGGTAAGCTGCTACATATTTTTTAAGTATACAAATTATTAAATGTTCCTATATTAAACTTACATATTTCTTTTATATAGAGCATTAAAACGAAGTTTTAATTAAATAAATTTATTATTGCAAATTCATCAACATATCACTTAACAATTAATGTATAGTTGGTCATCTACCACTGTAATATAACTGTTCTATCAAAAATACACAGAAAAATAAATTTAATAATTTGATAATCTAATAATTTCGTTACTAGAAATATTGCTAAATTGGGCTTTTATAACTCAAGTATGTTGATGTTTTGCCGCTTAAATAAATTAAATATACATGTCATATAGCTGTTCTATTGGCTTGTCTTCTACGCCAAGGGGGACGGTCAATAAGGCCGGTTTTCGCCCCCCCTCAAATTTGGCAAAAAGAAAAAAGAACATGTTTTAACAGTCTAGAGTCAATTTAGAGTCGATTCGACCACAAACGGAACCAACCCCACTCCCCTCTTAGGGTCATTTCATGAGTAGGCTTATTCTGGGACTTCGATTTAATATATATGTATAGGTTTTTTGGGTTGCTGATTCCGAATCCGAGGTCAGTTTGTCTGTACTAAGGTCATTTGAAGGTCAAGGTGATAACACACCAAGGAACATTTCCAATCACTTGTTATATGAATTTTTCGGGTCGTTGATTTTGAATCCGAGATCAGTTTGGCGGAGGTGGCTTTCGTAAAAAGTATTTTACCTATACTAACCAATATTGTCAATACCTATGTACATTTCTTTACCCATTTTAGCTCATTCCTAGCTCTTCGCATACCATTGCCAATATCATTTCATAAAGCAGTATAACTGCATACTAAGAATCCATCTCACATCACATCCATTTCATCCCATAACGACTTATTACTGTGTAAAAACTCTTCTACTTCATACTAATCCATGAAACGTCCTACAACCGATCTTACCTTGTACTTATTCAATCCTACAATAGCCTGGGTTATTATTCCTCTGACTACCTCCTACAACTTCAAGAAAATCGTATCTTTTTTTTTTTTTTTTTTTCATTTTGACCTTGGAATGACCTTAATATAGACAAACTAACCTCGGATCCGGAATCAGCGACCCAAAAAACCTATATATATTAAATCGAAGTCCCGGAATAAGCCTACTCATTCCGAAAAGGCGAGTTTATTTCAAGGCTTTTTCATAATTTGACCATGAAATGACCCTAAGAGGGGGGTGGGGTTGGCTCCGTTTGTGGTCGAATCGACTCTAAATTGACCCTAGACTGTTAAAAAACATTTTCGTTTTTCTTTTTGTCAAATTTGAGGGGGGCCGAAAACTGGCCATATTGACCCTCCCCCTTTTCTTGGTATCCTGATATTGAGAAGGACGGTACTTGTTTTATATGGATCCAAGTTGGTCGTTCATTTTAACATGAGTTGCCACGCCAGTTTACTCTAGTGCATTCTACAAACTGTATGTTTTATCTATTCAACTATTGGAGAAAAGCTTTATACAGTATAATGAAACATAAAAACATTTATAATGGGATGTTGGAAAGTAGTTGTTGGCTGCAAGAGCATTATAATTAATAATTCTCAGATGGCCAGAATAAAAATTCCGTAAGGAAAACGATATCTACTTGTATTTTTTTGTTTCAAAGATTCATCTGTAAATTAAGGTTTACTAATATATTTTTTCGACTTGTAGGGTCTTCCTTGAATATTTTCTTGATTTACCTCTAACAGTACAGTCGATAGGTAGATTCTTAGTCCGAATAAGTGCGGGAGTTTTGAAACTTTGTGAATTTGTAGATTTCGATGCCCTGAATGAAATAAGAAAAAATGTAAAAAGTCGAGCATTCTTGACTAAATTATGATATTTTGTAATTTCTTAGTGCGACTTTTCTGGAGGAATATTTTTGTGTTGAGACAAAATTTGTTTTCATATCCTCAAATATAGTTGACTTTACTTGTCTGCTACGCGTAGCTCAATGTTCAATACTTGTTTCCACACCACCTTGAGGAAGAGTATATAGCACGTTTTTTTACATGGTTGTCCCCTATAGGCCTAATCGACGACTAGCCTACTTCTTGATGCGTTTTAGATGCTTGATGTCGAAGGTCCAGGTTCGTTGTAGTCTTTAACAATACTCTCTTCGGAAGTTGCTTCCGTTGCGCTGTCCACTGATTCTACGTATTGATTGTTCTCCATGCTTGTGAGAAATGTCTTGAATGGAGCGTCGACAGCATTGTTACTGGTGTAAGCCCAGCTCTGCTCTCTCCAGCCCCATTCTTCAACATTTTTACAAATTCCCTGCCATTCCTGGACTTGATATGTCCTGAATGAATGCTGCCGTGTCATATACTCTACCTCAAGGTGGTGTGGAAACGAGTATTAAACATTGAGCTACGCATAGCAGACAAGTAAAATCAACTATATTTGAGGATTTTCAGGTATGAAAACAAATTTTGTCTCAGCACAAAAATACTCCTTCATAAAAGTCACACTAAATTGAGAAATTGCAAAATATCATAATTTTATCAAGAATGCATGACTTCGATCGGCTGCTACACCGCAAATATTCAGTTTAAAGAAAAAATGTATAGGACATATTTTGTAGAAAATTTTTTGCCACACCCGAAGCGAGATATTTTAAAGAAACTGTTTTTGTGCGCCATTTTTCCAATATAGCGGCGCCGGCAGCTGAGATCACATTTTGCATTTTTTCTTATTTCATTCAGGGCACCGAAATCTACAAATTTCCAAAGTTTCAAAACTCCCACATTTATTCGGACGAAACCCCATGTTTATGCTCTCTCTGCTGGAAAGAAATTTCATATATAACTATAATCCACCCGCACATGTGATTACTCACCTTTTTTTTTTTTTTTTTTTTTATGGAGGTGTTCAATCGCCATTGTCTAGAATTATTTTTTTTTTTATCAATGGCTTCTAGAATTCAAATTTGTCGTTGTAATGACTTCCTGTTTGGTGGAGAGCTGAGCCGTTAATTTTTCTTTGCCGATTGTGCTTGATTCAGGGAAAACTACGGTTTATGGAGTTCCGTTCCCAAAGAACGAGTAAAAAGAGAAACGACCAAAGAAATGATTAATACTTATTGTGCTAGTCAACCATCTTAGGATGGCAAGTAACCGCGCTCAGAGAGAGAAGAAATATCGTCACTGTTGGACGCTTCTTAAGCTAGCTTAAGAAGCTTGTTTGTCTCTGTCCAACAGTGACGATATTTCTTCTCTTTCTGTGCGGCTACTTGCCATCCTAGGATGGTTGACTAGTAGAAACTTTAGTTAACTTGAATATAGATTAGTTACACAAAAGACACTTGTATTAATGGGACCTCTCCGAGTGGGACAGGAAAGCAATGGTATGCAATATTGCGCATGTGGGCCACATAATTTCAAGTGATTACCCTCTCGCACCCCTCTCTTAAATTAACAGCTAATAAAATAAATTAAATGAAGTATTTGAGACGGACTAGGAATGTGAGGTGAGGTAGGTATAAATCATTGCATCATTGGAGAAGAAAAAATTATCGTATAGGTGCTTTCTGGTTTACCTACTGTGATATGCAGATGATTAAGATGAAATTGAAGTTCTTTAGTTTGTTGATACTAATTATAACTTAGTTTAAACTGTCATTCAATTCAATTATATTAACTTAGTAAAGATTAGAGAATCTTAATATATATTGACAAATTAGCCAACCATATCTTGCAAGCATTGTATACTTTTTATCTCTATATGATGTAGCATTTATCTATTTTGTGTACCTACCATATATGTAGTACTTTTTAAATATTGAAACTGGATTCTTGGAATTAAATATATGAATATAAATTAGAAATTGTCCAGAAAAAATGATATTATTTCGGAAATGATTGGAAGAGGTCAACTTTTATTTTTAAGTAGAATACCTCTGAACATTTTTAGAAAGTTGGGTAGTTTTGTATTTTTAATATAACCATTTTTTTTCAAAAAAATTGTCATTCAAAATATAAAACTACTCGACTCTCTAATAGTACAACATCTAGAGGTAAAAAATATGTAAAATTTCGGAATAATTTCATATGTAATGATAATTTTTCTTTGTGGGTTATTATTGTAGTAAAAGGTATCGTCTTCAGTTTCTATATGATCCGGATACTTGCTCTTTCCCTCAAGGGGTGAAAACCACCTCTAAATTTGAATATTGAATATTTGAGATAGTGTTACTAATTTATTTTTGAAATGTAGGATAGTTATGTTTTTGAGATCGCTGATTCCGAATCTGAAGTCAAATTGAAAAATTCAAAATGGCGGTTCTAATATGGCGGATAGAATTTTTTTTCTAAAATAAGTGTTTTAAAGGAACAAAATAAATTGAACATCTAGGTTATGCTATATATTAACGAAAAACAGCATTTTTTGAAAAGAGAATTACTTACTCAGCGATTGCAATAACAAAATGGCGACAAATTGAAAAAGTAAATTTTTTCTGTCATAACATTTTTGTTTTTTATGCTATAGGAATAGAAAAAAATTATCCGAAAGCCTAATTAATAGTCTTTCATTTTGGTTCTTACCGTTTTTGACGTAAGTGCCAAAGTTTGTCAAATATTTAACATTTAAACAAAATACTTCGTCATATAAACGTTCGGACGCCACATTTATACTTCCAGATCTCCGAAATCAGTAACTCTACAGAAATTAGAAAGAGAACGAAATTTATCCTCAATTTAGTACCTAGAGCTTTCTTATTTGTCTTTAGTATGTTTTTGCTTAATGTAATATTTGATGAATATTGTTTTGAAATGCCCTTTTTTTAAGCTAAAATCCCAATTTTCAAGACGTTATAACTTAGACTTGCGATTTTTATGAAAAGTTGCATAGAGCCTTTTCTTCTTAAAATTTTATTTTCTTTCAGCTCCAATGTTTTTCATTTTTTCTTAGTTGCCCCTAAAAATGGGAGCATCCACCCCCTATAAATTAGCAAACCGCTGCATAATATAGAAACTTTCCTTTGATGTATTTTCTGTTAAGTTGCCAAAAATAAAAGAAATCCGTTTCATTTGACATTATTCCGAAGTTAAAACCTCTAGGTACTATACATAAAGGTATCCCACTTACAAATAAAATTTGGTGTCTCCAATATAATTTTTTCTGCATCATTTATAAGGAGCTTAGATTCATTATCTAAGTCCAAAAATCTAATTGTCTAGTATCAATATTTAAAAAGTGCTAAGATACTATTTTGAACATATGGTAGGTAGATAAGATAAATACATGCTACATCATAAAAGAGTAAAAAGTATTCATATATCTTATATAGCACAAGGTCAATGTTAAGTGAAAAAATGTATGTACATGCTAAGTCATAAAGAGATAAAAAGTTGACATATCGATCACATCTAACTTACCATAGCGAGAGGTCACAGTGCCTATAGTTCACAGCAGACTTATTAGGTACTCAACAAATGTCGGCACTTTTAACCATCAAACACGACGCATCTCACCGCCAAAGGTGCCGACATTTTTTACACGCCTAAGAATTGTGCTGTTAACTACATACCTCTTTACTATATAAAAATCATGCTCCACATTTAACTGACATTTGCAGGAGTGGCTTATATAATTATGCGTCATATGTTACATAACATGTTACTTCTGGTAAACAAAGTTTATGTAGCATTCACGTATATGCTATATTTTTATGTTTGCTAGGATGTTTGCCATCCTCAAGGCCCTCGACTATGTCACTAACTATTTTAGAAACCACCTTCGTGATAGTAGCCATCTGTAGCCAAATTGACCGCAGTTTAAGATATAGTTATATCAGTTGTAAGTATGACCCCTTAAAGACCCCCTTAAAATTACATTTTTGATAAGTAATTCCTTATTTTCTACATAAACTCACTTTTTCTACCACCCAGTACCATCGATACTTTTAAATTTCATAATAGAATTTCCATACATTAAAATGAAAATTCTACTATGTAATTTAAAAGTATCGATAGCATTAGGGGGTAGAAAAAGTGAATTTAAGTAGAAAATAAGGAATTACTTATCAAAAATGTAATTTTAAGAGGGCCCTGTAATTCGAAAATTATAAACCAAAATTTTAAATATTGCATATAGGGATTCTATAGCATGTTGATCAACAATATAGCATTAGTTGCCAATGACTGAAATAAAAGCAGGACCTTGGAGAGAAAATAAGGACCCCATGGAAAAAAATTGAAAACTGATGAGTGGGGGAGAGACATCCAAAAAATTTTGATGAGCGAGGGGGCAGAAATCCAACAAGAAAAATTTTAAAATATGTTAAGAAAAAATTATAATAAAAATTTTCAACATTTCAAAATTGAGCTCTCAAACAAGTCTGGGCCCGGGGGATCATCCCTGCACCCCCTCCCCTCTCGACAGACCTGGAAATAAGCTTTGTTTTACTCAAAAAAGACAGTAAAGCTTTTTGATGTTGTACCTTTGATAAATGGCACTCAGATTTGGTTGAAATCAGATGACCAATAACACACCTCACTTTTCTAAATTCACTGGTGGACGCACCCGGTGGACAAAATACGAAGCTGATTGGCTATGTTTTTCAAAATCAAATCTTGTTTCAAAATAGCCAGTCAAATAATGTTATTGTTTACTGGTGCGATCCACCGGTAAATTTAGAAATCTGCCCATAATAAAGATTTGTAAGGGTCTGTCGTATCTAGCTTTTTGGCGAGAAGTAAGTGCGGTAATGAAAACTCAGACTATACTTGTTCTTCAAACGTGAAGTAACGGTGCAGTGATCTCTTTCTAGGACGGTCCGTACTGGCCCGAAATATGGCCAGAAGTATACTATGACCTGTAATGTTATATTCTACAACTTAACCTGATTACCACCATGCGAAACGGTGACTCAAAATACCTCAGTGATTTCACACCAGCTGTTCATTGGCCAATGACATTTTTTGGTGGGGATTGTGAGTTATTAAGCAACCTTATACTTTACAAATCTTTATGACTAATAACATAATAACCGAGATATGGAGGGGGGGACACGCTGTATATAGATTAAAATGTGATGTATATAATTCATAACAATATGGTAATAAAAAATGAACCATTACGTGCATGATAATTACATTTATAGTTAAAAAATACTTGATAAAATCAGGCGCGTGCTGGGACGATTTTGGACCCAAGATACCTTAGCAAGGGCCCCAGGTAGAAATCTGATTTTTTTTTGTCGAAAATGAAAATTGATGAGTGGGAAGGAAATTCCAAAAAAATCTACCACTTGAATGAGCGGGAGGGAGGATCTCAAAAAAAAAAAATTCCTACCATTTCCAAAATTGATGAGCAGGGGGAGAAAGTTTTAAAAAAAAACTATTTCCCTACAAAATAAAAATTATTCAACAGGGAAGGCCCTTCATGAAGGGCCCACCGGGCAACTCCGATATCCCGGTGGGCCCAGCACGCGCCTGGATAAAATGAAGAAATGTTTTTTGGTCCATTGCTGCCAACGTACAAGACAACATTACACCCAGATTTGGTGATATTTGTTTTTAAACCTATGAAGTTGTCAATTGACAGGCGATGTTTTATAGGTTAGTTTTAATTTGAAAATTTCAAAATGAGATATGAAAATTGTTATATTTCAAGTAATTCTAATCAGACTCCGGGTGTAGTAGACTGGGGCAAAAACAATCTTATATGTTATGGCTCATGTAATTCAGTTATGATTTATGACCCCAATGTAAGTACGTACTATCATCTTTTAATAACTCATGTAAATAACCAATATATTTCATTTCTAGCTTGGGGGCGGTGGAAAAGTAACGGATACTTTAGTGCACCACACAAAACGGGTTAATTCTGTTAAGTGGCTGTCTAACAAAGAAAATATTTGCGAAACGGAACTAATATCAGGTTCAACTGACTCTCTTGTAATTGTTTGGACTTTAAAAGAGGGAAATTATGAACCAAACATACTAAGAGGTCATGAATCAAATGTTAATATTGTCGATGGATTATACAAAGAAAATGAAAAGAATAATACCGTTGTCGTGAGTGCCTCGATGGATTGTACGGTCAAAATTTGGTGCCGCCCAAACCCTATAGGTGGGTTAATATTTATGTTTTAAACTTTAGTATAACGAACATTTATGTCTTTCAGATGTTTTTAACTTGGTTCAGACTATTAAGTTGGGTTACAGTATAACTGTAGGTTTGAAAATTTCGTTTCTTCCCAATTGTAGGGAACTAATAATAGCTTGTGGTCTCGATAATTCCAAAATACAGATATACAGTGAAGCTAACAATATTAATGACCACTTGGAATTTCGGTTGTCTGTACAGTTACTTGGGCATGAAGATTGGGTAAGAGGAATGGATTTTACCGTAGATGGTAAGTAGGGTACAGTTACCGAATTTTTAGTAACAAATTACAGTTCCATATTAAAAAATATACCTGTAGGTACTGTTTTGATACTACATATGATAATAATCTTTATTGAAATTGGAAACTCCTACACTGCAAAAGTATTGTATATGTATTATTTAGAAAACATAGAATATACGACGTGTTTATAGGATATTATGTAAAACAGAAACTGAATGTTGATATACAAATGTTTTTATTAGAAAACAATAAAAGACAAATTCAATATGTCAATAATAACATGCACCGGTTTGGTGGTGTTCTTCAATGAAAGAAGCATCGTCTTTAAAATTGGATTTAATAGCACGTATTACCTCCTGTAACGTATAATATACTTTTTTTTTTCAATTCAGTTCTTTATTGGTGTCAAAATATATTGCAAACGTCTTTCAATTCCAATAACCAAATTTGTTAAATAAACTTGGGAATTTGATTCCATTCTTCCTGAGCTGCTAGACGTAAGTCTGGTAAAGTTCTTGGAGGCAGGTTTCGTTTCCTAATTTTTCTCTAAGCAGTCCCATATGTGCCCTATTGGATACAATCCGGACTGTCTGCAAGCCAGTGCAGTTTTTTAATCCTAATTATTAAGTTACTGTTGTACGACAGCGATAGCCAATAATGCCAGTATAAGGAAAACATGGTCTTTATGGATGTGTTCTAAGTACCAAACACGTCATTTTTTGAGTTACCTCCGCAAGTTATGTATGTCCTTCTGAACTGAAACCTGCTCAATACATCACCAATCCTCCCGCAAAAGCAGGGACAGATTTAGCAATAGGCATAGTAGGCACGTGCCTAGGGCGGCAGCAAGACAGGGTTTTGATTGGGGATGTAAATGTAGCCAATAGCGATTACACTTAATTTGTCATAAAACTTACTATATAAACGGTCTGTCATCTTTAAATTTTACTTCCGTCGCTTATTGCAGACAAGTGTGAAGTATTGTAATATAATGGAGCAGATCTGACGAGAAAAAGAGGAGTTTTGAAACCAACTTTAAAAAAAAAATTTTTTTTTCACAATTCGGTTACAGACGTTTTCTTCTATCATATTGTCAAGTTAGTTCAGCTTAATCGCACGTTGTGGGGGAGGAATTCGCATTTAAAATTCTCAAAAACACGTTTTCCCACGATAACTTCATTATTATTGATGTGACGAAAAAAAATTGAATAAAAAATTGAAGATCTCATGGAAGCACATAATCTGGTTTTTTCAAATCGGACGGTAACTTTTCGTGAAATTGTAACACTAATATACAAAAAAGTAATTCCTATATTTTTTCTTGAAAAATAGGAGTTATTAGGTATGTGATTTTTTTTGAGGTAGGTGAAATAGATAAGAATTGATGGAGCCGGAGGATGAGGGTGGTGGGCCAATTAGGGGAGGGGGAGAGATAGGGAAAGGAAAATTATTCAACCTCTTATAACTTTTTCCCTGTCATGCAATTTTGAAAAACCAAAATGGAATTTGTTCGCTATTATCTCTAGTATTTGACTGATTAATTTTTTAAATTTTTTTCAAATGAACAAACTGCATTTTTTTTTAAATGCGTTTTTGAGTACGAAGGAAAAGGTTCAGACCGGAATTTTTTCTATAGGCAAGTGAGGGTTTTTTATCTTTAATTAAAAAAAAAAAAAATTGCAATCCAAGCAATAGGAATGGAGGGAGGGAGCATAATGCGAGAATAAAGGGTTAAAGAAAACGGATAGGGACTTCGGAGTTTGATATTCGGCAATATAAATCTTTTTTCCATCTTAATATTTTATCAATCTTACCTTTTATCAAATATTAAACTGCCGAAACGGAAGTTCATATACAAGTTGCGCTATTACTATAGCGTACACAGTGCACAAACCTTAGATTCGGACTAAGTTGGCGTTATAACATTAAAAATGCTTAAAATAAACATATTTATTTTTTAACAAAATCGATTGGTATATAAATAAATTATTAATCATTTAAAATTTAAAAAATAGTTTTCTGATTTGTAATTGAATAGAAATTTTGTTCAATGCTATTTCCTATCATTTATTTATATATAAAACGCAGACATGATTTTCAAATAGTGACATTATATTAGCAATATTATCACTTTCGGAAATGGCGATGTAATAGGTAAAATTTTAGCTTGAAATCCAAGGATCGCCAGTTTGAAACACAGGCAGGTTATTATATATGTAGTTGCTCCTTTTTACTTTTTTATACTGACAAGTGTTTTATCAAATAAATCGTAATAAAAATAAGATTTAAAATGTCCAATATAAGATTTAAAATGTCCAAAACTTAACATTTACAAAAAACTGGGAAGAGTATTCTAAAGAATGTCCAACAATTATATAAGAAGAGCATGATTTTTACTCTAGCTTCTTTAAGTTTTTAATTTACCAACTGTGAAGGAGTGACATTTTTACATTTTTAGAGATCGAAGAGGGAATATATGCAAAACTTTTTTTATGATAAAGAGCTCATAGAGAACCTGAAAATCTAATAGCAGTTAATTACAGTACCTGGCCAACAATCACTTATTTGCAATTTTCTCAAAAACTGCTAATGCTAGAAAAAGAAATTTAATTAATTCAAAGGCTTCAAACAAATCACATAATAGCTTCTTTTTTTCGTCATGATCAGTTAGGAAATCGATATTGAAAACACCACAAAGAACAGTATTTTGGCACATTCCAGATACCAATTTTAAAACCTCATTTAGATTTTTTAGGAATATATCTAGATTACTGTTTGTGGGTCTATAAACATTAATTATAATGATCTTTTTATGAGAGATATTGATAAATATTGCACATATTTCTAAGTGACATTCAATAGATAGCTCATTGATTTTACTAATGTGATATGAGCGGACACTATTCTTCTCCAGTATTAAGGCTCCACCATGAATATGTTCTGTACGGGAGAAATAAGATATTAAAGAATATTTAGGCAAGGATATTTTGCCAGTGTTGTTACCCACTGTTCATTGATACACAGAATGTCTAAATTATTTTCTTCTACAAAAATTTCAATTTCATTTAATTTATTTGTTATACATCGTATAACAATAAAAGAGGTCCTTAAATGTCCTTAAATGCTTCTTTCTTCAGTGTTACACAGAATGTCTAAATTATTTTCTTCTACAAAAATTTCAATTTCATTTAATTTAATTGTTATACATTGTATTGCAATAAAAGGGGGCCTTGAATGTCCTTAACTGCTTTCTAGTAGAACTCCAAGATCAACATTATTGTCTATGTGTTCATGAACGTGTTTTATGTACACTGTACACTTTATAGTGAAATTATTACCTATTACCTATATAAATATTCTATTGTATAGCATTTATTTTAGGTAATGACCTCCTATTAGCATCATCTTCACAAGATTCTTTCATTCGACTATGGCGAATTACAAAAAAAACAGCAATAGATGGTAATATCGACCAATTTGACAATAGTAGATATCAAATGAGAACGATAAATGAAGTATATGATATATATTTGGAGTCTGTACTCACAGGTCATGAAGGCTGGGTATATTCAGTAAACTGGAGCCCAAAATCTTTACAATTATTATCTGCCTCCATCGATAAGTCGATGATAATCTGGGAGTATGGTAATTCCTCTGGATTGTGGCTTGAAAAAATTAGAGTGGGAGAAATAGGTGGCAACACTTTGGGGTTCTATGGTGGCATGTTTGGACCGGATGGTAATCGGATTCTTGCCCACAGTTATCATGGAGCCTTCCACATTTGGACTAATTGTGAAAAATTAGGTTATTGGCAGCCTTCAGTTACTGTAGGCGGACATTTTGCAGAGGTGGTTGATTGTGCATGGGAACCAAGAGGGGAATTTTTGCTCTCTGTGTCCGCTGACCAGACTACTAGGATCCATGCACCTTGGCCTAACAATAAGGAGCTGGTAAGAAAATTGAAATATGATTAAAATGTAATGTAGTAATTTAAGAATAATGGGAATGGCGTATTTTTTAAAATTTAAATTATGAAATTTTATAAAGAAAAATACAACGCACATAATCCTCTATTTTCTATTATATTGTTTAACATAAAAAAGAAAAAACTTCTCAGTTGCTTCATGTGTTGTAACTGATCCTGAAAGTTGTTGGTTGTTGTTTGTCACTGATAAAGTAGATACTGCGGTTTTCTCAACTACTTAACTTGTATTCAGACTCTACTCGGGGCAAAAAAATTCCAGAGATGGTTTTAACTTAGCAATAATTAATTAATAACGAGGATACGTGGAGTGAATATAAAATCCAAAGGAATATAACCATCAATCTCATTAGAAATAAAAAAAGAAAATATTACCAAAGCATAATTGATAGAAATAAAGGAAACAGTAAACAAATGTGGAAAGGTATTAAAGAAGTTATGGGCTGTAATAATAATAATAATAAAATAATTGAAAATACCTACTTTGGAGACCAAAATATTTCACAAAAGGTACAAATAGCACAAAACCTAAAAATGTGTTTTAACCGCCTTCCATGTCACCTCAATGACCCTCTTAAGTCTAGGAGATCTAGATTTGTCTGAGTAAAGGAGACGGGGCCTTACAGTTTATAGTGGAATCCGAACTTTAATTTATATTTTTTAAAAAGCAGAGAAAACATTATAGAAAGTCATTCTAACATACAAACTAATGATGAAATAAGAAATGACAATACCTATAAACAACTGAAAATGTTTAATAATATAATAGAAAAAGATTTGATAAATATAATAAACGAAATTAAAAGAGATGGATCACCTGATAATATAAATATGGATGTTATAAAAGCAGGAAAATCACAATTAGGGTTAGAACTTGTAAAAATAATTAATAGGTCCACTGAAAAAGACAGGGTGCCTTTACAATGGAAAACATCTACAATTATACCAGTTCAAAAGGTGGTTAATACAAAAAAATGTGAGGAACATAGACCCATTAATACGCTGCCCTTACCAGAAAAGATAATGGAGATATTTATAAAGAAAGTTCTTAAACCATGTAAATGAAAATGAAATACTTATCGAAAATCAGTCTGGATTTAGAAATCAACATTCATATGAGTCGTCTATTCAGCTAGTAATTTCGAAATGGAAAGAATTATTAGATTAAAATAAAGTGATTGTGACAGTGTTTGTGAATTTGAAACGGGCATTTGCGACGATAGATAGAGACTTACTAATAAGAAAATTAGAATGTTATGGGATAGTAGATAAAGCAAATAACTGGTTTAAAAATTACCTATCAGACAGATATCAACAAACTAGAATTGGAGAAGATATTTCAAATAAAGTAAAGGTGAAGTTTGGTGTTCCACAGGGTTCAGTGTTGAGCCCACTGCTATTCATAACTTATATTAATGACATTGTTCAGTGTTTTTAAAAAGATACCATGATTAATTTATTTGCCGATGACATTTAGTATCAGTATATGGTGATAATATAAAGGAAGTGCTGGAGAAAATGCAACAAGAATTAAGGAAATTGGAAATCTGGTTGGAAAATAATTATCTGTTTGTAAATATGCAAGAAACTAAAGTTATAGTTTTTGGGAATAAAGATAAAAGACAATATGAAAATATTAAGCTATTTGATCAGAGTATATGTAACAGAATGTAAATATTTGGGTATAATAATGGACGAATATAAATCAAAGATTAGTTTTTAATAATATATTATTTATTTATAAGATTATTCACAACAAATTATATGTCAAAGAAATTCTCTTTGACATATAATTTGGTAACAAATTGTGAATAGATTTGTAAGTGATGTTCACAACTATAATACCAGAACACAATAGTATATATATATATATATATATATATATATATATATATATATATATATATATATATATATATATATATATATATATATATATATATATATCAATACAGTAAAAAAAGAAAAAACAATTACTCCAGGCGATTTAGACTTTTGCTGCCAAATTCGTGCCATGCGAAAACAGTCAGAAGATGTCTTTTTAAAGTAGATTTAAAGGCCGGTAATGTTTTACTTTTTATATGAGATGGTATAGAATTGTAAATTTTGGTAATTTGGTAGGTAAATGAACGTTTAAATAATTCTGTGCGATGAAGGGGAGGAAACGAATGTTCAAGTTGTGAATGTCTGCTCTATACGAAATTTTTTTATTCAGATATTTCGGAATTTTGTTGGATCAAACGAAAAATATAGTTGAGTGTCGTCAGCATAGAAATGCGCCTGACAACGCTCAGCTGCTTTTTCGAAGCCCGATGTATATAACGTATACAATAGCGGCCCTAGAATTGATCCCTGTGGCACCCCAGATGACATGTTGAGAGGATCAGATAAACTATTATCAATTTTAACGCGTTGTGTTCTATTATATAAATAACTGCGAAAAAAATTAACTGTGCTAGCACTTAAACTCATTGAGCCAAGTATGGCAAAAAGAATTTCATGATTGATCGTATCAAACGCTTTTGTAAAGTCGACAAGTACCAGCACAGCAACTTTTTTTTTATCTGATCCTCTCAAAATATCATCTGTGATGTTCAAGAGAGCAGTTTCACAACTATGCATATGCCGGAAGCCAGATTGTATTTCAGGTATTAGATGAAATTGAGTTACATGAGTGCGCAGCTGAGACTCTACCTCTCTTTCTAATACTTTTGACATAGTAGGCAAAATGCTAATTGGTCGGAGGTCTTTGAATTCTTCGGGATTCGTTTTTTTAGGCAGTGGTTGCACTATGGCCTGTTTCCAGGAAGTTGGAAAAATACTGTTTTCTAAGCTAAAATTAATGATGTGAGTAAGAAAAGGCAATATTAAAGGGCAACACATGAATAATAATTTAATATTAAGACCATCATATTAGCGTTAGATTTTATACCATATAAAATTTTTTGTACATTATACTCAGAAGTAGGCCTGAATTTAAATGAATCGATATTTGGTTTAACATTATTTATATAAGAAGTAATTGTATCATGATCTGCAGGCAATTTTGGAATGGAGTTTACAAAATAATTATTGAGGTCGTTAACATTTTTTAGCTCATTAGGTATACTCTTTTCTTGTTTAGCTATATTTAAAAGGCTCAAATCTTTCCAGGTTTTATTTATACCGTCTACCCTCAGTTTGTGCTCAAAATACGCCTTTTTTTCATTTCGACATACTAATGTATAATTTTTTAACATTTTGTAATAATTATGGTGAGCTTCATTTTTTGTGCGGCGCCATTTATTGCAAGCTTTATCTCTCAAAGACATAAGTAAACGTATATTTTCAGTGAGCCATGGTGCATACTTTTTTGTAATTTTTATTGTTTTAACCGGTGCATGTATATTAAAGAGATACAATATATTTTCATTTAGAAAGTTCACTTTTTCATCAATATTGTTTAAATCATAAATATTTTCAAAAGGAATAGACATAAGATCAGCATAAAATTGATCCTGGTTAAAATACTTAAATTCTCTAATAACCTTGTATATTGGATTCAATTTTTTATGAGTAATATTTAGCTCGCAGTAAATAAGCTCATGATCAGACATTTGATTTAGTGATATTACTTCTACATTTTCTACAATATTGTCGTTTGTTGTTATTATAGGGTCAATAAGTGTTGTGGATGTAAGAGTAATGCGGGTTGGCGAATCTACGATCTGTACCAGGCTATATGTGTCAAGTAGCGTGTTGAGTTTAATAGATGCCGGGGAATCCGTCCTTAACATATCTACGTTAAAGTCGCCTAAACAAAATACTTCATCATAATGTGGCAATAAGTAAGTTAGATTTTGTTCCAAGTTATTTATAAAATCATTGTAAGAAAAATCAGGTGGTCTATAGGTAACACCCACTGCAAACTGCTGCTTATTTACTTTAATTTTAATCCACAGCTCTTCGGAATCATTATTACTACTAATAACTGAGTGATGAATAGTTTCTTTAATGTACGTACCTACTCCACCCCCTCTACCAAACCTTCGGTCCCTCCGAGGGGGCAACCGCTGAGGGGAAATAGTGTACAAATCGGAGGAATTAGGAAGGAATTAGAAAGGAATTGAAGGTATTTCGGAAGGAATTATTAGGTATTAAGGGAATTAAAGGGGAATTTGGAGGAAATAAATATTATTACGAGGTATTAGAAGGGAATTAAGAGGAAATAAAAGGTTATTAGGAGGGAATTAGAGCGTAAAAATATTGAAATGGAATGTTTATCTTGAAGAATTACATACCAATTCTTATATAAAGGACGTCAGTGTTGTAAAAACATTAGGGCAGAGATTAGCACTAAAAATATTTAGTAAAGAAAAAATATTTAATTTAATTAAACTACCGATGATACTATGGACTTCTAGTTCAGTAATAACGATTTATATCGGACAAAATTCATAAAGTTTTGAAAATTGGTAGAAATGTTAAGGATAGCATAAGAATTACTAAACCGAAAAGTTCCCACCCCTAATAGTGTGCTTCATCTCCTAGCCGTTTCCACCCCCATTTTGAGGTTTTCTAGATTATCTCGGGAACGGTGCACTTTTTGATCAATTATTCCTTATAAAATTCTCTATAAAAACGTCTCTACACTTGTTTCCCTAAAATTATTAGTACCGTGGGAAATAAGGCGCACACATAAGGGTTGGTTCCGGTCAACACAATAAATTGTAATCTTTACTATAATCTACTTTAAAATTCAATGTTTAACGCTAAAGCAGTAGCTACTAAACTCCACCTAAAATTATAATAAATGTACCACTTCCACCCTCTCACCTCTATAAAATAACGCGATTTTTAAAGAAGCAAAAATATTGTATATTGTACTTGTTTCCACGCCACCCTAGAGGTAAAGTACTTGGCGTGTGGTGTCCCCTGTAGGCCGAATCCACTAATTATCAAAAGATTTCTTACGTTAATTAATCTTCATCGTCTTCCATAGATTCGACATTCATGCATGCTTGTACGTGGTAATGGTAACACATTGTGGAGCAACGTAAGCCTGCTCTTCTGCAACTGCATATGTTTTCGCACCCTAATTTGCATGAACAAGAAATTAGTGTTATAACGGATTCTTTTGTTGTCATAGTTCGAGTTAATATACCGCCAACTTTATTCCATCCCCAATCAGTAGCTTCTAGAGCAACGTTTTTCCATGTTTGAATTTGGTAAAAAACGCGATATGAGTGTTGCCGAGCAGCAGCATAAGTTGTTGGTAGTTTTGATAATATTACAGTATTGTTCGCTTTACCAACAAGTTTTTTAAAAGCCATGAATCTGTATACATCTAGACTTTTTTCTGCGAAGGTAGAGTTGTATAAAGCTAGAGCAAATCGCTCCCCTAAATCTACAATTTCTCCATGACTAGCTTTTTAATTATTAAATCTTTGCACGATGTCTTGTAATACTTCAGTAATATAACAGTTAAAATTGTAATATATTGGACAAAATTCATAAAGTTTCAAAAATTGCGTGCTTCATCCCCTAGAGGACGTCGTTTCCACCCCCATTTTGAGGTTTTCTAGATTATTTCTGGAACGGTGCATTTTTCCATAAAAAACCTATATACAGAATTATTCCTTATAAAATTCTCTATAAAAAACTTATCCAAACTTTTTTCCTAAAATTAATAGTACTTTGGTAAATGAGGCGCAAATGTAATCAGCGCAGGTCATATAATTCGCTGAATATCCGTATGGCTATTTCCAAAGCTGTCTTTACGTGAAAAAAGTATAAATATCTGTACCCCACCACAATGTAAAAAATTTCAATTTCTCCCACTACATCTCAGACGACCCAAGGTCACTGCATTATTTTAACGCTGTTACTGTTCAGGGCTGCCAATGTGCGGGATTTTACGCAAAAACACGGTATTTTAAACCCACTTTCGGATAAAATCGAAACCGAAAGTCGGCCATTTTGGTTCTTTACATTATATAATTGGAAATTATATCCCATATCACTACATCAAATTTTAAAAAAATCCATTCGCCCATTCAAAAGTTACAACAGTGTCCTTATCAACTGAGGTATACAATATTCTCGCTTCATCAAAAATCGCATTATTTTATAGGGGTGAGAGAAATTTATTATAATTTTAGACGGACTTTAGTAGCTACTGCTTTAGCGTTAAGTATTGAACTTTAAATTATATTATAGTAAAGATTACAATTTATTGTGTTGATCGGAACCAACCCTTATGTGTGCGCCTTATTTCCCACGATACTATTAATTTTAGGAAAAAAGCGTAGAGACATTTCTGATAGAGAATTTTATAAGGAACAATTTTGTAGGTATTTTTATCAAAAAGTGCACCGTTTCCGAGATAATCTAGAAAATATTAAGGTATTAGGAGGAAGTAAAGGTATTTGAGGAATTAGGGGAATTACAAGGAATTAAAGGGGAAATAAAGGGTATTTTTCTAGAATAGGTATTAGGTGTACAAAATTTTTCCAGCGGTTGCCCCCTCGGGTCCCTCCTTACCAAATTATATCCTTCTATTTTAATTAGATCGTCACTTATAGCAGGCGAGATCCAAGTCTCAGTCAAACATAAAATAGAATAACCTACGGACAGAACATGTTCTTTTAAATCATTAAACTTTGGCATTAATGATCTGATATTAAAATGAGCCAAGGTGAATTTTTCATTCATATTTAAAATAGTAAAATGCAGATAATATTTATTTATTCAAGTACACAGTAAAATATAGTATGCGATATAAGAAAACTTAAAGATAACGATAAATTGCCTAGCAAAGAAATTTTAACACAATCTGATATTGTTTTTGTAACAAAATGTAAATAAAAGATGATAACTGCAAAAAGAAGATAAGATAGATGATAAATCTCCACCAATCTAAATAAAAACTAAGACAGTAAACAATTAATTTAAAAAACACTAATAAGCAGGTAACATTTACCATTTAATTATTTCCTATGATTCCATGGTATTTTTCAAGAGTTGATACTAAATACGTTTTTTTCTTCCAAATAAACGCTATATTTCCATCCTTGGTCCAGCATTCCTTCTTGAATTTTTCTTTTATAACACAGTACAGATTATAACGTTGGCGAGTAAGTAATTCAGCTATGGCATAATCAGATCCCTTAAATAATTTTTTATTGTAAAATACCTTTCGACGTTTCCAAGTGTGGACAAATTCTATAATAATTGGTCTTGGTTTTTCTGTATTTCTTGTGCCATATCGATAACAATCTGATATGTCATTTTTTGTTAATAACAAATCTGCCACCTCGTTTAGCTTTAACTTAGTATTAAGGATATCTACTACATTTATAAACAAATCCTCTTGTTCGGTTTCCTCCACGCCATAGAGAATACATTTATTTTTGAAAGATTGTTGTAAATTAGTATCAGTTTGCAAGAGACAATGACTAACCTGATTTTTAATTTCTTCCAGAGTTCTCATAACTAACGTCTCGAACTTGCCAAAATTTACAGTTAGTTGTTCAATTTTTTCCTCATTTTCGGGGGTACTCTCTTCACTTCTTAAATTTGACAATTCCTCTTTAAAAGTTGAGAGTTGAGATAGAAAATTGCTTTCTAGATCTTTAATGCGTGAATTAACATCGGCCTGGTTATTTGCCTTTTTGTTGGATACCATTTTATTATTCCTCGTAATTCTCGAACCACTACTCATTTTGTACTATGGGCTGGTTGATTACTAAACCGATACCACAATGAGAGACACTGGCACTTATATTTCGTCACTTTAATCAAATCGGCTTATAGATATAATCATGTTTTAATTTAGATTTGTAGGAGACTCGTAAACGCGTCTACTCACTTGTGGCCATACTTGCTGTCCCTCTCTACCTATACATTTTTTTCGTACGCCTAACCGTTTTGGAGATATGACACGGACTAAGTGAAAAATGCATTTAGTTCCTCCAAACCTCTTTCGCACCACATATTTCGCAATTATCTTGCTTTCTATGTCTCAGAATGAAAATTAAATATTGCTGTTATAGAGCTCGGTGATCTTTATTCTCTACCAGAATGTCTTATAGATTTTATTTACATTTATTTACAATGAATAAGTCAAAAAATGCATTCGTTTCCGCACCGCCCTAGAGGTAGAATGCTCGGTGTGCTTTTTTTTACATGGTTCCTCAGGAACCCTAATCCATGCCGGATGGTAAATTAGTCAATATTTCCGACTCCTTCGGTATCTGAAACGGTATTGTCCAATGACAAATCCTTGTCATCACTTTCATTCTGATAAGATTCTACGTCATCCATTTCGTCATTCATAGCAATTATAGGTGTGGTATTCAAGCAGCAGTGACCGTGGCAATGGCTACAAGCTGTTGAACAATTCAGTCCCACTTTCCTACAGCTACATTTTCCTGCACAACCCTTCGTACAGTTGCAAAAAATTGAATTCAACAATAGGTCTGGTGCTGGTGGTAACTGTGTTGGTACTAGCTGCAAAATATTCTACCTAATCCAGCCCCACTGCTCAGGATCGATGTCTTTTCCCAACTAGTTTGCTGAGCTGCTGAAGATGGAGGAAGCGATGCAAAACGGTTAGGCGTACGAAAAAAATGTATAGGATCTTTAAGGTAGAGAATTTACAGATGTACAACTTTGGTGTTGTTCCTGTTTGAGCCATAAAAACTGAGTTAATCGCGTTTCCGCAACCTTCCAACGCGATTTTCAAGAAATCCTCCAGGTGTATCGTGGTGTAACTACCAAGTGTTATTCAAGACTTCCAAATAAACACAATAAAAAAAATTTTTCGTACGGCACGAATTTAGCACAGAGGTAAATTTTACAACTAAAATGCCTGGATTAAATTCGCTATTTTATAAAAGTCTGATATTATATAATGATTTGCCTGTACACATTAAATTAATTAATAATATTAAACATTTCAGAAAATCTGCATGTGAATATGTGATATTAAATTTTAATTAAGTGAAATGATAGATGTATACATGTAGTGTTTATTTATTTATTGTTGGTCTATTTGTCTAAAGTTTCAGTGGAAGTCAGCTGTCAAATATGTGTGCTGTTTGATCATGACTTTTTGTCAGAACTGCTGCTATGCAATATTCATTCAGTGCCATACACATAACCTCTACAGCAGCTCTGAAAGTCCTTCTGAATCTTATGCCCCTTCATCTGGTGATTGAGGTCAAGGCTCAAAATCGGCATACAGGCTGAGGTGTGGCAGTCTGTGGAAGGAAGGAGGAGAACGGATAGGTCATACAAGGGCCATATTCGACTTGATAGGGACGCACTCACTTCCGGAGGCCAGAAGCGATTGAATGGGGCTACGTCTAATCTCCTACCCTAGCCTTATGAACTTGAGGCGTAAACACTGGCATTGGTTGTCTAGTGCTGAAGGAAACAAGGATTGTTCCTGCAGGAAGGACTCTGGTTTTTGACTAGAATCCTGTCTGAATGGGGAAATTACCTGATTTTGTGACTGAAGCACAATGGGTCGCAAGGCCTGAGTGCAACGACATTTTATTGCCCCGCTAATAATGAGAAGAAGAAGAATCTTTGACCGATCTGTGTCCACGCGCTATAGTGTTGGTTCAAGACAAGTTTATAGTATTAACTTTGAATGTTGCCCAGAAAAATATGCAATATGCATAAAAATTTCGCACAATGTCAAGGACAATGAATTAGATTTTCAATACGTACGTTAGAATATCACGATTTAGATACGCAGGTTGACCCTACTGTAGGTTAAAAATCTATGTGTTATTTTTTTTTATCAGATCGATTAATTTTTTCCATGTTCATTTTTTACACTTTTAGATCACTTGGCATGAGATAGCAAGACCTCAAGTACATGGATATGATATAAGTTGCTTAGCAGTTTTGTCAAGGTACAAATTTGCCTCAGGAGCTGAAGAAAAAGTTATAAGAACTTTCCAGGCCCCTAAAAATTTTGTGGAGAATTTTAAACGAATCTGCCAAATAAGTGAAGACGAGGAAGGAGATTTTATTGAAAATAGTGAGTATCTAGTCAATTCTTAAGAAGTTTAAAAAATGAATAAGCATGTATTGACAAGTTATATTTTAATATTTTTACAAACCAAAAGTAAATTATATTTTTATAGTGCATCAATTGGGACCTAAGGGAGCTTCAGTGCCTTCTTTAGGTTTATCGAATAAAGCTGTTTATACTGATGATAACATAGACCAAGCGACATCTGTTGACAAGAGGAATCCCTACCCCGAAGAATCCCATTTCATAGCAACAGATATGATAGGTAAAACTATGTCTTTCTTGATAGACGAATACCATTACACTTCCACCTATTTAACATTTTGAATATGCACTAGAGTTCCAAGATTGTTGAAGAAATATATCTTCTTCTAACAAGGTAACAACAAATGAAAGGCATACAAATGTAAAAGTAAATCATATACATTATTTTTTAATCCTTTTACTGGGAGGAACCATTGAGTATTTTGAAAAACAAGTTAAAAAATAAAAAGTCTGCTGGGCCAGATGATATTCCATTATTTCTAATTAATCATTTCTTAAAACTATAATAATACATTCCATAACCTACATTGTTCATTTACATTTTTAAAATGGTAATTTTCTCGACATTTAAAAAAAAAGGAATCTGATAATCTGATGTCTCTAGTGCAGCCACCATTCCACTCAGCTTTTGTAAGGTTTTTGAATATGCTTACTTAGATTGTTTAACTACATTTTTAAATAAATTTAAAATTTTACCAAACATTCAACATGGTTTTCGTTCGGTTTACCACGACGGCCACATATTCTTTTTACAATAAAATCATCAGATGTACGGACATTGACAAGTGTTCTGTTGGGGTTTTTTGTGACGTCTTACTTAATAAACTCTATGATTACGGTATATGAGGTCCTCCATTAATTTGTTTTTGAAGAATCATAAACAGTTTATTTCTTATCTCTAACTCATCTTGTTTAGTTGATACGAGATGTACCGCAGGGTTTCATTTTGGCTCCTGTTTTTTTTATTCTATGTATAAACTCACTAGAATCAGTGCTTGGAGGAACCTTTCATACTATGTATGCAGACGATTTATCATTGATCATTTCGAATAATTTATCATTCAGAATATCAATATTAACATCTTAGAAAATCAATCAAAATTATTTATATTTCAATGTTGATAAAACGCAACGAATTAGATTTCATAACAGACAGAAACCATCTGCTAATATAACTCTAAACATTAATAATAATCAACTTATTAAGAGCGCCAATGCAAATACTATTATTTTTTTGGCCATTCAAATTGAAAAATGTCTCAATTGGAAAACCCACTGCAATTATCATGAGCTCACGCACATCTTTTGTGCAACAAAGTTCACACTCTAACTCATTTGTTTATATTCGAAATATGTATTCATATTTTTTTAAATAAACAAATGTAACCTCAATAAAGATATATATGACGCACAAACTAGCAGGGTAAGTTTGATTTAAATCAATTGATTTTTAAATTAAAATTACGATTTAAATCAAACGCGAATATTTTTTAATACATTTCAAATAATGAAAATAAAAAGAACCAACGTGAAACAAAAACCTTTTCAGCCTCGTGCCAAATTTCATCAATATCGATTCACTATTTTCTGCGCTATTGTATCCACATACATACATAGACAAAAACCACTTTTTCGTGTTTCTGGAACCTCAAAACCTAAAGTTCTGATCTTATCTCAATTTTCAATTTTGTGCCACTGAACTCTACTATTATAAATGGAAGGCCAATATAGGTATATGCGCGTGAACAAAATACGGCAATTACGCCACAGATTAAAACTCAAAATATAAAGCCACGCGTCGACGCAGTAGAGAAATTGATGTCTGTGCTTGAACCAAACGGCTGTCTACGGAAGTTATGCGCTGACGCGATTCTGTGTTTTATTCGTTTCCCATAGATTCCGTAGCGTAAGTCTTGGATTAGATGTAATTTCCAGAGTCGGTGTCACTAATTTTATTTTTTGTTTATTTTTGTCATTTATGTAAAGTTGTTATAAATTGATTATTTTGTGAAATATATTTTGTGACTGTTATAAACAGTTAATTGAGACAATATGGTGCAATCTTGTATGGTACTGTGTTGCAAGAATCGTTGCACAGTCCCGGGTTTTAAACAGTTGCCGTAACAATAAAACCGGCTCTGGCATATTTTGTAGTGCGATTGCGCTCCGCTTTAAGGTTGCCATATTTGCGCGAGGTTCAATTTCACGTAAAAATTGGTATAGATATTGACCTTCCATTTATATAGTAGAGTTCAGTGTTTTGTACCCATTGCATATGGGTGGAAAGATGTTAATAAATGAATTAATGTAAGGAAACTAAAAACTAGATTGTTAAATTTCGAATACATCTGCAAAAAAAATTTGGTGAAGAAAAAATTTGAACAGACTAGATATAGCATGTTGAGATGAATAATTTGCCATGCTTTATAATAAACAAAATATAAAACCGATGGCTTTAAAACAAGTGCATCACAAGATAGGAAATCAACAAAATAGCTGTAAAAATGTAAAAAGGGAAATACTCGAATTTTCATTAAAAAAATCAAATTGTGATTTTTTAACAAAAATTTATTTAATTCAAAGATTTTTTATTTTTTTAATAAAAATCATATTTTACCCAACGCTGCATACTAGACATATTATTGATATTCATGTGCCCTTTTTTAAACTGACAAATCATCAATAAATCATCAAACTATTTGGGATTGAAAATGATAAATAATTTGCCAAATGAATTGAAACAAAATAATATTAAATTATTCCATTAAAAAAAATGTAATTGTTCTTGGTGGGTAATGTTTTTATTCATTCTGAGTTCTTTTGTTTAGGTTAATCACACTTAATTTTATCTTTCTTTGTCTGTACTATACTGACTATTGTTATTCAATTTGTATTTGTCCAAAAACAAAGTCTATATGCAAGAATGCAAACACTTAAAAAGGCTTTCGAGTTCCCCCCACTTGAGTACATTTCATTTTCTTTATAATCATCCTGAGAAAATTTGTTTGAAATTTGTTCCAATTCCCTATATGCTAGGGGCCTCTTATTTGCGTAAATTTCTGATTAAATATAGAGAACATAGAAGTTACTGTGAGTTCTTAGAGTCAAATATTATCTACACGCTCAGACTCAAATGTGTTTCCCCACCAAAAAATATATTTTAATTTCAACCTTGTAGAAATGGTAGAAAAAAGTTATCACCGTAAACGAATGGCTTCTGTGTTTCTAGCAATGCTTTTCCAAACTTACATCACTCATACTTGATCGGAGAAGCCTACAAATACGGCAACCGTGCTGAAAGGTTAACGTTAATTCTGACCAAGATAATAATACAGGATGGCATTAGGTATATCATCTTTCTTCATGTAAAACCCCAATGTTATATTATGTAAAAAGAAATTGTAGTTTCTAGTTAAGGTTGCTACAAAAATTAATCTAGAAATTATTGCTTGTAGAACCACCTACAGAAGAAACTCTTTTGCAAAATACACTGTGGCCAGAAGTCCAGAAGCTATATGGTCATGGTTATGAGGTATATTCATTGGCTGCATCTCCTGATGGAAAATACTTGGCTTCATCTTGCAAATCTACAAAGCCTGAGCACGCAGCTGTTTTACTTTGGTAAGAAAGACCATACTGTGTATTATTTATTTAGTTAAATACTTATACAAGCAGAAACCCTATTAGCGAGTATGGCATGGCTTATTCAATCAATATTAGTATTAACAGACTTTATATAGGATATCTTTCTGTACAGAAACCGATATTTAGTATGTCAGATAATGGGTCATTAATCAAATCACTAACCATTTTTAAGGAGAATGTCAACAATATATAGTATCGTTTTTTTTTTTTTGATTGTCTTGTTGGGAGAGATTGATTTTCCAGATTAACTTTAACTTGTTCTTATTTCGCTTCATTGTTGTTATGTTCATAAAAAATGCAGTTCGCCTTCATTATTAATATCAATGACATGGATAAAAATACTAATTCCTACTGAACTATACATTTATTAATGTGTAATGTTCATGTTTTTCAGGGACACCTCCAGTTGGAAACAAGTACAAAAACTTATATCCCATACCCTAACAGTTGTCCAGCTACAATTCTCACCAGATTCGAAAAACTTGCTCTCAGTATCACGTGATAGACGTTGGTCTCTTTTTACGATAAATGCTCAAGGTGAATTTGAACTGGCAGCAACAACTAACAAAAGCACTGGTATACATTCGAGAATAATTTGGACATGTTCCTGGTCACATGATTCCAAATATTTTGCGACAGGTTCACGAGATGGAAAAATAGTTATCTGGACTATAAACAAGGGAAAAGTTAAGTCAAATGTTTTAGGAGAGTGTGAAGCTGCTTCAGAACCACTAGAAATCAGTAACGAGTCAGTAACCGCAGTTGCATTTGCACCTGGTTTTATTTCAGGTTCTTACTTGATCGCGATTGGCTTAGAATCTGGGGTGATACACTTATATAGGTGGAATCTGCAGGAATGGAGAGCAGTATTAGTTTTATCTCAAAGGTATATATATTATAAACTTTTACGAAATTAGTATTTATACATGCAGGAGGTTTTATCGTATAAGTATATTAATGTATAAATGATAGTAAAGGCATAACCTGGGCAGCACAGGATATCCATACGGTGTCCATTTTTTGTCCCTATTGTGTTCTCATGTTCAAGGACATAGTATGAATATTCCATGGGCGTCTGTTTTATATCCATACACGAATATCCCTATATTATCCATAAAGGGATATCCACTAGATGTTTGCTTCTTATCCATTTACTAATATTCATATTCATCATCCATTAAGGGATATACATTGGATGCCCATTTCCGATCATTTTACGAATATCAGTGGAGAGATATCCAGTAGATATCCAGTCTTATCTATCAACAAATATCCGTACATTGTCCATAAGGGATATACGTTCAGTGCTCGTTCTGATCCATCTACAAATATCCCGTACATTGTCCATTAGGGGATATGTGATGCCTATTTCTGATCCATCTACGAATATCCGTGCATTGTCTTCGAGAGTTATCCGGTGAATACCTGTTTTTGTCCATCAATGTGTATCAGTAGATTATCCATTAAGGGATGGCATACATGTATTTGTCAGTCATTTTTCCGGGTATACATGTATTACATAATAAACGTGCATTCAGATATCTCAAATTCAGTATGTATTATTTGTTTAGCATTTTCAAAATTGCTTTTTTAGTTTCTTGTTGGTGAAGTTTATTTGTTTGTGCATTACAACGTATTTTGTTGTCAAGATTTGTAGAGTATGAGGTTCCTTAATATAGAGCTTTTGGGCGAAGAAGTCAGTGCGGGGGTGAAAAGTCAGACTATCCTTTTTCTCCAAACACGCAGTAGCAGCGCAGTTATCTCACTCTAGAAGAACCGTCCTTACTGGCCCGAAATATGGTCTGACGTATACTGTGATCTGTAGTGTTACATTCTACAACTTATCCTCATTACCAGCATGCAGAACAGTGGCTCAAAATGCGAGGATGATTACCCCCGACCTCAAAAGTGGGTCATTGCGAGCCTGTTCCAGTTACGAGTTCTTTGCTTAATTAACATTACACAAATACTTACAATATTTTGAATGAGGCCCTGCATTTGGTGCGATTTCACACCAGATGTTCATTGGCTAATGACATTTTTTGTTGGGGATCGTGAGTTATTAGGCCACCTTAGAGTATACCAATCTTGGTTTGTTGTGGGAATTATTTATAGATGGTGCCACTTATAAACCATTGACAATAAATTCTAATAAATTAAACTCAACGATTTGAATTTGTCCAGCATAGTGTAACAAATATGTCCTATGTATGTCTAGTGGATATTCCTGTAACCTGAGTTTGTATGGGATCAGAAATGTGGCTCTACGCATGATGGAATCATATCTAAAAAATAGAAAGCAGTGTGTTGTGGAATGGGAACCAAGTGGTGGTCTAAAAATATCTGAAATGGTAAGAGTTCAGAAAGATCTTCCACAGAGTTCCATTCTAGGGCCTTTATTTTATATCTTATATACAAATCAAGTACCTAGTGTGAATGACCAAACTATGATTCTATCTGCTGATGACTCATCGCTGATCTTTAGCAAAAAAGATCTTGCCAAATAAAAATGTCTGAAAAAAGGAACTGTATGGCTTTTACAAGTAATTGTAAGAAATATTGTGTATCAATTAATTAGTCTATATTTCTAATAAAATAATGTGTTTCAGGTTTGCACATCATTTAACTGTCAGAAGATTATGTTTCCGACCAGTGTTTGGGAAAGCTGGCTATAAAAATGGCCATGAAAATGTGCTTCAGTTGGCCAGTTGCAGTTCCGATTATTCAGTTAAAATTTACAATATTTTTGTGAATACAGTAACTTAATAACTTCTAGTTTTAAATTATTATTGTACAGTTTTGTAAATAATACATATGCTCTTGTTATAACTTGACAAAATCGATCTTAAATGTAGATGATGGGTAAGGAAGTAAACAGCCAGGTTCATAAATATGGATAAAAGGTTCCCTTAAGTAAAATGAATTTTATATTTTCTTCTGATCCAAAAAGCAAATTGAACCTCTACCTTAGGTAACCCAAGTAGCACAAGTAGTTGTATTTTGGTCATCATCATGTTACAGTAGCTAAAAATGATGGCTATTTGGTTATAGTGGCGATTTTTAAAGCTGAATTATTACGTTCTGAAGACGTACTGGTGACGAAAATGGGGAATCATATCTCGGTCATCAAACCGCAACTGGAGCCAAATGGCCATAACCCATAACGCATGCGCAACTCATTTGGCTCCCTTTTTGATTTTTGTGGCTGCTTTATTACCTTCTGGTTATGAAATGGCTCTTATGGCGAAATCTACTTCACCGTGACTAAATCATGTCTTTTAGGCATAAAATAAAACAAGAACACTATAGTATGGCCATCCTTTGGCTTTAAGCAGATATGTTGTTAGATAAAATGGACGTATACTTTGACCATCTTTAAAAATATAAACATCATATAATTGCACATATGGTCAATCAAGAGGGTTAAATTTTATCAACGCACGAATTTTTTTTGTAAACTTATATAAAATACTCATAAGAACAAAGGGGCCTCCAGAAATCACTTTATTTTAGGTATATTTAAATTAATTTGAAATATACACATATAGACGTTTTGTAATTTCAAGAAGTACAATCGATGGTAAGGTTATTAAAACTTATTAAAATATCGAATTAGTAAATCAAAACGTTATTTTGTAGGTATAATTAATAAAGTATTGAAAATGAACGTAATGGCCGTCGTTCGAGTTCTTCTTGATTGATAGAAAACATGGCGGCAAGTTGTCATCATTTGGCATCATATTTGCCAAACTATTACCAGAAAATTGTCTGAAAGACATAACCACCCTTTTTTTACGTTTGTTTTGACTGCGTTTGTGTAGAACGGGTTACTTTGTATTTTGACGTTTGTTTCTCCAACGTTTTTACATTTCCTTTCTCCAAACAAATGAAAATTTGTTACTAAAGTTTCTGAAAATATGTATTGCGTAGACGAAACCATCGAGGAGCAAATTTGCCTTAGTGCAATTTCTTCAAGTTGAAGGGTAATAAAGTAGCCAAACTGTACTGGTCAAATACAAAAGCATACCTACATACATTTTTGACGAATCCGCTATCAAAACCAGACACAAAATACAGAAGATAAGTTGACACTGTTACTTTAAACTTTAATAATAATCTAGATATTTATGACTATCAATGCATATGCTTTTGTAGACACAAACATCAACGAAAACATCCCGTATCCCGTGAAAAGTGTTAATTATATGTGGAACTCTGCCTATATTTTCTTTTACATTTCATTCTTATTTTTCTGTTGATATAAAACTTATTTGCGTATGTATAAAGTTTTCAACATTATCAATACTTGTTTTTAGGTTATATTTTTATCTTGTCGTTTGGCCTCAATTTAGATTTTAATGTGTACAAAATTTCAGTCATTATTCGGCAATAACAGCTAAGAAAACCGCCAGAATAAAGCCTAATTATTATAATCATATTTAGGCTAATTTCTTGGTAATAGTTTGGATATCATCACTATATTAATAACAAAAACCATGTCAACATATTCTAGCCATTTTTATAGCTAGATATAGCAGTATTAGGACTTAACATTGTTGCTATTTAATTACCTTTTTATTTATGACCAGTATATAGCTAAAAAGAGATCATCATGACTATTTCGTTTTTAAATTTTATGCCAAACCACGACTAAAATAAGATGACCAAAATATAACTAAACAAGAGCCTTAGAAACGTTTTAGAGGCTGAATTTTGGTTATTTAACCTAAATAGCATATTTGTGCTACTTGGGAAAGCTCAAATTTTACTTCGACATCGTGGAAGTATAGAAATTGTAAAAAAGTGTTTTTTTTTTTTTTAATTTTTCTGTCTGTGTAACTTTTTTGTGCACTCAATTACTGGAACAGTTTATGATATTGACTTGAAATTTGGTATTATAACGAGATCTGGACCTAGATTATATATTGATCTTATTTCGTTGAAGGGTTGGGGAGTGAATGGGGTAAGTAGGTAAAGCAAACGAGTAACAGTCCTGGAAATTGGGATTTAGTGTATGCACAAAAACTAAGGACCTTAAAAACTTGATTTGACATCAGCCATCCCCTCTATCACCTCCATTACCACCCACACCCATGCCCCATTATGAAAGGAGGTAAAAAAGTAATACTGTGGTTTAGTGTGTGCAGAAGAACCAAAGGCCACAGCATCAGGTAGAATAGTATTATTATGAAAAGCTCGGGTGAAGTCAATGGGCACGAATATTTTTACCAGTGGCATAACGTCATGTGGAGTATAAGGATGTGACATTGCAAAAAAAATTTCATGGTCAAGGAGCTGCATAATGTAGTAAATTAAAACTTGCTCAATTCTGGAGTTTACACAGCTCCCTGACAGCGAATAAAATTGAAGACATCTCGCACTAGAAGCAAGGTTATATCACTTAATGTAATCACCGCCGACAAGCACAACTTTATTACAAGCTATACTGGTTCCACTGGTCTCGACCTGGAATATGACACAATTTGCTTTCGTGAATTTAGAATAATGGATGCAACAAACTTGTTTCCGCACATTTTTATTGCAAGCATATTCTCATAGTAATACTACTTCATATCATGTTTAATTTGCTCTAATCATTAGCTAGAGAGCCAAAAAACACCCCTGAAATGGGGTAAAAAGAATATTAAGCTACGAGAATAGTTGTTACATCTTAATTAATCAAATTATACAAATCAAGGTTAAACAGCAGCGTACATACAATAGATAAGAAACACACCCCCCAGGGAGGGGCGAAAACTAGCCCCCATATATAAAAAAATCGATCCAAAACAGCAATAACTGCTGAAAAATCTCAAAATGTCTAAGTTTTGTTATAGTGATAAGGAACTATATCAGGTCCGACGTAATCTTCATAACTGCCCCTATGAAGTTAAAACAACCACCTCCAAGTTTAAAGGACACGAGAAAAACAAGAAAAACCGTAACATGCAACAGGATTTCTATTTTCATGGATGCTATTGGCTGAAATTGCGTAGTGTGCAACGTGATTTTTGCCAATCATAGCATCCATAAAAATGTAAATCTGGTTAGTTTCTCTCTGTTTTTCCAGCATCCTATAGATGTAGGGTTAGTAACTCGCAACCCCGTGGGGGTGGTTTTCAAGCACATCGTCGAACACAGTCTAGTTTCTTCTCTCTTCCACACAACGCAGGTGTTTCGAATTTTTATAGAAGTCACTGTAACTTTTTATAGTTAAATCTTACATAGGGGGTAGTTTTCACACCCTCTGAGGGTTGACAGTGTAGGATGTTGATGGTACGTAAGTTTCTGGTTCTATTTTAGAGTACTACGCAATTTCAGCCAATCATAGCATCCATGAAAATAGAAATCCTGTTGGATTTTACGTTTTTTCTTGTTTTTCTCGTGTTCTTTGAACTTAAAGGTGGTTGTTCTCAACCCTATAGGGGCAGTTTATGAAGATTACATCGGATCTGATGTAGTTTCTTAACACTTTAACAAAACTTAGACATTTCGAGCTTTTTCAGCAGTCATTGCTGTTTTGGATCGATTTTTTTATATATGGGGGCTAGTTTTTGGCCCTCCTTGGGGGTGTGTTTCATATTTATTGTATGTACGCTGCTGTTTAACCTTAATTTGTATAAGTCGATTGATTAAGAAGTAACAACTATTCTGGTAGCTTAATCTTCTTTTTATCCCATTTCAGAGGTGTTTTTTGGCTCCAGCTAATGATTTTGGGGGTGTACCATTTTTTTTGACCCTGGATTCGGATTCAGCGACCGAAAATACATAGGGATACATGGGTCTGGTTCGTTGCTTTGAACTTTTATTTTTTTTGTGGGATATTGTGTTATTTATTGTTGGTTATTGTCCAGTTTTTAAAGTTTTAGAGTTCTGCAAATTACATGCAGGTAGTGAAAAAAAGAAAGAAAAGGAAAAAGTTTGACTTTCTCGAAAAGGGATGAAATAAGATTACTGAGTGCCAACAATTCCAAGAGGAAAGTCATCGAAAATAATGAGGCAAATAAATTACAAATGTTGAAGAAGTTCATACATGTTTGTAGGAAATGTTATTAAAGGAGTTATTTATTGTAACAAGACCAAAACAGTGAATTTTGCTAGTCGAAATAAATAAAAAGGTCTACGTCCTCGTTTTCTATATTTTGGCTTTTTCTTAAAAACATGAGATCTTTCTCTGGCAATGAACTTGAACTGCATCCAGAGCCTTTGGCATTTTTGATTTTAGCACACCTCACTGGATGCCGATTGAGAATTGAATTTTGCATCGACTGGCGCTAATATTAATTTGTTATTCTAATATGCCAAATCACAGCAGAAAACACTTTTAACAGACACAAGGAGAAATTAGTAGCTTAGGATTTGCAATAAAGTTTGTAATGTTTTCTTAAATCAGTTATGGTAAGTTAAGGGGGCCTTTTTAGATTAAGGAGGTCTTCAATTAGGGAACTGGCTGTTAATGTCCTTTTTTCTGATTTATGAAAGTTTGTGCCAAGTTATGACTTAAGAATACCAACAAATAAAAAAGACTTTTTTAAATTTGTATTTCATCAAATACTTTTTTATTAGTTTTTATTGACATGATTTGTACCTATCTGTTGGGAAAGTATAGTGAAATTACTTAGAGAAGATAACGTAAGTCACTGCTTCACACACCGAGTATATTTGTGGACATGATACCAGTGCCAGGTAAATTTATTCTTTTTTTATATAAAATAAAACTACTAAATTTATTATTTTCATTTATTAGTATTGGACAGTCGCAATTCAAATAAATTTCATTCTATCTGTTTTATTCGTAGAAACGGTTGAATATTCACTATAAATATATAATAACACCGAACACGAAAAACACTAGAAAATATATTCCTGCGAGATTAAAGATAGCTGCCGTGAAACCTATATACAGGGTGTAATCAGTTTCATGTCATTAAAAAAAACTGGTAATGAGGACCGACTAGACAAACAAAAACCCTTTGACTTTTCCCCTAGGGGCACTTTGAAAAAACTGACCTAAGTTAACAATTTGAATATTAGGGTAGGAAACATTTGAGAACCACTGCCTTTCTGGGTCAATGGACTTAGTAGTTCCCAATTATACAACTTTTAAATTGTCATAAAAAAGTGCAAAGATTACCGACCGACTCGGGCGGCCCGACGTTCAAAGCAAAGAAGGGCGGGACCTTTGATGATCGCCTCAACCGAACCAATTATAAAAATGTAAATAATTCGTTATCTCTTTTTGCAGAACTGCAAAAGCAAATGATGGACGTACAAGTTAAACACAGCATTTCTTTACATGTGTGTTTTTTTTAATTTAGAACAAAATATTGGAGCTTTTATTGTTGTTTATAATTTATTAGATTTAAATGTGATTTATTAACATTTGTAACCTAAATGGGTGTTCTGGGTTAAAAGCTTAAAAAATGAATAATTATTGCTTGACATTGGGAAATAAAGAGTTAGACGTCTGAGATACGATAACAGAATTATGTGTATTTTAAGTTAGGAAAAAATCTGATTTATTTAACGAATTGCCAATCAGGTAAAACTAAAATTACTAAATTAAAATTATTCGATAAATCTAGAACTTACCAATAAAGTTTATTTACATACATTTTTCGAAATGGCTTCCGTCTGCACCAATACCTACACTTTTCGGCACTTCGAACTAAGGACATACGCATTCCGTTCAACATATTTGGTAAATTAGGATCATTTCTTATGGTTTCTATGCACATTAAAATACCACACCAAACTATTATCTAACCTTGTCAATAAAGAAAAGAAAAATAAAAACTTGGTCCAAAATCCAAAACAAACAAAAAGAACGAACAAGTAGTGTCTGTACGGAATCAAGAACTTAACGATTTGAACGTGTCAATAAAATGACGTGTGTGCTTAACGAAGTGCCCACAGAAACTAAAATACCGCACTGCTAAAGACCTTACCTTACCTAGTTTTAAAAAGCCATAAAAAAGTGTGATTATCAACTTTTGCACCAATGCGTGGTCTCTGACAAAGGAACGCCACACTTTGCGAAAGAGCTGTATTAGCGTAGTCCTATCCCAACATTCCAGCAGTTCTCAATAATGCAGTCATTGAAGCGTAAAATAGGGTTTTACCTCCTAAATATTTTAGTATGAATCGATTTACATGAAATTTTGGAATTAGGCTTATCTTACCCTTAACTTCAAAAGTAATATTGTCCCGACCTCCGTTTTTTATCTTTAAGGGGTGAAAACAACCCCTTAATGAAAAAATTGACATTGAGCCTTTTTATCGCTAGAAAACGTGTTTAATAATACGGAGTGATATTTTATAGTATTCTCTAACACAATTACCTCATGTTTAACCCATTTTCAACCCCTGAAAAGCTCTACAGCCCCTGCAAACACCCCCAAATTGAAAAAAATCACAAAAAATTACTTTTATATAACTTAAAAAGATTTAAATATAGAGTAAATATTGTTTTACGTTGTCTACCTTATTTGTCATAATTTAACCCCTTTTCAACCCTTAAAAACAACCCCTCTATAAAAAATTGTATAAAAATTTTTTTTTTGGTGAACTGAAAAGGATTTAAAGGTTGTTCCACGTTCTCGAAAATGACTTTCATATGTTTAAGCTTTTCAACCCTTAAAACTACCATAAGTTTATACAATTAAAAATAATTTGATTATAAAGTAAAAAATCACACTTTTTATTGAATAAAATATAAACTTATAAGTTATCTGTAAATATACTAGATCAAATTAATTTGGTGACGATTTCTCACTTAAATATTAGAGAATTTGAAAGAAACTGATTAAATTAATACGACAATAAGCTTAAAAATCGTTAGAGCTATACCAGGGATAATCAATGAATGATTAAACAATTTAATTTATTTAAAATATAAATTTTGTTTCAATTTTATAAAATTACCTGATATAAGATGCAGACTGGATCAACTGCTGCTATTATGCTTTTTGAAAAGTACGCACGCCATAGGTGTTTACTAACTAACTGGTAGATTATATTTTTATTAGATTTTTCGATAATATAATTTTATGGCACAATTTTAATAAGATCTAATTTAAATAAAACAGTTTTTTTATGTACTTACATTTTTTTATTAAACAAAATGTTGAAATTGGGCGTCTAGTTAAAATATTATATTATAAACACGTGCTCATTCCTTTGCAGGCGGAAATATACTGGTCACATTATATAGCATACATATTTAAAAAATTCGTAACGAAGAAACGGAGCACGCACAGCAGATCACCTGGCTTTTTCGTGGTCGACCCATCGAGCAATACACATACTTACACTCATTCAAATGTGTTATATATACATATATGAACGTTGGTATGTATTCATGCCTATGTTTCCGATATATATAAGCCATATATGTATATATATACATAAGACAATAGTTTTGGGTCCATATTATTGTGTACTTTCACTTTGCTCCAAATATTCATGCTCCGAAATTTTTAGTTTACTAAATAGAAAAAAATACGATTAGTTTTTGGACCGTAACTCCTACAATTTTGAAGCTATCATAACTCAATTTTAAAGGTAATTGAAAGAGCTACAACTTTTTTCATTATGATATGTAGTGAAAAACCTTTTATTTTGAAACGGCGAAGGGTCAAAGGGCTCGAGAGAGACTGCGATTGCGCTACCGCGCGCTCTTTAAACAATCATATCTCCGTCAAAAAAAGAAAAAAACCAAAATTTTTGTCAAAAAAAAGACCTACATTTTTTATTATCACAGTTTTTTACGTATCTTTCATTATTTTTGAAATATTATGAAAAAAAGGTGTTTTTTTCAAAAATGTAAAAAAATGTTTTTTCTCAAAATCGTCATTTTTTTTATTCCAAAGCAGCCAAACCGCTGGAATCCAATAAACTCTCCATATTAAAGTTAATTCTAGACGGAATACGATTAATTTTAATTTTGGTGAAAATGGCACATATGAAACACATCGATTTTTAAAAAAAAACATTAGATGTCCCTCTTTTTTTCATTACAACTCACTCACTTTACGCACAAAAGACTTTTAACACTGCTCATTTTAAAGATTATTTTAAGCACTATCAAAAAGTTTCTTATTGTCATATGGATAAAATGTTTCCGTTGTCCGCTAGATGGCATTGAATACATCGATTAAATTTCAGACAAAAAAAAACGGCTTTGGTCTTCAATATCTCACTTAATATTGCACTTAGAATACTTTATAAAACACCAATTTGTTTAGTTTTTCACTTGCTATAATTTTGTTCATTATAAAATTATCGTTAAAATGCATATTTTTTGAGATATTTGCAAAAAACCGTTGAAAAACGTGGGAAAATTCCGAATTTTCAATCGCCAATAACTTGAAAATTATTGAGTTTTTGAAAAAACTTTACAGAACATTTTTTGCTTAGAATTAGATATCTATCGATATCCGAGGTTATTTTGAAAAAAAAAATTTCCACCACCGAGAAGTGGTGGCAACCACCCCCAGGGTGAGAACGGAGGTCGGGTCAATATCACTTTTGAAGTTAAGGGTGAGATAAGCCTAATTCCAAAATTTCATGTAAATCGGTTCATAGTAAAAAATTCAGAAGGTAAAAGCTTCAATGACTGCACTACAAACAATTTTACTGAAAATTTTCGAAATTTTCGTTTATTTTTTTTTTCTCTAAAACTATGGGCTTTAGACCCCATGTTATATAAGGTTTTTTGTTAGTTTAGTCGTTCCACACCACCAGTTTTTTTTTTTAATGACATATGAAACTGATTACACCCTGTATAAGAAAGGTGATTACCATTTAATAGAAAATGTCTTCTTTTTCTAAGTTTCTTGAAATTGTCATGTGTCGTAGATTAACACTTTTCCTAGAAGTGAACCATATCATTACAGCCAATCAGCACGGATATCAAAAAAATAAATCCACAACAGCTACCTTTGACTTTGTAAAAAGAATACTAAATTGTCTAGACGATGGACACATTATACATTTTAGATCTATCAAAAGCTTTCGACTGTGAACCATAAAATAATACTTCTAAATAAGTTGGAACAAGTAGGGATACGATGTTCGGCACACAACTGCTTCAATCCTACTTGAATGAGAGATATCAGAAAGTTTGCATTAGATCAGATTCATCAGAATATTATTCAAGTAATTGTAAAATATCATTAGGTGTACCGCAAGGCAGCGTGCTTGATCCAATTCTTTTCTTATTGTACGTAAATGATTTATAAAAATATCTAAATGATAACTCACTTTTTGTAACTATATACTTTATGCCGATGATACCAACATTTTAATTTTTGAAAAAAATTATGATAACATTCTGGCTAAAGAAACAAAAGTGATGCAAAATATTTCTGCATGGTTTCATCAAAACTCATTAGTATTAAATAATGAGAAAACAAAATGTATCGTATTTAAACACAGTAGGAATAAAACTGGGTATCCTAGCAAAATAGATATTAATAATGTAAAATTAATTTTTCTGAAAGCACAGAATTTTTAGGTATCACTATTGATGTACATATGAATTGGAAGGATCATGTACGATGCTCTGCAGTAGACTTAGCACAATCTGCTATTCACTGAAAGAACTGAAAAAAGTAGTGAATCACAATACTCTTCTTACTGCATATTATGGACAATTTTATACTGCAATGTCATATGGTATCATTTTTTGGGGTGGATCGCACATTCAAGAGGTATTCATAATTCAAAAGAGAGCGTTGAGAGTCCTAGCCAATCTAAAAGTTGGTGAGTCATGTCGTGGACATTTTAAAACGCTAAAACTGCTGACTGCTGCAGCTGTCTTTATTCATGAATGCCTCTGTTTCGTTTTCAGACACATGAATGAATTTACAGAAAATGTTCGTGATCATAAATATGAAACAAGGCAAAGAAATGCTCTTTCTTACCCGATACATAGCACTGCAATTTTAGAAAAAGGCTGTTATTACAAATGCTTGCACTTTTATAACATGCTGCTGCTAATATACGTAGAACCTTTCACTTTAGAGGATGTGAATGAGGTGGCTTTCAGGCGATATGATAATCTTTCTTTGAACTAAGATTAGTATATTAATTAACCAAATGTACATAATTTTTTATTGTTTTTTAATTTTTTAATGTTTTTACTAGTTTTTAGACATGTACCAAACAAAATTGTAAAATTGTTGTCTCTGGTACGCAATAAATTCTATTCTATTTTATTCTAAACCCCAAGCAGCGCACTATTGATCTCAACCATGCGACACCACTGCAATAGCAAAAACAAGTTCGTTGCTACTGATATCAGTCTGTGCGCATTGTGACGTATGTTATCTTCTCTATGTAATTTCACTTTATTAATTTCCTCTTTATGGTACTTAAATAGTGATAACCTTTTCATGTCTGTTTCATTTTCTTCCATCCTCCACCTTGCGCACTTTTTTTATTAAAAAAAAATCCCTTCATACGATTTGATGAATCAACGAGGACTTAATTTTACATACATGGTGTTTGATATTTATCATTCTACAGCCTATATCTTTTGTACTAATTGAGACATGAAAAAATATAAGGAACATAATTTTTTATGCCTTTCTCAAGTTAGTAGTAGTTTGGGTTTCGCTGACATCAGGAATTAGTCCTCAGTCACAGAAAGAACCCCGCCAAATCCTTATGGAAATTGGGTTTCGGCGAATTTACCTGACCTTGTGAAATGGTAGTTTAGGGTTTAGGTTTAGGGATAGTTTATCAAAAGTTTTCATGGACTAAACCCTCTAGTCTGCCACCTCCATGGTAGAAGGAAGGTCAACAGATATGTCCATTAACCTCCCTCCTATCTTTAAGCATATAAATCTAGCTACAAGTATGTATATGTACGTGCGAATGAGTGTGTGTGTTTTTTTTATGACAGATGTCAACTGTTGTCATCAGCATTAGCATTACCCGATGTGCACCAGAAATCGATTTCATAACAGATTGAACTCAAATATTGAATAAAGAAGTCTGTATATGTCTGAGGACTTTTCGTTTCTTTCTAAACATGATAACTTCTTTTAGGTTTAATAGGTTAGATGATATATCAATTTTACCTTAAGGTGTTCTTAAGATATTTTTAATAATCAAATAAAAGTTGCAGTCGGGTGTTGCCGATTGCGAATACTTATTAAAGATAATAACTTTTGTAGGTGTTAAAATTTTTATTTCAAATTTGAAACAAGTACACTTCTGTGCAATAGAATCCCGTACACTTGAAAAATCAAGTAATCCGGTTTTTACTAATATTAAGTGATGTGAGTCAGTCTTATTGGAATTTAGATTTTTATTATCATATAGGTTATAAAAAAGTGATATTGATTGTGAAATGTCATAAGTAAGGTATTTGGAAAAATGTTATTGATTTAATGATTTCTATTTATAACAAATGTAAAAATTGACGTTGAAAAATTGTGTCCGAGATAAGGCCAGATTCTGAAAGCTCAAAACATTAAAAAGCGGTTTTCTGCATGGCTGTTCTGCCCAAACATTAACAGAAAATCGCCTAGACCCGTTCCACGGAGACACGTAGCGTTCATGAAACCTGGTATTTGCAAGACAGTACACCCGAATATGTCAGTCATTACAAGACTGAAAAACTTTTTCATCGGTAAACACAACATTGTTCCAAAACTCCAACAGGCGATAGACATGACTTAAACAAAACAGAATGCGGGCTAGCTTATGTTCTTCTGTTAATATCGTCTTCTTGATACTTACACAGTTTTTTAATTCCAATTTTCCTATCCTTCGGCTAGCTGTTGACCTCGATGCTAGAAAATTTGTTATGGACACAGCGTCTACTGCTGTTTGAAATGTATTTTCCTACAAATAGCCCAGGAGCGCTTCATCTTGAGCGAGATTTGAATTTCTCGGTCGGCCTGAACCGTCTTTTCTCTTTATGATATCTTCCTCCTCCCACCTTTTCTTCACACTCATAATGGTACTTTTATTTAAGTGATAATGGTTGGCAACTGCTCTGATAGACCATCCCTCTTCAATTTTAGAGAGAATTATAATTTTTTCATGTTAATTTCGGCATTTCGAAAATATGACACTGACACTGACAAATAAATAAAGAATTATTTAATATAGCGAAAATTGGTGTACGGGATTTTATTGCACAGGCCACTTTTCTGGAAAACCTGGAAAAGTCAGAATTTTATGTTGGTCATTTCTTTTGCAATTGCAAAGTTCATACAACATTTTTGTAAACGTCCTTTGGCTCATTTTGGGTATATCTCCATCTTCATTCAAAGACTGTAATATTTTCTTTGAAGTAGAGATTTCATTATCAAAGAAAAATGTATGAACTTTATGCCAAATTCTATTTTTCTCAAAATCGTTTAATATTTTTTCCTTCCAGATTTTTCTTTAGGTTTCTGAATATCCCCTTCAATTTTCCTGCCATAGAAACCTATAAAAATTCTATGAACATGCATGATTAACACAATCGAGGGATTTAATTTTTTTGATATAATAATAATATTAATGTCTATTTACCAAGAAAATAATGTGACAAGCTTTATACCCCTGTAGACATCTATGGGAGTTACCTCTAAGTTCCATGTATAAGTAACAGAAAACTAAGTTAGTTGGTTAGTTCGTCAATCGTCCCAGAGATGGTGGGCGGTGTCGACATTTAGAAGTTACTGACATCTATCTGGAACATTGTGGAAAGCGGTAGAAAGATCCAGAATCAATTACTTAGGAGTATAAATAGAGAGCGAGTCGTCGCACAGTACAGTTCAGTAGACAGCACAGTTCAGTTCAGTTAGTGAGTCATATCAAATAAAGAAGAAGTACACAAAGTGATGAAGTGACTATACAATATTGAATTATAGTAATCAGTGTAATATTAGTGAAGTAATTATTTGTTATAATTAGTAAGTAAGTTAATAAATTAGTGTTTAGTGTTACCCGGTGTTATAATTTCCAGATTCACGATACAGGGTGTTTACAATAATTACAAAAAAATAAACTTCATAAGTAAGTAGATAGGGTAAATATACAAAAAATCAGTGGCAGATTGGCTATGGTAGTGTGGTGGCAATCAAACCATAACTTCAGGCACTATGCCTTCACTTTTGTGCGGTATAGGTGGATGCACAGGTAAATTGAATTTTCCATTCAAAGTGCGCTCTTCAGACAAAATATTTTTGTACGGCATTCCTCATGTTTGATATTTCATAAAAAAATAATCGCCTAGAGCCTACTGCCGTACAAAAATAATGGGACCGGAAGCCAGAAAAATTTTTGATTTTCCGAAAATTTTCCCAAGCAAATAGGTGATATACTACTGTACGGCGTTTGTACAATGAGATTTGTATGCTTTCATAGATTCATTATTCAGCAACGCTGTACATATTTGGTGGTTCCAGAGTGAGAAAACCCCCTTCCCTAGACCCGTAGGGTACAAGATCATTGCAAAATGCATGGCATCGATTGTACAATATTATTCAACACCTACAATAATTTTTAACAACTGTGCCATCTAAAATTATGGTAACTATAAATATAAATAAACAATTACCTACATTTGGGGGTTGAATCTCATTTTTTGGCAATAAGATCATAAATTCCTGTATGGCATCCAATTTTTTGACATGATGTAACTAAATATTATCGTTGCACATTATAGCCGGTTATAATTAATGGAACCAAATGAAAATACTTATTAAAAAAAAAATACATAAAATTTTCGAACTTTAAAAGATTTTCAAAATGCGCTGTGTATTAATAAAAGGAGTAATATTTCTAAAATTTGCTATTTTGAACTCTTTAAACGTGGAAATATAAAGAAAAATATATGCCGTACATTTTTACTTTTAGGATTTTCCACAGCTGATGAGATTTACCATAATATTTTCACCGGCCTTAAGAGTCTTTAACTACTGTACGGCATTTACAAAATGTTATCGACTATATCAAATGGAAATTGAAAATGGTGATGCCGTTCATATTAGCCCATTCAATGTGACTTATTGTTAGCTTGAACGGGTCAATTATGTATTAATCATTGAATGTGACGGACAGTTTATCTTTCATAAACAGAGCTCGGAAATTTTATCTCGGTATCTCGGTGACGTGAAAGTCAGGGTTGGCTCTGTTAGCGCGGAAAGATTTTTATACAAGTATGACACAATATATCTTACCTTGTACTTTTTATAATGAATTCTGTGATATCCAAAGTTAATATGATCAGTTTATTATAACCAGCAAATATGTACGACATTGCTAAATAATAGATACATTAAAACGTAAAAATTGAATTGTACAAACGCCGTACAATATTAAATCACATTTATGAAGTAGAAAATAGTTGCAAGAATAAAATAAAATACTTTTCCAGCCATCTGGAACCATTCTTTTTGTATAGTATTTAGTTTTTATTGATTATTGTTTTAAGTGTATTAACAAACTATGCTAATGCTGTGAACAGATTTTGCTCTTTTTGGAGAGAAATAAATTTTTCTGATGTAGCCATGTGTTCCATGAAAAATGTACGGTATGGCAAAAAATGTCTTCGTTTTATGAAAAAGCATTAAGGTCATTGAATTTGATGTTGGTTCAAATAACAACCACTATACTAATTAGGGGGTTGCACCCGGGATTTCTCACCCTGGAACCACCAAATATGTACAGCGTTGCTGAATAATGAATCTATGAAAGCATACAAATCTCATTATATAAACGCCGTACAGTATTAAATGACCTATTTGCGTGGGAAAATTTTCGGAAAATCAAAAATTCTTCTGGCTTTCGGTCCCATTATTTTTGTACGGCAGTAGGTTCTAGGCAATTATTTTTTTATTAAACATGAGGAATGCCGTACAGGAATATTTTGTCTGAAGAGAGCACTTTGGATGGAAAATTCAATTTACCTGTGTACTCACCTGTACCGACCAAAAGTGACGGCATAGTGCCTAAAGTTATGGTTTCATATACCAGCATAACATAAACACACCACAGATAGTAGACAACCCCCAAATCCAAAGCCAAGGCTGTCCGGAAGGGGGTTACACATTCGAAAAACGCAGACATACATCCACACCCACCAGTGTTGTCAATACCGGGGCTGGGGGTCGAACCCAGAGCGCGGTAGCGAGTCGATCAGCGTATTCGCCACTCAATACGCCTTAACCGATTGAGCTACCGTGCATGGTACTGAATATAATTCATGCTGGGTCACTTGACTCCTTAAAAATTACAATGGGCTTGTAGTCTATAATTGTATGGAAATTTCTCTAAGATTTTCCTAAGGACAAGTAAAAGATTTCTCGGTCTTAGATCGTTAGAGCCCGTAGGGCTATTTATTGAATATATAATATACTAATACATGAATATAGTCGGAGCAATGGATCTTTGAACCGACGACATCATCCTATTTTGCCTGAACTAATTTGTTAAAGGATGGCAATGATTTCGTCAGCATAGACGGGTCCAATTTATAATATTAATATTATTAATAATGATTAATAATAGTAAATTGGACTAGACTAGACATAAAGAATCAGATTGGCATTGATGGCAGTAAACTCATTTAGAACAAAAAACCAGATGTCTAGCTTGCAAATTCAGGTATAATGAATTCATTGCGTTACGAAGAACAAACAATTCATGCGCCACTGACGATTGAATCACGAATCACTATATAGTCTAGTCGTTCTTGTTACCATTACTATCAAATTTAACGTGCAGGACAAGCATGCGTAGCTCGTAGACTGTGGAAGATATACATCCTTTTATATCCGTTCCAGGAATTTGATTGCTACCTGCATTAGTGACGTCGGTTCAAAGATCCATTGCTCCGACTGTAACAGCCAAAATAAATTATGGAATTTGCAAAGCTCATATACACCAATGGATCTACTCTCAAGGCTTTATACTTCCGGCTATAGCCAAATGACTAGTAACCACTACCTTATTAAGATCGACTAAAAATAATGTAATATAATAGGTAATAAAAGGTCGCCATTTTGTTAATCCAATTAGCAGTAATTTAGAAAAATTATCTCAAATACAGTTTTTCGTTAAGATGTAGCATTACCTAGATGCTCAAATTTTTTTGCTCATTTAAAGCACTTGCTTTAGACAAAGTGCATTTTAAACTTTAAATTTAATTTCGGAACACTACCAAATATAAACTTAAATATCTCCGAAATTATTAATCCTACATCAATAAACAAAAAATATAATTAATTCCCAGTTTGTACTTTCTGTAATTGGTCTGCAACATTTTTTCGATAAAGTAATACTTTTCGAGATACTTGATGAAAGCCGTTTGGAAATACCTTTTTTTTAAGCTAAAATCGGAATTTTGAAGTCGCTATAACTTAAAAACTATCAATTTATGTGAAAAATTGCATAGAACCTTTTCTTCTTAAAATTTGATTCTACTTCAGCTCCAATAAATATATATATATATATATTTTTTTTAAGTGCCACACCCTGAGGGACAAGCCTCCGCACAATATAGAAACTTTTCTGTGAAGCATTTACTATTATACTGCCAAAAATGAACGAAATCCGTTCAATATGACATTTTTCCGAAGTTTTGCTTATTTTTTACCTCTAGGTACTGTAGTATGCAGGGTTGGTCAGATTAGTCGCGTAGAAGTGGCGGTTGTCGAAAATCATTAAGTATTCATTGTTCGGATAAAAATTGTGACAATCGAAAATGTGGTTGTTTTAAGGAAGGCCTAAAATGTTGCAACGAGTGCAAATGTCGTTCCTGTAACAACATTATTAAAGATTTCGAGGCAGATATGAACGAATTAGAATGCTATTAACGTAGGGCCTACATAAACTACATACTACATATTTATCTATCCAAATAGAAAATTTATTTCAACAATAAAACTCATTTTATGCGTACGTTTTTACTTTCATTGGTTTAAAAATGTCTAATAAACTTACTAATTAGATGGGTAGTTAGTAACACTGATTGATATTTATAGATTAGTTATTTATATCTACCTACGTCTTTTTATTATTAAAAGGAGACTATTTAATATTTTTTGTACGATTTCTTAATATTAACAACATATGATCAATACTACTGTACAATATATGAAATAGTGAACAATAATATTGATCCCCTAGATCTTTTGATCACTACTGGTTTTGTACCTATTGATATAAGTTAAACTAGTACATACACCCCGACCGGAACCGTCAGATCGTTGCAGTCGGCAGGCTTGCTACAGCCGAGCGCGCAAGAATATGAGTTTGGCCCGTTAAAAAAAAAATCGCTGACTCAATACTATCAAGGGGACTTGAAAAATGTTTATCCTAAAAACTTTTTTCAACTATTGGCTTCAATTTGTATGCAGCATGTATATACAAATTTTCATAAATAAATTTTTTTCTCGATTGCCTAAAATTACGCTACTGAAAATAACAAGTTTGAGTTTCCTATTATTTTACCAACTTAAAAAAAATAAATCGGGTTCACGTGGGACGTTGTTCGAAGCGCTATTGTGTCTACTTTAATCTAAAAAAAAAAAATAGCTTGATAGCACAAATATTTTCAGAGATATAGCGGTGGAGACGTTAAAAAACATATTTCATTAAAAATCAATTTTTTTGAGTTTTTCTGAAATAAAAAAGTTCTCGACCACCAAAAAATGTCGTAAAAAATGATTTCGTGTACACGATTATCTTACTAAAGAATCCCACTGAGTCTGGTTTGGTTCTACGCCGTTTTTTTTTCTCGAAAACTAAGCGACGCCCTGCCAAAAATTCCACATAGAAACTTATAAAAAAAAAGTGATGCGGTTTTATCGTTCCTATAAGTTATATTAGTATTATACAGACAGGATTTTATCTGTTTTATTAAGTTTTAAATCGGTTAAGAAACAGTAATTCCGAATGAGCTATTTGGAATTATCATGTTGCCCTTTCATGAGTACTTATATGAAATATACATCAACAAATCTACAGTTTAGTGTCTGCAAATGCACTCTTGCCCTTATATCTGTAAACATATGGAATTACAGATACAACTTTAAAGAGATTCTAAACTTTTCTATAAGTAATATCATAAGAGTTCCAGTCCGTCCTTTCTCCAGTATCTATCGTATGTAACACACCGTTTATCAACATGTTTTTATTGTAAATTTCAACATTGTCTTTTTATTAGTATTAATGTGGATATACATGTCAACAAATGTACAGTTTCAATTGTATATTATACAGATGTATTTTTATTGTAAACTTCCATTTTACTTTTTTATTAGTATTAATTTGGATATGCATGCCGACAAATGCACACTTTAAATTGCATATTTCAAATAGAAATACTAATATAGTGGTAAACACAAAATACTGCAAAGTCCTCATTTCCTCGGGTGTTCCTGTTCTAGCCTAGAAGCAATGAATGAGTTAGCAGTGAAAGAGACTGCTTTACTTTTAATTTAACAAACACACGTCAGTTCATTAGGTCACATTAGATTAGATATGAATTAGCGACACGTATATAGCTCCCTCTACTGGAGCCTGGAGTAAAGTTGCTGCTGAAATTTCTATCAGTTTATACCAGAATGGAGCAGCAAAATGAGTCAAGCCGTATTAATTTGTAAATCCAAACATTTACTTATACCACATCAATGAGAATTTATGAGAACAGTATCTAATGTAAAACGTGCGGCTTTCCGTGGTTAAATGGCAAGTGTTTCTATAAGAAACGAGCTGCATTAGGTTAGAACAGTTTTGATTTGCAATTGAAGATTACAAATTATAATGTTTGAATAGGGATTTATGAGATCAGTTTCTATGAGTATTAATGTTTTTTTTTCAGTAATATATTAAATGTGTTTTCATTTGTTTGAATGGGCAAAAAGAAAGGTCAGTTTTCAACTGCAATTACAAATACAAGTTTAATCACTTCGAATGGGGTTATATGCGATCAATTTCTAAAAGTATTTATGCTGTTTTCCGAATATAATTGTGATGAGGTTTAATCAGTAACAAATTGTTCACTACTTGTTATGATATGGTCGGAAATTCAAGTACACATTTAGTATTCCTTTAAGAGGATTGATGAGAGCAGTTTCTACGAGTATCTATTTGTTGTTCCTCTAGTAAATTATATAAGTCTTTATCAGTACAGACTCGGATCTAATTTAAATATGAAAATTATATCAGAATAAAGCAACCAAATATATTAAACAGTATCTATTTGTAAATCCAGACATTTACTTATACTATCTCAACGAGAATTTATGAGAACAGTACCTAATGTAAAACGGGCGGCTTTCCGTGGTTAAATGGCAAGTGTTTCTATAAGAAACGAGCTGCATTAGGTTAGAACAGTTTTGATTTGCAATTGAAGATTACAAATTATAATGTTTGAATAGGGATTTATGAGATCAATTTCTATGATTATTAATGTTTTTTTTTCAGTAATATATTAAATGTGTTTTCATTTGTTTGAATGGGTAAAAAGAAAGGTCAGTTTTCAACTGCAATTACAAATACAAGTTTAATCACTTCGAATGGGGTTACATGCGATCAATTTCTAAAAGTATTTATGCTGTTTTCCGAATATAATTGTGATGAGGTTTAATCAGTAACAAATTGTTCACTACTTGTTATGATATGGTCGGAAATTCAAGTACACATTTAGTATTCCTTTAAGAGGATTGATGAGAGCAGTTTCTACGAGTATCTATTTGTTGTTCCTCTAGTAAATTATATAAGTCTTTATCAGTACAGACTCGGATCTAATTTAAATATGGAAATTATATCAGAATAAAGCAACCAAATATATTAAACAGTATCTATTTGTAAATCATTAGAACAGTTTTGATTTGCAATTGAAGATTATAAATTATGTTTGAATAGGGATTTATGAGATCAGTTTCTATGGGTATTAATGTTTTTTTTAATAATATATTAAATGTGTTTTCATTTGTTTGAATGGGTAAAAAAGAAGGTCAGTTTTCAACTGCAATTACAAATACAAGTTTAATCACTTCGAATATATATAGGCTTTATTTAGCATTGCTAACACAATACAACAAGTTATAAATATAAAAATAAGACAAAAACAATTCAATGTATACACAGCCCTTATTTACTAAAAAGTTGCGAATGGGGTTATATGCGATAAATTTCTAACAGTATTTATGCTGTTTTCCGAATATAATTGTGACGAGGTTTGATCAGTAACAAATTGTTCACTGTATGTTACGATATGGTCGGAAATTCCAGGTACATTTTTAGTATTCCTTCAAGGATTGATGAGAGCAGTTTCTATGAGTATTTATTTGTTGTTGTTGTTCCTACAGTAAATTATATAAGTCTTTATCAGTATGCATTCGGATCTAATTTAAATACAAAAATTATATCAGAATGAAACCCCAAATATTTTAAACAGTGCCCACCTGTAAATCCAAACATTTAAAGATAATATTTTAATGGGAATCCGCCAGAACAGTATCTAATGTAACGTGTGCGGTTTTCCGTGGCTAAATTTTAAAATTATTTGCAATAAATAAGCTTAAACAGATTCGAACAGTTTTCATTTGCATTTCCAGATGAATAGTTTTAATTGTTAAATAGGGATCTATGAGGTCAGTGTAATGTTTTTTTTCAATAAAATGTGTTTTTATTGAAAAAAAAAAACATTACACAAAGACACTGACCTCATAGATCTCTATTTAACAATTAAAACTATTCATCTGAAATTACAAATTAAAACTGTTCAAATCAGTTAAAGCTTATTTATTAAAAATACTTTTAAAATTTAGCCACGGAAAGCCGCACGCATTACATTAGATACTGTTCTGATTGGTTCTCATTGAAATATATCTTTAAATGTTTGGATTTACAAGTGGATACTGTTTAAAATATTTGTTTGTTTCATTCTGATATAATTTTTGTATTTAAAGTAGATCCGAATGCATACTGATAAAGACTTATATTTACTATTGGAACAACAAATACATACTCGTAGAAACTGCTATCATCAATCCTTTCGAAGGAATACTAAATATGTACCTGGAATTTCCGACCATATCGTAACATGTAGTGAACAATTTGTTACTGATCAAACCTCATCACAATTATATTCGGAAAACAGCATAAATACTGTTAGAAATTGATTGCATATAACCCAATTCGAAGTGATTAATCTTAATTCGTACAAGCGAAAGTCCTGCCGGAAGCGCTTCCAGAAGTACTTTTGTACACAGACCTTCAGATTTTTAAGTCCTGCAAGTAGGACGCGCTTTTCAAGCATTCTTGCCATAACCGGTCCTTCTGGCAGTACTGGTTACTTCCGGCAGTACTGGTTACTAAATACAAATTTTAAACATGTAATTGTAATTGAAAATTTGAGATTTTGAAATAACTAAAACAAAATTACTATCTGAAAAGTCGTTATGTTGGCTGGGAATTGTATATGACGTCTTTTCTGCGTAATTTGTTGGTTGCACAAGACGTAAATCTTCCAGCCTGACATGGCTCACCTTATTATCAACATACCACTGGACACTCGCAGAACAAGAAAAAATTGATTTAACAATGCCCTTATATATTGCATTTTTATAATTTTCACCAAATGCTTGCTTTACTCCAGGCATTTTCACTGTGCGGCGCATCAAAATACGTAGCCAAAACGTATATCTCACACCCCAAGCGCGGATCTAGAAATTTCAATAATTTTTTTCTCGTCTGTGGCGTATGGGACCCATACGAAATATGGGAAATAACATCTCGAGAAGCACTTCTCTAACGACCCCTTAAAAATTTTGAAAAAGCAGTTTGCGAAAATTTTTTTCAAAATTCGATTACCCCAGGTCTAGGGACTCCGGTTTAAAATTATTTTTTTTGTCATATGCATTTCACTTTTCATAAAAATACAGCAACACGTTTTGATTCATTACTAACTGAGATACAACGAATTGAAATTTTGTGATTTGTTAAATTGTGAATCACAAAATTTCAATTCGTTGTATCTCAGTTAGTAATGAAAATATTTTCATAAAGTCGGTAGGACAAGTAGTACGCCCCGTACTGCCAGAAGGACGCTGTACGAATTATCATTAAACTTGTATTTGTAATTACAGTTGAAAACTGACCTTCCTTTTTACACATTGAAACAAATGAAAACACATTTAATATATTACTGAAAAAAAACGTTAATACTCATAGAAACTGATCTCGTAAATCCCTATTCAAACATTATAATTTGTAATCTTCAATTGCAAATCAAAACTGTTCTAACCTAATGCAGCTCGTCTCTTATAGAAACACTTGCCATTTAACTACGAAAAGCCGCACGTTTTACATTAGATACTGTTCTCATAAATTCTCATTGAGATAGTATAAGTAAATGTCTGGATTTACAAATAGATACTGTTTAAAATATTTGGTTGCTTTATTCTGATATAATTTTCATATTTAAATTAGATCCAAATCTGTACTGATAAAGACTTATATAATTTACTAGAGGAACAACAAATAGATACTCGTAGAAACTGCTCTCATCAATCCTCTTGAAGGAATACTAAATGTGTACTTGGAATTTCCGACCATATCATAACATGTAGTGAACAATTTGTTACTGATTAAACCTCATCACAATTATATTCGCAAAACAGCATAAATACTTTTAGAAATTGATCGCATATAACCCCCATTCGAAGTGATTAAACTCGTATTTCTAATAGCAGTTGAAAACTGACCTTTCTTTTTACCCATTCAAACAAATGAAAACACGTTTAATATATTACTGAAAAAAAACATTAATACTCATAGAAACTGATCTCATAAATCCCTATTCAAACATTATAATTTGTAATCTTCAATTGCAAATCAAAACTGTTCTAACCTAATGCAGCTCGTTTCTTATAGAAACACTTGCCATTTAACCACGGAAAGCCGCACGTTTTACATTAGATACTGTTCTCATAAATTATTATTGAGATAGTATAAGTAAATTTCTGGATTTACAAATAGATACTGTTTAAAATATTTGGTTGCTTTATTCTGATATAATTTTCATATTTAAATTAGATCCGAATCTGTACTGATAAAGACTTATATAATTTACTATAGGAACAACAAATAGATACTCGTAGAAACTGCTCTCACCAATCCTCTTGTAGGAATACTAAATGTGTACTTGGAATTTCCGACCATATCCTAACAAGTAGTGAACAATTTGTTACTGATTAAACTTCATCACGATTATATTCGGAAAACAGCATAAATGCTTTTAGAAATTGATCACATATAACCCCATTCGAAGTGATTAAACTTGTACTTGTAATTGCAGTTGAAAACTGACCTTTCTTTTTACCCGTTCAAACAAATGAAAACACATTTAATATATTACTGAAAAAAAAAAACATTAATACTCATAGAAACTGATCTCATAAATCCCTATTCAAACATTATAATTTGTAATCTTCAATTGCAAATCAAAACTGTTCTAACCTAATGCAGCTCGTTTCTTAAAGAAACACTTGTCTTTTAATCACGAAAAGCCGCACGAATTACATTAGATACTGTGCTCATAAATTCTCATTGATGTGGTATAAGTAAATGTTTGGATTTACAAATGGATATGGCTTGACTCATTTTGCTGGTCAATTCGGATATAAACTGATAAAAATTTCAACAGCAACTTTACCTAACTCTTATAGAAACTTATTGACCATATAGATTCTCATAGATACTTATTAATTTTTGATAATTTTCAATACGGATTGATGAGATTTTTTTGACAGGGACTTTACTTCCAGATTTTACTCTACTATTGCTCCTTTCTTGCATTGCGACAGTTGTGCCAATATTTATTTCTGTTCTGTATTTTCCAGTTGAGTACAGGGACTTGGATCGGACCTCCCTATGTGTAATAATATCATACATATCCTATAAATTGTTTTAAACAAGAAGAAAATAACGAAAACACATAGGTAAACAATCTACATCTCAAAGAATTTGAGGAAAAACTATTGTGCTTTTCTCTCTCCCCGCTTATCACTTTTCATTTCCGAGTGAAAAAAAATTTTGTGATTTTCTTATTGGAAAACTAACGAACGTCCTACGTGAATCACCCTGTATAGTTATCAAATTTGGTACAACGTCATATTTTTTAATTCTGAGCACGTTTTTCTTATAAAATTTTTTAATATCTTGCACAGAAATGGCAGTTTACCTGAAGCGAATTTTATTTTTACGAGTGTCCTATGCATTTTTGAAATTCTAACGTACTGAAAATAGATTTTGGGTCAAGCAAGAGCAGAATACAGAAAGTGGTGTTCATACAAAAAAAGTAATTGTTATTTACACGTAAAATATCACTTTGCTGTAGACACATTGTATATTTTATGAATTACACCCTAATGGGGGTCCATAGTTTTCCCCCGGGCCCATATTTCTTCTCTAGCTTCTCAAAACTGAAACCTAGCATAAACCTAGTTGAAATCAACAATCTCACAGGACGGTTAGTGGACTAGCAATGATGTCAATCGAATATGACGTCCTTCACGTGATTGACACGGAGTCGATCATTAAGGACTTTGCAGGAAATAAGAAGCCCCGCAAAGTGCACTTTTCATAAACTAATAATTATGTTCTTATATAACATAAATTTTGTGGTAGGTACTTTGATCAGTTATAGACATAGATCAAATAATAGACGGTTAACTAATCATCAAATCGCGCTGTTTTTCGGATTATCATCCAGTAAAAATTCAGGCTATTCAGAAAAAGAGTTTATTATATACACATTTATCTTACACTCTATATGTTAAGTTAAAAAGTAGTGACCGCAGTGTCAGAAGAGATATCCTTGCACTTTAGTATGTTAGTACGTCCATGGCATTCACGTGGCTTATCTCACGGCGTTGAGTGAAAAGTTGTACCCTTCAATCAACGCTCACGGTCAAAAAGTGATCTCTCCTGGGTAGAAAATTTACCTTGAGCCGCCCCTGTGTAGAGGTAAGAAAACATTGGTAGTTTTTAGAGCTTTAGAAAAAGTACCGTGTTCAATAGACTTATTAATTAAAAGAGTCCATGAGGTAATTATTATATTAATAATTGATCTTTTTAGTTTCAGTGTAAAACCATCTAGTCCTATAGTTGTAGTCCAGTCAGTATGTAAGAAATCACTCTATAGAGATCGACACTCGCCCGACTTCAGCGAGCTTTTGGAGCTTGGTGAGGGGATCATTGGTGATGTCGGCACGTTGCACAACCGGAGTTTGCCGCCATCTTGAAAAGAATTCGGCTTCTGAGGCAACATAAAATACAAATGTGACGTTTTAAAGGGCATACAATTTCCTATGCTTTATGTGCTATACATTTTTTTGTAGGACTGATTAGTTTGAAATGAAGACGCGACTCACGGTTTTTCGCATTTTTCTCGATATGGGTAATTCCTACGAGAAAATTATTCCACATGAAAATTGTAAAGCAGGAAAAAAACCTACAGCTTCGTTTTTTTATTTTCGAACAATAGTTTGCACTACAGCGTGCCGCAAAGTCGGCATGCCAGGTTTTTTGTGTGTGGAGGAGGTGAAGTCTTCAAAAGACACTCGCCTAGATGTTGTGCGGTAGGGTAGTGTGAGATCTTTACTCACTTTAACCCCTCCCTCCTCTTCTCAACTACACCACGGAACCGCTCGCGCGTTACTTCGCGGCTTAAACCATTACACAGGCACACACAAAAAAAAAAGTTCAAACCCAGGAGACCGAAGGATTTTCGGGCGCTGAAACACGATGCCATACACTGAGGAAAAATATTTGTAACCACAACTAAAAAACTCATAACCACAGCAAATTTTCCTAATAAAATAGAGGACAGGACGGTAGGTTTGTTGTCGTAATTAAATTCAATTTGTTAGAAGTTCTTAGTAGCCATTACTAAATAATTTTAGTTAAAATCAACTAGTTGCACTTATCAAATATTGTTAGTTACTGTAACAAATGAAAAATGTTATGACAACTACATTTTTTAGTTGTGACTAAACACTTATTAAATACTTTTGGTTACAATAATAAATGGTTTTGTTGTCACAAGAAATACAAAGTCTTGTCACAATTATATTTTTTAGTTGTGGCTAAAAAATATAGTAGGTGTGGTAACTAATTCACGCAGTTGCCACCAGTGGCTGCTGGTGAAATTTCAATATTTTTTTTCTCGTCTGTGGCGCATGGGACCCATACGAAATATGGGAAATAACATCTAGAGAAGCACTTCCATCTCTAAAAAATTTTGAAATAGCAGTTTGCGAAAAAAATTTTCTAAATTTGGTTGCCCTCCCTGGTCTAGGGACTCCTGTTCAAAATATTTTTTTTGTCATATATATTTTACTTTTCATAAAAATACAACAATATTTGGAGTTTATGAAAATATTTTCATTACTAATTGAGATACACAACGAATTGAAATTTTGTAATTTGTTAAATTGTAAATTACAAAATTTCAGTTCATTGTATTTCAGTTTAATAATGAAAATATTTTCATAAACTCCAAAACTTATTGTTGTATTTTTATGAAAAGTAAAATGACAAAAAAAAATATTTTTAACGAGTCTCTAGACCAGGGGTGAATTTTGAAAATTTTTTTCGCAAACTGCTATTTCTAAATTTTTTTAGAGAAGTGCTGCTCTAGATGTTATTTCCCATATTTCGTATGGGTCCCATGCGCCACAGAAGAAAAAAAAATTGAAATTTCACCAACCGCCACTTTGCCACTATTAGTAAGAAATAGTAAAATAGAAGCATAAAAGTGCAGCGGCGGCTGATGAAATTTGAGATCCTCATAACGCGATTACGAAACAAGGGACCCTTATTATATTTTAGGTAATGACTATTAGGGCCTCATAACATTATAGTTTTTTAATTTTATTGAATTTGCGAAAAAATGGTACAAAAATGTGGCCGCCGCGCCAGTACCTGCCTATCTCCACTACGGTCAATGAAATATTTGCAAAATATTTTTTATAATTAAGAGACTAGAACAAGAACATATGTTTATTTATTGTAAGTATACAAGATTTATACTTTTCTGAAAGTTATGCCATTTGAATTTTAATTTGGAACCAACTCATTATATTTCACAAATTTTAACATCCTGATGTAGGTAACTTTTAGAAAAATCAAGTTGTATAATAAATAATTAGAGAAAAAACGTGTTGTATTATAACAGTCTCTTGATTGTAAAAAAAAAAATTTTTTGCAAATATTTCACTTACCCTTCTTCTTCTATTGATTTGGTAGGCGACCCCATTCTTATATTTATTTGCAAATATCAATTAAAAGATTTTTCGCTATAAATCGTTGTTATACGGGCCAGTCATCACGTGAAATATGGTGTGGATCCCACGTTTTGTTATCAAGATATGAACATCTCAAATTTCACCACTAGACACTGAAAAGTAGAAAACTTCGCACACAACACAAGAGAAACACGACCTAACACTTCGACGAGCAAAGACAGAATGGCGGGGAATGGCCAACTAGATCGAGATCGTAAAATATCGGAAGCAGCCGAATATAAAATTACAAACATTTATTATTACTACAATTACTTATTTTGTTACAGCTAATAAAAATGCCGTTGTCTTTTAGTTATCACAAATGTCCAACTAGTTGTCACAAACCAAAGTAAATTAAATATTTACCGTTAGTTGTTCCAAATAGAAATATTTTAACAGTAACAAGTTTGGGCTATTAAATAAAGAGAATAACACACCCACTTAATTGTGGCTACAATATTCTTATTTACTGCTACTAGAGGTGGAAAAATAGATTTTTTAGTAGTGGTAAATAGCAAGGCCGTGTTACTACAACACAAATTATATGGAAATTTATTTATAGTAATTAAGAAAATCCCAACTAACATTTTTAGTTGAAGGGATTTTCTCAGTGTAGTCAAAATATATGATTAAGGGCAAATTTCGGAGATAATAGCAATTACTTCCACATCCAGTGGAAGTATTATAGTAAAGACAAAAAAATTTTAAAAAATTTTTGTTGTTCAAATAGGCTTAAAATGTCATGAAACGTCGAGATTTTAAGTTTGAGCGAAAAAAATTTTCTGTCTGTCGGTCTGTCTGTAACTTTTATTGTGCGCACGTTTACTTTGGAACCGTTTAAGATATTGACTTGAAATTTGGTACACATATGTACTTTAACGAGTTCTGGAACTAGATTATATTTTCATCTTGTTCCGTCCAAGGGTTGGGGGGTAAATTGGTAAATCAAGCAGGTAAGAGTTCATAAAATTGGTATTTAGTATATATGAGAAGCTAAGGTCTCAAAAAAATTTTTGGCATTAGCCACCCCCATTACCACACCACCCCCACCCCATCATTAAAGGGAATGAAAAAAAATGTGATTTAGTGTATGTACAAGAACCAGAAACCTCAAAATATTTTTTTACTTCGTCCGCCCTCACTACCACCCCCTACCCCACTACCCATATGTGGGGTATCGTTTTTTGGGTTTTTGGGGTAGAAGATTTCAAATATTATATTATTGAAGTTTATGGAACTTATTTCCAAATACAAAGTTTTTTCGTTGTGAGTGACTTCGATAGAGAATCTGGATGTGGAAGTAGTGATTCTTTGGGCAGCGGTTTTTAAGGTTAAAACTGGCCAAACATTAAACTTAAAGTGATTTTAACATACATGCCGACCAAGTATATCATTTCCGTAGTATTTTCACGCGCTGAACACGATAAGAAGACTGGCCAAAAAATAGGTTTAAAGTGATTTTTCTTATATATTGACCAGACCAGGTAGTATTTTCATCCGTTGAACAGGATGAAATTAGTAAAATTTACTCGTGACCTTTAGATTTCTATGAAAATACAATCTATTTGTAGAAAATAGCCCGAAAATGGGCCATAAACTGATTTTTTTCCGAAATTTTCGCCAGATATGTCATTTCTATAGTATTTTGAGACACTATGAAACAATAGCGGTCCCAAAATTTATCCTTGACCTTCAGGTATCTGAGAAAATTAAAATTTTGGTAATCAGTATCCCAAAAATTGACGAAACCTGATTCTTTTTTTAAACCTATTTTTTGGCCAGTTTTAACCTTAAAAACCGCTGCCCAAGGAATCACTTCTTCCACATCCCGATTCTCTATCGAAGTCACTCACAACGAAAAAACTTTGTGTTTGGAAATAAGTTCCACAAACTTTAATAATATAATATTTGAAATCTTCTACCCCAAAAACCCATAAAACGATACCCCACATGGGTAGTGGGGTGGGGGTGGTAGTGGGGGTGGATGAAGTAAAAAAATGTTTTGAGGTTTTTGGTTCTTGTACATACACTAAATCACATTTTTTTTCATCCCCTTTAATAATGGGATGGGGGTGGTAATGGGGGTGGCTAATGCCAAAAATTTTTTTGAGACCTTAGCTTCTCTTATATATTTGGTTCACTATATATATTCATAATATATGAATATATATAGTGAACCGCTATATATACGTATATATGTATAGGTATAGAGATCTTTGACCAATCATAATAGCAATATATTATTAGAATAAAAACGTACATATAGAAACATCAGTATGTTTTGACATAGTTGTCGATTATATTTTGCATCCTGAAATTTTAATTTAAATAAATCATTATAAAATAAAAATAAATAGAAGTATTTAGTGACTAGTTCAATTTTTGCCACATAGTAATAATAATTTTGTTTTACTATTTCTAACTAGGTATACAGCTTTTAAACATATTTAAATAAAGATGTTCAATTAAGTGTTAGGTTGCGAGTCAAGAGGTCGGCGGTTCGATCCCTGCACATTCCGGTTTTCTTTTCGTCAAAAACTTTATTAATAATTGTGGAAAAATATTATAATGAGATTTGCATCTCTTATCGCAAAATTCACTGATTACCAATACGTCATTGGGCTGTGACATTGTGCCGTATTTTTCACGTCATTTTTACGTCATGCTGAAGGTGAAATTGACGTAATTAATGCCGAAAAAACGTCACAATGACGGCACCTTGCTGCCTAGGTCACTCCAGCACCACCCCCCTCTCGACCGGACTGAGTTGACTAAAGTTCTTCATCAGTCATTTCTCAACATGCTGCTTTCAAATAAGTGTTTTATATAAAAGTTTGTACAAAATCCTGCATCTCAGCATATCAAGCCTAATATTATAAGGAAAGATTTTTGTTTCTGTTATCATATACAGGGCCGCGCCAAGCTATTTAAGCGCGGTCGTACAAATACGAACATGCTCCCTTCAGTAGTATAACTAGAATTCAGCTGAAAAGGGATGTTGAGGAAAAAAGTATCTCAAATAAATCACGCTAAACAATTGAAAATAAAAATTCAAAATTTTTCAGTTCATGCCAGGGTCGGATTAAAGATTAGCGCCCATTTAGGCAAATGAAGTATTTGCGTCTTCTTATTTACAAGCGGGGTTACGGAATGGGAAAATGCGCCGCTGGCAAAATTTTTGAATTTTTCAATTAAATTAAAAGTTAGAAATTTGACTTAAAATTATATTGTCTTCGAAAAGTGGGCGCAAGACATAATAATATGAAATATCAATAAAAAATGTTTTATTATACAAAAATTGCAGTATTTATTGCTTGCGAACTCGGCTATAATATAATTCCATAAATAAGTCTGTAAAATGTTGCTAAATACAATGAACTGAAATTTTGTAATTTACAATTTAACAAATTACAAAATTTCAGTTCGTTGTATCTCAGTTAGTAATGAGAATATTTTCATAAACTCCAAAACTTACTGTTGCATTTTTATGAAAAGTAAAATGTATATGACAAAAAAGAATAATTTTAAACGGGAGTCCCTGGACCAGGGGGGCACTCGAATTTTGTAAATTTTTTTCGCAAACTGCTTTTTCAAAATTTTTTAGGGATCGTTAGAGGAGTGCTTCTCTAGATGTTATTTCCCATATTTCGTATGGGTCCTATGCGCCCTAGGCGAGAAAAAAATTATTGAAATTTCTAGATCCGCCCTTGCACGAGAAGAGGTATACCACGGCAACAGTGGAGATAAACTGGAGGAAGAAGAGAAAGCAAAAAATAAATGAATCAAATTAATACAAGAAGACCCTTCAATAAGCCACCATCCAAGGAATAAATGCTAGAAATCACGGTAGTGAGAATAATTAAAATTAAACTCGAAATAATCAATGAGGTACTGTTGATATACTGCGTCAGGGCTGAGTTCGCACATCACTTCAGCGGAGGTATACCTAGTGAAGGTTTCTTTCAGGAAAATGGTGTTCTCTAAGAAAACACACACATACGTCGGTAATCTCCTAATCGATGCAGAAGAAGAAGAAGAGTTGGACCAGCGGAGAGGAACACAAATTAGATGAATATTCCCTAAGAATACCGAACAAATTGAAGTACCTAGGAACAGACCGGACGAACCAGCTAGAGCGGAGAGAAACAGTAAAGGAGAGAATCAAAACGGCACAAGGGTAACATACCGTTCATTGAGAAAAATAGACTATCATGGGACCTTACCAAATGTATGTACATAGCCGTCATACGGACAACGATGATATGGAGTCAAAAACGCGGAAACAACAAAAGCCAACAGAAGAAGTTTTTGAGAAGAGCAGAAAGGGCATCGTCCAACTAAAACAACAAGACGAAAACAGCGACACAAAACATCAACATAATAGAAATATACGCAATGAAGTATTGGGTACATACCCAAGGAAGGGACCCAACACATTTACTGAAGAAAGCGCTAGCACCGCACAGCAACAAACTAAAAATAGGGAGACCATGCTACAGTGGAGAACGACAATTGAAAGAATCAGGATCAACAAATGAACACCACTAACAAATCGCAAGGATATATACTCTACCACAATCGGAAACCGAGGAATCAGAAGACTCAGAAAAAATAAGATTCGAAGAAGCAAAAACGCAAAAAGAGGAGCAAAAACACTCCATATTACGACACAACACGGCAACATATTTCACAAGAAGAGTCAGAATAGGCAGAAGTCCAGAACCAAACACACAAAAAAGGGAGCTTAAACGCTCCCTCACGACACAATACATGGTATCTAACGCTTCTCACAAATACCGACACCTTCCATCCCACATTCCTTTACCATGCGCCATGTGGCTCTCGCTGCTGGTAACAAGCATGACCTTAGTCCAACCCAGCGTGGACGTAGCAGGCCCAGCTGTATACCTGGGAGTGGCAGCAATGCCTACCGCACGCTGGTAAATCAATCAATCAATCAACGAACCTGTAATCATTTAAACCATTAGTTTTTTTACTGCCATACCATCTTAAAATAAATTGTTCCTCAGTTACTGCAAGCTGATTTGCTTCGGCAAATTTACTTTTGAAAATTAATACTGTTACTTAGTTAAATATTATTTTCTAAAACTGAAAATACTGTTTTTTTGCCCTTTTTCAGAGGTGGTATCGCATCTGGGGTGGCATGTGTAAATAGAATATTTTTTACTACATTTTCACTTAGTTCTGAAAGCAACTTACAGATATTCGTTATTTTATAAGATTTACCTCCATCACCGGGTCTCATCATGTGCACATTTTTTGTTTTGCAATGTTCAATGAGTAACGTTATTAAGTCTGTATCTTGACCCACAACTATAACAGTGTTACACATATCAGCGTCTGAATTCGTACATTTGACTGTGATATTGTTTTGGGAAAAATTTGATGTTAGAAGTTAATTAACTGATCTTTATTTGACGCTGATGCTAAAAATTCGTTTTGAGATATCTCTAACCATGTTTAATTAGTATTACCAACAAAAGTTTTTGTTGAGTATTGTTATATTTTTATGGTGTTGAAATTCAAAAAAATACCCTATTTTATAAGAATCTATCATTTTGACAACCATACCTTCGTTAATATTTAACCGATTTATGCCATACTGAAGCTTAAACTCTTTCTCTCAAAAGTTTGCCTCTTTACTTTTTTTTATAAAGTGTCATCCGTGTGAGCTATTGCCGATTAAAGGAAAAAAGTGCCTAATTTCAACATGGCGGCGCATTTTTTCTTCATTTCTGCACGGCGGATTTATTGGGATTTTCATTCAGAGACTCCTGGATAGCCATAGAATACAATCCCGAAGAAATCAGCTTGTTACAAATTTGTTCCGGGTTTGGTCCAAATTTAATTCTATTTTACTGAAGTATACCCTTATGGCTTTGGTCATATAAATTTTATTGATTTGATTTTCCTATTTATAATAAATATTGTATTGTTAGCTTACAAATTGTTTTACTTTTATTGATACCTGACATTTCCAAACTTCTCAATTCACAAAATTTCAATAATGACTGCATTGTCTGGTCTGGTATCTAACACATTTTTCAATATTGGACTATAATACTTATAACGTAGGTATATATATTTTGCTAACTTATAGGGTTCTTCTATATAAATTTCGCATAAAAAAATTATGTATCAAAATCTATAGTAGGTTATGCAAAATATATGGCTACTTGAAAGTGTTTATATAATCCAGTAATTGGAAAATATGTGAAATTACGGCCAAAAATAGGCTGGCATCATCAGTGGTTCTTTGATGGCCCATTATTGTACACTGTTGGCAAATTGAAAGATGGTCAGCTGCTGGCCGGTGGGACGTTTCGCTTCGGGTCCATTTAAGGCTTTTCATAAAAGTACCAATTATGATAATGCTGGCATGGTGCGCGTGACCATTTATGTGCCAATTATGAGTGTTTGCTGGGAATACCCTGTCAAAAAATCCTTATAAAAACTTATAAAAAAAAAATGTATAAGTTTTTATAATTTTTGATGTGTGTATTTGAAATGTGTTTTAATTGTAAATTCTCATATGGTATCTACCAGTATTGATGAGTTGTTATAGTATATTTAATTAAAAGTTTTTATAGGTTTTTACAGTGTTTTGAATATAAATTCCCATATGATATCTATTAGTATTGATGAGCTTTTATAGTACATGTAATTAAAAGTTTCCATAGGTTTTTATAGGTTTGTATAGTGTTCTGAATGTAAATTTCTCATAGAAATTCTATTAGTATTAATAGGTTTTTTTAAGGATTTTGGTTGTGTATTCGAAATATATTTTTAATGCCAGATCCCATAAACTTACATAGGTAAGTAAATATTATTTACTTACTATTAATATTTCAAATATCAATAGTAAATATAGTGGTAAACACTAAATACTGCAAAAGTCCTCTTGTTTCCTCTAGCGTTCTAGCCTAAACGCAGTTAATAAGTTAGCAGTAAAAGAGACTGCTTTACTTTCAATTTAACAAGCCCACGCTAGTTTCTTAGGTCACATTAGTGAGAGTGCACACGGGCGTATTATAACGCGCGTCATGCAGTGCGTTAAAATTTACGCACCGCCTTAGCTAGTGCACACGAGCGTTGCGAAATTGAAAGTTCATGTAGTTTGATTAAAAATGGAAGACGCTCAAGTCGTTGCGTTTGTCTATGTGAGTGCTAAATTGCTAAGAAGAAAAAGAGTTAAAGGCCGTAAGTGGTGGGCACATCCCATAAACTGTAAAATATAGTGAGGGTGCGTTTTACTGTCTATATCCCCCGCGCGTTCAGTTTCTCGACGTACGTTGTAGAGAAATTGAGCGTATACAATTACCGACGCGCGTTAAATTTGCAGCTAGACGCTCGTGTGTACCTCCACATTTAAGACAATGTAATTCAACAACGGACGTCGCAGCGCATAATATGCAGCACGTTTGTTTTAACGTCCGTGTGCACTCTCACTTAGATTAGATATGAATTAGCGACATGTATAACAGCTCCCTCTACTGGAGGCTGGAGTATGTAACACTAAACTTTCATAAGTTTTAATTATGTGTGTGTGTGTGTGTTTTAAATGTACATTCCTCGTATGAAACCTATTAGTATACGTAAGTTTTTATAGTATTTGAAATACAACGTTTTTTACAAGTTCTAAATGTGGTCTGATGTCCGGCTATTTGAAATGTGTTTTTAATGTGTTCCTTGCCTAAGGTTTATCAGCATTTGCATATATTAATAGGAAATGCGAAGTTTTGATAATATTTGCTGCGTACAATGGGTTTTTAATGTAAATTACCTATATGGAGTCTATCAGTAGTTATATGTATTAGTATATTTAAGTTTTTATAGTATTCGAAATACAAAGTTTTTTATAAGTTCTGAATATGGTTTGATGTGGCTATTTGAGATGTGCTTTTAATGTAAATTCCTTACCTGAGGTCTATCAGCATTTGCATATATTAATAGGAAATACGAAGTTTTTATAATATTTCCTGCGTACAATGGGTTTTTAATGTAAATTCTCTATATGGAGTCTATCAGTAGTTATACGTTTTCACGGTAATTGAAATATGAAGTGTTATAGATATTTTATATGTATTTGAAAAGTATTTTAATGAAAATTCTCCATACGAGGCCTATCAGTATTTGTAAGTTCTTATATGGTGTTTGAAATACGAAGATTTTAAGTGGTTCAGATGTGTCTAAGTTCTTGAAGTATTTGTGTTTTGAAATGTGTTTTGAATGTAAATTCCTTGCCTGAAGTCTATCAACACTTGCACGTTTTAATAATAAACACGAAGTTTTTATAAAATTCTATGAGGATATGCAATGGGGTTTTAAAGTAAATTCTCTGAATGAAGTCTATCAGTATATTTATAAGTATTTATGGCAATTCAATTGCAAAGTTTTATAGGTTTTTATATGAATTTGAAAGATATTAATGTAAACTCTCGGTACGAGGCCTATAAGTATTTATAAGTTTTTATGGCGTTTGAAACATGAACGTTTTATAGATTCTGTGAGTTTTTAATGTATATTCCTCGCTTGAGGTCTATTGTAAAACATTTATGCTTTTATGGGAATAAGATGGTTTTTTAAAATACAATGTGTATATACTTTCAATGGATTTTAATCTTACAATGGATTTTAATGTAACTTATATGAAATTTATTGTATTAGTAAGTTTAGTTTAGTAAGTATTGTAACTTTTTTAGGTTGACTACTATTGAAATCCCATGAAAATTTTTCAAATTAATAGTTGTAAATAATACTTTCCAATGGGTGCATTGAGAAATCCTTATTAAATTTTTATATAAAAAAAATAAAACTAAACTAATAATAACACTTCAAATCTTATATATACTAATTATTTCTTATTAAATGTTATAAAATTCATCCTTGATGAAACATTATTAGTTTTATTACTATTGGAACCCCATGAACACTAATCAAGTGAATAGTCATAAATCATATTATTAATACTTTTTAATAGATGTCCCTATAAATCCTTATTAAATTCTTATATAAACTAAACTGATATGGACCCATGAAGTCTCATAAAAATAAGTACAAATATATCCTTATAAAAATGTATAAAATGCCTACTAGGAACTCCTTGGTATATCTTTTCAATTTCATTACTCTTCAGATTCCAAAAAAACTCACAAAAGTATTCGATAATACCTTATTCATAATTTTTAACATGCATCCTTACACGTTTCCAATAAATTCTTATATAAACTAAACTGATATATACCTATGAAGTCTTATAAAAATAAGTACAAATATATCCTTATAAAAATGTATAAAATGTCTACTAGGAACTTCTTTTCAATTTCATTACTCTTCAGATCACATAAAAAGCCACAAAAATATTCGATGTAATACCTTATTAACACTTTTTAATACGTATCCTTATAAATCCTCATTAAATTATTATATAAACTAAACTGATAACAACCTCTCAGATATTACAAAAACCATATACTAATTGTTTCTTATAAAAGATTACAGAATTCGTATTTGATTTTACTGATGAAACCTTTTCAGTTTCAACACTATTCAGATCCCATGAGAACTTATCAAATTAAAAGTTGTAATGCCATATAAAAACTGTTTTTAGTATAAACATTTATGGAAACATACCAATAACAACATGGGTATTCCAGCTCAATTAAGACTCCTTTAGATACTTATTCATCCCAATATAATTTCTATATGGCAAAATTAATGTACTGTATAAAACCTTATAAACCATACAGGCTCTTATGATTACCCATAAAAAATGTATAATTATCTATAAGTTTGAAATAGGGTTTTTTGACAGGGTAGTGTTTTGACCCGAATATTATTAGAGAGTGTACATAGAGATACTTCTCATATAGCTACTTTGTTAGTAGGCATATTAAGTACCTATGAAATATATAATTAATGTAAAAGTGCCGTCCGATTTTTTCTTTAGTGCTGGTCCCTCGAAGCAGACTGGCTGTTGGCGGCTCTGTTTATCTATACATTCTGAGTTAATTACGCAACGGAGAAGATTACGTAATTTCAGCCTGTATTTTAATGCATATATTTTAGCGAATATATTAGGGTATATAAAACTACTACAATTATATATGGTGGATCCCTTAGTAATTAATAAAATAATACAAACATTTACATAAATTTACAATTCTGAATATCTAATGAAGTTGTCACAGCCTATGTAAAATCAAGACATCCTCTCATCCCTGTTTGAGCTTAAATTTACATATGTACACAAATTTAATTATATTACCTTCAGCAAGAAGCAGGAATTTCGGATCTTTTACACCTACCAACTTAGAACAATATATAATGATGATGCGCCGCACCGCGTTGCATCCACAGTATTATTACTTTATTTGCATATTATAGGGAATACATTAAATGTATGGACTATTCCCAATTACAACATGCATTGCCAATTCAACGACAAATATCTCGTTAACATTACATGCATCATGCATCTAGCTATTGTTTCTTATTTACATATTATAGAGACGAAATGATATACACCTAGACGTATATTCATCACAAGATAAAGGCAAATGTGTTGCAACGCTTTGTTTGATTTGTGAAAAGCATTTGATATATGGTCAATAAAAGCTATATTAAAAGATAAATTATATAACATGGGTTTCCGGCACACAGTGGGGCAAAATACTTGTTCTTCGTTCAAATCAATATTCCGACGCAATTTTGAAGATAAATTCAAGTTTTTTTTTTAAATACTCGTCATATAATTCCCGATCGATCCTTGAATTTTCGAAAGTTTTCCCACCATAAGATTTTCATCGAAGCGGATTTTCCGAACAACATTTTTCAATTTTCACAAAAAATTTAGAATCAGCAACCTCAAAAACCTCTTGTACAGGGTTATTCATTATATATTGACCCCCCCTTTATTTCTGTTAATATTGAAAAAAAAAGCTTCGTATAAAAGTTGCAGGGTTGTATATGTATATTACTTCCACGTCCAGTGGAAGTATAGTAACGACAAAAAATTTTTAAAAATTTTTATTGTTCAAATAGGCTTAAAATGTCATAAAACGTCGAGATTTTAAGTTTGAGCGAAAAAAAAAAATTCTGTCTGTCTGTCTGTCTGTCGGTCTGTCTTTTGGTCTGTCTGTCGGTCTGTCTGTCTGTCTGTAACTTTTTTTTGTGCGCACGTTTACTCTGAAACCGTTTAAGATATTGACTTGAAATTTGGTACACATATGTACTTTAACGAGATCTAGAACTAGATTATATTTTCATCTTGTTCCGTTGAAGGGTTGGGGGGTAAATTGGGGTAAATTTGGGGTAAATGGGTAAATCAAGCAGGTATGAGTCCATAAAATTAGTATTTAGTATGTACAAGGGAAGCTAAGGTCTCAAAAAAATTTTTGGCATTAGCCACCCCCATTATCAACCCCCACCCTCTTATTAAAGGGGATGAAAAAAAAATTTTGATTTAGTGTATGTACAAAAACCAGAAACCTCAAAATATTTTTTTACTTCATCAACCCCCCCCACTACCACCCCCATCACCACCCCCACCCCACTACCGATGTGGGGTATTGTTTTACGGGTTTTTGGGGTAGAGGATTTCAAATATCATATTATTAAAGTTCCATAAACAATTATTTCCACACACAAAGTTTTTTCGTTGTGAGTGATTTGGATAGAGAATCTGGATGTGGAAGTAGTGATTCCTTGGGCAGCGGTTTTTTTTAAATGCAATTTTTTTTCGGACTTTCTCATATTTTGTCTTTTTTTCTCTTTTTTATAACTATTATTCTCATGCTTAACGTTTTTTTTCCATTTCATATTAGTGAATGTATATCGTTCTTGTTTCATCCGTTCGGTTAGAGTTATATACAGTGAGGTCCATAAGTAACGGATACATTCATTCATTATCTAAGTAATTTACAATTTTAAGTAAAATTCTGAAACATGTCAATTTATATTTCTGTACTTTGGAATGAAAAGGGCGGGTGTCCATTTTTTGTGAATTTTATGTAAGAACTGTTTCTAATAAAGAAAAGCTTTATATTTCTATAATTAAAGGCCAGAAGTTCATATATGTAATGTTTTAATATATTTCAACTTTAAATAGACGGTTGTCCAATATTTGCTCCACATGTCTTACAAAAATGGCCGTTTCTAAAAAATATGATTTTGTGACAACCGCTCTTTTCATTCCAAAGTACAGAATTCTAAAATGACATTTTTTGGCCCCCTAAGAGTGACAGCTACCCTCTTAAAATTTTTAAATAAAACGAGGGTGCGTGTGATAGCTCATTTGAAAGGTTTTTTTTATTTCTATCCAGCAATATAAGGTTTTTTGAATTTTATATATTCTTCATCAAGAAAATTAAATAATGGCGATGATTTAAAAGACAGAATAAGGCAAGAAGTTAATCAAATTACCCCGGAAACGATACAAAATATTTTACAAGAATTTCATCAACACCTCTATTATTGTCAAGAGGTAACAGGCAACGGGCTCCCAATTTAAACTTTTGATTTAAACTGTTTCATGTTCTTTTGTTTACTTAGTAACATTAAAATTGTAATATTTTTCAAAAGAAAAAAATTAGAAAAATTCAAAAACTTTATATTGCTGGATAGAGAATTAAAAACCCTTTCAAATGAGCTATCACACGCACCCTCGTTCCATTTAAAAAATTTAAGAGGGTAGCTGTCACTCCTAGGGGGTTGAAGGGGGAGGTATAAAATTATGGTCAAAAAATTTCAGTCATTTTAGAATTATAAATTGACGTGTTCCAGGATTTTACTTAAAAATTGTAAATTACTTATGTTTCCGACACAAATCTTATGGGAAATTGGCTTACGGTGAAATTGGCCCAAATTGATATGTTGTTCTACTAATCCAGTAGATCAAAAGTCTCAATGGGCACGAGTCCCAAAAATACACCCTTCTACCTTTTTTTGTCCTCTATTGAGGTGAAAAGCGCTCGTATACGTTTAACAACTACATTTCTCTAAAAAAATATTTGTATCTTTCAGCGCGGTAAAAAACCTCAGTCGTAAGATCTGACTTACATTTTCCTCCCCCCTTCCGGGGGATGAAAATCGCTTTCACGGCTGCACAGCGGTATCTTTGTTCCAAAAAAATATGAAACTGCTCAGCTGAACACAGAACCTTAAAAGACGGTGCAAAAATCACTTTGAAGTACCCCCTAACGCTTTTCCACCCCTTCCGGGGGGTGAAAATCGCTTTCACGGCTGCACAGTGGTATCTTTGTTCCAAAAAAATATGAAACTGCTCAGTTGAACATAGAACCTTAAAAGGCGGGCCCCCCTAACGCTTTTCCACCCCTTACGAGGGATGAAAATGGCTTTCACCTCTGCGCGGCGGTATCTTTCTGGCAAAAAAGTTATGGAACCACTCAGATGAGTACTACATCTCAAAAAAAAAAGGTGTAGCAATGACTCTGCTTCTAACCATTTTCCGCCCTCGCGGGGGTAAAAGTTTACCACTGTGCAGCAGTGAAAGTGATTTTCAGCTCTCAGAGGAAAATGGTTAGAGATTGGCTCAAAGTCATTGCTGTACCTCTTTTGGGATGTGCTATCGCTGTGCAGCCGCTTTATTGAGAATCACCCCCCGGAAGGGGTGGAAATGCATTAGGGGATACTTCAAAGTGATTTTTGCACCGTCTTTTAAGGTTCTGTGTTCAGCTGAGCAGTTTAATATTTTTTTGGAACAAAAATGTCGCTGTGCAGCCGTGAAAGCGATTTTCACCCCCCCCCCGTAAGGTGAGGAGAAGGGTGGAAGGGTCTAAATGTAAGTCAGATCCTACGACTGAGGTTTTTTACCGCGCTGAAAGATACAAATATTTTTTTAGAGAAATGTAGTTGTTAAATGTACCGGGTGATTTTTTTAGTTGGTACAGCACCTTTTCCTCGCTTATTGAAATTTTGCAGGCATACTTAGTGACATTTTTTGCATCTAATGCATTTTTTAATTGAATGAAACACTATAGTTCTTCTTTTGGATTTCAAAACTAGATTTTTTCTGAGTTAGAATATGTAAGAAATGTATTAGGTTAGAAAGGAAAGTTTTTGAGATAATGCGATTTTAAGGTTTCAGGTGTTGAGAAGCACTAAAAATCGAGTAAGCTATGGAATGATTTTGTAGCAGTTTAAAATTTCCGTCAAAACGCGTAGTAGGCGCATGACAAGTCAATAGAAGTTTGCGTTGTCGTCTTTGAATTTACCATTTCAAACAATAAAAAACAAACAAAACAATAAACACTTTTATTTCAAACAGTGACAAAAATTTAAACATGATGCTGCAATAACGAGGATATTATCACAAATAATTTTCAAATAAGCCACCATTTTGATCTAAACACTTTTCAACTCTTCTCTTGACACTTTTTGTTGTGTTTTCAATAAACTGGGGGTTTCATCTCTTGGCAGATTTCACGAACACGTGCTTCCAAAGCCGATCTTGTTTCGTGTTTGAATTCATCAACATTATCTTTAATGTAACCCCATAAAAAAATCCAATGGATTCAGATCCGGGGACCTCGCTGGCCATCTAATCGGCCCGGAGGTCCCGATCCACCTGTCCTCAAAACAACTGTTAGAAGACCGTCCACCACTCTTGCATTGTGAGGTGGGGCTGCGTCTTGCGTAAAATAAATTTCTCTAAGTGCTGCCAAAAGTAAATTATCTAGATAATTTTCTTCCAAGAAAGGCAATATGTTTTGGGAATAATACGCTGCATTTTGATCATAAACAACAGGTCGAATCAGTTGGTTGTTAATAAGCCCAACCCAGACATTGAACTTCCAAACTATCAGAAAGTTGCTGGACTTAGTTAAGTGCAAGTTAACCGTGGATCAGGAGTGTCCGTTATGTCAATCGAAAATGCCGTTATTGGTAAAACTGGCCCCGTCACTCCAAATTACTTTGCGCCAAAACTCCGTATCTTCTTGATTTTTTATCATAAACCATTCGCAGAACGCAGTTCATCTGGGAACATCTCCAGGAAGTAACTTTTGATGTATCGAGTATTCGTAAGGATGCTGCCCGTATCGTTTCAATATTTTCTGGATGGAGGAATATGATATGTCTAATTGCACTTCTAGTTGACGAATTGAAATACCCGAATTTTTCGTAACGGCCAATAGAATATTTAATTCATTATTCTCTTGCCTCGTCACATAGCAAGTTCTGTTTCGTTTCACTTTAAATTATCCTGAAGTTCTTAAATTTGTAATTATTCTTTTTTTAAATCGACGATTAAGTCTTCTTTTCTCGGGATATTCTGCATTGAAACTACGACAATTTGGTAAATATCTTTGACCATTTTGGTTAAAAATCATAAGGATGTTAAAGAAATCTTTGTTTGTATAATCATTTTCAATTTCTTTCACTAATTTTTTGTGAACTGACGCAGAAAACTTTGAAATGCTAAATTCAAAGATGACAACGCAAACTTCTATTAACTTGACATGCGCCTACTACGCGTTTTGACGACAATTTTAATTTGCCACAAAATCATTCCATAGGTGATTCGATTTTTAGTGCTTCTCAACACCTGAAACCTAGAAATCACATTATCTCAAAAACTTTCCTCTTTAACCTAAAACTTTTTTTATATATTCTAACTCAGAAAAAAATCTAGTTTTGAAAGCCAAAAGAAAAACTATAGTGTTTCATTTGAAAAACGAAAGTTGACGTCACTTCCGGTTAGACGGGAAACAGCAGAAAAATTTAAAAAAGTTCGTTAGATGCAAAAAATGTCACTAAGTATGCCTGCAAAATTTGAAAACTTTACCTTTAATAATAAGCAAGGAAAAGGTGCTGTACCAACTAAAAAAATCACCCGGTATACGAGCGCTTTTCAGCCCAATAGAGGGCAAAAAAGGTAGAAGGGTGTGTTTTTGGGACTCGTGCCCAGTGAGACTTTTGATCTACCTACTGGATTAGTAGAACAACATATCAAAATCTGGGTTAATTTCACCGTTAGCCAATTTCCCATAAGATTTGTGAGGGGTCCTTTTATAAAACAACATTAGTCTCAGAAACACTCAGACAGCTATAAATGTAAAATTGGCACCATCTTATAAAATACTTTAGTCATTGTTAATATTTTGTAAAAGCTATTGCAACCATTGCAAAATTATTGTATAAACAATTCCGCAGGCTTTAAGAAAATTCGGTACCGCCACTATAAAACAGTTTTATTGAAGTTTCATTTAATTGCTTTTTAAAGCACATACTTCACTGTTATTATTGCTATAAAACACCAATAAAATAAAACAGTTTCTTAAATGTATTAAAAAAGTCGCTTACATATACTTACAAATATGTAATATGCTGATTGATCTCTATAATACCAAGCTTTCAGTGATTATACTGGATAATGGATAAGAACTTACTTCAAAATTATTTTAGAGACATGTTAACTCATACAGCTTGCAATTATTGATGCGAAGGAAATTTTACTGTGAAATATGCCATGCGTTTTTGATGCATTCTAAGTGCCCCTCATGTTTAGTGAAGGTTTCTAATAATTTTTGGAATTTCATAAAACTCGATTTCATATTGTCAAATTTTTTTGTAGTGAAATTTACTGCCAATTTGTTTTAATCATCATAATTTTATAATTAGCACGTATTAATTGCCATAAATAGGTATTAATAAAAATGTGATTTTTAAACTTTTTATGTCTTGTCATATTTACGACCTCGAACGCTGGTCTCATGATTTCATGAAATGGTTTCCTTCTATAAAATAATTTTGTGTTAAATACAAACATTTTAAGATAATTAAACTATAGGCGATTCTTACAAAACATCTATAAAATAATATGTCTTAGAGGTGACGGTCTTGTGACAGGGCCGTATCTTAAATCTATCTATATAAAAGAATACCCTGACCGACTGACTCACTGATCTATCAACGCACAGCCCAAACCGCTGGGTCTAGAAACTTCAAATTTTGCATAGAGGTTCCTCGAATGGCGTAGGCATCCACTAAGAAGGGATTTTTCGAAATTCGACTTCAAAGAGGGGGGAAAAGGGGGGTTGAAATTATAGGCTTTTTCGGAAACGGTTATATCTAGATGCGTGAAATTTGCCAGAAATATTTTTTGTTGAAATCTATTAGATACGGGTAAGACGAAATTTCGATTTTCGCTTTTTGAAGGGGTCAAAACGGGGATAGTAGATGGTTTAAACACATACGGTGCAAACGGCAAATTATATCATTTGATGTCTATAATTAAGTCTTTTGACACGTCAAATATATGCTGTTATCAATGTCTCTAAATGACTAAAGAAAATATATGTATTAGTGGAGAAGTTGTACAACAAGTGTCTCTAAATGGCTAAAGAAAATCTATGTATTAGTGGAGAAGTTGTACAACATACATATTAGAAGGTTACCTGCGTTAATTATTCTTCGTCTTTCATAGATTCGACATTCATGCATGCAGGCTTACGTTGCTCCAAAATGTGTTACAATTGCCATGGACAAGGCAATTGTAACACATTGTGGAGCAACGTAAGCCTGCTTTTCTGCAACTGCACCTGTTTTCGCACCCTAACTTGCATTAACAAGAAATCAGTGTTAAAACTGATTTGGGAGCTCATTCTTTTGTTGTCATAGTTGGGGTTAATACACCGTCGACTTTCTTCCATCCTCAGTCAGCCAGTAGCTTCTAGCGTTACGTTTTTCCAGGTTTGAATTTGGTGAAAAACGCTACATGAGTGTTGCCGAGCAGCAGCAGCAGGTGGTAGTTTTGATAACATTACAGTATTGTTCGCTTTACTGACAGGTTTGTTAAAAGACATGAATCTGTATACATCTAGACTTTTTAGAGTTATATAAAGCTAGAACAAATCGCCCTCCTACGTCTGCAATTTCTTCATGACTAGTTTTTTCATTATTAAAAGTTTGCACGATGTCTTGTAAGTGTAGTGTAGTGTAGTTGCATTGAACTTTAAAGTAGATCATAGTAATATTGTGTTAACTGGAACCAACTCTTATGTGTGGGCCTTATTTCCCACGGTACTATTAATTTTAGGAAAAAAATGATAGAGACATTTTGATAGAGAATTTTGGAAGGAGGAATTTTGTATATATTTTATCAAGAAGTGCACCGTTCCCGAGATAATCTAGAAAACCTGAAAATGGGGGTGGAAACGACCTCCTAGGAGATGAAGCACACTATTTAGAGGTGGAAACTTTTCGGTTTACTAATTCTTATGCTATCCTTAACATTTCTATCAATTTCAAAACTGTATGAATTTTGTCCGATATATTAAAATATTAACTGTTATTTTACTGAACTACCAATATTAAATCGGGTTCTAGCCAATATTAGGTTTTACTTGCTGTCATTTTAAAACAATAAATATTCTTATGTGTTCATCAAAAATTCTACTTCTTACTTAAGAAAATATATCTCAGACTGGTGAATAATGCATTAGTGTATATACCGAAACAGTTTCTCAGTTATTATTGATTTCTTTTTGTTATTCTATTCCAAGATATGCAAAGTACAGACTCTGCGGAGCAGTTTGTGCATTTGATAATCCATATCATATGCACTATGCCGGAACACTTATAGGAATTGAAGAACCTGGAAACTTCTTGTGAATAGCATAGCAGTAACTAACGAAAGGTAACGGGGTCGTAGTTGCAATTGTAATTAAAATTTGTCGTACTATGAGAGACACTATCATATATTAACGTTGATTTTTGGTTGCAAAAATAACATGCTTTTTAATATAATAAATTTAGTGTTATAAAACCCATAAACAAATTTCTTCAATAATAATAATCCTAACTGAACTAATACAATTAAATTACATATTTAAAAACCCCCGATACGTAATTAATTCTTCATTTATGATGTGCAGCTCCCTGAAGATCTACTAAGACTAAACTTTGCTAAAAACCTCCTCGACAAAATAATCTTTCAAGAAAAATATACCGCATCAAAATCGGATCATCCATTGAAGAGCCACTGACAAAGGTAAGAGTCAAACTTATACCATCCCTCCTTTATACGTTGGGCGATGCAGCTGGATACTATCAGAACAAATGAGTTAGATGGTGAAGATGAAGTGACAATCCTTCTCAGACTATGCCAAAAAATATGGTAGACAGAAATCTGGTTGTATGATTGATCGCACCACGACATAAGAATGCGACGATGTACAGTGTGACCCATTTGTTTGCCAGTCACCCTGTAAAATCTTTATTTATTGGACGGTTTTAACCGGATATTTTTAAAATGTAGATCTTAATGAACTGTATTTGTGGAGCAAAGATTTCTACAAAATCCAAGGCCTACTATGTCAGTTTTTGGGAGTAAATTTTTAAGGTTTCATATTAGAGATTTTTTTTTTAAAATCTATGCACGGCACCTCAAAATGGGCCTGTACTAAATTTTATCAAAAAATTTTAAGTAGGAATGATTTTGTAGCCAAATTAAAAATGCACATACTTACCATTTTCATAAATTTATTCTGCCAAGTTATTCATGAAAAAACATTGAAATAAAATTAAACTAATAGTAACATGGTATAAATATTCTTACGCTTAGTTTTGACAAATTAAAAAACGCAATAAAAACTTTTAAACAACAATGAAACAAGAAAAAAATAGAGAATTCCGAAAATTATCCAGAATTTCGTCACTATTTATTTCAATATATTTTTTGTTTTAGTAAACCCCAAAGAAAAAAATCGAGCGGCGTTAAGTCTGGGGATCTCGGCTGCCACTTAATCAAAGGACTGTTTCGCCCAATCCAACGATTTTCGAAATGGTAATTTAACCATTCTCTTACTATAACAGCGTTATGAATAGGACTACCATCTTACTGAAACTTACATTAAGGAGGTTCTGTAATGGTAAATTATCTAATACGTTCCAGAACTCGTTTCCAAGAATATTTAAAACCCATTCGTATTCAAATTACCCTCCAAGAAAAAAAGGGCCAATTATTCTGTCTTTTAGTATTCTGCACCAAACGTTAATTTTGTGCGAATACTGTCCCCTTGCATTTATAACGAATTCCGGATTCTCAGCTGACCAGTAACGGCAATTTTGACTTGAAACCACCCCATTTGTCGTAAATGTGGCTTCACAATTTAATTAGTTTACTTAATTGTATTAATTTGATTTATTTATAACAATCTGTATTTTTAATAAAATTAGACATATTGCTATATTCTTTTGTGACCATTTTTAATCCACCATTTTTTTATTTATAAATTTAGACCTTGTAATCATATTCAGCGACCTAAAAATCATAAGTGTATGGATATTCATTAATTTATTAGAACATTAGAAGAATTATTAATTTTTCAGTATTTAAGAGTGAATTAATATTTTCGTCTCATAAATTTTGATCTCACAGTCTCATATGCGGCGACCTCAAAAACATAAGTCTATGGATTTTCGTTAATTTATTCGTAAAATTAGAAGAGTAATTCATTTTTCAGTTTATAGGTTGGTTTCCACCCTTAAAAATAAAAAGCTGGTAATGCGACAATATAGATTTTAAAAATAACAGATTAAAGTTTCATTATTTTACAAATTCTATATAAACAACCTCGAAAGCCATAACAATCATTATTTTCTTAAAATAAATATTTAAAAATTTCGATAATTGTATTTTTTGTTGAGATTTCTGAAAATTTTAATTTTTTTTTTTAATTTACGGATTTTCGAAATTGAGGTAATTTTCAATGGGTAAACTTTTAGTTTATGGCATTAGAAATCCAACAAAAAAAATCATTCAAATCCATTCACTATAGCTGGGTTCCGAGGTATAAATCTATTTGCATTGGACTAATATAAAATATGTTATTTTGTAAACGTACATTATATAATAAAATATATTATTTAATCTATCTTTCTGCCGCTGTATTTCGTTACACATTAGACAGACAATAAAATTGTATATAACAAGAAAGTAGGAAATTTTGTCCTCTTCAACTTTTTTTCAAACATTTTTCTTGTAGGATCGACGATGCTGAATTATTTTAAAAAAACAATTTCTTGCATCTTTCAATCATCTCGCGCCTCCCTCCTCCAAGGTCGAAAACTTGTATTTTTCATCAGAGTCTCGACTTAAACAACATAATATCAAAATCATTTCTACTCCACCTTTTGTCGGGCATAACCCCCCTCACTGATTGGACTATCAATCCAAACCTCAGCATTATTTGTCGTAGCAAATACCCTCTAATCAAGCAGGCTTTGTTAAAGGACTCCGTACTAGAGAGCAAATATTGAATTTACTACAACTTATCGAGAAAACGAGTTAATACTACGCGTCCATACAGCGTGTTTGAGGTGACTTTTGAATTAATTGAGATATCAAAGAAACGCAAGGAACATAATGTTTTTCACCTTTTCCAAGCTCCGTTTTGACGTTTTCAAAACAACAAATAAGCATCGTTTTACATTCCAAAAATTGAAAATGACCGCCCCAAATTCATTTTTTTTTAAATATTAAAATTTTCACACCAGATTTAAAATCACCCCAATTTGACTACAACTTGGTAAAAAAGTTATTCGTTTATATCGTGGCTAACTGCATTTTTCTCGATTTTTCGATTTTAATGATGTTTTAACTATTTGATTTATCATTCTACAGCTTTTATTACGTTTTCAAAAACAGCGTTTTATATTCCACAAATTGAAAAGTGCCGCCGTAATTTTATTTTTGTTTCAAATATTTCATTTTCTTCACAAGATTTAATATCATCGTCAAAATTCGACCTCATTTTGGCAAAAAGTTATCCGATCAAAATATGAATAACTTTGTTTTTTTCGATTTTTCGATTTTTTGATTGTAGTGATTTTAACGTTCTACAAATAGTGCAATGCATTTAAGTTTTGTTTCGGAATTCTCTGAACTCGCTGGAGATTTGAGAGGAAATTTTCAAAAATAGTAGAAATGATAATCCAAAAAGTTTGCCGAGTTAACCCTTGCACATTTTTTTTATTTAACAAATTATGTACACAAACGTAGGCTCTTGTAAATAATTTTGTTAGTTTGTTTTTTCTCGGAAAATGCTAAGATGATGAAAAGAAATAGGAGAACATTTTTCGGGTATTATAATACACAAGAGGTCGATTTTTACCGGATAAATTCTTTTGAACAAAAACCTGTTTTCCCATTAAAATTATTCGAGAATTAAGGGCATAAAGAAATCATGACACGAAGTGAAGCTCTCGCTGCTGACAACAAGCATGACCCAAATCCAACCCAGTATCAGAAAACGAGGAACCGACCCAGATAAAGAACACTCGAAGAAGCAGAAACACAAAAAGAGGAGCATAAACACTCCATATCACAACACAATGCGGAAACATATTTCACAAGAAAGCGTAGAAGAGGCAGAAGTCCAGAACCAAAAACACAAAAAAAGGGAACTTAAACGGTCCCTCACAACACAATGCGGTAACGCATCTCACAAATACCTACATCTCCCATCCCACATTCCTTTACCATGCGTCATGTGGCTCTCGCTGCTGGCAACAAGCATGACCCTAATCCAACCCAGCGTGGACGTAGCAGTCTCAACTGTATACCTGAGAGTGGCAGCAGTGCCTACCGCACGCTGATAAATCAATCAATCAACCTTTGGAAAATCATGATTGTTATTGTTCCAGGCTCAATAGGGACCAAATAAGCCCCACAAAAAAAAAGTTCTGTACCAGAGACGTGAATACATAGATTTTGTGTATTTTTTTATGTTGAATCCGAATACGCAGCCAAAAATATGGGTTACCCAGGTAGTTTTTTAGTAAAACGCAAAAACTTCCCCTAAAATAGAGTGATACGGTAAAGCTTTATAATGAAATGTAACAATTTGTAAATACTTTGAGAAAACATTTTAAAATAAGATTTTGAGCATTAGAAAGAAATATATGCAAATTAAATCCATACCCACCCCTACGAGGGGGTTAATTCTACTTCCAAGATCAAATAACGAATGTTTTAGTGCAAAACAATGTGAAAAGCCATAGCCTCGTAGTTTGTAATTCCAAATATACAAATGTAGAATGACAGACAATATAACTAAAAAATATAATATAATTTTATTTTTAAAGGGCTTGAAACCACCTCTGCAGACCTAGGTATTTCTTACCCCTTTGAGTCACATATTTTTCTATTCTATGGTTTGGTCTAAATTATGTTACCGCGAGTTTTTGATTACGAATCTGAAGTCCGAATCCGAAGTCCGAATCCAAAAATTCCTAAATAAAAGATGGCGGATCCAATATGGCATATGTAAAAATCGGAAAAGCATTCAAAATTTGAAGATTATGGCTGAAACTTGTTACTCGTGGGTTTTTGGAGTCGCTGATCACGATTCTCCGTAGACGCCTATTTGGTAAAAAATATATAAAAAAAATTTTTCGCGCCAAATTTTAAATATTCTGCGGAAACATATTATATCTCATCGAAATTTTGAGCATCTATTTCCATATACTCTAATCAGAATAATTGGCAGATGTCAACCTGACAGATATCAAACTGATAGATGTCAAACGGGATGAACGGCACTTTGACAGATTTTAAACTGGCAGATGTCAAACTCAAACTGGCAGATGTCAAACTGACAGATGTCAAACGAGATAAACGTCATTTTGACAAATGTCAAACTGACATATGTCAAACGGGATACACGTCACTTTGGCAGATTCCAAACTGACAGATGTCAAAGGGGTTAAACGTCACTTTGACAGATGTAAAACGGGATAAACGTCACTTTGACAGATGTCAAACTGACAGTCTATCCAGCTGCCTGGATAGACGTGGTCATAAGATTAATAATAATAATGTACTATTCGCCATTCAAATTTTCCACCCAGCTCATGTAACTCGTTAGGAAAGGGGTGCTTTAAGCTCTAAATTATAATTTCCCACGATATTGTCACGATCAGTTTTATTAGTCTAGGAAATAGCGTGGAAATTCGACGACGAATGGTTACCGTCTGCCAGTCGGTAATCGAAGAGATCATATAAGTACAAAATTTTTTTCTCTCTTTTATTTTTTAATCGAATGATTATCGATATCTGTCCGCATAGGTAGTTAGTGTATGTACTTCACATACCCCAATTATGCTGGCAGGCGAAACTTCCGATCGGCGCGCGCGTTATCCTCAAATAGAAAAAAATTTTTAGTTTCTATTTCCAGTTAACGCGCGCGCCGACCGGAAGTTTCGTCTGCCAACGTAATTGGGGTATGTGAAGTACATATACTAACTACCTATGCGGACAGATATCGATAATCATTCGATTAAAAAATAAATGCCACCTCCCTCCCTACCCCCCACCATACCAAAAAGTTCCAGAGAGAAAAAAATTTTGTACTTATATGGTCTCTTCGATTACCGACTGGCAGACGGTAACCATTCGTCGTCGAATTTCCACGCTATTTCCTAGGCTATATATATTTGGCTCAAAATCGTTTCTATTTCATTCGTCCTCACTTCACATTTAAGCGAGACTGCACACTGCAAATCGAATTTATAATCCTTGTTTCTCATTTTTAGACATTTGCCTATTTTTACTCAAATGCCTCAATTTTTTTAAACATTCATAACGTATTGCTTTGGGTGGTAAATACCAATGGAGTAATTTAGTCAAATTTAATATTGCACTTTTCATTACAATTGTGCGAAGTAATCATCAAATAATTATTACACTGAAAATTTGAGCTCGATCCGATATGTAGTTCCAGAAATATACTGCTTTAAAATCTAATTCTTCATAAGCTGAGGCGGTCGAATCGCTGACGTAAATGTCTCCATAGTCCTACCTCGCTTACCTAATAACCTTGCCCACCGCAATCGAAAACCCGACATCTAAATATACTCATATTATCAAAAATACGACGCCCGTACAATGTCGATACGGAAAGAGGAAGACTTGTAGTTGATCCGCATCGTAAATCGCACGCCGAAATTCGAAAATTCGGCTCGACACGAACGAATCAAAATTGACATTTTTGGCATTTTTCGTTATATAAACTACTTCTTATCTGAATAACAGATTTGGGTATTAATTTCTTATGCCGGATCTTACACTACTAGGCAAGCGGGTCAGCTACGTCTACGTCTCCCGATGCGATAGAGACACTGACGTCACACAGCTATAACATGAAAGCGCCACGTGTTGATTGATTGATTAATTTTGAAGCCTATAGAGACCTTAGAAAATTCTTTTTTTTTGCATTTCGCCCTAGAATTAATAGATCTTTCAGAAAATGTGATAAGCAAAATGATAAATGAGCCCACAGAACTTTTTTTTTTGTAGGACTGTGTTATTTAACTAGGAGATAAATTGTGCAGAATGTATCATGTTTATTACAGTGGAATAAGGGTAAGTTTACAGACAAATTCATAAATTCGCCACAATAATAATACGATTTTTTTATTTTGTAGTAACATGAAGAGAAACGCATATAGTTATCATTAGTGGTCTAGAAATACGAACAATAATAAACAGTTCCAGTGACTCCATATAATTTATTAAATAATCATTAACTTACTACTAATATGTACAATATATTATCTTTAACCGAATAAAGAAAAATTACTTAAACTTATTTAATTCATTACTAATTATTTTAGGAGTCAAATAAACCATAACATGCACTTAGATCTATAATTAAAGCGTTATTTTCTATAAATTACTCTTTATTCAGAGATAAACTTAATAGTTGATGAATAAATAAGTTGGCACCAGCTATATTGTGCTGGGAACAACAGAGTAATGCTAAGGGAAATGGTGTGAGTCATTAGAGAGCTGATGTCTCTTCTGTATATCAAATTACAATCTATTTTATGATTCCTAATTACTAATGTATCTAAAAATGGTAGTTGTCTAGCTACTATTTTCAGATGAGAGATTTGTCCTTCCGATTTCGTTGATCAAAAACTACTGATTGCATTTGAATGCGGGTTTTCACTAAAGCGAAGAAGCGAAAAATAATAAGGCTATATCACCATCGTCACAAAGTAGAAGGATGGGCAGGAAAGTGGAATGAATGTACTTTTAGATTTCCCCGGATCCTCCGCCATTTCCTAGAAAACAACATCTGTGAATGCACCCGGGGAGCTATTTTCGGCAAGTGAACATTTCAAGCGTATGCATAATTTTGCTATCTGTCTCTTTTGTTAGGAAAAATTAAAGAAGCGGCTATGATATTATTGAATGAGGATAAATGCGTGTCGAATTGTTTCGTAGATGTTTGCACAACCTGGCTGCCGATGTTAAAAGAAGAACTTAACAGACTCAACATTGTTTAAAATAAAACTATCAACTAGATATATCAACAGTTCTGTGTAAGCAGTAAGTATCTATGGATACTGAATATAACAAATATATTCTTAAAGCTCTGTATTTAATATACATAGCACACAAACACTTATAATATAGTCCGGTCGAATTATCACGATGTATTAAAATGTGGCGAAAATACATAACCACGATTTTATTGTTTTAAGTTGACATCCACAACTAGCCCTTATAGTTTACCAATTGATGTCATACCGGATAAGGGAGGTGGAGAGTCGTAAAGTTGAAAAGTCGGTTTTTCACGCTAATAATCTGAGAGGAAAGGAACATCTGATAAAAATTTCAGATCGGTATCTGCATTATTATTTGATATATTCAATTTAAAAAAATGGTCTTCGCAAAATAGCTATAAGTACTTCACTTTCTGTCAGATTTTGCTATGAGAAGAAAAATTCTATTCTTCGAGCGTTGTTCAATTTTTTCAAATTCTTTTTATATGGTCATCATTCAGAAAAATGTGAGAATTTAATTAAAAAAATAGAAAATTCTTTTTGCATAAAAAAATCCAATTAAAGTTAAATATCTTTTGAATAGAATGCAGTGTCGAAAAATCATGTGTACCCTTTTGAAGTGCTATTTCTTTAGTTCACTTCAAAAAAAAAACATTACTCTATGATAATTGGCTTTCGAAAAATATGAAAAAGCAGTGTGCGCGAGCGTAGCGGTGTACGGATTGGGCAGTCACAAAATGGGTTCAGGCATAATAACTGAGACAAAATATTAGCTACTTAGTTTATATTTTTTATATTTTTAAAATGTGACGGCAGTTTTAATTATATACACAATTATTTAAGAATAATTATTTTTATTTCATACAGAATTTTTAAAAATTAAAAAAATTTTATACACGCGTCAAATAAATCGCTTACATATAGAATAATAATAATACACTTTATTCAGTAATGACAAGAAAGGGCGAAGTTCAGCTTTGTACAGCACAGACGCTGTAAAAGCTGTCCTTCTACAAAAAGGCAACAAATTTTAAAAATAGAAATATACGTAACAATATACATACTAATTTTTATATATGTATATATTTATACACTTATCTAAACAACAGAAATACACACGCAATTTTCTTTCTTTTTTTCCTTTCCCAAGGCAGCAACACTTTATGATAGGCAAATACGTTATACATTTTTGCGAAAAGAAGAAACAGAGAGAGACTTAACTGCAGTTAGGATGGAGTTATATATAGTAGAAATATTTTGAGAAAACGAACTTTCAATTATCGCGGTTTATGCACCGGCGGGGTTAGAGTACCCTTGTGTCTAATATCTATGTTGTCTACATCAGTCTGAAATACAATTTTTCTGAATAGGTAGCTAGGATTATGAAACAGTATTATTTTACGGTATAATGTAGCGCAATGTAGCTTAGGCTTATTTTTTATGTTTAATCACTTGGCGTCTGGTAATTTGTGTCTGACTGGCTCGCATTTCCCGATTCCATATACGAATCTCAAACAATAATTCTGAATTTTCTGCATGCGCTCAGAAGAAATTGCTGTGAGACAGGGGCCCATAAACAGTATATCGCATAAAGAAACAACTTATGAATCGTTTTCATCCAAACTAATTCTTTTAATATAAATTTACTTGTGATACTAAATCAATTAGGACATTCAAAAAATAACATTTTTCTACTTAAGCCAGGAAAAGGAAAAGTTGCTGATAGATATTACGATAGTAACAGTTTTCTATATGAATCTATACAAAAGTTAGTTGGTTTTTGTCATGCTTTTACCGGATGTGATACAAAGTCTTGCTTTTATGGCCAGGGAAAAAATAAACTCCTGAAAATAATTGCAAATAACAATAGTTTACAAACAGCTGCTAATGTTTTTTATGATTCAAATGCAATACTAAAGAACAAATTTTTAATTCGGCTGACAAAATTACTTGCCATTTATACGGACTAAAACACGAAAACATGACACTCAATGAGTATCGCTTCTTATTTCAAACATTAACTTGTAAGAAATTTTTTAAATTAGAATTATTACCACCGACTGAAGGGGCCGTAAAACAATATGCGGACATATTTGCAATTACAATTTTGGTTAGGAAATGAATTAAGCCCTGCTCAATATGGCGCCAATATTCTTGGCTAGAGATGTCGGTCTCGGATGTCTGGGGTCGGGCAGGACTATTGCCCTTTACCCCAGTACATCGCTGTAGACCGGGGACCGGCCTCGTGCAGGGCGGGCGAACTTACTTTACGTCGGTCCCACTCACAAATGTGAGCGGTGCAGACGATTTCGGCCTACCTTCCTGGGTCCTGGCTCGTTGGACCTTGCTGGCTAAGGCCTCTTCTGGCGTTCTTCTGTCTTCGTTTTCTTTTCTTCGCCAGCTTGTTTCCCCCCGGGGGGTAGTCATCGGTCTGTTAGATTTGGTGGAAGTTTTGGCAGGAGATACTGCCGGTACACAGGGTGTCAAGAGACATCCTGTCATCCGGATCGTCGGTTGGGTAAGGATGAGCTGTGTAGCTCGAGGAAGGGCAGACCTAAATGCTATTGGTAGCATTTTTGATCTGCCCGGAGCCAAGGGGACTACAGGTACTGGACGGTATGTTGTCCGGTACCCGCAGGGTCGTGGGTGGATTGTGAGGTGTTCGTCATGTCTCTTCGGGTTGTTTCTCCATCGGCGGGGTGGTCCAGGTGGTGTCACTCGGGGGTGAGGTGGGGCAGGTTGGCAAACAGGGCCCCCATCATGGTACACATCTGCTGCATCTGGGCCAGTACAGCAGTGAGTTGGCAGGCCTCTGGGGATGTCTGTGGTGGTGTAACTGGGTTTGCGGGCTTCCCTGCAGGTCCTTGGGCTGCCCTGGCGTAGCTAAGCCCGGGGGTGGTCTTTCTGGTGGCTGCGGTGGGAGCGGTTTGCTTCCTGGGGGCGGGTGTCTGGGGTTGTCCGGCTGTCCTTTTGGGGCATCGGGGGCATCCTCTGTAGCTTGCAGGGTGTGCTCCCTGGCAGTTTGCACACTTTGCTGGGGTGTCCTTCGGTTTTAGGCAGGTGATGGAATGGTGGGTTTCGCCGCATTTTACACATTTTGGAGTCGCCGTGCATCGCCCTTGCGCATGGCCGAAGGTCTGGCATCTGTGGCATTGAGAGATAATCTTCTTGGGTCTCTGCATCTCCGTTTTAACTACCAGGTAGCAGCAGCGGGTCACTTTCAGGATATCTGTTTGGTTTTGCGGGACCTGGACAAGCATCATGGGGATGTCCTTTTTCGTCCTCCTAGACGACATCCTTTGGACAGTGGTTGGTGTGTATCCCTGGATTTCTAAGTCTGCCTTGACCTCATCGCTAGTAACTCCACTGGGGATCCCTCGGATTACCACCCTGAGTAACCTCTCCTCTGGTAGGGCATAGGTGTGGTATTCTTTCTGCTCGGTCTTGAATAATTTGGTCATGTTACGGTGATCATCCGGTGTTGAGGGTTCTATTGCTATACCATCTCTGACAGCTTTGGCGTTTTTGAATTTTATTCTGGCATCTTGCAGTTTTCTGGTTACCACTGTCCATGACTCTTGACTTCGTAAGACAACTGGAGGCATCCGGGGGGGTTTGGGGGGCTCGGGGGTCTCTGTGTCTATGTTCATGTGGCTTGACTTGTCTTGGCTTGTGGAGGGTTCGTCTGGAGGTGACTGCTGCTTGGGTGTCTTAGTAGGGGGGGTTGTTTCCCCGTTGTCCTGCATATTTTTCCTTTTCGTGGTTTCTTTCTGCCGTTGTTCCGGGGGGGGGGGGGGTTCCAGGGGATTTTCGCTACCCGTTGTTGGTTTGTTTAGTGCCCTCATGGCTTCCATCATTTCTTTGTGTTGTTTGGCGTTCTGCTCTCTTGTGATCCTGATTGAGTCTTTTAACTGCGATATTTCCTCCCGCAGTTGTCGGTTCTCCTCCTCTAATAATTTGCATCGTGACCTCGACGACATCCTCCCTGGTGAGGATGCTCTGGATGAAGCCCTGGAAGATGCTAGGGATAGCTCCATATCTATATCCATCTCTGACACATTGTGTTTTGCCATGTCGTCACTCACGTTCTTTTACCTAAAAGAGAAGTAAGGATAGGGAATGGGTAGGGTAAAAACACAGTGTCCCCAGGCGGGGCGGGGGACTTTATTTATCTTTTTATATCAGCGTCTTAATAAAGACGACTGATATTTCTCCTCTTGCACTCTCTGTGGGGCTTCCACTTCGCTAGTTCGCTTCGCACTGTCTTCAACTGCACACTGGAGGTCTGCACTCGTCGACTGCCACTTGAACTATGCTCAATATGGGTGGACAGTTTCTCCAAAAGGTCTAAATCCAGTTTATACTGAAGAAAAGTTAATTCCAGAAAAGTTATTGAAAATAGTTAGTTGCGCATGTGAAAGTGGATGTAAAACAATGATTTGCAGCTGTAAAAAACGGGGTTTGAAATGTAGAAGTATTTGTGTAGCTTGTCGTGGAGAAACTTGTTGTAACATTCAGTTTAAAAACATTGAGTTACCTGACAAGGTCTGAAAAACGTGTGCGAGATGAGAGAGGCGTTGGCCTTCGTCGCCAAGTAGCACAAGGAAATATGCTGCCAAAAAATTGGAATGATTTCCTCTGCTGTGATCAGAATAAGACAGAACTCTTCAACTTACTTGGAGAACATGTATTTCTGAAGTTTGATTGGGCTCACATCAGTATTGAGATTGATGGCATCATTCGCTCATCTCGGTCGGATGAAGTACAATGCAGGCAACAAGAAGAAGTAGACGGCAGAATGTTTCTCCACGCTAAAGACAGTGTTGAACATGTAGCAAAAAAAATTATTTGCACAGTAGATACTGATGTAGTTGTTTCTGGCAATCTCTTTCTTTCACATTCTTAAAACTGCGGGACTTCAGGAGATGTGGATTTTCTTTGGTGCTGGGAAGGGTCAGAGATACATGAGCATTAATGCCATGTTTGAAAGTATAAAGCTGTTGCATTGAGGGAATGCATGGAGCATTCACTGAATCAGATGTAATGTCATAATTTGCAATGAAAGGGAAACAGACTGCCTGGAAAGTGTGGAAACCATTTCCTGCTGAAGCCTTCCAAGCTATCTCTCTACCACAACATTCTATTTCTGACAAGACTTTTCAAGTTCTGGAGAAGTTTACGGTTTTGTTTTATTACAGTCAATCTTGTTAGAAAGCTTTTCTTTGCTTCAAAAAGTCGTAGTCTACAAAGTCTGCCCCCAACAAAAGAGGCACTAAGGCAGCATTGTCTTCGTTCAGCATAGCAAGCAGGACAAGTTTGGGGTTGTGCATGCTTAGTGATAGGCAACATTCCAGATAACCAATTACAATAAAACGTAAGCGTTTAATTGATTATTTTTAAATTCGTTTCACAGTCTCAAGATCATAATATTGCCTTAATACAATAATGACATACATTATTTTGTTCCAGGGATGATTTGGAAGATGAAGAAGATGATTGCGTGATTTAGAGTCATAAGAGTTGTATAGATGCAGTTCATTTACATTTACTTAGTACTTAGTCGTTTTTTGTTTGTAAAAATTTGTTTCCTTAATGTAATACATGTTTTTAAAATAATTAAAATCACTGTTGTTTATGAAAACAAGTCTTTCTGGACATATACGGAACCCCATATACATAAACTCATTTTTGTGGAAAAAAGGGGATATTGAACACAATTTAAAAACTTACTTATCAATGAAATTCGTGAAAAAAGTGAAATTTTCAGGTTTCTGAAAATTGCGCAGAACCTAAGGTATAGCGATAAAACAGTATTAAAGTTATCACTATATATAGGTCGCCTACAGCAGACCTAAATATATTTTTTAAAGACTTAGATAGTATATTAAATTGCATATGTTCTAATCAAAATTCTAATGTAATTCTTTGTGGTGACCTGAACGTAGATTTTCTAATTAGTTGCAATACAACAAAAAATCTCATTGACATCCTAGATTCCTTTAATTTATATAATAATGTGAAAGAAGCAACACGAATATCAAAAAATTCAGCTACCTCTATTGATTGCATGTGCATAAATTCGTACTGCTTTGAAAATACATGTCATGTAATACATAACACACTGTCTGATCATTCAGCACAAATGTTATCATTTAGGATAGAAAATGACAGAAAACTTGATAAACAATTTATTACTACCAGATCTCTCAATATAATTTTCAAACATTTATTTCTTACATGAGTAAAGAATCCTGGCAAGAAGTTTATAATTGTACCGATGTTAACAAAGCATTTGAGTTATTTGTAAATACTTTAAAATACTATATTGATATAGCGTTTCCTCTAAAAAAAGGTTCATGTTAATAAAAGTACAAAAAACCTTGGATAACTACAGGAATACGGGTCTCATAAGAGAAGTTAAAGAATCTGTATACTATAATGAGAATAACTGGACATCAAAATGATAAAATTATTTACAATAGATATAAACGGGTATACAGAAGAGTAATAAAAGCTGCAAAAAACTTATATAATGAAAAAATATATTTGAAAACTAATAACAAATCAAAAGCTGTATGGAACATAATCAACAACTCAATAAAAAATAAAAATGACAATAGAATAGAGATCAACGAAATTCAATCAGATAATGGATTAATTGTAGACTTTATTGATATTGCAAATCACTTCAATAAATTTTTTGTCGATACTCCAAGCAGTTTAAGTAATAATTTAAAAGATAATGAACGAATACAAGAATGTACATTTAGTCAAAACAATCATAATAATACTTAAACCCCAACAATGATTCTAACTCCTGTGGATGAAATACTTGTGTTTAATATCATATCCAACTTAAAAAATTCAAACTCGACAAGAATTAATGATATCAGTACTAACATTGTAAAGTCATGTAAAAATTATTTATTGAAACCTTTGGTATATTTAATTAATATGTCTTTTTCTCATGGTGTTTTTCCAGAAGTTTTAAAAATAGCCAAGGTTATACCGATATGTAAAAAGGGAGATAAGAACTGCGCTGAAAACTACAGACCCATTGCATTATTGTCAATTATCTCTAAAATATTGGAAAAGGCAATTTATATTAATATTTATTATTTTCTCGATCAACATAACATTTTAAATTGTAAACAGCATGGTTTTAGAAAAGGCAAATCTACAACTTCGGCCATTTATGACTTCTTGGAAGTACTATATAAAAAGTGAGACGAAAAATTACTGGAATATTTATGGATTTAAGTAAGGCCTTTGATCTTGTTGATGCTTATTAAAAAAATTAAAATATAGCCTTAGAGATAACATTGGTAAGCTATTGACCTCATATCTGTCAGGACGCAAGAAACTCGTTGAAATTAAAAAAGTTAAATAGGAAACACTTGAAATCACTTGTGGGGTGCCGCAGGGGTCAGTTTTAGGGCCTTTGTTATTTCTCCTATTTATTAATGACTTGCCCTGTAGGGATGAGTTCAATAACTTAGTAATGTTTGCTGACGATAACAGCTACCTTTGTTGTGACAATACGACAGACGAAGTCATAAATAAAGCCCGAATTATGCTTAATAAATTCGTTACATGGTTTAACTCAAATTTGTTATTTTTGAATAAAAACAAAACAGTTTTTATTAATTTCACTCCCAGGAACAAAACTATTAATGAAAGTTATTTAATACAAACTGACGGCAAAAGTATTGAGCAAGTCACAGAAACAAAATTTTTGGATTTATTTATTGAAAACAACCTTAGCTGGGAAGTAAATGTTGATAATCTGTGTAAGAAACTATCTTCTGTATGTTTCGCTCTATATAGATTAAGTCAAGTTAGTAGTGCAAATGTCATGTTATCGTATTATTATGCTGGCATGTACTCTAGAATAAGATATGGTATTTTATTTTGAGGATGTTCGCACCATGCACTTCGAATATTTCGCTTACAAAAAAAGGCAGTCAGAACAATTGCCGGTGTATCCAGATTTACGTCATGTAGAGATATATTTAAAGAATATAATATATTAACTGTACCTTGAGGGGCGAGCGTAGAGGCGACTTCAATGTGAATATCAGTCGATATTCCGTTGAAGCAACGTCGAGCGCGGTTAGTACTTGGATGGGCTCCCATCTTGGGAAATACAGCGTTCTCGTCCCACCTTCTAGAGGCTTGTATATCAGTGTATACTCGGAAGTTACGTAATTTCAGACGAGGATTACGTAGTGGATATACCATCCTTCGGAGGGGATGTAAAGCAGGCGGTCCCTTGTCTATTAAATGTTAGGCAAGTAAAAGATCCCTACTCTTCTTAAGGGAAGAGGCTCGGCAAAATTTCCAGGTTGGGGGTAGCTCGTCTCCTGGCGTCGGTGATAGGCCCTGGTAGCGGAAATAGGCCGACGTTAAACAGTTAAAAAAAAAAAACTGTACCTTGTATATATATTCTAGAAGTTTTGCTATTTGTTAAACAAAATATGGGCACATTTAGTACCAATAATAGCTATCACGATTATAATACTAGAAAAGGGACAAATTTGTGCTTGCCAAAACACCATTTGACAACTTATGAAAATAGTCCAAGTTATATAGGCATTAAACTTTTTAATAAATTACCGGATAATATTAAGATACATGACAATTTTATACATTTTAAAAATACTGTTAAACACTTTCTAATTTCAAACTGTTTTTATAGTGTTGCTGAATACTTAGAAATAAGATGACACTTTTTATAGTCTTGCATATGTACCTGTGTATAATTCAATGTGTATGTATTGTTCGTAGAAGTATGTTCACGTATAATGTATGTGTATGTGTGTATATATGTATATATACATATTTATTTATTTTTTTAAATGTTTTCGATCTATGTACCTATAATTGTAAAATAAGAACTATTTTTATTTGTATTTGACTTGACGTATCCTATGCCAATTGTAATGGTCTACTGGATTTAATAAATTATTATTAAAGTATAGGGACAAAAAGTGTCCTCGTTATAAGAACTTTCAAACAAACAAAAAAAAAAAGAAAATCGAAATCGGACCATTAGGAGCTGAGATATAAAAAAATTTAGTGCGACTAATGGCGGCTATGTTTAATGGTCGCCATGTTGGTGGTCTACACGGATTTTTAAGTGGCTCCTATTTAGAAAGTTACCTTTATCTTTACCTCTATGACCACAGAAAGTGGAATAATCAAAAAGTACAGCTTTCTTTGGTGTACCCGACGTACTAATATGTGCATACAAGACTTGTATACGTCATTTAGCAAAGAGAGTCGGCACGTGAAAAGTAATTGATTGTTTTCTAGAAGAAAATAGATCCAATATTTCACTAATGAGATCTAATGATATAAATCTTAGTATGTAATAATTTATTAATGAGTTCTGATAAAAGTTATACCCTCTTCAGTTATAATAATTGTATGTAGAATAAATTTAACAAGAAATATTGATAACTTTGAATTAAAAAACCTAACACTTTTAACGATTATGATATTGAATTGCTAAGATGTAGGTACACTAAAAGATTACTATTCTGTGGCAGTTCATGAATATATTTAAGTAAACCTTCCATAAAATTGACAAACGACAATAGCTAATTGAAAACAGTATAGAATTTATTTTCATAAAAGACGACTCAAATTAAAGTTTTAAAACAATGCGCAAGAGGAGGCAAGAGGAGGAGAGAGAAGTCCTATAACTATAGAATCTTTTAATGACCTACTAACTACCTTAATGGGTTTACACAAAACATAAAATAAAAGAAATTCACAAGGTAAAAATGTAGGTTATTAAAACTTTTCGTAAACATACTTAACACATTTTGCTGCTGCACCATAAGAGAGTAGTGTTTTAAAGAATTGGATTTCAGGTGCGCCGGGATCACTTGACTGTGTCTAGGAGAATGGGGAAAGATTCAGCTTAGGGCAGATTGAAAGAATCAGCATAAGCCGCCACCAATACGTACAAGTTCCGCCGTTGTACAGGATTACGGAGTCTGCAGCCCTGAACGTGTATCTAAGCCTGGAATTTCTGAGAGTTTCTGAAATATGGGAAATCAATTTACAATATATATAGAGGGTGTTTCAGAAAAACGTATTAACGTTTCTAGCGAAGGTAGTAGGTAAAAAATAAGGAGAGTTTGCTTAACAAAACATATATCCTAATGTGAACAGGCAGCTTTCGTACATTAAATTCGTCTTGCACGTTTTTTTTATTACACATCAAAACTACAGCAGATATCAGATTGAGGGCCAGTTTTATAGGTTCAGATTAAACTAGAGCTTAACTGAAAGTTTCACTTTTTCACTTTTTTGGCATCCTTTTGAATTATGCGAAATGTTGTGCCTTACTTTTCTGTGAGCGTGTATGAGTCCTTTTGTACCAGCCTCCGGCGCTGATGCCTTAAATATGTTATGCTCTAAATTAATTGTCTTTTGATAATTCTTTTCCTAAGTCGAAGTTTTTATTTATTCTTAGACTTAAGTCGATTCTGGGAGGTTCCATAATAATAACACTGGCGATCTTGACAAACGCTTATAAAATGGTATTTTACAAAACACTAAAATTTACAATTTAAATCTCTAGGTGAATCTTCAAGTTAAACTTTAGTTTAGTCTGAACCTTTAAAACCGGCCCTGAAACAGCTATGTTTTAGAGGTCGATAAATACAAGCCCTATTGTGATATCTTGTGGAGGGCGCCACTTACATAAGTGCCACTGGAAATTATGCTCCAAATATTTATGAGGTTAGGTGTTCCTCTTGAAGTATCTCTTAGTTTGCACAGTTTGTTCCTAGTAGACCGGAGCTAGCTACAGATTTGTCTGAAGCATTTCATTAACTGTGCTTGTTTTTCGTAGAGTATGCCCTGGCAAATGGTGAGTTTTGCCACACAAATAGCAGGACAAGGCATCTTTTCGGCTATGGAAACAAAATAGTGTCGTTGATTAAAATCATTAACGCTGACATTTTTTTTATGAATTATGGACATCATGAAATTTCCAAAAAAACATATCTGTCACCTTATCTGAGGGACAAAATGTATGTGCCACTGGAACAAGGGTGTCAAAGAAATGAAATAATTTGACATAAATCATTAAATTTCAAACTTCTTGCATTCATAGCTTATAGTATAAATTGTAAGAAAAACTGAATCTGCCAGTCTTCCAAGAGGACAAATGCCCACTGCCATCTGTCTAAATGGATGAATATGTGTTAACGTGCCACATGCCATGAGCAATACGGCACACAGTGGTGATTTTATTGAAGACAGGCGTCAAAAATCGGTAACCTAGCCAATTTTTGATTAAAATTTACTAAACTTGATAGAGTTAAGTATTTGGATATGCTAAATTCAGTTTTGCTGCAGAATTTTTTTTTCAATATGGCGGCTTCAGAATTTGAGTCAGAAGAAGCAAAAAAGATGAAAAATTCAATAAAATAACCCAGCCACAAATAAAAGTCCTGATCCTGGAACTTGACCCAAGCCCCGACACCCTCAAAATTTTGAGCTGAAGCGAAGAAACAACCTTAGAATAGGGTAAAAATGCCCCTCATATATGGTGACAATAAGTACGTGCAAAAAGTACTCCTAACATATAATCCTAGGGTTTTTGAGGTTGCTGATTTCAAATTTCATTCTTAGAGTGAACATCGAGTAAAATGGGGGTGTAAAAATGAAAATATGGCAAAATACGTAATTTTCATTCTAAACTTATACTTCTAGGGGTTTTTGAGGTTGATAGTTTCAAATTTCATTCTTAGGGTGAAAACGAGTAAAAGAGAGGTTGAAAGGGGTGAAAAATGAAAATTTGATAAAATACCTATTTTTTATTCCAAAAGAATATTTCCAGGGGTTTTGAGGTTGCTGATTTCAATTTTCAGCATGCCAAAAGCAAGAAAATTTATTCTTAGGTTGAAAATAGAGTAAATTCGTGGTTGAAAGGGGTGTAGAAATAAACAGTTGAAAAAAACTCGTAATTTAGATTCTGAAATGATATTATTAGGGGTTTTGAACTTGCTGAGTTCAAGTTCGAATCCGATCTCAGTAAAGCCTATGTGCCCTCAAAATTTTAAGCGTTTAGCGAATAAATAACCCCAAAAGAGGGTAAATCATCTCTGATTTGTGGTAACAATAAATACATGCAAAAAGTAGTTAACAAGCGCAAACGCACTGTATTTAAATATAGATTTTTGGTATATCACAATAGATTTCCTACTCTGAGGTGGAGGAAAACCACCTTAATATAAAAATAAAGTTCATGAGAGGAGCTAAACTCACTTTAGTTTCTATTCAAAAATTTATAAATCAAAAAGCTAATAATATATAATATACCTAACAATATAAAAATAACAACACAATTTTAGATTTAGTAAGCATATTTATTTATTTTGTAGGTACTGTAGCCATACCAATCGCATTTCTAGGGAATTTCGCTAAACTGCATGCTTCTCTGGGGGAAAATAGAAGCAGCCTGCATTCTTAACGCTTGTGTAAAAACTCATAAGTGTGAATAAGACATGCATGCATTTTACATGCTGCGTTGAAAACGCAGAGTGAGCACCCTTAGGCGTGAATCTACCTAAAGGGGTGAACTTTAAGTCACTCTAATTCTACATAATTCCAAACTTTCAAATCTTCATTTTTATGTCGTTTTTTAACATTTATATACTCTATGGTGGTATGATGGTGTATATTCTTTGCATGAACGTATTTTTTAACCTAATCTAAGAGTAGTTGTTCCACCAATATTTAGGGAGATGACTACTAAATTTAAAACATAACTCTCTCCCTCGTTTTGATATTCTTTACCATTCATTCACATCAATCAATAAATCCTGAAATGTGGGTTAGTTTTGCTTCGTTTTAGGGTGGCTTCCTTCTATTTTGGGGGTTACTTAACCACGTCAGAGTAGAAAATCCTTTGCAATATACCAAAAATCTATATTTAAATACAATACGTTTGCGCCTGTTACATACTCTTTGCATGTATTTATTGTTACTACAAATCAAGGGCTGTATATTCGCTAGTCTCAAAATTTTGAGGGCACATGGGCTTTTCTGAGATCGGATTCGAACTTGAACTCAACAAGTTCAAAACCCCTAAAAATATAATTTAAAAATCTAAATTACGTATTTTTTCAACTTTTTATTTCTACACCCCTTTCAACCACTAATTTACTCTATTTTCATCTTACAATAAATTCTAGGCTTTTGGCATGCTGAAATTTGAAATCAGCAACCTCAAAATCCCCTAGAAATATACTTTTGGAATGAAAGTTACGTATTTTGTCAAATTTTCATTTTTCGCCCTTTTCAACCCCCATTTTACCCTATTTTCACCCTAAGAATAAATTTTTGGCTTCTGGCATGTTGAAATTTGAAATCACCAACCTCAAAAAAACCCTAGAAATATAAGTTTAAAATGAAAATTACGTATTTTGTCAATTTTCATCTTTACACCCATTTTACTCGATTTTCACCCTAAAAATGAAATTTGAAACCAGCAACCTCAAAAACTCTAGGATTGTACATTAAGAGTACTTTTTGCATGTACTTATTGTCACCAGATATGAGGGGCGATTTTACCCTATTCTAAGAGTAATCTATGGTAAATATATACCATAATAAAAAATACATGTTGATTGAGAACATAAATTAATTATAAGTTCTTTTATAAATATTTCATTATTTTAGATAATTAAATTTTTGATAACATTAAAAAATATATACCTCTATTGTTTCTCATTATTTTTTTTCTTCTTTTGTTTTCACTTTCATAACAACCTAGAACTCTTTATCTGGGGTAAGTGAGCCGCTACATACACCCCCTCCCCGTTTATAAAAAGAACAATCAATTAATCAACGTATCTATGGCAAAACGTACTTTTTTAATATGGGTTGGTGGAATATCAAAACTGCCAATCAACAAAAAAGTAGGTTTGACTCTGTCAATATTGACAGTCATTTATTTCTTTTATTGAAAGTAATTAATTTGTTTGTACGGGATAAAACTTTAAATGGACCTCCTACAAAGGAGAAAAGGTACGTTTAAAACGTTCTTTACGAACAAATATAAAGTCACATCTGAAAATCTCAGAATTGACAAACGTTTTATAATTAACATGAGAAATTGGAACAATAAATTTTAAATTGTCAAAATAATTGCGTAACTTGTCGATAAAAAGAGGCATGTCAGGAGTATTATATGACTTAATGAAAAATTCGCCAGGTAACCGTAGAGTTTCACCGTAAATTAGTTCGGCAGAAGAACATTGCAAATCTTCTTTGGGAATCGTTCTAAAAGCTAATAATGCAATGGGAACGTCTTCTACCCAATGTGACGTATTAGCTTTAGCTGTTAATGCAGCTTTAAGAGTTCAGTGGAAACGTTCTACCATTCCATTACTTTCGGGATGATAAGTAGTGGTACGGATTCTATGAAAATCCAAAAATATTGCAAATTCGTTAAATAAATTTCGATTCAAATTGAACGTCTTGGTCAGTTGTCACGGTCAAAGGTACACTGAAACGGCAAACAATGTTTTCAAATAATGTACGTGCTACAGTTTCTGCAGTTATATCACGCAGAGAATAAGCTTCTGGCCATCTGGTAAAACGTTCGATCACTGTTAGTATGTAAGAACAACCTTTGGAAGGAGGTAATAGTCCTACTAAATCTATGTGTACACGATCAAATCTGGATTTAGGTATCTCTACATTTTCCAGTGGGCTTCTAGTGTGACGTGTGACTTTACAAGTCTGACAGCTAACAAACACACTATTTGGTCCATAAGTTGCAGTCAGTAGACATTCTTGGCCAAAAATAATTATTAGAAACTAATGTTCTAGTTAATTTAATGCCAGGATGAGATAAACCATGAAATATATCAAATATAGTTCGTCTATAAATGACTGGAACATAAGGGCGAAGCTTTTGGCGAGAAGTGTCACACCAAATAAATTCATCTAAATCTGGGATTATTTTCTCTAATTTGAAAATGTTTCTAGAATCTGTTGATTGATTTGATAATAAAAATGAAAGGTCAGAATCTTCTTTTTGAGCTTTGCTTAATAATTTTAAGTCAAAATTAACATCGAGTAAATTAGACTTTTTGACTTGAACTGGAGAAATATATTGTTCTAAGAAAGATGTGTCATATACATTTGATAAAATGTCCACTATGACGTTATCTTTTCCTTTAATGTGCTGAATTTCGCATAAAAATTGAGAAATATATTCCAAATGACGTACTTGTCTTGGAGATCTTTCGGCTTTTGTGAATAAAGCATTGATCAAAGGTTTATGGTCCGTAAAACAAATAAATTTACGTCCTTCTAATAAATATTTAAAATGCTTAATAGCAGAGTATAAGGATAAAAGCTCTTTATCGAAAGTTGAGTAGGTATTTCGTTTCAGTCATTGTGAGTTTACGCGAAAAGAAAGCTAAAGGCTTCTTTGTTATCTCGTTGCTCTAAAACTGCTCCCATCGAGACATTTGAACAATCAGCTGTAAGTGATGACAAAATGTCAAAATGTCAGAAGTGCTCGTGAATGGAGATGTGGAATCTTCTTGATATTAACTTGGAGTTCTTCCGGATAATGTTGGGACTGTTGGGGAATTTAACATCGGTAGTTTTAATTATTTGTCTCCAAAATTACGGGTATCATAACTTCAAATCCGTTTAGCATCGGTATAGCTTTTGTTGCATCTTCAGGTAGAGTATTCGATGAAACCAAAACGAAAGGAAAATCCAGATTCTATCGGGTCTGACGGGGAAATGACAAAAGGATAAAAATGTTCAAATCCTAGATCGGGGTCACCAATTATGGTAAATATATACCATAATTAAAATACATGTTGATTGAGAACATATATTAAGTTCTTTTATAAATATTTCAATATTTTAGAAAATTAAATTTTTGATAACATTAAAAAATATATATACTGTTTTTTATTATATTTCTTCTTCTTTTGTTTTCACTTCCATAACAACCTAGCATTCTTTATCTGGGGTAAATGAGCCGTTACATGTTCCTTCGCTCCAGCTCAAAATTTTGAGGGTATTTGGGCTTTTCTGTGTCGAAAAATACATTGGACTATTGTGGCTGGGTTATTTTATTGAATCTTTCATATTTTTTGCTTCTTTTAACCCAAATTCTGGAGCCTTCATATTGAAAAAAAAAAAAAAAATTCTGCAGCAAAACTCAATTTAGCATATCCGAATACTTAACTCTACCAAGTTTCGTAAATTTTGATCGAAAATTGGCTAGGTTACCGAGGTTTGACGTCTGTTTCCAATAAAAACACCACTGTGCGGCAGTGTACTTTAGTAATTGACTTGAAGCTTGTATGAATTTACGAGAATATAATACGTTATATTCACATGAAAATTTTGGTTTTAATTAGAGCGGATTCTTTTATAGAGTTGCAACCCACCTGCCGAGCTTTGTTCTTCGCGTACCATGGGAGACAGCAATTTTCACTACATATGAAACAGATATAATATAATAATGTTATAGAACGTGTTAAGCAAATCGGACTAAAATATCTGCCGTCAGCGTCCGGGTTTAAGTTAGCTCTGTACTAATATTTCTGCAAATCTCTGTGATTCACTGGCTGCTTTCATTTGGTTTGACAAAATAACTTCAACTCAATTATTTGTCTGTAACTGAATTTTTAAAAAAGTAAAAACTAAGTGTAAATTTTAGTAGAGCCGGGAGACAAAATTTAGTGTCAATTACAAATAAACATGCAATGATTTCAGAGAAAAAAAATATCACTTGAGGAGAAAAGAGTGATTAAACCCCAAAATATATAAAATCAAAGCGGTTTTTGCAATTTTGTAAACGATGTCATTGATTTAGTCTTATTATAATAAACTAGCGAGAACAGAACTAAAGTCAACAGTATACATAAAGAATAGGGAATTTCTTATTTTTTCATATTAAGTAATATTAAGGTTATGAAAATTATCTGCTAAATGCCCAAAATAATATTTTTTAATAAGTCGGAAGCGGAAATAATGATATAACGTTTATTGTTTATTGTTATTATTTATATAATTCGTAAATACCAGATTGAGCTTATGAATCTATAAGGAAGTGAACCTTGTTCATTATATATCTACCAGATGGATTAAATATTCTAAGGTCAACGTGAAAAAGTTAAAAAATGAAAAAATTTTTGGTAGGTTGAGATCATTCAGTGCTAAAAGGGAATATCTCAAGCACTTGCCTCAAAAATTTAAACTGTAGATTTCTCAAAAACTGTTGGATTTGGCGACTGCCCAGGCAGCAAGGTGCCGTCATTATGACGTCGTTTTTTCGGCATTAATTACGTCAATTTCACTTTCAGCATGACGTAAAAATGACGTGAAAAAGACGGCACAATGTCACAGCCCAATGACGTCATATATATGACGCCAATATTACGTATTGGTAATCAGTGTATTTTGCGATGAGGGGTGCAAACCTCTCATTATAATATTTTTCCACAATTATTAATAAAGTTTTTGACGAAAAAAAAACCGGAATGTGCAGGGATCGAACCGCGTACCTTTTGACTCGCAACCTAACAATCAATCAATCAATAACAAGTTTATTAAAATTAGAGGTACATGAATATGCCTCCCCGGAATCTGGCCCGGAGCCAGCCAGACAACCACGACGCGCAGCGTCGAGGTGGGTGTCGGGCTGGACGGGGCAGGTCCGGTTTGGCTAAAGCTGAATGTGAAAAGTTAAAACTCCTGCCTAAGAATAAAGCTTAAAATTAACAATTTGGATCAATAATAGTACACAAAAATACTTAAAAAATAATTAAAATTAGCACTTTAAAAACTAGCGGTTTCGCGCACAGACGAACACTTTGGAATTTTGATTGCTGACACGGGAAAACAGAACTCAACGAAAAAACCCGTTCGAAGCAATTCCACCCTGGTCTTCCTTCCAGGAAAGTGTGGTGGATAAAAGGTGTGGTTTAAAATATTTGGATTTCTAGGGAATTTTTCGGCCTAGACGGAATTTAGAAACAAAATGGACAAAGGAACAAAAAGGACAAGAACAAAACTGAACAGAGATAAGAAGAGAGGGTTGTAAAGTTATACAGTTGAGGAAAGGTAAAGAGTAGGGTAGAGATAAGTTATGGTAGAGGAAAGTTTGGCTAAGGGAGTTGCCGGAAAATAGGCAACGCCTGGTATGGTAGAGGGTGTCTGATATCGAAAAGTATTGCATTATGCTGTCTGATTCGGTTATGTTGCGGGTTAGCGGACTATCGCCCAGTTTGAATTGATAGAATTTTTGCGAAATTTCTTGGACGTAGTCCGCTAGTGGGGTTATGTCGTGGCAATTTGCGTATAGATCTCTGAGGGAGGTGTACCTGTCCAAACCAGAGATGAGGCGCATAAATTTATGTTCAAGAACTCGAAGTTTTCTCATTGTCGTGGCCGGGATGCTGCACCATACCGGCGCCGCGTATGTGATTGCCGGCCTGCAACCTAACACTTAACTCACTGAACCATTGAACATCTTTATTTAAATATGTTTAAAAGCTATATACCTAGTTAGAAATAGTAAAACAAAATTATTATTACTATGTGGCAAAAATTGAACTAGTCACTAAATACTTCTATTTATTTTTATTTTATAATGATTTATTTCACGTCATTTTAATGACGTCAAAATAATGACCTAAAAGAGACGTGTATTTGACGTCTTCATGATGACGTCAGAAGTACGTTATAAATATCACGTTTCTGGTACGTCATTTATTGGGATAATGACGTCGGCGACGAAAAATCACATTTAAAAGACGTCATAAAGACGTCATAATGACGTCACCTTGCTACCTGGGTGGTGGCAAGTATAATTTTTTTGTTTAACCCAATGATTTTTTATTAAAGTGGCAATAAAACTACATGGAGAAAAATAGGTTGACATCTACAGTATTGTATGTAGCGCTCTCTATTTGATATTCGCAAAATAACAAATAAATAAATAGATAATACAATTATTCACCAGCACAAAGTACAAAGCAAAAAGGTACAAATTCGGCACATATGGCTCTTCATACATACATGCACAAAAAAAACACCAAATTACATAAAAATTAAATCTAAACATTTTAAATAGGTTCCTACATAAATTTAATTTAGCTACAAAACGTGTACGTAGGTGTACTTGTTCGAGTTCAATGTTCAAGTTCCGGTGGAGTAGCTCGCAGTATACCCAATGGAGGATTTACTGATTTTATTTAAATAACAACATATTTCTTACGGTGGTTGTGAATTTGTTGTAAGAGAAAAGTTTGATGTCACTGTCGAGCTCATTCCATAAATGAGGTGCCATATAATTAAATGATTTTTGAAAAATTGTAGTTTTATGTTGTTTAACCAACAAATTGTCTATGTATCTAGTATTATGATGATGAACTTGGCTCACTAATTTTGTACGTAAATAGTTCAGTTCACACATTAACATTCTCCAAATGAAAGTATACGTATGTAAGAATTCCATATTTAATATTTTATATTCGTGTAAATAAGGTGATATATGGTTTCTGTATTGAATATTATAAATGAAACGCATATATGAGTTCAGTGCTTTCTGAACGGTGTTTTTCATTAGAAAAGACATAGTACTTCCATATACGACATCGCCATAATCAAATAGAGATAAAATCAGTGTATTACAAAATTTAAGTTTAATATCTGATGTTAATATATATTAAATTATAGAGTTTTTTAATCGAAAATTTGAAAGCTTGACTTTATTAACAATATGTTTTTCGAATTTTAACGCTGAATCAATATGCATTCCTAGATTTTTAGCACTTTCAACAATAGGGATACTTTTGATTAGGTACTAATTATAAGATTGAAGTTAATTAAATCCAAATGCTTTTTGATTGAAGGTGTGCCTATTAAAATAGATTATTATTCGCCACTTAAAACTCCCCAGGCTTGTAACTTTCCTATTTTTTAAGCGATGATCATATTGGCCACATCAAATTGTAGATATTTTTAAGGCATTTAAACATGTATACAGAGTGATTTAAAAAAATTTTTTTTGAAAAAATTTGTTAAGAAAGAAAACTTAATTTCCTTGAATATTTTTTTACCTCATCCTGTATATGAATTGCGTTAATGTTTTAAGGTTTTAATTAGCTTCAATTTATGTTATTACGTAATATTCGAATTTTTTTTTATTTTAGAGAAAGAAATTAAAAGCACTCCTTTTGATTCCCAACTGATTTATTTTTTAAAAATAACTGAAAAAATGTAAATAATAATGTTATGCTTTATTTGTAAAAAACATATCACAAATAATACTCAAAGTAACAAAACAGCAACAAGAAACAAAAGAAATAAATATTTTTAAAAACGAACTTATATTAAAATGTACTAAATAATAGGAAATTGCAAAATTTTTATTTTTTATAATTTTTTATTTTAATAACATAAATTTAAGCTAATTAAAACCTTTATAAGAAAATATTAACACATTCCATGTACAAGGCGAGGTAAAAAAATATTCAAAGATATTAAGTTTCCTTTCTTTTTCTTTCTTTCTTTTTCAAAACAATTTTTTTTAAAATCACTCTGTATGCATGTTTAAAGGCTTTAAAAATGTCTACAATTTGATGTACTTTAACATGGTCATCGCTTCAAAAATAAAAAAGTTACAAGCCTGGGAAGTTTTAAGTGGGGCACCCTGTATACAGCTAAAGTATGTACCATTATTTAGGAAATACGCTCGTATAAGTATATAAATAATAATTAACAAAACTTTGATTGTAGAAGATGGATATAACAAAAAATACAACTTCCATACATGACAAAAGATTTTTTAACGACGAGTGATATCTAGTTCATTTCGTATGCAATTAGCTGCATGACGTATTATTTCCAGTAGGTGACCAGGATATTGGACCATTTGTTTCTCAAACTTTGATTCAACTACTTCAAGTATTTGCCTACGTCGATGCTGTGGCACATCGTGATGCTAGGCCCACATATCCCGAACAATGTTCAATGGTACGTTTTCAATTAAATTAAAAAAGACGTCTAAGAATTGCCAAGATGATTCTGCATTTCAGTGATCATTTCTCACCATGCTAAATTCTTTTAAAAAATGCCAACCCAAATATCGACAGTAAAATTTTTGTGCAATCGACGTTTTAAAATATCGTGTAGATTGTGAAACGACCATATGCGATGATTAAACTAATATTTATGCCATTTCCTTTACAACATGAATAAAATCAGTGCACAAAACATTGTGTGTGTTTTTAAGGTAGCCAGTGCAATAAATTGGCTCTGTCTAACACATACTTACCAGATTTATTTCCGTCGACCCTTTTCCGAAATCACCATAATAAAAAAATATTGATGAAAAAACATAGAAAGTAGGGGAACACAAACTAAAAAAGTTATACACTGATATGTAGATATTGACAATGGGCAACGTCCGATTGCAACTTTTTCTTGTTCCATAGTTTAATTGATACCGTACGTGTAGCCGCGCGCTAGGCATAGGGAGTAAGAATTACAACATCGCGTGTGCCAGCTGGCTGAAATGAAATAACTGAAAGCTGGGACGCTCCGCCCGGCGGACGAATTTGCGGCTGTGTTGTCAAATCTCTCGCGCTATGTGAATGTACATGCCTAATGGGCAATTACACGCACGGTATATTATGCGATCTGCATAAAATCCGTTCGAACCTAAATATCACACTGCATTTTAATTTTCAATATCTTGTACGTCTTCGTATTGTTATGTGCTTAATCAAAAACTCTAGTAAAATTTTACTCTAAAATTATAATAAAACATTATTTATATAAAACAACTCACGGATATCGGCCAATTTCAATAGAAAGTATTCTACCATACCAGATGTTCTGAGTTGAGAGATAAAATATCTCGAGAACAACGTATTTCTTTGTAAAATGCCTGAAATAAAAAAAAACTGCTCTTTAAGCTCTTAAGTGCAGTTTTTTTATTGATTACTTAATTCATTAATTTTAACAAAAGTTACAATTTATTAGAAAATATATATATTTGACATGACAATTTTCATTTTTTGATACAATGTAAATCTGTACAAAGTGCATTCAAAACCTTCAGGAACAGGTTTACTGAAAAATATTCGAAAAAAAAGAAAGTTGTTTATTTTTTTGTAAGGAATAAGATTATGTAATAAAAACAGGCGCTTCCTTTAAAACAAGGAATATGAGTCTTACAAGTTCTGAACTTGGACTTGGACCCAAATTTAAATTATTCATCTGATGGTCCTTTATTTCAAGCGAAAATACATTGTTTTCGAGATATTTTGAGGCATCAACTTAAACGGACACCCAGTACACCAAATTTGAAATACAAATTTTAAGTCTAACAGATCTATCTTGTTTACAAGAAGCGATCTAAACACAAATGCATACACACATACCGACCAACAGACATTTTCTTACTATGTATTTGAGTTCAGCGTATTATGAGACAAATTATTGTGATGACTATTAATAGTATATTATTCAGCGAGCGTGTAATAGCCATTATACGCTAGCAGAATATTATACTTTATCCAGGATTATTTTAACTTTTTTAATCATTTAAATGTGAAAAAATAAAGTTAATTCACAGTAAATCTCGTTTGACGTTTTAAATGTCAAACGAGAACATGAAGTCTTCTTTGGAAAAAATGGACTCGCCCATTGATTATGAAAATTGCTAGTTTCTAATTGGTCAAAGGTGCGTTTAGTCCAGTCCAATGAGCTATTGACTTATAACATTGGAACCTTCACTCGGATCGACACAGGGTTTTTTACATTTTGCTTGGGAACCCTCAAAGATAATTTTTTACCGTCCAATAATGTTCACATTTTTTAAGAACAAACGGATCACGTGCACTCCCAAAATTTGTGCTGATGAATTTTGACTGAGGTCTCAAAATGTTCGTTAGGGTATGTACTTTCAAAAAGCTGCTGGCCTTTAAAAAAATTTAATATGGCGGATCTAATATTGCGCCTCGAGATAAAATTAACTAAAACGTATAATAAAATGTTAATAATATTTTAATAATACCACCTAAATACAGATTACATAGTTTTTAGGATCGCTGACTATGAATCGCACAAAATGATTTCGAATCAGTTTTCGATATTGGTATGAGGTTTTTGGGATCTCTGAGTCTTATTGTATCATCGAAATTTCAAAATTCAAAATGGCGGATCCAATATGGCGGACGCAAGCAGTTCTTTGAAAGTACATAACCTAACGAACATTTTGAGACCTCAAACGTCAAAATCCATCAGCACAAATTTTGGGAGTGCACATGATCTTGGATCCGCCATTTTGGATTTCGCAATTTCGACGGTACATCTGAAATCAGAGACACGAAAAACCTACATACCAGTAGTTTCGAATATGCTGGGTTCACACTGCAGCAGAAAAATGGGTTAGAAGGGGCTTGCGTCGGCCATATTGGATCCGCCTTTTTAAATTTTGAAATTTCGATGATACGATAAGACTCAGAGATCCCAAAAACCCCATACCAATATCGAAAACTGATTCGAAATCATTTTGTGCGATAAAATCGTTTTTTAAGGATCCGCCATTTTCAATTTCGTATTTTCGATGGTGGATTCATAGTTAGCGATCCTAAGAACTATGTAATATGTATTTAGGTGGTATTTTTAAAAGATTATTAACATTTTATTATACATTTTAATTAATTTTGTCTCGAGAACCGACTTTGTAGGCGCAATGTTGGATCCGCCATATTGAATTTTTTTTAAAGGCCAGCAGTTTTTTGAAAGTAACGAACGAACATTTTGAGACCTCAAACGTCAATATCCATCAGCACAAATTTTGGGAGTGCCCGTGATCCGTTTGACACGGAACGTCCCATAAATAGAAACAGTTACCTACGTCTGTAGCACTCTCTATTACTAACATAATAAAACAAATAGGCAATATATAAAATGACCGAATAAAGAATAATATTAATAACCAAGCACATCAATCACTAAAATAGTAGAAAGAGATAAAACAACTTAAAAGCTAAACGTAATCTATCATAGGTTTAATAAATTTGAATATGTAAAGTCTTTTATATCATAAAATGAATTAGAAATCAATAATTGTTTTATGTTATTTTTAAGTTTAAAATAATTGGCAGCACATTGTATAACAGTATACAGTTATAATATGGCGAATGTTCATATCTTGCAGTAGAATGCTTAGGAATCGACAGTAATTGACCGTGTCTCGTATTGTATAAGTGATTCTCCGATCTAGTTTCGAAAATTTTTATATCTTTCTTAGTAAAGCATAAACATTTTAGTATACAGGGTGTTGTAAGAATATTCTTGTTTTTAAATATATTGTGACATCTTTCGCGAGGTTGTAAGTTAATTATTCTTTTCTGAGCTATAAATTCTCGCTCTCTCTCTCTTTCTGTCCGAGAATTTTTGCACACAGTTCCTCTGCGATTTAAGCAAGCAATGGAGCATTCCAGCCCACTTTTTCTGCAACCACACAAATTTTCGCAACCTTTCGTAGACGAACAAACGATTATTTTAAGTACATTAAGTCCATCCTCATTAATTGAAGTTAAATTTGTTAATAAAATTAAGACATCAATAATTTTTTTTCTGTAAAGTATTTTTTGGTAATTGCTGTTTCAACTATTAATCTCAGCCAGCATCACCTGAGGATTGCACTGTCGTGAGCAAAAAAAAATAGGACAACTGTTTTTTTCTAATGTAAATCTGTCTCTATTTGCATACTTGCAATGAATTTTGACAAATAACTGACAATGTCACAAAAATTAAAGTTAGATGTACACAACTAGATTTTAGCAAAAATACGTTATAAGACTTGTCCCATTTTTTTTGCGCACGACAGTACGCAGAAAAAAGAGTTATTTTTTAATGTTTCCTTTAGTTTGATAAACTTTTGTTTATTTTTAAATTAGATTAAAAAAAATTTTTGTGCGGTTCTCAAAGTAGAATTTTGGTCTATGTTGTATTCGACTGATATATATTTTCTGGCTCGTCGACGATTTGATAGAAACGTTTTCGTATCTGTCAAAAACGACGACTAAGCCAGCATAATTTCTTTGTAAATATTTAACGTAGTCGCTTGTTATTTCCGAAAATGTTTTTCCAACTACCCATTTTACGCGACGTAACAACATCCACCATCGATAATATAGCCAAAAATTTTAGTACGAGAGCTGGCAAACATTATGGTGAACGATAAGATTCAAAATTTTCACTGATGGCAGTCCATTCTTTGGTCTTTGGATATGTCAAAACCGATCGTCTGCCGTTTCAAAGTGGCAGCATTAACTTGGGGGGGGTGTATTCAAAAAGGGGTGATTTTAGGTTTTAGTGAACCATATTGTTCAAGAAAAATTTTTTCATAGGTGACTAATATAGTTACTCTAGACGGCATTTCTACCCAGGCAGACGATTTTTTTGGTAGCATTATCATAGCAGACGCAACTCAAAATGGCAAAAAATCACATTTCGGTGAACTATTTTGTTCAAAAATAATTTTCGCGTCCTTCGATTTGTCTACTCATGGTTTAATAAATAACGAATCGGCAGACGACAAAATCGGTAGCATCGCCCTAGCAGACGCTGTCAAAGTGACAGATCCGGTTTTGATGAACGCCATTTATCAAGAAAAATTGTGTAAGGAATGATAAATACAACAACTCAAGATTATATTCTCGCCCAGGCAGTCAATTTTTTTCGTAGCTGTGTGGATGGCAGACGCCTGTCAAAGTGGCAAAAATCACGTTTCGGTGAACTATAGTGGTCAAAAATAATTTTTGCGTCCTTCGATTCGTCTATCTATGGTACAATAAATAACGAATCAGCAGACGAAAAAATCGGTAGCATTTTCCTAGCAAACGCTGTCAAAGTGAAAAATTTTAATTTTTTTTCTATATAAATAGGTTTAGAATGTTGCGACGAAATTTTAAGTTTGAATAACAAAAATCTGCCTGTAGGTCGGTTATCTATTATAAAGTCATACAAGTTGTCCGCCAGAATTTTGATACTTCAAACTTTCAGGATGGAAATATATTTAATATCCCGAAGGGTCCATCGATTTTGGAAAACTTTAAAGATGTATTCCCCTCGGATCCCATAATTAGTTTCTATGGTACAGGAGCAAAAGCATATTCCAGGCAATCTGTAGGTAGCGAGTTAAAAAAAGACCACCTTTTTGTTACTTTTCAAATAATATTTATTTGTTTATTGCGATATTACCATATTGTGATACTACCTTGTAGGTCTGTAGGCATTTTTATATATCAGAGTTTATGTTTTTTGTTAAGTAAGGATGTTGATTTTTTTTAAAATGAATATTTAAGTTATAAGTTGCTTGTGATATCGTATTTAATCTTCCTTTTGGTAATATAAGTTACTGTTATCAATAAGTCATTTGTACGTTCCTTACAGTATCGCCTTATATGATAGATTGATATTCTTATGGCTATACATATTATTTGTTACTTTTAGATTATTATGTTCTAGGCTTTTTGTTATGTTATTTTTTATTTGTATAGAAGTAATAAATCTGTTGTTTAAAGTCAGATTTTTATTTTATTCGCACAGGAAATATAACGAACGAACTGTCACCGATTTTTTGTATGCAGAAAAATTCTTTGTTTGAAAACTGCTGTCTAAGGAATCACTATTTCCACATACCATCAAAGAGGGTAATTTGATGATGGGACGAAAGTAACGGGGTGGCCGTGGCGGTGGTCGATGGCAAAATGTTTTGATAGTTTTGCTTCTCGTACACACACTTTTATTTCTTTAGCCCATTTAGTATGGGGTGGGGGTAGCGGCAGTGGCTGATGTCAAAAAAAAATTTGAGACCTTTGGTTCATTTAAATAGTAGGGTGGGGATGGCTGATGCCAACAAATTTTTAAGGCCTTGGTTTCTCGTACATACACTAAATCTCAATTTTATTAATTCTTACTTGTTTGCTTTGCCTATTTAACCTTATTTGCCCCCAACCCTTCGACAATATAATCTAGTTCCAGATCTCGTTACAGTACATAGATACACCATAAATCAATATCTTAAACAGTTCCAGAGTAATTGTGCGCACAAAAAAGATTACATACAGTCCTACAGACAGATTTTTGTTGTTCAAACTTAAAATTTCGTCGCAACATTCCAAACTTATTTATATAAGAAAAAAAAAAATTAAAACTTTTAACTTTGACAGCGTCTGCTAGAAAAATACTACCGATTTTTTCCTCTACCGATTCGTTATTTATTGTACCATAGATAGACTAATCGAAAGACGCAAAAATTATTTTTGATCACTGCAGTTCACCGAAACGTGATTTTTGCTACTTTGACAGGCGTCTGCCATGCACATAGCTACGAAAAAAATCGTTTGCCCGGACGAGAATGTAATCTTGACTTGTTGTATTTATCATTCCTTACATAATTTTGCTTGATAAATGTCGTTCATTAAAACCGGATCTGTCACTTTGACAGCGTCTGCTAGGGCGACGCTACCAATTTTTTCGTCTGCCAATTCGTTATTTATTAAACCATAAGTAGACAAATATAAGGACGCGAAAATTATTTTTGAACAATATAGTTCACCGAAATGTGATATTTTGCCATTTTGAGTTGCGTCTGCTATGATAATGCTACCAGAAAAATCGTCTGCCTAGGTAGAAATGCCGTCTAGATTAACTATATTAATCACCCCTGCAAAAATTTTTCTTGAACAATATGGTTCACTAAAACCTAAAATCACCTCTTTTTGAATACACCCCCCAAGTTAATGCTGCCACTTTGAAACGGCAGACGATCGGTTTTGACATACCCAAAGAATGGACTGCCATCAGTGAAAATTTTGAATCTTATCGTTCACCATAATGTTTGCCAGCTCTCCTACTCTTTCGGTGTTATGAACATTAACTCCAGGAAAATCTTAAAAATAATTGTATAATTCAGATTTTTTATTTTTTTCTGGAACCATATATGTCAAATAAACACGTAGGAAACGGTGACAATTCCTAATTGAAATAAGACTCGAAATCCACATCTTGGTTATTTAGAAGGCAGAGGCGTTGAAAGATCAAACTTGGGTTGTTTGGAGTAATGTCGCCGTGAAGCTTAATGTGATTATTCATATGTAATAATGTAAAAATCTTTTACAGTTAATTTTATGTTACCAAAATTCGTTTTTTATTCAAACAATCGGTCAATTACCTTCAGGCCTCCTTCAAACGCATTGTAGCAGTTGATGGTTTCGCCGGTTACGAAGCCAGTTGATAATGGCGTAAGTTCTGTATCCGAAAAAGGATCGTGCTCGTTAAAATAATTTCGTAACTCTTCTATTGCTTTCGCATCAATGTTTATTTAAGTTTTTTTTAAAGTTAAGGGTTTTAAACAACGTCGTTCCAACTGTTAAATTTTCTAGTGTAATTTTAAAATTTGTATAGGAAGAATCGCAGTTTTCCGGTCGCCATCTTGGATTGTCACTTTTTCGATTTTAGATTCACAATCAGCGACCTCAAAAACTCCTAGGATACGATTTTCACGCTTTTTTTCCGATATATTGCATTTGTTAACTAAATCGTTAATTTATTGTTTATTTAAAAATATGTGAAGGGTGCGAACCTTATATGAGGGTAGAAAATGATCTTTGAGGGTTTCAAAACAAAATGCCAAAAACCCTGTGTCGATCCGAGTGAAGGTTTTCATTTTACAAGTCAGGTATTTTTTCCGTCATATTGGACTGGATTAGTGGTAATGAGATTATGTTCATAATAAGGTACGTAGGAATTATGACTACCATTATTCGTCAGTTGTTATATGTATTATGAAAGTATTAAACCGCTGCCCAAGGAATCACTACTTCCACATCCAAGTCCCTTACAACAAAATACTATATTTGCACTCCACTATGTGAAAATAATTGTTTATGGAACTTTAATGGTATAATATTTAAAATCATGTACCCCAAAAACCCATAAAATTATATGCCACATCTGTAATAAAGGTGAAAAAAATTCTTGATGACTTTGGCTCTTGTACACACACTAAATCACACTATTTTTTCACCACCTTTAATAACAGGGTGTGGGTGCTAATAGAGACGGCTAATGCTATTTTTTTTGAGGCCTTAGCTCCTCTTATATTTACTAAGTACCAATTTCATGGACTCTTACTTGCTTGATTTACCTATTTACCTCCATTTACCCCAATTTACCCTTAAACTCTGCAACGGAATAAGATCAAAATATAATCTAGTTCCAGATCTCATTAAAAAACATACGTGTGCCATATTTTAGGTGAATATCTTAAACGGTTCCAGAGTAATCGTGAGCACCGAAACGGTAAAAGACTAACAGACGGACCGACGCACAGACAAATTTATTTTGCTCAAACTTAAAATATTGACGTTTCCTGATATTCTAAGCCTATTTAAACAATGAAAATTTCCAAAAATTTTTTTTTCGTTAATATACTTCAACTGAATGTCGAACTAATACACAGACAATGGCAAGACAAAGATATAAAAAATCGTTGTGTGCCGTAAACTACACGATAGAATTAAAGCCTCTACTTCAAGCATTTTTTTCGAGGAAACCTACTACGCAATTACGCATCCATACTACTCAAGGTAACCCACTGTGCATCCAATTTACTGGAGGAAAGCCACTGCGCATTCATACTTCTTGAAGGAACCCACTCGCATCCATTTTACTCGAGGAAAGCCACTGCGCATCCATATCACTTGAGGTAACCTACTGCGCAACTATAGCACTCGAGAAAAGCCACTGCGCATCCATACTACTTAAAGTAACCCACTGCGCATCCATATTATTTGAGGTAACCTACTGCGATCTATAATGCTTGAAAAAAGTCACTGCCCATCCAAAATATTCGAGGAAAGCCACTGCGCATCCATACTACTCAAGGTAACTTTAACAACATAATATTTGAAATCGTCTACCCCAAAAATTTATAAAACGATATGCTACATCGGTAGTGGTGGTGGGGGCGGTGAGGGTGGTGGTAGAGGGTTGGTAGTGGGGGATGAAGTAAAAAAATATTTTGAAGCTTTTGGTTCTTGTGCGTACACTAAATCACAATTTTTTTTCATCCCCTTTAATAAGGGGGTGGGGGTGGTTAATGCCGAAAATGTTTTTGAGACCTTAGCTTCTCTTGTATATACCAAATTCAAATTTTATGGACTCTTACCTGCTTGATTTACCCATTTACCCCCAATTTACTCCAATTTACCCCCCAACCCTTCGACGGAACAAGATGAAAATATAATCTAGTTCCAGATGTCGTTAAAGTACATATGTGTACCAAATTTCAAGTCAATATCTTAAACGGTTCAGTAAACGTGCACACAACAAAAAGTTACAGACAGACCGACAGACAGAAATTTTTTTTTCGCTCAAACTTAAAATCTCGACGTTTCATGACATTTTAAGCCTATTTGAACAATAAAAATGTAAAAAAAATTTTTTGTCGTTACTATATTTCCACTGGATGTGGAAGTAATATGGCAGTCGAGGATAATTTTTTTTATTTTGATAACCAATGCGTTATAAAACGTACTTATTTAATGAAATCAAATAGGTATAAAAAGTTGATATAATGTGAGTCATCTCTACAGAGAATATTAAATTTATTTATTTATATTTATAATTTTAAAACATCAAAATGTTAACAACAGTCACATTAATAGAAAATTTTAACTTTATTGCTTTCTTTGTTAATGAGTAGTTATAAATAACGAAAACACCTGGATGATGCACATCACCACACTCCCGTATTATGGTAATAAATTATAATTTATATATTTATAAACTGATTTGATTAGCGAAAGGTATAATAATGGGCGAAAATAAATAGAATAATGACGAATTCATATTTCTTCTTAAACGATTTGCTCCAATAGCAAGTTTTCTGCCGACAAATAGGCAATCAGCCTTTGGCATCATCTGAATGCAGCCACACACATTTCCATATGAATTGTAAGTCTAGTAAGGTCTACTAGTGAACCAGTCAACTTTCCTGGGCTAGTGGAATAGTGTGGAGAAAGGTTAGCGAGCTTTCTGTCAATTCCTGCAGCTTCGCCAGCCGAAGCGGCGGGCTGTGCCAGCACCTACGACACTCTCCCAGGCCAGAAAACAGATAATCCCGTTATTATCGAATTGGTGTATCTGGTTTGGTCGTCTATGGATGATATAAAAATAGCTGTTCGTATGAACTTAAAGATTTGGCTGATGTGTAATTAGTTTTTACTTGTTACCTGCTATTTTTAATTACTCTATTAAGTTTATATACACATGTCGTAGCTTTTAATGCTAGACAGTAAATGTCAGTTTCCAGATATTAAAAAAATTCACATAAGTCGTATTAATTAAAAGCCACTTTGATCAAATAGTACAGTAGCTAGAGGTTTTAACTTCGGAATAATGTCATATGAATTAGATTTCGTTCATTTTTGGCAATTCAATAGTAAATGCATCAAAGAAAAGTTTCCGTATTATGTGACGGCTTGTTATAGGGAGTGGCAACTAAAAAACCAAAAACACTGAAAATGAAAGAGAAAAGAATTTTGAAAAGAAAACAACTTTTCATATAAAATGATAGTCTTTAAGTTATAAAGACTTGAAAACTGGGATTTTAGCTTGAAAAAGAGGTACTTCAAATAGGTTTTCGTCAAATAACTCGAAAATTGAGCAAAAACATGCTAGAGATAAATAAGAAAGCTACTAAATTCAGGATTAATTTCGTTTTTTTCCAATTTCTGTAGAGGTTAATGGTTTTGGAGATCTGGAATTATAAAGACGGCGTCCGAACGTCTATAAGACGAAGTATTTAGTTTAGATGTTAAATACCTTAGAAACAATGGAACTTCCGTTAAAATGCTGAGGAACGAAATGAAAGTCACTAATTACGCTTTCAAATGATTTTTTGGTTATTTCTATAACATAAAAAACAAAAAGTTATTACAGAAATAATGTACTTGTAATGATAAATGGTGGCTATAAAAAATGAAGCTCAAAACTGAGAGGGAATTATATATTTGTGTAGGATTGGTAGATTCGGAGATATTTAATTTTATAGATGACATCCGACTGTCTTCAGGATCAAGTATTTAATTTAAATGTTGAATATCTTCCACATTACAAAAGGTAAATAAGTTATGGCCGTTACAATGTGCGTTTTCACATTCTCTTTACAAAATGTTACTATTTTGTTATTGTAATTGCTCAGTAATTAATTTTTCTTTAAAAAATGCTGTCTTCCGCTGATATATAGCATCACCTAGACACTCATTTTTTTTGGGTCCGTTTAAAACGCTTGTTTTAGAAAAAAAATTTCATCCGCCATATTAGATTCATTTTAAATTCTTAATTTTGACTTCAGATTCGTAATCAGCGATCCCAAAAGCATAACTATTCTAGGTTTCCAAAATAAATTAGCAAAACTTTTCCAAATATTCAAATATTGAATATTTAAATTTAGGGATAGTTTTCACCCCTTGGGAGTAAGAGCAAGTATCCGAACCATATAGAGGCTGAAGACGATACCGTTTACTACAATAATCACCCATATAGCAAAATTATCATTACATATGAAATTATTCCAAAATATTACATATTTTTTACTTCTAGGTATTGTACTAAAAACCTTTTAAGGGTATATAATTTGCTAACAGAATAAAATTAGGATTATAAATAAGTAAATAAATAAATAAATAAATAATGTCTCAATTTTCGTTTTCACAATCTGTTCGCTCGTTCTTAAACTCAACCAAAAGTATTTAGAGAAGAAATAAAAAAAATTAAACGTTTTACGTTATCAATAAAGAGGGTACCTACTGCAATTGCCACGAGTGTTGGCAAGCAAAGGGAAATCTCTATGTAGAGTGGGCTATGTGGGCTGAAAAACACGAAAATTTGAATTTACAGATGGCCCACTTACTAACTTATTACTATGTATCTAAAACTAATTCGGGTAGATTTTTAGCCAAATCGGTGGATATCTAGCTGGCCCACCAGGGCCTTGAAAATGAAAGAAAGGGCCAATTTTTCGATTTTTAACATTTTTTAAATTGACATTTTTTGACAATTTTTTTTGACTCTTTATTAATGCCTAAATGCGTGTAGCAAAAGTTTTTCGAATAAAATATTTTTCAGTTCCAGGAAAATTAGAAATTTGTCACTAAAAGGTAGAATTCGACGAAAATATGGTTTTCTGTATAAAATTTCTAATTTCCCTGGAACTGAAAAATATTTTATTCGAAAAACTTTTGCTACACACATTTAGGCATTAATAAAGAGTCAAAAAAAATTTGAAATGTCAATTTAAAAAATGTTAAAAATCGAAAAATTGGCCCTTTCTTTCATTTTCAAGGCCCTGGTGGGCCAGCTAAATATTCACCGATTTGGCTAAAAATCTAGCAGAATTAGTTTTAGATACATAATAATAAGTTAGTAAGTGGGTCATCTGTAAATTCAAATTTTCGTGTTTTTCAGCCCACCCTAGTGTATAGGTCCAGCGCACGCACCCCCTACCATCCAACGATGGTGCGTGCGCTGTTCCACACTGATAAATTACACAGGCACACATAATTAAAAAAGTTGTCTTTTTCTGGTACTCCATTGGGTAACCCATATATATTTCGACGTGCTGAACACGAATTAGGTGTCCGTATAACTCCATTGGCACCAATTTTTTTGCAAATCGCAAGAATAACCTAAAAAAAACTCATAATTTAATTTCTGGGACTCCATTGGGCAACTCCTATGTATTTCGACATGCTGAATACGAATCACGTTTAGCTCCGCTACCCACCTGATTCGTGTTCAGCATGCCGAAATACAAATGGGCTGCCCAATGGAGTACCAGAAAAAGATCACTTTTTATTTTGTGTGCCTGTGTTATTATAGGAAGTGAACGCGCAGTTCTCTGATGGGCCCCTACGTTCCCTTACAGTCTCTGCCGCTCACCAAGATCCATGGCGGATACAGTACTTACTAAACATCGTAACTCAAATGTGTGGTGTTGAAGAAGTGGAAAATATTGTTTTCCTTTAAAATGGCTTGAATGATTTTGATTCAATTTAATACATGGGTACTCCATTGGTATTAGTTAAAGAGTCTATTTACCAGGGACCGTAACCGAAAACCGAAATGAGAGATACTGGAAAACCCAAACCGTAACCGAAAACCGGATTGGCGCTGCTTTGAAAACCGAAACTGAAACCAAATTAACGATGCTCTGAAAACCGAAACCGTAACCGAAAACCGAAAATGGTGTACGTTAGGTGACCGTAAGCGAAACCGAACCGAAATGAATTTCGTTTTCGGGCCCTGAAAGCATTAATTTAATTTTAACCGAAACCCTAACCGAAAACCGCACCGTAATTACGAATTTTTCCTAACCGTAACCGAAACCGAAAACCGAATTGACGATGCTTTGAAAACCGAAACCGAAAACCAAATTACCGCTACTCTGAAAACCGAAGCCGTAACCGAAAACCGAAAATGGTGTACGTCAGTTAACCGCAACCGAAACCGAACCGAAATAAATTTCGGTTTTGGTTCTTGCTATTTACTACTAGAAAATTAAGGAAAGGGGCCTGTGGAGGTAGTGGTTGAAAAATTAATTACAAGTTACAATGTGCTGCATATAGACCTCATAATAGAATAGTTAGTCACAGTTTATTTATTTTCTAAAATATATGAGTAACAAATAACTACAGAATTTGAGGTTATTTTGCCAAATCAAACAAAGACAGCTAATCAATCACAAAGATCTGCTGAAATATCAATGCAACCAATTTACGAACAATCTGTAGAAATGAAAAGATAGCTGATTAAAAGAAACCGATACTCTCGATAAAAGATACCAACTTTAATTACCACTTTATTCGTCAAATCTAACCGTCAGATAACGCTAATATTTTTGCCTAAGAGTTCATAAACATGCCCTTACAAATATTAAAAACAAAAAACGTGTTTTAACATTTTCTACAGATTGGCTGTAGCCACGGTGCATTCACCATTTATAGTCCACTCAAATTAGGAAAATAGCGAAGAAAAATTCTGAACAGCGGTTTCTCTGCATAGGAAGTAAGTATTCAACTTTTAGAACAAGGTTTTGCTTATGCGCAGAAAAAAAAAGAAATGATTTTTGGGATATATACATATATATACGTTTTTTCGTGTTTTTTTTCATTTAGACGTATATATCTCGAAAAGTACACGTTTTTAAGGCTAAACGAACATAAGTAAACATGTTCAGAATACGACTTCCTACAAAAAAGAGTCTATACATTTTTCCGATTATCCCACTGGCTTTTCCGGAAAAGCGACTTAAAAATATATATGTCTTTTTCGTGTATTTTTTATTTTGAATGCAAATATCTCGAAAAGTGCGCGATTTTAGGGCCAAATGAACATAAGTAAACTTGTTCAGAATGAGATTTTCTGCAAAAAAACTTCCTATACATTTTTCCGATTATCCCATTGGTTTTTCCGGAAAAGCTTCTTGAAGAATATATATTTGCTTTTTCGTGTTTTTTTTTTTCATTTTGACGTATATGTCTCTCAAATATACAGAACCTTTTTTGTAGGAAATCACATTCTGAACAAGTTTAGTAATGTTTATTAGCCTTTAAAATACGTACTTTCCAAGATATATATGTCCAAATGAAAAAAAAATTACGGGAAAGCAAATATATATTCTTCAAGAAGCTTTTCCGGAAAAACTAATGGGATAATCGAAAGATGTATAAGAGCTTTTTTGTAGAAAATCTCATTCTGAATAAGTTTATTTATGTTCATTTAGCCCAAAATCGAGTGCTTTTCGAGATATTTGCATTCAAAATAAAAGAAACACATAGATATATTTTTTAGGTTGCTTTTCCGGAAAAAACAATGGGATAATCGGGAAAATGTATAGAAGCTTTTTTGTAAAAAATCGTATTCTGAACACGTTTACTTATGTTCGTTTAGCCTTAAAAACGTGCAATTTTCGAAATATAAAAGTCTAAATGAAAAAAAAACACGAAAAAACGTATATATATATATATATATATGTATATATCTCGAAAATCATGTCTTTTTTTTCTGTGCATAAGCAAAAAATTGTTCTAAAAGTTGAGTACTTACTATCTATGCAAAGAAACTGCTGTTCAAAATCTTTCTTTAAAACGGCGTTTTTTTTCCTAATTGAGTGGACTCTTATTATAATAGATGATTTAGCAAGTCAGCTCTGCGCTACATGTGGAATTGTCACATCGCGCAAAAAGTCACATGCGTACAAAAAATTAGCAGTACAGTATACACTGACATAGAAAGTACTAACCTATAATATGTAAACAATTTACATTTAGCCTGTAATTTTATATACATTTAAAAAATTTAAGATGTCAGTATGTTATAGAACCTCAGAGAATCTAGTAGAGCGGCAAACCAGAAAGAAACGGTTATTAGTGAAACAATCTTGTAATTTGGTATATTGGTTTCTGTCATTAAAATGACTATTTTTTCGAGCAGCATCAAATCAAAATGGCTTCTGGTTTCAAGATGGCGGCCGGTTTATAAAATTTAAAAGAACGAGTTTACTATCTAAACTATTGACGTTACACAAAAAAGGTTGTTAAGAAAAATTGTTCGAAATTAAATTTTGAATAAAAAAGTTTAATACAGCTTTTTACCTAAAGCTAAAAATAAAAACGGTACATAGAAAAATACAAAAAAGTTACTTTTTATTTTTAATTTAAAAGTTTACAAGTTTTTCAACTAAATTTTACAGAAAAGAATTGTTAAAAAAAATATTCTACGTTAAAATTTGAATGAAAAAACTTTATACCACATATTTAGCTAACACTACTCGCTGCACGGAGAAATACTAGAAAATGATTTTATGTGTATCTTAAAATCTAAAGCAATAATTATAATGTTATTGTTGAGTATTCTTTTACGAGAAACTAAGACACATTATTTTTCAACCTAAAAATAATTCAATAAAAATAGTTAAAGATTTTCTTAGTTAGACTTACATACCTTTTTTAAGTTAGTTGCATTATCCTTTATAATTTGTATAAAGTAACGTGTATTGTAAGCCGGATTTTTCACAACCACATTTGGTTTCAATACATCCTTTTTGCAAGTACATTGAATTCATTGTCTAAGATACTTCAGGAAGTATTGACCATTTTGACGCCCAAATATTTTCGGACAGGCAACATCCCCATTTTTCAAGATTAGGCAAAATCAAATTTGATGTCACAGAAAGCTTCTGTTACTTCTGGATATATCGTCCATGTCTTCCAGGCAGTCACTTTTCCTTTTCTAGAGAAAAAGAAAACGGTATCACATCCCGTTAGGGAGTGGAAACCTCGTAATGCATCTCACTTGCTTTCTCCTAGTTTTTGTGCTATCCCATGCATCTTTAATACTCTAAAATATTTATTAACTCTAAACTGTATATTTAAACCATTCAGCTCTTTATACAAACAGCAAAAAAAATGAAACCGCCAATACTACTATGTTAGTGTCGACAGTTCTAATGCAAATGTGTTTCCAACCTTGTTGAATACAATCATTAATATGCAATATTAGCCTTGTATCCGCTTTTTCTTGGTTGCAGGATTTTATAGCAGTATTTCACTAACTATACAATAAACAAAATAATTCTGTTTTATTTTCAACGTCTTTCAGCAATTCTGACCAATTCTTTGGTAGCATATTGTTACTACGGACTTGCCCTATTATTCCGACTCCTCTAGTTTCTCTCGTAGGACTATTTAAACTGCCCTTTTGAGCACATCCCATACTTAGTCGACACGTTTAGCTTTTAATTTGACAATATTATGAAAATTTTTCTGAATATTCTTCAAATCTCGAAACTCGTTTGGGCAAAAGTAGATGGACCAATGCGGGGCCGTCGTAAATTAGACAGCCGTAGTTATTTCCGGTGTAATATTTGTCTAATTTTCAATTAGTAATAGTATATTTTGTCTGCGCGATTCTCTTATAGGACTGAGATTTAAAATATTATGCCTTCTAATCTTTTAATTTATTCTATAATTCAACTCTGATTGTTACTTTATGGTCAAACGATAACTATTACATCATTTTGCGTATATATTCGAAAGTGCACCGAATTTTCACATTTATATGTCGATCGACGACCATGCCCAAAGAAGTAAAATTCGAAAGTGCATCAAAGGACATTTAAAATCTAAATAAAATGATTTAATAAATTTAGTGAAATTAGTGAATTTTTTGTTGTTAGCAAGGTACCTACTAAGAGGCGAAAACAAAAAAAAAGTGGCAAAGGCATGGAGAGTGTAAATGGAACTATTGAATCAAAAAAGGCGAAAATGGCCAAGGCCGGTTTCTCTAATAAAATAAATTTGGATTCATCCGGCGATTTGTCTACGGAGCAGGATCATCGGAACGGAGGATCATCAGAAAGTAGTAGTAGCATGCATGCCCAAAATCAGGTCTTTAAACTTAACAATAATAGAGAAAAACCGCTTTGTGCATAAACGAGGTCAAGTGGTCAAATTCAAGAACGTCACTAGAAAACGAGGTTATGTCACAAACTCTAAAAACCATTTATTCGAATTCGAATTCGAATAAATGGTTTTTAGGTTAGGTTTTATGTCGACAATGAGAAACCAGATATTGAAGATCAGCAAAGAAGAAAGAACACGGACACACGCTTCTCGTCCTGGGGTCTATCATGACATTTATTTTTTTAAACACAAATAAAGAGTGACTCTAAAAATAGCCCGTTTGGGGGTCCGCAAATTTTGGGTTGTTCTGTGGTCCAAATGATACCTTATGATAAGACATTAATCACACGGACATATGAGGTTGAGCATAAGAAGGTTTCAGAGATATAGAAGGTCAATATATTAGATTTGGTTATATTATTATTATTGTAAAACATAATAAGGATAATAATAACAATGATAATAATATATAATAATAATAATAATAATACTTCAGCTCCTTTACCACGTCACAGTACTAATCTGCAAAGAGGTTTATTTTGCATTTTTTATGTTTTTTTTTATTGTATTGTTTTTCAATTTTCTGCTGTTTTGCTTTAGATCAGTTTTTAATTTATATTCCATTAGTTATTGTTTCTGTATGGTCAATGATGTACATTATATATATCGGGATTTGGCACATGTATTTCATGATACTGTGCATAGCCCATGTACATATTCTTTATCTGACTTTTGCTAAGTACTTAGCTGCATTTGAAAATATTAACGTAATAAATAGCTTATAACAGTCTCCTTAAATAATAACCGCATCGAAATCGTTTGACTAGTTTTTGAGTTTATCGCGTTCAGATATAAAAATCGAAGAGAGCTAGTAAAAAAAAAAGAAAAGAAAAAGGAAAAGACAGAAGAGAACACGAGATATCATAAATAAATTGATATTTTTCATTGAATTCATCTTCACTCACTGTGCTATGTGAGTCGATTTTGATCACTTTAACTCTCTGTATCTTATACTCAACTCCAAATATTTTTACGATTAATGTCTTATTATAAGATATCATTAAGACTACAAATCAATCAAAAATTTGCGGACCCCCCAACTATTTTTGGGGTTATTCTTTGAGGACCATTATAAATTAAGGGATGCAACAGAGGAAAAAGAACAGAGGATATGAAGGTAACCCTATTTAAATATTCACTGACAAAGTTCATAATAAAATATTCGTTTCTTCCAAAAAACCGATGATGCAATCAAAAATTTGTTTGTTATGAAGGCTGAGGAGAGAAAGTATATTAAAAGGAACCTGAATATAATAATTAATAAAATTGTTATGTAGTCTGTCACTTGCTGCTCTATATTTAGAACACTGGAAGAAAATATGATACAGGTCACCTTTAATATTACAAATATCACAGTTCTCTGTAGGCAGAACATTTATTTTATGCAAATGTACAGGCATGTCCAAAGTTGAGCCGTATTATTGTTGTGATATATTTTCTTGGACATTCAAAATTTTCCTGCCAAAACTTAGAAGGAAGGTCAGTATGAATATGTGTATATGAAGTAGGATTGGAATGACAAACTCCCACCACAGCTCTAACCATCTATTTTTAAACTTAGATTTTAAAATGTTGGAGTCAAATAGACAGATTTTTGTTCTAATGAGAATCCTGAGATGAAGCTTTCCTTGGCCAAAGAGTCGACAATTTCATTATTTTTTATGCCAATGTGTGCTTTTACCCATACAAGATAAACCTCTTTTCCCATACCTAAAACATTGAAAAGCAGTTTCTTTATTTTTAGAATATGTCTTGCTCAGTTTCTAATCTAAAAATTAGTGAACAGAAACAATTTAAATAATGTATACAGCACAAGCACTTTAAATGCTTAGGTGTTACATTTGAAGTAATATTTTTTATATGTACTTATATATATTTTGATAATTTTACGAATTACATTATAAGATAATAGATGTCATAAAAATACTTTATGTAACCACTAATGGTAAATAATTTGTAGTTCACGTGTATATACCTGATTGGTGATAAACAAAATGGAATTGAATTGAAACTACTACAAGTGTCCCTAAATTCTAGTAAAACATTTGTATATTATACCTGTCATTCCCAAAACCAAAGGGCCGTCATAGAATTCTAAGAATTTGTGTGAATCTTTTTTGCCAATTCGATTGTTACTACACGTTCTCCATTGCATGGTGGTAGATATACACGTCCTCTAGGGGAGGCGTTCGTCCTTGCACTGTTTGGGGAAGCGATTCATAGAAATATTAGATAGGCTATTGCATATTCCTGTATAACATTAAACCAATAAATGATATTATTTGAACTGTTGCATTTTACTGATTGAATGATTAACTTTAAGTCTATCCTCAAGAGGGCTTTTGTGTGTTGGGTCGGCACTAAATAACGGGATCCTCACAGACCCGTGTGCCTGAAATCCAAAACACCGAACAGATCGCGAAAGTTTGAGACGGGCATTCTAAACAAGTGATTATGAAATCACGAAGTGAAAATATCCAATACAGTGTTATAAATTAAGCTCAATTCATTGTAAGAAAAGTCAGTCTTGGAGAGGAAGAGCAGTTAGAAATCAACGGTAAGTACAGCTTTTGCATTTCTCATCTATCAAGTAACTCAAAAATATATCGAACTCGCCTGATAAGTGGAAGTAGCCACCCATAGTCAGAGGGAGGAGGGCGCGCCCTTAATAAATAAATTAATGTCACACCAATCAGGCGATGTGTGCTAGGTTCTTCTACAGAAACAATAGATTTTTCAGTACTTCCATATTTGAGATGAATATATGCTCATTGAATTAGGTTTTAATTGAACGTTTTGTTGATAATTTGAATTATGCCGGGTAAACAAATACAGTAGAACTGAAAAGACTAATGTTGCGCAACATGCTATCAGTAACAAGGTTAAGTAGAAATATTACAAATAACAGAGAGCTTTTGAAAGCATGAAAATTGCAAAATTTCGCAAAAATAGTAAGATTAGTGACAAATAGTTCTATTTATAGGTGAGTAGGTCATAGTTCGTTGAACCGTGGTAGGTTCATCTAAAGTTTTGCACTTCGCACACACCTGTAACATAAAACGTAACATAGAATGCATTGAAATTACAATTTTAAGACAGAGGGTAGCGTATTCTGCTTGGTTTACAGTAAACCAAAGAAAATACACTACTTTCTCTCTTGGAGTTGCAATTCCTTACATTTTATATTTCAGATGTGCGCATTGTGCAAACTGTAACTGGGGGTTTTATTACATCACTAACGATAGGATCATTGTTAGACTTATTTAGTTTAAATCATCTCTATATGGTGTCAACATAAATGGTGAAACGTTCGAGTGTAGTATTCTAGTATTTTTTTGACTGGAAAGTATTGACTTTGTTTTGAACTTTGAAACCATTACGAAGATTACCGCAAGTAACGAATTACCGAGGATCAGGTCTTAGAAGGGGAAAAGGTTCTGAAAACTAAGTAAAAGATAAGAGGATATTGTCGACAAGGACAACAATTCTTTTAAATCTTGGAGGAAGTTGAGCCAACAGACAAATTTATCTTATGGTACCTGGTGAATAAATTTAAAGAAACATATGCATTTATCCCAATTCAAAAACTTACAGAATCAAATATTACCATCCTACGAATGAAGTGGAATTTAAATAGTGATAGTATAAAAAATGAATGACTTTTTACACCGACGAGGCAAGTTTTTATTTATTTTATATATATTTTAAACGCCTTATTTTTATTAGGCTCCTGACGGAGTTCAACTACACTACTCAGCCAAGACACATACATAGACAACCATTCTCTGCCACATTGCTATCTGCCGCAGCTGATATTCGAACCGAGAGAGATATGCAGTGGCTGAACAAGTCATCTCATTCAAGAGATATAGCCTACTACACTACCGTTTTGGAGTTGCATTTCAGTGGTTAAGCGAATTGTCGGAATACACTTCTGCATTTCCTCAGAATGGCTGTGTGGATGGCAACTTAACGGAAACAAATTTACTTTATTTTCACTGGTCAAAACGTGAATGCTTATATTAAACATGTTGAATAAGTTCATTCAGCAATTGTATTATCCTGAGCTCACTTGAGGCTATTTCCAACAAGAAAAAGCCACAGTACACACCGCATATACCACAGTACATTTTTGACGTGAATGCTTCGCAACATTTCGAGGAATCGTTATGATTTATTTAGTGCTTACATTATTCAATCAACCCAGGATATATAGTAAATAGAAACACCTTTATAACTTTTTTTATTTTTCGTCCGACTTGAACCAAATTTCACCAAAAGATAGAACAAATTGGGATCTACTTATGGCCAAAAAAACATTCGCCTCTTACAAATGCAAAGCCACCTGCGCTACCAAAATAAATGAAAAAAAATAAAGAAAACATATTAGGCATTTTTTTATCGAAAAACGTTATTAATGAAAGTTGTTCAGAATTGTCCAAAAATCTAGAGTCCAAATATATTAAAAAATATTGAAATTTTGTTTAAAATAGTGCCGAGTCCGAAAATATCATTTTAATTGTTTTTTTCTCTTTAGAAAATTGTCTATGACAATTTTGTTTGACATTAAACGCAAGCTGTCAGGTAATTGTCAAGTGATAACAAAATTCCACTATTAGTGGAAAGTATTACATTTAATTTTGATTTATTTTGCAAGAAAGTACAAACACACATTTAATATTTTAACGTAAAATTTTATGTATCTATGTGCCCCACTGGAATTAAACCCAAATTCCGATCATTGATAATGTCAGATTCGTAACTAAAAATTCTAATGAAGGTGAAAGTCCTATTTTTGCATACTTATGAACTATAAACAAATTTTGAGATTAGATATTTTTGCACCGAGTTCAAATTGATATTAGGTAATAAGGTACAATTCCTTGCTACTTTCCACTAATAGGTAGACTGATATTTGTATTTTTTTTGTAACTATTTATTTAACGTCGGCCTATTTCCGCTACCAGGGCCTATCACCAACACCAGGAGATGACCCCAACCTGGAAATTTTGCCGAACCTCTTTTCTTGAGAAGAGTAGAGATCATTTACTTTTACATTTAATAGACAACGGGCCGCCTGCTTTACATCTCCTCCTAAGGATGCTATATCCACTACGTAATCCTCGTCTTGCAATTGTATAGCTTCCACGTATATGCTGATATAGAAGCCGCTAGAAGGTGGGACGAGATCGCTGTGTTTCCCAAGATGGATTTCACCCATCCAAGTACTAACCGCGCTGATCGTTGCTTCACTGGAGTATCGAAATACAGCACAGTCAAGACGTCTCTACGCTCATCCCGTGATATTTGTAAAGCTGAATGAAATTTTATTTCTTACTTTTTAGATATTTCAAAAAAAAATTTTCAACCTTTTTAGTAGCTTCTTTTACTTATTTAGCTTCTGCATAGTGAAGGGTAAACTATCATGAAATGTTGGCCACCATGTGAATGTTGCTACAAAAATAATACCCTGTTTATGAATTAATTGATATCACCGTCGACTCCAGCAAATCGATTATTCTCGAAAAGTCTGTTAAAGAAAATTGTTCTTAATTTTAAAAAAATCCTGACGTGATGAGTTAAAATAAGTTTCAGATTCACTTTCATATGCTACACTGGGTCCGGTCCGGCGCACCTAAGAAAAAATATTTGTGATCCTGTGTTATTTATCACAACGTGCTATATCGAGTCTGTTTTCAATTATAATCTAAATAACTTAAGTATATAAATAATACAATGAAAATGTAGTTGAAACATAAACTAAAGTTATTTTTCTGTACTGTTAAGTCTTCTGTAAGAATATTTTTACTCGGTTTTTTAGAATGTTCATTTACTTTACTATTATAAATTTTTTTTATAAAAATCCAGTTTGACAAAAATTGTGATTTTAATTTTAAATATCATCTGATTTGAATCACTATTTAAAACAATTGACCAACTGCATATTCATAAATAATAATTAATACCATACATACATAAACATACACAAAAAACTGTGTTTGAATACAAATTGGTAAATTTTAATCCAATTCTACAAGAATAGAGAGTACGGGAAATATATGCTGTTTGTAGTGATTAACATGCGTATATACATGACATATATCCTCACATATATAAATATACATAGGCCTATACATGCATAAAGTATCAGAATAAATGTTTAATAACTCATAATATGCGCATGATATCTATGAATTTTCAGATGCATGTCTTTGATTAGATTACTAGTACTGTGATTTCATTGTCGAAGGAGATTGAAAGGTAAAATTAGAGTTGAAAAAAGTGATATGGAAAGAAATGTGTAAGGAACATAAAACTAGTATATGTACAATGTGTCCCATTTAAAATGGAAACACCTTTATAACTTTTTTATTTTTTGTCCGACTTGGACCAAATTTTACCAAAATATAGAGCAAATTAGGATCTACTTATGGCCAAAAAACATTCGCCTCCTACAAATGCAAAGCCATCTAAAATAAACGGGAAAAATAAAGAAATCATATTAGGCATTTTTTTATTGGAAAACTTTATTAATGAAAGTTGTTCAGAATTGTCCAAAAACTTAGAGTCCAAAATTTCAGCGATATTAAAAAATATTGAATTTTGTTATCACTTGACAATTACCTGACAGCTTGCGTTTAATGTCAAACAAAATTGTCATATACAATTTTCTAAAGAGAAAAAAAGCAATTAAAATGATATTTTCGGACTCGGGCACTATTTTAAACCAAATTTCAATATTTTTTTAAATTACTGAAATTTTGGACTCTAGATTTTTTGACAATTCTGAACAACTTTCATTAATAACGTTTTTCGATAAAAAAAAATGCCTAATATGTTTTCTTTATTTTTTTCATTTATTTTGGTAGCGCAGGTGGCTTTGCATTTGTAAGAGGCGAATGCTTTTTTGGCCATAAGTAGATCCCAATTTGTTCTATCTTTTGGTAAAATTTGGTTCAAGTCGTACAAAAAATAAAAAAAGTTATAAAGGTGTTTCTATTTTAAATGGGTCACACTATATATCCTTGGGTTGATTGAATAATGTAAGCACTAAATAAATCATAACGATTCCTCGAAATGTTGCGAAGCATTCACGTCAAAAATGTACTGTGGTATATGCGGTGTGTACTGTGGCTTTTTGTTGTTGGAAATAGCCTCAAGTGAACTAAGGATAATACAATTGCTGAATGAACTTATTCAACATGTTTAATATAAGCATTCACGTTTTGACCAGTGAAAATAAAGTAAATTTGTTTCCGTGAAGTTGCCATCCACACAGCCATTCTGAAGAAATGCAGAAGTGTATTCCGACAATTCGCTTAACCATTGAAATGCAACTCCAAAACGGTAGTGTAGTAGGCTAGATCTCTTGAATGAGATGACTTGTTCAGCCACTGCATATCTCTCTCGGTTCGAATATCAGCTTCGGCAGATAGCAATGTGGCAGAGAATGGTTGTCTATGTGTGTGTCTTGGCTGAGTAGTGTAGTTGAACTCCGTCAGGAGCCTAATAAAAAGAAGGCGTTTAAAATATATATAAAATAAATAAAAACTTGCCTCGGTGTAAAAAGTTATTGTTTTTTTTATACTATACTATCACTATTTAAATTCCACTTCAATGTCCGGAAGGCGACGTTCTCCACTCTCTGGATCTGATGGAGGTAGCTTTTTGCTTGGTAGCCCCATGCTACGGAAGCGTACGTTAGTTGGGACCGGATGAGTGCCCTGATAAGCGTGAGCTTGTTCCTCAGGTTGAGTCTGCTCTGTCTGCCCGTCACCGGGTAGATTAGAGCTCTCGTCCTCCTGGCCTTTTTGACGATGGCTTCTGTGTTCAGTCTCCATGTTAGGCCTTTGTCCATGATCACGCCAAGGTAGTTGGCGGTATCGTGCCATTGGATGTCTTCACCAAACATGGAAACGTGACCTGTGGGGTTTTGTTTTCTTACCTTCTTGAAGAGAACCGCCTTGCTCTTCTCGGCGTTGACGGCTACCTTCCATCTGTTGCGCCAGTCCTCTAGGAGGGAGGCCGCCTCCTGGAGGTTGCTATTGTCTATCCTTGCGTTCCAGGATCTGGCTGTCAGGGCTGTGTCGTCGGCGTAGAGTGCCATGATGGTCCGCTCTGTCCGTGGTAGATCGGAGGTGAGCGGGGAGAGCACTGAGCCTTGGGGGACTCCTGCCTCCATTGTTCTGTACGTCGACACCTTGTCCCCCTTGTCTTCTGTGTAGGTATGATCTCACTAGCTTGATGAGTGCAATACTCATCATTTTGGCTAGGAGACCATCGTGCCAGACCCTGTCGAAAGCTTTAGCGACGTCCAGGAACAGCGCCGTGACCTGTCTTTGGTTGAACCCCTTCGTGACCTCCTCGGTGAGGCGGAGCACTTGGAGTTCGGTGGAGTGTCCTGTCCTGTAGGCGAACTGCTCGTCCGGTAGGATGTCCAGTTCTTCTGTCTTCTCGGCTATCCTCTTGAGGATGCTCATTGCTGGGAGGAGACTGATTGGCCTGTAAGAAGAGGGAAAGATTAGATTCTTACCTGGCTTCGGGATGACTATAACGTCGGCCTTCTTCCACCTGGAGGGGAAGTGTCTCAATCGCAACATTGCGTTGATGATGTTGACCATCGCTGCTACTCCTTTCCTGGGTAGCTTCTTGAGGGCGACGTTCCCAATGCCATCACATCCCGGGGCCTTCCTGGGTTTTAGTGAGCTCTGCTGGACTGAGCTCCTCTATTTATACAGGTTATCAGGAGGCGTGTCGTGGATCATTCCTCATGCGAGACATTGATTTCCAAATTATTGGTAATTGTAGTCCGGTGTCATGATTACAGTTATTCTGACGTTTATTTATTTCAATGGCTTCTCTTGGCCAATAATTCTTGGTGTTGGGTAATTTCTTTGTCTTGTCGAATATCATCAAATGGCCGGTTTCTTCGAATGTTCGGCAACTGCTGATTTTGCAGAATTTCCCTGTTTTGTAAATGGTCCAGAAATCTCTGTTTCGTAGACTAGCGCAAGGCTTTTGACAATGCGGAATGGGACAATCTATGGGCTGTATTATTGGAGATCTGACATCCAAGTATCTGGTATTTATTATTCGCCGACTGTACGAAAAAAACTCTGCTTTGGTAAAAATATATAACACTAACCTTAATAAATGTAATGTTGACAAAGGTATTAGATAGGACTGTGTTGTGTTACCAATCCTCTTTAGCATCTCCTATAGAAGAAACCAAGATTTATAACTTGAGATTGAAGATGATACCACCTTAGTTGCAGCAGGCGAGGATGAGCTCATACTCCTGGTGGATAGACTTCAGAAAATAAGTTCTGGTGTAAGTGTAAATTACAGCAAAATGCAAATTATGATTGTAGACCGAGCAAATGATAACCACCCAGACGCGTTAATTATAGGTCAAATATTAATTTTGCCTCGATCGAAAACACATCAACTTTTCCACATAGCAGAATAACTCAAAACAAATCTGTTTCGCTCAGTATGCAGGGCAAAAGCCGCGTTATTCCCGGTGGAAGCGTGTGTGGGGCAGCGTGTAAGGATGCTGAGCATTGCCGAGATAAAATCGCATCTTACGACTAAAAACAGAGGCCGCCAGCACAGGCCGGAGGAGGGCCGCAGCCAAAATACTCCAACATTTGGCATGGCACAAATATCACGAGACTCACAAAGATCAGATTTGCTAACGTCCTAGTTTTCTCCATATTTCTTTGCGCCTCTGAGACTTGGACCGACGGGTATTGATGATTTCGAGATGTGGGTATGGAGATGTTTATTATTAATTCCCTGTATGGTGTATCGCACTTGTACCTCAATTCTGCAACAGATGTGTTCCTAATATCAAGTCTCCGGCATCGTATTCTCTCGAATGCTCTCATTTCTTGGCAGCATCAATCAGAGAGAGAGTACGGTTGTTAGTTCAGGGAAAACCAGATGGCATGAGGCCAAGAGGACACCCTCCAAAATGTTAGGATGACGTTACCAAAGAGATGGGTGGGAAAGAGCTATACTTAGGTTGTGCGCCTAACAGGTAACTACACTAGATGGAGTGATGCCATAAGACGTGCTATATAGTAAGCGGAGGCCAACAAGAATAATTCATGACTCACAAAACGTCAGCTAAGACTTGAATAAGAAGGAGGATCCTCGAGAACTTCTATATGAATATTTACATGCTCAATAACCGAAATTTCTCGAGTTGTAACATGTTCAAAATAGTTTTTCATAACAAAACTGGGTTTTTGAGGTTCTCAAAAAATATTAGCCGGCAAAAAAAGTAAAAAATACTTGATTCATGATTATAGAAAGCCATTAAAACATTTCTTATACAAATTCATTCAGATCCAATCGATTTCTTAATAATACACGCAAATTAGATTAAAAAACAATGAATAGAAGAAATAATTTATAAAATAATAATATTTGAGATGCGTACTCTAGAAAGGGTTAGAAATAGATACTCGAAAAGTTCTCCCCCCATTTAAGAGTGGAACGTCCCTTTTTTTGAAAACGGAGTCTTAAAGCTGGTTTTTCACTTTTATCTTGTAAACCGTTCGTCGGAAGAGAAAAAAGCATAGGAAATAAAAAATTGGCGTTAAAATCCGAATAAAAAATGTTCTATTAACCTTGTAGCTTATCCTCACCTATTGCGTGCTCACAGCGTCTGAACAGAGTTTGGAGCACAGAGGTAAAAATTGATCATATTCGAAGTTACTTCAACTAGAAAAATGCTCAGGAATGAATTTATAGAGCGAAATTCCCTCTATAAGATGCATGTATAGCGGGTTTTGACGCAAGTGATTTTTATTTATTTTCCACTTTTTTCACATAGATGCGTTTATAATTATACGTAAAATATGTATAGTATCGATGTAGATATAAGGACGGCCTCAGGCTATACTCGGAAGGATCACGGCATTAAAAACTTCAGACATGAATAATTACCTTAAACGTAAATAAAGTCGAGTAAACTCTAAGCTGACGCGTCCAAAGGTCGCTTCATCACATAAACTAAGAGAATAAGACATACGCAACTAGTTCATCTCTATGTCACTGCGATAGCTTTATGCGCATCGCATATCAAATCGTACGTCGTGTTACCAACTCATACATACGCCACCTTAGAGTTTACCGGACTATATAGTACATTTAAAATTATATTGCATTTTCTGTATCATTTTATTTACTTCTCTCTCAGATCTTGTTACTCTGAAAATTAAATGTAAGTAAATAAACAGTCAGGTATTTATAATTTTTGGAGTCGTGTTTCAACTTTGAGCTTGCTTCAATTCCCCTTCCTCTCTTCGATGAGAAAGGGTTAATGAGAAAAACCAAGAATTCGTCTCTGTGTGATATATTTTCAATGCTGTACGAGAGAGGCCAATAGATTTTTCTGATTACCAGTTCATTGTTGATGGCGGTAATTTGATTCATCGAGTATTATGGCCAAAGAAATAAAAAAGAAAATAAAAATAAAATAAAAAATAGCGTACGGTTCTCGTGGCTCGCAGTACTCGGAAGTTTTAAAAGGCCGTAAAAAAACTGTTCGGAGGCTGTTAGCGCGAAATAGGTGAGGATAAGCTACAAGGTTAATAGGACATTTTTTATGAAAAATCAGCTTTAAGTCCCCGTTAGGGATGGTTTTTTGCAAAAAAAGGGACTCCTAAATGGGGGGGTGGGGGTGGGGGTGCTTTTCGGGTATCTATTTCTAAAAAAGCAAATTAGACATTTTAGAAGAAATAATTTATGAAGTAATAATATTTGAGATGCGTACTCTATCTAGATTACTTTATAAATTATTTCTTCTACAATGTCTAATTTGCTTTTTTCGTCTAAGTGCACTCCAGTACAGGTAACCAATTAAAAGATTACGGCCGATTCTCGTCGTAGGCCTTTGTTGGGCCAGTGCTCGGCCTAGCCAGGGTGCCTATCGGGATGCTGGGGAGCGTCTGTGGCAGGGTAGGGCCGACGGAAAGCGGCGGCGCGGAGTTTTCAAGTCTGGGATAAGCGCGCACGCATTTCGCGATGGAGCTTGCTGCGAGGCAGATCAGGTAGAGTGCGCGAAAATACGCGTCGTCTGTACAGTGACCGATTCGTATCGCTCGCCGTCACCTAAACTATCGTTATGGCTGTGAATCATGTTTTTTACACGTAAAACATGTTGTGGATATACTGTGGACTGTTTGTTTTGGCTGCGGCCCTCCTCCGGCCTGTGCTGGCGGCCTCTGTTACGTCTAAAAGAGGTAAGATGCGATTTTATCTCGGCAGTGCTCAGCATCCTTACACGCTGCCGCACACACGCTTCCACGGGGATAACGCGGCTTTTGCCCTGCATACTGAGCGAAACGGATTTATTTCGAGTTATTCTGCTATGTGGAAAAGTTGATGTTTTCGATCGAGGCAGAGTTAATATTTGACCTACCGCCTTCATCCCAATTTGTTATATTACAGAAATTTCCATTGCAACTCAAAAATCACCCTTTAGAAACATATTTTTTCTAAATGGCATATATGTTTTTATTTAAATTTTGTTTCTGTTAATTCAAATCATAAAGCTCTTTGAAATGTGTAATACTTTTTTATCAGAACATAAATATATTTAGGCACCTATATAAAAATATTTAAAATGAAAATGTGCATTATTTAAAAAGTTAATATATGTTTTTTTAAATAATTTATGTCTACATTATACATACATTGTTTGGTAAACTATTAAATAACTTAAAACCGGTTTAAAGAGATAATTCTTCCCTGTTTTACATTTTGAAGATATGATACGTATGATACATATATATTTTACATTATTAATGTTATCAAAATATAGAATGATCAACTCAAATGATATAATATATATCTTTTTATTTAAATCTAATTTCCACAAACTCATTTCTCTCTTTCAAATATGCGTACCATTTTATTATTCTCCATTATCAGAAAATAAATATACTTACTATTTAGTATAAAAAGTTAATATATTTAAAAAAAAATCACATCAATAAAACTTACAACATTATTTGGTAAACTATTAAATAACCACAAATCGGTTTAAAAATTTATTACTTGTTTTAATTTTAGTTTATTATTATACATCAAAATTTATTGTCACAAATGATTTTTTATTTTATAAATAAAACAAATATAAATATATCAATAAAGGTGTTTTGATGACGCCGACGCTTGAAATATATTCATATTCTTGGGCATTTTTAACTATTTCTAATTGTATCACAATATGGAAGGATGAACTTAAAATTTAAAAGAATAATGGTTGTCTTTAAATACTTGTCAAATTATTTAATCCATAATTAAATATTTCAGTTAACTACGGAACGGATTTATTTCGCCTTCGACGATATGAAACAGTTCATGGGTTTTCGATTGAAACAGAGTTAATATTTCATCTAACACATTCATCCTAATTTGTCATCTTTCAGATAGTTTCATTGCGAATTAAAAGTAACTAATTCATCCTCTAAACACTTTTTTCTGAAGTGAAATGGTACATATTTTTTTATTTAAATTTAATTTCTTAAATTTAATTCATAAATCTCCGTGAAATGTTTTTTGTCGCTCATAATTAGAAACTAAACATATTTATATAAAAATGTAGGTATATTATTTAAAAATTAGTGCATATTTTTTCAAACAATCTTTATGAATAAAACTAAAATAAACTATTCGGTGTACTATTAGATTATGTCACACCTAATTGATTTTTTAAAAATATGTTTTTTGTGTACTAAAATGGCATATAGCTTTTTATTCAAATTAATACTTTTTTATCGCCCGCCATCAGAAAATAAATATATTTAGGTACATAAATATCTTTAATATAGAAATCTATATTGTTTAACAAGTTAATATACGTTTCTTAAAGTAATTTATGTCTACATTATACATACATTGTTTGGTAAACTATTAAATAGCCTAAAACCGGTTTAAAGAGATAATTCTTCCCTGTTTGACATTTTGAAGATATGATACGTATGATACATATATATTTTACATTATTAATGTTATCAAAATATAGAATGATCAACTGAAATGATATAATATATATCTTTTTATTTAAATCTAATTTCCATAAACTCATTTCTCTCTTTCAAATATGCGTACCATTTTATTATCCTCCATTATCAGAAAATAAATATATTTACATAAAGCTATTTAATATAAAAAGTTAATATATTTAAAAAAAAATGACATCAATAAAACTTACAACATTATTTGGTAAACTATTAAATAACCACAAATCGGTTTAAAAATTTATTACCTGTTTTAATTTTAGTTTATTATTATACATCAAAATTTATTGTCACAAATGATTTTTTATTTTATAAATAAAACAAATATGAATATGTCAATAAAGGTGTTTTGATGACGCCGACGCACAGTGGCGAGAAATGTCAGTGTTCCACCCAAATTACTCTAGAGGTCGTAAATTTTAAGTTATTGAGATATTCCTTTTTTTTAAATGTTCGTCTTGAAATCACCTATCGATCCCTCTAGCCGGATTTTGAAATTTCATTTTTCATTTTTTTTAAATTTTGAATAGAAAATCATATTTTTACAGAAAAATACTGTTTTTTCTATTAAATTTATTCTAACGGGCCGTAAATTTGAGTTTTCGTAACAAATTTTTTTTTCAAATCTTCGTCTTTTAATCAGCTATTGATCTGTCTACATGAATTTTTGATTTAGTTGTTGACAACTGTCAAAATGACTGTCAAATATAAAAAAATACGATTTTTAGATAAATAATTCATACAATAACAGGTTGGTGTTCAGAAAAATATATATAGTGTTTTCAGTGTATCTGGTTCCGAAGTTGACAAGAAAATATGTATTTCTAAATTTGGCAGCTGCCATAATTGTTGTCAAATTTCCAAAGATAGATGGAAGAGCTTATTAATTTTAAAAATACCCTGTAAATGTATAGAAAAATAGATATATATTGTTTTTGATCCATTTGATTTAGTAATTGACAGGAAAATATGAGTTTTAAATTTGGCAGCTGTCATAATTGCTGTCAATTTTCAAAATATGGAGGTGACACCTCATTAATTTTAAAAATGCACTATAAATGTATAGAAAAACAGATATATGTTGTTTTTAAACTGCCAGATTTAGTAGTTGACAGGGAAATATGGTTTTTAAATTTGGCAGCTACCATAATTTCTGTCAAATTTCAAAAAATAGAAGTTAGAGCTTATTAACTTTAAAAATACCCTGTGAATATATAGCAAAACGGATACAAATTGTTTCTAATGTACCTGGTTCCGAAGTTGACAGGAAAATATGATTTCTAAATTTGGCAGCTGTCATAATTGCTGTCTCATATCAAAATATAGAAAGAGCTTATAAATTTTAAAAACACTCTATAAATGTGTAGAAAAATAGATATGTATTATTTTTGATCTGTCTGATTTCGTAACTGATGGAAAATATAATTTTTAAATTTGGCAGCTGACATAATTGCTGTCAAATTTCAAGACATGGAGGTAAGAGCTTATTAACTTTAAAAATACCTTATAAATGTATAGAAAAATTGATGTATATTATTTTTGATCTATCTGGTTTCGTAAGTAATAGGAAGATATAATTTTTAAATTTGGCAGCTGCCATAATTGCTGTCAAGTTTTAAGGTGTGCAGATTAGAAGTTATTAATTTCAAAAATACCCTTTGAATGTATAGACAAATAGATATATATTATTTTTTATCTTCCTGATTTATGAACGGACAGGAAAATATTATTTTTAAATTTGGCAGCTGCCAAATTTAGATGTCACATTTTTCTGTCAACTTCGGAACCAGGTACATTAAAAACAATTTGTATCCGTCTTGCTATATACTCACAGGGTATTTTTAAAGTTAATAAGCTCTAACTTCTATTTTTTGAAATTTGACAGCAATTATGGTAGCTGCCAAATTTAAAAATCATATTTCCCTGTCAACTACTAAATCTGGCAGTTTAAAAACAATATATATCTATTTTTCTATACATTTATAGTGCATTTTTAAAATTAATAAGTACTGTATTTTGAAAATTGACAGCAATTATGACAGCTGCCAAATTTAAAACTCATATTTTCCTGTCAATTACTAAATCAAACAGATCAAAAACAATATATATCTATTTTTCTATACATTTACAGGGTATTTTTAAAATTAATAAGCTCTTCCATCTATCTTTGGAAATTTGACAACAATTATGGCAGCTGCCAAATTTAGAAATACATATTTTCCTGTCAACTTCGGAACCAGGTACATTGAAAACACTATATATATTTTTCTGAACACCAACCTGTTATTGTATGAATTATTTATCTAAAAATCGTATTTTTTTATATTTGACAGTAATTTTGACAGTTGTCAACAACTAAATCAAAAATTCATCTAGACAGTTCAATAGCTGATTAAAGGACGAAGATTTGAAAAAAAAATTTGTTACAAAAACTCAAGTTTACGGCCCGTTAGAATAAATTTAATAGAAAAAACAGTATTTTCCTGTAAAAATATGATTTTCTATTAAAAATTAAAAAAAACGAAAAATGAAATTTCAAAATCCGGCTAGAGGGATCGATAGGTAAATTCAAGACGAACATTTAAAAAAAAAGAATGTCTCAATAACTTAAAATTTACGACCTCTAGAGTAATTTGGGTGGAACACTGACATTTCTCGCCACTGTGCGACGCTTGAAATATATACATATTCTTGGGCATTTTTAACTATTTCTAATTGTATCACAATATGGAATGATGAACATAAAACTTAAAAGAATAATGGCTGTCTTTAAATACTTGTCAAATTACTTAATCCATAATTAAATATTTCAGTTAACTACGGAACGGATTTATTTCTCCTTCTACGATGTGAAACAGTTCATGGGTTTTCGATTGAAACAGAGTTAATATTTGATCTAACACATTCATCCTAATTTGTCATCTTTCAGATATTTTCATTGCGAATTAAAAGTAACTAATTCATCCTCTAAACACTTTTTTCTGAAGTGAAATGGTACATTATTTTTTATTTAAATTTAATTTCTATAAATTTAATTCATAAATCTCCGTGAAATGTTTTTTGTCGCTCATAATTAGAAACTAAACATATTTGTATAAAAATGTAGGTACATTATTTAAAAATGAGTGCATCTTTTTTTAAACAATCTTTATGAATAAAACTAAAATAAACTATTTGGTGTACTATTAGATTATGTCACACCTAATTGATTTTTTAAAAATATGTTTTTTATGTACGAAAATGGCATATAGCTTTTTATTCAAATTTCATTTCTATAAATTCAATTCATAAAGTTATTTGAAATGTGTAATACTTTTTATCGCCCGCCATCAGAAAATATATATATTTAGGTACATAAATATCTTTAATATAGAAATCTATATTGTTTAAAAAGTTAATATACGTTTCTTAAAGTAACTTATATATTAATAAAGCTTACCAAATTATTTGGTAAACTATTAAATAACCTCAAACTGGTTTAAAAATTTCTTGCCGTTTTTAATTTTGAAGATAAGTACGATATATAATTTGTATACATGGCATAATTGCAGAAGACTATTTCTACAAACGAATTTTAATTTTATAAAAAATGAAACAAATATGAATATATTAATAAGTGTTTTGTCGACGCCGACGCTTAATATATTCGTATACATTTTTAACTATCTCTAATTTTATCACAATATAGACTGATCAACATAAAAGCGATTTTCTTTAGAAAGGTGTCTCAGTGCTTAATCCATAGTTAAATATTTTAATTAACTTTGAAATAGATTTATTTCACCTTATGCTGTGTGGAAAAGTTAATATGTTTTTTATTGAGGCAGAATTAATATTTGACCTATCGCCTTCATCTTAGTTTGTTATCATTCAGATATATTCATGGCTAAAATTATCCAATTCGTCTTTTAAACATGTATTTTCCGAATTGAAATGATAAATAACTTTTTATTCAAATCTAAGTTTAATTTATAAAATTCTTTGAAATGCCTGTGACAGTTTTTTCGCCCAACATTATGAAATAAATATATTTACATAAAAATCTACATTATTTAAAAAATTAATGCAATTTTTTAAAATAAAATTTGTATTAATAAAACTTACTAAATTATTTGGCACACTATTAAATCACCTGAAACCTAATTCATTCTTTAAAAACTTGTTTCTGCTGTACCGAAATGGTACATTTCTTTTTATTTAAATTTAATTCGTATAATTTTTGTTCATAAAATTATATGAAATGTATGTAACATTTCTTCTATTGCTCGTCACTAGGAAATAAATATATTTATATAAGAATCTACATTATTTAAAATATTAATACATATTTCATTTAAATTATTTTTATTAATAAAACTTACTAAATTATTTTTTAAAATATTTAAATTACTTCAAAACTAATTTATTCTTTAAAAACATGTTTGTACTGAAATGGTACACATTTTTTTGTTTAAATCTTATTTCTATAAATTTAATTTATGAATTAAATCTTTGACATGTGTGTAGCATTTTTTTATTGTCCATCATCAGAGAACAAATTTATTTACATAAAAATCTACAATATTTGAAAAATTAGTACATACTTGTTTAAATACCTAATTTATAATAAAACATACTAAAGTATTTAGTAAACTATTAAATAACCTCAAATCTAATTCATTATTTAAAAACATAGTGAAATGTTACACATATATTTATTTAAATCTGATTTCAATAAATTCAATTCATAAAGCTGTTGCAAGTATAGTAAAAATTTTTTACCAGTTTTTTTATCATCAGAAAATAAATACATTTACATAAAACTATTTAATATAAAAATCTGCATTTATAAAATTAATATATACATTTTTTTAATAATTTATATAAATAAAATTTACTAAATTATTTAATTAATTAATTAACCTCAAACCGATAAATAATTTTCTTATATATATTTCCCATGAACGCAAAAATGTATTGCTATGAATGATTAATAATTTTATAAATAAAACAAATATGAATACGTTTAGGCGACACCGACTGTTATAACATTCATATCTTTGGACATTTTTAACTACTCCAAATTTTATCACAATATAGAATGACCAATACAAAATTTAAAAGAACCATGGCTGTTTTTAGAAACTTCTAATTCTTAGTCCATATTTAAATATTTTGATTAACTAAGAGACTATATACTTATACACGTAATTATTGATGCAAATATCAGTGGCGGCTGGTGAAACTTCAATAATACTTTTCTCGTCTGTGGCGCATACCAAATATGGGAAATAACATCTAGAGAAGCGCTTCTCTAACTAAAAAAATTTTGAAAAAGCAGTTTGCGAAAAAATGTTTCAAAATTCGGTTGCCCCCTCTGGTCTAGCGGCTTCTATTTAATTTTTTTTTTGTCACATACATTTGACTTTTCATAAAAATAGTTTATGAAAATATTTTCATTATTAACTGAAATTTTGTAATTTACAATTTAACAAATTACAATATTTTCAGTTCGTTGTATTAGTTAGTAATGAAAATATTTCCATAAACTCCAAAACCTATTGTTGTATTTTTATGAAAAGTAAAATGTATATGACAAAAAAATTTTTTAAACAGAAGTCCCTAGACCAGGGGGAGCAACCGAATTTTCAAAAATTCTTTCGCAAACTGCTTTTTCAAAATTTTTTAGGGGACGTTAAAGAAGCGCTTCTCTGGATGTTATTTCCCATATTTCGTATGCGCCACAGACGAGAAAAAACTTATTGAAATTTCACCAGCCGCTACTGGCAAATATGCATGTCTCTATTAAGAGAACTGTAAATTTAAACAATTTTTGTATTTTCTTAGTAAATATAGCACAATAAATTGTTAAAGAAAACATCAATGAAAATCTGCCACCAGCAGAACAATATATGAGTATCCTGTAAATAACTAATATGCATTATTTACAAAATTTTTATATTTCGATTTGTCTCATCGATGCATATAGTGTACAAGGCCAATAAAATTGATTATGATGATTATATATATGATTTCCGTTCTCTATTATTGCAATTTAAATTCGAATATTGACTTTATTGAGGATTTAAAATTTTCTCTACAAGATATATACTTTTGGAGTACGGGTGGTTTTGAAGATGACTTGTACATTAATCGTTCTACATGTATCATTAGACTTGTAAACTGGTAAATGTTCCACTCACATACTTTAGTTCATACGCGCTTTTGAGATGTTTTGGCTTGTCTTCATGTGGCTTTATAAAACTTTCTGATTTCTAATATATTTTAAAAGCATTTATATGTTTTCTTTCAAGATTTAAATAACAAATTATTACTAAAAATTATGGATTATACGGTTTATGGTGGTTCACTGTGTGTTTGTGTATATCTAAATACCACAGTATGATCAATACTATTTTAAGATCAAGAAACATATTTTTCTCTAAAATAGAGGAGATGATTGAAAAAAATGATGTGCTCCTTTTGTGAAAAATCTGCTTCAATTGATGAAAAGGTTACCAGTTACCCCTGGAATTGTAGAAATTGGAGAACTATTAAGAAAGTTGGTAAATAACGACATGATGACAAATATGAATTCTAAAAGAAGCTCAAAGAAAGTTGAGTTGATTACATAATTATCAAATTATTTTTTTAAAAAGCTAAGAAATAAAAATCAATTAATTTGGAAAAATGCTGCTTCGCAGTTGCTTCTACAATTAAGATGCAGGACGATACGTCCTTTGAATTCAATCGAAAATAAAAATTTTATTGAAACCTGAGCAAGAGAGTGAAATAAATTTGCCCGTGAAGTTTATCTCCGTTTATGAGCAATTACTGATATAAATTCCATAAATTTAAGGTCATTATAATTGTCATAGAGATTTATTTAGAGATGTTAAACAAAATGAGTGTTTAAAAGGACGTCGAGAACTTTCCTTGGAAGAACCTTTATTACAATTAGATGATCCTAGATTAGATGTTAGAACATTAAAACAAAACCTTAGTGATCATTACGGTGACATAATTATTATTGTAACTTTACACAACTTTATTTATATCCTATATCCTATAATTGGCCTAAGAAGCAGAAGCAGAATATGCGATTTTAAGTGACAAAGGACCCCGCACGTTTTAAATGGGAAATGGCTCTCAGTCGATTTGTGTTTAATTGTGATATGTTGCAGTTCGAGTCGTGCTGATCAAAAGGGCACAACCCTCGAAAATGGCTCAATTTTAATCTACAGGGGCTAGAAGTTGAAAAAATAAGTTAGGCTTATAACTATAATGAAAGCTAATTAATTCAAAAAATCTGTCAGCAAAGTTTTAAGGTATGCTTATCTATTTGTAGGGTTACCTTTGATGCTTTCAGCTCCCACACTTTCAAATGCAGGGATTGTGTGGGTAAATTCTGTAATACTGATGATAGATATAATTAAAAGTTAACATAAAACCATGTATTATTTTTTCTTCCACATCCAGTGAAAGTATCGTAACTACACAAAAAATTTTGAAAATTTATATTGTTCAAATAGGCTTAGAATTCCATGAAACGTCGAGATTTTAAGTTTGAGTGAAAAAAGTCTGTCTGTCGGTCTGTCTGTCTGTTTTTGTGAGCACGATTACTCTGGAACCGTTTAAGATATTGACTTAAAATTTGGTACACGTATGTATTTTAACGTGATCTGGAACTAGTAATTTGGGTAAATGCCGGTAAATAGATAAATCAAGCAGGCAAGAGTCTATAAAATTGATATTTAGTAGGTATTTAGTACATAGAAGAGAAGTTATAAGGTCTCAAAACATTTTTTGGCGTTAGCCAACCCTACTACCACCCCCACATTATTGAAGGGGGTGAAAAAAATGTGATTTAGTATGTGCACAAGAACCAAAAACCACAAAATATTTTTTTACTTCATCCACTTCCACTACCACCCCCCTATCACCACCCCCACACCACTACCGATGTCGGATATCGTTTTATGGATTTTTGGGGTAGATGATTTCAAATTTTATATTACTAAGTTCCATAAACAATTATTTTCACATACAAAATTTTTTCGTTGTGAGAGACTTGGGTGGAAAATCTGGATGTGGAAGTAGTGATTCCTTGGGCAGCGGTTTTTCACCACCTTTTATTCTCAAACCCTTTCTCTGTTCCCTCTATTAGTCACCTTTTTGTTAATTTTGTTAATTTCTGTTCTTTTGTCCCTTTTTGTTTTCTTTCAAAATCCCCTCTCGACCAATAACTTCTTGTAAATCAAACTTTTTATTTAAATCACAACTTCCTCTCCACCCTATCTTTCCGAAGACAGGCAGACCATCGGAAGAATACTGTCATTGGCTCGAACGGGTTTTTTCATTAAGTCTTTTCCCGTATCAATAATCCAATTTTTAAAACTGTGCGCGTGTGCTGTGCAAACTAAAACATTAGTGTAATTTCTAAGTGTTTTTAAAACTCATTCTAGTTAGATTTAAGTTTTTTGTTCCAAACAACAGGAGTTCTAACCTTATAATTCTTCATTTATTGTTTAAGCCTGAGTTAAACCCGTTTCACCCGACCACCCATCTACCAGGACGTTGCACGCCGTGGTGGTGTGGTCGGCTCTGAATCGGGACTTGACTCAGGCGCACTTTTGTATTATTAATTGTAATAAAACATTTTTGAATTGAATTGAATTGAATTGGTTTTTACTAGAAACAGGCAGCTTCTATTTGTTTTATTTAAGCGAGTACTCTAAGGCTCACTTAAACATCATCAAATAAATAGTGTGGGGTAGAGCTAAAAGGTAGGTGTAATGACAGCAGAAAGAATAGCTGTAAAAATTAATCAACACTTTTGACAGAACTTTCTACTATGCACATTCTAGAGCCAGCATTTTCTCACTTTGGGACATGCCAGTTGCCCTTGTCCACATTTTAAAGGCCAATCAGACATCCGAGTTACAATTTTTCATATTCTCAGAGTATCTCACGTCTACACGTCCGACACAACATGCGAGTTGGAGTTTTTTACATCCAGATGTCCCATAGAACATCTGCGTGGCACCTTTTAACATCCAAACCCCCCAAAAAATATACCAATAACAGTTTCGCATATTAGGATTTTCTATTATACAGACGACTGGCAATTTTCCACTTGGAGACATCGAGTAAAACATCCGAATCGCAGCTTTTCATATATGAATCCAGTTTTTAACTTCTAGATGTCCGACTAAACATACACACTTTTTTTTTTTACATGAAGACGTAATAAAAAGCAGAATTCGGTTTCTGAAAGCATGCTGCCTGTTTCTGAATAAAATAAAATTGAGCAGTTTTGTTAACTTGTAATCATTCCAATTGTTAGAATCCAGCACTACCATTTTTAAATGTGTGGGAGAAATAAGCTCAAGAAAATGAAGTGTTAAATAATTCATAGCTGTTCTTCTTTCTGCCGTTACCCCTACCTCTTAATTCTACTCCGCAGTATTGGATGAGGTTTACGTGAACCTTAGAGTACTTTGATTATTGCTTAAATATAACGCAAATAGAAGCTGCCTGTTTTTGGTAAAAAATACATAGTTTTATGTTAACTTTTAACTCTATCAGTATTACAGAATCCAACTCCACAACCTCTGCTTTTGAAAGTGTGGGAACTGAAAGCACAGGAGGTAATCAACCCCACAAATAAAATAAGCATACCTTAAAATTTTGCTAATAGATTTTTTGAATTAATTAAAAAACTAGACGCGCTATGGGACTGATTCTTCTTTAATTTTAATATATCTGTCAAGTAAATAAATGCTTTCCTGTCAGTTTTTTACTTGAAAATATTTTCTTATTATTTTTTAATAGTAATTATTGTTTCGAACTATTAAATATATATCTCTCCTGATGAGTTCTAAAGAGAATGAAAGAAATTGTACAATTTTTAGAGGGATTTGATCAGTCGAAAGTGGAAATATTTTATTTATTAAGATATGTGAGTGAAATTTTATACCTATTTTCTTTGTGCTTTTTAGTAGTTCTTGGCTTTGAAATGTAAGAAATGTTTGATTATTCTGGAGTTTCCTCTAGGTAGACATGCTAGAAAGAATGCCCTCGTAAGGGAGGCTTCTTATAATATATTGGCACGATCAAACTTAGATCATCAGTATATGGATAATTATTTTCTTGTTTTTCATACTGAATGTTAGATATAAGTGTATGAAAGAAGTTCACAAGTCGTAAGGAAAGGGCATAGCCGGGTAAGCATGGTGTGACTGCCCCCAAGCGTCTGGCGCTTATATTTGTGCAGTAGGAAGCAATCTTAGAAAGTAGCAATTTCACAAAATATTAGCCCGAAAAGGGGTCCGGTTTGGGGTGAGTAAGGGAGGGTTGATTTTAGCAAAACTATTTTTTTTCTAAGAAACGGCGCATTCAATCGTTTTGTAAAAAATATATGTTAAAGACCTACTGAGAAAGTACTAAATAAAAAATCATGCTCAAATTCCGAAAACAGATACAGTAAAAAAAACATATATATTATTTTCAAATTTTTTTTAGGGTAACTTATCCCTGGGGTACCAGCCTGAATTTTTTTCTGTAGCATGTCTATGGACTCACTTATATTATATTTTTTTCCCAGTCTTGTCCGAAGATTACGCCATACTTAAAAAAAATGCCGAAGTGTGCAGTGCCGTATGCATATTTTGTGGACAATTAACTCCTTGCAAGTAAAAAAGGCGAAACTGCAAAGAATGTATGGATATCTGAGTAGTGTATACATATTAGTAACTAGTGATTATGGAGATGGTGAACGTTGTAAGAGAAACCAACATAAAGCTGCAACGCTGACAGTTAATTAGGTGCTCAATAGAGTTGACTCTTGCGCCGCAAAAATCAGTTTATAGCCGTAATGTTAAATATCATTAAGGGTAAAACCTAAAGTCAGCGGTACTATGGAGTACCTTGTCAAAGACTGTCATTATTCACATATTACCGTCGGCGGGGATAAGAGCTTGGTTGTTAACAATTTGCAGCACTAAATCGTAGCATTACTAACCTGAGAAGGATATAGATGTTAATCTTCCTCACTGTCATCTGCAATCACTGTACTCATGCTATCCTTCTGGAACAATAGGGAGAGAACTTATGCCGGTTTAGGTATGCTTGCTAGATATCATCCGTACGAAAGGTAATACACGACAGCAGCTACATGAGAACAACATCCAACAGTTTGATACCCATTGGCACATTCACAGAAATGTCTTCTAACGCCGAAACTGTGGGGAATATAGTCGAGGAAACATCGGTAAACCTTCGTTTTGATGTGACGTGAACAAACTTGTATTTTGAGTACATTGGACTGGTCCTTAGCGTACTGAAGATTAAGTGTTCCGTCTTCATTTATGACTTCGAGGTACGAAATCGTTTGTTTATATTGATACGATCCGGTAAAAAACAGTTTTAAATCCGTCATTTCTGGGAAGTCCAGTACATCTTTGCTGGAAATATCTACAAAAGGCAGTTTTGCAATTTCTTTGAATGTGCCAGTGGGAATCGAACTGTTGGATGTTGTTCCCATGTAGCTGCTGTCGTGCATTATCTTTCGCAAGGGCGATATCTATCAAGCATACCTAAACCGGCGGAAGTTCTTTCTCTATTGTTTCAGAAGGATAGCATGAGTGCAGTGATTGCAGATGACAGTGAGGAAGATTAACATCCATATCCATCACAGGTTAGTAATGCTACGATTTAGTGCTGCAAATTATTAACAACACGTGACTGTTAAGACCAAGCTCTTATCCCCGCCGACGGTAATATCGATAGTACCGCTGACTTTAGTTTTTACCCTTAATGATATTTAACATTCCGGCCATAAACTGATTTTTGCGGCGCAAGAGAGTTAAACTCTATTGATCACCTAATTAACTGTCAGCGTTGCAGCGTTATATTGGTTTCTCTCCACCATTTCCATAATCACTAATCACTAGTATGTATACACTACTCAGGTATCCATATTTACTTTGCATTTTGGCCTTCTTTACGTGCAAGGGGTTAATTGTTGACAAAATATGCATACGACACTGCACACTTCGGCATTTTTTTTAAGTATGGCGTAATCTTCGCACAAGACTGGGAAAAAAACATAACATAAGTGAGTCCCCAGACATGCTACAGAAAAAAATTCAGGCTGGTACCCCAGGGATAAGTTACCCTAAAAAAAATTTGAAAATAATATATATGTTTTTTTTACTGTATCTGTTTTCGGAATTTGAGCATGATTTTTTATTTAGTACTTTCTCAGTAGGTCTTTAACATATATTTTTTACAAAACGATTGAATGCGCCGTTTCTTAGAAAAAAAATAGTTTTGCTAAAATCAACCCTCCCTTACTCACCCCAAACCGGTCCCTTTTTCGGGCTAATATTTTGTGAAATTGCTACTTTCCAAGATTGCTTCCTACTGCACAAATATAAGCGCCAGACGCTTGGGGGCAGTCACACCATGCTTACCCGGCTATGCCCTTTATTGTTGATATTCTAGCTTAGTAAGGTTTAAATCAATGGTATATGAAAGGAACGAATGGTATTCTTTGAAAGCTATTTGGTGAATACCCAAAATAATATTTTTTAACATTACTTAGCTTTCATTATAGTAATAAGCCTACCTAATTTTTTCACTTTCTAGCCCCTGTAGATCGAAATGGAACCATTTTCGAGGGTTGTACGCTTGAGAACTTAGCACTACTCGAACTGCAACAGATCACAATTAGAAACAAATTGACTGGGAGCCATTTTCCATTTAAAATGTAAAACGGTTAAACTTCGAAACCACCCTAACTTTAAGAATTTATATCTCAGAAAGATTTTGTCATAGAAAGATGCTTGAAAACCAAAATACGCATAGTTTCCGTAGTTACAACTTTATTCGAAATATTTTTTCATAACGGTTAAAGATTTTTAGTAATTTAGGAAAATCTGTTTTGTTCCACCCTCTCATCTAAACCCCACCCATTGCATGAGGTTGGGTGGTAAACTTTTTTATGTGTTTTTTGATGGCTAATGAACAGTTCTGCCAAAGGCCATGGCAGGTTAAGATAAGTGTCCGTGCCTTTGCAACATTTTGCGTGTGGTTCCTTCCAGTGATGTATCTTTGCGTAAGATACTACCCCAAAAAGTTTTGACCTCAAAAACTTCATAATGTTTTGGGAAAAATTTTTTTTTCGAAAATCCGAAAAACATTTTTTTTTCTTAATCAAGTGAACCAATTTCTTTGTATTTCACATATATTGTAAATCTAATCAAGACAATTTATTAATGATATTATCAGGAAATCTTTTCATGAAGGAAACAAAAATTGATGCTTTTGAATTTTTTGAAAAATTAAAATACGTACTTATACGTTAGCGACCAACACTATTTTTTTAATAATTATACACCATACAATAAGCTATGACATATATTTTTCACAAAACTCTACCGTAGTCAAATTAGCAACGATAATGTTACGTGCTTACACCCCGAACCCCCCCCCCCCCCCTAGTAAACACCCTGTATCGTGGGTTCAGAAATTATAACACCAGGGTAACACTAAACAATAATGTATTTACTTACGTACTAATTACATCAAACAAAGATAAGGAGTATAAAATTGGGTAGAAACTCGATATATTAATAAATATATAAATGAAAAACAGCTGCTTGGATTACACGTATTGAAAATGTTTTGGAGCAGCCTACGTATTTTTTTGAAATAACGAGATGTATTTTTCTTTCACAATACATACATTTTCTAGAAAGCTCCATCGAAACGGTGATACATAAAAAAATTATGTGTTTTAATAAGAATACACAATAAAAAAACATGTTATGGTAATGATATATGATAATATTAGACGTCTTCATCACAGTCTTCATTTATTGTAACACTGATATCTTCTGCAGACAGTTTTACTGATGGCTTCGGAATATCGTCGAGAAACCTTGCATATGATAAATTCATGTATAAGTAACAGAAAACTAACGATATTCCGAAATCATCAGTAAAACTGTCTGAATTATTCGCAGAAGATAGCAGTGTTACAATAAAAGAGGACCGTGATGAAGACGACTAATATTGTCATATATCATTAGAATAACATGTTTTTTTATTAAGTAGGTATTCTTATTATTAATACATAATTTATGTATTATCGTTTCGATGGAGCTTTGTAGAAAATATATATATTGTGAAAAATACATCTCGTTATTTCAAAAAAAAAAAAAAAAAAAATACGTGGGCTGCTCTAAAAAATTTTCAATCCAAGCAGTTGTTGTTTATTTATATTTTTATTAAGATATCGAGTTTCAAACCAATTTATACTCTTTTTCTTTATTTGTTGTAATTAGTATGTAAGTAAATACATTATTGTTTAGTGTTATCCTGGTGTTATAATTTCTGAACCCACGATACAGGGTGTTTACAAGAGGTGTAAGCACGTAACATTATTTTTGCCAATGTGATTCGATAGAGTTTTGTGAAGAACATGTTATAGCTTATTATATGGTGTATAACGTGTAAGTACGTATTTAAAATTTTCAAAAAATTCAAAAACATCAATTTTTGTTTTCTTCATGAAAAAATTTCCTGAAAATGTCATTGATAAATTGTCTTGAGCAGATTTACAGTATATGTGAAATACAAACAAATTGGTTCACTTGATTAAGACAAAAAAATTTTTTTTCGGATTTTCGAAAAAAAAATTTTTCCCAGATATTATGAAGTTTTAGAGGTCAAAACTTTTTGTGGTAGAATCTTACGCAGATAATCGCTGGAAAAAGGTTGCAAAGGCACGGACACTTATCTTAACCTGCCATGTCCTTTAAAGTGGGTAAATTTTCTTCATAATTAAAGTGCTATTTTTGCTATACTATATATTATTATATTATTATGTCAAAAAATATTTCGATGGTTTTATTAATAATGTTCCAACCACAAATACATGAATAAAAAATTCAGTTCAAATATGGCCATTCTCATGAAAAATTAGAATAGTATGCTAATATGAAAATAATTCAAAATTTATTCAGTCTTTCATTTTGATCTATTAACTTTTTTGAACCAGAAAAGATATTCGCCAAGAAGATACCAATTTGATTGAAGGATAATTTATTATTCATTTGATTATCGACGATGTAATTTTTCCCTTAATACTTCCGTCGACAATAAAGTCGTTAAGGAAGAGCGTGATCCCCTTCTATCACATTTCTTGCGTTCCTGATTTGCCCCAAGTCAGAAATAATAATGTATTTACCAACGATGTTATGTTTATCGACTGATTAGGACAATTAATACTAAATTTCAAAGTAAATAAACTATGAGATGCCAGAAGAAAATAATATAATGGGGGTGTGTTAATCGTTTAATATGCGGTACTTAGTGGCCTCTAGAATATTTGTGGGTATTTTAAAATCATAGAAAAATGTTAGGAAGAAATGAAGGAATTGCCATTTGACATTTATGATAAATAAATATATGTACCTACTATTTTCTAAGATTGAAATCTAAAAATAGTCATCATTGTTAATTTTTTATCTCATTTCTTATACAGGTAATTTATTTAAATATATCATAACTACCATTACTAAGATTTAATAATTCATTGTAAAAATCCATGCAATTTGCGATTTAAAATATTGTTTTACTATAAAATATTTTACTGTGTTGAAAATTAATACATTATATTAAACGTTCACACGCTACTATGTGAGGGGATTTGAGTCAGGATAATATTTTTCATACGATGCCTTGTTTTATCTCACTGTACTTTTAGAATTAATTTATAACCATTAGATAGGAGCAAAACTAATAAAATAATTTTAAATATGTTAAATAATTTTGCTGCGAGAATTAAGATGATTTTATTTGACATACAGGGGCTTCTAAATTCCGTGAACGAACGTTGTTGAGGTTACAAATATTTAATATATTTACTTATATAAAAACATGTTTCATTTCGTCGCAGAAAATTACCAAAGTGCTTTTGCAGATGAATCAAAAATGCTTTGTATAATTTAAATAAAATTATTTCCATAGAAATGCCTTTTTTTGATGTTACTTTGACATGGACTATATCAGAACAGCTGAAAGGCAAAATGTATTCCTACATTTAGACAAATTAGCTTCTATTTTTTTTTGAGGGTAATATAATAAAATAATATACATCTCATATCTTTTGTTTTCTAGAATAAACAAAACTTGGCAGAAATGATAATATATAGATAAATGTTTGTATTTATAAATTTATTGACTTAATATTATTAATTTATAAATTTTATAGAAACCATGCGCATTTCTTTATAAATAATATTTAAAATGTTTAAGTGTAAAATTAACTAATAGCTAAGCTTCTCTTACGTAAAGACTTTTTTATAATTTAATTTCTGATAATTATCGTAATATTTCTATGAGTGGTACTGAATGATTAAACATTTTTGATCTTGAACCAGTTTTTGCACTTTTGGGTTCTAATGGATTCAGTAATCCGACTACAATAACAATATACATAGATTTTAGAAACATAAAAGAATTACTTTATGCCCACTTACAATTTATTCCCCGGAGAAACATTGTCTACATAGATTGTCTATGTCGAAAAGATATTTAGTAAAATGATTAAATCAACATCAATATCGACAATATTCTTATTCCTTTATAGAAAAAATTGTGTGGAAGTATAAAATGTACAACTATAAGTTTACTACAGTGCAAGCTCTGCATCCACAAGATCCTGATAATAGAGTTCAGTTATAATGATTTTAATTCGTAGTTAAGAAGATAATAACTTTTTTTTAAATTATCTATACAGATAAGTCGAAGTTTTCCTGGGCAGGAATATTTAACAAATGTAACTGCCTTATTTGGGCAAATGGCTTATAAAATAACGGAAATAGAATTTCATAAAAAAAATAGTTTTAGTGGGTTTTGCTTATTAAAATACAAGTTGTATTACCATATTTATCATGGAACCTTAACTTCTCAGAGTTATATAGAGGTACTAAGGACAATAGTGTTCAATTTTTGATGATTTATCAGTACTACAACATGGGAGTTATTGATATCAACTAGAAGGAGCTACTCCTCACTGTATACAAGAAGTATCAAACATACTAAACGATATTCTCGAAGATAGGTGGATTAGGTTATGGCCAGCTGGAAGTCCAGAAAGATGAGATGAGAAAGATGAGACCACCTGTAAATATACGAGAATAATTGGAAATCAGCGTAAGAAGGGCGTTTGAAGAACTATACGCAATCAAAGTTCAGCGAGCAACCACTAGCGGTGTTATGACCCGAATATTAAATTGTTTACACCTTTATGGACAGCATATCGAGCAGTTGCTAGTCTAGAGAATGTGTTTGTTAGTTTTTCTTGTTACTTTAAATATTTAAGAATTCATTAATAGGTTTTTTTATTTTTATCAACGTTCTCAACGTTTTGTGGCATTGTTTTCGTTGTAGATATTACAATTTATAAAAATTTCTTACCGTGTTTGTTTATACTGCTGTCAATAGCTCACTTGAAAATGTTTATCTTTGATTGGTTTTGGACCACTACCTTCTAAGTGGAAGTTATGGAATAATCTCCCTCGTCTCCCAGTAGGAAGTGATTTTGATATTATACATGTATTTTCTGCACATTTAATTTTTTTTCGAGAGAGAGTACAAAATACAAATAAATCGAACTTTTTACTATCTCTGAAGAACTTTAAGCAACTTTAATGAATCTACTGTAATTCTTTCACAAAATTATTGTAAATTACTGTGTTTTACATGCCACACTATTGTCGATATTGATGTCAATTTAACAATGTTTCTAAATAACTTTAAATAACCCAATAACCGTACACTTTAGCTATAGGGAATACCGATATAGGTTGAAAGGTAATAAATGGGATTAGAAAATACAGTATGTTCCTTTTGAAATAAGAGATTTAATGGATATCGAAGTTCTGAGCACGATTTTCTGGGCACCCTCTATATTTTGGGGCATTTGTAGCTTTAGCCAAAATAAGCATCATCTCTCATAGACATATGGGAGAAAATTGGTTATCGGAATTTACCATAGCGAATTTTTCTAATTTCCAACTATTTGTTAATTTTCGCATCAGATTTCATTAAAATCATTAAAATGTTTCAAAAACTATTGGTTTTTTAGATGGGGAATGATATTGAAAGTTATCTGAAAACCTCGCTTCCTAAATTTTCAGCTTCAAATTATTTGCAGTTTTTTTAAAACGTCTCACGAATAGTGGAAGTGTGAGAGTAGTTACCATATACGTTCAGAAAACTAAACTGAACTTCGACACTCTACTCTTATAATTTAAACACAAAAAGTAAAGTAATGATTGTATTACTTCCTTACAAAAATAAGACATGTTTATTATTATTATCAATTCTAACCAAGCTTATCTATAAAAATATTACAAAGAGTCAGCGTCAGTACATCTGCATTAACTCCTTGTTCTTCAAATGAATATAATATGAGTAGTTAATAAGGCAACTTTGAATTTATGAGCAAAATTATAATTTTGGAAACAAAACAAAACTTATTTGCTAAAATAGGGTTTTAATTTTTCATCTCACCATGTTATATCTTGTATAATGAAGAATTTTCAACTGCAGCCTCTGAGTATATTAATACCGCGTTGTGTTTTGCAGCAAATAAAAAATAATGAAGAGAAAATTAGAGCATTTTTATACTGCTCTTTATGCGTTTATTTCCCTCACCACAAAGATATCCCTCGGCCGTCGGTGTTTATGATATGAAAAATGTAAACCTGCGGCATCTTCTCAAGATGGCTCACATTTCACAGTCTCACACGAGAGTAGTAATACAAAATATGAGGGAATAAGCTTTTAACAAATACGTGACGTCTATTCTTTATTTCGTATACAGCTGCACCTCTGAAAGTATAGTAAACAAATAGATATGGAAGATATTATTTAAAAATTGCATATCCATTATAAGTCTAAATAAATAGAAATGTAAAATGTTATTAAAAGTTTATCATGAATTTATAGCACCAATCTACATATTCAGTAATAAGACTCCAAATTGAAATGCGGCCAGTGATAAATTTAGATTACTTTCTTGAAATTGGCAACCAAAAACATCTTCAACAAGGCAAAGCTAAACGTTAACATTTATAGAAAGACACTTTCATTACCAGAATGATTCAGATTTGTATTTTACAAACATAGGGACATTTATTTATCAATATAGCCTCGTATTATTTTTTGGATATTCATAAATATTAATAAAAGTAATGCGGCTACTATTAAATAACTTGTACCAAATCAGCAACATTATCATATTCTTAGCAATAATAATCGTGTTTATGTGGAGGTTACAATACAATTACGATATTGATAGATGATATTTTAAAAGCTATAGACATATCCAGCAAACTTTCGCCATTGATCCAGATTCAATTGGCTGGTTTAGAAATAATTCATCTGAAGGTTCATAAAAGGTTAAAAATGTATAATTAAAATCAAATAACACTTTCAATTTTTCTGGTTACATGACTATGCTTGCGATGGTTTATAATATTTTTCATAATATTAATTTTATTTATAATATCTTTTTTGTGAAGAATTTTAAGAGCTACATTTTATATAATAACTTCTGTTTTGATACCTCTAAATGCTCGAGAGTTACAACCAAGAAATCATTTTGGAGTAGCTTTCACACTTCCCCCCCACCACAAGCATCGTCATATAAGTGTTACTCTGGAAGTCAAAATAAGCATCTCCCTAAATTTTCAAAAGTTTCTGGATTTTTCCGCTGATCTTCCTTATGGGGTCTCTGTTGTACTTAAGTTACACGATATTGATATCTACAACCACTAGGTGTAACCTTCGTTAATTGGCTGGAGGTTCTCCTGTGTATTTGTGTAGAAGGCCACAGAAAGACTGCTCCGCATCAGGAAATCGGAAACAAATATATTATGCTGATTATAATATAGGCCAGTCCTCAAGTCACAAAAATTTCAGAAAATTAGAAATAATGGGCTCATTTAGCACTTTTTTTTATTTGGTTATCGGAAAGATCTTAAAATTCTAAGACCCTGTGCAAGAAACTAAAATTTTGCCTATAATCGTTTAAAAAAAATCATAAACATGGACAGCAACCGCCTTGTCGAATCGGCCGTGACGTCACTTAATAGGAACCCGCTAGCCGAAGCGGCTAGCTACAGTGCGCTATTATTATTTCCTAATATTACAAATCGTTAGTTCAAGCAGTGTGTTGAAACTTATGCATGTTTGTGAAAAATCTCGGTTTATCAACTATTTTCACCGATTTATATTAACAATGAATAATAGTGACGGTAAAAGAAATTTTCAATATTGTATTGTTCCTGAGTGCCAAAGTACCACGGTGAAAACACCTACTAAAACATTTATTACCGTTCCTAGATATTTAAAAATGCGAGTGAGTGAGCTGCTATTGTACAGGGTGTAGCGCAAATATATTTTAAATAATTATTAAATTTTGATTTTAGGGAAAAATTGCAAATTTATAATAATAATAATAATAATAATATGTCTTTATTTATCAGCTGCAAAAAGTAACAACCAAAGAATATATGATGGGAGGTGGCGGTATCCAACAGAGCTGCTCATACAACCACCCCATTGCAAATTAATACATAGAAGCCACTATTTTAATAATAAAAAATGCGAACTCTTACTAACTAAACAAGTGAGTGTTCCATTACATCAGATCTCGTTTGTTGTAAATTAATGTTCTAAATTTATTCCGAAAAACAACAGTGTTGGAAGCTGCCTTGATGTCGTCCGGTATAGAATTAAATATTTTTACAGAATTGTATGAAAAACTACGCTGGAACATAGCCGAATTGTGTCTAGGAACAGTGAATAGTTCTTGATGTCGTGTGATACGCTCATGAGTGTCACTGCCTTTAATAAGTTTATTGTGGAGGTATTGAGGTAGCTTAAAATTATCTATTTTGTAGATTAAGCAGGCCATGTGAATTTGAAAGCGTTCTTCGAGCTTGAACCACTTAGAATCCTTCAATGCCCCTGATATATGATCGAATTTTCTAATATTATAACTAAACCTAATGCACATTTTTGTATTTTCTGAAGGCTATTTTTATCCCTCTGCAGTAAAGCTGGCCAGTATACAATATTACAGTATTCAAGATGCGGGAGTATCAAAAAATTAGTTAATCTCAACTTGACCTCGGTACTAAAAATATCCTTATACATATACAAAATTTTTAATTTATTAATTGAAGTTTGAATTATATTTGATACATGAGAGGTAAATCTAAGGTCAACATCCATGTTAAGACCGAGATTTTTACAATTTTTGACTGGTTCAAGCTCAACATTGTTAAGAACAATTTTAAACAAGGGATTATTGATAATAAAGTCACTGCTTCGACCAAACACCAAAACCTGCGTCTTTCTCTCATTAAGAATTAACCCATGTGCACCGGAATATCTACCAATCATGTCTAAATCTGAGTTGATATGAAGAACGGCTGAACCTAGCTGATCATAAGTAAAGGAGTAATATACTTGCGTACCATCAGCGTATTGATGCGATTGACAGAATTTTAAATGCTTATATAGATCTGTAGTATAAAGGGAAAACAGTAAGGGTCCTAATATGCTACCCTGAGGCACACCCTTTTTTAAAGCAATGAATTCGGAAAACTTGTTATTTAAAACAACCATTTGATGTCTATTATTTAAATAGTTTTGAAAAAACTGAAGTGCTATGTCGCTGACACCAAAATATTTAAGTTTAGTTCTCAGGGTAGTATGATCTAGAGTATCAAAAGCCTTACTGTAGTCCAGTAAAATTAGACATGAATTCTTATTGTTGTCGCTAGCTCGAAACAGATCATCAGTTACATTAAGTAAAGCAGTAGCTGTACTATGATGACGACGAAAACCAGACTGAGTCGGAGCTAAAACTTTATTTTTATTTACGAAGTCACTTAACTGGCTCTGTACAATTTTTTCTAGTAACTTAGACATGACTGGTAGAATACTAATAGGCCTAAAATCAGAAAGACGCGAAGGATTGGTGTTCTTTGGTACAGGAATGACGTTTGCATTTTTCCAAGACTTAGGAAATTCACCTGTTAACAAACATTTATTAATAATAAAGGTAATATGATTGCTTAAATGTGGAATTAGAAATAATAACATTTTAATAGATATGCCATCGGATCCCACTGCATTAGATTTAATTTTAAATAATATTTTTTCAACATGATCCACGGTTACAGTTGTAAAATGAAATTGCTCCGATAAACCTGGCCAAAGTTTATTTACATAGGTAGTTTGAATAAAATTTTCGTTAATGATATTTGGTTGCGGTAAGTTATTCACAAAAAATTATTAAAGTTATCAGGCGAATCACTGTCAAGGAATGAAGAAAAATTATCTGCATTAGAGCAGATGTTTAAATATTTAAGAGTTCGCCAGAAATTTTTCGGGTCTTTTTTAAATGCATGTTGTAGATATGCTTTCTTTTCTGATTTAACAGCCATATTTACAAGATTCCTAAGATTTGTATATTTGTATATTTCTTATGGTTATTTTATAATATACTGTTATTGAAACTTATTTCTTAAGTAATTATTACTCCTTTTATTCATTTTTTTAATAAACTTCTTTAAGGCTAGCAATGAAAAAATCTAAATTACTATTTTATTTTTAGCTCGAAAAAGATATGGAAAACTATTATAAATGAATGGGCAATGTTCATATAAAAATGAGAAATTAACCTCTCTCATCTTTGCACTAATGACTTCATGATTTGGAAGATTCGAAGAGTCTGCTTTATTAAAGTTCGCTTCATACATTTTTCCTACCACAAACAACAATAAAAGATATTACCTAATTTAACGCACAGAACACTGAGAAATACTCGTCGATCTCAAGCGGAATGCATGACCGTTTAGCTTTAATTTAAAACAACATTTTTTGTTGTAAATTTAAATCACATTTTTGTAACCCCCCCCCGGCCTTTTTCCTGTGGAATAAATTAAGGATTTCTTAATAACAACTCAATTAACATAGGTTTAACATAAGAAACCTTTTTTTTAATGTCATTAATTTAGTTTCTTCCTTGTCCACTTATCGCATTGTACAAATAAATATCAATGTTATAAAAAGAAAGCAGCAAATTATTCGTACCAAAACTAAAAGAAACTGGGTAGTATATTACGAATTTGTTATCAACATACAATTTTTAATACAAAATACTAAACCTTTTATATTTAACCATTAATTTGACACATGTTTCACTGGAGATCCAAAAATAATAAATAATTTCAGTAATTCAGTTTTTATTGAAATAAACTTTTACCATATTTATTATCAGTTACAAATCAATTCGACGCTAAAAGCGTTTCCCTGTTAGCTTACGCTATAGAATTAATCACGGGCTAGAACATAATTTTATATAAAATGAACCGATTAACTCGGTTTTAAACTACAATTTATTCAATATGTTTTCGAGTTAATATTGTCAAGAGATTAAATATTTTTTGCATGGTACCCATTAATGTAATGAAAAGCGCGAATTCTATCGAAATCGGTCAATTTATCATATACCTCAAATCAAATTATTTTATATACAGATATTATTCGAACATTTTGCAAATCATTTAACTGGTTAAAAATAAAAAAAAAGATGTCGAAATTTCAATCTCTTATTGTTTAAGTCGAGGTTCGAGTCGAGGTTTAAGTGCTTCATCAACTTGTCGGAGGACAATTTTTCTTTCACAATGTAGATTTTTACATATAGTTTGCAATCATATTAAGAAACTATTTATCTTCATTTAAATCGTTTTTTTTAATGTTTATATTTTTCGAAATTATAGTTATAAACAAATTCAAATACCTCTGTGAATTTTCTATCAAACCAAAAACGGTAAATGAATTATGAAAGTAGATTTAAAAAAAAAAAACAACATTCTTATAAAAGAAGGCCGGTTTTCGGCCCTTTTTATTTTTGGTCAAAAAATTTCGAATTTTTTAAAAAATATATATTCAATATCTAATCTAATCCACCTCAAACAGAACTTCCCCCAACTCTCCCCACTCCATGTATTCCCCTAGAATTATTAAAGAATCAGTTTACATTAGTACATATGCTTGAACCTTTTTGAACTTGAGAATCATATTTCCTTTGAAGAAACTGCACCCTAAGCTCCCCCTACTACTATAGAGCACCCACAATCTCCAACGACAAGCATCCTCTCCCCCCCACTAACATAAACCTTTATGCTCTTACCAGGTATAAAATACTTTTAAAAGGATTTTTCATTTACATTATTAATAAAATGTCAATTCCTCAACACCCACCCTCCGAACTATTCTATTCCGAGAACTATTCCATATCTGGTAGCAGCATAAAGGTTTATGTTGTGGGAGGAGAGGGTGCTTGTCATTGAGGGGTTGTTGGGTTGGAGGGGTTGTGGGTGTTGGGGGTATTGTATAGTAGTAGGGGGTACTTAGGGTGCAGTTTATTCAAAGGAAATATGATTTTCAAGTTCAAAAACATCCAAGTATGTGTGCTAATGTAAACTGGTTCTATAATAATTTAATGAGGTTACATGGGTTATTTGGAGTTGTATGAGTTGGGGAAATTCTGTTTGGGGTGGAATAGATTAGACATTGAATATATATAATAAAAATTTTTTTTTTTGAAATTTTTTGACCAAAAATAAAAAGGGCCGAAAACTGGCCTTATAGGCCCTCCCTTGGTCTGGTTATTCCCAACGTTTACATTTTTGTCTTTGCTATTTGAAAATACTCGAAAACACAATTTTAAAATTACATCGAATAAAACGGCTTTGAGAACATAATAATCCAAGACTTGGCTCTAGTTCCTGTAGGAAATGTTGAGTAGGGAGATTTTGTTTTCAGGAATACTTAGTAGGTGTCTTAACAAGTATATTTGACTTGGATGGACATCCACCACCTGGTACATTTTCCCGCTATGACGTTATTAAAGATGGCGGCCGCTCGATCACAAGACTGCCTATATTTCTGTTAATACTTGACCGATTTGCATGAAAATTGAGTTGTAATCACTACTTATAAGGTGAATAGTAATCCTTTATTAACTATTTTTTGTTTTTTTGTTATTATTTTTTTATTAATACAAAAAGATTCCTCGATATTTTGACTGAATAGGTTATATATTGCAACAAATTCAATCTAAAACGATTTTTGCAAGACGAATCTGACCCCTCAACACTCTTACACTTACAGACGGAGCAACAGGTTCATTCATTTTCTCTACAAATGCATGAGGATTTGGCACATTTTAAACAACAACAAAGTCATCGGGGTATTTTTTTAAGTTCTTTTCTGGCACCAAATCATCTTCTATCACGTCAAAACCAAATTCACAGAACAACCATGTCAACCAGTGTTGCTGAATGTATGTGTAGAAATAAGATCTCAACAAATGCCCCTTAGCACTTCTGCTTGTAGGTGGCAAATCTTCAATATCTGTATTCTTTCCATGATGATACAGTCACAGTCTGAGTTCATCGAGAGATCTGCAAGATGACTCCTTTCGTAATAGCTGCGCTAAGTATTCTTCTGCAGGTTTAAAGCTTTTTTCTATCTCAACCCAGTCATGTGATACTCCAAAGTTCTCCAAATATGCTGTAGATGCACTATTAAAAGCTGCTTTCTTGGTACCAAACTTACTTGTATAATCTGATCCAGATAGTGCATGAATGGCCGGAAGCAAAGAGCATAAGTTTTGGCCTAGTTTTTGATGAATGATGAATGGCATGAACAGGTAAAAGTCGCGTGGAATCACCAACTCCAGTGCATACTCACATTTCTTCTACACCAAGTTGATGAAGAGTAGCCCAGTGAAATAATGCTAAAACCATTATGTTAGTGTCAGCACTCACAAGAACGATTTTAGTAAACCCACACTGGCATGCATGCTTTCAATGAATCAGCATTCTAAAGTCAACTTCCTCTACTGACAAACAATTTATTTCTGGGTGATTTATTGGTTTTCCATTTTGCACAGATGTTAAATGATATCGTACCTTCTTCATCACCATAAAAGGCACTAAAGGTGTGGTTAGTATTACATGGTGTTTGAGTTAAATTATCTATCACTGTATTGGCAATACACTCTTGTAAGATTAGTTTGTTCCTTGATGATCCCCAGAAACTGCTGAGTTGGACCGGCAATGCAACCTCTTCAGAGATGTGGGCGATATCTATAACAATCTCCTTACCTTGCCTCTGTAATCTTTCAGGTGCTTTCGGTGATAGCTTGTAATAACTGTCAAAAACATAACCGACTCTTCCACAGTTTTTTGTGATGCCCCGAACATATGAAGAGAAAGCAGAAACTGCTCCACCAAAGGTTTTCTGTTCATGCGTCATAACTTTTCGTATGGAATTTATGACATCCACAACATAACAAGTCTTCTCATCAGACTGAAACAGGTTATGGTCGCTGGTGGTGGTGCTACTATAAGATGTTTCTAGCTCCTTTAATAATGTACTTTTTTTGTGGCTTTGTCAGTAATCCTTGATCATTAAACAATGAACAGTTATCAGATAGATCACAGAAAGAGCTCCTGCATGTCATATCCACGAGCTTGAGCTATTTGTATCATACGGTGAGCTGCACTGTTTGACCTTTTTTTGCAAGATTTCGTTGTAGGAGGACCTGTACTTGACGTTTTGTTGCTATCAAATGCTGGTAGCATGGCTTTGTGGATGGTACTCGATATCTTTGCTGTTTTGTCTTCATACCATGTTTTTCGTAGTGTAGAATACAAATCATCGCCGGTTTTATATACGGTTAAAATTTTTTCCTTTGTATCTTGTGAAACCAGTGGTTTTTGTCAGTGCTTTTGTCGACAGCAGCTTCCATTAGCTTCATAAAGGTAAAATTGGTACAAAAAGTGCAAGTTTTATGAAAATCGGTCAAGTATTAACAGAGATATAAGCAGTTCTTGTGATCGAGCTGCCACCATCTTTGATGACGTCATAACGGGTAAATGTACCAGGTGGCGGATGTCCACCCGAGTCAGAAATACTTACTAAGACACCTACTAAGTATTCCTGAAAAAAAATCTCCCTACTCAAAATATCCTACAGAAGTAAGTACAGGTACAGGACTATAATGTACATTTTCAATTTCTTTATATCTTTCCTAATTTTTGTCGCAAAAATGGAAAACCAACCTCATGTGAACAATAATCCTCATGTGCATGTGTACAGCCATGTAAAACTTTTAATATTTCTGATACAATAAAAAATAAATGTGCCGCGATCAGGATTTGAACCCGAGCCGTCCGTATCCTGGAACAAAAAGCGCAAGTACTAGTAGTAGTAAACAAATTTACTAGACAATTTAATATATAGAATGTGCCTCGCCGGATGCTGTCCCGGAGCCAACCAGACAAACAGGGCGCGCAGCGCCACGTGTTGAATGTAGGGCTGGACGGGGCAGATCCGGTTTGGTTTAGCAAGAATATGAACAATAAAAATTAAAATTCCTACCTGCCTATGGCAGGTTTAAAATTAGCAATTGGTTTAAAACAATTTACAAAGAGACTTAAAAGTAATTAAAATTAACATTAATACACTTCGCGATGCACTAACAAATTTTGGTTGCTGGCACGGGAAAAAGAACTAAAACTAAACTAAAAAAACCCGTTCGAAGCAACTACCGCCCTTGGTGGTAGTCCTGCCGCAAGGAGAATGCGGTAGAATGAAACATGTATACAATGTTTGAATTTATAAGGAATTTTTCGGTTTAAAAGGAATTTAGAAGCAAAAAAAGAATAAAAAGAACAAAGGGATAAAAAACAAGAACAAATAGAACATATAAAGAGAATAGAAAATGTTAAATTATAAAGTTAAGAGAAAGATCAAAAGTAGGGAAATAACAGGTTGTGGTGCAGGAAAGTGTGACTAAGGAAGAGTTTGTTAGAAAATAGACAACGCCTGGTATGGTAGGAGGTGATAAAAGATAAAAGTTTATTATGCAATTATAAAATGGGAAAATCCCCCCCGCAACGTCAACTGTCTGCCAAATATTATTTTTCATTATCAAATAGTATATAATCTAAAACGTGAAAATTCTAAGAAATTTAGAGGAGTGATCGCACTACTTTCATTTGGTAAGTGAGGCAAATAAAAAAAAATCTGTTAGGTTTTTCATTTTTAACACACTTTTTCGATAAAAGGGACCGCCCCCCTCATTCCCTATGCACCTGGTTTGAATTTCATTTTAGCCAACACCATGGAACAATGGCCCTTATAGTCCATGCCAAAGTTACAAAAACCCCAAAAGTGTAAGGGTAGCTACCACCCCCCCCGTTTCCGAGGGCGGCTGATGGTAGTCGAGCGGTCCATACCCCACTCGAACTATCCCTACAGGCAAAACCTCTTTTTCCCATTTTTCGGTGTCAGGCATGCGAGGACGTTTTTTTTTTGAGGAAACTCAATATGTCCAATAAAATTTCGTAACAAGACATCCTAACGACATCCGGGGGTTGAATATCGAAACCGAAACATGCAAAAAACATCCAGACGTGCTGAAAATTGTTTTATACACATTTTCAAGGACGGGGAACACTATGCTAATATTATTTAGCCTCCCACCCCCAACCAACTAAATGCCATTTTTCGTTATCACGCATGCGATTACTTGTTGGATTGGTGTTTTTTTGAGGAAATTCAATATGTCCTGTAAAATTGTGTAACCAGACATCCTAATGACCCCCCGGGGGTTGAAAGTGTAGAAGAACGCACTACCGGGCGTCAAAATGACGCGACACCAATTTATTTCTCAGGGGGCGCGAGTCGCGTATTACCTCCCAGGCGGGTTCGAGATAAGATGCACTTCAATAGCCGAATAATGGCCCAAGGCTGCACTACCACAGATCGGAAATGACGTTCTCTCTGGACCTGAATTCCCTCGTTAGGGGTTTAGGTACCTCTTAATTTCCTGAATTTTTGCATAAAAAAATCCCAACCGAAGAATTTCTCTGCGGAGGGATTAATTTTTGTACGTGGAAACCACGTTTTGGTCTGGTAATGACGGAATCTATTTCTCAAAAAACGCATAAAAAAATTCCTATCAAACCTCCGTAAAGCAACCAGAAGGTCGAACGTTAATGTGAATTAACTCGACTTTCTATACGATAGTTACTGGGATTATAGACCGTCAACAGGCCTCAAGATCAATTAAGAAACAATAGTTCAAAGAATCCGTTTATTTAACAGAATTGGTTATACAAAATTCTCAAGATAAGAATCGTGCCTTCCCCAATCAAGGTAATGACTTTCAGACCATACAAGCGAGAGCGCTCACGCCAACGATCGATTAGGTAGAAAAGACTCATGCACACCCTCTCAGAATCAAAATGCGAGCTTTTTAGAGAAGTCTGAGACTATTTGTAATTTATAATTACGGCTGACTGATATTAACTTAAAAAAGTTTTACTAAATGAATTCAGTTTCGCCAGAGACTACTCAGCTTCAAAGATCTTGTATCGCGGAGATTCAGGTACCCAAACACATTCATGAGGACTTATAACTGCATAAGTTTAAAGGCGTTCGATCAGTCCACGATTCACTTGCTCCTATGCAGTTGTTCAATATTATCGATATGGCAGCAACCCACCTTCGAGCGACTTTTAGGCAAAATTGAATTTTTGATTTTTTATGCACAAGGCGTTTTCCTCTATAACTTTGTCATTTGAAAAGCCCTGCTATTGGCTTTTCTACCATTGCTTTGTCTGGACCACTCAACGCGCTCGACCAAATTGTGAGCCGCTGAGTCAATCCAAACTCTTTCTATGCTAGAAACCGGCCTTGTACATGTGCATTGACGCAAATTTTGACGCCCTTCCAAAAATATTATTTTTCAAAGTCCAATTTGTGGTACCTTTGAAAAAGTATATTATTCATAAATCTTTGTCATTATATACTTCTGCTCTCATATTCTGAACCAAAAACATTTTTCCTAAGTGAAAATTCGGGTGTTTCTTCGAATTTTCACCTGGTCATTTCCAACGCCTTATAGAACCCAAAACGGTCCTTATGGACTGATTTGTGCCTCTGCACTCTTAAAAATGTCTTTAAATGAAATTTTTGCCTAAGTCGAATTTTGATTCTGTCTTCAACTTAGGACGATTTTGGAGAGTTCTACGACAAAAGCACCCCCTCCCTCAATCCAGAAGTGTCCGTCAAAGAGAATGTTTTATAGAAGGCATTCCCCGTTTTCAAAGGTTGCATCATGCTCTCTCTTAGTCCTCAAAAACTACCACTGCATACTCAAAACTATCGGTTTTTCTTATAGTGAGATCACAAGCGCTCATTGGATCAGGTTTTCTAGGAAGAGAATTTTTTTATTGCAGCTTAAGAGGACTGTGATAGGACGGGTTACGCGCATCTATATATGCATCGTGTGTGTGCATAGTCAACTTTTTTTATTGTATATTTATTTTCACATTATGTACATGAATTTTATTCTTGTGCTAGGCATGCCTGATAACGAGAAATGGGAACAGGGGTGGTTTTATGCATTTAGGGGTAGTTGGTTAGGGGTGGGAGCCTAAATAATATCAGTATCGTGTTTCCCCGCCCTTGAAAACGAATAGAAAACAATATTCAGCACGTTTGGATGTTTTTTGCATGTTTCGGTATTGAGGGAGGGTGGGAGTGGTTTTAACCCCCGGGGGTCGTTAGGATGTATGGTTGAGAAATTTTACAGGACTTTTTGAGTTTCCTCAAAAAAATCCGATTCGACAAATTCTCGCATGCCTGACAACGAAGAATTGAAAAAAGAGGTGGATTTTTGCATTTGCATTTAGGGGTAGTTTGAAGGGGGTAAGGAACGCGCGACTATCACCATTGTATTTGCCGCTCTCCAAAACGGATGTTTGGACGCTACCCTTGCACTTTTGGGGTTTAATTCTTTTTTTTTGCAACTTTGGTATAGGCTATTATTAATACTAAATAACGCACCAAATCTCATCGTTGTCGCACAAAGGGTTCCTGAAATATAATAAAAATCTACTCTAAGGCTACACCTTCAAAGGGCCTTAGCTTCCTTAAGAAGCTTTTTCATATTTTTGCAAAAACTTTCAGCACCTAAATTTATCGACAGAAATTTTCAAACACCCTGTGTACAAACTTACTTCATTCAAAATTCAAACTCTTTGTTGGAGTTGTTAACATAGTATATGTTTTACACAACTCAAGACATAACAGTGCGTTGTTAAAATATAATTGTATGAGAGCATATTGTTTATAATAATCTAATTAGAAAATAAAAATATGAAAATAAACCATATTAAAATAAGAAACACGAACTTGAGTATCATATATCACGTTTTGGAAAGCCTATAGTTAGGTAATATATTAATAATATTCATACGTTCCATTTTAGCTAAAGAAAATTCACTATCAAGGTTGCTATTCAAGTATTCGTTGACATCGTAGAAAGCTTAATTTGTTAAGAAAATTCTTAGTGTCGCTGAAAGTATCCTTACTTACATTTTGTAGAATGAGAGGGAAATACGTTTATTTTTGGTTTATTACAGATATTTAAAAAATTATAAATGGTACAATCTTTAAAATAGTTTCAGGCACTTCCCATTGCTCTTGACTAGAATTTTGTTGGCGACCTCCTCTCCGTCCCAAATACACATGAATTTTTGCTGTGATATTAAAATTAGTTAAATATTTGCCAGCATACTTTGTTATTTGGTTAGTTTAAATCTTCACGTGACCCCCTTGCTCCTTACCGCGATCCCCCAGGGGGTCACGACCCACACTTTCGGAACCACTGCTCTAAGAAATACAACCATATACAGTTTTTTTCATAAATCTTGTATATAGTTAAATGCCATGCTCTAATAATGAAATTAGGAAATATTTTCATTGACAATATTCAAGTACAATAAGAAATATGTCTTTAGAACAATAGCAAGAATCTAAATCATTTTTAAAGATTATAATATGTTTGGTTTTTTAAATATTTATAATAAATCGAAAATAAACGCATATTTTCCTCGCACTCTGCAAAATCCTATCCTCAATATAGGTGGCTATGACTGCCTCAAGAGACCGCAATATTGGAAGTCCCGATCGTCTTTTGTTTCAACCCGCCATGTTTAGTTTTACAACTGTTGTTCGATAGTGTTACATTGTGCTTATTTTAATGTTATTTTTTCTTAATTGTGATTAAATACTTTTAAATTATGTGATTGTGCATCAATTTGTTAATATGCTGGCTCAAATTTTAAAGGTATGTATACATGTAACAATATAAAAAGCTTTCTGTGCACATGCAAGTATCTCCTACAGTGAATTTAACCTAGAATTTCAATTTTTAACTTAATGTAGGTTATGAATGATTAATATTCGAAGGAAAACACATTTTCTAAATAGTATAGTAGCTTATAATTAATTGTGGAGTTTAAACATTTTCAAACAATTTATTTTATTTGCACTTACATGAATACATTTTTGCTGTAGCATTTGCATTTTTTCAAGGAGATATTTCAGGGAATAAAATAATATATTATTCAACGAGAGTGTAATGATGGCTCTTTCTCGCGATTTACAGCACTAGCCGAAGGTGATTGTTGTAATTCATCCGAGCAAGTAACAGTTATTACACGCGAGTAGAGTACTATACTTTTCTACGACTACTCATGGCTTAAATCATTTTTTCACAACAAACTTGTACAAATTAGTAGGAAAAATCTGATAGATTTAAAGACATATACTGATATTTGTGTGATTGAATTGAGCCATGGCATATGCGATATTCTTGAACTTTAAATCGTCTTGTGATTGAACCAGAACTGTTGAATAATGAAAATGAACTTTTTTGATGGCTTCTAGCTCATAGTACGAGAGCCTACCGACAGAAATGGAACACGTAAGCTGGAGAGTCAAAAATTGGTGAGGATGCTTATCAAGTCATTCTCTGAACGTATGTAGTTGGTCATAGCAATCCAGGTTGTAGCGGCGCAGGGGCAACCATTTTTGTGATATGGCTCAAATAATTACTTCCACATCCAGTGGAAGTATAGTAACGACAAAAAAATATTTTAAAATTTTTATTGTTCAAATAGGCTTAGAATGTCATGAAACGTCAAGATTTTAAGTTTGAACGAAAAAAATTCTGTCCGTCTGTCGGTCTGTCTGCCTGTCTGTAACTTTTTTTTGTGCGCACGTTTACTCTGGAACGGTTTGAGATATTGACTTGAAATTTGGTACACAAATGTACTTTAGTGAGATCTAGAACTAGATTATATTTTCATCTTGTTCCGTCGAAGGGTTGGAGGGTAAATTGACGTAAATTTGGGGTAAATCAAGGTAGATCAAGCAGGTAAGAGTCCATAACATTGCTATTTAGTATATACAAGAGAAGCTAAGGTCTCAAAGAAAATTTTGACATTAGCCTCCCCCATTACCACCCCCACCCCATTATTAAAGGGGATGAAAAAAAAATGTGATTTAGTGTGTGTACAAGAAGCAGAAACCTTAAAATATATTTTTACTTCATCCGCCCCCACTACCACCCCTATCACCACCCCCACCCCACTACCGATGTGGGGTATCGTTTTATGGGTTTTTGGGGTAGAGGATTTCAAATATTATATTATTAAAGTTCCTTAAACAATTATTTCCACATACGAAGTTTTTTCGTTGTGAGTGACTTGGATAGAAAATCTGGATGTGGAAGTAGTGATTCCTTAGGCAGCGGTTTTTTTGAATGTGACTCTTTCCCATGACGGCCAATCAAAAAAAAATTGAGACAAAAGTTTTTCAGTTTTGTGGGCTCTATATAGTGGTACTATGGGGTTTTACTTTTAATGGGGTTTAATGGGGTTTTTACGGAGTAACATGTTTTTTTATATAATCAACTCCTCTTTTTTATCGTGGATTTCGATTTTACGCCAAAAAATATCATATACTCTTTGCAATTTTTTACTCCGAGGCCAATTTGAGAAAAACACAACTAAAAAGCTCATCTGATAAGGTTACCATTTGGCGACGAATTCCACATTTCTGGCGATGGATTTCAGTTCTCCATAAAAAAAATAGGAATTTTTTTTCGTTTGCAATTTTTTACCCCGAGGTCAATTTTTGCCAGAAATCGGGTTCAAAAACTCGAATTTTTCAACTGTTAATATTTTTTACGGCGAAAGTATGCGCTTTAGAGAAAATTGTAAAAAAGAAAAGTTGTTTCTTTTTTTATGTAGAATATACATGTATTTTTTCAGATTTCTGTTTTGAAAAAATTTTTGTTTTGCGAGAAAAATCTGAAAAAACTGAGGTATATTCTACATTAAAAAAACGTTCAGAGAATGACTTGATAAGCATTCCCACCAATTTTTGACTCTCTTATGTGTTCCATTTATGTCGGTGGGCTCTCATACTATCATCGAGTAATGAATTATTACCCATGGCTGTGAGTAATGAGCCCCATTACTTGTTCAAGAACGTACCTATTTATAATAAATGAATTATTCAATAGTCGTAGGAAAACAAATTAATGCTGCGATATATCTTAAACTGGTAATTTATTGGTCAGAATTTTTGTTTGTTATCAATTATTGTGGATTACTTTTTCTTTAAATTGGGATAACTTTGAATATTTTAAAAACGGCCGAGTAAAACTAAAATTATCTTACTATAGAAATTTTTTTGCTGCAATTTGCCGTAAACATTACAAGTAGTTTAATAAAAAGATTTGGATTGAATCCGACTCACGGAAGGCATTTGTTAAAACAATAAAAGTTCAGAATTGTGTTTTTTGCAGTTTTTCTTAAACATCTCTGGTTGTATAGCCCTTATCGCAATGGAGAAAAGAGCAAATTGCTCGTAATTAGATTGCGAGGAAATCTATATTTATCCAAACATATTTGGTCAATTTGTTAATTTGCAAAAACTAAAAGTAATTTAGAGTGGCAATTTTTAAACAATTGATAATAACCATAAGAATAATGTATATATTTTAACGACACTTTAGAGGAATCTGCCTCTAATGCTAAATCATCATGCCAAATTGACATGTTTATAACAAACCTTAAAAAATAATAGGAAAGTCGAAAATTGATCGGCAATTGTTTGAACGCGTTAAATCATAAAACAATTTATTTTCCGTATTTTTTATATTGAGGTTCTTTTATAACTTTTCAGTGGTATTAACAATTTCTAAAAAAAAAATTAACCTTTTTTTAATTGGTTAAAGAAATGTTTGCTCATCAATATTTTGCTCTAAAATAAAAATTATTAGCATAGGTATCAAAGGTACATGAAAAAAGAGAGACATAAAAATAAACCTTTTTGTCTACACCAATTGACACCGACATATGACATGTTTTGCTTTTCCAACAATTTATACGATTAAAAAATTGTAACATGTTCAGCAAAGAATTTTAAACATTAATAGCGTTTTCCAATGACTGTATTTTATGAAACTGAGTGCAACTTTTTATATTCCAGTGAGAAATTAAAACGCACTTGGCAGTTTCTTCTGTTTCACTGGAAACATGATTTTCGTGTAGTGTGTATTGAGTGCGGATTTTTGAAACGAGCTCTGGCAGTTTGTGCAATCGTGGAGTGATATGCATGTATGAAATTTTTGGCATCAGCCATCCCCACTCTCACTCATCAATAGCAATAAAGAATATTTTGTTTCTTTATAAATCATATTTATTGTACTGTTGTATAGGTGGTAAAAATAAAATTGTGATTTAGTGTGTATACAAGACCCAAACGCTTCAATTTCTTTTTTGGTATTAATCACTCCCCATAACCACTCCACTCCATTATTAAAGGAGAAAAAATAAAATTGTGATTTAGTGTGTATACAGTCACTCCCCATAACCACTCCACCCCATTATTAAAGGGTAAAAAATAAAATTGTTTAGCGTGTGTAGAAGAACCAAAGGTCCCACAATTTTTTATTTTGGTACCAACCACCCCATTGTTATAGGGGGTAAAAAATTTTAACTTTAATTTAGTGCATGTATAAGAAAAAAAGGCCTTAAATATTTTTTTGGCAACATCTCCCCTCTACCACCTCGTCTACCGTGTGGCATATTTTTTATGTTAGATCGGGCGGTGGCTGCAAAAAATGTTACCCCAGCGATTTAAAGAAAATTTCATGTTTGTAGTAATAGTTTATTATTAGTAAATGCGAGAAAGCTTTGTCGTCCAATCCCTATCATGGTGGAATTTGTGTGAGAGATTGATTTCGCCCCTCTCTGAGACTGAAGTAAATACCAAATTAATGTTTATCTAATTATTCTTAAGTATAATATTTGAAAGTCTTTGTTTTTATACCAATTTTTATTTAATTAAAAATATATTGAATTAATATTTATTATATTAATTTGACGGTATATTTATTTTTCGCATTTTGACTGATAATATGCTATTTTACTAAATTCAAAATCGTTTAATAAAGTGGTACTTTACCACATGAAAATGTCACTTTAATATATAGTACAGTGTGTCCCACTTTTGTAACTCAGTTTTTAGTCACCCAATTTTAACCAAGTTTGGATAGGAATCAAAGACCTTTATTATACTTTTTTAAGTAAAACAAAACTTATTTCAGTCATTGGGTGCAATTTTATTATGAAAAAAAGGGTCGATTTTTCGAGAAATTATATTAGGCATTTTTTTGTTGAAAAACCAATGCAATATATTGATCCAGAATTTAACAACATTTTGATTTTTGGCTTTTGAATTACGGCCCACTTAAAATTACGTATTTTAAACATTAAATAATCAATAAATTGGTAACGAAATATTTTTCGAAAAGACTCATTCTTCATTTTCTCTTTAAATTCACTATTTTTACTATATCATATCATCGAAACTTTCAAATTTCGAAGGCCAAGAATTTTCATTGAAAAATTTTGGGTCATCAGACCTGTAAATTATTCGGGCATTAAGGATTACCGAATTTGAAAGTATCGATGATATGGGTTGGTAGAAAAAACGAATTTAAAGAGAAAATAAAAAATGACTTATTTTCGAAAAAAAATTTCGTTACCAATTTATTGATTATTTAATGTTTAAAATAGGTAATTTTAAGTGGGCCGTAATTCAAAAACCAAAAATCAAAATGTTAAATTCTGGATATAGCGGTTCTACAGCATGCTAATGAATAATATTGCATTAGTTTTTTAACAAAAAAAATGCCTAATATAATTTCTCGAAAAATCGACCCCTTTTTTCATAATAAAAATGCACGCCAATGACTGAAATAAGTTTTGTTTTATTTAAAAAAGGTATAATAAAGGTCTTTGATACCCATCCAAACTTGGTTAAAATTGGGTGACTAATAACTGAGCTACAAAGGTGTTACCGTGAAAAGTGGGACACACTGTATAATAGTAATGTCAGTATTAATAAAAACAGTTTAACAGAAAATTGTTTATATAATTATTGGAATATGTAGTCCATAAACTGAATGCCTTAAGAGATTTTGCCTAAAATAACATTGTATGAAAAACACTAAAATATGTATAAAAATAACTTACCTTCTCAAAAAAAAAACGCTAGCATTACACTTTCATCAGTTCTTAGTGCGTTTTTTGTCATCCTCCACTTACAAAATATATCATATACCTTCTCGTATTTTTCCTTGGATTTTAAAGGAAGTGAGCTCGAACATGCTTCTCTTCAGAACAATTTTCTAAATCGTTTTCATTAGCAAGATTCATTTTTATAATTAATATATAACTTTGACTCACAAAAATCATACTTAACTGTTATTATATAAATAAACAAAGCCGTGTCAGTTACTAGGTTACGGAAATCCTACACAAGTATCTACTATGAAATTTTTTAAATTTCAAACTTTGTAATGCTTTTATATCTATCACTATTTGTTTATAATCACCTACTGACACAAAATGCGAAAAAATAGTATAAACAAATCTCGTAAGAAAAGCAGTTTTACTAAACTCATATATTTGTTTAGTAAAACTTTGCTTTTCTAAACTTGTTGTTTAATGTACTATTAATATACTAGTATAATAATTAATAATTATTAATTACAGAATAATTGGCTTTGTTTATATAAATATTTAATGAATTTGGATGCATGCATTAAACTTATTCGATTTCAAAATAAAAATAATTGCTGTATAAAGATAGACACCATGACTAAGAGTCATAGTATCATCAGATCAGATGCTGTTTAATGTTCAGCAATGTAATAATGTCCAAATTTCCCGTCTTTTATTCCATTATCTTAGAAATCGATTTCGCTTGACGTTATAAAGAAATCTTTCAAAAAGTGTGACTATATTCCCGTTTTATTTAGCCACTTTTTTACTCCCTATCGATATCCTTCATTTTACGGTATTGAAGGCCTCGGTGCACAACACCTGGCTATATTGAAGTCTTATATTTATTATCCTTCAAAATGGCAATTCTTCAGTCAACTTTTCCCCACATTTTTTCTTATCTGCGCTTATTTTATGGCTTCAGAACGTGTCACCGTAAATCTTACCCGATCTAAACAACAAATACAATAAACTTTATGAGCTTTTACGTAAAATGGAGTAAATAAATCGGCAAGTACTTATTTATTTGCTAAAATAAAGTACATAAAGTGCACAATATGTGTTCATGAAAAATGCCAGATTTACTTTAACATCTTGAGGATCCCCTTAGCTAAAATTATATATAATACAAAGTAGCATTTAAATAATTGTAACAGTTGAATCATATTTTAACATTATAAATATGTGCTATCAATAAATACATAGACTTTAAAGATATTTAGGACTTTTAGCAAAATAAATAGATTAAGAAACACGACACGTACAAAATTTTATTATAGCAGTTTATAACAGTTTTATTTTTCAGTATAGTACAGTAATTATAGGTTCTAATTTGTTAATATTGTCATATAAATTAAATATATAATTTAACATCATTATGCGTTGGCTTGCTAATTTAAGTCACTCCTTTTAAAGGAAAATTATTACTGTAACTGAAAGAAAATCAAATTTTGAAAAAAAAAAATACTATGAAATTTTTCAAATAAACAAGTTATAACGACTTAAAAAGTGCGATTTTAGCTTGGGAAAGCAGGTATCTGAAAACGGTTTTCGTCGAATAATTCAAAAAGTGTGACATTTAGCGAAGATGAATTTAATTTACTTTTAGTATTTTTATTGTAGAATTAATTTCAGAGGTATTAAAGTTTAAAGATGGCTTCTGAACGTCTATAGAACAAAGTATTTAATTTAAATGTTAAATATCTTAAGAAATACGACACCTACGTCAAAAATGTTGAGGATTAAAATAGAATGTAATCAATTATTCTTTAAAATGATTTTTCCTGTTTCTGAAACATGAAAAACAAAGAAGTCATGAAAAATAAAGTGTTCACGTTTTTTTTAGTAAAACGTCGCCATTTCTTACTTTAATTAGCCAGTAATTTAATACAATAAATATCAATTACTGATTTTCATTAACATATAGCATCCCCTAGGTACTCAAATGTTTTTACTGCACTTGCTTTACAAAAAAATTGCACTTTAAACTATAAAGCTTTATATTTTTTTGAAAAAACTAAAAAGTTTTGTCTTTCTTGCAAATATCTTAATAATAAGATTTAGCAAAAATTGAAAGCTTATAAATTGAGAACGCAGCGTGCTCTTTTCTAGTTTCTGTGGCATTAATAGTTTAGGAGATATGGAAGTTTAAATATGGCGTCCGAACACTTATTGGACGAAATATTTAGTTTAAATGTTGAATATCTCAGAAACTATGGCACTTAAGCCAAAATGTTAAAATTAAAAATTAAATGTGATTATCTAAGTTTTCAAACGATTTTTTGTCTGTTTCTGTAACAAAAAGCAAATACTCCAATCAAATAGGGAAAATTAGAGGAAAAAGCTGATAATGTTTTGAATCTTAGCATAGATGTTCGCTTACTATTAAACATACTAAAAGTATTGAACTCATCTGTTGCGCTCGAGCCACCATATTGAAAAGATGGCGCTCTGATTCAGTTTTTGCTTATATCTCTCTAACCATTAGTGATAGCGAAGTTATGTCTATATAAAAAATGAAGCTTATCAAATTCTCTACAAAAAAATGTTATATGCATTTTTTTCGTATCTATTATTATACTCTTTGGAAATGCGAGAGCAAAGAGTATATTGCATTTCATCGACACATTTCAAAAATTGTAAATATCGCTCGTAGAGAAAAGAAATATGTCGCTGTGTTAGCTAAAGAATTCGTAACAACTTTCAAAATGTCCACCATGGGTCTGTCAGTCTGTCTGTCTGCCCCTCCGTCCGTCACGTGTCTTTTATGCTAAATAACTCAAGAGAGAAAAGTCCGAGTTTATTGAAATTTGGAGAATATATTAGTGTTAGCTAAAGGAAAAACCCCAATGTTTTTGAAAAAAATCGATCAGTAAATATGAAGGTTATGAAACAGTTCTCCGGCTGAAAAATTCTCAAGATACAAACTTTCTTAAACAATAATCCTTTATATTTTCTATTTTCCTTGAGGCGGTATGACCACCAGGACGTCATTTTTTCGTACGGCTTGTTTCGTTTAGTTCTGTTTTCACATGTCAACAACCAAAATTATTAAATGCATGCCCTGAGCTAGTGTTAATTTTTATAGTGTTTTAATTAGATTTAGGTCAATGTGGAAAAATTTTAACTTTAATTTAATCTTAAGTCTGCCTGTGGCAGACAGGAGTTTTCAATTTTTCAACCCCCTTTATACTAAGTCAAAGTAGACTTGCCCCGCCCAGCCCGACATTCACTACGACGCTGTGCTCCGGGCTAGAATCCGGTGAGGCACACTAATGTACACACGATGTTTAATAAATATGCAAAAGCAAGCATGCATTGCAATGCATACAGTTAAGCAACGTTTATCGTGGTTAGTACTTGGAGTGCTAGAGGGCTTGTATATTAACATAGCTATGTAATTAAGGTGAGGCTTACGTAGTGGATATACCATCCTTCGGAGGGGATGAAAGCAGTTTTTGTCTATTAAATGTTAGGCAAATAAAAAATCCCTACTCGTCTAAACGAGAAGAAGTTCGGCAAAATTTTCAGGTTGAAGGTAGCTCGTCCCCTGACGTCTTTGATGGGCCTTAGTAGCAGAAATAGTCCGACGGTAAATAAATGAATAAAAAATAGATTTTCTTATTTTCTATTGTCATGTCCTCGACTAGTAAATTATGTACCTACTAGCAATAACTGCAGTTTGATAATAATAATTTCATGTCTTTCTAATCTTTTCAATTTTGTCCTCATTAACTACGAATATAAAAATATCCCTGTAGGCGTTTTCATGGTGTGAGTTCACGTTACAATAATATATTAACATAAATGTTACATAAACATCAATATCGTATTCGCATAAAATGTCACGAAATGACACATGGTATGACATATAATACATTACAAGGAAAGATGCCTCTTTAGATGATATCTTTTTAAAGATGTCAAGATATATTTGCCATTCGAATCAATTTCTAATGTTTTATAAATGGCAAAAAATATACGTCGTCCATAGTCTTTATCGAGATTACTAAATCAAACAGTCAGGATCCCAAAATGTTTTTTCTTAACTAGTTTAAATGCTGTGGAGTAATAGCCTAAGCATTTATTTTGATTCAATATTATTGCTAATTCTTCCATTTTATCTTTCTTGTTATCTGTTTCTTCCTTCTTAATTAGTGATCAATCCCAGTTTATCTTAAATCTATTTTCCCGAATGTCTGTTGATTCTTTCAATAAAATTATTTTTTTATTCAATTTATAGAAAGTTTCAAATGACTTTAATGTGTACTGTTTATCAGGAACACAGGTAAAGGCATTTTCACTAAAATATATTTAATTCTTATTGGTCTGAAACACTGGCCTTATGATGACCTGTAGCTTTAGAACTAATGTTTGATACGTAAAGTCTCATTTAAAATGAAACAACCATATTCAGGGTTGTCATGAAAAGATGCCAAGACGGAGCAATTTTTATTTTTGGGGAATATCATTTGACATAAAGCCCTCAGCTCTAATATTTCCGTCTCTTCTGTTTTAGAAAGTTTTGTTACCAATTCATAGCAGGGCTTCGGTGGACATTGTAAGTGTAATATTGTAAAATATTATTATTTTATATCTATTTATAATATAGTTAAATTCGGCTCTGCGTTCTGCCTCTCAAATGCGATTGCTTCAACTATACATTGGCGGCATGTGAGGTCTGATGTCCTAGAAAAATATAGCGCTCTCCGCAAAGCATAGCAGTATATTTCAGGGTAGATTTCATAGTTCCTCCGGACGTAAAAATTACCTGTCGACATACCCATACCTTGATACTCCTAGTGATGCGCAATTGCATATAATATGAGTAATGGTTTCATTTTACACTGCATACAAATAAGATCGCCATGCAACCTTATTGTATGCTCGTTTAGGGCTGAGTTCTGATATCAGACCTACTATTCGTCTCATTTGTTCTCCATCCAGCACAAGCAATCACTCTAAGATGTAGTCAGTTGAAGGTCCTTTACATGTTGTCTTGACTGCCTAGAAAGCCAGGCAGATAAATATTGGATTGATTTTACCAAGAAGTTGATGAAAGAGAGAGCTTTGATGAGGATGCGCGTCTGTCAGGCAATCACGACAGATAGTGTGAAACTGTCAATCGTGCCATACAACAAAGGGAGGCCAACTACAACAATGCATGAATCGCAAAACGTCTGCCAAGACGTTGTGAATAAGGAGAAGGGGTCGACATTCACTGAAAATATTGATCTCGAGCACAAAAAAAGTAACAATTTATATGGCAGCACAATACCATTTCATTCTGATTTTACTTATTTCCACAAAATAGTATAGATAGATACAAATAGAGAGACATCGACATGTACAAAAGATATTAACCTAAAACCACCCTCTATGCAACATTTTCAATGTTCATACCTATTGTAACAGCAGTTATTATTGTACTTACGTATAGCACACTTAATTAGCTATTACTGAAATTTCAAAACCGAACAGTTTAGTATTCAAAGTCTACAAGTGTGCCCCAGGCCCTTAATCGATTGAAATTAAATGAAAATTCCAAATTACTGGACTAGCTGTATGAATAATATTGTTTGAGAGGAACTAAACAATGAGTGTAGCGTACTGGTTTGTTAGTTTGCTGTGGACTCATTATAATACGGCAAAGCTGATTGAAACATGCTGCAGAATAAGCAATATGATAGACAAAAGAATATCTTTATTGAGTGAAACATCAAATGGGTACATTTTATATTGCCTCCAAATGTTATTCTCGGTATTTGCGCCGCGGTGTTTAATATTCTTGATCCCCCTCAAAAAAAATATTTAATTTTTGGTATAAAATATACACATTGAAAAAATAAAAATATAGCAAATATTTTTTATATAAATTATAAAAACCTGTTGTCTGTTGCGTCTTCATTGCAAAACAATTAATTATATAATCTGTATTAATATTTTAAACATCGCCAGAGAAATTTATTTCTCTCTAAGTTGCTTGCTGAGTTATTTATTCATTTATTTATTTATTTCATTACGATATCCAACAGACTTAGGGTCCAATTACAGGATAAAGAGAACAAAGCTAGAAATGTAAATGGATTAAAATGCAAAAGTCAGGTAGCATGTAAACAAAAACAATTGTACAGCTATAATAGACTTATAGCATAATAACATACGTTCATGGCAAAATACCAATGAAGAATAAAGAAAACAAAACAAAGCGTGAAAGTTTTTATAAATTATCATCATATATTTTTAAAAGGTGAATGCAAAATATAGCAAATCGACTTTCCAAGTCTGTGAAGTTATTGTACATTTGATACATCTGCATTGATATAACAATATTTTCTCTGACAGTAGGTCGACAATGGATTCTACAATGGATTCTAGGTACTTTCTATTCCTACAGTCAATACAATACTTCTATTCCTACAATTAGTCCAGTCAACGAATAATCTAAAGGGTGGTGTAGAGTGTGTGAGCAGGGACCTAAGCGATTACTTTAGAAAGTCGTTCAGGGTATTTAGGGAGTGAACATACTGAAAGTCCTGACGTCTAGGAGGTGAGCCGGAGGGGAGGGGGCACAAAGAAAGTCCCACTTTTGGTTTTTTCGCTTATATCTCTAAAATTGTGCGACGTAGGGAAACATTTTCTTATACAAAATGAAAGCTCATGAAATTCTCTACAACTTTCATTTTATATACTTTTTTCGAATTCGCAACCGTTTTCGAGCTACACGCTCCGGAAAAGTGAAAATTTTCGAAAAACAGACTTTTTATCTCTTCAACTTTAAGAAATAGCAAGGTGGGCTTTTCAAAATTGTACTTAAGTCAGACGTCGTCAAGAAAGCGGCAGTGATCTTTTACAACCCCTCCTCCACTCAAGGCGAGGTTGAAGAGGCTGGGAAGATTTACTTCCTCAAATGGTATGGGGCACCAGCAAGACAGAACTCCCTCAACCAGTACCACTTCCAGTTGTTCATGAGGTCAGTGGCAATATTAAGTCTGACATCAGCTCCCTCCCACCAACTGAGAGCGCAGCTAAACAGCATTCCCGGCGCACCTACCACCAAGTGCAGCAGTGGCTCGGGAATGAGCTGCCCCCTCAAGAGTGGGGGTGGAAACATGTAGGAGATACCCTGGTGCCAATTGCAAGCACCGGAGGTCCTATTTTTTAATCATATTTAAAATACAATTTTCTATTTTTCAGGTAAAAATCTGTTTTTCGAAAATTTTCACTTTTTCGGAGCGTGTAGTTCGAAAACGGTTGCGAATTCGAAAAAAATATATAAAATGAAAGTTGTAGGGAATTTCATGAGCTTTCATTTGCTATCAACGCACCATTCCCTACAACGCACCATTTTAGAGATATAAGCGAAAAAACCAAAAGTGGGACTTTCTTTGTGCCCCCCCTCCGGCTCACCTCCTAGGCGACAGGACTTTCAGTATGTTCACTCCCTAAATACTCTGAACAACTTTCTAAAGGAATCGCTTAGGTCCCTGCTCACGCACTCTACACCTCATTTATTGACTGGAGTAAATGGATTCTAGGTATTTTATACATGATTTGATTGTAGAATCTGATAATGGGGCTATTATTTACAGTCTTATACAAAAATATTATAGTTAGCATACATTATTGCCATAAAGAAGTACATCATGGGAGAACCCATTTTATGGATAATTACCATGAATTAGATAGCTAGCACAACGAAAAATTTTTTTATGTGGAAATAATTGTTTATGGAACTTTTAGTAATATAATATTTGAAATCGTCTACCCCAAAAACCCATAAAACGATATCCCACATCAGTAGTGGCGATGGGGGAGGGGTGGTAGTGGGGGTGGATGAAGTAAAAAAATATTTTGACGTTCTTGGTTCTTGTACACACACTAAATCACAATTTTTTTCATCGCCTTAAATAATGGGGTAAGGGTGGTAATGGGGGTGGCTAATGCCAGAAAATTTTTTGAGACCTTAGCTTCTCTTGTATATATTAAAGACCAATTTTATGGACTTTCCTGCTTGATTTACCTATTTACGCTCCATTTTACCCCCCAACCCTTCGACGGAATAAGATGAAAATATCTAGTTCCAGATCCCGCTAAAGTACATACTTGTACCAAATTTCAAGTCAATATTTTAAACGGTTTCAGAGTAATCGTGCGCACAAAAAAAGTTACAGACAGACCGATAGACAGACAGACAGAAATTTTTGTTCGCTCAAACTTAAAATCTCGACGGTTCATAACATTCTAAGCCTATTTGAACAATACAATTTTTCAAAATTTTTTTGTCGTTAATATACTTTCCACTGGATGTGGAAGTAATTGTAAATGGGGTTCCGAACCACCGATGCGTACGTGAGACGAGATCTTACGTATAGAATACGGGGAGCATCAATGTTCATAAATGCCCTCCAGTTCTATGTGACAGATCTGAGCACTTTAATGGCACCAGCTGCTGTTGACTCAATATGATTTATCAAATCAAATTAAGGATTAAAATAAACTCATAAGTTTCCAAAAAGTTTAGCCCATGCAATACGATACTCTGTATATTGTATTTACAGAGAAGTATGCTATTATCTCTAGTGAAAGACAAGACTTTTATGCATCAAGTGGCAGCTTCTTGCTAACGCACCAGTCAGTCGTTAAGTTTATCTAGATTATCTTACAACCTCTTACATTTTTCGACGGATGTTATTTCGTGAAAGATTTTTAATTAATCAGCATAATGTAACATTTCGGCATCAAGATCAGACATATCATTCATAAACAAGTTAAAGAGAAGCGGACCAGTATGGACCCTTGAGAAACAATGGACTCCTGCAATAATTCCATTGATCTATAAAAAGTTTTGAACATATTGGTACCTATTTTATACATATGTTTGAATTAAGTTTATTAGATTCAAAGATAAACCAAATATTTTTGAGAGGGGAACGTCGTGATTAATGCCTTGGAGATGTCTGCGTAAATTAGTGGAAGTAGGAGTCGGAAAGTATGCAAAATTGTGCTAAAGTTATGAAATCATTCTTCCCCCTTTTCGAGGATGCTGAATAGATGAAAGTTTTTCACTTATATGGCGGATGCGCGGGGAATATGTCACGCACAGCGTGGCACACAGTGTGAGAAAAGTACCATTTTTTGGACAAAAATCTGTTGATAGTCGGCATTTTATTCGATTTGAATAAATAAAAGGGGAACATACTCGTAATATATTGTACTTTATGATAGTATTGCGGCGAAGAAGGTTAAAATTAACATAACCTATAAAAAATTCCCTAGAATACACATATTCGTGATTATAAAAAAAGAGCTATGAACAAAACAACCAAAATAATAACAGAAAAATCTACAACAAAATAACAAAAAAAAACTAGAAAACAAAAATATATGCAGAAAAAAAAGTTAAAAAAATACTAAAGTACAAAAAAAAAATATTTTTTTCAATTTTATTTTCTGTATCAAATTTGAATAAGAGTAAATTATAAAACACTATTCCTCATAAGACTTTTGCTTACATGCATTAGATGTACAGCATAGTCAAATAAAAAATTTAATTCGTAACGTTATTCTTTCAAAATTACGAAGTGCGCTCGCCTATGATTTTAGTGTTTTCAGTGTTGTGTTCATTTTTAAGCTACCTTTTTAATCTAGTTTTTAAGTCTGCCCGTGGCAGACATGAGCTTTTAGCCTCCCTCCCGTCAAATTTACTTCCAAGCTGAACCGGACCTACCCCGCCCAGCCGCGCACCCACCTCGGCGATGTTCGCCGTGGTTGTCTGGCTGGCTCCGGGCGCTAGGATCAGGTGAGGCATATATATTGTACTTAAACTTTGAATAAAACATTGTTGGTGTTGTTATTGTTGCTACATATGTATCTCGATACTCCAATAAAGGTGATTAGTACTTGGATGGGTGAAGTCCATATTGGGAAACACAGCAATCTCGTCCCACCTTCTAGCTGCTTGTATATCATTGTATACGCGGAAGCTATGTAATTTCAAGACGAGGATTACGTAGTGGATATGCCATCCTTCGGAGGGGATGTAAAGCAGGCGGTCCCTTGTCTATTAAATGTTCGGCAAGTAAAAGATCCCTACTCTTCTTACGAGAAGAGGTTTTTCAAAATTTCCAGGTTGGAGGTAGCTCGTCTTCTGGTGTCGGTGATAGGCCCTGGTAGCGGAAATAGGCCGTCGTTAAATAAATAGATAAAAAGAAACTTATTCCCCAATTTAAGTTACAGTAAAAACATTAAAAATAACAGAATTATAATACACCACAATATACATACTCACTAAGTAGGCTGGCTCTCAGGGATGCTTCCAATGTGGCACGCGTCGTGGGCCTATTTTTAGACACAGCCCAATCTAACCCACTTTAAAGGTCCCATTTTACAGTCAAAACATTAAAAATAACAGAATTGTAATACTCCACAATATACATACTCACTAAGTGGGCTGGCTCTCAGGGATGCTTCCAATGTGGCAGCGTCGTGGGCCTATTTTTAGACACAGCCCAATCTAACCCACTTTAAAGGTCCCATTTTTTGTTTTTTCGCTTATATCTCGGAAACTATGCGTCGTATGGAAAAAGGTAATCTATGCAAAATTAAACATAATGTGGTCTGCTAATAAATCACAGTCACAAAACAATCTTTATTTTACACACAACGTATTTCCTAACGTAATATTTTGTCGAAATCCATGCATTTCCTTAAATATACAGTGCGACTCACTTAAAATGAAGACGCCCTTATCACTTTTTTATTTTGTTTCCGATTTGAATCAAATTTTGCTCAAGTATAGAACAAATTAGGATCTACTTATAACCAGAAAAACATTCGCTTGCTACAAAGGCATAGCCTTCTGTGGTACCAAAATATGCTGAAAAAATAAAAACATTTTGAATGTTAAAAATTCTAAAAAATGCATCGGATCGGCACCACAACCGTAAATACACCAAAATTTGATTTAGTTATGGATGGGGTATTTTTCATACATAAGCTCATCTGGCAAAGTGGGTCCTCAGTTTCCTCAATTTGTGGTGGATACGTGAAATTCAAGACCCATTAATATGATTTTTAATATTTTTCAGCATATTTTGGTACCACAGGTGGCTTTGCCTTTGTAGCAGGCGAATGTTTTTCTGGTCATAAGTAGATCCTAATTTGTTCTATACTTGAGTAAAATTTGATTCAAATCGGAAACAAAATAAAGAAGTTATAAGGGCGTCTTCATTTAAAGTGAGTCGCACTGTATATTTAAGGAAATGCATGGATTTCGACAAAATATTACGTTAGTAAATACGTCGAGTGTTGTAAAATAAAGATTGTTTTGTGACTGTGATTTATTAGCAGACCACGGTAAACCGCTTTGATAGAAATATTCAAGGTACCCAATATATATTTTTTAATTATATATTTTGGCTTGCGAATATCTCGTAAATTATAACACACAGGAAGAAAATGAATATAAACATTCTTGTAGGAAATTTAATTATGTTTAATTTTGCATAGATTGCGTTTTTCCATACGACGCATAGTTTCCAAAATATAAGCGAAATACCAAAAAATTGGACTTTTAAAGTGTCCTTCCCCCCGCTCACCATGTAGGAGTGGGGACTTTTGATATGTTCATCTCCAGACTAGTCCAAACAAAGTTCCGAAGTCAAATTTTCTGTGCCTAAAATTTCCCTCTATAATAATTCGTTGCTTGGTCTATTATTGAATGTTAAAAAATGCAATTTTAAGGGATCCGAAGTTCGAAAACGATAAACCAAAATATTGTTAAATTTTGTATATAGAGATTCTAGATCATGCTGATCAATAATATTGCATTAGTCTTTCAATGAAAAAATGCCTAATTCATACTAGGCATTTTTTCGAATACTAGGCCTTTTTTTCTTAATAAAAGGCACGGCAATGACCGAAAGAAGTTTTGTTTTACTCAAAAAGGACATAATGGGGATATAATAAAAGTCTTTAATACCAATCCAAGTTTGATTGAAATATAATAACTGACAAATTGATGGAGGCCATTAAAAGTGGAACATGCTGTATATCTCGGTCAACTTTTATCCAGATTAGCCTACATTGATCTTACTGACCACACCTATCCCTTGTATTTTGAGCCACTGAACACGAATCTGACCTTAGTTTTTCTCCTACACGTCCGGTTTTTTTTAACAGCAAAAAAAGTCTGTTGAATCGTAATATTTATGTATTTATTTGCTGTTAAAAAAAAAACCTGACGTATAGGGGAAAAACTAAGGTCATATTCGTGTTCAGCGGGTCAAAATACAAGGGATAGATATGGTTAATACCCCGGCGCAGACAACTTTTTTTTTTTGTGGGCCTGTGTAATTAATTTTCGAGGTATTTGCAAAAAGAAAAAACGATTAGCCATTGTCACTCCTAATTTGGGAGTGTTGTTCGAAATATTTTCTTTCGAACTCTTTGGACGTTGAATGACTAACTCATTTGTAGTCCATACCAGCAATAATACCTTATTATACCCAAATTATTTCCATTCGTAAGTCAAATTTTACTAGGCTATAAATTATAATTATATTTCAGAGAAGAAGTAAATTTGCTCAATAGATATTTTTGTTAGTATTTTAGTAAATATCAAATTATATACTGTACACAATTATTATAACCTGTGTATTGTATTTGGGTGAGTATATAGCTTATAAAATTATATCTTGCTCAAATTCACAAAATTATTGTAGTTTGTTCATTAAATATCCATACTTACCTAAAATGTACACTACACAGAACTTTAACACACAACGCAAAAGCAACGTGTTAGAACTTGTCACCAAATGATGATGCGATACGGGGTCAACTCCCTCCCGAAAACCCTGCATACTGGAAAGGTATGATGTGATTCTTTATATACTTGTGATTTCCAAATATTTTCGTGGGGTATTTCTAAGTATTTCTTGTATTTCCAAGTATTTCTATGGTATTTCTAGGTGTTTTCTAATTTCTATTACTATTTCTTAGTATTTCTTAAATATTTCTGGTATTTCCAAAGTATTTCTTAGTGTAAGAACAGTGATTGCCGGAGTGAGAGAACAGGTAACGTACATAGCATACGTTCTAGGAACTAGAACTAGAAGCTTTAAAAACTCAATAATTACAAAGGAAAATAAAAGTTTAAAATACGACACACTGTATCTTTCTACCTATCCACGTTTCATTAGGGCACGATTAGCTAAATCTTAATATTATGACTCCTAATATGCATAGTTAAGTGTTGTACTATTATTTATGAATCATCCTATATATTATGGTATGGTATTACCAAACTGAAGGAAGATTTAACTTGAATATTGGAGATTTTTTAAGGTTGAGACATTTAACCAGGACGTCAATATCTACAACAAACTGCAATTTCAGCAAATTCAATCGAAAGCGTCACTTTCCGTAAGATTCGTGCGGGGTTCATTAAATGTATATCCGTAATTTTCAAGTTTCTGTGTTCTAAATCATTATTTTATTATTTACACATAAGTAACATATTTTTCTTTTGTAAAATTATCCTGTAACTGGATGATGGACAATAAATTCTTTACTATTATTATATTATTTCAAGTACTATTTTTTGTTGTAATAAGTCATTGGCCGATGCTAACGAACCGAGAGAGCGAATTGGTACAAATCCAATATTTCTAATAAAAAAAAATAAACACATTTGTAAAAGGTGAACTCATTTAAAAAATGTAAAAAGCACATTTGCTCGGACTGCTTTGAGTATTTTCATTCATCCGTATAGTTTTCAATATTCGTAAATTCATTTTGCAAATGTAAAATTTTTTGTGAAAGAAACCAAACAAAATACGCAGACCTGTCTAAAAAATGCAATTACTTATTGTTTAACTTGTACTACCTCCCATATACACACATGTATAGTAGCTACACTAGCTACTTATGGAATTGCGTATTTATTTTTATGAAAATATATGTAACAAAAAAATGCTACATCAAAGATGAGTATGGATTTTATTTAAAAAGAAATGCTTTAATAAGTTTATCCATGAAAGAGATAACATGGATAAGACATTAAAATAATTTGAGAAGCATACTACAGACAGCTTTGAATAATTACCGGCCAATTCCAGAGTGACTTAATGACCCTTATTGTGTGAAAAAAAAATGTGTCATGGACTACATACAAAATATTAAAGTAAAAAATTTGCCTCGTAGTACTAAATTTCAGAAATATTGAATTGAACCCATTTAAAATTACTTTGTACACTTTTCAGAACGCAACATAGTGTATTTCACAGTTTCTTATGATAACTGAAAATTAAAACTTACGTTCTCCTAGTTCGAAGTGTCGACCAATGAAAACATAATGTTTGCTTTTCAACTGTCTAAATTTACCTTATTAATACCAACATGAGACATTTGTGAAAAGAACCGGTATCATACTCTACCTTACAGGAAAATATCGAAAAGTTTAGCATTTACCTTTAAGGATATTTTTTATAATAAATTTTGTCTGAGATCAAATTATTTAAGAGCCATCACCATTTCATCATATATTCTAATAATATTATTCAGGCACCAACCCATTTTAATTTAATAAAATTTGCTACTGTGGATATTTCCAGTTGCAATATTTATAATTTTTTTTTATTTACTTCTAAAAATTCCACTGTAGAGATACATATTTTAAAATATCGAATTCCGCTATGAACCTTCAGTATGAAAAGTCGATTGTTACAGTCTGCATATTGTATTTTATTGTAACTCTAGATGCACTTTGGTTAAAAATATTATTCGAGTTGCATCCTGTAGTACCAGATGCAAAATTTATATCTGTGTCACGTAACAGTAAAATCGATCAGGTATAAGTATAGCTAAATGTATAAATATCTCCGGCTACCATTGAGTTAGGAATATATGATAACGTGCCTTTTCATTAATTTCTTTAATAGATGTTTGCATATTTTGTTATCATTATTTTGAACACTTGGTGGTATATTATTTTAAATGTATTGCTAATAGCTTGGCGGTGGCAATTATTTGTAGCTATGTAAAATCTAGATTAAAAGTCACCTCTGGTATTGAACAATATTGTACGTTTTATAAAAAATGTTTATTTTTTAAATATTAAGTAAATTGTTTTTTAAGGCGAGATGTGTCCACCAAGTTTAAACCAAAGTCAGCTTGATCAAAGACCAAAATCCAAGGTTACAATTATTGCTACAATAATCGTAAAATTGGATTTTGATCAATGATCAAGCTGATTTTGAGTTAAACGTGGTCAATCCGTTGACACGTTATAATTCCAACAGCACTCCCAAATCATAAAGTAGAAATATAATTTTGTATAGAAATTGATTTTGCGATACGCTGAACTCGAATATAAAAATATAGAAAAATATCTGTGTGTGTAGAGTGGTATTACTACGAGAAGGTGCTTGTAATAAAAATACGCAGAAATCAGTTTGTGTGCATCCATTTTATTCTAAGTCAATGAGAGCGAATTGTATCATATTCCAGTGGCGGCAGTTGTGTTTGCTGGCGGTGATTAAATTAAGTGATAGCCTTCAATTTTTTTCGCCGTCGGAGAGCTGTTACCTAAGTAACACCAGTGTTGAGCAAGTTTTAATTTACTGCATTACACAGCTCCTCGATCACGAAAATTTAATTGCAATTGCACATCCTCATACTCCAGATGACGTTATGCCATTGATAAAAATATTTGCTCACATTGGCTTCGTACTTACACTATGTGTATATTATTATGTGTGTATGTATGTATATGTAGACCGTTTCTTATAAACACGATCATTAGATTTAAAATTTCTATTTAAAATTTAGGGCATTTAAAAGCGCATGGTGGAATACTCTATATTGAAATTGGGCCATATTCGTCCTACAGGGTGATCGCCAGAGGCGCATAAACTGCCACGTTTTAAGTAAACTACGTTTTTTTGCAATTTTAGAGCAAAATGTTATGAAGGTATTTGATTAAGCACACAAAAATGTACAATGTAATCAAAAACGAATCTATGATATACAATATTTCACTGGTTTAAACGAACTTTACGTAAAGAATATTAGGTGACATATCAACTTTACTTTAAAATCTTATTTAGATATTTTTAATAAGACTACTATGAAAGGAGTGAAATTTGCAGTCAGGCGTTGCCGACTCCGAATACCTGTTTGAACAATAAAAATAAAAAATATATTGCTAGTGTGCTTAAACTCAGTGGCACCACGTAAAAGTGAATTGCAAAGTACTAATAATTTATATAAAGCTAGGAATATCACAACGATCAAAATTTTGCGTCGCGACAATAATGGAGTAGTAAAATATATTGTCAATTAAATACGCATTTTCTAAATTATTAGAATATATCGTTTTGTAATTTATCTTGTGCCAGTTTTCACGTATACTTTTAAAGATATAAGTCACAAAAATTCGAACTATATTTTCAGAAAATATCGAAGCCCTGGCATATTTCATTGTTGCATTTGGCTATGTAAACGTCTTGGACATCGTATAGTGCGTGTGATGGCATCACGTCATTTATCACGGTTGCCTAGATGCACAGCTTCCCAATGCTCTTTCCCATCAGCCCCTCAGTGATATCAGCTCAACAGTTTGGAGAGCTTTGGAGGCTCTTCGCCTCTTGCTATCTGTTTTCCCTAAACTCATAACCGTTCTATATTATCCTCTCTCCGGTTAATGCGACCAAAAATTTACAGAATTTGGGAGAATATGATAATAGAGAGTCAGCTTTTGGGTACGTATCTCCCTAGCGGTCCATGTCTCAGAGGCGTAAAGAAAGATGGAGAAAACTAAGGCATTAGCAAGTCTGATATTTGTGCGTTTGGTAATATTTTCCGATCTTGTCATCTGTATTCATTGCCATATTCGCAGTTGCTAGTATTGTCTACAAGGGTTCCATGTTGCTTATTACCTCATAGTCACATATCCTTAACATGTCTCTGTGGCTAACGTTTGCTCGATCTACAGTCATAATTTTCTTCTTATTGTAAATTATACCAAAACTATAATCAGTTTATTTTTTCAAGCCTATCCAGCAGTTGTATGAGCTCTTCCTCACTTGCTGAGAGGTGACATCAAGAACTATCGAGCCATTTGCATCCAATCTGAGATACCCAAGTTTCTTGATTGCTTGATTACTACAAAAATATCATGGAATACTACACATATTACCAACAATGAGCAGCACGGCTTTATGCGAGCACCTCAACTAATCTACTTCTTCATGAATATTTTATTCTAAATGCTTTTGAACATCAATCACAAGTGGATTCAATTTACACCGATTTCACGAAGACATTTGATCGTGTTGATCACGTGTTACTCAAGCCAAACTAAGGGCTTCCGGTGTCGAGGTTTGCATGCTTGAATGGATTCATAGTTATTTATCTAACCGAACTCAGTTTGTCAGATTCTCAGGAGTCGCATCATCTTCTGTTATAGTTACTTCCGGCGTTCCTCGAGGATCGCATGTCGGTCCATTATTATTTAACATGTTTGTTAATGACATTAGCGAGGTACTTATTAATAGTAATTATTTAATGTTTGCTGACGATTTGAAGCTATTCAGAATCGTTGACAACTCTTATGATGCCTCTCTTTTTCAAGGTGATCTCGATAATTTAGTTCAATGGATTTAGTTCTATTAAAACTTAACCCTGCTAAGTGTAATCAAATTTCATTCACGAGAGGCAATAATCCTGTAATATTCGACTACCATGTCAATAATGTTACCTTAAACAGGGTAAATTCTATAAAAGATCTAGGTGTAATATTCGATTTCAAAATGATATTCAAACCTCATATACCAAAAATCACGGCACAAGCAGTGAAAGTGTTAGGTTACAACAATAGGGACTCTATCTTTTTTTTTCTATTAAAATATATAAATTGCTCTACTCTTCTCTGGTAAGGACTCTTCTAGAATATGGTAGTGGATATGGAACCCAGCATATAATGTCGATAAAGAATCCATTGAGAATGTCCAATCAAAATTTCTTAGACAATGAGCATTCATGATGGGTCATCCGATAGGCGAATATTCTTACAGAAATATCTTACGCAAACTCAACCTTCTATCACTTGAGTGGAGAAGAGTGCAACTCGATTTATGCATTTTGTATAAATTAATTAATTGTATTATGATCTATCCAGAGATACTTCAGTTGATTAGCTTTAATTTAAACGACCGTAGAACAAGAAATTCAGAACTCTTTAAAATACCTTTTCATCTTACAAATTATGGTCAAAATGAGCCCATAAGCAAATTACTCCGAACAGCAAATTCATTCCATAGAGATATAGAACTCTTTAGCTCGTCACTATGTTCATTCAAAAACCAAGTTAAATCTTGTATAAGTAATTAAAATTAGGTCTAAAACATGGTGTAGCTGAATTTTATTGTATTTATAAAAACTTTTATTTCTCTTGTTTGATCTATTATTCCAAAACTATTTTTAAGTAATTATGTTCTCATTTATTGAATTGTAAAATGTAAAATGAGTTAGCCGTATAATTAATAAATAAATAAAATAAATAAATAAATTTGTAAATCCCAGATTAAAAATCTTTATTTCGCGTATAACACTCCATACTTCATAATGCCAGCTCTCCAGCACGCGTCGTATCATGTGTTTACTATAGAATAACACGTAGTAACCTTTTTCAATGATTGATCGTTCTGAAAACGAAATATTTACCAATAACTGTCCGTTTGTATTAATTGGATTTTGGATTTGCAATTTGGTATAAATTATACCATAGATATTTTAATGTTACTTGAATTAGCTACTCACATGCTATTCTCAAACAAATTTCAAGACACGAAGGAAAATATTGTCGTTCAAAGTAAAACATCACTCAAATTGTTCCAAGGCCTAAATAATCATGTAAGTTAGGACGACATAGCAACAGACAGACACCTTTCGGAAACTGCTGACCACCGAAAAAGTAAGTTTAATTCTATAACGGACCGATGAAGTATATATATATATATATTTACATTTTTAGATTCTCACAAGTTTCAACTGTTGTGCTCTTCGTTATAAATGAACGTTAGCGAGAATAAAATATTACCTTCCACGACAACATAAAATACCCGTAGTTCAATTTTAATCAGTTGGTTGTTACTCCACGGCATAAAATGAAATAGCAGTAAACATTTCGTCTGGAAGCTTAGGTATTTATATTCATCTTAAAGGGTGATATTCTGCAATATATCGTCCATATAAATTTACTGCCATTAAGTACTTCGGTTATCAAATAAAGAGACGATTTTGTGACTTTATTGAGTTAGATAACTATGAAACTGCATGTGTGTTACTTTGTAATACGAAGGACAGAATCGTAGTTTAGAATTGAAGATGAGAAGCATGAACGGTTTTCTGAACGCGAGGGAAATTATTTTATATTGTACACAACATGCATTTTTGAGCAGCGCCGGCAAACTTAATATTGCAACCTAGCAATAATGCAAATTTTATACTAGACTTTATTTCATGAAAAAGTTATTGCCTTTTCTATTCTTCTTTAACTTGTGGCAAAATGAGTTATAGTAGAGTTTCAGTGGGACTTTACTGAGTATGAACCCTAATTAAACTACGTCGAACTAGTGCAATTTATTTATGATCAACTCTTAAACTATAAAAAATGTAAGGGAAAAAAATATATAGATACAAAAGATGTCACTTTCGTTTCCCCGTTTAGGCATAAAATTAATTTTGGTTAATACTATAATGTGAAATTGCGAGCCAAATCTCATTGTCGTTTCAAATGTCACGATACAACGAGAGTTCCACCAGGGTCAGTTTTGGGACTTCTGTTGATTAATATCTACATAAATGACATCACGTGTAATCTCAACTCAAGACACTTACTGTTGATATGAGAATTTACTGATATAGCCGATTGTTTTAACTGGCAAGACAATCTTGAGAGCATAGGCATATCTTTCCTGATGAATTCTAAAGAAAATTAAAACAGTTGTGCAATTTTTATGGAGATTTGATCAGTTGAACGTTGATGGAAATATTTTATTTATTAAGACATGCGAGTGAAATTTTATACCTATTTTCTTTGTGCTTTTTAGTAGTTCAACTGTAACAAATGATTGATGGAGTATACTCTAGGTAGAGCTAGAGATACTAGAAAGAATACCTCGTAAGGGAGGTTTCTTATAATATATTGGCATAAACAGACTCAGATCATCAGTATCTAGAAAGAATAGTTATTTTCTTATTTTTCATATTAAATGTTAGATATGGTAAGTGTATGAAATATGTTAAGTCGTTTCGTAGGGGGAACTTCTTGTTGATATTCTAGCTTGGTCAGATTTAGATCAATGGTATATTAAAGAAACGAATGGTTTCTTTGCAAGTTATCTGCTGAATACCCAAAATAATATTTTATAGCATATGAAGCTGACGAACACTAAATAACCTGCTACTTAACCTTCCTGTATTTCTTTCTTAAATATAAAGTGACTATGATTCCTTCTAGTCTGGACCATACTTGTCTACAACGCGTCCAGTTCATTTCAAGATTTAAGAGTTTTTTACCAACAATTAAATTTCAAAAATCACATTAATTAACAGGAATAATTAATAAGAACATAGGGCTCCTCATACGCAATTTAAAAGAGCTTCGTTCATGAGATTAATGTCTCTTTACTAGAATATGTTCCTCAATATGGCATCTTGAATTCTGATACATTACGTCAACAGATGGCGCTTGTAAAATCCAAATGTCAGATAAAATGAGAAAAACATTGTCATTACGTTACTTCTGTTGCGTGTTAAATTTCCTAGGTTTTGTGATTACTGTCAAACACGTCCAAGAATTTAAATTTTGTGGAATTTTATTGGCATAAAAAAGACGAAAGACGAACTAATACCCTCGATACGCTAGTTCCTATTTACATAAAAGATGTCGCATCATTTGTGATTTGCCTCAATATGAAAATGAAGTACATATGCCCAAAAACGTACAGGGGAATTTTTTCAAAATATTTTAAAGCAATTGGAATTTATCCATCTATTGATTACTTCCATGACCTGTTACCACTCGAATGTGATATGGTTTCTGTAGGTACACGTGGGCAAGCCTAATTCACAACTTTATCAAATAAATTATTCAATTTCATAATTGTATATCCTGAAATGCTAAGTAAACTTTAAATATTCCCCATCAAAATTATAGACAGCCTGAAAAATTCAATGAAATTATGCAACGTATTTACATGGTTACTTCAATTGTCAGCAGATTACACAATGTATCAGAATCATTCTTCAGAAATATGAGTTTATGTAAGTGTACTGCAGGGAAATTAGATAAAAAAAAATGAAGAAACCTGCACAAAACTGGTAAAAATCTGTTTTGCACAGATGTTCTTTGAAGTGTCACAAACTCAAATCCACAAAAATCACAAAAATCCCAATATGGCTACTCAAGATATTGAAGGTCAAAGTTTTTTGCAAATATCTCGCGTCGTATGCATCAGATGCCCATGAGGTTAGTGTGAAAGTTGTAGAGAAATAAATTATCTACAAGTTGTTTTTTTTTATTTCTTACCAAACCCCCTCTCTTTTTCGAGATATTCAAGGTCAAAATTTGAAAACATGTTTTTTCGCGAATATCTCGCACCAAAAAAATCGGACAGCGATAATGTTAACATGAAAGTTGTAGAAAATTCAATTATCCAAGATTGGTATTTTGCATTTTTTCCCAAAACCTCTCCCTTTTCGAGATATTCAAGGTCGAAGTTTAAAAAAACATTTTTTGGCAATACTGCTTGTATGTAAACTTCGTCGCTGCTCAATGCAAAGGAAGCGAGATATGCGTAGAAAACCGTTTTTTAAAACTTCGACCTTGAATATCTCGAAAAGGGCGAGGTGCTGGGAAAAAATGTAAAATACCAATTTTGTAGATAATAGAATTCTTTACAACTTTTATGTCGACATTATTGCTGTCCGACTTTTTTGGCGCGAGGTATTCGCGAAAACTTTGACCTTTGAAACTTTGAGCTTGATCTCTTGGTAAAAAATAAAAAAGACAAATTGTAGATAATTTAATTCTCTACAACTTTCACATGATCTCATAGGGATCCGATGCATAGGACGCGAGATATTTGCAAAAAACTTTGACCTTCAATATTTGTTGGGATTTTTGTGGATTTGGGTTTTAGTGCAGGCAAATCCAGTTTTGAGTATGAACTATCTGGGGACAGCTATTTCTTTATCGAAATGGATAGATTTATTCATGTAGAATGAAGATATAAAAGTCCCGAAAACTCCCAATGTGAGCTAAAGCCACCATTTAAAAAAAATGGCCGCCAGAACCGTTTTTTTTAGAAGGACATATCTCAGTAACCATTGCTCCGATTTTAGATTTCTTTTTTTTTGTTCTCTTCCCCGTTTTACGTACAATCGAAAGTGTTATTACATCTTTGGGCATAAAATAGAAGATAACTGAAGAAAATAAGACTTGAGTTCTTGGAAATATACAAGGTGTCCAGTTAGTGCTTCCTCGGAAGATTGTGCAAAAACGGGTAACTTTATAAAAAAACTTTCTTAACAAAACTTTCAATGTTTCATCACTACTACAACGTGAAATTATTTTCAATTATACAAGGTGTCACAAAAAGGAGTTACACAAGAATGTATAATTTTTTTTAATGGAATACCCTCTAATTTTTTGGCGCCAGTTAAGCCTCTAAGGGTCTGTAAGGGTCCTGAATTACACCCTAAAATTGTTTGCCAATCGGATGCAGCGTTGCCAAGTTATAATTTTTTTCCTGTTTTTTTTTTTGGCAAATTACAAACATTCTTTTGACTACCATATTTCCGCGATTTATTAATTGTTTTTTCTAAAAATGTAGGGTGTTATTCGATAACGATGCATTTACTGAATAACATTTATGAAATAAATTATTATTATACTGGGTGTCCAAAATATTTGTTTACATTTCTTGTTATTTAATTATTATTTTTCTCAATTTTTTAAAATGGAATGCCTATATTTTTTACTTGGATGAATAAAGCATAAAATTCCCCACATTCTAGTATTATACACTTAATTTTTATTTCAAACCGTTTTTGAGATATGATTATTTCAAATAAGTTTTGCATAAATTGAGGTGCTTTGTATTTCAGCATTACAATCTAGTATGGCTTTGGTCTTTTGTTTTGCGTTTGTTTTTCACTCTATGACATTTTTCTAATGTGTTTAAGATTATCGTGATTAAGTTGAGTTAATATTGTTAATATTTAAAAATACGAATAATGATTTTTGTCAATAAGATTTAATATCCATGGTAAATGTTATGTTATTGGCGAATGTGATGGAAATTGTTTATTGGCAAGTGTTCGGGAGTTAAGTACGGATTTAGAGGTCAGTGCATCTAGTGTTTCCCTATGTCTTCGTATAAATAAGTTTCACTCCTATCGAGCTCAGCTGCATCAAGAGCTTTGGGATGTAGATTTAAATCGTAGATTCAATTTTTGCCAGTGGGCTCAAAACGAAATTGGAGAAAATGAAGAATTTTTCAAATTTGTATTGTTCACGGATGAATCAGCGTTTCATCGCAACGGATTTGTGAATAGGCACAATTTCCATTATTATGCCAGAGAAAACCCTCATATTGCACAGAACTAGAGTTTAAAGGTAAGGGGAGGAATTGTACATGATTATGTTATTCATCCTCGCTTTTTTGAGGGAAATATGAATGGAGCAGTCTTCTCAGATTTTACGCAGAGGTTTATAAAGTAGAATCAACGATTCGAGAAGATATGATGGAAAGGATTCGTTGGTGTTTCTTTCTAAAAAAATTGCTAATACTTTTTTTTTCTACATCCTAGAATCGGACGCCTCTAACTAAAATCAAATGTGGTTACATCTAAAGTCTCACTTACTAGGTATATATTCACCACCAAAATTTCAAAAAATCGGAAAATTCGGATATCAGATGAGCGAGATATGAGGGTGGTTCCATGAAAAGTGCGACACGCTGTAGATATATTTTTTAAACGTAGTATGTCTTTTACATTCTTGCTTGTCACGTTTTTGTTTTGATACCATAAAACTATCATATTCTCATGTAAATGGTATACTATACTTTTTTTCAGTTAGTTCTCATACCTATACTGTAATTATTGGTCTTTGAATGTTGGATAGTTATAATTAAATAAATTAATACATAAAATTGTTGATTAATAGCAACTTCTTCCCCTTATTCTCATAGACTAGAATGATTCATAGACTCTGATTAGTTGAATTTATTGTTAAACATTCAGCTTGCTTCATCTAAAAAATTTAATACATTTAATTAATTTATTTTACCCCTACTATTTTTAACAATTTTCACTTTAAGTCCGTTCTTGGCCATTGACACAAAAGTGATTGCATTAGCTTTCCTATTATCACTTGTTAAAGGAAACCGCAATAAAAGGCCTTTCTACTGTTTTTGCGATCCTAGAAGTTGTAAAATTTGATTGCCAGATATTTTCGTTTTATTAAACAAGTGTCGCAGTTATTTCATTGCCTCAGAGGTTTAGACTTAGGCCTTAACGTGAGGGCTTGATTTTCAATTATAATACAACCATCATTCAAGTTCCAGCCGTTATTGATTATAAAGCTATCACAAGAAAATGATGAGCTTAAACAACAAATCTTAATAATCCTATCGGTATTGTGGCATAAATTATGTTCTAAAAGCTTACTTTTCTTCTTTCGGCTAAAAACAGTAAAAAAATATTGGCGCACTTACAGTAATAAGTATATTCATATTAATAAAAATGATTTACTTCAAAATAAAAATGATTTACGAAAATAAGTTATAATTTTTTTATTAGGGACAAAAATAAATATAATTTTCATATTTCTTATATTGCTAAATGTTAAAATAAGCTAACGTCTTAGTTTCTCCATTTCTCTTTACGCCTCTGAGACATGGACGGAGACGGAGGATTAATCTTTTCTGGTCTGGAGGCGTTTGCTTCGAACTTCTTGGACAACCCATAGCACCAACAGCTCGATTTTCCAAGAAATGCGACCTCCAAAATAACTATCCAGAACGTAGTCTCCTAAATCACTTCATTCTCTGACATTATCAATAGAAGAGAATAGATGAAAATAAATTGTATAATTCTCAAATACTTTTAGATTTTTGAAATTTTAAATGGTGATTGTACTTTATAAGAACTATGCTTTTCTAAAATTTCATTGAATGTTATCAATTTTTTTGAAAGAACAGTGGTTTGATTATAAACGCCTAATTTGACTCCACTAAATATATTATCATGCAAAATATTTATAAAAAAATGAAATATATTCACAAGTGCAACACTGAAACGGAAATAAGTTGGGGCCAACATTATAGAGGTGGAATTAGAAAAATAATGTTCTAGTTCATATTTTTTTTTAAATCCTGCACCACTCGAATTATTAAAATCAATATCATGCGCTTGCAAAAATTCATGTTCGAACAAGCACTGTGGATTTGTGAAAGCAGGACTGCAATATTCACCAATGTGCGCCATGTGCCTTGTGAAAATAGCATAGATGTTTTCATAAAGATTTTGTAGACTACGTTAATGAGAATATTTAAATAATCATTTGATACTGTCTGATTTACATTCAATAAGTGGGAACAGACATTTTCAAAATGAAATATCATACATAGAGGCTTCATCAGAATATTCGCCATAATTTTAACTTAAATTTTGGTTTAGTAAAGAGTGACTCAAAATTTCATCTCTTTTGGGGACCTCATGAATTCGATTCAAAAGTGGTCTAAATGACAGATTATGGCGATAATTTAAAGTAGGCAAAATTTCAAGGTGAGCATATTTTTTTTTTGAGATATGACGAGTCGAACCTGTTAGTTGACCTGTTCTTGGCAATCTCCTTCATCATGTTCAAGATTCTCAAATAAGCAAGCTGTATCATTTTCGATGTAAAATCTTCGTTTTTTTGAATCTATCATTATATTTTATCAATAACGTTGTTGAAGTGAGGTATAGCCGATTTTACAGGAAAAAATCAGGATTTTTGCTGATAATATTCGATTAACCTTACTTAGCAAATCTCGATAGATACCTACTGCTTGTATCTGTTGAGAATTTTAATATACCGCAAGAGGTCACCGAGAATGTCGGATTCACCTTGGCGCGGATGAATCAAATAAGGAGTTTAACACGTCATATCTCCAAAAAATTATCATTTAGACTACTAAATTAAATTCATGAGGTCCCCAAAATTGTGGGAAAATGAGGGTGTTTTTTGTGACACTCTTTTAATTTCAGTTTATTTCTTATAGCGAGGAACCTCTTCTAATACTTGCAATTTTATTTTCTACAACCGTGTTATTTAAATCACTAGTCTTTTATTACTAATAATAATAAGGCTTCCTTTTCTACTCTCTTATTACTATTGTTTAAATCATCCGCCATACCCAGTCACAAAGACGAGATTTAAAATTCGTGTGGGAGAACATTCAACTCCATTTTGTACCTCCAGAGTTGGTGCGAAGAAAGACTATTTTGTAATATGGTGACTTGAGCACTATTTCTTTTTGTGAAATTTATAGAACTTCAAACAGAAGACTACAGAGACTATGTCCACAAATTCTCTTGCTTGTATAAGATTTTATTTCCTGAAATATTAGACTATATTTTAAAATATGAGTTATTACCTATACGACGTCTAGAATCGACAAGGAACATTGTGTATAGAATATATTTTTTATGAATACTCCCAATTATTGATACTCGCTACCTTATTGTGTCCCTTCGAGAAAATAGACGAGAATTTATAACTTACCGCCCTGGTACCAACTATTATTCGAACACGGGAGTGTGTTTTGCCAGTAAACATATGCAAATATCTCTATTTTATTACCTAAAAGATGTGACGTGCTGAAATAAAGGGGATCCGGCCCTGCTTCCCCATCAGAAACTCAAACTTAGTTACAGACACGCACACTGTCACTCATAACTTCATCTTTTAACTTACAAATTGCCACTTTATTCACTTAAGTGCACATTTCCACTAGCTATATTTGTTTCCAACGGTTATAGAGAAATTGACGAGCAAACTACCGGGTGTTAAAGGACTATTGGAAATGCAGTGATAGCTGTGATAAAATACTGTTATGTCTTCGCAAGTAAACCAGTTGAAACAGGGCCTATCTACATTTTGAAGGCCTATTATTTTCAGAATATTGGTTGTGATCTAGATGAGATGATCAAATAAAGTATGGCGAGCATTTACAGCAAGCACTTATTACGGCAAGCATTTATGACAAGCATTTACGAACAATATTGGTGATTGGTAGTTATCGTAATGATAAAAATGTAGAACACTGAAGATGCGATGAAGTCTGATCCTTTAAAAAATATATATTATAACAAATTCATCACTAAGTGTAAGGATAAGCGAAATTACGTAGATAGTAGGTTGTACTCAGTAGATGTTTTTATTTATTTAATTATTCCCATTTTAAGATCTGAAGCCTCTCTGTCTTGAAAAACAATTTTTATGAAACAATATTTATCTGGAATATTTGAATTTTATGGCACTTGTTTCACAATTTGCATTATTAAGGCTTAGTTTCGTACTATACTAACCAAAATTAATTGTATACATATTCTGAGAAACGACATTTCTTTTTCTAGTTTACATTTTTAGTAATTTAAGACTTAACTGTGATTTCCCGGTCAATAGCAGTATGAAAAATCGTTTTGGAGGAAGTAGATTATATTAGAGATTACAATTCATTGTGTTAACTGGAACCGACCCTTATGTGTGCGTCATATTTCCTACGGTACTATTAATTTTATGAAAAAAATTGTATAGACGTTTTTGGTAGAGAATTTTATAAGAAATAATTTTGTATTCGGTATTTCTATCAAGAAGAGCACCGTTCCCGAGATAATCTAGAGAACCTCAAAATGGAGGTGGAAACGACATCCTAGGGGATGAAGCACACTATTTAGGGGTGAGAAGTTTTCGGTTTATTAATTCTTATGCTATCGTTAACATCTCTACCAATTTTCAAAAGGGTCTAGCCGTACTTCCATGGCGAAACTGCCCCCGATAGGAACCTATATCGTAACCTATGTTATATTGTAGAGGGCGCTAATAGTAGTTGATAGAGTAGATATTAGCTCTATATCTTAGTTAATTGAGGAGCTATTTGAAAAAAAGTGTCTGGAGACGACTTTTTTTCAAAGCGATATATCTTAGTTAATTTTAAAGCTAGAAAAATAAAACCAAATGGCAGTGTTATGGTACACAGTTTATTTTATAGCATTTCCTATGGGCCAAGCCTAAATAAAAGTATTTAAAAAATGCAAAGAAAAATTTTGTCAATCGATTTCTATCAGATCTAATTGAATTACCACTTTGAAAAAAATATATAATAATTGTCTATGTCTTGCCTAACAGCATGCCAAGTTTCATTAAAATCCAAGAGGTGCAACATGTCGAAAAAAATTTTTAAGTAAGTGGACCACCTTACACGACCACTATGTTGTCGCTTCTAATTTGCATTACATTTCATTAATCTTTGGAAAAGTTGCGTTTTGACAGCTGATAAAAAGTATATCAATGGTTGGTGGTGTCAACTAGAATATTACATTGTTTTTTTGGTCTACTTTTATAGTGACTATAGTCGGTCTCAGTTAAGAATGCAGTTGTTTACGTTATGAGCGGAGCACGAATAGTTTACACAGGATATGGGAATTCCCAAGTAAGTGGAATTCCCTCATGGCCGACTCAAGCCAGTTGGTACATTACATAAAATAAAAATTAACGGTTTAAATCGGCTTTTATTTGGCATTTTTCTTTTATAAATACATTGAAATTATTTAATTCATATTGCAACATATTTTATTTAGAGTAATGAAAGCTCATTATAGACGTAAATCCTCTAAAAATGTCAAAGTGTTATAAGAAATGGGTAAACCTACTACTTGCTTGTGCTCGATATCAGGCGAGCTGTTCTTCTCTGCCATTCTGAATTGTATCTTTGATCTCTCTCATATACCTGCCTAAAAAGTGTACAAAAATATCATAACCTCCGTGTAAGTGCATGACCACGTCGTCACGTCGCGTCGGTGCACCGCACAGCACACATAGCACCGTACTTCACACATCGCACACTGAAATTAAATAAACCATTATTTTAAATGAGAGTGGCCATATCGACGCCCCTCGCACATCACACAATAAAATTAAATAGAGTGATAAAATCAACAACTTGAGCTTCGCACATCGCACAGCGTTTAGCACAGGTGATACCGTGTTTGTGAATCCTTATTTGTAACAAAAGAGATAAATATAACTATAGCAGTCTGATTTTAATAAAAATGGAAGGAAATAGCCGAACAATATATGAACAATTAGTACAATTTCTTTTGTATTAATATTTATAAATATCATAAAACAATAAAATAAACAGCTCGCCTGATATCGAGCACAAGCAAGTAGTAAGTTTACCCTTTCCTTAAAACACTTGACATTTTTAGAGGATTTACGTCTATAATGAGCTTTCATTAATCTAAATAAAATATGCTGAAATATGAATTAAATAATTTCAATGTATTTATAAAAGAGCCCAATGCCAAATAAAAGCCAATTTAAAGTTTAAACCGTTAATTTTTATTTTATGTACCAACTGGCTTGAGTCGGCCATGTGGGGATTCCACTTACTTGGGAATTCCCATATCCTGTGTAAACTGTGCTCCGCTCATAACGAAAATAACTGCATTCTTAACTGAGACCGACTACAGTCACTATAAAAGTAGATCAAAAAAACATTGTAATAGGCTAGTTGACACCACCAACCGTTGATATACTTTTATGAGCTGTCAAAACGCAACTCTTGAAATGTAATGCAAATTAAAAGCGTCAACATAGTGGTCGTAAGGTAGTCAGTTCACTTACTTAAAAATTTTTTCGGCATTTTGCACTTCTTGGATTTTAATGAAACTTGGCATGCTGTTAGGCAAGACATAGACTATTATTATATATTTTTTTCAAAGTGGTAATTCAATTAGATCTGATAGAAATCGATTGACAAAATTTTTCTTTGCATTTTTTAACTACTTTTATTTAGGCTTGGCCCATAGGAAATGCTATAAAATAAACTGTAAAGTGTACCATAACACTGCCATTTAGTTTTATTTTCCTAGCTTTAAAATGAACTAAGATATATCGCTTTGAAAAAAGATATAGAGCTAATATCTACTCGATCAACTATTATTAGCGCCCTCTACAATATAACATAGGTTATGATATAGGTTCCTATCGGGGGCAGTTTCGCCATGGAAGTACGGCTAGACCCTTTATGAATTTTATCCGATATAAACCTTACTACTGAACTAAGGAGTATTTGATTTATCTGCTATGGCATGGTTACTCAATAAGTTGTACCAACTGCATAATTGTACCAGGTTCGATTCCTGTAATGAACGTTATCCAAACGCAAATGTTATCACAGGAAGTAGCTCCCTTAATAACTTCAGTTCTGGACACACAGGGAGTTTTTTTACTATTTTTGCATGTAGAATCAGCATCTAAAAGGGAATGCTGCTATTTTGGGACACCTTGTATAATTTTGCAAATTTGATGTTTTAAATAATAACTTTACTTTAGTGTAAAAGGTAGAAATATCGTGGCAGAATGATCCATATAGCGAACGAAGATCACAAATTATCTCTTATTATAACGAATTAACGAATTTTATTGTACTTTGATATACCACTTTAACACTGCATTCCCTATTAAAAGATGTCAAGCAAATTCAACTAAAAAGAAATGGTTTAATCGTGAACTAAAAATGTTGCACGATACTTTGTGTCAGATGGCCAAAATAAACAAATCTGTCAACAATGACATAATTAAGAAAAGATATAATGAACTACTCTTAATATATAAAAATAACCTAAATTCTGTAAAAACCACTTATAATGATGATAGAATAAGAAATGCTAATAATTGTGTCCGTGAGAGCTGGAAGATTGTTGATGAGATGAAAGGTAAATCAAATAAAGCGATCCCTTATGAAATGATTAATACAAATGAGGAGATAAATACTGGCTATCGAAACATATGCAATAAATTCAATGAATATTTTTGTGAAGCTCAATACCCTAAACCTTGTTATGAAAAGTTAAAAATGCCATCTGCTACCCATGTAAACTTATATTTAACCCCGGTAACACCAACTGAAGTTGAAAATATTATATCCAAGACTACCACTAAAAACTCACCAGGTGTCGATGAACTAAATGGCAAAATATTAAAAACAGCAAGTGCAGTTCTAAGTGAACCTATAACGTATCTAATAAACGAGTCCTTTTCAAATGGGCAATATCCTAGTGCGTTGAAATTATCAAAATCCATCCCAGTATACAAAAACAAAGGGTCGCCAAAGGAGTATGCTAATTACAGAAATATATGTGTACAGAGCCAATTAGCAAAAATATTCGAACTTGCATTTTATAATAGATTAACTCCGTTCCTGGAGACTAATAATATTTTAAACATATCCCAACATGGTTTTCGTAAACAGAAGTCTACTTCAACTGCCATAGCTGAATTCTCAGATTTTATTTACGAGTCGCTGAATAAAGGGAATTTAAATATAGCTTTATACTTTGATTTGAGCCGTGCATTCGACTCAGTTGATCACGATCTGCTGCTTGAAAAGCTCTCGACTGCGGGTGTTCGCGGTATTTCAAACACCTGGATAGCATCCTACTTAAACAACAGAAGCCAAATAGTTACTATAAACAGTTATAAATCTGAGCCATGTAATGTATCAGTTGGAGTTCCACAGGGTACCATATTGGGGCCCGTATTATTTTTGGTATTTTTAAACGATATATCCTTAAACTGTCCTACAGCTGATACGCAAATAATATATGCCGATGACACAAATTTTGGCATACATGAAAATAATATGAAAGAAGTAGTATCAAAAGCTAATAAATCTACTCATGAATTTCTAGAGTACTGCTCAAACAATGGACTATCCGTAAATATCAATAAATCTAAGTTTATGACATTTCTTCCGAAAAATTCTATCCGAGATTGCAGTTTCTTAGTCAGATTAAATAATATCTCAATTGAACAGGTACATACTGCAAATTTTTTAGGTGTAACGTTTGATACTAAGATGACATGGGAATTTCATGTAGAAAAAATATCTAGTAAATTAAGTAGCATATGTTTCTTAATTCGACAACTAAGAGGTACTGTAAGCTTGGATGTACTTAGATCAGTATATTTTGGCTTAGCAGAATCCATTATATCCTACGGTTTAATATTTTGGGGAAGCTCGGCACACATAAATAAGGCGTTTGTTGCACAAAAACGCATATTGAGGGTAATAGCAGGTGTTCATCCCCTCACTTCATGTAGGGATCTTTTTAAGAGGTATGGCATCCTGAGCCTCCCATCATTATATATCTTTCTACTGATAATAAATATAAAGAAAAAATCTTTGGTAAAAAATAGCTCCATACATTCCTATGATACACGAACCAAAGATAATTTACATCAACCATTTTCTAGGCTCTCTGTTGGTCAGCATTGTCACATTTATAGAGGTATAAACTGTTACAATAAATTTGTAAATCGTTATGGCACTAGCGACAATTTTAATAATTTTAAATCAAGGTTATACGATTTCCTTTTAAACAACTCCTTTTATAGCTATGAAGAGTTTTTAAATTTTAAATGATTGTATGTGTTTTAGAATGTTGTATGTTATACGATGGTTTACATTAGTTTTAAGTTTGACTAGTCCAATAACTGATGCATTTTTTGTATTATGTTGAGTGATGAATAAATTATTATTATTATTATTATTATTATATAAGGATATTACGTGTTACCGGCGCATCCGGCAGATTTTACAATAACCTTTCATCGTTTAATAATAATTACGTCCTCAAAATGTTGATTGATATTTAAGACATTAAAGAGCATTTAAAAAAGAATCCTCGTTAATGTTGTCATCATTTATACGTGGGGACTCTATAGATTTTAATAATAGCTATGTTTCATTTTAGTGTAAACGATAGAAACATTGTGGAAGAATGATCCATAGCGAAAGAAGGTCACAAACTGTGACCTTATCCTCATCTATTTTTGTGATTTAAACCTTTAGAAAATTATATTTATAATCTGAGAGAATAAGATTTTACTGCTCGCGGCTGCTTTCAGTCTGGTAGCAAAGGGTGAGTAAGTTTATGAACAATCCCAGTACCAAAAGTTATTAATATTGATTGCGCCACTTAGACATGCAAATTTAAGAAAAAATAATTTTTTGCTGTTGGAAATACAAAAAAATAAAGCACAGTTGTAAAAAAATATATGGCATATTAAAGCTATTTTTCGTTGACTACAGGGATAGTGACTAGATATTTAAAATTTGAAAATTACTCCACTAAAAATATTGCACAAACATTAAAAATTATCAAATGATATTTTACTTATTTCATCCTTTTAAATAATCTCCTCAAATAACGTTATTTCTAGATCACAGATCAGTAAAAAAAATTGAATATCTCAATAATATGTCACTATTTCAATAGACAGAATAACACAGAAAATTTTTTAAAAATGTATAAACCATATGAGGTTACGTACCTCGAAATATACTAGGTAAAAATTTATAACTTCAAATAAAATAAATTTAAGATTAATTAAATCATGGGACTTGCGGTTTCTTGCATAAACGTTTAACGTTAAATTAAATTGTCAGAATCTGACCTTTGTTTCTCCTGACGGACAGCGATATGGTGGGCAAAAACTTCTGGGCAGACATCGGTATGGTGGCCGAAAACTATCGCTGGATCTTTTTACATGATAACGGACTGGTAACCTAGCGGCAGGTTTATTTCTTCCCAGGTAAATTGGTTGACGACCAAACAGTCGAACGACAGTGTCCTCAAAGATTTTACTGCATCCGGCAGATTTTGAAATAACTTTTATCGTTTTAATAATAATAATTACGTCCTCAAAAAAAAGGCTGATATTTCAGACAATAAAGAGCATTTAAAAAAATATCAGGTTATCCTCGTTACTGTCATTATCATTATTTATACGTGCCTACAATACTCAATAGATTTATGAAAGACTATGGTGTATGATCCCAAAGTAATGTTCTCTTTTCAGATATATTTAGTGCAGTCAAGAAGCTGTAGCAATGAGAAGACTTCGGATTCTCGTCCAGTGAATAAATTGGCCTGAAATCTTTAGAAATGTTTCTTTAATGCCTGCAACATCCTGCAATATTCCCAAAGAAACTACCTTTAAACACAAGAAATTTAATAATGGTTATAATATTGAGAATTAGTTGCCGAGCTTGCTTAGGGTGGCCCATCTTTTTCGAATTCGAAATTTTTTATTTCTCACCCCTGCAAATGGTTCCATTTGAAGAAAAAACAGTCCCCTCAAAATATTATTGAGGCAAATTGAAGGCAAGGGGTGCCGCAGAATGCATTATTATGCAATAATAAAAGTAAATGGAATTATTTACATTCTTTGGTGGATGCATTGTTTTTTTTTTTTAATCAGCAACATTTATCTTTAGAATGACTAATCAAGTCATACAAATATCAAAGACATTATCTGTTGTGACTATGACATGTGTCATACTACTGTAAATTCGTAGTCTAAGAAAACTAGACTAGAAGTTTTTGAAATAAAACTCTCGTTTTATCTTTGTGTATTTTATTATGAAACATTTTTTTCATACATAGTACCAAATATTATCCTAAATCTACAAGACATATAGTAATAAAAACAATATATTTTGCACTAGGCGAAAGCATGCGACAGGGTTTCTTTTTTAAATTTGGAAACTGTGATTTATAATCATTTACAACTTGGAGTAAAAACTGTTTTTGGTCTTCATTTTTTGTTAAAATGTCATTATAGTCAGTAATAAGTTTGATTCCTCTCTCAGCGGCATCATTTACAACTTTAATTTTTTTTACAATATTGAAACATCGGGTATAACTTTCATTTTCCCTCCATGTTGTTGGATCATTTTGCAAAAATTCCATAGACAAACCTAATTTTTAAAAAAACTGTTTAATGTTCTCGCATATGAAGTCCTGAATTTCCTTGTTTTCAACGTCAGTAATGTTACTAATCATAAGTCGTTTAATACCCTCTTGATCTGGTGCTTTCCTATTCAAAGCTTTAACCATTTCTCTTTTAGTGGTAACTGAAATATCGTCATCAAAGAAAGATAAGCCAACATTTACTGAATTAAGGTACCACAAATGGTTCACTATTTTCCTACTTGCGGCTTGAGATATTTCTTTGTCAATATTTTGATAATTAATGAGTTCTTTACAAAAGTCTAAGTCATGAAGCGGTGCTTTACTAGCAAATGACGCTGTAAACCAGGCCTTTACATAAACCTTTACAATAAAGAGACATATATCTTCAATACCTATTTTTTCTTTTTTAGTTAGTTGGAACTGATCTTGGAAAAAAATATTTTTAGACAGTAAATGGCTTTGGCCATCCAATGTGCATGATGAAATGTCCCTGGTTGATAGAATGTCGTGTGACAAAAAGTTTAGAAAGCATTAAAAATTCTTTATAATCATCACGAGGCTGCTGCAAAGTTAAAGCTGCATTTAGAAACTTTACAATTTCGGCTTTAACTGGTTGTAAAATGTGTTTAATTTTTGATACCTGAAATCCAGTTTTTAGTTTATTTTGATCTATTTTAGGCCAAAATTCCCTAAAACGTTTAAATAGTGGCACATTTGGACCAGATGAGGAAGGCATTTTTGTGTCAAACACACTTCTCAAAACCACTTCAAAAATATGATGTCTACAAGGAAAATATAGAATATCTCTTTCTAATTTTTGTTGCAATAGTGTGGCTGCCCCATTTATATAACCCATATTTGATGCTGTTGTATCACAACACAAAGCTATTACCTTTTCGTCCAAATTCCATTCACAAAGCACATCATAAACTGCTTCAGTCTGTTCTCTTCCAGTTGAATTGGGCAAAGCTGGTACTCCAAGTAGTTGTTCAATATCTCCACTAGTAACTAAGATAGCAAGTCTATCGATATTTCCCATTCCAGTGAGAGAAGGTAAAAGTTTTCCATCCCAATGGATGACTGGGGCCGGCAATTCAGAATTACCGAAGGCAGTTTTTAATATTTCAGCTCTTTCTTCGCGGATGCGTTGTCTAGAGCGCTGAAGTGTGGTTCTGCTGATGGACAAAGATGTGGTGTCATGTCCTAGTGCTTCTGCTACTGCCGTCAAAATATGGACTCCATACCTGTCGCTTATTTTGCAAGCATCAAATGCAGCGGCTATTTTTGGTGTGATGATGTTACATGTTCCATACAATCTCCTCTTTTTTGGCTGTGACGGGCCAGGCTGGTCTTGTAACAACTCTTCTTGGGCTTCGATTATTTCATCTTCATTTTCGTTGGAGTCGGCTGAATTACTACTTGATGATGGACAGGTGACTGTTTCCTCTAATCTAGCTTTTTCTTGTTGACTTCGTTGCATTCGTTCGGATAATTTCTGTAATTTCTCCTCAGCTGATTTTTCTTGAGAAGCAAGTTGGTAATCAATACCATGCATAAATCCAGGACGTCCATTTTTTCTTTGGTTAATTAAAAACTGCTTATCTTCATCTATTTTCATCAACTCCAATGCATTTGCATGAGAAATGTCAAAGAGATCGTCCAATTTTTCAACGAAATTTTTTTCTTTACCTCCCGCACTGACCTTTTAGCCGATTTTTGTAAGTTCCTCCACTCTGCATAAAGTTTATCTAGTTGTTTAACACAATGAAAATCCTGACGTGTCGGAATGCGAGCTTTATCCCAAAAAACTGACACCTCTTTTATTGTTAATTTAGCACTTTCATGTACACTTAGCTTCACTTCACGAATGTTATAAAAGAGCACTTGTAATACTTGTCTATTAGACGGCAATTTATTGCCAATGATTTGTGACGAATAGTGTCCAACTAAGTAAATGAAAGTATCCTTTCGTAAGGATCTAACATCAGCCATCGTTAAATGTTTTTTCAAAAAGGAACGTATGCTAGAACTTATAATGTCACCACTGTAAAACACAATTGCAAACTGACATAAAAACCTACCGTAGGTGCATTATATTTCCAAACTTCCAAAACAAATAATTTCTAGGAAATAATTACACCAATAAAACATTATGAGAAAAGAGGTAGATATTTGTATTTTAAGTAAAATTTAAGTGTATTACCGTAATAAAATCTTATTTACAAATTTCTACCTGAATGCGGCACGGGTTACCGTAATAAAATCTTATCTACAAATTTCTACCTGAATGCGGCAGGGGTTACCGTTCACCGAATTATCTGAAACTTTGACATAAATTATTCCTAGTATAATAGTATATTTTCGTGGGGTGAGACTTAAAAAATACGCAAAAAAAATTCACCCCCTATAGAGATGGGCCACCCTATTGCCTATACATATGTTTTTGAGGACGCTGATTACGAATATGAGGTCAAAATTTGTGAAAAAAATTGGGGAATCAAAGCGGTTGCATCAAAGCTCAGAAATCTGTATAATGTTATGACAATGAGGTAAAAACTGTGGTAATTGGCATATATGTATTTATTTTACAGATTTATTGATGGAAAATTATTTATTACAATTTTTTTACGTAACATCATTATCATCTTCGTCATCAATGTCTTTAGCATGAATAGGTAAAGTGTTCGTACAATTGCTTTCATTACACACTAAATAAGCTGGGGTACAAAATAATCAGCTTTCTCTACAGTTACAAGCCGATTCTCAATCTGTTTTACAGGTGAAAAATATATTTTTTAACAAATTATCTGTGGCTGGTACTTGAATCATAATAACCAGCATTAGGGAAAGACAATCACACTTAAAATCCCAATTCTCTAGTAGCAAACTGTTTTCCACTCACAAGTGAACCTGTAACTAAATACTTTTAACATATTCTGCTAATACATGATGTTTGGGAACTAATGAAGTTAACTGCACAGAAGTATTTTTAACTGTATGTTTGATAATATACTTGTATCTTGATCTATAAGTATTCAGAATTTTTCTTTCGGGCCACCATATAAAGCAGTAGAATATATGTCTCCGTCCTCAAATATCTGTGTTTCTAAGGCTATGTCGAAAATTTGCATTCTCATATGTAACATGCGGGAAACTTTTTTATCTTTCGAAATAGATACCAAGTATGTCGAGGGCATATGAAGATAAAAAATTGGCGTAACTTTTTATTTCAAACTTTTTTTTCTAGCAATAGCAGTTTTCGAACAAATTGCAAATCAGTGATTGTACTGCAATTAATTGCTATTAGAATTACACGTTCTTTATGATCTCTTTATCATTAAATAAGTTTTGCATATATTCCCTCTTCAATCTCTAAAAGTGTCACCTCTTCACGGATGGTAAATTAAAAACTTAAAAAACTAGAGTAAAAATCATGCTCCTCGCCGATTTGTTTAACTTTTTATACAATTGTTGCACATTCTTTAGAATACTCTTCCTAGTTTTTCGGAAATTTTAATCTTTGAAAATTTTAAATCTTATATTGACGACTTATTTGATAAAACACTTGTCAATATAAAACAAAGTAAAAAGGAGCAAGTACATCTATAATAACTTGAATGTGTTTCATACTTGCGATCCTTGGATTGCAAGCTATAATTCTACCTATTACACCACCATACCCTATTTCCCAAAGCGATAATATTGCTAATATAATGTCACTATTTGAAAATCATATCTACGTTTTAATATTATATTATTATGAAATATACATTAGTTAAATATATAAATAAATAATAGAAAATAGCATTTAAAAAAAAAATTATTCAATTACAAATCAAAAAAAAATCAGAAAACAATTTTTTTTAATTTTAAATGGTTAATAACTTTTTATTTACCAGTCAACTTTGATAAAAAACAAATTATGTTTGTTTTAACCATTTTTAATGTTATAACGCCAACTTAGTTGTTAGAGTACTCGTCCGAATATAAGGTTTGTGCAATGTGTACACTATAGTAATAGCGCAACTTATTTATAAACTGCCGTTTCGGCAGTTTAATATTTGATAAAGGGTACGTTGACAAAATATTAAGATGGAAAAAAGATTTATGTTGCCGAATATCAAGGTCCGAAGTCCCTATCCCTTTTCCTTTATTCCCGCAGACGCATTATGCCTCCTCCCTCCCTTCCTATTGCTTGGATTGCGATATATTTTTTTTAAATAAAAATAAAAAGATCCTCACTTACCTGTAAAAAAGTTTCTCCTCTGAACCCTTTCCTACGTAAAAAAAAACGCATTTGAAAAAAAATGCAAAAAGTTTTTCCCCCCTCCCACAAATTTGTTTATTTGAAAAAAATAAAAAAAATTAATCAGTCAAATACTAGAGATAACAGCGAACAACTTCCATTTTGGTTTTTCAAAATCGCACGACAGGGAAAAATGTCGATCAGGTTGAACAATTTTCCTTTCGCTACCTCCCCCCCTCCCCTAATTGGCCCATCACCTCCATCCTCCGGCTCCATCAATTATTATCTATTTCACCTACCTCAAAAAAATCTCAGCCCCCTAACTCCTTTTTTTCGTGAAAAAATTAAGCAATTATTTTTTTGTATATTAGTGTTACGGCAACAAAACTTGTATTTAAAAAAAAATTACCAGATTAACAAAGTTATTGTGAAAAAACGTGTTGTTGCGAATTTTAAATGCGAATTCCTGCCTCACCTCGTGTAATTAAGCTGAACTAAAGAATTCTTCCAGTAAAAACGCGAAATTTTTCATTAATTTAAATTATAGCATTTTCCAAAACAAGTGCTTTAAAAATACCAAAAAATTAAATGTTACTAATACTGTAAATTAAGAAAAACCGATTCGATTTTTTTTAATTTTCTTTCTACTGCCAATGGTAGCAGGAAAACTTTTAAAAACATTACAATACACTCATCGCGTTGCACATAAATTTAATATTTGTAAAGCTGTGGAAATAAAAAAATATTTTAAAGAAAGAAAGACCTCTAGTTTGTACTATATTCACTTTTAACGTTAGACTTATTCTTTTTAAAATATTTGAGATTTCATCACCATATTTCGACTTATGAAGGTTCCAGCGCCATATTTTTAGTACCATTCATCGTATAGACATAAAATAAGACAGAATATTCGTCACTTTCTGTCATTTTTGTAGCAAATCACTTTTTCGTTAAATGTAATATTTTTTGAGTTATTTACGAAAGACCGTCTCGAGGTACCAGTTTGTCAATGCTAAAATCGTCATCTTCAAATCATTATAACTTTGAAATTATAAATTTTCATGAAAAATTTGGTCAGCTTTTATTTTTGTCTTCAGAAGAGGTTGGAACCACTCACTTCCAATTAAAAAGTTGATGTTGGGAGTTTTTTAATATTCATTTGCATGAACTTAAAATGGAATTATAGAAAAAATGAAAATGCAAACACTTGACGAGAATCTAGAAGTAAAACTTCACTGACTCGACTAATTTTTGTCCATGATCAATTCTTTTTATTTTCATTTCATTATTTTCCAATTTCTATCATTGCCTGAATAAAGTTGATTAGATGAGAACATCGGTTGAGCTGTACTTGTTTATTAAACATTGTGGAATTTTTATAAGTATTCCGCTTTAATAAAAGTGTCTAGTCATGCCCAGACGAGTTTATAGAATATCTGAATCCAATTTTCCTATAGGTGATATTCACAATTATGTAATTACGTTGCAATTTGAAAGCTGTTCAAATTCTCAAATGAAACTAGATAAAAGAATACTTGGCAAACTAAATTCCTTGGTGCAACTGCAAGGATATGTTTAAAGTAAGTTTAACTAAACTGGAATCTAATAACAGTTAAGAAAAGTCACTGTCTTCGATTAACGTTCTAATTCTGAATTCAGAGCAACTTCTTTCTCAACTTTAGATGACAATTAGACGAAAGTGGGCCATAATAAAAAAGTGACAGAAGCTACGGTAGAATTCCAATTGGAGTCTAACAAAAATTATATTTTATTGATTGGTGTTATTTCAAATCAACCGAATTCAGTGATTTGTGAAAATAGCACCACATATTGATTACTTAGTGACTACATAGAAATAAAAGTAAAATTTTACTTTGTCAGATCATTATATTGTCCGCTAATGTCTACACTTCCAGCTTATGTTTTCAAATATGCAAAAAATTAAGTTGTAGAGGAAAATATTTTTACAAATAAAAAAATTTATTTATCTGGATATTAAGAAGCATACGTACATACTTGCATTACAAAAAAATAAGATTATTAAAATATATGTTTAAGGTTGAAAAGTCATCAAAGCAATGAAAGGCATGACTGTTCCCCTCTAGTGCATATGAGTAACGTAAATAATGACGTAGGCAATTGGAGGCGGATTCACTGCGGATTTTGAAATGTATATGCATAATATGTAATAGACGATTTTTATTATTAACACGTTGACTGCCATCTCTGTCTATATGACCGAGGTTTTTATTGTCTATGAGGCCAACTCGGTCCATAAGACCGAGTACTTATATTTGCCTGTGGGCCGACTCGGTCTATAAGACCGAGACATGTTTTTGGGATCTCTGGATCTTTTTGGGATCTCGGAATCTCCCAGCGACTCGGTCCAGCACACTTCTATCGTTATAAATAGACCGAAATGGCATAGTAAAGGACCGAGACTTTTTTTAACGTTTTTTTTGTCAGTTTTTTTTTCAAAATATTGTGTGTCAATTCATAGTGTATTAGCCGATGATATTCATGGCCTGGGTGGATATTTTATTTGGTTAAACCGTTGCTACCGGTTGGCGCCTTATGAGAAATTTGTCTTAACCCGTATGGCAGTCAACGTGTTAATAATATTTAGTTTTTATAAAATATTGTCAAATATATGATAGTATTATAGAATCAGGGGCACAATAACAAATTATCTATCATAGTGAGTTTTGTTCAATTTTGGGATACTTAATGAATCATTAGCATTGAATCTAATTTCATAATTATGAGACGGTTTGGCATATAAGTTCAGATACTTAAAGATTAATGTTAAACAAGTATAATAATCATCATCATCATCATCATCATCATCATCATCCGTCAGCCACTCGGGCCCACTGTTGATATGCCTCTTCTAAATTCTTCCCCTTTATTCTGTCTTGGGTTGCATTGATCCATCTCTCTGATATCTTCTTCACATCATCAGCTTCATCTTGTTGGTGGTGGTAAAATGATAAGTATAATAATAGAGACCGGTAATGTTAAAAAATTAGTTTCTTTATATAATATTTCAGTAGAAAATAAGTTATTTTTTTGAAAATAATTTTGAGTAGTTTTTCAATTAAGTAATAAATAACCCTCTGAAGACAATAACTCAGTATTTCTAAATAAAATCTGCTAAAGCGTTATAAATAAGTACAAGAAGACTTTTAGTTAGTATATCTCACGCAAGGGGCATGTAGAAAACAGCTCCGACATCTTCATAGAAAAACAGGAACATATGACTTCTAAGCGCATCCATTTTTGCTGGTCCAGAAACGACATAGAACAAAGTTTCATTATTTACAGTTTTTAAACAGGAACTTCGATGCACTCACTTATATTCTTATAATTAAGATAGATAAATATTTAAGCAGTGATCTGGAAATGCTTGTAAAACTAGAGGAACAATTAATTGGGCCAGGCTGATTAATTCTCATGGGCATTAAGTCCATCCGACACCCTACTCAAATGATCTAAAATCTCACGTATCAGGCAAGAAATCGACTCGGTTCACTAGGCGCACATAGTAGACAAAAATGAACTTGGTTCGAGATTTATTCTAGAGGAACCGAAAATGTCGGGAACGGAACTATTAGGAATATTTGACTCGCGAAATACTCAAAATAATTCAGTAAATAAATCGTAAATACAGGGTTGGCTTAAGACAATTCTATAATGAAAAAATACAAGATATACTAATTTTGGTATATTAAATAAACTATTGCCAAAGGTGGAAAAGTCAACCGTTAAAACACTTTTGATGTAGCGTTTACTTTTCTACTCGAAAAATAGTACAGAAGTAGAGGTTTTTAACTTCGGAATAATGTCATATTGAACGGATTTCGTTCATTTTTGGCAGTATAATAGTAAATGCTTCACAGAAAAGTTTCTCTACGGTGCGGGGGCTTGTTAATTTATAGGGCCACCCCCTTCTCAGGGGGTGGCACTTAAAAAATGTATATATTTATTGGAGATGGAAAAGAATCAAATTTTAAGAAGAAAAGGTTCTATGCAATTTTTCAGATGAATTGATAGTTTTTAAGTTATAACGACTTCAAAATTGCGATTTTAGCTTAAAAGAAGGTATTTCCAAACAGCTTTCGTAAAGTATCTCGAAAAGTATTACTTTATCGAAAGACCAATTACAGAAAGTACAAACTGGGAATTAATTATATATTTTGTTTATTGATGTAGGATTAATAATTTCGGAGATATTTAAGTTTATATTTGGGATCCAAGTGTTCATAAGATAATTATTTAGAGTGAGAGTTAAATATCTCAGAATCTGTGACACCTACGTCAAAAATGCTAGTAAGTGGAACAATAGGTTATTAACTAAGCTTTCAACTTTTTTTTATTTGTTTCTGTCGCTTAAAAAACAAAGAAGTTATGACCGAAGCAATGTGCGTCTTCACATTTTTTTATTAACAACAAATTAAAGTTTAAACTATAAAGATATTTTCGATAAAACATATTTTTTTTCCTTTTCCAAATATCTCAATAAACATTAGTTTTAGTGAAAAATGGATAGGAACCAAAAATAAAGCTGACAAATTTATAATGAATTTCACTTTTTTAATTATTTACATAGATTTAATAGTTTCGGAAACATGAAAGTTTACAAATGGCATCCGAACGTTTATAAGACGAAAAATTTAGTTTAAACGTTAAATATCTCAAAAATTGTGACACCTTCGTCAAGCATGCTAAGAAATGAAATTAAAGACAATTAATTGCGCTTTCAAATTATTTTTTACTCGTTTCACCAGCACAATAAAGAAGATGAAAAAATAAAGAAGTAATGACGGAAAAATATGCGTATTTTTAAAAAAATTTTATTTATACAAAAATATAAAGGAAAATAAACAAAATTCAACAAAATGGCAGATTATAATCACATCTCTAATAATTGTTAAAATGATAAGTAGAGAATAAGATAATACAAAAATATAAAACTAAAAAGAAGATAATAAAAAATTCAACTGTACAAGTCTTTGTTAAGTTACATTTACTTCTCAAATTATCATAATTTACTATGTTGTAGAAAATGCTATCGATTAAAAACTGTTTTCGTCCGTTTCTAAATTTGATAAAGCATTAAATGATATTATATAATTATAAGGATAGACGATAAATTCGTATTATTGTAGTTGTGATGATCAGAACATATTTTAAAAAAATAAATGACAAAATGTTATAGTGAATTATCTATTTTATTGCCTTTTACTTGCCAGAATTAAAACGAGACATTAACACCTTACTCCATTTACATCTATAATAATTTCACTTTTTAAAATTTGATTTCAGATTCGTAATCAACGACACCAGAAACCTATATGCATAAATTAAAACGCGAAATCAAGCAATTTGTTACATTTGTCCCGTTTCCCCCTGCCATATCGGAGCCGCTATTTTCAATTTTCTAATTTTGACTTCATATTCGTAATTAGCGACCCCAAAAACTTATAAGCATAAATTAGAATGCGACATCAAGCAATTTTTTTGTATTTTGCCTCATTTCCGTCCGCCATATAGAAGCCGCCAATTTTTTTGTATTTTACCTCATTTCCGTCCGTCATATAGAAGCCGCCATTTTGAATTTTTTAATTTGACTTCAGATTGGTAATCAGCGAACCCAAAAACATAAATATACTGCATTTCAAAAATTAATGATCAATACTTTTCCATATATCAAGTTTTTTGATTTAGGGGTGAAAAAATACCCCCAAATTAAATCGGAGGTAAGAACAAGAGCCGGGACCATATAGAAACTGAAGATAATACCTTTTACTATAAGAATCATAAATAAAAAAAATATATATCATTCATCAGATTATTCCGAAGTTTTGCATATTTTTTGACTCTATGTACTGTACTATAATAGGAAACAGTTGTTGTATTATCTGTGTTATAGTACGGGAGATCGCTGCCTTTGAACAAGTCATAACAATAATAGTTTTCCTCTAATACATCAGCAATCTGACCGTCAGCTACTCTGGTAGGGGTGGAGCTAATGGTGAGAGCATGTTAAAGTTGTTAAAAAATCGTTTTCCATCAGTTTCTTTGAATATCTCGAAATCTACAAGTTCTATGGAAAACAACAAAAAGAAGGAAAATGTTCGTTATGAGCTGTACCATAAAAGTACATAAACTATAATTCATTCCAATTGTTATTATTATTAAAAAAAAAATAATAAATAAATTACCAAGTATGTCTACATGTCATATTATGCTCTTACAAACCGGGCCTCAGTCGTTAGCGAAGTGCTCGCGAAATATTTTACAAAGTTGTGTATATGAACATAAGGGTAGTTGTTCAAGTTAGGTTGGTTTCTCGAGTATGAAAATACTTGTAGCATAATTCTTTTTTTCAACTTTAACATGCTGTCACTTCTAGCTCCATCGCGGGTGCGGCGACTGACGCTCATTTTGATGATTATTGAATATTAATCAACTGATAAAAATGAAATTTATTCGGTATAAAATTCCTCGAAAAAATGCAGCGCTGTCTCCTGTACCTTCTTTACTCGTTTTCTATTTTTTATTGTCTAGTCCATTTACTTGTACGTAAACTGGTTCCTGAAATAATAAATAAAAACCACAATTTCTTTATCGTTCTTGAAGGGTTGTTCACAGATTTCTAAGGAAATATTTCCGAACATATTTATGACCTTATTTTTTGGGATAAAATTTGTGATAAATGTAATTGCCACATTTACCTAAATGAATATTTTCCTGTACTAGTTTTACGTTGTGTTTAAGTCTGAATATCTATGTCAAAACAGACAAACTGCAGTCACGAGTGAATAAATATAGCGACACCCAACAAATAGAAAAACTATTTTTACTTCATGTTTCCTCTACCTTGCTTTTTAACACCACCCCTCTTGCAGAAAACGTAAAATATAATCGTATTTGTTCTCACCATGCGTACACAGTGGCAGTTTTCTCAGCTTTCGGTTATAATTTCATTACAAATTTCCATAGACTTGAAAGTGTTTTACCTGTGTATTGTGTTGGGCCGGCAAGTCTAAAGCGCTTGTCAAAGTAGAGCTTTTAACTCTCAACGTTTATAATCTTTTTAGTACGTCGCAACGGTTCGGCGTACTAAACAGCCGTTTCACAATTAAGCTCTACTCCTGTAATCATGCTTTTTACCGGACGTCCTGTCCACATTTTTATTTGTTTCCGTGAACAATGGAGAAACCCAGGAGGTGGAGCAGTCAAATACTAGTGTGTTCAATTTTAATTTAAATAGGCATAAAGAGATTAATTAATTTTACTTGAAGCTTTAGAGTCGTTAATTTATTATGTAATAGGCAACCCTGGGATTATTTTGTGTAATATGCCACACAATGTAATATTTTATTTAGTTTTTAACTTAAGTAGGGCTTAAATAGTTTTTATGGTAGCAATAGTTAACTACATGCAGGGTTTTAAGTGCTCCGTCAAAAACTATAGATTACTGAGTTATTAATTATGGTATCGCTTTGTTTTTCTCCTACAGAGGGAAAACAATATTTCTCTGTTACCAGTGAAAAACGTAGACCCGCATATTCTGGTTGAAACTAAGCAAAAGATAGTGGAAAATTATCATCTTAAAAATTGTTAAATTATTTCGTCATGTTTCGGAATCTCACATCAATTTTCATCTCACAGATATGAGAAAACTCATTCTAGGTAATAATTCTCCTATCTTTATTTTTTCTCTTTTGAGTTAACAGCTTCCATAGTTTTGATACCTTTACGAAATATCTATTATTAATGACGACAATAATGAGTACTTTTATTTCCAATAATATTGTACAGGGTGGACCATATTAGATAGGATTCGGGGATTTCTCTAAAACTATGGCAGATAGACAAAAACCCATACAGGCGTCCTCAGCTCGATTTTCGAGAAACAAACAGTGACGTAAACCGCGAGTACCGACGTACAGAGTGTTTTTGAAAAATTGTCATTTTTGGATGACCTCCATATCTCAATTACCAAGTGTCCAATCGAAAATCGAGTAACACACTCGAAGTCGACAAGTCGTTTCGTAGAGGGAACTCTTGTTGATCTTCTATTTTGGTCAGACTTGCACCAATGGTATATGAAAGAAACGAATGTTTTTCTTTGAAAGTTATCTGCTGAATATCCAAAATAATAATTTTTAACAATGATGTAAGCAGAAATAATAGGTAATTATTATTTTTTTTGGTAAACATCTTTTTTATTCATCACTAAATTCTCTATAAATTCCTTGACAGACATTTTAGGACTAAAAGTTTAAGAGTTACAGCGCGTCAAAGTTTTAAAAGTAGTTAAAAGTCAACAGTGTGGTAACTACTAGATATAAAAGATTTAATATCGATGACAAATCGCAAAGAAAGTATATCCTCAAGATGTGGAAAAAATGACTGTAATCATCAGAGTAATAAATGCTATGTGGAACGAAGATAGCTCAGTAGGTCAAGGGGCATTACGCCAGGGCTAGCTAGTTTCGGTGTGGGTGGATAGGTTCGTCTTGAACCAGCAAGCAGTAGAAAAATCTAAGGTGTCTTCCGGTGTACCATGGACCTTTGTTAATGTACACATGAAGGGGGGGTGTCAAAATAGCAAAAAGAGCATGTAAAAGTTTTAGTTGTTGGTATGCAATGTAAGCACTTATGCCTCACCTCAACTAGGAAAATTTATAATTGAGTTTCTTAGCTTTTGTCATTCAGAGAAACGGATACTTTAATTTCTTACAATTAGCTTTAAATAGTTTGAAGTATGCTATTTCGAAATTAGTTCGTCACTACATAAATTCACGTCTAGTGAATCGGTTACGATTGCTACGAATTTAATATATAGAATTCGATTTAATTGAATAAGGATCGCTGAATAGACAATCACTTTTCCATTTACTTTTCATGGAACGTGTTTATTAAATTTTATGGGATCGGATTATTCGCAATTATTGAGTTGAAAAGTAGCGAGTCAGTGGCTTGCACAGTGTTTTTTTGATTTAAGTGTATTTTGTTTATATAAAATTAGTAGTTTTTGCTGATTATTTCGAAAGCTATCGATCGTACATTAAAATGTCAAATGAAAATGTTAAAGAGAACTAATTTATGTACAATTTCCTTCAGGCACACTATTTTGTAGAACCAATGGCTCCCAAGCTACAGCCCTTGAAAAGTTTTATAGGAAATTTTGTCAGCTTTCAAAAAGATAAGAATAATTTTTTCTCAAGGACCAATAGTTATCGAGTTATAAGCGAAAAATCAAAAAAAGACAACATTTAGGGCTTTCCGGAAGCCCCCCCCCCGCGAGGCTCACCTCCTAAGGTCGGGAACTTTTAGGATGTTTACCTCCTAACTATCCCAAACTCATCCCTGTCAAAAATTCTGCCGCCCTCCATGGGGACCCCTATATTGATAAATTCGTTGACTTGACTAGTTGGTCGGATATAAAAATATGTAGTTGCAAACTTGTAGAGCACTAGATTGTGGAGAATTTACTGCTCTACAAAATTGATAATAAAATATTTGAGTATACGATGAATAGTTTGGGAGATATTTTCAAAAAACTATTTTTTATAACACTCCACAGGCCATAGCCCGTAAAATATTAGTCCTACAAAATACTCTTACATAAAAGTAGGGAATTTCATGCTCTACATAATTGCTCTTTGATATTTTAATAGACAATAAACAGTTTACAAAATATGTCAAAAAAAACTCTTTATTCTTTACTTAAATGAGCCTGTTAAGGAATATGCGGAGACTTTAGTGCTGAACAAAAAAGGTGCTTTCCATTTTTATTGTAGCATCAATGGTTCGTGAGATATTTGCGTTTGACTTTTCGCAAAGATGGCGACTAACCCCAACCACCGCCGATCGCGCCAACTTGACAAAATATTCAGAATGAACCCCCGAACACTTAAGAAAAGACTTACGCTATTTGTGCTACCTATTGATTGTATTATATCCAGAAAGGTGGACCCTGCTTCATCTGGGAGTAAAACTACATCCAATATATCTTAAATACTTAGTTAAAGTTCTTAAATTCGCGTTGGAATATTGACAATACCCTATTCATTCCATTCTGAGGAAATAATTCTTGTACCACAGGTAATTAGTATGTATGAAAATGTAAATTATTTTCTCTGTTGTGTAACAAAAGAGCCATACGATAATCTTACTATACTATGTATAATAACAAAATAATATTTGAAAAAGTGCCTGTCTGACTGCAAATTTCTGTAATGGCTTTGTTGGACTTCGTTCCATACATTGTCAAATGTCTTGTAAGATTTTATTATCTCTGCCATGGGGTTTTCCGATATGTACAGATTCCAAGTCCTTGAACTGTTTTTACAACACGACTGATGTTCTGATATAAATTTGCTTGGTATCAATATCTGTAAACTACTCCAATAGGCTCTCAGCACATCTCTGAATGTTGTAGAGCCGTTTCCTATTTTGTTGAACAGAGTGTAAGGTAGTATAAAAACTAAAACATTATGTAGGTACCTAAATCATAAATAAACAAGCTAAAAACGTACTCTTTGCCAATTTACTGAGCTTTTTATATAATTGTTACACATTCTATAGGATAATCTTCGCAGTTTTCTTGTAAGTAATCTTAGTTTTTCGACATCCTAAATTTTGTGATACCAACTTTGTTATGAAAAAAAATATGAAAAAAAAACATACAACCTGTCTGGGATTCAAATACACGATCATTGGATTGCAAGGCAAAACTTTAGCCATTGGACTATCACACATTACTACAAAAATGTGTCTCTAATATATATCTTTCGAGGATCATATTTCAACGTATTATATATATTATTATTAAAATGTACAAAAAAAAAATGTATTATAAAGATAACATTTCGGAAGGTTTCTATTTAAGTACAAGCGAAAAAAATTAAGAAAATATATTTTTTTAAATTAAAGGATTAATAACTTTCTTATTTACTAATTGATTCTCTTCAAAAACAATAGAGTTTTTCCTCTAGCTAACACTAACTTACTTTCCAAACAATACAATCGAACTTCTTTTTTAAGTTATCGTGCTTAGAAGAAACGTAACGGGCGGACAGACGGACAGACGGACAGACGGACAGACGGACAGACGGACAGACGGACAGACGGACAGACGGACAGACGGACAGACGGACAGACGGACAGACGGACAGACGAACAGACGGACATTTTGGAAGTTGTTCATAATTCGTTCATTAACACAATATGAAATTTTTTTCTCTACGAGCGATATTTACGGTTTTAGATATACGCAATATACTCTTTGTTTTTGCGAAGAGTATAAGAAGCAGATATTGTAACCATTGTAGCTAGTATCTCGGCAAAACAACTTTAATATACCTTTTAAAGAGTCTCGCCGTTTAAGTATGTGGTATTGGGCCCAGCGGCTTATAGGGCTATTCATTCACAGAATGTTGCTTATAACTAGGTATGCTCAATAAAATAGATAATAAACCTCTATCCCCTACATTATCAGAGTTATGAGGGTAACAAGCCTCAACTTCAATATATTTTTTTCAAAACTGTTGAGGATAATTAAATGAAATTAATAGGAGTTGATGATATAAAACAGCTTTATATTTTACATTTTTTTACATATATACATCATTTAATAGAAGGGAGGGAGGAAGGGACACTAGAGAAAAATGTTTGAGACAATAGTTATGTAATTTTTTCCTTACGATCATAATAAGCAATAAAAAATGGAGGATGATAATAAATTCGCTAGAGTCCCTTCCTCAGGAGATATTTGTGCATATATAAACAAAAAAAAAATGACAGCCAAGCTGAAAGTAGTAGTATATTTTTTCGATTATTAGCATCCAAATGAGTAGGAACGCAGTGGTCTAGGTCTTCTCACTTAATTTTTTTCTTATGTACCTGTCTTATTGTTCATTACCTAGGTTTATATATTTTTAAGCACCCTCCACCAATCAGACCTTGCAGTAATTTTTTCACGGGGTAATTATGTTAGTGTTAAATAACACAGGCCCACAAAAGAAAAAAGTGGTCTGCGCCAGGGTACTGACCATACTTATCCCTTGTATTTTGAGCCGCTGAACACGAATCTGACCTTAGTTTTTCCCCAGCACGTCAGGTTTTTTTTTTAACAGCAAATAAGTATATAAATATTACGATTCAACAGACTTTTTTGCTGCTCAAAAAAAAACCGGACGTGCTGGGGAAAAACTAAGATCAGATTCGTGTTCAGCGGCTCAAAATACAAGGGATAGATATGGTCGGTACCCCGTGCAAACCAATTTTTTTTGTGGAACTGTGCCAAAATCAGTGTGGCGCAGACCACAAAAAAAGTGGTCTGCGCGGGGGTACTGACCACACCTATCCCTTGTATTTTGAGCCGCTGAATACGAATCTGACCCTAGTTTTTCCCCAGCATGTCAGGTTTTTTTTTTAATAGCAAATAAATATGTAAATATCACGATCCAACAGACTTTTTTGCTTTAAAAAAATAACCTGACGTGCTGGGAAAAAACTAAGGTCAGATTGGTGTTCAGCGGCTCAAAATACAAGGGATAGGTATGGTCAGAAACCTGGCAGACCACTTTTTTTTGTGGGCCTGTGTAATATACATTTTTTGGTAGGTGTAACTCAAGGGATTGATATAAAAAAAAGCACCCTCAAAAATTAAATCATTTTTTTTAATACCAAATGATGTATAGGAATGTAAAAAAAAAAAGTAAAATATAAAGCTACTTTATGTCAACGTCTCCTATTAGTTTGATTTAATTATCTTCAATAGTTTAAAAAAAACTAATAACTCTGATAAAAGAGGTTTATTATCTATTTTATTGAACATTCCTAGTCATAAGCACCATTCATGTAAATGAATAGCCTAATAACCTGCTGGGCCCAATACCAGATATTTAACTGGCGAGATTCTTTTGCAGCACTAAATGATTTGGCATCAATTGAGACCTGACTATATTTTATAAATGTCGCAATGTTTTCAAAATGGTCTACATGCAGCGAGCTACTTACACATTATGAGATATTAAAACTAACCCTCACTTATAGTAGGCTTCTCAAGAAAAACCGTTTGGTTTATTTGCTTGGAAGGTTTGAAAAGGACTTTCTCAGGTAGGATGTATAGTGGACCGAGTATATTGTATAATGTCAATAACTCCAAGACTACTGGTCCGATTTAAATGCGATGTTCACTAATCTGAGGGATATGAACCAGAAAGAGGCTACAGGCTATCAGGCTTGAGGCTATCAAGACCACAACGTAGGGTAGGCAGGATAAAGGAATAGAAAGTTTAAAAGGGTTTTTAAAAATTATCGGATGCTTCGCCATTTTATAGAGAGAAAACAACGGCTGTGCGATACAGATTGCAAATCTGTTAATACTCCAGTCAAATAGAAACAATCACGTTTGAAGGAAATAACTGATAAAGTGTTCAAACTCAGCAAAGATGTTCATTAAGGTGTACTATTAGACATTCTAAAAGCCCTGAAGTCAATCTGCTGTGCTCGAGTCGCCTTCTTGAAAAAATGGTGCTTCGATTCAGTTTCTCGCTAACCATTGGCGATACCAGGATTTTGTTTCTTATAAACAATAAAGCTTATAAAATTTTCTACAGAAATGTTATATATAGTTTTGTCCACGACCGTTTTATAATATAGCAATTATACTTGTGTTTGTTCAATCACATTTATATACATTATTCACCACTACCAGGGATTAATCATTAATCTAGGAGTGATTAATGATTGATCACTGACAGGTACTTCTTTAATTTGAGTGCAATCTCGCAACTTTTTAGTAGAATTTATGGCCAATTTCTGAAACGTTAAATGGAATTATTCGTTAACTCTCATAGTTACAATTGTGTGAACAATTTTACTATTATTATGAAGTTTGTGAATAGATAACTTTATTGAACATTTCAGAAAGATACAATTTTTTGTCATACAATTTCGTTCTTAAATTTTATTGAATAGGCTGTTATGTATCAAAAGAACGGCTTGTCAAATTAATTTTAAACGTCAACGTTATTCAAAATAATTTTGCATATTACTCAAAATGAGTAATATAATTAAATAAATGGATACTGAGGTGAGAACGAGACTATTTTGACACCGCCAGAGGTAGAGGAAGCTGCAGAAATCGCCTCATTAAACTTGTTGCCCGAAAAATCGAAAAAATTATATATGATGGAGTATGAATCAGTAACAAATTTAATCAAAAATATTTAATAGTGGACAAAGTATAGTATTCCACTCGCATATAATGGCTACTATTCCCTCTGGTGATTTACAACACTCGCTTGCGGCTCGGGTCTTAAACTTTACCCTCGTGAATAATAGCCATCATTATATGCTCGTTGCATAATAAATTATTTTCCATGTCTATTATTATATCTTAATACGCAAACTAATTTGACAGACGCTACAACTTTCAAAATGTCCGTCATTTGTATGTCTGTCTGTCAGCCTGCCCATTTATCGCCGGTTTCCTACATATTATTTTACCCAAATGAAATGATAATATATTGCAATCACTAAATAGAAGTATTACTCGCCAAAATTGATTAATTTCGAGTGTAGAAGTTACTATTTTTATACTACTACTGTTAAATGTTAAAAGTGGGTAGAAGTGTCAGAATGGACTTATTATTATTTCACTAAAAATACTGATTCTAGTATGCAAATGAATTATAAATACATAAGAATTTCTTACTCAATTTTATTCTAGGGACGAGCGTAGAGGCGTTTATGTTCTGTCCTCTTTTCGTTTCTTTATCATTGTTCTAAATTATTCTCCCTAATTATAACCTTTGTTTTATCTTAACTTTCACATTTGATAACATTTTAAACTATACATTAAGCGGTTTCGCATCCGCTACGTTCAGTAACCACCCTTTTCTGAAGCGGGTTTTTTGGTTTGGTTCTTTTTCCCGCATTAGCATATCATAATTTAAAACAGTGCGCTTTGCTTCCAGTTAATATTACGTTTTACTATCAATTTTTTGGAAATTCGTCTATTAATACCTTTTTTAATTTGCCCGCTGGTGAAAGGAGTTCAGGTCAAAGTTTTATTTCTTGAAGTTGACCAGGCTCCGCGCCGTCTTGTCATTCAACTGTCACGGAGCTGCACGCCGTGAATGTGTGACAGTATCCGAATATATTGTAATATATAATAATAAAAAAGTTTTATTGTACACACCAACGCCATGGAAAATCTACGGAAACAAGTAGCGGACTATATACAAAACAACATAGATTCACCCCGTTCATGCTAGCATCCATCAACGAACTGGAACCCCGTTACAATTAACACAGCACCAACAAAGAAAAAATAGAAGCGTTCATCGGAGGCCTGAGAAAAGATGGTTTCTGGGGTGGGCAGGGGACGATAGTAGCAACAGCAAACTTGAAGAGGAGGGCAATAATAATACACCAAGAGGAGGGCGAAATCATAACTTTTCACCAAAACAACCAACAAGAAGACGACAACATGTCAATTGAGATCGTGTACAGGAAGCAGGGAAACAACAGAAATCACTACGACAGCGTAATCACTACGCAGAAAAGAAACGAACTAGAACGATTAGAAAAAACAAACCCCCAAGTATAGCTATAACCCCCCGCCCAGAATGGAAGGGAACGACGAATATCAACAGGTACCAAATATCGCAAAGAACGGAAGAGGGACACAGTCAGGAAGCACCAGATGATTGGATAACTCTGGCAACATGGAAAGAGCTAAACATACAAAGAGCTAAATCGACGAGGCCTTGCAAGCAGAAAACATCGACGTTGCATGTATACAAGAAACACACATTATAGACGGAACAGCAATCACACACAATTACAAATGGCAACTAAGCGGGATGGGGGGGAGTCAAGAATAGACCAGCAGAGGAGTTGGATGGGTAACCAGACGGGAGAGGCCCATCGAAATAAGGACGGAAAATATAAACGAAAACATAGTTACGGCAATCATACAAAATGGAAAGGAGAACATCTGCATGATAGAAGTCCACGAACCCTCAGACAATAGAGCAGGCAGGGTATTCAGGCAGCTAACTCAAGAAACCAGAAGAAACGAAAAAAGAAAAATGCCCATCATAATATTAGGAGACTTCAACGCGTATATAGGAAAAGACGATCAGACGGAGGAGGATAAAAGCATCATAGGAAAAACATTACTCCACACATGGTCAAATGAAAACGGAAACGCGCTGAAAAATCTAGAACACATGTTTGACCTAACAATAAGAAACACATAGGCCAAAAGCCAAACCTGCATTGACACCTGGAGCAATGGAAGATCAACCTCACATGTAGATTATATCCTGGTAAGCAGAGAGATAAGAGAAAGGATCAAGAACGTTAAAGCAAAAAGGACAGCAGAAATCAATACAGTCCACAAAATGCTATACGGAAAACTGGAAATAAAAGAAGGAAAAACAAGTCAAGGAAACAACAAGACACTACAAAGTATCTGGAATATTTCTCTACTACAGCACGAAGACTTTCGGAAGAAATACGGTGAACAAATAGAAAACCAACTGACAGGAGAAGAATTAGACTGGACATCAATGGGCGCAAAAAAAAATTGCAGCAAGAAAAACGTTAAAAAGGGAGAGATCACCTATGAGCCCGACAAGAAAGGAAAAAAATAACAGGTACGAACAGCTAAAATAGATGAAGGCCACAAGCGAACAACAGCCGACGGGGAATATAATCGAAAAACTAAAAGAAGCACTGAGGGAAAAAAGGGAGGCGGAGAGAAACCACGACGAGGAAAAATGCAAATCATTATTCGAAAACATAGAAGCACTTCCAACAGGACAACGACTAAACCAAACCTTCAGATATCTGAAAAAATATAGAAGAAACAACAGTACCCACAGGAGAAGATACATACCAATACAACATTGGACCAAGAAGCTGGAGGAAGAAGAGAAAGCAATTAAAGAAAGAACAAAACTAATAAAAGAAACAGACCACTGGCCCTTGGACAAGCCACCATCAAAAGACCAACTGCTAGAAATAATAGCCAGAGCTAGAAGAAACACCGCACCTGGAGTAGATAAAATAAACAACGAGTTAATACACTACGGCACGGAAAAGCTAAAGGAGCAAACCCTAGAAATCATCACCAGGGTATGGACAGAAAACACGCCTCTGCCTACGGAATGGACCAAGACTATACAAATACACTGGGGACACGTCCAAAGAAGGGAACCAACACACCTACTGAAGAAAGCACTAACACTGAACAGCAGCAAACTTAAAATTGGGAAACCCTGTTACACGTGGAAAACAACAATCGAGAGGATCATGAACAAACTGGGAAAGGACCAAACATACTGGGAAAGAAAAGAGAGGGGAAAGAATGAATTTCACAAAGAAATCGGAGCGAAATATACTCTACCAGAATCAGAAACGGAGGAATCAGAAGCCTCAGAAGAAGAAGAAGACTTGTAAAAACAGAAGTACAAAAATAGGAGTACAGATAGCAGCGACACAACGCGGCAACATATCTCACAAGAAGACCCAGAATAGGCAGAAGCCCAGAACCAAAAATACAAAAAAGGGGGCTTAAACGCTCCCTCACGACATAATGCGGTAACTCATCTCACAAATACCTACACCTCCCATCCCACATTCCTTTACCATGCGCCATGTGGCTCTCGCTGCTGGCAACAAGCATGACCTTAGTCCAACCCAGCGTAGACGTAGCAGGCCCAGCTGTATAACTTGGGAGTGGCAGCAATGCCTACCGCACGCTGGTAAATCAATCAATCAATCAAGTTAAGGAAGTTAAGCTTATAAAATTAGTAAAATGTACAAATTGTATATAACAAATAAATTCTTATGTATTTACATTCAATTCGCATGATAAATTAGAACGTTTTAATTAAATAGCTATAAACTGTATTTTGTTCCACACAACCAATTTTACGTAAAAATTGAATTAAATTGAATGGTACTACTACACTTGAGGTTCATCCATTTTGATTATTAATATATTATATAGTAATTTCAATGATTTCTAATTTCATTTGCATGAAAAGATGTGTATCTTTTTTTTTACAAAATATCGAAAATGGCTATAACATAACAGGGCGATTTTGTTCCAATAACTCCAAAAACAGATACCGTTTTACTTAATTTTCGAAGAAGTATTCCTAAACATATTTGTTTATTTCTTTTCATTATAGTAAATCTTTATTATAGCAGCTTTAGTATTAATTTTACTGCGTATTATCAGACTTAAAAAAAAATCGATTTTGATGGAACCTTTGATAAATGAATCTTGATGTCCAGGAAAATATTTTTATGGACGTCTCACCAATATTGGCATTTGGTATTTCCATGGCGTTCAAGGAACAAAAGTTTGATTTGACGGGAGCAAAATATAGAACGTGTGCAAAATTCAATATAAGTTAATGTACTTATCAAAAAATTTTTGTTTGTAACCTACTACAGTATTTTCTTTCATTTCATTTTGTCCAGTGGCGCAAAGGATGTTGTTTTAGAAAAATACAAATTTAAAATTCAAATTTTAAAATTTTATTGCAGTAGAAAAGTATTTCTATTCAAAGTTCTTAACTTCCATGATCGCTTTTTTGATTCCCTGACTTTTCAAGGTTACTATGGATCACAGAACTTTTCCAGGCTCTACCAGTTTTGTAGATATCCTGCTTAGACATACTCGTGTCAGGAGTTTTCAACATTTTACCACTAAAAAGGTTCAATTTTTTCAATTCAAAGAAAAGTCACTAAAAATTGTAACATAATATTTCACTCAACTATGGGTCATTCAACCTGCTCTTCCATCAATAATTTTTTCTTCCCCTATTTGTTAGCACACAACGCTTACACTAGGCACACCTTAGTCCCACTATCAAAGCTGGCATACCCTTGCGTGACTAATAAATAAGGGTTGTGTTGTGTAGAGGCAAACTGACGTATGACCCCCTAGCAAATTTAACTCGACAATTAACTGGAAGCTGAGACAATAATTTAAGAGCTCCACACTACCGCCTCTGTAGGTGTGTCAACTTTGGGAGTGGATTCCTAGGTTGTGCTAGATATAAGCATTGTGTGCTAGAAAATATGAGAGGAAAAAATAACTGAGTGGGGGCTAGCTTCAACCTGCCGGGCTCCTGCTGTGAAAATCACCTTTATTTATTAATTACATTTATTTATTAACTAAATTACTAATTTATTTATATTTAAATAAATTTTCAATTATTAATTGGCAATTAATTGCCCTGAAAATGGTCGTTGTAGGGTGTGCTAGGTGTAAACTTTATATGCTAGCATACTGTTAGTGGCGTGTGTGAGTCGGACGAACATGTAAATATTTTGAGCCGGAACAAGATTACCTCCCCCCCCCCGTTTTCGAGGATGCTGAACACGATGGCGGTGTCAGAATTTCTCTTTGGGATTGCGCAACCCCTCAAAACGGCCAAAAACCACCCCCGAGAGAGGTAAAACGCGCTTCACTTGATTTCCCTGCAGAAAATAACCTTCCCCCCGTTTTCGAGGATGCTGAGCACGATGGTGGTGCTGGATATCGCCTTCGACTCCAACCAACCCCTCCGCCGGCCAATACTCGCCCCCGAAAGAGGTGAAATTTTTTTTCCGTAATATCAGGCAAATTGCATTTCTATCCGTTTTCGAGGATGCTGAGCACGATGGTGGTGCTGGATATCGCGTTCGACCCCGACCAACCCCTCCACCGGCCAATACTCGCCACCGAAAGGGGTGAATTTTTTTTTTGTAATATCAGCGATGTACGTGGAGAAGCTACAGATAAAGTAGAGGCGCGGTTGCCGTTTCTTGGAGCCCGCAGATTAATGGTGGCTGCGCGGGGTGCTGTAAATTCTTCCCTCTCGACACGCGTAAATTTAGATATGCTGTCAGCATTGAGTAAAAAAAATTATCGTTGTTGTTGAGAATTTCAGAGATTGAAGGTATTATTGTGTGTATGTATATATATATATATATATATATATATACACACACATGTATATGCAAACATATGCGTAGATGTATTAATATGCATCCATACACATGTATATATAGCATATATATTATACATATATATAAAAAAAATTCACCCGTTTCGGGGGCGAGTATTGGCCGGTGGAGGGGTTGGTCGGGGTCGAACGCGATATTCAGCACCACCATCGTGCTCAGCATCCTCGAAAATGGATAGCAATGCAATAGGCTCATTTAACATTTTTTTATTATTACATACTCTGAAAGAACTTGGTGAGTATAGTAAGTATGCCAAAAATTAGAATTTTCTGACGTCGCCTTCATATATAAAAAAAATACTAAAGTCGGCGCGCTTAAAAACGCTCGGGATAACATGTAGTCGAGTTGTGACGTCAGATGGCTGAACCGCCCAGTGAACACGGCTGTGAATGCAAGTTAGTAGAGTAAAATCTGGAAGTAGTCGCTTAGTTTTCGAGAAAAAAAAACCGGCGTAGAACCAAACCAGACTTAGTGGGATTCTTTAGTAAGAATATCGTATACACGAAATCATTTTTTACATCAAACAAATAGATTTTTAATGAAATATGTTTTTTAACGTCTCCACCGCTATATCTCTGAAAATATTTGAGCTATCAAGCTATTTTTTTTTTAGATTAAAGTAGACACAATAGCGCTTCAAACAACGTCCCACGTGAACCCGATTTATTTTTTTTTTTTAGTTGGAAAAATAATAGGAAACACAAACTTGTTATTTTCAGTAGCGTAATTTTAGACAATCGAGAAAAAAATTTATTTGTGAAAATTGGTATATACATGCTGCGTACAAATTGAAGCCAATAGTTGAAAAAAGTTTTTAGGATAAATATTTTTGATGTCCCGTTCATAGTATTGTGTCAGCGATTTTTTTTAACGGGCCAAAGTCATATTCTTGCGCGCTCGGCTGTAGCAAGCCTGCCGACTGCAACGATCTGACGGTCCTGGTCGGGGTGTATGTAGTAGTTTAACTTATATCAATAGATACAAAACCAGTAGTGATCAAAAGCATCTAGGGGATCAATATTATTGTTCAATATTTCATATATTGTACAGTAGTATTGATCATATGTTGTTAATATTAAGAAATTGTACAATAAATATAAAATAGTCTCCTTTTAATAATAAAAAGACAGGTAGGTAGATATAAATACCTAATCTATAAATATCAATCAGTGTTACTAATTACCCACCTAATTAGTAAGTTTATTAGACATTTTTAAATGAATGAAAGTAAAAATGTAGGCCCTACATTAATAGCATTCTAATTCGTTCATATCTGCCTCGAAATCTTTAATAATATTGTTACAGGAACGACATTTGCACTCGTTGCAACATTTTAGGCCTTCCTTAAAACAAGCACATTTTCGATTGTCACAATTTTTATCCGAACAATGAATACTTAATGATTTTCGACAACCACCACTTCTACGTGACCAACCCTGCATGCGAGGTGTATTAATTGCGTCCCAATGTCGCATTTAGCGCTGATAAAAAAAACACTGTTGCCACACGGTAAATTTTAGGAAAAAATATATTCTTTCAAAAACTTTTGTGATTATTTGGCTTTATTTTCTTCGCTGCATGTATGTAAATATTTTCAAAAATAAAAAAGTTTATCGATTGGTGAAGATTTCAATACATAAAATATATATTTTTAGTGTATCTGATTTTTAGAGAAATGAAAGTGCGAATTGTGCCCAAACCGTTTATATTGGTAAAAGTGCTACAGTGTGTGCTTTAATTTGACACAAAACAAATTTCGGTACCTTTAATAGTTTTAAAAATATGGCGGTGGAAACAAAAAAAAACAATTTCATTTAAAAATACGTTTTTTTCACTTTTAATTGATTTAAAAAGTTCGAGACCACAAAAAAAATGTCGTAAAATATGATTTCATATGCCCGGAGATATACTCAAAGGAACCTAACATGTTTGACCTGGTTTTACGTCAAAAAAAAAAAACGACACGATAGACTTACGAAATCGCTGCTCTAATATAGGTATCGGCGCAGGCCAAGTGACGTCACTCTACGGACTGTTGGCCGGCCGAGCGTGTTTCTATTCAAATGCAAATATCTCTGTGGCTATTGATTCAATTGAGCTGACATTTTTTTCTGAGGCTATTGGTTTGTTATACTTTAAAATGAGGAAGAAAAAGTAGGAAACTGCCATATCACTAAATGTCCCTATTTGCCTGATATTACGAAAAAAAAAATTCACCCCTTTCGGGGGCGAGTATTGGCCAGTGGAGGGGTTGGTTGGGGTCGAAGGCGATATCCAGCAACACCATCGTGCTCAGCATCCTCGAAAACGGGGGGGAAGGTTATTTTCTGCAGGGAAATCGAGTGAAGCGCGTTTTACCCCCCTCGGGGGTGGTTTCTGGCCGTTTTGAGGGGTTGCGCAACCCCAAAGAGAAATTCTTACACCGCCATCGTGTTCAGCATCCTCGAAAACGGGGAGGGGGGGGAGGTAATCTTGTTCCGGCTCAAAATATTTACAATTTTCGGTTTTTTTTTCCGACTCACACACGCTACTATGTTGCTAATATCAATTGAGAAAGCGTTGGTCTTTACCGCGGGGTGCTTTGACAGCGGCACAGATCAAAAGTCGGCGCTTTGTCAGCCTTTTTTTTTATTTTTCAACTGACTTTAGCAACCACCTGGTTGATTGAACCTTATTACCTAACATTGATATTGAAATCGGTGTAAAAATAAATGTGAATAACGCTACCAAACGTACTTTTAAGGATGCCAAAATAAACATGAGTAACGTCGGACGAGTAGGTGAAATTTCATATTTTTTCCTGACTTATTTTGCTGAACATGGTTTATAGCTGACATATACCTTTATCTAATGTTAATATTTTTTAATTCCTTATAGAAAGAATTTGAGTTTTCCACACCAGTCGCATGATTAATAAAACTGATTAAATTGCAATTTTATAGAGGAAATTATTTTAATAATCTATACATTTTTAAAAACACTCATCAGACACTTTTATTGCTGTGAAAAAATCTGCGTGGACCAATTCAAGCGAAATAATTCTGCTCGATGTCATATGATAAATTGCTAGAATATACAGCTCGAAGTCTCGCAGGGCGTTCTTAATATGAAGGAGACTAACAAAATAAGTGGTGTTTGTTAGGTCTTAGGCAAATGAAGACAAATGAGAGACATTATTACCTTAGTTTGGCGAGAGCATCTGTCACCAGTTCACGGAGAATGCTGACTTGACTACAAGGCTCCGAAATAGCTTCATTGTCGCTGCCACTTTTGCTGACTTTCCAAATTGTCAAATTAACGTTATGTTATGTGTCACTGGTCTTTGCTTTACGTTACCGCATAACCTACTCGTATCCTAACTGTAAGTATACTCTGTCATTTTTGGATGTTCTTGAGATAATTGATTTTTTTTTGCAAGTGCTCTGAGATTTATTTAATGTAACGTCTGATTAATTGTAAACTCTCGGGATTATGATGCCATTATTTTGGATTGAACATCTAGATATACATTGGAGAGATTTATATTTCCACTTTCCTTTACAAATCGTTTTTCACGTAACGTTTATACAATTTTTTTACTTTACTCGCTTATGGAAGGGAAGTATTCACTCTCCGGGATTTTTTAACCTTCGACGTTTCAGATTATGTAGACTTTTTACTTGGTAAGTTTGTCTGTCTGTCCGTTGGTCTGGCATCGATTGAAGCTACATCTTAAAAACTACTTGATGGAGAAAAATAATGTTTGGTAGGTAGTTGACGCTATTGTCAACGATGAAATTGAGTATACTTTTAGCGAAAAATTACAGGGTGGATACTCTAAAAAATTTAAAATGAAAAAAGTGGTGGAGGACGTCCGTATTTAATACAATTGCTATGGAAGATACCTGCTATACTTTTAGTAACAAATATAAAGATTGGACATCGTTAATAAAATAACTAACAAGAAAAATGTGACATAGACAATAAATAATATTCGCTATTTAGTGGACATAACTGTCAAGAAAAAACCCGCTGTACTATAAAACAGGCCTGTAGCTAGAAAGTGCTTTCAGGGCGGGCAAACAATTTTTCAGGACGAGCCCGTAAAAAAGTTCGAAAAGTTTTTTGATGAGCGGAGGGGGAGAAATCCAAAAAAAACTTTTTAATCCAAAAAAATTTGAAAATTTTTACCCAATCTCTTTCAAAATATTAAGAAGACAGTTAAAATTGCCCCCATTACGATCACCATAGGTCGGGCGAAACTTATTCCAGGACGGGCGCCGCCCGTCCTGCCCCCCCTAGCTACAGGCCTGCTATAAAATGGCCATTGTAGGATGTAAAAGGCGACATATAAGCTTAAAAAAGGCATTCTTATCCTGAGATTGTCCGGGAAAGAACCTCCAACCTAAAATATTGGTACGACATCAAATAAACGCTGCTTGCTGGATATTGTGTTGTTTAAAACTCGGCGTAGAGATCTGTACTAATAGTCCATCATACGGCAACAAAAATGCGCCTCATTCGATTTTCTGCTGTCTATTTGTTAATAAGTGCAGGAAGAGGAGGTGAAGTAGGGGTTAGTAGGGGCCGTCGGACAAGTCATCTGACTTGTAAAATCAAATTGAAAGTTGACATCGGATTTTTAATGATATTTTTTGGCGTCAATTTGATACATGTTTTAAAAATCCGAAAATCCTGAAAATCCAAAAATATCCTTGACAGCATTTTTCGTGGTCAGGTCTGGCGTCCAGATCCATCTTCCGGAAATTCCGAAAAAACGGCTGATTGGCGATTGTTTTTAAAAAATCGAGATATTGCTTTAACGTAGTTTTTATGAGGCTAAGATACTATTTTGTGCATTTTTTTGTGTCACAGAAAGGGTTAATACACAAAAATGGGTTTTGCAAGATCATGCAGAGGAAGTTGTTGTTTACAGAGGATGCAATATCAGAACTAGTGCTCTAAAAAGGTACTTTTACTATAAAAATGTTTGTATGGATACTAACTAAATTTACATTTGACAGCATTTTACTACGTAGTGGTTTTACTCATTACTTAATCTAAGCAAATTATGGTCATGAATTTGGTCATTTCAAAAAAAATTGTTTTAAAACACGTGGTGAATATAGAGGAGAATGGAGTAAAACCACTACATAGAAAAGTGCTGTCAAGTATAAAAATTTTTAGTTAACAATCATACAAACATTTTTAGAATAAGAAAACCTTTTTTAGACCATTGGTTCTGATATTACATCCTTTGCAAATAACAGCTTCCTTTGGGCGACCTGGCAACACCCATTTTTGCATATTAACCCTTCTGTGACACAAAAAATGCTCTCAATAGTATCTTAGCTTCATAAAAACCACGTTAAAGCAATATCTCGATTTATGAAAAAAAATATATTGCATCTTAAAACATGTATCAAATGAGACATAGACATAGACATGAGAATAGACAGCAAAAAATCTAGTGAGGTACATTTTTGCTGCCGTATGGTGGGCTGTAAATTGGGTAACATAATACTAACTAAATATTGAGATTTGTCCAATATTAGGTAGTTGCACAGATCGAGGTGGTCCGAATCTGCCATTGCGTATAATAACGACCATTGCCATATGCTTGCATTGTTTATGGGGTTAAGTTATCAATATTTTAAATGTTCACTTTCCAAATTAATTGCCAAAGTGACAAATGTCAAAGTGACGCACGTTATATTGACTGTCAAAATGGACAGTTCTCAGGGGGGCAGCCTTCATACAAATTGTCAGGATGGTAGATGTCAAAGTCCTAGATGTCATATTAGTTGTAGAAGTAACAGACAAATGCTAAAATTAATTATTTAAGTGGCAGATGTCAAAATGACAGATGTATAACTAATTTTTGGAGTGACACATGACCATATAGAGAATATTATTTAGGTATTATGCAAATCACAACTTACGCACTTTTTATTTATTATGAAAATACCTACTTTCTGTATATTGTTGCCCTAATCTGGGCACGCTAATATACTAGTTAGCTAAATACTTTAAAACACTCATTATTGGAGAACCAATCAAAACAACTACTCTTCTAGCTAATACTGACGAAGTATTGAATTACATGATAGGATTCTTAGCATTTTAAAGAAAAGAAAATATATTGAAAATACTTAAGTCATTCATTTACATTTAGTCATTCACACCTTTTTTATTTAATATGAAATTATCTACTTTCTGTATATTGGTACCTTAATCGGGTCACGCTAATATACTACTTAGGAAAACACTTTAGAACACTCATTATTGGAAAACCAATCAAAACAACTACTCTTCTAGCTAATACTGATGAAGTATTGAATTACATGATAGGATTCCTGGCATTTTAAGGCAAAAAAATATATTGAAGATACTTAAATTATTTATTGAAATTCAGTCATTCACAAGAATTGTTGAACCTTACGTTCTATTTCAATTCTAGAAAAGTTGTACAAGTTTTTTCGAACTCGTTAGTTTTCATCAGTAGAGTATAGAAACATTCATTCATTATTTACAAGCCTATTCTTGATTTATTTTTTACCATTAATTATTTTTATTTATTTGCTTGCACTTTTTATTTATTATGAAAATACCTACTTTCTGTATATTGTTGGTAAAAAATAAATCAAGAATAGGTTTGTAAATAATGAATGGATGTTTCTATACACTAGTGATGAGAACTAACGAGTTCGAAAAAACTTGTACAACTTTTCTAGAGTTGAAATAGAATGTAAGGTTCAACAAGTCTTGTGAATGAATTTCAATAAATAATTTAAGTATCTTCAATATATTTTTTTGCTTTAAAATGCCAGGAATCCTATCATGTAATTCAATACTTCGTCAGTATTAGCTAGAAGAGTAGTTGTTTTGCTTGGTTTTCCAATAATGAGTGTTTTAAAATGTTTTCCTAAGTAGTATATTAGCGTGACCCGATTAAGGTACCAATATACAGAAAGTAGATAATTTCATATTAAATAAAAAAGGTGTGAATGACTAAATGTAAATTAATGACTTTAAGTATTTTCAATATATTTTTTTTCTTTAAAATGCTAAGAATCCTATCATGTAATTCAATACTTCATCAGTATTAGCTAGAAGAGTAGTTGTTTTGATTGGTTCTCCAATAATGAGTGTTTTAAAGTATTTACCTAACTAGTATATTAGCATGCCCAGATTAGGGCAACAATATACAGAAAGTAGGTATTTTCATAATAAATAAAAAGTGTGTAAGTTGTGATTTGCATATTGTGATTTTCGATTTGAGAATTGTTAGTAAATGTTGGTTCATTTTAGTAAAACGTGCTAAATCGTTTGGAGTAAAATTCGTTATATCTCTGTTATTTACATCTTTAAATAATTTTATTTCGTTGAATAAATCTTGTTAAATAATGGAAATTATTTTCCTAGACTTTTATTGAACCTTGGAATTACTTCACTGTTAACTATTCGGACACAAAAGTTCTAAACTATTGTAAAACTGCAACTTTACACCTCCATATTTAATTTTAAAAGCTTTTCTCCATATATGCACGTACATCCAACGAATGTATCCAAATGTCTGGCGATGCGAGCGCCCTCTATAAATTTTAATTAGAACAGACTAATGAAACAAGATATTTTTTCTGTAAGTGGTGGTCACAGATCTTGAGTGTACTCATATCAAGATACGAAAAGTTAGGCGTCGTTAGTCGTGGTTAGTACTTGGAAGAGTGATTTCCAGAGAAACAAAGCGGCTTCACCCCATATTTTAGTGGCTTGTGTATTAACGTATACGCAAGAATTTTGCAATATTAGCCGAGGATTGAGTAGTTAATATGCTATCCTTCGAAGGGGATGTAAAACAGCCGGTCTCTTGTTAGGCAAATCAAGAATCCCTACTCTTTTTTACGAATTGAGGTTCGTTAAATTTCCAGGTTTGGGGATAGCACGTCTTCTGTCTTTCCTTGAGAAAATAGCCCGACGTTAAATAAATCATAAAAAATATATGCAACGTCATATCAAATCAGACACAAATCTTATAAAGAGAACAAAAATATATACAGAATAAAATTTTTAAAATTACATTTAACCCATTTCCCACACCATAAAGATATATTTTTCAATTTTCTCTATGCTATTAAACTTCGGCCCGATCTTTATGAATCACCCTGATTAGTTCCTGTAAACATTTATTGGTAAAGATTACAAAGTGTAATTTCATGAAAGCTCATGACCTTAATTTAAAAAAATGGGTTTTGGGAGAGGTGTTTATTTTTATTTCCGCCCCCTAAAATCTACCAAAGGTATTTTTCTCTATTTTTTTCGGTGATTTGGAGCTCGAATCTTACATAAATCCGAAATTTTAAAACTTCATTGTTTACTTTGATTTCCAGCTCATGAAGCTACCCTATTTCATCAAAGGATTTTTTCTCTATTTTTTTCGTTGATTTGGCGGTCGAATTCGAAATTTCAGAATTTTCAAAACTTTGTTTCCTACCCCATAATAATCACCACAATTCATCAAATAATTTTTCCTCTAATCACGAGCTTTTCTGGATTAGTTTCATAAGTTTTAGAATTGATTGATTGATTGCCCAGCATACGGTAGGCATTTCTGCCACTCCCGGGAAACATACCGGCGAGCCGGCTAGGCTTATGCTGGACTGGATTCGGTTTATGCTTGTTGTGAGCAGCGAGAACCACATGACGCATGATACAGGAATGTGGAATGGGAAGTATAGGTGTTTGTGGAATTACCGCACTGTGTCGCGATATTGGGAGAGCATATACCCCAGCATATATCCCTGCTTGTTATTGTTGCTAGTAGCTCTTCTCAGGCTTCTTCTTTTGGCTTTTTTGCCTCCATATGCCATCGCTGGTAGTATGATGTATGTTCTCTTATTCAGGCTTCGGGGTGGTTTAATTTGCTCGATGAAAGGTAGAATTGTTCTTATTACTCTGCAAGCCGCTTTAATTCCTATAGGGTGGGGGGAGGTAGCAGTCGCCTAATTTGTATTCTTTCCCATTGACCGGACTCTCTTTTTTGGCCGATCTCGCCTCATTATTAGACTCTTCTTGAAATTTATTTTTAGTCCAGATGAGGTTTCTTATGTTCTGGAAAGTTGAGAATATCCTGCCGTTCTGTCATGACGATTATGCTAGTATGATCGTGGTTCTCTCTCTGTGTTTCTCTCTTGTGCTTTGTATCACTTGATTTAGGATCGTGGTGAATAGAAAGGATGATAGGGGGCGTGCTTGGTTGACTCTTATATTGTTCTGTTTGGTTTCCGTCACCTATCCGATTCATTGAATTGCAGTGCTTTTATGAAGACAGACTTTTATTTTTCTGTTTACTAGATAACACGATATTCCTTTACTGCGTAGGGTGTTGACTATGGCCTTGTGATCGATAATGCCAAATGTCTTCTGAAGATTTATTCTTTTTCCAGGATACTTCTGGTGGCGTACGTATGGTCGACCGTAGACGTGCCTTTGATAATATTGTTTGGTAGTTTGGATGTTCTCCGAATGCGTTCGATAAGGAATCGTGCATATTATTTGTATCCTATTCCGCAGAGTGTCGTTCTTCTGTAATCATCTATATCCTGTAGAGAGTTGATTTTGGGGAGGGATGTTTGTATAGTTGTGTTACATTCCATAGCGCATTAATTCGTTTATTTTCTCTTTTCCGAATGCAATATTTCCTCTAGCTCTAACCATTACTTCTAGCAGTCAACACTTTGATAGTGTTTCGTCCTAGGACTAGTGGTTCGTTTCTTGTACTAATTTTGTTCGTTTCTTCTTTTTTCCCAGTTTCTTGATACAGTGTTACAGTGGCACTTATTTTCATGTGTGTGTATTATTGTTTCTTCTGTATTTTTTTTCAGATATCTGAAGGTTTAGTATAATCATTGTCCTGGTGTATCGGTTTCAATGTTTTAGAAAAATGCCTGTTTCCTTTAATTTATTCATTTATGTTCCATGTCCGATGTTATTTCTATGTTGTGTTCACCTTTTTTACTTGTTCATATTTGTAATTACTTTTTCCTTTCATGTTGGGCTAATAAGTGACTTCTTCCCTTTTAAACATTTTTCTTGCTGCAATTTTTATATTTGAACTTATTAATGTTCAGTTTAATTTGTCTCCTGTCGGTTGTTTTTCTTTTTTCTTGCTGTAGTCGGGACATTCCAGTTCTTATACGGTGTTTCGAATTTTGGTCAAAAATTTTTAATCTGGACCCACTGTGAAACGTTACTTCCTATTATGAATTATGCAAATATTGTTCCGATTATTTTATTATTTCAAAAATCAAATCAATTATGGAAATAATAACTATTTAGTAATGTTATTGTTCAAGCAAGAGTTATGCCCTTTAACATTTATAATAAATTATAAATTATGTTTCCTAATGCTATTTGGGAAATGAGCACAAAATAAAATAAATTTAAAACGACCCATATTAATTATTAATATCCACGTGAACTTAACAATGGGCGAGTATTTATGATCGATAATAATTGCATAATTATAAAATTATTCACATAACTCTTGGTATAAACGGCGCACAGTAGTAAATCGGTCAAAAATCGCTCTTAGAGTCAACTTTTGAGCTAGCAACGTTTTTTTTAAAATGCTTACAGAGGAGTGTGGAATACGGAGTCACTGCCGCTACTCAAATAGGCGTCTATTTGTTTCCTTGTAAAATACAAAAAGTATTCTACAGTTCTTTCGAAATATTACATTGTTTACAAGTTATAATGCAAAAAGTAGAATAAATTAGCTGTTTTGTCATTTTTAATTTATTTTCACATTGAATTGGTTTCTGGAAATTCAGGTACACTGTATTTACATTGAAATACACTCGAGAATAGAATACAGAGAAATCTCAGATATCAGCAATTTCCTATTTAAATCCTTTCAAAACCGGCCTATTTCTTGATATTACTTCCTAAAATTATTATTTTCCTAGATTTTTGAAAAAACGCATTTCCTATCACGCTGATAAAAGTTTTTCCCTAATTGTGAGGTAGACTCATCAGTTCATGAGAACGTAAATAAAAACAAACATCTATGCATTGATTCCTTATTTTTTTTTTTAAACACACCACAGATAGTAGACAACCCCCAAATCCGTAGCCAAAACTGTGCGGGAGGGGGTTACACATTTGGAAAAACGCAGACATACATCCACACCCACCGGTGTTGTCAATACCGGGACTGGGGGTCGAACCCAGAGCGCGGTAGGTAGTCGATCAGCATATTCGCCACTCAATACGCCGTAACCATCATATTTAAGGCTATTTTACTGTACTAAAAATATTGTCGATATACTAGTAAAAAGCTAAAACAGGATGTATTACATTTCATTATAACGTAGCATAGGAGCTGTTTAAATTAATGGAACAATTTCATAATAATAAGTTTAATATTTATACAAAGGCACCAGTTTCACTTTAATCAGTTGCAAGCAGACAATAATATTGCAAAATCCATTACTATAATAGCGAAATTGTATACGGCTACAATTTATTAGATTAGATTAGGTTAGATTAGATTAGATTAACACTATAGTTTAACAAATAAAACACTGAAATGTTTTTTAAATTTTCACTGATGTATTAAGTCAACATGACAATTGTTTCTCTAAACATTAACTTCATCAGATGTGAGTACAAGACTACTTACAATTAAAACTAGTGGACCTTAAATACCTAAAAGTTTATGATCTGAGAAATAATTTATTCTATAGTCTAACCTGAACTAATAATCTATTACTGGAAATGGAATTAAAATAAATTTACAAGAGGTGAATTATTTACGTCTGTTTGATCATTAAGTAAAATATTAGATTTTTGTGTCTATTAATTTCTAAGCCCTCAAGCAACGTGAGTTTTGGTCCTTTACTAGCTGTGTGAAGGAAATCAAAACTATCGTTGAATGAGTGATTTTATAATAGTAACTGGTTAGCAAATGTCAATGTATTCTTATTTTCCAAAAACTACTTTTATGTTCTTCTATACGTATTTTAAAGTTTCTGCGTGTTTGTCAAACATACATCTTAGGACAAGTTCTGCAAGTATGCAGCATACTACAGTACGGTACATAGATTATTAAGTAATTTCAGTGTTTCACTATAGTGTTGACATGAATTTTCACAAAGTAAAATTCGATTTTTTCAATTGAATTAGATTAGATTTGAAGGTTGTCAGCTCCGCTTGGCCTTACCACCACAACCCTTGTGGATCTACTGTGACTTTCCTAATCTAATTATCCCTATCCAGCTTTATCCTTTGTACCAGACTCCATAGCCTTGATAGGGGCTCCTTAGTAGAGCTATCTGCCCTTGGTTTTTCCTCGCCAAGGAGGTGATATTGTAGAAAGACCTTACTCACAGCGTCCGATGGACGCGATACTAATTTACTGATTATGGGCGCCAGTCGCGTTCCCCCTTGACTGTGTGTGGTTATTTTCACTCCCAGTTGAGTTCAATATGTGTAAGAGATGTTTGATAGACGAGGAAGGTAAAGGCTGTACTTACTTAGATTGCCAACTGCTTTCTCTCTCAAGTTTGCTTCTTTGGTGACACACTTTATCTTCTATTTCTAACACTGTAGAGGATCTTGAGGCTTAGAAATCACTTAATCACTTCTATAGAAAATCCCTCTCGAGCTTTCGTGATTCGATCGGTGTATTGAATTACAAACTTGCGAGGTCAGGGGTCGCCCTATAATCAACTTCGACCTTGAAGGAAGAGATTTAAAGTTAATCATTCAATCAGTAAAATGCAATAGTTCAAATAATACAATCTATTGATTGATTCAAAGTATACAGATGATAATGTCCAATCCTATCTAAAGGAAATATGGAAAATTTTAATTGAATTCGCCTCCCCAACAAGGGAAGGACGAATGAATCTTATAAAGGACGTTAATAGAGAGCGTGCAATAGCATTCGATTGGTAAAAAGACCCACACAACTTTCTCAGAAGATTATGAAGTCACTTTGGTTTTGGGATTGACTGAAAATAGTATAAAAATATTTTACATAAAGAATTTCTGGAGACTAGTGGTTAGCTTTGACCTTTTTATCTTACTTATGCACAGGGCAGTTTTCTCTATAACTTTGTCATCTTTAAAGACCTGCATTTGGTTTGGCTACAACAGCTTTCTGCCGATTCTCCAACGCACTCGTCGCTGGATGAATCTAAATTTGTTTTATTCGAGAAACCGGCCTTGACCATTTTTACTAATTTGTCTAATAATTGCACATAGACGCTACGCGCCTTTGCCACATTTTTCGTTCTCGCCCTTTCAGTACGTCGCCTTATCAAAATTTTATTGTTATTCTTTTGAATGATATTCACAATGACTATGTATCCAATTTCACTGTTTCGTGAAGCGATAAAAAAAAATAAAAAATATTTAAAAAAAATAAAATTCGACCCACTTTCGAATTATACCTTTTGAACGTGATCGTTGTCGAATGACGTAATAATATTTTGACGTACTTTTGAATTGTGGGCCTTGTGCACTTTTGGCGTAGTTCTTAAAAAGTATAATATATATTTATTTCCTTGTCCACAAAAAATGTTTACCAAGTGAAATTTTGGTGTACTTTTGAATTATTTGCCTGGATCCTAAAATATTTACAAAGTGAAACTTTTGGCGTACTTTTGAATTGTTTGTCTGGCCCCCAAAATATTTACCAAGTGAAATTGTTGGGTGCCACGCATTGTGCTTTACTTTTCTTTGGACGTGTAAGAGTCCTTTTGTGCCAGTCTTCGGCGCTGATGCCTTAAATTGTCTTCTGTCACCTTATTAATGAAAGAACTAATAAACAATAATATGTCGTTTGGTATCACAAGGCAGCCATCACTTTACTACCTAATCGTCAGGAATTATAGTTTAAGAATATTATTTTAAAATTTTCTTAAACTTACTAAACGTAAGATTTGATCAGTTAATTTTAGTTTAGCTGTTGTCTCCTTATGTGAACATCCGTTGCCTATCACCTCACTATCCGTTCAGTATATAACAAAGAGTGACTGCTTAAAAAATGAGAATATGTACAATTTGCAAGAAATAGTTATTAATTGATAAAAAATAATTCCAACCCATCTGTAGATAGACAGATAACCTCTGCACTTGATCTGCCAAACGTATTCAAGAAATTTCTAAAATTTATTTAAAAAAAAATCGCCTTGAATGGCATCTTGGATGAAGTGTGCGTCTCTGTCTATTATCCTTTGTTATTTCAAGTACTGGTTGTTTTTTGGTTTTGTGTTAGGTTAGGGTACAATAATAAATTATTCGTGGCCGGATGAGCTTAGCTCAAAGCCAACGAATTCGCAAAAAAAACATTTGTTTGCAGAAAAGTGAAAGTATGACTAGACTTGTCCCCCGTATTAAAGTACAAAGGGTATCTTAATTATGTATAGTATTGTATAAAAAAGAATTCTTAAATACAACGTTTGGGAGACCAATGCAGAGGTTATATGTCTATCTACAGATGGAATTATTTTTCAATTAATAACTATTTCTTGCAAATTGTACACATTCTCATTTTTTTTAAGCAGTCACTCTTTGTTATATATTGAACGGGTAGTGAGGTGAAAGAGTGGAGGTCCCTAGAGTCAAGGGACTAGGGCAAGTAACCCCATTTACCACCCCTTTAGGCAGCCCTGGTAGTGGTCGGTGTCTTACCAAGTTTAAGATAGAAACACGCAACAACCACCTTGAACAATAAACACCAACCTGTTAAGTAAAAGAAAATTAAATGGATATTTTCAAAAATATTTTAATTTCGAATTATATTCTGTTTGGCGTCACGTCGGTCGGCGTCGCAATACACTTTTCAGGTTTGTACGTTTAAAAAATGTTCTCCCTTTCAAATGTAAAATGTCAAATTCATAAAAGATGACTTTTCACTAGGGTTGAAAATTACAATTTAAAATTGGCATGGGTCAGATTCCCTCCGGTATTCATTGAAAGCAACATGTCACTTATGGATGGATTATTTCAACAATATCCTGACCTATACTGTTCGGTAAAGAAGGGCATGGATGTTTAATTTGAGTTGAAGTTCTTGACAAACTTTAAGCTTTCAGAGGTTATCGAATTGAAAAAAAAAAAATAATACTATTTATATATTCGGGTTTCATTCTATATGCAGGATGTCCTAAATGTAACGGAACATATTTATATTGTTACTTAATAAGTTATTTGCTATAATTTTGTCAAAATAAAATTTCCAACCTTTGCATGTTAATATTATTATATAAATGTGTTTAGTAACTGACTTTAATTGTACCTGTTAATACAAGCCTCACTATTAATATTAGTTCTTTCCATGAGAGAAACAGATAACAAGAGCTTCTGTAGAGCATTTAAGTGAAGTTAATAAAATAATGACTTTAGTTGACCTCATTATATGTAAAATTTAAAATTTGATCTATTCATATATTCGAAAATATATTTGAAAATAACCGTAAAAATAATTATGACATTATTTTACACACTGATCTATTGACTTTTTAAACGTTTACTGCTATGGTTTTCCGAAGAAATGTTATAGAAGGTGATATTAGCGAAACATTATAAAAGTAAGCCCGATCCTGGATTTTTTCGAAATAAATTATGCTTTTGATTGAGTATAATATCTTTACGAACAGTATCGATATATGTACGGCCATTCTAAATATATGGAGAAATAGGATATTAGTCAAGAACCAGCACCTTGTATCTTAAAATTATTATCATGCAAGGATAAGTTTTGGGACGTCTTGAACTAAGCTAAGTGTCCTCTTGATTCCTCTATAGCGTCTCTTTAAATTTGAGACACCCTGTTTAAGTATTTTCATTATCACAATACTATCTTCACGTTCATTTTTTTATAGTCTCCTAAGGTTAATTTTGAAAAACTTATTTTTTTAATGTAATGTACATTGTGTATTTTAATTATTTGTTATTGTCTAAATGTTCGTTGTGGCATTTTTTTTATATTTAGATGTTTGTACAACCTGGCTGCCGTCGTTAAAAGAAGAACTTAACAAACTGAACATTATTTAAAATAAAGCTATCAACTAGATATATCAACAGTTTTGTGTAAGCAATAAGTATCTATGGATACTGAACATCGAAACATGCTACCCTCGCTGTTTAATAAATTATTACAATTTTTTTTTTTGAGATTAGAGAATTAACTTTATGTTTGATTTAGAGGGAACAAACTACATCAATAGCTCAGAGACTTGGTAGATGAGTTATTGGTAAGAAGACACTATTCAAATTACTTAACGTGCTTTGTTACTAGTTGACTTAGATGTTTTTAATAATTTGACTTAAATATTGTTAATAATTTTCCTAGAGAAGAGTGGGGCGATAATCTTTCTATGCTTGAAATTTACACTATAAGTAGAGATTTGATTATTAGAAGGATAAACTAATCAAATTATCTTAAGTTCAAAGTTGTTAATAAAAAAAATATAAATTAGTTGAATAAACTTGGTGAAAATTAGGAATGAAGGAATATATGCAAATATTTATAGTTTCTATGTGTGTATAATTGCCTAAAATAAGTAAGCATCACTGCATAAAATAAGTAAGTATCTCTGCATCAAAGTATTAAGTGTCACTACACCTGAAATAAGTCAACAAAAATTGTTTATAAAATTGATTTTATTAGAAATCAATGAAACTGGTGTCTTAACATTAATGGTACTATATACAAATGGACTACGATTGAGACAATAATAGAAACATTCAATAAATATTAAAGAGTCTTAAACAAGAATTTGACTGTGCGATGTTAAAAAAAATTTATTAATAATATATAATATGAACAACGCTTTTCGTAGAGATTGTGATTACAATATCCGTACATATAGTTTCATCTATATTTATTTAAAATTAAACGCTACGTAAATAATTCACTCATAAATAATATTTTAAACGTTATGAATAACATGTTAAAAGTTGGAATATTATTTAAGAATTAAGAATCGTTTAGAAAAAATACGTATTGAAGTAGATAAAGTGCGAAATGAATAAACAAATATGTGAAATTTTAAACAATAGGCAAAATTTTATGTGACACTTGTCTGAATTTCTCAGGCGAATTTATGTTGCAAACTATAAGTGAGGGATGAAGATGGTGAAGTCCAATTCACTATGGTCTAAGCGCCAGGTTCTAGATGTTTCCAATACCAAGCTCACGAGTTCCGTATGCCGCATTGGCTATTTCCAGAACTTCCATGATGAAAATTTACTTCAATGCTATCATATTGTAACGTGCTTACACCCTTTTTGTAAACACCCTGTATCGTGGGTTCCGAAATTATAACAACAGGGTAACACTAAACACTAATTTATTAGCTTACTTAATTACAAAAATAACTACTTGGGTAATAATACACTGTGTACTACAATTCAGTTATTCAGTCACTTTATCACTGTGTTTACTCTCTGACCATTTCAACTGACAATTAGTACTGCACTAACTTCTCTTCTTTTGGTTTACTCCATACCTTATATACCTAAAGATGACAGATCTCGAAGTTTCTGTGATGATGTCACATTCTCCAGATGTTTCCAGAACAGATATGTCACCTCTCTAGACCTTCTAGTATGTTCTTTCTCTGGTAGGTGCAAATCTCTATATTTAGGCAGACATCCAATCAATTAATCGAATTCTGTGTTGCCTACATTCTAGGGGTTGAAATACATTACACTGCCCCCTCCTTAAGCCTGAACGTCCCGGTCAGGCAATTCAACTTCTTTCGCCAGTCTATCCAAATGTACGATCTTCATCTTGGACTTTTTGGTTCGTTGAATCCGATAGATGACATCATTAATTCGGGTGATGACTAAATACGGTCCTTCCCAAGGTGGTTGAAGCTTCGGGGACTTCCATTCTTTCCGCTGTGGGTTGTACAGCCAGACCCGATCTCCCACCTTGAATCCTCCTGTACTGGCATTCCGATCATAACGAGCCTTCATTCGGTTACCAGCCTTGGTCATCTGCTCTTGGTCATTCTTCGGCTCTTCTCGACTTTCATTCGCATGGTCGCTTCCGGAAAGTGGCTTCCCATTGGCAGTACAATTCTTGCATTTGCGACACCAAGCCTCCACATCCTGGCGACTATTGACCCAATAGAATCGTTCTCGTACTTTACTCAATGTCTTGTTTACGCCGAAGTGTTCGCCGGACGTTTCACTATGCGCTTCCTGGAGTACTTCTGCTACACGACACCTGGGAATCACTAGACGCATGGCAACCTGCATCCCATCCGGGCGTTCCCATGCTCTCCTCTACAGCCCATCTAAGACTCTCAGTGAATCCCATTGCGACCACAAAGCCTTCACTCCTACTCCTTGGTTTGAAACATCCTTCCAGTCTGGTCGGGTTCCTTTTTCCTTTGCTCGCAATATAGGTCCAATTTCTGTATCGTCCAGTTGCTCTTGTCTTAAAACTTCCTTTGTCCAATTCTCTGGAATTTCTTTACTTCCATTTACACGTCCTGGTAATGGTAGACTACTCGAGATTCTTCGAAGCTGGCAAACCTTTATTTCTCTGGGCGCATTTTTTTCTTCAGCCAGCACCGCCCCAGTGGCCTTCACTCTCTCAGGGCTCCACTGTCGACAATTTCTCTTAATATGCCCTAATTTGCCGCACTGATAGCATCGGATACGTCCGTTTGGTTTCGCTTCACCTTGTTGTTTGCCTTGTCTCCCCAGGGAATCCAATTTGGCCAATACTTTACTTAGCATTTCATGCATGTCCATGTCAGGGTTCTTCTTGTCTGAATGTGTTTTTTCTACTATCACAGCATACACTTCTGACCGTGGGGTGTCATTAAAGGCAGCTTCTACTTCGAGGGCACGCACCAGAGCCTCGCCAATACTTTGATGTCTCGTTAACCTAAGAACTCGCCTGACTTCTTCGTCCCTTATGCCATCCAAAAAGGCCCCGACAGCTAATTGTTCTTGGAATTCTCTAGGTGCACTCGGATATGCCAGGTGTGCCAGTCTCTCTATGGCAGCCTCGAATTCTTGTAAACTTTCTCCAGCCTTTTGTGTCCGTGATTTTAGCTGGGCCTGGTATACTTGGGCGAGATGTTGGTCGCCATATCTCAAGTCCAATGCAGCTTCTAAAACTTTGAAGTCTCTTTGTTTCTCCACCGGGATGGTCTGAAGCAACTCTGAGGCTTGGCCCCTTAGCGCCAGAACTAATGCCATAGCCTTTTCCTCGTTATCCCAGTTATTTGCACTTGCAGCCGCCTCAAATTGTCTCTTGTAGGTTGTCCATGAGCTTAGGCCGTCAAAGGAGGGAGGTTTTAACCGAGGGCCTGACAATGTTACTAGCTGGCCTCCTTTCTCAACCAATTGTCGCTTAAGTCGCTCTACTTCTCCTTCAACCTCACTCATCTTTCTTTTGATTTGACTGACTTCAGCCTTTATATCCTCCTTGATTTTATTAATGATTGAATTCATAGCATCATGTTGGATTTTCATTTGTTCGTTCAGGATTTTCCTCAGTTCTTCCTGGCGTCTTTCTTGTTCCTCTTTCTCCTCTTGACGTCTTCTTTCTTGCTGTTCTTTTTCTTTTTGACATCTTCTTTCTTGCTCTTCTTTTTCTTTTTGACGTGTTCTTTCTTGTTCTTCTTTTTCTTTTTGACGACGCTTTTCTTTTTCTTGCCGTCTTCTTTCTTGTTCTTTTTCTTCTCGACGCCGCTTCTCTTCCTCTTGACGTTGTCTTTCCTGTCGTTCTTTCTCTTCTTTTTCTTCTTGATGTCTTCTCTCTTGTTCTTCTTTTTCTTTTTGACGAAGCTTCTCTTCCTCTTGTCGTCTTTTTTCTTGCTCTTCTTGACGACGCTTTTTTTCCTCTTGTCGTCTTCTTTCTTGCTCTTCTCTTTCTTCTTGACGCCGCTTTTCTTCCTCTTGTCGTTTTCTTTCATACTCTTCTTTTTCTTTTTGTCGTTTTCTTTCATACTCTTCTTTTTCTTTTTGTCGTTTTCTTTCATACTCTTCTTTTTCTTCTTGACGTTGCTGGGCCATCGTCCTCATTAACTCCGCAAATAGGTCCTGTATTTGTTTCTCAGCTGCCATGCTTTTTGCAAAATAAAACTATCACGTCAATGGAACTTTCCAGAAAAATCTCAAAACAGCACGAAAAAGTCTTATCCAGAGTCTTTTGTCACTATCCAGTTCAGAGAATTTACTAATCTCCACTAATGTCCAAATAGAAAAGTTCTAGTAATTTTCACGCACTAGCACAAATGAGTCTTTTTCAGTGTCTCTGTCACTTTCCCGAAAACGCACTTTTTCACAGTTTTGAGTCCAAAAATAGTCCTTAAACAATGTCCCGTAAGTTAATCCTCCGTGTCACCACTAATTCCCGAGAAGAACACTGTAGAAACCTTCTCGAACAGTCCAGAAATCTTCTGTTGTAATTCCGCTTCTGACACCAATTGTAACGTGCTTACACCCTTTTTGTAAACACCCTGTATCGTGGGTTCGGAAATTATAACAACAGGGTAACACTAAACACTAATTTATTAGCTTACTTAATTACAACAATAACTACTTGGCTAATAATACACTGTGTACTACAATTCAGTTATTCAGTCACTTTATCACTGTGTTTACTCTCTGACCATTTCAACTGACAATTAGTACTGCACTAACTTCTCTTCTTTTGGTTTACTCCATGCCTTATATACCTAAAGATGACAGATCTCGAAGTTTCTGTGATGATGTCACATTCTCCAGATGGTTCCAGAACAGATATGTCATCTCTCTAGACCTTCTAGTATGTTCTTTCTCTGGTAGGTGCAAATCTCTATATTTAGGCAGACATCCAATCAATTAATCGAATTCTGTGTTGCCTACATTCTAGGGGTTCAAATACATTACAATATTATCGTCTGTAGTCTCCCAAAAAAATCTTAATATAACTTCTATGTACATCCCGTCTCCAAGTACGTATTTAACTGAAAGTTAACCCCATAATGAACCGGAAATTAACATCCAAAATTCACAGTAATGTTAAGAGTAGCTTTAACACTCTGATTTAACATGGAAATTTGACACCCTGAAAGAAAATTAGGAATGTAACATGGCTGCTACTAAAATGGCCGTTGCCAAATTTTGAATTAAAAAATTATTTCATTATCATTTACTTACGGATAATATCCGGTGTTGAATAACTAAAGGCCAGCTTCAAAAAATATGAAGTGGGACTTGCAATTCCGTGGATATTGAAGTCGGTGACATAATAACGCTTTAATAAAATGAGACCCATGTTAAAACGCTAGCTTTGGAAGCAATAAATTTTATTCTTACCGTATCTGATTAGAAGTTAACCATCACTAACTATTAGACATAGTATAAATAAGGCTTACTGCTTATTAGATGGATTTTACCATATTTACTAGAAATATTAATTTAACACAAATTTAACCGCAGTAGAACCAAAAAAGGTACCTTATTGATTGCAACGGGAGAGAAACTTTGCCCTACCTGTCGTATTCATTTCCGTTCGACATCATCTTATCCCCTCCTAGATGAATTTTCAATGAGCAAATAAGTACACTATTTAATTGGGTATGCAACAACAGGTACATATATGTGTAATTCTGGTTATATATGGTTGTAGTTCATATTAGTAAATTTGATTTAAAGAAATAATATTTGAAGTCGTAGTTATATCGCAAAGTGTAAGATAAAATATTATTAGATTTATAAAACAGCAATATGCATGCTACAACATAACAAATATATTCTTAAAGCTGTGTATAGCGACTATAGCGACTCACTCACTGGAAATCGAGAAGTTCCAAAAGCGAGAAGTTTCCATGGAGTCGCTAAGAAACAAAAAGGAAAACTCGATCCATAATGGAAAAGTTTCCATGGAGTCGCTAGGAAAAATAAAAAACATTCGATATAAAAATATAATATCAATATACTAAAAATACTCAAATCACATAAAAATATGAACATGTATTAAAAACAATATAAGTATATTTACTTCCATTTTAATTTTATTTATAGCGATAACGCTATAAATTTGGTGACCCCGACGTGATCATTTTATGTCCAACGTGATAAATATATGCCAGAAGTGAAAATTTTATGTCCAACGTCATAAATATATGCCAGAAGTGATCATTTTATGTCCAACGTGATAAATATATACAAGAAGAGATTCGATATATCAACTACCGTTATAAATTGACCATTTTATGAAGAGAAGAATTTTCCCGATGAATTTTGAATAGAGGTTCCAAAGTTGAATAGATGTTCCTATAATTTATGGTAATTCCCTAATTCAATCAACTGAAGTTGTATATTACAAGTACTTTCATCTGTCGGTGAGTGAGTTAAAGTACATTTCCTTTTTTATCTAAGAGAGTAGTAAATCAATCAATCAATCACAATCGATTAGTTATGCAAAGACAACCTTCAGACGAGGATTTTCCTCAAACCCATTATGTCACCTCTGTCAAATTACCCCCATTCTGGAAATCAAAACCAGAAATTTGGTTTACCCAGATTGAATCACAGTTTTCTGTTGCAAAAATTGTCAATGATAAGAAAAAGTATGATCAGGTTATAGCTAATTTGCCATTAGATGTGATAGATAATATATACGATATAATATCTAATCCCCCGGAAACGGATCTCTATATAAATTTAAAGAAAGTTTTAATTTCACGTTTATCATCGAGTGAGGAAAAACGTCTGAATGATCTGTTATCAGGTTCCCAAATGGGCGATCTGAAACCTTCAGATTTCTATAGATCCATGCTGAATATGGTTGGAGGATTCAGCATGGTTAGTCAAGATTTATTGATAAAGCTATGGAAAAGACGTTTGCCTCAAACAGTATATATTGCCATTACAGCTTCAGGGAAAACAGACACAAAAGAGATTCTAGATATTGCAGATCAGATCTGGGAGTCCTGTCAAAATTCAATGGTTGCATCGTACTCCAAAAATCCTCTTGACTCTAAGTCAACCCCGTTATCAGATTTAACTACTACTATCAAAAATTTTTCAATCACTTTCCATGATTCAATTAATCAAGTATTACAAAAACAAGAAATTTTTAATTCTCGATTAAACTCTTTAGAATCCAGACTTTCCAATCAATCCTTCGAGCCTCAACCTTCTACTTCATGCTGCAACAATTGCAAAAGTAGAAGCAATTCACAAACTCGTACCACTAATCGCAATCGTTCACCCAGCCGTAATAATGTTTCCAATAAATTTGATCGTACAGACAATACTATTTGTTACTACCATCAACTTTATGGTGCCAATGCCTATCGTTGTGGAGGTGAATGGTGCAAATTCAGTAAGAATTGTAAAAAATCTGATAATTCTCAAAGATGACTGAAGTTTGATAATTCTATGACGTCTGATTTTGACATTTCTAACAGCAAACGTCGTCGACTTTTTATTTACGATAGATCTAACAACCTGAACTTCCTAATTGACACTGGTGCCGATTTATCTGTGGTGCCACGCAATGCTTTCACAGATTTAAAAAAGAATTTCGATACGATATTAACCGCGGCTAACGGTTCAACCATTTTTACATACGGTAAGAAATTGTTAAAAGTCAATCTAAACTTACGTAGATTATTTCCTTTCGTTTTCAATATAGCAGACGTTGACATACCGATAGTCGGAGTAGATTTCTTGATACACAACACACAAACACTTATAGTCCAAGATCCCAGAGCTGCCAGACCTACGTCATTTTAGCAAAGCTAATATTTTTACAATAAATAGTGTAATATCTAATTAAGAACGTATGCGTATTTGCTAGTTTGAAAGCGGGGCCCTTTTGCAGAAAACAGGTACAAAAGATACATACAAATTTTACTCAGTACGTTGAAGTATGATAGCTGGTTTATTTTCCACGTGACACACTAACGACGTGGTGTAAGCGTCAACCTCAGAATCTTAAGGTCCGATTGTTGTATACGATGGTAATCAGGCCGGCTATCACATACGCGGCGCCGGTGTGGTGCAGCATCCCGACCTCGACAATGCGAAAACTAAACGTACTAGAAAAAATTTATGCGCCTCATTTCAGCCTCTGATAGATGCACCTTCCTCAGAGATCTCTATGCACGTTGCCACGACATAACTCCACTAGCGGACTTCGTCCAAAATACATCGCAAAAATTCTACCAATTCAAATTGGGCGACAGTCCGCTAACCCGAGACTAATAACCTCTAGTAAATCCAAAAATTTTTAAAATCACAACCTCCTCCCACCCCATCTTTCCAGAGGCAGGCAGACCACTGGATGAGTCTCGTGACTAGCTCGAACGGGTTTTTTCATTGAGTTTTTTCCCGTATAACAATCTTATCGTCATAAATTTAGTGCGCGTGTGCGCCAGTGCGCGTGTGCTAAAAATCCAAACTTATCTTTAGCTTTAAGTAGTTTCTAATTATTTTAAAATCTTTTCTGACTGTCAAATAAATTGTTAGGTTTAAGTTTTTAATATATCTTAAGAACAGGAGCCCTAACACCCACCATTTCATCTGCTGTTTTAGCCAAAGCTGGGCCCACTCCACCTGATCACTCATCTACCGCGGCGTTGAACGCCGCGGTGGGGTGATCGGCTCTAGACTAGTCCCTAGCCGAGGCGCACGACTGTATTATTTAACAGTAATAAATTTGTTTTGAATTGAATTGAATTGAATCTTAAGGTCCGAGGTTTGATCCTGAGCGTTCTCAGCTTTTTTGTTTCAACAAATATTAACATAAAGTGGCGATTACCAAGAAAGAGACAACCGATAGGGAAATATTTATTATTTTTGGCCATAACTTTTTTCTTAGTACGTATATTTGAAAAAAAAACTGAGAACGCTCAGGGATCGAACCTCGGACCTTCAGTTTCGGAGGTTGATGCTGAGACCATGCAGTTAGCTTGTCACTTGTAAAATAATCCAGCTATCATAATTTAACGTACTGAGTAAAATTTGTATGTACCTTTTATACCTGTTTTCTGCAAAAGGGCCTCGCTTTCAAACTAGCAAATACGCATACGTTCTTAACTAGATATTACACTATTTGTTGTCAAAATATTAGCTTTGCTAAAATGACGTAGGTCTGGCGGCTCTGGGATCTCACTCTATTATAATACGCTTTGAAAAAAGAAACAGATTGGGTTTACGAAACGTTAGCAAAATGCGTTATTTTTATATTTTTGTTCTTATTCATTATTTGTCAAAAGAAACACCCTCTAACTACTCCTTTGACGTAAAAGTCACAGGCGTAGAGGTTATTTTCCAGTATTATTTTGTAGATTTCACGGATATTGTTTAGAAGAAAATATATGAGGCAGAGCATCCCAATAAAAAACACGGAAAAATATTTGTTATATTTAATTGTATATTTTTTCAGCAGTTTCTTGGAAAGAAATTCTTTACTGGAAATATCTAATTTGGGTTTCTTTTTCAGTAATCTCAAAAATTGGTGCAAATGTAGAAAGGGCTCATTATCAATTAAACTTGTATGAGGTCTTATACATTTCTTGCCTCAGTTTATGTCAAATTTATTGCATTTAAGTGATTTCTTAGTTGATTTTGTCACAATTTTTAAGATAATACAAACATACAAACCTAAAATCATGAAAATTTAGTGTTTAATTTGAAACGCCTTTATTATGCATGAATTTTATTTCACAATTTTGATGTGGAATTCCAAAACCCAGTAATAATAGCACAAACACTTCAAATAAAAGTTTCAATAATATAAGCTGTTTATTAAATTACATAGATTTTCAGGAGATAAATTAGTTGAAATTAGAAAACATTTACTGGTAAATTAAAATTAATACGACTCATCTATAAGCTTTGGTGTGGGTGTAATGGTTTACAGGTATTATAGGTACCTAGATTTTTGATTGTTAAATAAATTATCACATTTTTAAGTGTTTTTAATCATATTTTCCAGTGGCGTATATATGATTTTTTTTTCAAAAACTATAATGTAAATTAAAACGTAAGTACCTAATTACACATATTTTTATTAAAAGAAATCACCCTATAAAATTTACAGTTATATATGGAGTATTATTTATGGCAACAAATTGAGGTTGCGAGGGGAGTTGGCACCAAGTGTGAAGTTGTATAAGTAATTATTCCTTAGTTTAGAATTTATTTACATTATTATTACCAATATGAAAACAAAACGGCTAGAAGTTGAGGTCAGGCGTGGCGTGGTTGTTCCACCATTCAACTAAGAAACGTGCACAATACAGAAAACAACAATTCCCTGCGACATTCCCATCTGCCGCAGCTGAGGCTCGAACCCAGAAGAGATAGCAACGACTAGCCGAGTTGCTTCTCTCAACCGCGGTCTAGTTTACTGCTACCATTTCGGTAATATATTAAAACACTAAACATTCATCCCTTACCAGGATTCGAACCCAGGATCCCGTCGTTTCAAATCTAACATTACATTTTCATTTAAAAATTTGATTCATGTTTTCACGTCATAACATTGCATGTTGTATATTGTTGGTATCTTATGTATTTCAGTGTACAATTATAAAAATATTAGCCGAAGCGTAACAAACTCGCGAGGCGTGATGCGCCTTGGTTGCCGCTGGTAGGCGAGGAGATTTACAGACAGATTGCATTTGGATGTTGAAGCGATTTCCGATTGACTGAATGCATTTATTAATTATACCATTGGTTTAAAAAAATATGTTGAAACGATGATATTATTTGAAGCTCTGGTGGTAATTTTATTTAAGGATACAGGAAAACGAAACATAGAAAAACTTGTTTTAAATAATTAACTGTCAAGTAGTAAAAAAATATCGATTTTTTATGTACAAGACAAAATAAAATAAAAATTAAAAATAAAAAGTTCTGTGAGGTGAGGGTGAGCAACTATGTTTTATTGCTTGCAAGATTCCTCAAGGAGGGTAGGGGGAAGGATTAAGTTAGTCGGTCTCATTAATTTTTATTGTTCAAATAGGTATTCGTAGTCGGCATCGCCCGACTACAACTTTCATTCGTATCATAGCACTCTTAAATAACCTTAGTAATAATAGATTTTCTATCCAAGTCTCTCACAACGAAAAAAATGTTGACACGATATTTGCACTCCACTATGTAGAAGTAATTATTTATGGAACTTTAATAATACAAATATTTGCAATCGTCGGTTCTTGTACACACACTAAATCACAGTTTTATGTTTTTCGCCACCTTTAATAATGAGGTGGAGGTGGTAATGGGGGTGGCTAAAAAAAAATGAGACCTTAACTTCTCTTGTATATACTAAATATCAATTTTATGGACTCTTACTTGCTTGATTTACCTATTTACTTCCATTTACCCCAACTTCCCCCCCAATATTTTAACGCAATAAGATCAACATATAATTCAGTTCCAGATTTCGTTAAAATACATACGTGTATCAAATTTCAATATCTTGAATCTTCGTGCGCACAAAAAAAGTTACAGACAGAATGACAAATCGACAGACATAATTTTTTTTGCTCAAACTTAAAATCTCGACGTTTCATAATATTCTAAGCCTATTTGAATAATAATAATTTTCAAATAATTTTTTTTGCGTTACTATACACCAAGAAATGGCTCAAAATCATCAAAAATCTCAATTATAAAAGTGACAAGGTAAGGAACATTAAAAAAATATCTGAAATATACTACTATATACTTCGAGCCGTAGAATATGAACATGATATCAGAATTGTTCTAGCAAATCACAATTTTTTTCTAACCTCGAGAAATACACGTGAAAACTTCTGCAATCATTGATAAGATTATAGGTTTAAGTGCCATGCTTGCAATTTTAATGATCTCCCAATGATACCATCTTGACTGTCGAAACGTTGGTCAGTAATCTATGCAGCATCTTTGAGTTTATAGAATCTTATCACAGGTGTTACAACACTCTTCACGTATATTTTTTTCATAAAATGTTTCATAACTTTTTTATTTACTGTCGATTTTTTTCAAAAACACTGGAGTTCTTCCTCTAGTTAGCACTAATTTATTTTCCAAATTTCAATAAAATCGGACTTTTCTCTTATAAGTTATTTAGCTTAAGAGGGACATGACGAACGGAGAGGCAGACATTTTTATAGTTGTTGCGAATTCTATAACAACACAATAATATGATATTTTCTCTACGAGTCATATTTACAATTTTTGAAATGCGTCGATGAATTGCAATAAACTCTTTGCTCTCGTATTTTCAAAGAGTATAATAATAGATGTGACAAAAATGCACTTTAAATTTTTTGTACAGAATTTTGTATGCTTTATTTTTTATATACACATAATTTCAATGCCGCTAATGGTTAGAGAGATATAAGCAAAAAACTGAAACGGTATCTTAGTATGTTTGACAGCCTTTATAAACATCTCTGACAAGTTTCAAAACTTTATCAGTTTTTCCCTCTAATTTTCCCTATTTGACTGTAGTATTATTGTCAAATGTTCGACAACTCATCTCAAATAATTTTTCTAAAAACAAATTTGATTTTCTTATGATGTAAACAAAACAGTGCCATGTCATAAAGGACGATATATTCATTTGCGGTCTCTTAGGAAATTTGCTTCTTCCAACTTCAAGGATATAGACTATTTGATAAATCAAATACCCACAGGAATTTTTCTGCTGGGAATTGTTTTGTATGGAAATATTACCAATGAATTGGAGAAACGAGTCTCTCAGGAAAATAAGACAAGGGTAGTTTGAACTGAATTGCGAAATATACAACGACCCCTATATGGAGTGAAGAGAAGAAGAAGCGACGTAGTATTTACAGGCAGAATGATATAAGCCGTCACACCCCGTTACGCGATCCATATGAGACTATTCTATTTTTTTTTTGAGAACGCTTTACAAAAACTATGTGTTCTGGTCTCATATGCTTCTCATTTCACATGCCTTCTGTTTTTGAGGGCATTTAAACACTGTATTCTGAGGAAATAAATAGTATTAAACAAAAGACAGCATGGATCAATAACATTTTAGAGAAGTCACAGATAATGGTGACATGGTTGACACTTAATCATCGAGTTATTAGTTGTTATGAGACGTGTATACGTGCCCAAGAAGATCTCATTGAATAATTACTTTTTAGTAAATACAGTCTGGTCTATACGTACAAATATTTTGCATGATAATATATTGACCCAAAATAAGCAAAAAAGTCTTATAAAATGTCGGCCTTATTCCAACATTTTTCCGGTTTTCCTTAAATTAATTTTGCTTCTCTAATTAATTTTAAATTAAAAATAGATTTGAATTAGAAAAACATTTTGTAAGGGTTTTTTTACTTCTTTTGGGTCAATATATCATCCACCAAAATACTTGTACATATATCGCAAACACCCTAAATGGTATGCTCACCTTTTAATATTAGAAACTAATCGTGTAATGAATATATATTTTGTTGCTAATATTGCGTTAAAATTTGATTAAATTTAGTACAAATAATTCCAAAATAATTTTAAAAACGTCTTATTTTGTGAATTATCATCTGATTATTTCCCTCATAAATTATAGACCAATGACATTTCGCGAAGTTTTAAATTTTAACCTATAACAACAGTTTTACACCGAATAAACGCAACAGTGAATAAATTACGTCTAGCTTTTAAATGCACATAATTGATTTAATTTACTTCTAGTTGGACTAAAAACGAAATAAAACATATTACAAATTCAAGAATTATTATTTTATTTATAATTACTATGTACCAACGGTATATTTATGCACATTTACAAAAGTATTTTTAATATCAAACTGAATTTATAAATAAAAACTTGAGTATAAAAGTACGTAGGGAATCTGTTCATTTGGGAAATAATCTCGAGCTCTAAATCTTATCACACAAACTGCGGGTAGCTACATTTTTGCAAAATATTGCTTTTAAACAAATGTTCTCGACTTAATAATTTACACAAAAAGCCCTCGACCTTCGGTCTCGGAGTTTTAAGGTAAATTATTAAGTTTCGAACATTTTCTAATCAAAATTTTCCAAAAAAAGTTTTGATGGAAAAGTGACATGAAAGTTTGGGTTAAAAGTCAACACCGTCAACTCTCGCTCAATATGGATAGTAGTAAAGTAATAATAATAGTTAAACTATGCCTGTTATTACTGTCTTGTACCTATATATTTCAATGTCTCTTTTACATAAAAGTGAACATCAACGTTTACACCTCTGAGTCGGAAATATATATCTATTCCATTAAATACGTTGAAAGTACTAATCGTAACTTCTTACGATTTAATAAAACAAGAAAAGGGAAGTAGGTATTATGCAATTAAATTTTATAACGTGTTACTTGCACAGGTTAGAGAACGTCAGTTATAATAGCTTTACGTCGAGTTTGAAGATATTTTTTTGTTAGACAATGCATTTTATAGTGTAGATAATTATTTAAATGCAAACTTTCACTTTTAAACATTTTGGTGCATTTGCTCTTGTAATTTATAATTTTAATGTGTTTTGCTATGTTTAAGAATATAATATATCCTAATCAATACATTTAAAATTAATTTTTTCTACATACAAACATAAATATAAAGAAACCGATAAGTTATTAACAGTATAAAACTTGGAAATACACCGGAAATTGACGGACTAACATCAGTGCTAATTAAAGAAACAGCTGATTATAATTTGGGCACCCATAACCAATGCTTGTCTGTGTTTTTTATATATAAAAATGGTGTTGAAACAGATGTGTAAAATTATTCAATTATTTAAGATCAACTTCATTAATTAGTAGTTTGGTAATTGGTAAAAGCGTATGAAAAAATAATAAAAACTATAATTGTGTTATACTTTGAACGACGCAACATACTTTCAAAAATTCAATTTAATTTCGGAAAAAATTTCTCAACCGATGATGCGATTGCTAATTACACAAATCTTTAGATGAGAGTAAAAATCGTTATGCACATTTGTCGGCTTAGTCAAAGCTTTTCACACGTCAAGCCGTAATAAACCATTTGCCGTATTGTAAAGTATTAGTATAGGTTAACTTCTTTAAAAATGAAAAATTATTTGAATAATAGAAAATAAAGCGTAAGAGCAATGATATAGTTGGCTTCAAATATATTGTTAAATATGACTACCCCAAGGTACCGTTCTGAGTCCAACGTTACTTAACATTTACATTAATGATGCTTTGAGATGCTTTTAGATGGTTCAATTAAAAAATAAAATTAGTAACGTTTTTAAAGATATTATACACTGGTTTAACAGTAGAGCATTACCAGCATATTAAAAAAACATTTTTTTTTAAGTTTTGGATGCTATTTCCTTAAAATATTATTTTTGATTTGTGTAAATACCTTCCATAATTTAACAACACTAGTGAACATTATTTTTATTATTATTATTACAGATTTATGCATCACACTTTCTCAGCGAAAGCAGGAAAATATAATTAATCTTCCTCAATGGGTTCGACTTTGTCCATGGCAATGATATTCATCATATATCCTATTAATCCGATGTAGGAGGTTGGGATCTCATCCTTCATCGTTTAACAACTTTCTCGTGATGTGGCACCGCCTTCTTAATAATTTTTGCGAGTGTTTTAAGTGGGTTAAGCTCTTCTAACTCTTTTAGATCTATACTGAATATTTTAGTATTCATAATGTTAGTAGCGTTGAGCTCTACATTAAGCATTTTATTTAAACTTTGTCTGAATATTTCTCTGCCATCCTTGGCTGAGTCTATCTTTCTATTCTGCAATATTGCGAGGTAATTGTAGGTTTTTTCTCGAAGCATTTGCTCAAAACCACCTGTATCGTCTAGTTGCTACGTTAACTTTCCCTATGTGATGTGTATTTTAGAATATTTCTCAAACTCGACTTGTATTTAGATGTCACTGCGGAGTATTGGCTACCAGTGGCATGAGTTTTCTTAATTTCTCAGCGTCTTGCTTGATATCATCCATAAATAGCAAATTGCCGATCTAGTCCAAGGCGGAGTTGGCATCGCTGAAAACGGATTTAATGCGAAGTCGAACCACGTACTTTCCTCTTCTACTTGACTGAAATAGTTCTTCCTAGAAATCTCGTCTCGGTTTCCGAAGTCGTCATTACATGTGTTAGCAGCTGGACAGACTAAAATAATATTTCAGTAATAAAGTTTTTAACATTACGCGTCTGCGTGGAAAAAGTTATGTATGAAAATTTAGTTCCTATCTAACATATATCTGAAAAAATTATATTAATTATTTTTCGTTAAGGGGATATAGTTCCCTTATTTTAGGACATAACTTTAATAAGCAATTTGTATTTATTTTTTGACAAACTGACAGCCTTTGAAGTTTGACAACTAAATCACCCTATATAGCACGCAAAAAGCCACACCCGCCCAGTGGCTCAGTACTTATAGTCTAAGATCCGGCAGCTTAAACCTGCAGATATCCGTAATATGTGTAACAGTCGCATCTGCCTCGCTTACCACACAAAGCAGTTCGCGCATTCATTCTCTCACGCTCACGTTCATCCTAAGCAAGAGTAGTTAATTCAAATACTGGCAACCACTACTTGCGGACGTTTTTTGACAGGCAACCACGTGTTATCGTGCACAGACAAAATTAAACTTCAATTTAGTATAAAATTTTTTGAAAAACATGATGAGAGTAAATAATTAACAAAAACATATCTGTTTACACCCGGTAACCTAGAGGTTGCGGATGATTGAAAGTTGGCAACAGTTCTTTTTCACATTCTGTACATCATTCTCTAACAAATGATGTTTAATTTATTTAAAAAATTTATAGTTGGAACTAGTCGAAAAAAAATTAATTGCAATATATGTAATGGAAGGTAATTGCGGCTAGATTTTGCTGGGCAACCCGGCTGTAAAATATAATGTTGTTATTAATCTTTCATTTAAATAAAATTTTATTTAAAAAAAAAAACAGATATCTGCACGAATAATCTGCCGGATCTTAGACTATTATGCGTTAGGCTTGTAACCACGTAGTCCAGGCTTCGAATACTGACTAGGGTATGGATGTTTACTGACGTATTTAATGTTCTACCGAGGACTAACAGTGGGCTAGACCCAAGTTGAGTAAGACAACATGGCCAATCGCTGTTATCTCTCCTGAGTTCGAATCTCAGCGATGACAGAAGGCCATGTTGCAGAAAACTGTTTTTGTGAAAGTGTCTGTGTATGCGTGTGTTTTGGTTCGGTGGTGGAATAGCCAATGGCTAAACTCTGTCGGGATGTAGATCTAGGTAAGACGATTTTAAAAACATATTTTTTGATAAACTAGCAGCCCCTGAAAGTTGGCGGGACACTGGATCAATTTGATAAAGAAAAATTAACCGAACGCTGCTGAATTGATAATTTTGTCAGACACACATTGGTTGCAAGTGTTGTTTGTTGATATTGTGGATTTGGATTGATTGGTATTGGAAAACTACCAGGAAGAATGTCGGACTAATCTTCTGAAGATCTGAAATATCAATGGATTTTCTTGAAGAGCTATTGTTCTAGGATTGAAGCGAACCTATTCCTTTTTTCAGTCTTTGCACGGACTGTTATCTGTAAAACATAAGTTTCTATTTGCACCATTTTTATAACTTATTTCATTTTTTGTAAATTAATATTTTTGCTTAAAATTTGGACAAATATTCTTAATCATTGCTCGTAATTTTTATTTCGCATCCATTTTATAATTTTATAGACTGAATCGTTTTAAGAGATTTCATTTATTTTTATTGTCTCACACTACAAGGATTATGAAGACGTTAGAACCTCAGTGTTATTTTAGATTCTAATAATGTTAATATAAATCTAATGATAGTGGATACCAGGCTGAATTTTAATCGCTTTGAGTGAACACTTGTTCTCGTGTGCTACTAGCATTACTATAATACAAACAAAATTGCCAAATAAAGTGGAGACGTAATCGATTTTTCTTTCAGAACCTGTAGTAGCAATTTTACGTAGAAATATAAGATTTTTTATTATTTGTTCAGGTGTCTTATTACCCCAACTGACAAAAACAGTAACAGACAGAGGAGAAAAGAAAGAAAATAAACATGACAGACAATCAACAGCAACCCTATTTCACGTAACTCTATTTTCAGCAGATTTTTCACATTTTCTGTACAGTCTACTATAATTGCAATCAATAACTTCCATATGAGGAAAATGTTTCATCGACGGAAATTCAATATGTTTTTAACGCGTATTTTTCGGTATATTTTTGTACCTTGCTGAACTGAATTGATTCTTTATAGGTACATATAATTATTGGGGTTACTTAATTTCTTATTGAATGTGAAAGACGTTGTTATCATTATAATCAGGCACACTTCAAAATTAGTATTTGCAATTAATTTCAAGAAATATAATTATTTTGATTAACAAACATAATAAAATATAATAGTTTGCCAGAATTATGATTCAATTTTACTTTATATTTTAAACCCAATTCTGGCCTGTTTTAACCTGTTTTTCGTGGTTAACAAAAATGCTGATCAGATGGAGCAAAACTGACATCGGAATCGTGTTCAGTGGTCAAAAATACATCGAGTACGTGGTCTACTTATTTAAAATCTTTAATTTATATTTTAAACCCTATTCTGGCCTGTTTTCCTGTTTCTCGTGGTTAAAAAAAATCCTGACCTGATGGAGCAAAATTGATATCGGGATCGTGTTCAGCAGTTAAAAATATATGTGAAACCTCACAAAATTTACACTTTTTTTATTTTGTGTGCCTGTGTAATCGATAACACACTTACGGAAATACACACTACATCTCAAAAAATGCAAAAATAACACAACATTTTTGCGATGCGAAAAGTGATGAAAAACAAGTATTCATCCTTAAAACCTTTTAATTGAAAGATACAGAATTGCTCTATTTTTGTAAGAATCTTTTTTAACAAAAAATGGCGCGAAGTATGCCACCTAGCTCTAAGTAATTTAACTAATAAAGGCCATGGCAGGTAAAGATAAGTATCCGTGTCTTTGCAACCTTCTTGCGTGTGGTTCCTTCCAGGGATGTATCTTTGCGAAAGATACTACCACAAAAAGTTTTGACCTCAAAAACTTCATAATATCTGGGAAAATTTTTTTTTTCGAAAATCCGAAAAAAATTTTTTTTTCTTAATCAAGTGAACCAATTTGTTTGTATTTCACATATATTGTAAATATACTCAAGACAATTTATTATTGATATTTTCATGAAATCTTTTCAAGAAGAAAACAAAAATTGATGCTTTTGAATTTTTTGAAAAATGTATATACGTACTTACACGTTAGCGACCACCTCTATTTTTTTACGAATTATGCACCATACAATAAGCTATAACATATATTTTTTACAAAACTCTATCGAAGGGGTAACGTAGTCAAATTGGCAAAGATAATGTTACGTGCTTACCCCCCCCCCCCCCCTAGTAAACACCCTGTATCGTGGGTTCGGAAATTATAACACCAGAGTAACACTAAACAATAATGTATTTACTTACGTACTTATTACAACAAATAAAGAAAAAGAGTATAAATTGGTTAGAAAGTCGATATATTAATAAATATATAAATGAACAACAACTGCTTGGATTATACGTATTGAACATTTTTTGGAGCAGCCTACGTATTTTTTTGAAATAATGAGATGTATTTTTCACAATCCATACATTTTCGACAAAGCTCCATCGAAATGGTAATACATAAAAAAATATGTGTTTAATAATAAGAATACATAATAAAAAAACATGTTATGCTAATGATATATGATAATATTAGTCGTCTTCATCACTGTCCTCATTTATTGTAACACTGATATCTTCTGCGAATAATTCAGACAGTTTTATTGATGATTTCGGAATATCGTCGACCTTGCATATGATAAATCCATCTTTAAGTAACAGAAAACTAATTTATTTTTTTTAACTTAAACATGAATTCATCATATGCAAGGTTTCTCGACGATATTCCGAAACCATCAGTAAAACTGTTCGCAGAAGATATCAGTGATACAATAAATGACAGTGATGAAGACAACTAATATTATCATATATCATTAGCATATCATGTTTTTTTATTATGTATCCTTATTATTAAACACAATTTTTTTAGTATTACCGTTTCGATGGAGCTTTGTAGAAAATATATGTATTGTGAAAAATACATCTTGTTATTTCAAAAAAATACGTAGGCTGTTCCAAAAAATGTTCAATATGTGTAATCCAAACAGTTGTGGTTCATTTATATATTTATTAATATATCGAATTTCTAACCAATTTATACTCTTTTTCTTTATTTGTTGTAATTAGTGCGTACGTAAATACATTATTGTTTAGTGTTACCTTGGTGTTATAATTTCTGAACCCACGATACAAGGTGTTTACGAAGGGGGTGACAGCACGTAACATTATCTTTGCCAATTTGACTACGTTACCCCTTCGATAGAGCTTTGTAAAAAATATATGTTATAGCCTATTGTATGGTGTATAATTAGTAAAAAAATGGAGGTGGTCGCTAACGGGTAAGTACGTATATAAATTTTTCGAAAAATTCAAAAGCATCAATTTTTGTTTTCTTCATGAAAAGATTTCATGAAAATATCAGTAATAAATTGTCTTGAGTATATTTACAATATGTGTGAAATACAAAGAAATTGGTTCACTTGATTAAGAAAAAAATTTTTTTTTTGGATTTTCAAAAAAATAATTTTTCCCAGATATGAAGTTTTTGAGGTCAAAACTTTTTGTGGTAGTATCTTACGCAAAGATACATCACTGGAAGGAACCACACGCAAAAAGGTCACAAAGGCACGGACACTTATCTTAACCTGCCATGGCCTTTTAATTTATAGATTTCACTATATCCAACCAGCAATACGCGACACATGGAGAAAAATGGAGACAATCTAATACCAAAAAAAGTCTACTTAAGCTCCCAAAATTTGAACATAACTATACGGGATAATTTGTATATAATTTTTCGTAAAATGAAAGTTTTCCGATGAGTGTACTCATCGCATTTATATTTATTATTATTTATATTTTATCCTTTTATTATATGTTAATAATATTTTTTGAGGCTAACCTTGCATTTTGGGTAGGACTAGGTTTTTTTTCGTTGTGTATGGGGGGCCGGTGTACGTTTAAAATTGAGTTTTCGCCATTTAGCCGCCATCTCGAAAAAAAGGGTGCTAACAGTTTTTGCCCTATATTTTCGTAACGGTACATATTACAAAAAATTTATACAGAGGTTTTTGTCGGAAATTGAATAATTAATAGGTTGGAAGATAGAAAGTTGTCACAAAATTTTCTTTTAAGCGCTAAAACTTTTTTTCTTCAATTTTAAATTTTGTGACAAATTTCTTTCTATCTTTCAAGAGTTATAACATTTTAATTATTCAATTTTTGACAAAAACATTTTCTAGTAAAGTTGTAGAGAATTGGATTCTAAATAAAAAACCCTGCATAAATTTCTTGTAAGATGTACCATTACGGAGGTATAGAGCAAAAATTGTTAGCACCCTCTTTTTCAAAATGACGCCAAATGGGGTGACCGCCGACCCAGAAAACTCAATTTTAAACTTACACGTCCCCCCCCCCCCCCCCCCGACACACCCAAAATGCAAAGTTGAATGTAACATTTCAATGGACTACTTGATTATTTGGGTTAATTAGCTGGCAACTACAGACGTGGTTCGTGGTTCCAACAAAGAATACCGAACTGGATTTTGAAAGTGCATTGTTGATTTTATCAAATTACGTGATATTCTAATGATTTATTAATTACTTCCATATTCACGTAGTGGAGTGGAAGTATAATAATCGTAAAAAATCTGAATTTTTTTTTATTCAAATGGTAAGCGACGATGAAATTTTATTTCATTATTTTTAGCGTCCTTTTTCGAAAGCGTTTTAATTTTGTTTTAAAAATATTTTTTTCGATTACATTTCGAGAATTATTACTAAAAAAAAATATATTTAGGAGATCAAATACAAAAAAAAAGAGACAGAAGACGTAAAATAACATTTTTTATTTTCTTAATCATGGTGCGTCTACGGCTAGACTAAATATTTAACCTAATTTTCGGTAAAAGGTAGGTAATATTTGAAAATATTTTTACATGTTCAAACATGGAAGTAAAATGGACCTGTCGTCCTTTTGCATACATTTGCTTCGTTGGGTTTGTACACTGTAAACATTTACAGAGCATTTCGTAAAGTTTGGCTCCGAATTAAGTTCCTAGGGCAACGAAGTGTGCCCTCACTACATTGCTGGATATTCGAGCGTGACCCCTCTCTCTCAAAGTGGTAGCCATTAGCGTCTCGTGGAGAATTTCGTGTCCAAATATATGTTTATTTATTTTATTGATTTGAATGTGCCGTACAAAAATAAAGTCAGTAACTAGAGGTTTTAACTTCGGTATAGTGTCATATGAATTAGATTTCATTTATTTTTGACAATTTAATAGTAATTGCAACGCAAAAATGGTTTCAATATAATGCGGGGTTTGCTAATATGTAGGGGGGTGGCATTTAAAAAAAGACAAAAAACATAGGAGTGAAAAATAATCAAATTTTGAGAAGAGAGGCTCTATGAAACTTTTCATGTAAATTAATAGTTTTCAAGTTATAAAGACGATTTTCGATTTTAGCTTGAAAAAACTATTTCAGAACGGTTTTCGTCAAATGACTTGGAAACTGTTACACTTAACGAAAAAATACTAGATAAATTTTGTTTTTTACTAATCTCTGTTGAATTAATGGCCTCGGAGATCTGGAAGCATAAAGGTGATGCCCGAAAATTTATGAGACGAAGTACTTAGCTTAAATGTTAAATATCTCAGAAACCATGAAACACGTCAAAAATGCTAACGACCGAAATAAAAGAATAATAATTAAGCTTTCAAATGACTATTTCTATAGCATAAAAAAAAACAAAGAATTTATTTGAAACATAATGTGCTTTTTCACATCTTTTTGAGAAAAACGTCTCCATTTTGTTACTGTAAGCAGTCAGTCAGTACCTAATTAGAAAAATATAATTCTCAAACACTGTTTTTCGTTAACATATTGCATGACCTAGACGTTTAAATTTTTTCGTTCATTTACAGCACTTGTTTTCGAAAAAAAAAAAAAAGAAAAAATGCATGCTAAACTCTAATAGACCGGGAGCCAGGTGAAAATTTGGTCAATTATTCCTTCTCGAACGATAATTAGTGAGACGCATTAGGGAGTTGTATCATAATGCCTCCTGAACGTCAGCTGCGGTTCCGTGGGTGGGATGAGCGGCGGTAGACCCCCCCCAGGGAGAAAAAAAATTTTTTTAGTCATTTCCACCTGATTAAAAATTTGTCAAACTATAGCTAATCAAATATCTTGAAGAAAAAAAAGTCAGCTGACTATAACATGGTGTATTATACGTCAGCTGGTCACTTGAACATGAAAAAAAAAATTATACATTCAATGATTTCCTCTTAACTAAAAATGTACCTGATGATAGCTTATATGCTACTGTGAATGAATATAAATGTCAGCTGGCTGTACCTCGGTGGAAAGAGCGTCAGCTGATACCTTGAAAGTTGTAACGCAGAAGTTAGGCGGGAGCATCTATCGCATATTTAAATGCATCAGCTGACGTGTTTTCCCTCGACTTACTGCTACCTGATTTTTTTTTATTAATTACAGAAGTATATTAACAATCAGGTTACAAATTTTTATCCGGGAGGAAATGACGTATCTTAAATTATTCGGCATTACGCTCCGATATGAATGTTCCGATTAAATCAATATTCTGTATAGATACTTTAAAACTAATAAGTATATAATTGAATAACTGAAGAAATATTTAGATAAGTAAATTAATCAATTTATAATTTATTGTAACTTAGCTGTTCGATAAATAACATTCATTTTAAAGAAGTGATTGAAAATAATCATGTAATTTAATCATTTTCGTTCTCGCTTTGGCATGTGTCTCATCTCTCTCTGATTCACTGTCAGAGTCGCTGTCAGAGCTGTCTGCCATCATGTCTTCATCATCGTCATCTGTACAATAATTAAAAAAATATATTAAGGTGCATATTTAGTGTAACATATCAAAATGATCAAAATGATCAAAAAAATGTTACCTTTTTCGGGCTGAATAGTTATTTCTTCAATCGGCTCTGGTAACTGAATTCCAGAAAACCAGATGAATTCAAATCTGTTGTCGATATCTACCCAGCCATAGTCTGAAGGTTCATCAGTAGTTGGGACTTTCAGGTGTGCGTGCGACCAAACTTGAGCTATGTAACATGCTCTTAAAAATTGCTGTATAGCTCCGATTTGCATGGTGGTAGAGAAGAGCCAACAGTACCCTTTTTGGGCAACTTGTGTTTAACGGTCACTATACTAATTCTTCTTGAACACTCTCTACGACTGACTACGTATTCTATTGTGATCGCCTATTCGCGTGCTGGATTCTGTAATGCTATTCGTCAAATGGCCATAAACTGCTGATAACACTCATCGCGGTTTCGGAACAGGTGCGTACTCAGACTCAGTTGGAAGTACATCGTTGTTGTATCTGTTTACTTTTCATTTCATTGTTTAAATTGCATCTTTGTAAATACCGTACCTTGTGATATGATTATTGTGTTTTATTTAGATGCTTTCAGAGTATATTAAATAAGTGTGTTTGCCTCTCGGGTATATACCAAGACTTTGACTTTGTGTTTTGTTTAAATACTTTTTCGGCGTATCATATATATATATCAGGGACACCTGAAAATGTCTAATAGCACAGATACAGCTGATGAGCCCACATAAATTTGTTTGTCTCCTCTTCGGTCGAGAAAGTCTCATTTCGACGTAAAGACCAAGGAAATGATTTTAAGTGTGTATAAACATGAGATTCAAGAAAATCTTATATTACTCAAAGATGAAATTGTAAACAAAGTGGCAAATATAACAGGAGTGTGTGGCCGCAGTGTTTACAAAATTGTCAGAGAGTATACCACTAACCATAAATTTTAGGTGCCAAAACCAAACAAAACCGTAAAAATATTGTTGATATGGTGGATGACTTCGATCGATATGCAATCAGGAGAAAAGTTCATCAATATTTCTTTAGAAATGAACTCCCTACTTAATTATGCTCCCGCCTAACTTCTGCGTTACAATTTTCAAGGTATCAGCTGACGCTCTTTCCACCGAGGTACAGCCAGCTGACATTTATATTCATTCACAGTAACATATAAGCTATCATCAGGTAAATTTTTAGTTGAGAGGAAATCATTGAATGTATAATTTTTTTTTCATGTTCAAGCGACCAGCTGACGTATAATATACCATGTTATAGTCAGCTGACTTTTTTTTCTTCAAGATATTGGATTAGCTATAGTTTGACAAATTTTTAGTCAGGAAGAAATGACAAAAAATATATTTTTTTCTACGTGCGTGGGCGGCTACCGCCGCTCATCCCACCCACGAAACCGCAGCTGACGTTCACGAGGCTTTATAATGCAACTCTTTGATGCATTCCACTAATTACCGCTTGAGAGGGACTTGGTCATGAAAATCTGTCGCTGGCTCTTAGACTATAAAGGGAATTTAGAAAAAAACGTAAAATTTTTGATTGTTTACAAATGTCTCAATAAATAAAAAATAATGCTTATAAATTGATAATGAATTTTAATTTTTCATTTATTTATACAGGGTGGAGCATTAACAATAGGCCACAGTTCAGAGGTAGATTCTTTGGACCAAAAGATGAGGATACAACCAAACATGCTTTAGTAAATTGTTGCCGTGGAAGAAGATAGAGGGCGTCAAAATTGTAATTTTTGTCTCTTTTTTTTTGCAATATCTCAACTACCTCTTGACCGATCTTCTCCCAATTTGGTAAGGAAACATTTTTTAGGCTAACATACGCTAACCCGTGGAGGGCGCCTCATGAGCGATACCTGATGATGAATATTTTTTCTCTTTTTTTTTACGAAACGTAGTGGCTCTTTTGACTGGAAAATCTCATACATTTCTACGTAAAAAAGTACACTTGATAGAACTTGATAATTCCAACCGTTTTCGAGAAAACTGCAGCATAGATCTCAAAAATTCTTTGAAAACAAACCTAATTTGAAAAGGACAAATTGTTTTTATTGAAAAGTGCTTTGGTGACGTCTTAGTTCTGTAATTTACGTACAATTTCATTAGTTTGACATTTTGACAGAACTAAGACGTCACCAATGCACACTATTCAATAAATACAATTTTTCCTTTTCAAATTAGGTTTTATTTTCAAAGAACTTTTGAGATTTATGCGGCAGTTTTCTCAAAAACTGTTGGAATTGTCAAGTTCTATCAAGTGTATCTTTTTACGTAGAAATGACTGCATGAGATTTTCTAGCCAAAAGTGCCACTATATTCCGTAAAAAAAATATATTCATCATCAGGTATAGCTCATGAGGTGCCCTCCACGGGTTAGCGTGATGCAATACATAAATTATTGTTTCTTAGCTTAAAAAATGTTTCCTTACCAAATTGGGAGAAGATCGACCAAGAGGTAGTTGAGATATTGCAAAAAAAGGAAAAAACTCTGTTTTCACTTTTTTTTTCTACAAGATGTCTCCATTCTGTTATTGTAATTGTCCAGTAATAAAAAAAATCTCAAAAATACTGTTTTTCGTTAATATGTAGCATCACCTAAATATTCAAATTTTTGTTTATTTAAAACAATTGCTTTGAAAAAAATTATATCCGCCGTATTGGAGTCACCTCTTTGATTCTATGGATTTTGATTTCAGATTCGTAATCGGTGGTCTCAAAAACATAAATATTCTTCTTTTCAAAAATAAATCAGTATCCATTACTAAATACCTAAATTTAGAGGTAGTTTTCACCCCTTGGGTGTAAGAGCAAGTGAAGGGACAATATGAAAACTGCAGATGATACCATTTACTGCAATAAATACCTATAAAAAAATTCTCATTACATATGAGATTATTCCTAAATTTTACATATTTTTTTACCTACAGGTACTGTGCTATAATATAAATGCTTGTCGTATCTTAAGTGTACTACATTAAAAATAAAATAATTATAAGTTATAGAAATACCATGAAAAATAATACAAAAAAAATACGAAAATAAATAAAGAATATCTGCACCGTGTGTAGTTTTTGGAATTATTTACGATGCAGTCTGGCAATTCACTCCTTCGGGCTATTATAATTATATAAAACAAGATACCAGCAAATCTATCATTGATTTGATAAGACAAAAGATAGCGCTATTGCGTACTTCATGCATATAGCTTGTTTTAATTCATGCTATTAAGTGTTTTCTATAGAAATATCACTCACTCCGTAATCTGGCGATCTTCTGCGCTGGGTGTAGACGAATGCGTTGAAGCATTTCAATATGTGCATCAAATCCATCTTAAGCGATAGATACTTTTAAGAAAATGTCTTTACACCACTTCTCAATACAACATAAATAAGTAGATTGCATATTCAATTTTTTTTGGAATTACGAAGAACTTCTGACGTTCTTCATTTGCATTTTTTGATTGTACATTTTATAATAGCATATTTTGTAATCTTCGTAATTGATATCTTCGTAAATATATCTTTCCGGGCATTTAAGTCGACCAATGATTTATCACAATCTGAAAACTTATTTTCTAAATGTCTCCTGAGACTGTTTAATTTTCCTTCATTTGTCTGCGTATTTCTCTTTGTCTGCTTCAACTACCACTATAAGAACATTACAAGTCTCATCTTTCTTTGTCAAAATTCGGTATTTGAACTCGAATTGTATCTCCATCTTAGCTGGAGGAAACTCGATAATAAGCAAGGATGTCATTCCGCGGACATTATTTTTGAAAAGATATGGTTGACAATCCTAAAAAGAAAAACTGGAAATTAAAGGATATCCATATTTCGCTAGATTTGCTGGGTTTTCCTTAGCTTTCATCAGCGAATATATCTTCTTCACCGCAAATTGCGCAGCTTTTTCATTGTAAAACTCTCCACAGGTCTTACAAAAACCTTCAATTCTTCTGATTTCTTTTAGTTTTAAACTTCTGTTCACGTCTTCAATGTTTATCTTCTTTCCTTATGTTTAACTACTGTTGATTTCCTTTGGTGTCTATCTTCCAGTTTTCCTCAACGTTTGGTTCCTCCTGGTGTCTATACTAACAATTCAGATTTTGACCGCAAAAATCGTCTGTTTCGTGAAGTCGGACTTAAATTTAGTCTTACATGATACTTCATGATAAGATATGGATCCCCCTTTGAGTTTAAAGTTAAGCCTACTTTTAGTTACTGAGGAATGAGATCTTAAAGTTGTTGTTGCATACCATCAGCTTTCTGGATTGGTGCCAAAAATAACACGAGTCCACAAAAAAAAAACTGCTAGTCTGCGCGAAAGAGCTGACTAGGCTAATTTAATGTTTTTGGTGTCGCTGATCACAAATCCGACTTCAAAATTACTCTATCACGTCGTTGTGTTATTTCTGGCACCAATAGTCCCTTGTGGTAAACCAGAAAATGACGAACAGCCCAAAAGTTTAGTAACTGAACCGCAAGACATCTTCTCCCCCATTATCGAGGGCGGGGAATACGATGGTGTCAATAATTTCCGACCTACCCTTCACCCACTACCCTTAAATCGAAAATACCACTCCTTTTTCTGATTTTCGGTGCTAGGCTTACGAGGGCTTGTCGGATCGTTTTTCTTTGCCAATTAGAATAAAAGAAGTACAGATTGACACTGTGGCGTCTATTTCGGCTCGGACGAAAAGTGTGATTATAATTATAAGAGTCGAAAGATCTATTAGCATAGAATAATAATTGTATATAATGAACCAGATACAATGAATGATCATTGAATGGATACTAGAATATTTTTACATATATAATCAATGAAAAAACAATATCTATATAAACTAATAATCCACCTGAATCAATTCCCCACAAACCACTGAAGAAAAAGTTCACTTTGTCTAAAGACTGCTTGAACCCCCGAGTTGGTTGGGTCTCGTCTGAACGAAGCTTATTTATTTTATTCGAATTGACGAGAAAAAATCCTATCCCACAAGCCGTAGCAAGCCTAGCACCGGAAAGTCGGAAAACGGAGTAATTTTTCCGGTTTAGATGTAGTGGGTGAAGGATAGTTCGAGAAATATTGTCACCATCATGTTCCTCGCCCTCGAAAACGGGGGTAGTTGTCTTGCGGTCCAGTCACAGAACTTTTGGGGTCAAAGCTTTACCTCAAGGAACTACAATCCAAAAGGTAGACAACAGCAATTTTAAGATCTCATAACTCAGTAACTGAAAGTAGGCTCAACTTGAAACTTAAAAGGGATGTGTACTACCATAAAATATATCATTTAGTATTAAAAATAAGTCCGATTTCAAAGGCCACGAAACATACGATTTTTAAAGTCTTTTTGCGGTCACTCTTTATGAAGTCATTATTGGTTTATTGATACAAACAAATATTAGTTTACAATTTAGTTTGTGTCCCCATGTTTTCCTTGTGTAATCCCCCTTCTTGTGGTCCTTTTTGTGATGTCTATTTTTAAATGCCTTGACAGACCTTTGAGTGAGAAACATGTGTCCCTGTTTTTCCCATCGCGGTTTCCTGAAATACCTATTTCCCTTTGGGTTAGGATTTGCGCTTGGATTGATTTGTATCAGAAGTTAGTAATCTACATTCGCAGTTTCTGTGATGACTATAAATAGTCGAACTTTGTAAAACATTTACTTCTGACCAATTTTTACCATCTTGCATAGTGGTCACACTCCAAAAGAAATACATGGAGTATTGGTTGAAGCGTTTGTATTTTCATTATTTCTCTACCATATGACACTGATGAGCCTGGGAGGGCGAAACGCATCTGTCACTGTTGAGAAATGAATAGTTATGTAATGGGCTTCAACCAGCTCTCCTAAGTTCTAGTTCTATGGTTTGTTGCACTGAAAAGTCTAGAGTATAACTAGACTGAAAAAAGTCAGAACAGTCTAGTGCGCCATCTATGGTACGCTGGATTTACTAAATTAGTGAAAGAAAACTATTAAAAAATTCATAATATATTTCGTAAAACGTCTACAATTGAATGTCAAAAAAATAGAAAATAGTGGATATCAGTACATTTAAAACGATATTATAAGTTATATTTTTAGAACAAGTTAACCTCAAATAAATAAATATATTTCAAATTATTAGAGAAATTTCATTGTTTCATCCCGTTTAGAAAATTCCTGTGCAGAAATTATAAGACACCCTGTACCTATAATTTTGAAACTCAATTTGTATCATTTAATTTAGGCGGTTAAAATAAGGGTGTCATTTTTGTTATCAAATTTTATTTACGCGTTTATCCTGGGTTTTTATTCACAAAAATATCGCGTTGTAAGTGGTAATAAATTATATGCATGTAGCTTTTCAATTTTCATACTGAATGTGTTTATTTCTGTTCCTGCCATGTAAAAATCCAAAAACGTCATTAACTACCCTACTACCCACACCGAACCAATCACACTAAAAGGCATTTTCACAGGTTGTTGAATCGAATGGCCAATGCTTTTCCATTATAGAAATAAATGTCGTTTAATTTAGTAGCAGAACATCATACCCCGGTCGACAGAAAGGGATCAAATATTGAAAAAATAACAAATTAACTCAATCCATCATCATTTATCAATCAACAAATCCGGTGCGGTAAATATACAATTTGCATAAAAAGAAATACTTTATAGCAATACCTATAGCGTAGAGATATAAATTAGATAAATCCAATTATAACTTTGCCAAATCTGATTTGAAATAGTTTTACCTAATAACTTATATCTTTTTAAAATCGGTTTTGACAAGCAATAATAGAAAGTCGAGTTTAATTATTAGCAACAACAAAAGAAGAGCAAGATTCTCTGGTCAATAGGTTTCGAAGAAAATTGATAACAGTGGGAATTGCAAAAACTAAAACAAAAAAAGTGACATAAAAGGAAGCCATCGACCAACTAAGATAAATAATTAACAAATGAGTCAGGTCAATGACCTTGAACTTTGAACTACTTTATTTGATTGGCGTTTCATAGCATTCCATGAACTTTCATGAATATACTGTTATTGGTACTGCTTTTACATTACAAGTCTGTAGTTTTACATATACAGCTTTTTACAGATCTGTAGTTTACAGGCCTGCAGTTTTACAACTTTGAAAAGCTTTATACTTGTGATGCTGCAGATTTTTACAGGTCTTTATTCTCGTGAAAGTTCACATGAAACATCCTTCATCAAATATAGCAGTTGGGCATGTCAGGCAACTTCCTTTGACCTCATTTTTTGGGTAAATTTACAAGTCCCACGGTCAATATAATTCTTCCAGGCTCAAGTGATTCCATGCCTACTCTGGTCTTCTCGATGTAGGTTCGATATGTACTAGTAGAAAAATCTGAGTATTTGTCTGGTATATCGAGTATATTTGTGAATGTAAATTCAATCGAGAAAGGAGTCCTATAGAATGCCTAGTCACTGGTAATACTGGTAAGCTGGTACCTTTCTAGGGTTTCGTAGGGCCCTATCGTAATCGCTTGTTCGACCTATGTACATCCTTCGTTATGTTTCTAACAGTACTTCATATAATTTATTGTTTTAGATCAGATGTAGGTTTAAAATTGTTCTTCTGTGGCTGACTATATAGCTTCGGCCTTCATGCCAAAAAAATGCCAGAAGTTGACTATCCAGTGGTTTTAACCGGCCCGGTGGCGCAGACTGTTAAAAGGTGTTAGTGGCCAGCATGCTTGGTCACGCTGGGTTCAATTCCTAGCTCCGATAATAGCAATGTCGTTATGTAATGAATGTTGGCGTTTTTTCATATGTGTAACCCATTTCCAGACAACCTTGGCTTTGTATTTGGGAGTTGTCTACTATGTGTAGTGTGTTTATGTTTATATAAATGTTCTTTTGCAATCAAGTAAAGAGCCAACAATATTCTTCCCTTCATCAAGCAACTGTTTTCATTTAGATACGGTAAGTTGAAGAGCGGTTTCACCGGAGTAATTTTCTCTAAAATCAAACTGATTGCCATAAAATAAATTCTTGCTCTTAAAATGCTCTACCGGTTCTTTTCTGACAAGTTTCAAGAGATATTTCTGCATTAGGAAGGGTATTTATGGGACGATAGTTACATGCTTCATTTGTATTAGTAATTTTTGGAACGTGAAGTATTATATTTGTGTTTAAGTTATTTGGAGAATTACCGGTTTCAACTTTATTAGTACATCCCATTAATAAAATTTAATTATACATAGCTAGAGTGCAAAATGTAAAGAATATTTCGAACATGGTTTTGCTTTTTGGTGATAATATGATCAATCTTAATTTATTTAAAATAATTGGCACAAAATTATAAAAAGTTGAGGAAACGATTTTGTAATCATCAGATGACCATTCCATAGAAGGACAATAGAATTAGAAATGCAAATACCTAATACTATTAATTAACTAATAAAAAATAAATTAAATTTGTTGGCAGTTTTCAATCCAGTTTTTGCTAGAAGTATATATTAAGAGATATCAAAAAATATTATTTAAGGAAGTTGCTTATAATGCGAAGTATTATCTATATGTATAATTTGGCTGTTCTATTTTAAAAATAAAAATTTATTGTCAAAATTCATTAATTTCAAATTTTTCGGCTGTTTAATTCATTTCTATAAAGTTTTCCACATAACTTTAGGGTCATTATTGTTGGCGTCTATTTGGTTATCAAAATATCCATATTTTTTTCTTCTTAATTAAATTTACTACATTATTACAAAATCTCATACTTTTTATATATTTTTTAGGTGATGAATCACGTTTTTTGTTTTTAATTTAAATTCTTCATCACACCAAAAAAGACGATTTACTTTACTAGTTACATCACTATTTATAAGTGAGGCAGTCTCATCTAGTATTATTTTACATTTACTTACAATATCGTTATGTATTTTATCGACACTATTTGCGTTAGGCAGCAAATCGCAGTTTGGTTAATATACATCCTAGGACAAGAACCACAAGTCACCTCAAACTAAGACGTCACAAAAGCACACTTTTCAATAAATACAATTTGTCCTTTTCAAATTGAGTTTACTTTCAAAGAATTCTTGAAACCTTTGCGGCAATTTTCTGGAAAACTATTTTAATTATCAAGTTCTATCAAGTGTACCTTTTTTTACGTAGAAAAGACTCCTACATGAGATTTTCTAGTCAAAAGTGCCACTACGTTTCGTAAAAAAAAAATAAAAAATATTCATCATCAGGTATAGCTCATGAGGCGCAAATGGGCTAGCATGATGTGATACATAAATTATTGTTTCCTAGCTTAAAAAATATTTCCTTACCAAGTTGGGAGAAGATCGGTCAAGAGGTAGTCAAGATATTGCAAAAAAAAAGAAAAAAAATACAATTTTGGCACCCTGTATCTTTTTCCACAGCAACAATTTACTAAAGCATGTTTGGTTACATCCTCATACTTTGATCCAAAGAATATACCCTTGAACTATGACCTATTATTAATGGTCCACCCTGTATGCTATTGTATGTTATCTATTTGACTAGTCCTGCACCACATGTACGGTTGGGACAATAAATATATTATTATTATTATTGTTATATTATAGATTAAATATTTAAAAATGAGATATTTCAATTTTGATTTTGGTAATATGTTAAATAAAAATAAACACCAGAATTAATAAAAACTGTGTACTTGGTAAAATAAAGGATATTTTTCGAAGGTAAATGCTAAATTTTCTAGAATTGAAAACACGATGATGCATGATGTTTTCAAATGCCATTGTTGGATATAACGCTCTTAAATCCAATCTAATTCCAAAGGAAGTTGTTAATTATTTATGAAATTGTATGAGAATTGAAATATAGTCCAGTGTATCCAGGCATGAAATATATCGTTTAAAGTTAAAAAAAAATAAGAAAGTTGCATTTTTTACGCTTTCGGGGTCATTTTTTATATACGAATATTAGTATATATTTTAAACTTCTATAGTCCCTTTGTATATTTTAAAACATGCTCACCTAAATTTATTTTCAAAATATACTTCTACAATACCAGTGACTAGTAAAATCAAAGTATTTGCTTTAGTCATAGCTTTTACATCAAGTTTTCTAGAAAACTACTACTCTCATGACAAAACGAGTAAGAACATTTCTCGTAGATAATTTTCTAATCTCTTAATGTTATAATAACGTTTATTTTTGTAAAATTGAAAGCGACGAAGATATTCGCAAAAAACTACTTTTTTTAACTTTTATGCGTCGAAAAAATTGTTTGTAGAACATATCACCGGGGACTTCTGAAACGTTATTTAGAACGATGAAATTAAAGGGTGGAAAAATGCAGCTTTCCAGACATTTTTTTGTTAACGGATACTAAAAGCACTGGACTAATGAAATAAAGAGGAGATATCAGCACAACTTTAAAAAAGCAAATATTTTCAAATGCGGAAGGAGGGCTTGCAAACAACTTAAATTTAATTACGTTTTAAGATTACAAAAATTGCATCAAATTCAAATTCTCGCAGGATGAAGCGGGAATGTTAATAAGATTAAGTCAAACAGTCTTAGGAATACCATCAATATTGTTTGTCTTTGGGAATAATTCATATACGGATTTGAGTAAATTTTGTAAGCAATATATCTTTTGTTTTTTTTTAATAGGCACATAAAATATTATGAAAATATACGATTTCAGGATAATTATTATCCTTAAATGTGGAATATTTAAAAAAACTATTTAATAGATTTCTGTGTAAAATTGAAGCTTGAATTTACGTGTTGCGTTGCATCGATATTTCTTGCTTGAAAATCATAAAAAAAAACTCTAATTAAATGTAACGACAAAAAGTGGATTCTACATTTTATGCATTAATTTGATAATTAAGTATCTAACGTCGTAAAATCCATAGTGCCAAATTTATTTCTCAAATTAAACAAAAATCCAACCATTGGAAGAAGTGAAATGAAATTTATACAAACATCAAAACATATTGACATGCATTTTGCCTATAAACTTGGCATCATCAGGTGATGATTAGAATAGTTTTAATCATCTTCAGATGATGCTTGTCCAGTGTAGTATTCAGTACGCTAGTGATTGTGAAAATTGTCAGTATCACAGTAAAAGTTTCGATCTCCCTTCAGAACATTTCTATGATATAGAGGGAAATATGTTTTTGCATAACTTTAATAGGTCGTTATTAACTGCGTCTGAGTACATCCATTTGCAAATAAAGTAAACTCAAAAAAATGTACTTCTATAATTAGTTTAAATTTTCCATCATTACGATGTACGACCATTTACTATTTTTCTAATGATTATAAAGAGGTACGAAACAGACGTTCTGTGTATATAAATATAAATGTTTACATTTATTTACCACCCAGAAATTCTCTATTTTTTACATAAAAAAAAAACTAAGTTACCTATCTTGTAGATAAATGTGCCGTGTGTACATCCTATGTAGCCAATCACTATCTCGAAAAAAATTGCATAAAATGTTAGTTATACGTAAATAGCTTATTAGCTTTTTCTTCTTTTAGCGGGGCGACGAAGGGTCGCCGCACTCAGGCCCGTTGTGCAACCGCTACGAATTTAGGTAATTCCCCCATTCAGGCCGGATACTAACCCAAAGGCCAAAATCTTTCATATGGGGGCATTCCTTATTTCATCCGGCACAGGAATACCAATGCCGAAGTGTTTTTGCTTCAAGTTCATAAGACTAGGGCAAGAAGTTAGGGCGTAGATGGAAGTTTCTTCCTCGCCCCCGCAGAACCTGAAATCGGGGTTGTCGACTACTTATATGGTGTGCAGTTAAAGGACATACCATGATTCTGACATGTTTCCTGCTTAGTCGCAGGATCAGTTGTGCTCACTTCGACAAGGGCCCTGAGTTAAGGAGCTTAGCTTTCCGGAGTCCTGGGTAGGCAGCCCAGAAGTCAAGGAACTAGGAACGAGTCCAATTCTCTATTGACTTCTTTGGTTGGATGAGCCAAGTTCACAGAGAGTCTGTTTACACTTTTGAACCAGTATTAGTCTAAGAGCTGGGCACGAGATTTCGATATTACTCGGGTCATAAAAAGTTTCGGTAAAAATAGGTAGTACACTAAGAGAGGACCCTGATTTGGGAATTTGCTGACAGCTTGAGCGGGGAGGGGCACCGCCATATTGTAAAAATGGCGCACAAAAACAGTTTTTATGAAATAGCTCGCTTCGAGTGCCTCATACGGCAAAAAATGTTCTTATGAAAATGAAAGAGCATTAAATTTTCTACAAAATATGTTCTATACATTTTTTCGAGAAACAGAATAGTTTCGGTGCAGCAGCCTATCGAAGTCAAGCATAAACCATAAATATGTTTAACTTTACCCTTTACCCTTAGCATTCTGTTCCACTTGCCTAAGAGTTGGGCACGAAATTTCGATATTACTTGGGATATGAAAAATTTCCGTAACAATATGTCGTACACTAAGATGGGAGCCTGAGAGGGGCACGAGTGAGAACGGTGAAATTTGATTTTTTTTTAAACAAAAATCATCGCGGTTACGCTTAAAAATTTATAGAATAAGAAATTGTGAACTACGTAATCAAAATATGAAGTTGCTAACAGGTACGTAGGGGGTAAATAGTTTGCTGACAGTTGTCAACTTCCCAAAAATTTACGAAAAAAAATTACTGTGATTATGTCAGCAAAAATAACACTATCTTTAATATTGTACATTACATTTATATAATTTGTTACTATCCATCGAGGGGTCAACCGCACCCACAATTTTGTACACCAGATATCCCCTTTGATGAAGATTTCCTTCAGATTCCCTCGGTGTACACCAGATTTCGTTCGCGGTTTGCCCCTCGCTATTCATGGAATAAATAAACTTGTGTGTATGAATATAAAAAAAATTAATTATTTATATCTTTCCCTCTCCGTAGTATAAGACATTATTAATCCTTACACTAACTTTAAATGTAAAGTACACCCTGTATTCATACAAATTGTGAAAATCGCATATGGTTTCAAATTGGTAGATATAAAATTTGTATATAATAAAATTAAAATATTATTTTTCGAGCTGAATATTATTTGACATAAGTAAATTTTTACAAATTAATTTTTCAAAGTAATTGTTATAAATTAATTGTCAAAATTGTTATAAATATAATAATCATATAAAAGTAATAAAATTGAAAAAATGTAGGTGTGTTTTTCTTAAAGATTCTCTTCGAAGTACCTAACCGTGTGCATAGTACGGGCTATTGAACAGTCACCAATTTTTATGATAATATTATTTGACATGTACGACGTATTGTTACGGAAATTTTTCATGACCCAAGTAATATCGAAATTTCGTGCCCAGCTCTTAGGCAAGTGGAACAGAACGCTAAGGGTAAAGGGTAAAGTTAAACATATTTATGGCTTATGCTTGACTTCGATCGCCTGCTGCACCGAAACTATTCTGTTTCTCGAAAAAATGTATAGGACATATTTTGTAGAAAATTTAATGCTCTTTCATTTTCATAAGAACATTTTTTGCCGTATGAGGCACTCGAAGCGAGATATTTCATAAAAACTGTTTTTGTGCGCCATTTTTACAATATAGCGGTGCCCCTCCCCGCTCGAGCTGTCAGCAAATTCCCAAATCAGGGTCCTCTCTTAGTGTACTACGTAATTTTACCGAAACTTTTCATGACCCGAGTAATATCGAAATCTCGTGCCCAGCTCTCCGTCTATATTGACTTGGTCCTGACTGATGCAAGGACCTTGAGGGCCGCATATGCTTGTTAGAATACTTCCTGCGGATATTCTCTTGTGCGCAGACCAAAATGGCAAAGGTCTTAGTCTGGAATACCGTGGTGTATTTACCTAGGGCATAACAAAGTTCAACCATAGGTCTTTCACCGCATATCCGCTCCAGCACTTTCCTCATACCTCATTCCATCTGTGAACCAGACGATATCGGCAGGCTTGAATAAGTTCTCAGGTGAGTTGCAGTCATCCCTTTTGGGGGTAATAACCTCAAAGGGATCTGAGAAGGAGAAGGAAAGCACCAAGTCATCACTCCCGGCCCCCAGAAGTGAATGAGTCCTTATCGCGTCGGATACGACCCTCGTATGACCTAATTCTTCTCCTCCTCTCTTTCACTGACCACTGCACCTCAGCCCTCAATCACCAAGTGAAGGGGCACAAGGTCCAGAAGGATCTCTAGGGCTGCTGTGGGAGTCGTGTGTATTGCTCCTGTGACTCCCAAACAGGCGAGTCTTTGGAGTTATGTTAGCCTCTGTTGAGTGTTTAGTCTGTTTATCGCAGACCACCACACAACAGAAGCATAAGTGATCATTGGCCTTACTATCACAGTATAGTACCACATTGTCACCCTGTTTTGCTCAAGGTCCTTCTACATACCCATGGGGTTGTGGTGGCCTTTTGTATTTGTCTCTCTATATGATCTTTCTAGGTCAGTTTAGAGTCCAGGATGACAACCAGATACTTCACCGTCCTGGAGATCGTTAGAGTAGTGTCATAGAGTACTGGTTCGACGAAACCGTCTAGCCTGCGTCTCCTAGTGAAAATAATCAGTTCAGCCTTAGAGGCTGGCCCTGGTCGTTGCACTATCTCTGTACGATCTGCATGGCCCTTTGCTAGAGCCCGCTGACCGTATTTGGGAATTATCCCGAGATGATGATTGCCAGGTCATCTGCGAAACCTTGCGCTAAAAGATCCTCGTTCTCGAGTTCCTGGAGTAGTCCATCGAGAACGAAGTTCCCTAGCAGAGGGGAGAGGACGCCTCCTTGTGAGCAGCCTCTCCTTACTGAAACCTTTATTGCCGTTTTCTCGTTAGCTTGTTAGCTTAGTAGCTTATTAAATTTACTACAATCCGCTTAGATTTTATCTCCATTCGATAAACACTAAGAAAGAAAACAATAATTTTACTTATTTGTTGCAATTTTGTGACAACGCGAATGTCCCAAAAGTGTTACAGATACAAACGTTTTCACTACTGACAAATCTGGAGCTTAAAACTTTCATACAATTTGCTTTGATTTTAGTTTCTGTATAAATAAATTGACCGAGTTAGACTAATAAAAATCAGTAAACAAGAAGTGTTTTTCTTCTATATTTGAAAAAAATCTCGAATACTATTAAATATACACAAATGTTTAAGCAAAAATTATTACGGGGTATTCATATTGAGTTCTAATATAAATTGTAAAAAAAAAAAAGCAACAAATTGTGTGAACAGCTTGATTAGTCGCCGAACCAGACGGTGCGGTGCAACAAAAATCCAGTCAATTACAAAGTAGACAGTTATAGTAAATACCAATAGGGTGATAGAATAACTAGAAAGTTATTAACATTACTATTAGTTTGTGATAGTAACGAAAATCGTTCACTTCAACTAGAATTGTCAATAGTTGTTTTATTCCCTAAGAAAAGTTATTTTATAATTTCCGCCGATATTAGAAACTTTCGAATTATTTGATAGTTATCATTCAATAACACCCATCATTATTATCGGTTATTTGTAATAAATCAACCTCAAATTTTTCCAAGAAAATAGACAAGAGATTAATTTCATCAGTCGGATACGAAAATTTAAAACATATTAACCCGGTCAAAATAGCTCAAAAAATGGGAGTAAGCTTACAATAATTCGCATAGAGCTGAAAATTTGTACGAATATTGAAAATATCATTATAAATGAAATTTGAAAAGTCCCCATCGATCCCACATCTGCAAAAAAATTTATTCAAGGTCAAAGTTCGCAAATATGTATTTTTTGCATTTTTCTGCCAAACGATAAGTTTTATCATAAAAATAGATCAGACAAAAATTGTGTATCATGCAATTATTTATAAACTTACACTTTTTTCCCTAAGAATTACCATTTCTGAGATACAGCGATTCAAAAAGTTGAAAAAGTTGTGTTCTCCATAATATGCACACGTTTCCACGCCACCTGAGGTAGTGTACTTGGCGCGTTTTTTTTTAACGTGGTTTCCCCGGTAGGCCTATTCCACGATCTATTGTGGTCCTGTTTAATTAAATAATATTATATTAAATAAGAAATGGTACTATTGGAAATGATGAAAGCGGTGTGTGTGTAATTGGGGAAAACTATTCGTCTGGAACTTCAAGTGTAACGTCTTCTTCTTCTTCTTCTCTTTCTTCTTCTTCTTTTTCTTCTTCCTGTTGGATACAAGTAAATTGTTCTAATAGCGATGCATCAGATGTCTCCTCGCTAATAATCGTAAGAATCCTGTTCTGATGGCGATTCAACATTGGAGCACGATTGGCCTTGACAACTGGTACATGCTAATGAACAAAACAATTCAACTTTTTTGCAGCCGAACTTTGCAATTGCAAAAAACTGTATTGAGAAGTTTTTCCGGTGCAGGTGTAAGTAAAGTCTGGATTGGTTCCAATGTATTGTCAATTAACTTCCAACCCCAGTCTTCTGGGTCCAGTTCCTTACCAAGCCACACTTGAACTTGATAATATACCCGAAATAGATGTTGATGAGCAGAAGCAGAGGTTAGGGGAAGACAAGCTAATTGCACTCGTTTATTGTTACGAGTATTTTTTTACAAAAGATAAGTATCGAAACTTATGTAAGCAAAATTGCGACATTTTATTTTAAAAACTAGAAACGGTACAAATTTTGTTAGGAAATATTAGCAATAACCACGTGTTTTCCCTACGAAGAAACGTTCAGGACTAATAGTATTTCGTTTAGGCCTTTGAAAAAGGAGCAGGTATACGAGCGTTATCACGCGGACAATTGAATAGCAGACAGATGTTGCTCAAGGTTATATGGGCATATAAAATGAGGGACTGGGTTTTTTGTGTTTATATTCTCAGAATCGTACAATTTGTACGTATAAGATACACAGACCAATATTTTTACTCGTATTACGGGCCCAGTGATGTATATAAGCGGCGTACTCGTGCATATTATGGAGAACACAACTTTTTCAACTTTTTGAATCTCTATATCTCAGAAATGGTGATTCTTAGGAAAAAAAGTGTAAGAACAATTTTTATAGATAATAATAATTGCATGATCTATAATTTTTATGGTAAGACTTACCGCTTGGCTAAAAAATGCAAAAAGACCCATATTTGCGAACTTTGACCTTGAATAAATTTTTTTTCAGATGTGGAATCGATGGTGACTTTTCGAATTTCATTTATAATGGTGTTCCCAACATTCGTACCAATTTTCAGCTCTATGCGAATTATTGTAACCTTGAATGTCTATTTTGACCGGGTTATATCAGTGAAAGTCCCTTAGTGAAGCATTACATGGGTAGCACATGCTCTTCTATAAGAAAATAAAAAACCGCTGCCCAAGGAATCACTACTTCCACATCCAGATTCTCTATTCAAGTCACTCACAACGAAAAAACTTTGTATGTGAAAATAATTGTTTATGGAACTTTAATAATATAATATTTGAAATCCTCTACCCCAAAAACCCATAAAACGATACCCCACATCGGTAGTGGGGCGGGGGTGGTGATAGGGGGGTGGTAGTGGGGGGTGGATGAAGTAAAAAAATATTTTGAGGTTTCTGGTTCCTGTACATAAACTAAATCACATTTTTTTTTCATCCCCTTTAATAAGGAGGTGGGGGTGGTAATGGGGGTGGCTAATGCCAAAAATTTTTTTGAGACCTTAGCTTCTCTTGTATATACTAAATACCAATTTCATGGACTCTTACCTGCTTGGTTTACCCATTTTCCCCAAATTTACCCCAATTTACCCCCCAACCCTTCGACGGAACAAGATGAAAATATAATCTAGTTCTAGATCTCGTTAAAGTACATATGTGTACCAAATTTCAAGTCAATATCTTATACGGTTCCAGAGTAAACGTGCGCACAAAAAAAGTTACAGACAGACAGACCGACAGACAGACCGACAGACAGACAGACCGACAGACAGACAGAAATTTTTTTTCGCTCAAACTTAAAATCTCGACGTTTCATGACATTTTAAGCCTATTTGGACAATAAAAATTTTAAAAAATTTTTTTGTCGTTACTATACTTCCACTGGACGTGGAAGTAATTACATTAAATAACTGAAAATTACTTTGGATTAAATAATAAAATATTTTTTACATTATTAATTTTAAGTTTCTTAGTCAGTAAAATTAATATTATACCAAGAGTCAATATTAACAATTAATAATAGCAATCCCAATGACATCACATTTTTATAAATACTCTTAGTTACGTATACATTTAATACACTAGTACACTAGTAGCCATACTAAAAGACGCAGACGGGGAAAACATACTTTTGTTAGTTCCAAGTTCCATTTTTTAAAAAACACCATAATATGGTAACTGTTAAATGCATAGAACACTGCATAATATTTCCCCTCTTCGATTAATCTATATGAAGTGAAATGTCACTGTATAATAAACAAAGAAGTATTTTTGACATTTATGGTGTATCTGCGCTCCCTACTGTCTACGATATTACTTCTCGTTAAATGAGAGCAAGTCAACCATGAGCTTTTCTGCCCCGAGCAAGGCTGTTATGGATAAATAAGCAACTACTGTTGTTTTTCATGCTCTTGCTTCAAATAATTTCAGCAGGACTAGTAAATACAACTTCTTGTTCAACAAGCGATTCATAACCTCAAGGAAGTTAATGGCATCATGACTTTTTAAATATTGTTTTGGCTGAAATTACAAATATAATGGGGCTTAAGAAAATATATTTAATACAGTCATATCAGCTAATCAAATCAGAAATTAGTGTCTTATAATAGAAACGATATCTCCGTCAATATACTTGCCGTTAAGCTTTAAGTAATGAATTTAAATACAGATTGATTCATGATTATCACTGCTGTGATGTTTGACATTACAGACTATTACTGTTTTTAATTTCATGATTTAATAGTAGAAGATAGCTCGACTTTAATCGCATTTTACTTCTATTTGTTTTAATCAGATAGGTATTTTCTGTGTTTCTTATATTTATCTATTTATATTATATAAATTTTCTTCTAAACAATGTCCGTGAAATCTACGAAATAATACAATTATCCAGCATTTTACTGGAAAATAACCTCTACGCCTGTGACTTTTACATCAAAGGAGTAGTTAGAGGGTGTTTTTTTGACAAATAATGTATTTTGCTGACGTTTCGGAAACCGAATCTGTTTCCTCTCTCAAGGCATATTATACAGATAGATTATCTAAAATGTTACGCTGGGTAGGTAATAGATTTGATATTAGGACGATATTTCAAGCGGGCAATACGTTGAGATCTATTTTAACAAAAAGAAAACCGCTAAATCGTGAGCAAAATTCAAAAAACTGCATTTATAGTAATAGCGAGTGTAATAAACATCATGTGGGTGAGTCGTCCAGACCATTTAGTGTCAGATTGGGTGAGCACGGGGATTATATTAGGAAGAATGAGATTCAGAAATCGAAGATTTGAGAACACGCTTGGGAGAACGGATACAGAATAAATTGGGACTCGGCAATCATTTTAACAAAAGAGACAGATAGCAAGAAAGAAAATTAAAGAAAAGAAAACCAACATTTAGACAATATTCAGATAGGTATATTATAACCAGACAATGTTTTTAATAATCATCGCAGGAAAAAAATTGTGGAATAATCTGTTTCATAACACACTAAACTCATATTAAAAATAAGAAATATCTGTATGAATATATGTGTGAATGTGTGTACACCGTTTCTTGCAAATACGATAACTTCTGTTAGAATTTCTACTTAAAATTTGGTACACACGTGAGTGAGCACAATAGAATACTTTCTACTAAAGTTCATGTCCATGGTAAAGAATGATCGCCATAGGGATGTAAACTGTCATGTTTTATATAAACCACAATTTATTATACTTTTATAGCAAAATGTTAGTAAGGTTTTTTATTAAGTACACAATAATACGAAGATTTACAAGATATCGAAAATATAAGATACAGCGAGGGGCAAACCGCGAAGGAAATCCGGTGTACATTCAGAAGGAAATCCGAGGAAATCTTAGACAATCCCAGGAAGTATCAGAAAATCTTTTGCTTTTCGCATTTCTCCTCCCCCGCTTTTCAAAAATTTTTTTGAAAAAATTCGAGCGAATCTTAAAGAAATCCGAAGAAATCTTAAGGAAATCCGAGGAAATATTAGTAAATCCGAAGAAGTCTTGGGAAATCCCAGGAAATCTTAGTAAATTTTTTGCTTTTCGGACTTCTCCCCCGCTCTTCAGAAAATTTTTTGAAAAAAATTCGAGGAAATCTTAAGGAAATCCGAAAAAATCTTAAGAAAATTTTTGAATCTTTTTTCTTAAATAGGCTTAAAATATCATGTAACGTCGAGATTTTAAGTTCGAATGAAAAAAAATTATTTCTGTCTGTCTTTCTGTCGGCCTGTAACTTTTTTGTGCGCACGATTACTAACATATTGACTTGAAATTTGGTACACGTATATACTTTAACGGGAACTGGAACTAGAATACACTTTCATCTTATTCCGTCGAAGGGTTGGGATAAAATGGGGTAAATGCAGGTAAAGAGGTAAATCAAATAGGTAAGAGTATATAAAACTAGTATTTAGTATATACAAGAGAAGATAAGGTCTCAAAAAATTTTACATTACATTATTAAATGGGATAGAAAAAAAATGTGATTTAGTGCGTGTACAAGAACCAAAAGCCTCAAAATATTTTTATAATATTTCCTGTAGGTTGTTAAAATCGTTTACTTTTGTAATATTATATTTATTCGCCCACTTGAAGATTTTGTGTAGCCGATGTACATGTTTGTTTTCACATACAGTGTGTGTCCCACTTTTAATGGAGCCGCCCTCATGTCTCGCTCATCTGCGAATATTTTGAAATTTTGGTGGTGAATATATACCTATAAACTTAGTCTTTAGACGTAACCGCATTTCATTTTAGTCATAGGCGTCCGATTCTAGAATAGAAAAAGGAGGTCGACTTTCAAGAAAAAAAGTATTAGCGATTTTTTAGAATATCAGATGAGCGAGATATGAGGGTGGCTCCATGAAAAGTGGGACACACTGTAATCATGTATTCTCCCTTATCTTGTAAAAGTAATTTGTTCTGTAGGTTATTGTAACGAAAGTAAATAAATAATTACCTTAATATTGACTAGTACAAATTTCATAAAATTATGGTAATTTGCCGGCGATATGTTTTTAAAGTCATTAGCTTTAAAATTAATGAAAACATATATATTCATCCAAAACATATTTCAATTCGAAATCAGCAAAGTTCTCAGAACCTCTTGTTTCCGACTTCCTCAAAAAATGAAACAATATAGGATGTTATATTAGAATGCCTGGGGAAATGATATATTCAGAGAAATATGGTTTTAAAAAGAAAATATATATTTTATCTTCTTTCTCTTGTTGTCGAACATTTAGTTACACCTTCTGTAAGTGTGTGAAATCAATATGAAAATATGGTTGCCGTGTTTATTTTACTGTTACAGAATTATTGTTTCTCGATTTAATTAGCACTTTGATCTCGTTACATCGCATTTTGTAGTATTACTCTTTTCAACTTTCTTAGATGCAAATCAGGAATTTGACGAAATAGTATGTGACAGCTTAAAGTGAAATGCTCTATAAAAAAGCCTGATGCATTTTTTTCATAAAATTAATAGAAAATAGTGTTACCAATAATAGTTCTTCATCCCCTAAATTTTTATTAATTTTTGCTTATAACTTCTTAATTATCGAAGTTACAACAAAAGAGTTGTAGACAACATTATTATCTACAAAAAATCTCTCTATAAAGAATCCCGGAAAAAACCCGATGAAAATGGTGTTTCGGTGAAATCGGCTGAAACTTTGCTATTCTGTAATTCAAGTAATACTGATTAAAAGTTTTCATCACATCGAGCCGATCCTATGTATAGTTTTTGAGATACGGCTTGTCAAATTTGCGTAATTTGCGTCATTTTAGACATTCAAGAATGTTTTACTCTTAAAATATTACCTTTAGCAAAAAATTGCACGAGTCGAAATATGTTTGTTCAAATCCAATAAAGTGAAACAAAAAAAAAATGGGATCACCTTGGTTGGTAATGAGGACGCTCTCATAAGAAACATGGTGCGGGTAAGAGCAGGTTCTTTGATAAAAATAATCACACACACGCATACAAGTACACAGACACGCTGGAAGCCAATCATAAACACGTACATTACCTCGTTGTTACACCTTCAAGCACTCCTGGAGCGAAAACTACTCATAGTATCGACTCAATGCAATATGAATTTTTGATCAGCATAAGTTTAACTACGAAATATCAAAGTTTCAGCCAATTCCACCGAAGCCTGCCGAAGTATGATATATAAATTTTACTTAACCTAAAAGTTAACAAAAAATTCTGAAAGAAAGTCTTGAGCTTTATTGGACTTGAACAAAAATATTTTGACCCTTGCAATTTTTTTGCTAAAGTTAATAGTTTAAGACATGAACTACAAAATAGCAAAGCTTTCATCGGTTTTGTTCCGGGGTCCTTTTTTTGTGGCGGTTATAGTTGTCAAGATATAATAAAAAATAAACATTTATATTCTTATTTTCAAGATGGCGGTAAAATATGGTTTTAAAAAGACAATAATATATTTTATGTTAATTATCTCTTGTTGTCGAACATTTAGACCCTGACCCCGAAAACTCAAATTTAAACTTATGTTGGACCCCCCACATAATAAAAAAATAAAATTGCACGCTACCCAAAATCCCCAATTGATTGGACTATAAATTACACCAAATTATAAGAACAATGAACTAAAGAAAAACTTTCCAAGATTAATGTGTCCTAAGTTATGATCTTTCAAAATAGTGTACAAATCGATGTTTTTGCCAAATACTTCACATACTTTTAGAGCGGGAGCTAGAGCTTTTTCGGCAGCTCATCGTTTTATGAACTTTGAGATATTTTTATGGTTTAATGGATGATAACGATTTATAAAATCGACTTCTGGTGGGGCACCTCCTGTCAGGAGCGTCACGAACACTGTTTAAAAATCAGTGAAATCATGTCATCTTTACAAGGCTTATTTTTTGTGTGTGTACACATTTTATGTATAGAATGAATAAAATATGATCGCCAGAAAGTGTGGGCCGTCAGGAGGCGCAGCCAGAAAGGTAATAATGATACAATACATCTGACGCACGCACAGTGGGTCATTTTAAGAAATTTCTGGCCAAAACTCAAATGAACCAAATTTCATCAACTTCCGAAAAATGAGTAACAAACATGCTTTTTGGTAAGGGTGGACGTTATTCTTGAGGAAACAAAAGGCCTTGATTCCTATACCTGCCGCATTTGCATTCTACAGCTCGAGAAGAAAACACGTGTTCAAGTTTAAAATTGTGCAGTAAAAATTTAGCGTTTATACGACTGTGAATTTTTGGTTTTTTTGCCCTCAATTGAACGAATCTGCCATGTCTGGCATAGAACAAGGCAAGAGCTTTATTGTAGGTAGTTAGTTGACTCTATTTGTTATTTGGTGTCCAAATTATAGCCTTCTAGCGAGTGAGCGGTTTCAGCCGTAAATTTTGATTAAAATGAAACTTTTCGTTTTTGTTACACTTCACTTTCGCAAGCTTTACCTTTATAATTTTTTTAATAATATTGAATATAGTGTTCTCTATATATTCTGTGAATTGCAGCTGCCCCTAGCTGCCGTTTTTTGAGTTAAGGTGTTTTGAATACGTTAATTCAGGTTAAAAATACCCAATTTTAGGAGTAAAATAATTAGTGATATTGTAATGACTGATTTATTTCAATTCATGAAATCGTTCAATGGAATTTTTTTACCATTTTTTCTTGAATTTGGAGGCAATATTCTAGTCAAATCCAAAGTTTCACAATTTTATCCAATTATTTCAATTTCCACCCCCTGAAACCCAGCCTTACATATCGGTGGAATTTTTTAACCATTTTTTCTAAAATTTGGAGGCAATATTCTATTCGAATCCAAACTTTCACAATTTTATTCAATTATTTTAATTTCCACCCCTGAAACCCACCCCCATTTATCGATGGGATTTCTTTCATTATTTTTCCTCTCAACGCCAGTTGATTTTGAGGCGTTTCCAGGAGTTTCAGAGTTTTTGCCAAAAAACGTTAAACCTGACCCACTGTGGCACGGTATGGAGTCAACTTAGCCGAAAGTGTTAAATTCCTGTATATTTAAGAGCCTATAGTACTTTTGTTGACACTAAGAACTTTACGGGGAGGCTATTCTATTGTAGAAGGAGCTTATATTTACGTTTTAAAAAGGAGCCAGAACTTGTAACGATGAGTTTAGAGTTCTGAGATGAAATATGCGAAAAAAAATCCAATTTTCTTCAAAAATCCTAAACATTTTCTTTCTGGCTAGCCTTCCATTTTTTTTACCTCTTTGACCTTTCTGGTTGCGCCCCTGATGGCCCACACTTTCTGGCGATCTTATTTTATTCATTCTAAACATAAAATGCGTACACACAAAAAAAATTGGCTTTGTAACGATGATATAATTTCACTGATTTTTATATCTTGAACCATGGCCAACTCGACGGGCTGACATATGCCAGAAGTCTATTTTGTCGTTATTTAAGTTCGATAGAATTAATCAGCGCATAGAAAATGCTTGAAACGATGAGTGTCCGAAAAAGCCACTTAGCTCCCGCACCATTTAGTGACTTGCTTCCACGTTATTCTAGCAGAATCATGAATGTAAGTAAAAGTGCAAAGTAATATTTTCCCCTAAATTGAAAGCTATTGCAACAACTTTGTAAAATTCTTAAATCTAAAAAGAGTAGATAACTTTCTAATGTATTTTAATGTAATAGTAAGTTGAGAAAAAATAAACACATTTACTTGTCATAACATAACGTTAATTTTTAATACTTCAAAAAATTGCTCACCCCGGTTTGTTTGATGTCTGTGAAAGAATATTAAATTTGTTTGCTAAAGATATTCTCTTTATGATGTTTATTTTATTTTAGAACACATAATATTTTTGCTCTAAATTTGTATATATTCAGGAGTTAAGATTTGTTACAAAACAAAGGATGGCGGCAGTTCACGTTTCGTTTGCCTTCAGAAACAAATTTAGCTAGGAAATTTAAAGCATAAATTAAAAAATGCTAGCTCTACAGAAAATATATTTAAACTTCAAAGAAAGTTTAATCAGAGTTACTATATTTTTAATGGAGTCCTCTGATTTATCTCGAGTTTGCTTTGCCTTATAGCTGTATTAAATGTCGAGCGAGTTGTATTATTTGCCCATGATTTGCCCTAATTGTATTACTTGCTAATATTTAGTTTATACACATAGATAGAGCGATGTGCTCCGTTTGGTAAACATTAATCTTGTTTGTTGGTTTATCTGGAATTTGGTTGTATTTAAACTAAAAATAATTAGTTGTTAATATATTATTATTGTTGTTGCATTAATAATTGCATGTCAAATTTATATACAGCGTATCCCTATTTTCATGCTCATTTCTTTAAGACCAAAATATGCGACCAATATGAAGCAGAGAAATGTTATATCTTCATCACAATACTTCTTAAAACTGACATGGGAATTTACGCATAGAAAATATGGATGTAACATATCATTTCAACTGTAAAAACTGCTGTCCAACATAACCAGAAAATTTGTTTTATAATTTAAATGTTATACGATTATTTTGTTTCATTGTCATTTTATTAATGCTTCTAAAATGCTAATTTATTATATTAGAGTTGCAGAAAACACTATTTGGCTGTCTGAAACTGAAGTGTTCTATAAATTTATCATTAAAACGTTTTTACATCAAAATTATAAAATATCTTATAAGACAGTTAAGAAATTATTTTTGAAACGTTTCCGTGACTAAGCTATAAAACATTTCAGCTTATAAAATAAAATAATTTTATAGTACTTTTTTAGTAATGTTCGGCAGTATTTTCAGCACCGTTATAAATATATATTAAAATCATTTTATAGTTGTTTCCTATTATCTTATAAAACAATTATATTAAAGCACTATTTGGGACAGTTTTGCTACTGAAAGTAAATTGTTGTTCCAGAGTCTGCTACATAATAATTATTATATAGTGTTGTAATCTACTGCAATATGACAACGGCAATAAAGTAGTTACAAAATAAAATTGTTTACGTGAACATAAAAATGCTGTTGCTAACTATGCAATAAAATACATTTGAAGCAACGCGCGTATGCATGAAAAACAACAAACAGCTGTTTTCTGAGATGAACTAAACAGAACCGTATTGGAAGATTTTACATTACGCGTATAATTTTTCAAATTTTAAATTTCGTTTTTACCTCTGTAACGTCTAACAGTAAATATATTTGCCTACCTGGCAAAAAGTGTGAACCACATGAGAAACTTTTTTCATTAGTGAGTTATCAGGAAATTCTATCCTTTATAAAAAGTTCCGAATGAAGAAAAAGTAATTCCAATACTATAAAAAACGTTACAGATCCCAAGGTTATCCGCCATATTGATCAACCATTAATCAAAAGTCTACTTCCATTTCCGTCGCTTCTTATTCGCTTCCTTCCTTACCTCTATATTCAAAGGATCAACCCTTTCTATATAATACACAACCTACTAATTAACATAACCTAACCTAATCTAAAAATGTTTTGGCATTACCAATTTTATGGACTCATACCTGCTTGATTTATCTATTTACCCCCATTTACCCCCCAACTTCTCAACGGAATAAGATGAAAATATAATCTACTTCCAGATCATGATAAAATACATACGTGTACCAAATTTCAAGTTAATATCTCAAATGGTTCCAGAGTAATCGTGCTCACAAAAAAGTTACAGACAGACAGATCGACCGACAGAGAGACAGATTTTTTTTTCCACTCAAACTTAAAATGTCGACGCTTCATGATATTCTAAGCTTATTTGAACAATAAAAATTTTCAGAATTTTTTTGTCGTTACTATAGGTCCACTGGATGTGGAAGTAAACATGAAGCTTCAAATGGGTCCTAAAAAAGTGACAGGAACTATTTACTCAAGTACACAATATATTTTTGGAGTAACGATCCTGAACACTTTATGCGTTAACATTACTGAACTTTTTACAATTCTTCTTCTTGTGATGCCATACGTGCCTACGCTACTATATTTTTACTTACATAGGAGACTTAACGTGGATTCCGAACCGAAAAAAGTTCCAGAGAAGCTATCCTTGGGAAATATACTCTCGCTAATTTTTCGTTGCCTTGAAGTTACAGCTGCATAATCTTAGAAGTCACATTGAATTCAACTCTTTTGAGTTACTGCAGCATAAAATACAGCATTCTCATTTCACTTATGGAACAAACTTTTGAACAAAATAAGTTATTTTCTACTATTTCGGTGAAATTTTGATATAGAATCTGAATGTGAAACTCACAAAATAAATATTTTCTTTGTCTTTGTAAATCATCTTGCACAATACGTACACTTAATGAATTCAAAGAAGCTGTTATTCGTAAATACATACTTATTGGGATTAGCTTTAAAAAATTTACTAATTTGAAATCTCCAAGTTATATATTTCGTCCTGTCAATAGAGCAACTCATTTTGCACAATGTTTGTATTCCTGTTATTCTATAATACATGATAAGTAATTATCGAATTAACAGCTTTTATCATAAACCCTCTCAATGCATGTACTGTCCTTTAGTAGAGTTAGTGCTCTGGAGTATATCAGATAATCGGAAGAGATGCCTATAAATTTTCTGCAGTGAATGTCGAAGAGGGTTTTATATTAGATTATATAATTCTGCATTGGCAAGTATGGTTAGTTATCCAAGGACTGATCTCGAACTTTTTGGCTCTCGCCAACGTAGAGTAGACTAACTAAAGTAGTCAATGTATCCTTTATTCATCCTTACTTTTAGTGGCCACGTAAATAATACAACAAGTTGGCCTTTCAAATTGTTTGATTTTATAATAAGCAGTTCATACGATTTGGGCAACTACAATACAATTAAACTATTGTTCGAATCTTATGCAAGATTTGTACTGCGATACTCGTCTATTATTTGGTGTCACTATTATAATATACATATTACTACCGTTGAAAGTATCCAAAAACATTTTCTTAAATTCCTGAACTCTAAAAAGAATGGAATCTATCCTACTGTAGGCTTTCCGCACTTGGATCTCCTTAGTAAATTCTCAGCTACTTCTCTTGAAGATCGTGTCTGATATAATTCACCTCCACAAAGTAATTCATGAACCAACTGATTGTACTGAATTATTTCACAAATTAAGTTTTCATGTTCCCGTATTAACTTCTAGATAAAGCCTGTGAATTTTTTTATTTATGTCTACATCATATATAAAATGTTCGCTTCTATATAGAACATGCAATAACTGTAACAGGTCTTTCTGTTTTTTTATATATATTTAGCGGTTCTGTAAACCTGGATAAATTTAAACCTAAAGGCTTAAATGAGTTGTGACATTTTCTAGGTACATTCAAATTATGATATCTGTGTTTTTTAGGATATTAAAACAGTAATTTAGTTCACTTATGCCCTAAATGCCTGTGCCCTAAATGCCTGTACAATTCCGATTATATGGAAAGCAGCGGCCGTGCTACCGTTTCAAAAAAAATTATAGGTCTCTATGAGGATCTATGTACTATAAATATCTACTCTCCTTGTCCAAAGTTATGGAAAAAAACTATAAGTTTTCAATTTAAAACATGCCTGTAAAATTTTAACATAATTCAGTTCAGTTAGGATTTCGAGAAAAACATGGTACCAGACCAACACGGCAGGCCTGTAGCTAGAAAGTGCTTTAAGGGCGGGCAAATAATTTTTCAGGGGGTGCCCGTGTGTCAAAAATTTTTGGATGAGCGGGAGGGAGAAATCTAAAAAAATTTTTTTGGTCCGGAAAATTTTTTGATGAGCGGTGGAGGGAGAAATCCAAAAGAAATTTTTTTGGTCCAAAAAATTTTTTGATGAACGAGGACAACGATAGTTGAACTTGCCCCCCCCCCCTAGCTACAGGCTTGCAACACGGCAATGTTAAAAGTTGTGAATAAATAATTTTAGCGGTTCAATGAATAACTCCATACCAATTATTCTCATTTTACTTGATCAAAGCAAAGTCTGTGATCTAGTTAATAGAAGTTTATTGATTGAGAAGCCAAAATCTATTAGAGTGGAGCATATTGCTTTGCAGTGTAAAGTAGAGACAGATGATTTCTCGTCTATGCGCAGCAGGTGTTAAGTGATGTACCTCATGACAATATACTAGGAGCTCCGTTGTTTTAAATCGTATTTACATACGATGCAAGACAAAATGACTTAAACTTAATCCAAAAAGAAAAAAAACACACAAGCACTTTGTGTCGCAAATAAAAGGTTAAGACATAATTTCCATCTGGATAATTTTTATATCGTACCAAATAATATTAGAAATGAAACAAACAGTTTAGGATCATCACCGCCCGCTCGAACGAGTGCGTGAACCAAATGGCCGAACCTGCGGTTCCTCTCGTACTGAGCAGGATTACTGTCGCAACGACGAGTCATCAGTAGAGTAAAACTAACCTGTCTCACAACGGTCTAAATCCACTTACGTGAATAGTTGACTTATCACTGAAAATTATCCGCTTGCAGAAACCATTTTCATCTTCATTATGTTGAATTATTTCAAAGCAGAAATTTCGACGCTTCACCTTGTCAGCTTCACGTAGATGTTTTAGTAACTGTATTCAGTAAGGTATAATTTTCAGTCGCTTCGTACAGTTTGTTGTAGAATTTGTATATTTAAACTCGCACATGTTGTTGACTTTTGTGGACTTCGTTGGTAAGCAGCACGAATACGTTCCACCATTTCCTCTGACACGTGGGATCGTCCCGGAATTTTATCTTTACAAAAACACCCTATCATTACAAATTTTTTGTACTAATCGTAGATTGACTGTCTAGTAGGTGGTGGTTTTCTAAAACGTCTTCGAAAATGAATTTGGACACCAGTTGTGGAGTTCGTTTTGGCAAATTCAAGTACACAATATGATTTTTCCTCAGCGCTTACAGACATCTTAGCTATTATGCTTGCGCAGTACTACCAACTGTCTTATCGAGACTTCCACACTTTCTCAACCTAATAAGGCAAAAGGCATGCCGATATTACAGATTGTTTTAAAAAAATAAAACATTAAAAGTGTTTACTTCTCTTGTAGACTAGACCCTGTATCATGTACTCATGTATCCGTGCTCGCATGGAGTAGTTCGCACTAATAAAAAAATACTGAAAGTGTTAATGATTACATTGGAACTAGGTTTCTTCCATAGTATTTAAATGCGATAAGCCCCGTGACATATAAAAAGCGAATATTTTCAATGATGTAGTCATTCCCTATCAATTTTGTTAATCGATAAAGCCAGGGCGTAGTCGGAGAATGTTAACAGTATCTATTTGCATTCTGGAGTACATCGCACGACGTCCCGCCCAATGTTTGCTGTTGACTAAGTGTCAACCTACACACACCGTCCAGGGACCAGATTTAGAAGATAAACACAGAGAACCCTCCTAGAAGTTTAGTGTTGAACATAAACAGAGATGTTTTAAGAACAGTGTAAATATTAAGTATTTAATGCGAGTAGTTCTCTTTTTCATTTCTGCTATAAAAGGAATGCTCCTCGAATGTCTTCTCTCCCAACCAAATATTGAAATGTTCTAAGACAATTCATTTTAATTCCGTATTTTTATTTTATCTTTTTTATTGATGATCCTTGCCGTCATTCCCATATAAACAATTAAAGTAAAGCTAAAAACTATAAACATCTTACAATATTCCTTTAATGCGATTAAAACTTCAAAAGATTTACTAAAAGTTAACTTTTTAATATAGAAGCTGTGTTAAGCAACAAACAGATTTAATTAAACACATACCGAGGATAACGGAACACACAACGAAATCTATATTTACACTATTCAAATAATGATTTGCAGAGTTAAGGTGGATTTTAGAGATAAAGTTTCAGTTTCCATTTTGAACAATTGCTTTAATCTGTGATATAAGTTGGTAGGTTGGGCTATAATTAATCTTTCGTGACTGGAAAGGGTCGGTTTTGGCTGCTTACGGCGTCACCTGTCTCAGGACTAGCCACAATACGTCCGTTTTCCAATAATCTCCTTGTCACTGCCGATCAGCTCGCATAATTGCAGTTCCTAACCCATAACCGGAAATTCGCAACTTTTTAATTACATTTTTTATAAATAATGAATCATAATACAAGTTTTACTTGGAGTCCTAATGGCATTTATTACCCCAAGCAGAGCATAAACGCCTAACATTCCAAGATATTTAATAGTAATAATGAGAAACTTGCATGACATTTAAAAACCTTAATAATTACATGATTTATATTCAACAAAAATTGTTTAGTAAATTTCATGAGATCATTTGATTTACAGTACGAGTGAGTTAGTTATACAAGGTGTCCGGAAATACCGACTACAAACTTCTAGTGCGGATTCTACATGCAAAAATATGAAAAAAATTCTATGATATATTATGTCTTGATACTTCGTGATCATCATACTAAATTGTCAGATTTTTTGCTGTGGTGGAACAATATGGAAAAAAATACAATTGGGTAAAATAAAATATTTACACATGCCTCTTAGTTGTAACAGTTAATATTTACAGCCTTACAAGGTATTGTTGCATATCTTCAACCGACCGCGGGTGCCAGTGCGATGTTGCCAAGTCTACTTTTCCCCAGACGTACGGAAATTCGGCACAATCTGGCAATACCACTTCTGGAGGTTCCAGGGTTCACCCCGCCCCCCAGAGGCGAAGTATTAACTCTCTAGGAGCTTGGAGAAATGTTTAGCAACGAATGATGTTCTTTGTAATTACTGTCGCATTACGACATCTGAAAAACGACGTACTGAACCAGATGAAGAAAGTGAGGGAACGATCGAAGAAGACCAGCCTTTGGCGCCATCGACATCTTCTAGCACTACGATTAGTGACTGATGAAATAATGGAACTACCATTGCAAAGACTCGTTGCTACACATAAATACTGTTGCATATGTGGTGATGGTAAAGAACTGACCGTAATACCCACTACTGCGAGACTACGGTGCTATCGAAACAAACAAATATACATCCCCGAGGTAATCGTTGCCGTAAAATACATTTGTTTTCCCCCCCTCATTTTTGGCCTTGGATGGGTTCCATCAGCTAGCTACGCAGATGGATAATTTTTTATCTCAGTATAGTAGAGTTGTTTAACATTAGTTGTCGTTTGTGAATACTTATCCTGACTTGTGATATTGATCCCTAATATGCCTTTGTTTTTATAACCTTTGTGGTTTAACCTACTCTCCGTGGTCCAGTCTATGTGTAAACTTAAGTCGCCCTGATGGATCCCTGGGCGCGAAATGTGTCTACATTTGATTAAACATCGTTTTTATGAAGACGTTGCACATCTGGAACCATATGCCAATTGTAGCTCGATTCCTAGATCGGATTTATGCATTCTATTAAATTCCTTAACCCCAATAACAAATCTTCATAAATGCGATGTTTAATCAACTGTATTTTACAGCAACGATTGCCTCGGGGATGTATATTTGTTTGTTTCAATAGCACTGTAGTCTCACATTAGTGGATATTATGATCAGTTCTTTATCATCACCACATATGCAACAGTATTTATGTGTAGCAACGAGTCTTTGCAATGGTAGTTCCATTATTTCGTCAGAGTCACTAGTCGTAGTGCTAGAAGATGTCGAAGGCACACAAGGCTTGTCTTCTTCGATCGTTCCCTCACTTTCTTTATCTGGTTCAGTACGTCGTTTTTTAGATGTTGTAATGCGACAGTAATTACAATGAACATCATTCGTTGCTAAACTTTTCCCCAAGGTCCTAGAGAGTCAATACTTCGCCCCTGGGACCTCTAGAAGTGGTGTTGCCAGATTGTGCCGAATTCCGTCTGGGGAAAAAGTAGATTTGGCAACATCGCACTGGCACCCGCGGTCGGTTGTAGATATGCAACAATACCTTGTAAGGCTATAAATATTAACTGTTACAACTAAGAGGCATGTGTAAATATTTTATTTTACCCAATTTTATTTTTTTCCATATTGTTCCACCACAGCAAAAAACCTGACAATTTAGTATGATAATCATGAAGTGTCAACACATAATATATCATAGAATGGTGATTGTACCACGAAGGGTAGCCACCCTTTTGTCCTCTAAAAAAAAATTATATATTTTTTTCCGATGGTTAAAATGGTCATAAAATGACCTTATTTTTTGGAGTAAGTTATCTCTACGCAAGCAATACTCGTGCCAACTTTCAAATCGATCGGTCGCATAGAAACCGAAAAAAAATATATAATAATTAAAGATATATTATTTTTTTTTTCCACCTTCGTAGGGGTAGTAGCGGGTTAAAATTTTTACCGTGTAATATACTCTATAAACTGCATCATCTGGAAGCCATTTTAACTAAGTAAGTGCGGGGGCACATTTCCCTAACTTTTCCGGCTATACTCCTTTACACAAAAAAAGACTTCTTTGTTAAACACCATAACACGTTTTTTATAAACACTGGGTTAAAATAATTGTTGCAGGTCCGTTTTGTCGGATTTCAATTAATTTTAACAATTTCATCCATTTCTTAAGATTCTTTAGAATTAAGACGTTTCCTTGTGCACTTAAACTATTTTGTTGTTAAATTATGAATTATGAGTTTAAATTAAAGGCAGAATTTAACCAGGCCACAAAACGGTCCTATCACATGTTCTTGAATATTTCTTTATATAAATACCATGGATATTATTGATTTCAAGTTGAATTTATATGTGAAAAATTATATGTGCATATAAGACAATTAAAACAGTTTATAATACAAATGACATTTTACATAATTCTGTAGTGTAATTTAACTTCTTGTGATATATAATATGATATAATTGTATTTTAAAGTATTTCTAATATATATATTTGCCTAAGCTCTAGTAGTATTTTCGGAATAGAAGTCATTATATTTTTTCATTTCTTAATAAGTATGAAATTGCACTTGCTTAATATAAAAATAATATATGATTTACTTACTTTAGAGCATTTAAAAAATGATTTTTATTTTATTTCAATTTGATACTGTGTGTTATATATTCAACCGTTTTAAAATTATTGAAGAAAATTTGTAATAATCTGCTTTTTGTATGTTTTTCTTGCTACTTGTTTAAATAAGAATTTTAATTTAAAAAATGATGCGGGGTAGCTATTAACAAGCATTTTAGAATTTGCACTTTGGTATTATCGTACATGCAATCAAGTTTTATCGGTACCAAAAAAAAAAGAATATCAATTGGATATAATTTTCCGTTTAATGGAAAATTAGACATGTTTCAATAAAAACAAGGCTATAATTTCAGACACTTTATTATTTATTTATTAAGGTTACGAAATTATTATTTTTTTTTATGTTCGAAAATGAGATCCATTATTTTTAATGCATTTCTTCTTATTTCAACCGTAGTTGCCCTTAGTCTTACTTCTGTTTGTAATTGTAGGCAGCTTGCTCTATTTTTGCTATCAGTTGATCACGGCTTTGGATTTCTTCATTGTAGACAAGTTCTTTCATCTTACTCCACAGGTAAATGTCCAACGGCCTTACATCTGGGGACCGTGCCGGTCACAGAATATGTCCACTACATCCGCTCTACCAGTTGCAAAACCAGCATTATAAAAAAAATGTAGCATTCTTTATATGGGTATGTTTGGTCTTAAAGATGCCAAATGACCCCCTTCACCTTCATGTTCAAACTCGGCATCGCTATACAAAACACCCTGTATATCATTCTCCTTCAATAATTTCTGATTCAGTGGTGGCAAAGTGTAATTAAAGCCAGTTCTTGCATTTCATTCGCATCATCACCACAAACAAATTTCTAGGGTGTGTCTAGTCCATTATCTCTGCTTTCTTAACTGACTGGCAGGCATTGATACAAGGAAAAGAAATGGGTCTGTCATAATGCATCTTTTCCGCTGATTATTCGCTATCAATTTGACTAATCGATAATGTCGGGGCGTGGTACGCAGATTGAAAAACAGAATTTAATTGCTGGCGAGATTTATTGATATTCAGACTACAAAACATTGTGTAATTAACAAAATATTAATAACGCTGTATTTCCAAATATTATAGAAGAATAATTGCGTGACATTTTAGCAAATTCGGACAATACAATAATAGGTTCCCTAATGATATAAACTAAATAATAACTTGTATTTGCATTCACGGTCCTCCTTTATCACTTTGAACTTGGATCGTAAAGTGATTTAAAACGACAATTTATTCATTTCTTGAGAAACGTATATAAAATATATTTTGTTATAAATTTTCTTTCATTTATTAAATATTATTTATTTTCGAATTTTTTAAATCTCATATCTCATTTTAAATATTGAGAATCCACGCCTACAACAATTGATATTTATTTTTATTTGATAAATGAGTTTCTGCAGAAAACTCAAAAAATTTACCTTTGATATAGCTTTTCCATTAAAAAACCTCTGCCCAAGGAATCACTACTTCCACATCCAGATTTTTTATCTAAGTCACTCAAAACGAAAAATTTTATATGTGGAAATAATTGTTTTTGGAACTTTAATAATATAATATTTGAATCCTCCCAAAAAACCATAAAACGATACCCCACATCGGTAGCGGGGTGGGGGTGGTGATAGGGGGTGGTAGTGGGGGTGGATGAAGTAAAAAACATTTTGAGGTTTCTGGTTCTTATACACACCCTAAACACAATTTTTTTCATCCCCTTTAATAATGGGATGGGGGTGGCTAATGCCAAAATTTTTTTTGAGACCTCAGCTTCTCTTGTATGTACTAAATACCAATTTTATGGACTCTTACCCGCTTGATTTACCTATTTTCCCCAAATTTACTCCAATTTACCCCAACCCTTCGACGGAACAAGATGAAAATATAATCTAGTTCTAGATCTCGTTAAAGTACACATGTGTACCAAATTTCAAGACAATATCTGAAACGGTTCCAGAGTAAACGTGCGCACAAAAAAGTTACAGACAGACCGACAGACAGAATTTTTTTTCGCTCAAACTTAAAATCTCGACGTTTCATGACATTCTAAGCCTATTTGGACAATAAAAATTTTTAAAAATTTTTTTGTCGTTACTATACTTCCACTGAATGTGGAAGTAAAATGTATGTATTGTAACGTGTTTCCACCCTTAGGAAACCACCCTCGCAAATTCCGTGGGTTCCAAAAATTATAACAAGAGATGTCCACTAACACACTTTATTAAATATTTACTGGATACTTCACAATACTATTATTAATTTAAATACACTTTACTGACTAAAATCACAATGTTTATCACTTTGTTTATCCTTGAAGTCTTAACCTCACTTTCTATACTTTCTGAACTTCTGAACTACTCGCCGAGAATGCGGTCGGTCTTTTATACTTAAAAATGACAGATCTCGATTTTTCTGTGATGACGCCACCATTCTCTAGATAATTCCGGATGTCACTTTGGAATCTTCTGGTAGGTTCTTTTTCGAGTAGGTGCAAATACATCATTCTAGGGTTGTAACACATTACACTGCCCCCTCCTTAAGCCTGAACGTCCCGGTCAGGCAATTCAGCCTCTTTCACATACTTCGCCAGTCTATCCAAGTGTACGATCTTCATCTTGGACTTTTTGTTTCGTTGAATCCGATAAACGACATCATTAATTCGGGTAATAACAGTATACGGTCCATCCCAAGGAGGTTGAAGTTTCGGGGATCTCCATTCCTTCCGCTGTGGGTTGTACAGCCAAACCAGATCCCCCACCTTGAATCCCCCTGTACTGGCATTCTGATCATAACGAGCCTTCAAGCGGTTACTAGTTCTGTTCATCAGCTCTCGATCATTCTTCGGCTGTTCTCGGCTTCCATTTCTGTAGTTGCTCATCGAAAATGGTTCTCCACGGGCAGCACAATTTTTACACTTGCGACACCAGGCCTCCACATCCTGGCGACTATTAACCCAATAGAACTGTTCCCGTGCTCTACTCAATGTCTTGTTTATGCCGAAGTGTCTGCTGGATGTTTCATTATGTGCTTCCTGGAGTACTTCTGGTACACGACACCTGGGAATCACTAGACGCATGGCAACCTGCTTCCCATCTGGGCTTTCCCATGCTCTCCTCAAAAGCCCATCTACGACCATAAGTGAATCCCATTGTGACCATAAAGCCTTCAGCCCCACTTCTTTGTTGGAAACATCCTTCCATGCTGGACGCGTTCCCTCTTCTTTTGCTCTCAACATGGGTCCGATTTCTACATCGCGCAATTGCTCTTGCCTCGGAGTTTTCTTTGTCCAACTGTCTGGAAGATCGACCTTGACAATGTTGACTTCAACCATGTTCGGAAATTTTCCCACCTGAGGGTAGCGCTTGCAATCTTCCTTGTCTGGTTTTCTGGATAATGCAGGAGTTTTGACTGCCTGCGTTGTCAACAGCCTGGTTTTCTCACATTGGTCGTTCACTTTTGACAAAATAAATTGTTCGTTCCCAATCCTTAACATTCGCTTTCCTACGTCAACAATAAATCCATACTGTTCCATAATGTCCAGTCCCAAAATGAAGTCATCCGTAATGTCAGCCACGATGACCCTGTGGTCGAACCTCAAATGCCCAATCTGCAAACCCAGGTCTACTTCTCCATGAACCGTAGCCCTGTCCCCCGTAGCTGTCCGGACGATCACTTCTTCATTTTGCCTCTTGGTAATCTTTATGCCTGATATAAATCCTGGCCGTACTATTGATGACGTAGTACCTGTGTCGATGGTAAACAAACATTTTCTTCCGTTCACATATCCATGCAACAACAGTCTGCTTGCGATTCTTCGAAGCTGGGAAATCTTAATTTCTCTGGGGGCACTGCATTCCCTAGCCAGAACAACCCCCCTGGTACTGTTTTCCTGCTCCTCTTCAAGATTCACAGCATTTATTCGACTCTCCGAATTCTGCTGTCGACAGTCTCGCTTCATGTGTCCTACCTTGCCGCAGTTGTAACATTTAATACCACCACTCGGCTTTCCTTTGTTTTTCTGTTTTTCCTGCTTTCCAAGGTCATCTAATTTATCCAATAGTTTGGTAAACATTTTCTGCATCTCAGTCAACATAGGGTTCTGGTTCATTTCTGGTTGCGATTCTTCGAGAGTCACAGCTCGCACTCTCGACCTTGGCGTATCCCTGTAAGCGGCTTCTACTTCGAGTGCACGCACCAAAGCTTCGCTACTACTTTGGTGTCTCGTCAGCCTCAGAACTCGCCTGACCTCTTCGTCCCTTATACCATCTAAAAAGGCCCCCACGGCTAATTGTTCCTGGAATTCTTTAGGTGCACTCGGATACGCCAGGTGTGCCAGTCTCTCTATTGCAGCTTCAAATTCTTGTAAACTTTCCCCAGCTTTTTGCATCCGGGATTTCAGCTGAGCCTGGTATAATTGGGCAAGGTGTTGATCGCCATACCTCAAGTCTAATGCAGCTTCCAAGGCTTTAAAGTCCCTTTGTTTCTCCACCGGGATAGTCTGAAGTAATTCTGAGGCCTGGCCCCTTAACGCCAGAACTAATGCCATGGCCTTTTCCTCGTTATCCCAGTTGTTCGCACATGCTGCTGCCTCAAACTGCCTCTTGTACGTTGTCCATGAGCTTTGGCCGTCAAAGGAGGGAGGTTTTAACCGGTGACCTGATGATACCACCTGCTGGCTTCCTCTATCTCTCAACTGTCGTTTAAGTCGCTCCACTTCTCCTTCGAACTCACTCATCTTTCCTTTGATCTGACTGACTTCGGTCTCAACTACATCTACTTTGTCTTCTACCTTATCTACTTTTTCTTCTACCTTGTTTATCTCTTCTTTAACTTCACATTTTAGTACTTCATTGGCAGAAATGATAGTGTCTTGTTGTATTTTCATTTGTTCATTCAGAATTTTCCTTAATTCTTCTTGGCGTCTTTCTTGTTCCTCTTTCTCCTCTTGACGTCGTCTTTCTTGTTCCTCTTTCTCCTCTTGACGTCGTCTTTCTTGCTCTTCTTTCTCCTCTTGCTGTCGTATCTTCAGGTCTTCCATAATTTTTCTCAATTCGTTTTTTTCTTCTTGACGTCTTCTCTCTTCATCCTCTTTTTCGTTCTGACGTCGCTTTTCTTCATCCTCTTTTTCTTTCTGACGTCTTATTTCCTGATCTTCCATCATTTTCTTTAATTCGTTCCTTTCTTCTTGACGTAGTTTTACTTGTTCTTCTTTTTCTTCCTGGCGTTGCTGCGCCATCATCCTCGTAAGCTCTGCAAGTAGATCCTGCATTTGTTTCTCTCCTGCCATACTTCTTGTTGTTACGGGCATACAATGAAATCAAAATAAAACAAATTTAACTGTCACGTTAATATCGGCAATGGAACTTTCCAGAAAAATCTAGAAACAGCACGAAAAAGTCTTATCCAGAGTCTTTTGTCACTATCCAGTCCAGAGAATTTAATAATCTCCACTAATGTCCAAATAGAAAAGTTCTAGAAATTTTCACGCACTAAATGAGTCTTTTTTTCAGTGTCTCTATCACTTCTCAGTTCAAAGGAATTAATTATCACACTAATGTCCTAATAAAATGTTCTACAATGTCTCAAAAATGCACTTAACACTATTTTCCTGTTCGAAAATAACCCTCGAACAATGTCCAGTAAATGAGTCCTCCGTGTTAGTACTAAACCTCGAGAATACTTCTCGAACACTCCAGCACAACTTCAGAGCTCCTCTTGTCATAAAATTCCGCTTTCTGACACCAATTTGTAACGTGTTTCCACCCTTAGGAAACCACCCTCGCAAATTCCGTGGGTTCCAAAAATTATAACAAGAGATGTCCACTAACACACTTTATTAAATATTTACTGGATACTTCACAATACTATTATTAATTTAAATACACTTTACTGACTAAAATCACAATGTTTATCACTTTGTTTATCCTTGAAGTCTTAACCTCACTTTCTATACTTTCTGAACTTCTGAACTACTCGCCGAGAATGCGGTCGGTCTTTTATACTTAAAAATGACAGATCTCGATTTTTCTGTGATGACGCCACCATTCTCTAGATAATTCCGGATGTCACTTTGGAATCTTCTGGTAGGTTCTTTTTCGAGTAGGTGCAAATACATCATTCTAGGGTTGTAACACATTACAGTATAAATTAAAATATACACAATTTACTTTACGCACTAGGGAGCATAGTATTTAATTGTATACACAAATGCATAAAGTGAAATAGTAAATTGCTTAAAAATAGCAACATCCCAATAGCCAACTTAATTACTTCCACATCCAGTGGAAGTATAGTAACGACAAAAAATTTTTTTAAAATTGTTATTGTTCAAATAGGCTTAGAATGTTATAAATCGTCGAGATTTTAAGTTTGAGAGAAAAAAAATTTCTGTCTGTCGGTTTGTCGGTCGGTCTGTAACTTTTTTTGTGCGAACGTTTACTCTGAAACCGTTTCAGATATTGACTTGAAATTTGGTACACATATGTACTTTAACGAGATCTAGAACTAGATTATATTTTCGTCTTGTTCGGTAAAAGAGTTGGGGGGTAAATTGGGGTAAATTTGGGGTAAATAGGTAAATCAAGCAGGTAAGAGTCCATAAAATTGGTATTTACTATATAGAAGAGAAGCTAAGGTCTCAAAAAAAATTTTGGCATTAGCCACCCCCCATTACCCCCACCCCATTATTAAAGGGGATGAAAAAAAAATGTGATTTAGTGTGTGTCCAAGAACCAGAAACCTCAAAATATTTTGTTAATTCATCCACCCCCACTACCACCCCCTATCACCACCCCCACCCCGCTACCGATGATAGGTATCGTTTTATGGGTTTTTGAGGTAGAGGATTTCAAATATTATATTATTAAAGTTCCATAAACAATTATTTCCACATATAAAATTTTTTCGTTGTGAGTGACTTGGATAGAAAATCTAGATGTGGATGTAGTGATTCCTTGGGCAGCGGTTTTTTAATTGAGTGCCCAAAACTAATAAAAATCTTAAGAATATAAATGAAACTTCAATATTATAAATGGTTCAAGCACTATTTTTAAAGAACACTGAAAATTGGTATATTTTATTATAATATTCAGTGATAATAAATAAATGGACTACATAATAATTTTCTTAAAATAAGATATAGCCCAGTCAATTAAGAGGTCTAGAGGGAAATGCCGAGATCCCATTTTTTGACTTGAGGGCGGTGTTTGGACTATTTAGGAGGTAAACATACCAAAAGTCCCCGAACATAGGAGGTGCGGGGGGTGCAGGGGGGCACGAAAGAGGTTCCGGTTTTTGGTTTTTCGCTCATATCTCGAAAACGGTTAGCCCTAGTCAAAAAGTGACTATATGCAAAATTAAAGTTGACTAAATTTTCTGCAATAATGTTTCTAGTAATTTTTTTCGTATCTGTTATGGTTCAGTAACGGATTCTACATCTTTTAACCATATTTCAACTTTATTATAAATTGAAAAAATTTTTTAAAAATCATCGTGGAAAAAATTTTTTTGTACAGATATCCATTTCACAGCAGACTGAACTCAGATATCGAATAAAAAATGTCTTTGGGCCTGTAAGTATGTTTGTGCGTGTATATGTATGCGTGTGTGAGTATACCGTTTCTTCTAAACACGATAACTTCTGATAGACTTAAAATATCTAATTACAATTTGGAACATATATAAAACAGCATAGTACAATAATCCCTATTGAAATTGGGCCATATCTGTAATACATGGTGATAACCAGAGGCCTACAAACTCTCACTCATAATAATCTTATTAAAAATACCATGTTCCTTTTAGGATAACATTGATATATCATCTAATTTAAATAAAGTTGGTTTGAACCTAACATACATTCGGTATATTGCGGTTTATAAATCTTATACATCTTTATATTTTTGTATGCTTAATCACTTAACATAACATTTTGCTCTAAAATTAAAATAAAACTTATTTTACGTAATAGTGAGAGTTTGTTTCCAAAGAATTCTTGAAATCTTTGCCACAGTTTTCTCGAAAACGGTTGGAATTATCAAGTTCTATCAAGTGTACCTTTTTTACGAAGAAAATGAAATATGCATCATCAAGTATAGCTCATGAGGCGCCCTCAACGGGTTAGCGTGATGTAATACATAAATTATTGTTTCTTAACTTAAAAAATGTTTCCTTACCAAACTGGGAGAAGATTGGTCAAGAAATATTGCAAAAAAGAAGAAAAAAAATAGAATTTTAACACCCTGTATCTTTTTCCGCAGCAACAATTTACTAAAGCCCTATTTTGGTCCAAAGAATCTAGCCTTGAAATATGGCCTATTATTAATGGTCCATCATGTATACAAACATATAAGGGGCGTGTGTAAAATTTTCACACGCTGTTAACGTAATAATAATAATAATAATAATAATAATAATAATAATAATAATAATAATAATAATAATAATAATAATAATAATAATAATAATAATAATAATAATAATAATAATAATAATATGTAATGAATTAGCCGGCGCGGCTACCGTGTGGTGTCGGAGGCCACGGAAGCCCTGTCCGGCAGCGGGAAACCGAAAAAAAAAAAATAAAAAAAAATAATAATAATGTTTATTAACCACTAATGATACAAAGTTGTATATATGGTAAGTCAGTTACAAGTTGGAAAAAATATAATATAAAACATATCAGAGACAAAAAAAATGTAGATACTACACTTTATTGTATAAAAATTGGCGAGAATGTCAATACGAGTAAGATATTTAAAAAGATAAATACATAGACAATAATAAATATAAAATTACATATTAAAAAACTGGTTTACACTATAAAAACAATTTTCAATTAAAAATAATTTAACTTTGTCTTTAAATAATTTATAAGAATTAACATCCCTAATATCCTCCGGTAATCTATTATAGAGAGCTACTGCATTATAATATGGTGATTTCATGTACAGAGCTGTTGGGTGATGAGGAGGCCTTAGCATTTTTCGTATGCATTTTTCGTATGTTAAGGATTTATCACACGCGGTGTGAAATTAATAATTTACAAGCTTAATTAACAGTGCGTTTTTAAATACTTTTCAGAGCAATCATAGAAAAAATAATTTGTAGATAATAACTATGAAAATTTTTGTAAACTTTTTAATAAATGAATAAAATCTTACCTGTATATGATGATACATTCCAACTACTTTGTACCTTTATTTAATTCTTAATCAATGAAATGTTTCACCAACGAATTTCCTTTTTGCGAATATTCGAGAGAATATTGCATAACTGAATTTTTCTGTTCAATGTTTAGATCTACCCCCAGCCCCACTCCCCACCTTTATTACAAATATAAATATATAGTATTTTTTTTATTTGTTTTTTCATTATATTATCAAATTATATATTAATGAGTTTGGGCACAGACAATTATTATGGAGGCAGCTCATAAATTTGATATAATATAATTATAGGATTAATTATAAGTCATTCCCTAACAAAAAATATGCTTATTTTTTTATTTATTTTGCTTTTTATACCTAAATAAAAAAATATGCTGTCTTAAAACTTATATTGTCTCTTTTTCAAGGGGATAGTGACAGGGGAAAGTGCGGCTCACCATCTTTCTTATGCATTAATTAGTTATTATTTCTTATGTTTGTTGGGTATTTTGCCACTAAAAATAATTAAAAATTTTGATGAAATAAACCTCTCTGCCAAAAGGATCAGGGGCTGGTTTACTATTACAAAAATTAAATCGAAGGCAGTTAACGTTTCGGAAAATATTTCTTTTTCATTTATCAAATCTTTCACTTTTATAATATGAAGAAAGTGAAAACGCTTCGCAACTAGCTGCATCGTTTGCACAATGATTTGAATTTTCGAATCGAAATATTTCTAATACAAAATGACATATGTATAAGTATGACTTAGATTTTCATTTACGTAGAAAAGCATGATACATAAAATAAATAAATGTCATATAAACAAATAACAGTCCAACAGACATATTCATAATTATAAGCAACTTGTGTAACATAAATTTTGGCCTATTAAGTGTCAATAGGCAATAATAATAATAATTTGCTAACAACCAAGTGTCTCCACAAATTTCGATCACTTTATGTTTTAAATGCGAACTTCACGTTAGTCTCTGTTCGGTACACCATCTCCACAACCACAAGTAGTTACGTGGCACTCCTTAAAGTATTTAGACGGTGGGCTTTGTGTCAGACCATTATCAGTTTACAAACTTCTTTCGTACAGAAGTTCTTTAATTCTGCACTTGCTGTCATAGTCTACTTTAGCAGTTACCTAAACGAATTTGTAGTATTGCAAGTCTGACGCTACAAAGATACGAATTCTCTAAATTAGGGTTTATTAAATTGTTTACGTATTTTTCAAATCCTACCCTGAGCCTGCTACTGATCTTCCATTGCTGCATCGTGAAACACCTTATACCAAACTCACATTAAAGAAAAATAGTAAAATTTGTTTAAGTGATTTACGTCAGGTAAAAATACGCTCTTCGCAACATTTGTTAGTGTTTGGGTAACTAGACATTTCATATTCACGGGTGCGAAGTAGATTGAATGAGCAACGATATAAAGGAATTTAAATGGTGTGGGCTCGATCGAGACGGTTACCCATTTATTCAGCACATAAACCCGGTACGTACTTGTCTGCCGTTATCTGTATAAATAATTTGTGTTAATATAAGAGCTTTGCTAAGTACAATTACGATTAATTTATGAAAAATTTATTAAGGCACAATTACAATTACTCTCTTCTATTTTAAAGAGTATTTAAATACAAGTAAAAATGTATTTAAATACAATTACAATTATTGATAAGTAGATTATGATATATGTGATATCTTAAATGTTTTTCTAAATGAAAAAGAAAAGGAAATTTTATATTGTATAATTAAAATTAAAAAAATCACGGCACTGTGTTGTATTAATAGTGTTATAATGTTAAATAATTTAAATATTTTTATACAGTCACAAAAACGTGACAATATCTCCTTGTAGCCTCAATATTTAATGGTAGGATATCAAGTACTGTGCAGAATATTAAATACTGTGAGAGTATAAAAAATAAAAAATAGATCTTTATGGCGTATAATTAATTAGTTCCACATCCAGTGGAAGTTTAGTAAGGCAAAAAAAATGTTTGAAAATTTGTTTTGTTCAAAAAGTCTTAGAATGTCATGAAACATCAAGATTTTAAGTTTGAGCAAAAACATTTTTGTCTGTCGGTCCGGTCCGTCTGTCTGTAACTTTTATTGTGCGTACGTTTACTCAGGAACCGCTTAAGTTATTGACTTGAAATTTGGTACACGTATGTATTTTAATGGAACTAGATTATATTTTGATCTTATTTCGTTGAAGGGTTGGGGGATAAATTGGGGTAAATGGGGGTAAACAGGTAAATCGAGCAATAAGAGTCCTTAAAATTAGTATTTAGTGAGTTGAGTCTCAAACATTTTTTTGGCATTAGTCACCCATTATTAAAGGGAGTGAAAAAAATAAAATTTTAATTTAGAGTGTATACAAGAAACTAAAGCTTCAAATTTTTTTTTTACTTCATAAACCTCCACTACCACCCTTCAACCACCACCGCCACCTCACTACCGATGTGGCATATCGTTTTATAGGTTTTTGTATAGTATCTTGTTTCGTTGAAGGGTTGGGGGATAAATTGGGGTAAATAGGTAAATGGAGCAATAAGAGTCCTTAAAATTAGTATTTAGTGTATATAAAAGAAGTTGAGGTCTCAAACATTTTTTGGCATTAGTCACCCATTATTAAAGGGAGTGAAAAAAATAAAATTTTAATTTAGAGTGTATACAAGAAACTAAGGCTTCAATTTTTTTTTTAATTCATCCATCCCCACTACCACCCCCCTATTATTACCCCCACCGCTACTACCGATGTGGCATATCGTTTTATAGGTTTTTGGGGTAGACGATTTCAAATATTACATTATTAAAGTTCCATAAACAATAATTTCCACATAGTGAAGTGCAAATATAGTATCAAATTTTTTTTCGTTGTGAGAGACTTGGATAGAAAATCTAGGTGTGGAATTTAACATCTAACATAACACCCTACAGGTTGCATTGTAATTCGAGTCCTGTGAACAAACGAACATCAGCATGCCCGCCTTTCAAGATTATTTTAGCAGGTTGCTAAATTGACATCAATGTTTTAAGGACAGAAGAGGAGATAGCATTAGAGGAGTGTCATCGCGTGTGTGTCTAGCTTCTATGATTTCAAATTAGAATACCATGCAACCTGTACGTGTTTTTAGATCTTCTATTATTTTCTTGATTCTATAATAAGTGGGTTACCTCGAGTAGTATTGATGCGCACCAGGTTTCCCCGAGTATTATGATGCGCATCGGTGCGCAGTAGGTTACCACGAGTAGTATGGTGCGCAGTAGGTTTCCTCGAATATTTTGGATGCGCAGTGGCTTTTCTCAAGTACTATAGATGCGCAGTAGGTTACCTCAAGGAGTATGGATGCGCATTGAGTTACTTCAAGTAGTATGAATGCGCAATGGCTTTCCTCGAGTAAATTGGATGTACAGTGGGATACCAATAGTATTATGGATGCGTAGTCGAAGAAAATTCTTGAAGTAGAAGCTTTACTTCTATCATGTAGTTCACGGCACACAGTGATTTTTTATATCTTTGTCATGCCATTTTGTGCGTATTATTTCCACATCCAGCGGAAGTATACAAACGCAAAAAAATGTTTGAAAATTTTCATTGTTCAAATAGGCTTAGAATGTCATGAAACGTCAAGATTTTAAATTTGAGCAAAAAAAAATTTCTGTCTGTCGTGTCGGTCTATCTGTTGACTTTATAACTTTTTGGTGCTCATGATTACTCTGGAACTGTTTAAGATAGTGTCTTAAAATTTGTCACAAGTATGTATTTTAACGAGATCTGGAACTAGATTATATTTTGATCTTATTCCGTTGAAGAGTTGAGGGTAAATCAAGCAAGTAAGAGTCCATGAAATTGATATTTAGTAAATATAAGAGGAGCTAAGGCCCCAAAAAAAATTTTGGCATTAGCCACCAATATTACCACCCCCTCCCCGTTATTAAAGAGGGTGAAAAAATATTGTGATTTAGTGTATCTACAAGAACCAAAGTCATCAAAAACTTTGTTCACTTCATTCATGTGAGTGAAATTTTATACTTATTTTTTTTGTGCTTTTTAGTAGTTCTTGGCTTTGAAATTTAATAAATGTTTGATTATAATGGAGTAGGTACATTGGCGGTCCTAGAAATTTCAATAATTTTTTTCTCCTCTGTGGTGCATGGGACTCATACGAAATATGGGAAATAACATCTCGGGAAGCACTTCTTTCATGACCCCAAAAAAATTTGAAAAAGCAGTTTGCGAAATTTTTTTTCAAAATTCTGTTACCCCCGGACTCCTGTTTAAAATTAATTTTTTTTGTCATATGCATTTTACTTTTCATGAAAATACAACAATACGTTTTGAAGTTGATGAAAATATTTTCATTACCAACTGAGATCTCAACGAATTGAAATTTTGTGATTTGTTAAATTGTAAATCACAAAATTTCAATTCGTTGTATCTCAGTTAGTAATGAAAATATTTTCATCAACTTCAAAAGGTATTGTTGTATTTTTATGAAAAGTAAAATGCATATGACAAAAAAAATTAATTTAAAACAGGAGTCCCTAGACCTGGGGGGGGGGGGGTAACCGAATTTTGAAAAAAAATTTCACAAACTGCTTTTTCAAAATTTTTTATGGGTCGTTAGAGAAGTGCTTCTCGAGATGTTATTTTCCATATGTCGTATGAGTCCCATGCGCCACAGACGAGAAAAAAATTATTGAAATTTCTAGGTCCGCCCTTGAGTAGGTAGGGCTAGAGATACTAGAAAGAATGCCTCTTAAGGGAGGCTACTTATAAGATATTAGCATTATCAGACTTATCGGTTTATAGAAAGAATGGTTATTTTCTTGTTTTTCATACCGAATATTAGATATAGTAAGTGTATGAAAGAAGTGGACAAGTCGATTCGTGAGGGAACTTCTTGTTGATATTCTAGCTTGGTCAGGTTTATGATATATGAAAGGAAAGAATGGTTTCTTTGAAAGTTATCTGCTGAATACCCAAAATAATATTTTTTAAAAATAATGTAAGCAGAAATACAAGATATATTTCTTTCTTAAAATTTTGCGTAACTTTTATACTTGTTGACCATTCTTCCTTTAGGTAAGACTACTGTCCAAATTTCAGTATAAGCAGACTTACGAAAAGATGTGATGAACAAACGGGGGGACAAACAGACGGCCGGTAGACATTTTGAGTTAAGAATTCAATATCTAACATAAGGGTGATATTTACGGTTTTAGAAATGTCCTGATCAAATGCAATTTACTCTTTGTTTTCGTATTTGCGAAGAGTATAATATCATGTACTTGCTTCAAAAACTATAAAAGTTTTTGGAGTTAATGTTGTGCTATTTTGATTTACTAAATCGATTGGGAAATCAAGTTTCATTGTTGGACCTTCCTTAAAATATAATAGTGCAATAACAATTTTATGATAAAAAAGCTAATAAAGAATGTACTGAATTGATACCCAGACCCATTCAATGTTGAAACCGAAAACAAAAAAGGCATTAAAGTTTTCACGTCCTAGAAAATAATTCATGAAGTTAGACAACATAAAAGACAGACACATAATTCAAGTTAATAAACGAAAAGAGCTTTTAGTTATGGGTTATAACATCAATAATTCGGGGTATACTAAAAGTAATGTTTCATTTTGTTAACACGAAAGCTGTTAATTTGTATTAAGTCTGGAGACAGGTTATAAACTAATAAAATAAAAGGGCAACCGTGAACTACTAGACAGCCACAACCTTTTGAAAAATATATCAACCCTTGCGGTTACGGCGCTCCTTAAACGGACTTTATAGCTTAACTTCTCAGATAATTGATTGTGTTGTAAGGACAGACCTCTAGTAAAGTTGATAAAGCCGGCCAATTATCAAAATGATTCTTCGAAAATCGCTTATTTGATCTAAACAATTAAACTGCTAGCCAATTGAAACGGACTAAGAGAATTTTTAGATTGAATTTATAGCCACATTTTTTTAGACGAAGAATAGATATCACGGTTTTCAGGATTCAAGAGAGAATTTATTTGTGAAACAGAGAATTTTGCCCGACTCTTTTATTTTGAAACATGTTACTGCTACAGAGTGTGAAAGAGAAGCATGTTTCTTTTGTCAAACTACAACTATCGAGATTCAGTTTTTTTTAGTATTTTTTTGATGTGAATTTTTTTAGTCACTGGTTTATAGGGAATTTCTCAAATTACTTCCACATCCAGTGGAAGTATAGTAACCCAGAAAAAAAAATTATTGTTCAAATAGCCTTAGAATGAATAGAAAAAATCTGTATGTCTGTCCGTCTGTCTGTCAGTCTGTCTGCCTATAACTTTTTTGTGCGCACTATTACTCTGGAACCGTTTAAGATATTGCCTTGTTTGGTACACGTATGTATTTTAACGAGATCTGGAATTAGATTTGATCTTAGTCCGTTGAAGGATTGGGGGTAAATTGGGGTAATGAGGGTAAATAGGTAAATTAATCAGGTTCAAATCAAATTAATCAGGAATCCATAATAATTGGTATTTAGTATATATAAGAGAAGCTAAGGTCTCAAAAGATTTTTTGGCATTAGCCACTCCCACCCCATTATTAAATGGGGTGAAAAAAGTGAGTGCGTGAATAGGAACCAAAGTGCTCAAAATTTTTTTTTACTTATCGTCCCCCACTACCAACCCCTACCCCATGCCCCCACTGCCACTACCGATGTGGCATATCGTTTTATGGGTTTTTGAGATAGACGATTTCAAATATATTATTAATGTTCCACAAATACATTTTTCTCATTGTGAGACTTGGGATAGAAAATCTGGATGTGGAAGTAAGTAGTAATTCCTTGGGCAGCGGTTTTTCTTGATATATATTTTATTTTATAAGAAACCGATTTTTTTCTAAAAAAAAACCTCTACTTAATTATTTCATTTTTTTGCAGTTAGAACTTATTGTGTGTCGTAGTACCGATCGCTGTAGGTTATTATAATTTCTTATGAGTTCTTCTTTAAAATAATAATAATAATAAGTTCATTTTTTTACTTCGTTGAATAGATTCCAGCTACAGCTCAGAAAGTGTGCCGTTGCTAAGTCTATAATAATAATAATAATAATAATAATAATAATAATAATAATAATAATAATAATAATTTGCCTTTACTGGGTATTGTAAATATTATAATACAAATAATTACGATAGGATGAAGTCTAGCAAAGCTACGGCAACTATACTCACCCTGATTGGATTATTTAGCTGCTCTTATATTTTTTAACCATATTACATAGAATCGTGTATTTTATTGCTTGTAATAATAATTGTTAGATAAACAAACTGTTCTACAAATGAAATAAGTTAAAGAGGAGTAGTAACTTCAGGAACAAAGTAGATATGACAGTACTTTGAACAGGACTTCGCCCCCCAGAATAAAACCCCTCAAGACTTCACCTGTTCCGCTTTTCGATCCAATAACGGAGCTTCTGTAGGGCTTTGCCTAGGCTACCACTCACCTAGAATTTTCCTTTGTGCCTCGGAATAGACACATATAACGTCACCTCACATGTTCCAACCGCTCATTTTATGCAACGAAACTGTTTTATAAGCACGTTGGGGGAAATTGTTTGATTAATTTTGCGTAAATCAAGAGAAATATTGGCTGCAAAAGTCTATAATGTGTACCGAAACATCAACTATTGTTAGGTAGTATGAGACCCACCTAATATTTAAATTCAAATGTTTTGACAAAAATAATCATCAATGCTTAAAAATAGGATTTAGTTCATACAACCAACTATTTCATATAACTGCCACAATGAAAATAAAAATGCTACAACGAAAACCAAACTATTTTTTGTAGCCCAGTTGTTGGGTAAGGTATTTACCTCCAAAAACTTGCGAAATAAATAATTTTTTTTTAATGAGTTCGTGAAAGTGTATAGAATAATATCCTGAAAAGTTTACATTTCTTTCGGATGCAGAATATAAAAGTGAGGAAAAATTTTGTTTCGTCCATTTTTTCAAAATTTTGAAATTAAGTCAAGGTAGGAAAAAATAAAAAATACAGATGGATAGATTACGTGTTTATGAACAAAAAATATCCTAACAAAATTTACCGCTAAAGCCATGGTATTCCCAGAATAAAATAGTCAAGTAACGTTATTACTCGGAGCGAGATACATGCGTGCGCGCGTTTGAATACTCATGACTATGGCACCGACGCAATGATCAATCCCATCATGATCAGAAATAGCTGTTTTCCTTATTAGTCCAGTCGAATTAGACATCATAAAAAATTTTGCGTACTGCGGACTTTTCTTTGTGAAAATTGTTTAAGAGGGCATAATAAGCAAGCACAGAAAACTACACCCTGCTACACTATGTGCGTCCCCTACTTTTAGGGGTTGAAACTTTGAAATTTTACTTATGTGTCCATATCTGTTTCCCTATTGCCCGTGGGGCTCTTTACCAAGTTACACTTTTTGAAGATTCATCCCTCCTCTACATAATATATATATTACACATTTGCCGTAGGACAAACGGTTTTGGCTGTACGAGGCCGGAAAAGTCGCGCTGTCCGAATTTGGGGGTCTTCTGTACAGGACAAACGGCTATTATTTCCAATCTACAATACTACACATACTAATGTCCTTAAGGAGGGATGATGATTTGTGAAAAAATTTTCATCGAATACCGCGCGGTTTTCATGATACGGGATGTTGAAGTTTTTAAAAAAAAGTGAACCTACTTTTTTTCGCTCATTTTTCTTTCATGCATGTACGACCCCAATATAAGAAAATTTACGTTGGTTTCATTTTAATACAATCGTTGGTTTAGGAGCTAGACAGCAAAATATGCCAAAAATGGCTATTTTGGTATTGTTGCATTAAAAAAACCAAAACCAGTATAATGCTGGTAAATGTTTTTGTTTATTGTAAAAAGTTCAATTCATTGCGCACAGAAAATGTGTTTTTGTATTTAAGTAGGATCAAGCACTTATTGTGTAATAACGATTTATGTCATGTGTTCTCCAGTCTCCTTTTTCACAATTTTTTTTTGCGGCCTTATGGTTCATAGTAGGGCAGAAAGCATTATACACGTGGACAGGGCACATAATAGGGTGTTAAAATGGGTCTCTTGTTAAAATGCGATAGGATGTACCGTTTTCGAGTAAAACGCACTTGTTTGGTTATGTTTGCTTTGAGTTTTCATTGTGTTCTGAATTGTGATCTGATAAATAAATTCTACATTTTGGTGTTTTCTTTCTTAGGAGTTTGTTTTTTTAAATCATTTTCCGATGAAATGGATATATAATAGCTGTTTCTGGAGGAAGGTAAAATTACTGTGGATTTTGTTATAGACACAAAATAAGTTGCAATAATGACTCGAGACAAGCGTGAACCTTCAAATAGGGGAGTGAGAACCTTCTATTCCGTCCGAGTCCCTTCATTTTTTCATTAGCAATGTCCCTCATAAACAAAAAAAGCAAGAAGCGTTTTATTTTTTCGTAGTCAGCGGTGAGTATTCACTAGTAAATTTTCTTATATTAGGGCGTACATACATGAAAAAAAAAATGAGCGAAAAAAAGTAGGTTCACTTTTTTTTTTAAAATAGGGGTTTTCAAAATTTCAACATCCCGTATCATGGAAACCGCGCTGTATTCGATGAAAGTTTTTTGACAAATCATCATCCCTCCTTAAGGACATTAGTATGTGCAGTATTGTAGATTGGAAATAATAACCGTTTGTCCTGTACAGAAGACCCCCAAATTCGGACAGCGCTACATTTCCGGCCTCGTACAGCCAAAACCGTTTGTTTTACGGCAAATACGTAATATACATATTATGTAGAGAAGGGATGAATCTTCAAAAAGTGTAACTTGGTAAAGAGCCCTACGGGCAATAAGGAAAAAGATATGGGCAGATAAGTAAAATTTCAAAGTTTCAACCCCTAAAAATAGGGGACGCACATGGTGTAGCAGGGTGCAGTTTTCTGTGCTTGCTTATTATGGCCTCTTAAACAACTTCCACAAAAAAAAGTCCGCAGTACGCAACATTTTTTATTATGTCTAATTCGACTGGAGTATATAACTCTCTATAGTTTTGAATATAAATTCTGGAACTTTTCCAATACATTAACAAATGTATAAGGATTCCATTGGATATAGTTGAAATGTGATAAATACAATACAGTAAAGGCAGGTAAAAATTCATGCGAGTGACGGCGCGGCAGATCTGCTTCGATCCAGCGGCTATGTGTGGTGCATAAATATATTTTCCCTCCATACTCACTATTTATCCTCGTATTGACTAAGAAAAATGTTAAAAATGTGTAATCAGAAAGAGAAAATAGCTTTAATTTACTCGTTAGAACTGCTAAGAATTTTTAGAGTATGCATCAGTATTTTTTCCAGGAATACCGTGGCCTTCTTAAATTTTATTAGGACGTGGTCTATCCACCTGTATTTTTTATTTTTTTGCTACCATGACTTAATTTCAAAATTTTGAAATATTGGATGAAAATTTTTTTTTTTATTTTTCTTTTATGTTCTGCATCCGAGCGGAATGTAAACTTTTCGAGATATTATTCTATACACTTTCATGAACTCGTTAAAAGAAAATTATTCATTTTGCAAGTTTTTGGCGATTTCACTATAAAATTTTCTCTGTCGTCTGGGCTATTGTAGCACAAAACTGTTCCCTCAGAAGACAGTTATAGTAGTTATTGCTCCGATAATATTGCATTATAAATATTACGCTATATTTCTCATTCGAATTTAGAAGTTTACGGCAACGGCTATATTGTAATAACGACATATTTGCAAGGCTGTTGCATATTTTTACATATATGAGAGATATCGGAGATTTTAATACGAAAATGCCATTTTGGAGCATATTTTACATAATAAAATGGAGTTAAGGCAAAAAACTGACTAAATGTGTCAAATGTTTTTTCGGTTAAGATTATTTAATTTCCAAACTAACTACTGATGCTTATTAATTAAATGCTTTGTATTTTCTTAATAATATCATTATGATTACAAAAAATATATTTTGTAGCTGAAAATAATCACATGTCGGACATTATTGCTTGCATGTTGTTAGTTTACTCACTGGTGAATTTTTGTTTATAAGTCCATATTTATGATACATAAATATAATTGTCAAAGAGACAACTAATAACTTGTTAACAAAGCAATTTAGAAAAAGCATACTTCTCTCATTTTCTCACAGAATAAATTTATTTATTTTTTCTAAAGTGCCAATTTTAGCTGTCGATCATAAAGCATTATTTGCTAACTCGACCATAAACTAAACTTGCTCAATAAAGCTTTACATTATGGATTTATTACACAAAGAGATACTTTGGTTTTCATTTGCTCAATTGCTCATATTTTACTTCCAGAGGAATTATAGTAACGAAAAACATTTTTTTTTAAATTTTTTATTGATAAAATAGGATTAGAATGTCATGAAACGTCGAGATTTTAAGTTTGAGCAAAAAAAAATTCTGTCTGTCGTTCTGTCTGTCTATCTATAACTTTTTTTGTGCGCACGATTACTCTAGAACCGTTTAAGATATTGACTTGAAATTTGGTACACTCATGTATTTTAATGAGATTTGAAACTGTATTATATTTTCATCTTATTCCGTTGAAGGGTTGGGGGGTAAATTGGAGTAAATGGGGGTAAATAAGTAAATCAAGCAGATAAGAGTTCATAAAATTGATATTTAGTATATACAAGAGAAGCTAATGTTTCAAAGAAATTTTTGGCATTAGCCACTTCCATTACAACCAACACTCTATTATGAAAGGGGTGAAAAAAAATGTGATTTAGTGTGTGTACAAGAACTAACGGCCTCAAAATATTTTGTTTGCTTCATCCATCTCCACTACCACCCCCCTATTATTATCCCCATCCCACTATCGATGTGGGATATCGTTTTATGGGTTTTTGGGGTAGACGATTTCAAATATTGTATTATTAAAGTTCCATAAATGAACAATCACTTAAACTTGTTTAAATAAAACACACTCTTTACTGTTGTACTTCACTCTGCTATCATATAAAGACTGACTGCCTGGTCCTTGTCCTGAGTCAGCAGTTACATCATAACAGCTCGAATGTTTTTATTATAAGAAATCACATACACCAATGAGTAGTAGTACACTACATCCACTTTTTCTTTTACAACAGTGTTAATGAAATTAACAATAATGTCCACAATGTGAGTTATGGCGGTGCACCAAATATAACAATAAACCTACTTAACTATATAAGAATAGAACAATATAAGAATATGATATAGCAAAATATATTAATATGAAAGTTATAACCAAAGGAAGGTGCAAATTTGAAGAATACCAGTCTACGGCCTCTGATCCTTTGTCAGTCACGTGGACATGGACTTGCCTTGGATCAACTCATCTGTTACTGTAACATATATATAACAATATAGTAAAGTAGCATACAACGCATGTCACACGACGATACTAAAGTAAATTAGGCTTACGAAATATCAGTAATTATCTGACTCTTGTTTTTTGTCGGTCACATGTACTTATTTTGAAACAACACTGCCCATTCTCCCTCGATCTTCTTTAGATGCACGATGTTCCTTCTGTAGTTTTGGCCTGTTTCATCATATTTAATTTGTATGTCTACTCTATCCTTACTCATTACTTGTGTACTTTGATTAAAGTTGAGGCAAGTTGTGTTTTCTTTTATTAGGTGTTTCACGTACACCTTGGTTCTAATGATCTTCGCTTCCTGTCGCCGTAATCTTTCCCTTTTTTCTTTTGAAGAAGCTCAGACAATATCCATTACCAGCAGACATTGCTAGTGTCGGAGATGAAGATCAAACCCAGTACACAATAGAGAGTGTGACCAAGCATGCTCGCCCTAATACGCCTTAGCCCGCTGCGCTACTATACCTGCTCTTGGTAATTTATAATAATAGCAAGCGGCTCTACCACTCGCTTTTTCCAAAAATGACAAAGTACTAAAATCAAACTGAATTTTTTTTTGGTTGGGTTATACAAGGAGCCACACAACGTATATGTCTTAAAGCGGATGTGTTAACTCCTCAGTTTAGCATAGGTTTTAAAATAGCCTACAAGTTTTAAGAAATAACTATATTGAGACCGATGGGACTTAAAACATACTTCTACAAGAATAAATCAGCGCACTTAAAGAGCAATTGGTTATTTTGTAGGCATTTTAAGACAAGACACGTTTGAAGTAGAATTATTCACTATTATGGTCGATGCACACAGCTGCCACCACTTCCAAAGGTCAAGAAATGCACAACGGTCAGCCATACTGGGAAGGTTCCAGATTGAACAAAGAGATGTAATTTTTTTTGTAAGAGAAATGTTTTTTAGAAAGAATTTATTAACATTGAATTATATTATTGAAAGATGATACTGATTTATTTATTTTTAAGTCATCGAGGAGAAAAATAATTTATCCATATAGTTATTTAAATTTGCGTTTTTGGAGGGCGCAAGAATTTTGTAAGAACTGTCTAACTAGATTTTACGGTAAACTTAGCCTCGTTGAAAATTTTAGCCCACTATGAGGGCTCTCAATACTTCACCTACAAGTAATCCCTCTCAGTACTCGCGATATGTTCATTTTATAACTATGTATGGCGTCCCATATATTTTCTTTTATATTTACTTTATTAAATACAAAACATTCTCTCAAGCATTTGTGTGTGCATTTTAAACTTTAATAAGTACTTATTCTAAACAAAGTATGGTTTTATAATACCCTTCAGATATTCTACGAGCAGAGATTTAGATGATTCATTAAAACTTGAAAGCTTTAAAAGTAGTTTTAAATGAAAATATGTAGGCCTTTCTCTAGGTGTACCCCTATACCCGTATAAGGGTTTTAAGTTAGTTTGATAGAGTGTTTCCAGACCATTTACGTTTATAAGTAGTCTCAGAAATAAGCTTTTAGAATATCTTATAGAGTATGTTAAAATTAAGATTGTTACTTGGGTCTTGCTACCTGAATAAATGGGCATGTCTATCTCAACTCCTCCTAAACTGTAGGTTATTGTTTCGTCATTATCGATGTGGAAGACTTAGTTTGTTTCTTCTTCATCGGTGTCTTCTTGTATGGAATGCACATTCGCCACTTTCTCCTTCTTGAATTTTCTAGGAGGCTCTGCATATGGTTGACTATTTCTCACACGTTTTTTTCTTTCTGCATGTGTCCTATATTGAAACCTGAAATGTCCTTGGGATCCACAGTTATTGCATGTCTGATTTAAGGCCGGACACTTTTCACTTGAAGAAGAATGTTTGTGGCTTCCACGTCGACCACAAACCTTCGGTGAATAGTGAGTTGTAGCTTGATATACATCTATTTCAGCTGTTGCCTCTACGTATGCTCCTGGAATACTGAAATATATTTCCTGCAAGCACAGTCCGCTCATACCTTTTTTTTTTACCGGTCCTCAATACTCGCTGTTTGTGTCAAAGGACCTTTTGAAAATTGTTTATTTGTGAATAATTTAATAATGAAAATTTAGCAGATAATTAATACAGTCAATTCTCAAAATATTAACAGTCACAAAATTCATTAAATATTTTATTTTCAATTTTAAAGTAAATCAGAAATATTTCCGTTCTCCGCCCATGCTTTCGTTCGAATCGTTTCACGCCGAGATCTTTTCTGGTCTATTCGGATGCATGTCGTGAATATTAGAGAACTAATAACTTTTAATATAAACACCTGACACAGTTGTAAAACAGTTCGCTCCGAATCATCAAATCTATTTACAAACTAACCTCGGACTACAAAACGGCAAATTTACACAGATGGTATTTAATTAACAAGTGTAATTAACTACTGTGATTAATAAAATATTTTAAGTTTCCTTATGTTACAAAATAAACGAAAACATATTTTTTTTTAGAATTTAATTCATTCAACGAAATGCGAGTGGTTCAGTCCCATACCCTAGAAAAATAATACACAGAGTATTTAAACTTAAGTGACCCTTCTGTCAAAAAGTCGGAAACGTTTTGCGGTGATTTTCAAGTGCGCGATTGCTCTATCAACTTAAAAAGCATCGTGTTCATTTGCACGCGTACGTTGAATGCCTTTTTTGATTTTTCCTATCGCAAGCATTCTGAGCAGACATCTCCTTCGCAATCGAAATGTTCCAATGCTGTTCCACCCAACCATTTGAAGCTCATATTTATTCGTCTCATCCTGTATACGATACAAAAATTTAGTTCCTCGGCTTAGCCAGTCTAGTTGCTGTTGTCATCATCATTACATTATTATTATTATGATTATTATTATTATTATTATTATTGGATTTAAGATTTAAAGATCAGTTAATTCCTCACCAGCACATGTATCAAAAAGTGTCTTTTATATTGAATGTAAAATGTATAATCATTTACCTACTGATATCGAAAATTCCAAGTCATTTATTTTTAAAAGGACGATTTGTTAAGGGAAAAGTATCAATAAATTTCATTTAGTCTTACTATTTTTTAAGTGTTATATTATTTGTAGTTTGTTATAATGTATGTGTTGTGTGCTCCTTTATACAATTTTTTTTTTACGTGTAATTTGATTTTATATTTTACATTTTGTTATACTAATGTAATGTTTAGACGATTTATTATGGTATGTATCTGTGATGCACTCCTTATAGCCACTTGTATGATTATTACTTAATTGTGTCTATGATTGGGATATAAGAATTATTATTAATATTATTATTAAGAATTTTAGATTTATGCGACACGCTTTCTTAGCTGAAACTGGAAATCATCAAACCCATCTCATTATTATTATTATCACTATTATTATTTTTTAGACTTCGCAAGTGGTATACTTATTTATTAGTTATTATTATTATTTCCAACGCTGAATGACCACGCACCAATTCGTATCCCCCGCGTATGTTCATTCGTTGTAGCATTTTTTCTGGACCCATTGTCCCTCGTGTTCGATTCGAACAGATTCCGTGAGGCTTTCTTTCTTAGTGTTTTGGACCTAAGTCCCTTGTTTTTGGACCTGAGTCCCTTGTTTTGGACCTGCGTCCCTTTTTTTGGACCTGCGTCCCTTGTTTTGGACCTGCGTCCCTTGTTTTGGACCTGAGTCCCTTGTTTTGGACCTGAGTCCCTTGGTTTGGACCTGAGTCTCTTGTTTTGGACCTGAGTCCCTGGTTTTGGACCTGAGTCCCTCGTTTTGGACCTGAGTCCCTTGTTTGGACCTGAGTCCCTTGTTTGGACCTGAGTCCCTTGTTTTGGACCTGAGTCCCTTGTTTTGGACCTGAGTCCCTTGTTTTGGACCTGAGTCCCTTGTTTTGCGAGTGCGTTTAATACATTTTATGAAATTCACTTTTTTGTGTTAATTACTGTACGCTCTTTTAATAATAATAACGCCAACACCAACAATTTTTTGATTCTCAAAGACAAATAATAATTAAAGAACTTTATGGTATACTAGTGATTTAAAACATAAATGATTCGGACAAATATTATTTCTATTTCCTCCTAAATGCTTGTAAATCTCCCTATGATAAGGGTCGTTTTAATTGGTTTTCTTAATTATATTATGAACATTGCGATATAATAGTGCTAGGCCCGTTTTCTTAGTACCCAATGTATATTTGTTTGAAGTTTTCCTTACAAAGTTTATGCTCTGTTCCTTCTTATTTTTCACTGCATTTACACATTAAAGAATTAAGGCGCACTCGCTTTTATTTATATGGTTAATCCTCGTCGCCACTGAACAATCACTTAAACTTGTTTAAATAAAACACACTCTTTACTGTTGTACTTCACTCTGCTATCATATAAAGACTGACTGCCTGGTCCTAATCCTTGTCCTGAGTCAGCAGTTACATCATAACAGCTCGAATGTTTTTATTATAAGAAATCACATACACCAATGAGTAGTAGTACAGTACAATAAACAATTATTTCCACATACAAATTTTTTTTATTGTGAGAGACTTGGGTAGCAAATCTGGATGTGGAAGCGGTGATTTAATGGGCAGCGGCTTTTATTTCGTTATAATTTACTCTCAAATTGGGAGAGTTTTTGGTTTGAAAATTTTAGACCAGGTGAACGTCCTACATATCCAAAACCTATTTCGTTTCTGAATAAAAACATGTTCTATAAATGTGTTTATTAAATTTAATTCAAATGGATTTTAACTCATTTACAAACGTTAAAAATTATTGAATAATATTTCATATTTATGAATAAAGCCTTTGTAAATAAATGGAAATTACGTTTGGAACTTTTCCGTCGGCTATATTTCATTTATATATATAGACAATTGTATATATTCATTTATAAAAAAAAATATGTATTATTAATTACACTAATTAGCTACCAGTTAAAACACAAATTTATGTGATGAACAGCAAAATTTTTATAAAAACTGATTTTTAGGGAAAAAGTAATTAAATTCGGCGATGTATTTTAGTTGTGTCCAAATCGAATTAAAGATGTAGCAAAAGGGGTTTAAATAAAAGAAAATGTATTTAGCAAATAACTCAAAATTAAAGATGAAAAGCTTTAAAAGCTTTAATTTCTCACTTATACTAAAATTGCAACTTAATTTCTCGTAGATTCGACAGTTTTCGTGTATGGTAGAATTAAAAACACTTTTGAAAAAAAATTACGCCACCTTCAAAATAAGTCGCTAAAAAGTAAGAAATAAAATTTCACCGTCAACCATTTCTTCAACTGAAACTTGTTACTTAATATTGAATTGATATCTGTTAAAAACTAGTTGAAATTCGTTAATTTTTAATTTTTACACCGATGTTATAAGGTTTAATTTAAAACTTTTAAACTTTTTAGTGACTTCTTTACTTAGCTTTTACACATAGTAAAAAACATATCCACCGCTTAAATTTTCAAGGATTAACGTCAGGCTCGTTATCAGAGAATCCTGTAATTTCCATATATTAAATTTCATTAATCTTCAATTCCGATGAAATTTTACAATGACGCAAATTTGCAACTGAAGAAACTTTTTTCACTTTTTGCTCACTTTACAGTAAATGTAGCTTGGTGAAACTATTGTGAAACTACCGCAGAACCTTGCCTTACAGTTTGAGAAATATTTCATAGAAATTGCTTGAGCCAGTCCAGAGTAATAATTGAACATATATAAAAGAAAAAACAAACATACGACGAGTTGAATTGTAAACTTCCTTCTTTCTTTTATTTTTTGGAGTAGTTCAAAAGCTTTAGCTGAAAGAGCCGTCCACGTACTGACAGATACATATGTCTTTTTAATTCTACACCATATGTAAGAAAAAAAATTAAAAAACTTTCAAAATTAAACTTAAATCTAAAAATTTTACGTAAAAATTCAGATTCCTATACTTGACGACTTTCTAGTTAGATGAAAAGAAACCAGTTTTCACGGAAATGCTTCCTTGGCAAGCATTTCCAGACATATATTCCCTACATTTTTTTCCTTGAATCACCCAAGTACCTTCTTAAATTTTACCATCTAGGAAATTCTCTGCATAATTTAATAACATACCTACAAATATTTTCATTGAAATATAAAAATTTCAAATACTCCACAAATTAACTTCCAATCTCGTTTTTGAATGTGGAACTGATGTTTAAAGAGCTATATCATGATGATTATTTTATTAAGTTATACGAAAGGAAACTTAAAAAAGAACTTAACTCAGAGCAAAGTTAATTTAAAAGTTGCTTCTCTTTTTATTACATTTTAAAATTAACTAAGTTTGCAAGTATTTCGCAGGCTTTATGGAGAAATTTTATTGTAAGAAATATTTCTATGAGACTTAATAATTTACTCGGATGTCATTTGCAGATTTTTATTACAACGTTGCTTGGTATTTTAGAATTTCTAATCTTAATTTCAATTAGATTTTAAATACATGTACGGGATCTTTAAATTTGTACATTCCGGAAATGAATTAAAGGTTATAGCATCAAACAAAAAAGTCAAAGATAAAACATTACATTGGTATTAAAATCAATTAATTTCTTTGAAAATGTACCTACTATATAATCGCAATGCCTTGACTGTTTAAATATTATAAGGGCAATGCATTCTGTAATATGGCAGTCATAGAGGCAATGTTAGACCTGTTTCCTCTATATTTGCGTGTCGCGCGTCTGAATGACACAATGAATTTATGGGTAAGGGTGCCAGTACCGTGTTCCCTGCAAGGTTTGACAGGCCTAACAATTAGGGGCTTTTTATAGAGATGATCTAGGATCGGAGTCGTGTGACAGAAGAAAAACATAAAAATTCTGTACCTCCTGCTAATTACTACTTGCTGTCTCCAATATCTCTGCTTTCAATGCACATTATCTAATATCAGTCTTATTTCTATAACTTATCTTAATTTTTAATCACTTTTATAAGATCTCATCCACTCCTGGTCGATGTTCTTAAACAGACCTCAGAAACCTAATGAAGATGCTATAAATCAGCACGTCGAAATACATAGGTGTTGCCCAATGGAGTCCCAGAAACAGACCACTTTCCATTTTTTTTTTGTTTGTCCCTGTGTAATATATTTGCATATGCGGTTTTCTAGAAAATGGCGGAGGATCCGGTGAAATTCATATATTACATAGGCAATATAGTTCAGTCAATAGAGGAGATGTGGAGTGCGTGAGCAGGGACCTAAGCGATTCCTTTAGAAAGTTGTTCAGGGTGCTTAGGGAGTCAACATATTGAAAGTCCCACTTTTGGTTTTTTCGCTTATATCTCGAAAACGGTGCGTCGCATGGAATTTTCTCATACCAAGTGAAAGCTCATGAAATTCTCTACAACTTTTATGATACATTATCTTATTATGTTAGTAAGGAAACGTGGGAAGATATTTATAACTCGTATACAGTTGATGATGGTTTTGATGCTCTCATTGATGCTTTGAAATACTATGTAAACCTAGCTTTCCCCATCACAAAAGTTAATAATTGTAAAAAAGAGAATACGTGGATCACTAAGGGCATTCGTACATCATCAAACAAATTAAAACTTCTTCATGAAATTGCGATAGCAACAAAAAATGTTGAAAATCTAAATACATTTAAAAAATATAAAAAATGCTATAAGAAAGTTATTAAAGCGGCGAAAAGAATGTCAAATGATAAAAAATATACTTGAGCGAATAACAAATCCAAAGTTGCGTGGGAGATTATTAACAATACTGTTAACAACAAAAAAAAGAAAGTAAATAAAGCTAAGGAAATTCTTGTAGATAAAACTATCATAGATAATCCAGTAGAAATGACCAACCATTTCAACAACTTTTTTATTGAAGTACCAAAAAAATTAAATGATAAATTTGAGTCCGGTGAAAACGCGCAAATTCAATTTAATATTAAGCAAACATATCCTACAATGTTTCTAGAACCCATGTCTGAAACAACTATAACAACTTCTAACTCTAAATATATAGTTTAAAAAAATCCCATTCCTGTGGAGACGACCTTATAAATGTAAATATTTTACAGCATATAGCTCATCTGATTGTAAAGCCCCTTACGTATTTAATAAATAGATCTTTACAGGAGGGCGTATTTCCAAAAATTTTAAAAGTAGCACGAGTAATTCCAATATACAAAAAAGGAGATCCAACATGTCTTGAAAATTATCGGCCCATTTCTCTTCTTTCCACTGTATCGAAAATATTAGAAAAAATTATGTATGATAAAATCATTTCCTTCGCAATAAAAAACAATATTTTAAGCCTAGTACAACATGGCTTTAGGAAAAAAATGTCTACGCAAACGGCAGTTCTAGAGTTTTTACAAAAAATTTATGACAATCTAAATAATGGAAATAAAACTATTGGAATTTTTATGGACTTGAGCAAGGCATTTGACATTGTCAACCATGCTTTGCTCTTGGAAAAATTATGCAGATATGGTCTGCGAGGAAAAATATACAGTTGGATATCCTCATATTTATCAGGTAGTCAGCAGTTTGTAGAAATCAACTATCAAAATTTGGAAATAAAATTTGGGGTTCCCCAAGGATCAGTCCTGGGACCCTTATTATTTATCTTATGTGTAAATGGTTTGCCAAGCATTGACGAAACTGACTCTCTAGTTATGTATGCTGATGATAATAGCTATTTGTGTAGTGGTTCATCCCTATCGGATGTAATTAAAGTAGCACAACCAATGTTAAATAATTTTGTAGCCTGGTTCCATCAAAGCAAACTGTATTTAAATTCATTAAAAAAAGTTTTTATTAATTTCACACCAATGCAAGTCAATTATTAAAAATCAATGGTAAGTCAGTTCAACAGGTAACAGAGCTAAAATTTTTGGGAATACACCTGGACAATTCTTTAAATTGGGAAATACATGTAAACATTTTATGTAATAAACTTTCCACAATGTACTACGCAATCTACCGTTTAAGGAAACTTACAAATGAGTGCACCGTTAGGTCTTACTACTTTTCTCAGATTGCATCGTTGCATGTTTTGGGGATCATCCAGCTACAGTATCAGAGTATTCAGAATTCAGAAGCGGGTTATTAGAAACATGGTAGGTGCAAGCCGATGGGCATCGTCTAGAAATTTATTTAGACAGCTTAAACTTTTAACTCTACCATGTATATATATATATATATATATATATATATATATATATATATATATATATATATATATATATATTAGAAATTCTCCTTTATGTAAGACAAAACATCCACAAATTTACTAAGAATAATTTTCTCCACAACTATTCCACACGCAGTGGAAATGACTTATTAGTTCCAGTACATCACTTAAAAACCTATGAAAACAGCCCCTACTTTATGGGTATAAGATCTTTAATAAAACACCTGAACACTTGAAACACATCACAAATATTCAACTGTTCAATAAGAATGTTGTACATTTTTTAATTGGAAAGTGTTTTTACAGTCTCGATGAGTATTTCAGTTGCCTCTGAGTCGGTATTGCTATTGTTATTACTTTATATATTATCGTCTACTTTTCAGGAGTTTCTTATTTTCTGTAAATGTTCAGTATTATTTGTTTTTACCTCTTATTGAATAATTTTATTTTAATATGTATAATTCTATTTTAATATGTTTCTGATAAATGTTTTTTATAACTATAAGATAACTGTATGTCTCATATTTTAGCATGTCGATCCACTTTCAGTGGAATCTACCTTTTGACGAATCATATGCCTCCTTTGTACTACTTTTATACTGGTATAATGGAAAATAAATGTATTATTATTATTATTATTATTATTATTATTACTTTATATATTTTTTTCGAATTCGCAACCGTTTTCGAGCTACACGCTCCGAAAAAGTGAAAAGTTTCGAAAAACTCATTTTTACCTGACAAATAGAAAATTGTAGGTATTTTAAAGATGATAAAAAAAGTCACATATAAGGTAAGTAATTTTATTCGATTTCAATCATTCTCATTGTTCTCACTCTCAATAACTTCTCAATGTTAATCTCTCAACTGTCTCTGGATTCACGTTTTCATTCTCTTTGGCCGTAAGGCTCCTGGCAAGAGTTCCTCGTCCATGGCATCCTTATCCTTATCCTCAGTGGTGGGTGGTTCTTGCTGAAGGGGCTCTACGTCGTCTTCATCGTCGTCCTCGTCGTAAACAGGCACGCCGTTGAGGCATTTCCCTTGGCAGTGGAGACACGCCGCAGAACAGTTCAGCATTGCTTTCCGGCATCCACATTTGTCACTAACACAATCCTTGGTGCAGCGGCAAAATATCGTTTTCAGTAGGATCTCCGGTGCTCGTGGATCTTCTGTTGTAATTGGCACCAGGGTGTCTCCTACATGTTTCCACCCCCACTCTTGAGGGGGCAGCTCATTTCCGAGCCACTGCTGCACTTGGTAGTAGGTGCGCCGGGAATGCTATTTAGCTGCGCTCTCAATTGATGGGAGGGAGCTGATGTCAGGCTTAATATTTGCCACTGACCTCATGAACGACTGGAAGCGGTACTGGTTGAGGGAGGTCTGTCTTGCTGGTGCCCCATACCATTTGAGGAAGCAAATCTTCCCAGCCTCTTCAACCTCGCCTTGAGTGGAGGAGGAGGGGTTGTAAAAGATCACTGCCGCTTCCTTGATGATTTCTGACTTTAAGTACAATTTTGAGAAGCCCACCTTGCTTTTCTTTAAAATTTAGGAGGTAAAAATCTGTTTTTCGAAAATTTTCACTCTTCCGAAGCGTGTAGCTCGAAAAAGGTTGCGAATCCGAAAAAAGTATCAAAAGTTTCATTTTGTATTTTTCCCTACGACGCACCGTTTTAGAGATATAAGCGAAAAAACCAAAAGTGGGACTTTCGTTGTGCCTCCCTCCATCCTCCAGCTCACCACCTAGATGTCAGAACTTTCAGTATGTTCACTCCTTAAATACCCTGAACAACTGTATAAAGGAATCGCTTAGGTCTCTGCTCACGCACTCTACACCACCTTTTAGGTCATTCGTTGACTGGACTAATAGGCATACACAAAAAAATGATCTGTTTTTGGGACTCCTTATATATTTTGACGTGCGGAATACGAATCAGGTTTAGCTCCACCACCTACCAATTTTTTTGTAAATCCCGAAAATAAACTAAATTTTGATTTTTTTTAGGTTATTTTTGCTACTTATAAAAAAGTGGTGAGTTATGGAGCAATTTTGACTCCGGATCGAACTCAGTGCGTCAAAATACATAAAGATGAGTAGGTTTAGTTAGAAGGAGAAACCACTTTTTTTATTTTGTGTGCCGGTGTTATTATTAGTACTTCTTTAACTTCTTCATATCAAACTAAGCATAATTTTACTATATAAATAATAATTTATTTTAGAAATAATTACAAAACATAACATTGACATATTATTATATAAACTCAAAAAATCGTAAGGGTGCTTGTTTGTGGTTGTGCAAATACAAACACTGATGTGTAAATAGAACGAACCCTACATTATAAAACAATCATTTATCATTAATTTATATTTAATTATTATTAATACTTCTCAAACCTACTCATGTACATACGAATATAACTAAGAATAATGTCAACCTGTATTTCTGTTAGTTATTTCATTACACAAATTATTGTAGTTTGTACACAAATATATGATTCTAATATATGTTTTTCATACTACAATGTCACAAAAATTATGATTGAAAGGTGACGACATAAACTAAGAAAAATATTCTTTACGCGAAAATAAGAAGAAAAGTGGTGAAAGGACTAGTTTATCCTGTTTTCAAAATGTCTAAATAAATGTTCTCTATCTGAAAAAATCTTGTAACGATCATGTTAAAATAGTGAACTATAAATATTCAATATTCAATGAAAATATTTTTCTAGTTCATCTCAAAACTGACGTGTATTATTATTTTTCAAAAAAATTATTAAATTGACATATATAATATCCATGTTTCCTATATAATATTAACAATAAATTTACAACATTCTCCTACCTTGGCAACTGTAAACAAATTCTTATCTTAAAAACGAACCGCACGCCGACTTCGAGTTTTGTAAATATAATCATCATTGGTATTAACAGTATCCTTTTCTTCGTCATTCTTTCTCGTTTGCATTGCATGTTGAAATGTTGGTGTTTCCAGCGTTGAAATGGTCTAAATAATTCAGCAGATGTTACTTAGGCTCTAGCAACTCTTGCTGCATTGTCTCTAGCTGAATAAATTTCTAAAACTTTATCTATAGACCAATTTATGCGATTTCTATTACCTGATCACACCAGTACTATATAACCAGGTTTAAGCTCAATCACTTTTCTATGATCATAGTGAACCAATTCCTTTCTTAAACCTCTCACGCAGATTGTCTCTCATTTTTGTAAATATTTGCAACGCCTTACCAAATTCTTTCTATAAATTTGGTCCAAAGTAGACACTCCATGGAATCTGCAAAAAATGAGAGAAAATTGCGTGATAAATATAGAAACACCTAATGACTCTAAAACTGTTAACTGTGTTTCCAACTTATCAAATAAAATGGATAAACTTATATTTTGCTCTATTCTTTGTTGCCTGCTGAAGAATTATATATAGTAACTCTTCTAATATACCTCTATGAGAAATTCGTCTCTAGCAAACCTGCTTCGTAACTGATCGATGGGTTTTTTCTAACGTGACGGGGAAAACTTCCAACTAACTCCCTGGTTGTAGAACTTTGCCTGGTAGCCTGTATTGACTGTTGAATTTATCCTCAAGATCGATACCTACATCTTCAGGTATCTTCCAATCCAATTATGCACATCACTGAATTTCATAAATTCTCATTTAGGTAACTGGAATTGGTTTCTGTTCTATACAGTTTCTACAGAAGCTTCCACCTATTCAGCTGGCTTAATCCTTTCAAAACACGCCATTTTGTTTTATACTCAATACATTCTTCTCTATAAGATTCAGTTGTGTCCATTTCCAGTTTCATTTCATATCAACTTCAGATGAAAATGATAATTTCTGTATCTCCTGACCAATAGCTAAAAATCTGGTACTTTTATCTTGTAATTACCTAGAAAAAGTAACAACCTTTTCCTTATCGAGTTATTTGCTTTTGAAAATATCAATCTCTCGGTAGATTTTCGTAAACATACACCTCAATTCTTTCTTCATTTATTAATTTTCTCTACAGTGGATGTGAGGAGTCGGGATTTTCCCAAAAAAAAGCAAAATCGTCCGTTTTCGAGGGAGCTGAATACGAATAACCGAGTGAAAAAAGTTTTAAGTCATACGCACCTACTGAAACAGCCAAAAACCACACTTTTTTGCTTATTTCTCACCCGACAGCTTGGCATCGACTATTTTTGCAGGGATTCTTTATTTTGTCATGTGGATATAACAGAAGATGGTGAAAGGTGATGTCAGGTAGTGGACCGCCAGCGCCCTTGGGGGTGAAATCTACTGTATCAGGGAGTTTAAAATTGTTTCCTTTGTTGTTTCTTGTTTACACCCTCGTTTTCGAGGATGCTGATCAAGAAAAAAGGTTTTACGCCGGTTCGACCCTTCCTTCACCCTCAAACGGACGGCAACCACCCCTTTCATACGTTTCACAATCTCAGTGCTCTTCAGGGCGTTCTTGGAGGGGAATGGCGAATGAAATTTAGGCGGAGTTCACTGATAAGCAAAAGACAATGGTAAGAGTGAATTGTGACAACTCCCAGAGGTTTAACCAATTACCCCCCGTTTTCGAGGATGCTGATCAAGAAAGCGCCCTTGGTTATATTGAAGTCTTGTAAAAAATATTTTATTGTACTCAAAATCATGTCCTGTATACATAGTTTATTAAAAACGGAAATTTTTACCAATAGTATTATCTTCCCGATATCCCGTTTTAGGAAACATGAATTTCAAATCCTTGCGAGGATAGGTTCATCTTTGATGAGGATGTCCAATGGACAAATGAGGACTTTGAAACTACTCCCACATCAATATAAAAATTAGAAAACAAAAAAATCTATTTTCCACCTCCTGGGGGAGAGGGGGTGGGACCAACCCCCTGAGGTTGTCACAATTCACTCTTACCATTGTCCTTTACATATCAATGAACTAAATTTATAGCCATTCCCCTCCAAGAACGCCCTGACGAGCATTGATATCGTAAAACATATGAAAGGGGTCATTTCCGGCATAAAATCATTTTTCAGTTTTCTCAAAAACGTAAGGGGGATGGTGTAAATGTCTCTAACAAGAAACAACAAAGGAAATAATTTTACACCCCCTGACAGTCTTACAAAAAATGACTATTACATATTACATTGACATAAACAACATTGATTTTTGTATATGAAATTAACAATATAATTCCAACTGTAATTCCATTTTCTTTATTTTCATATCTTGAACTGATTCCAAACTGGCGGGCTGATATATGTCTTAATAGAAAATACTTTCAAGAAAGTCCCCTAGCTCCCGAACTATAGTATACTGTCACTTCTGAATTCTTTCACAAATTTCAGACTTCCTTTTAGGCATCTGTTGCTTAGACAATACGCAGGGGTACTTTGAGTTTGTATCAAACTGTTTCAGTCTACTGCGTACATCTCTTGAAATATGCAACCTATCCAGTCGAGCAAACTAACTTCCAGAAGGTAAATAATATATAAGGGGTCTGCTTGCCTCAGGCCCTATGAGCGTATCCTTCGTTGGAACAACAACCCTTCCTATATCACTTCTTGGATAATCTTTAGAACAGTGCTTGTTTATCTCAATTTTCTACATGTTTATAAAAGATGGCTGTGAAGAAAAATCCAAAATAGTTTGAAATTATTGTTTCCAGTGAAAGGTGATTGTTAAAATAAAAATAAAATAAAATAACACCATGTGCTGCCTTTATATAACTAAAATACCTCCAGAAATTCTGAGTAAACAAAATGGTTTTATTTTTATGATTAATTATTTTTTATTTATTTGCTTTTATCATGATTAGAGAATATTATTATTTATATAAAATATATATAAAAAAGTGTGAATGACTGAATTAAAATAAATCATTTAAGTATTTTCAATATATTTCTTTTGCTTTAAAATGATAGGAATCCTATCAGGTAATTCAATACTTGGTCAGTATTAGCTAGCAGAGTAGTTGTCTTGATTGGTTATCCAATAATGAGTGATTTAAAGTATTTACCTAACTAGTATATTAGGGTGCCCAGATTAGGGCAACAATATACGGAAAGTAGGTAATTTCATAACCAATAAAAAGGTGTGTAAATTGTGATTTGCTTAATATCTAAGTAATATTCTCTAATCATGATAAAAACAAATAAATAAAAAATGATTTGTTGTAAAAATAAATCAAGAATAGGCTTGCAAATAATGAAATGAATTTTTCTATACTCTACTGATGAGAACTAACGAGTTCGAAAAACTTGTACAACTTTTCTAGAGTTGAGATAGAATGAGGGGTTCAACAATTATTGTGAGTGACTGAATTTTAAGTATTTTCAATATATTTTTTGCCTTAAAATGCTAATAATCCTACCATGTAATTCAACACTTCGTCGGTTAGAAGAGTAGTTGTTTTGATTAGTTCTCCAATGATGAGTGCTTTAAATTGTTTCCCTAAGTGGATATTAGCGTGCGCAGATTAGGCCAATAATATACAAGAAGTAGGTAATTCCATAATAAATAAAAACGTGGGTAAGTTTTAATTTGCTTAATACCTAAATAACATTCTCTAAAAGGGTTTTACATTTAATATTGTTTAAAAGAATAATATGTTGAATATAATGCAGATAAATAATCTTTATATAAATATTAATAGAAAACTAGATTCTTTACCACACAGAAGTAGGTAACTAAAATATTACAGCCATCTATCTCTATATGTGGTTAATCATAAAAGGCAGTAATGAAGAATTGCCTTTTAACACATCCATGGCCGTGCGTTTTTAGAGGATTTACAAATCCCGCAATCTGGTTTAGATATTTATTTATCTATTAGCAAATGAGGAAACAAGTTGACACAATTTCTTCAAAATATATCTGGAAATATTTCCCTCCTACCACAATAAACTTAATACTTCAATCGACAATCAAGTCATTATCGGGGTCAGTTATCAGTACTCGCTAGGGTATCATTATAAATTGTGTATGTATTGTATAGTGACTTAGTGTTACATTTTGTTATAGTGCTGTTTAAAATTTTTAATTGGGAAATACCGAAACGGATTTTCGGTTGTTCGAAAAATAAAAGTATAAAAAAATGATATGATAATTCTACGTGACATGAATTTTCTATTGGGTAATAACTCCGATAAAAGCAGCTTCTTGACAGAGAACGACAATATTGTTTCTTGGAAGAGAAATTTTGTTCGGTAATCAGAGCTGCTAGCTAACAAGGAAGATAATGTTATTATTTAAGTGAGATATGGTAGAATCAAGTATACACTGTAATATCACTGAGACGATAGAAATGTAAAAAGTGTTTTCCAAGCTTTTATGGACAATTGATGAGGCAAAATCCTTAATAATTACTCACATAAGAAATGACTCGGGATTCACGGAAGACAAACTTCTTCTGTCTTTTGAGATTTCTTCGTATTTTCATGTTTCAAACTATGTAGACTATGAAGATTATGGTCTTTCAACTTCGTCTATCTGTCTGTCTGTTGATGCTAGATCTATAAAACTATTTGTTGGAGAAACATAATACCTAGTAGGGAGTTGAGGCTATTGTCAACGAAGAAAAGGAATCTATTTTTAGTGAGAAATATAGAGTGGACACTCTAAAAAAATAATTAACGAAAAAAATATAGCCAACATTATTGTCAAAGAAGAAACTTGTAATTTTAGTAAAAAATAATCGAGAGTATTGGGAAAAATAATATTTAAAATGTAGTTAACATTATTATCGAGGAGGAAATCTGATATATTTTTAGGGAAAATATACAAGATGGCCACTTTAAAATAATTAAAAAACGACGGAAGAAAATACTATTTGGAATGTAGTCATCATTACTGTCAGGAAAAAAAACTGATGTATTTTTAGTTAAAATATACAGGGTGGTTTGATAGATACACAGGATTCTCTAATAGAAAAAATAATTGATAAATGAAAGGAGCCAAATAGAGAGGGAAGTTTTGTGTAAATATCTTTACAGATTCTTATTCTTGATGAATTTATATTTTTATTTATCTGCTTTATAAAGTTTTCCTTTGGAACCTTGTTTTCTTCAAAAAATCGTAATGAGATGTGACTAAAGGCTCACCTAAAAACTGGCAACTCTATTTGTTCAGAAAGCTCTTATTTATATATCTATAAATATTTATTGTAACACCTAATGTATAATAGATAATGTACTATGCAGTGATTTATTTAATGAAATGCTAGGAATTTCTTATTTCCTTTGTTAGACTTTCAAAAAACATTATTCGAACACTACCACACTGCCTGCGCTACATTTTATGACACAACAATTTTTGCGCTATATTTGCTTTTGTATTGATCGAAGTGTTTTATTTTTTCTTTTTGTATATTATTCTTTATGTAATATTTATATTTACATATTACATTCTATATTTTCCAGGAAATAATATATATATAGTTATATATTTAAAAAAAAAATTATTTTGACAGAAACTTTTCAGGAACAATATCTATTCACTATGAAACAGTTGTATGCCTAGAACTCGACCCTATTCTGGTAAACACATTTATTTAAGAGCAAAATTGACATTTTTTGTTTGTGATTTATTTTGGTGCTCTGTGTTTTATTACATATATAACCTATTGCAGAGGGTATAATCACGTCTGTTTTTCTATATTGGGAGTTACTGATATTTCACGGTACATATATCTGCACTGAATGGGTTGCTTTTAAAATAAGGGTGCTATACAGGGTGATTCAGATTTTATACGAACAACTTTGAAGAAATAAGCACCTTTACATTTGGTGTTGATACCACCAAATAAATTATGATAACATTATACATTATAATAGAAAGTGCGTAAAAAATATTAAAGTTATGGTATTATTGAACTGTTTAGATTTCATTATCAGTTGTTATATGTGATTTTATTTTAATACTGTCTACCAGGTACCGGCGATGTGCAAGTAAATATTTTTTATAGAATATGGCTATTACTATGGTGATTTTACATATAGAATGTGATGTATTACACACTAGTGCGAGAATGTAAAAAAATCATTATAAAGCAAAACATCCATTCTAAGAGTAGCACTAATCATTTATGCTAAGAATTAATTATTGACACTCAAACAGTGGAAACTATTATTATTATACGCCTTGAAAATACGAAAACGAAGAGTATATTGCTTTTGATCGGCACATTTTTAAAACTGTAAATATCACTCGCAGACAAAAAATATCATTGTGTTAGTTAACGAATTCTGAACAACTTTCAAAATGTCCGTCTGTCCGCTTCTTGTAAGCACGATAACTCGAGAAAGAAAAATCCGATTATACTGAAATTTGGACAGTAAGTTAGTGTTAGCTAGAGGAAGAACCCTATTGAACAAAATCGATCAGTAAATAAAAATGTTATTAATGATTTAAATTTGAGAATTTTTTTTTTTGGTTTTTATGTTTTTGTAAAAATTTACATTTTTTTACGTGTTAGGTGGCGTTGTAGTTCTTACGCTCATCCAAGGGTCCACGTAGGGTATGGTATAGTTTTTTTATTTTTACTTTATTTTACACTGAGTCATTCACGAACTAACTTCGTACTATAAAATGAAAAATGCCTTAAACTAATATTATTTACAAAAAAGTGCGAAGAGTATCCTATAGCATGTGTAAGAATTATATAAAAAGTTTAGTAAACCGGCGAAGAGTACGTTTTTATCTTGTTTTTTTATATCTATTTGCTGTTTATGTGTTTAAACTAGTAAACAATAAATAACACTCAACACCATAGCAATCAATTACAACCGAAATACATCCGAACCTAACGGTCTCGTGGCTAACTTTCTCTTGCGTGACTAATGTGAATATTTACGCACTAGCACAGTAAGTAACTATTAAATGGTATTGAAAGTTCTTTTTTTCATATTGTTGCGCATTCATATTTGTATGAAATTTATGTTTTCTCTTCTTAACAGACGATTTTAGTTCCATACAATAATCTAATTGACCTTCTTTTGCTGTATGGTACGTACGCTAGCATGACGCCACCTGGCGCGACTGCTTGTTAGGCGCACACCCCCACCAAATCGTTTTACTGTCAGGTTTTTGGTGGCAATGTTTTTGTGGGCGTCCGCTTCCTCCCTTATCAGTTGGTTAGCCCTGAATATAACCTTTTACATTGTAGAAAGGAATAGGGAGGATGGTTCTAGGGGCGTATTTTTTGAAGAATTTAACTGCTGTTGCAATGGGGTGTGCAAGAAATTCGTAGCAAATGTCTCTAGATTTGCATCCTGAGCCAGTCAAATGGCGGCATGTCGATCGATCTCCCTAATGGTCTGCATTTCCGAGAGGTAAAGAAAAAGTGAGAAAACTATTGCTCCAGTATGAGATCTTTGTGAGTTTCGTGATATTTATGTATCGCTAAATCAACCGGTAAATGGGGATCTTGCCGTCCATATTTCTCTTCGAATTTCATATTCGTAGTTGCCAGTATTATCCACAAGGGCTCCAAGGCATATCATCTTGTTCATGACCTCATAGTCATTAACGTAACTTGTAGGTTTTCATTTGCTGGGCATACAATTTTTCTTTTGCTATAATTTACAGTTAAACCTCTATCAGATCTTAGCTTGAAGGTTGTCCAGCAGGTATATGAGCTCATTCTTGCTTGCTTTAATAATGGTGGTATCATCTGCAATCTCAAGTGGGAAATCTTAATTCCGCTATTCCTCAAATACCTTCTATTCCTCCTATTTCACCTCTTCAGATGTCTGTCACACGTCGCATTACTTGCTCACTACACATGTTAAAGAGAATTGGCAACAGAAGACACCCCTGCTGACGCATTTGTTAATTTTATATTTGTTGGAGTTAGTGTCATCAACCTTCTCCAAAGTAGTTTTCTTCATACAGTTGGCGGATAATAAAGATCAGATATCCGGGTGTTCTCGTCTAAATTAATGTAGTCCGTAATTTTTCCCATTCACATTCCACGTTGCCAAAAGCCTTGCAGTAGTTTACAAAACAAAGGCATATAATGTCCTCTTGTCTTCTCTTAAGTCCTCTAATTTGTCTCTAGTACAGCATCCTTTAACAGAGCTTGCTTGCTCTGGAGATAGTGCTGATATCTGGATTGGAGAGTATGAAGCATTATTTTACTGCTATGTCATATTAACATCAGCAATCCGTATTTACCACAGAAATCTTTCGTTCTCTTCTTATATAATGTACGAAAATTGAGATTTTCTGGATTCGTTATACGTTTCCTAAAAGTTTTTCAAATAAATTCACAATCACTATTTATGGTAATATGAAGACGATTTTGTTTATAGAAATTAGGAAATATTCCTGAAAGTTTTTTTCACCCACGTTGCTCTAGTTTTAATTAACTCTTTTGTTTCAGGTAAGAGAATGTTCCATAATAAGTGCTAGTCATCTTAATACGCAGCACGCACCTATACGTAAGTAGATTTCATTTTTATTTAAATTAAATTAATTATTAGTTTTGCGGCTTAAAACTACAGTCAAACTTTAAACTCTGTATCCAGCTATTTACTTTTGATAACTGCCCTGCATATGTTCTTGTTTAAGTTATAAGATCATGCATAGGCAGAAAAAGTATTTTTTTTTTAAATTGTACAGTATGCTGCCAATGACGGTAAATTTTTCTGGAGTAAATCTTCAAAATTATTTTCTACGACTATTGAATTTGTATATTATAGATACTTTTTTGACCAGTAATGCCAAAGGGCCACCACAACCCTTTGGGTGTGTAGAAGGACCTTTGGTAAAATATGGGGTAACATTGTGGTACTATACTGTTGTAGTAAGATCAATGATAACTTATGCTTCGGTTGTTTGGTCGCAAGTTTGGTAACAAGGCTATACATTCAACAGAAGCTAACACAGCTCCAAAGACTCGCCTGTTTGTGAGTCACAGGAGCAATACGCACGACTCCCACAACAGCTCTGGAGGTCCTTCTGGACTTTGTTCCTCTCCACCTGGTGACTGAGACCGAGGCTCGGAAAGCGGCCTATACAGGCTGAGGTGCGGTGATCAGTGGAAGGTCGGAGGAGAACTATTAAGTCGCACACAGGTCCTACCCTACCCACTCCTGGAGGCCAGGAGTGATGGCATGGTGCCTTCTTTCTCCTTCTCGGAACCCTTTGAGGTTGTCATCCCCAACAGGGGCGACTGGAACCCACTCAAGGACATACTCAGGCCTGCTAATATCTAACAAAATCATATATATGTAACGATAGTCAAGTGGCCCCCAGGGCCTTTGCATCTGTTAAGACCAAATCAATACTGGTCCAAAACTGTAAACAGGCTCTCTGTGAACTTGGCTCATCCAACTGGATAAAACTTTTCTGGGTGATTGGACACAGTAACATTGAGGGTAACGAGCGGGCAGATGCTCTGGCCAGAGAGGGCTCTCAGAGGCCCCTACTGGGTCCGGAGCCAGCTCTCGGCTACCCATGAAATGCCAGTCAATCGACTGACTGGACTCGCTCCCAGTTCTCCCACCCAGGACTCCGGCAAGCGAAGCCCGTTATTTTAGGGCCCTTGCCGAAGCGAGTAGAACAAATCTTGCGACAAAGCAGGAAACATTTCAGAATCGTGGTCGGTCTCTTGACTGGACACGGCTCTTTCAGAAAACACCTGCACGCACACTGTGGGGGTGGTTGACAACCCCGACTGCGGGGACGAGGAGGAAACTTCTATCCACGTCCTAACTTCCTGTCCTAGTCTTATGAACTTGAGGCATAAGCACTTCGGCATTAGTTTTCCGGTACTGGGGAAAATATGGAATGCCTCCATAGGAAGGATTCTGGCCTTCGTATTAGAATCCGTCCTGAACGGAGAAATTCCATAATTTCGTGGCAGTAGCACTCAGGCCACAAGGCCTGAATGCGACGACTTTTCGTTGCTCCGCTAAAAGAAGAAGAACTAGTGATATGGCTCATTGGCCACAGTGAGTAATTATTTATTATCAGCTGTATTAAAGGAAGCAAACCTCAAAATACAGCAGAGACTCTTTTGAAAATTTATCTGTTCACGAGATAATTAATTTGACCCATATATTAGTACCACACTGTATATTTGTGCTACTACTATGGCTGTTAATATAGTTGTTGATTTAAACCAAAGTTATACACGTGTTTGCAAGTTTTCCACCGTTTACGATTAGATAAATTTTGTGCAACATTACCATTCATATATGCGAGTGTAAAATATTAACGAGCGTTTTAAGTGATAATATAACATATTGTGGTGTAGGTGTTTATAGCTTGTTGAATATTCAACAATTACAACAATTGTGACACACCATGCGCTTTTAAATTGATGTCTGTTTTTCCATGTGGAGTGGTTTGTACATCGTGGGTATTTAAAAATTTATTCCGCTCGTTAACCTTATTTTCCATGTTACTATTTCAGAATGATAAATTTCACAATTTTAAGAAACGTTTAAGTAATAATACTCTAAAAATGATTTGATTAAGATAAATTGTAGAATCTGATCGAATATCTTCTTCTTCTTCATTCTTCTTATTCACAACGTCTTGACATACGTTCTGTGTCTCATGTATTATCTAATTGGCATCCATTTGGTACATGGCACGTCTAATAACATGCCATCTGTTGTGGCTGCTTGTTATGCATACGGATTCACTAAATTCCATCCTAGGTGACTTTAACTTAATGCTTGAAAGATCGTTCGCATCACCGCTTGATATTATTTTTTCTGAACTATTAACCCTTCTCTTATTGCCCTCTCGGACATTGAATGCCCCAGGGGCATAGAGAAAGATGGAGAACGCTGGGGTCTCATCAAACCTGATCTTTATGCATGTCTAATACGCCGTATTTTGCTCAATTGTCATGTTTCCGATGTATATTCTCCCTATAGTGTCATATTCACAGTTACCAGTATTATCAAGAAGAGCACCATATTGTTTACAACCTCGCCCTTACCAACCCTTAACGTGTTTGAATTGTTTTCATTGCTCGGTCTACAATCACAATATTTTTGATGTAATTTGCACTTTAACCATACTGAGACCTTACTAAACATACTACTCATATTGAATAACCTTCAAATTCAAAGCCAAGACTGTCCAGATGTTACAGTATCGGAGCTTGGTATCGTGAAACGCAATTCCTCTAAATTTGGAGATCAGTTATTTTTTGCTCGTTTCCTGACTCTTTTATCATCGAATAATCTACGCAATGGATTTCTTTTTCGTTCATGTGCCTCTTGGACTGTCTATCTCTTTAACGATCAATAAAAGTTTACCACCACATTCATATCCCCTCTTCCTTGATACCGTTTCTCCATTTCCTTGATATCTTGATGGAATCGCTCGCCTTGCTCTTCAGTGAAGTCACCTAGGTTGTCAGGGAAATAACTGAGATGCGAGTAAAGGAAATGTAATGTTAAATTCATTAAACTACCTAATTTTTGGTAATTCTTGATCGTATCAGCTACAATGCATTCATAGTCATCACTTCTATGATTCCCTAGGAACTGATTGACTACTGCCTTAAAGCTTTCCCATGCGCCTTTCTCTTTTGGAGTCATCGTTGTAGTGAACATATCATCCTTCAAAATCTTTCAAATCTGGTGTCTATCAAAAATTCCTTCCTTAAGTTTAGCTTCCGACAACTGACTGAATGTTCGACTAAAATATTCAAAGCAATCACCCTGTTATCAAGCGCTTTTGCACACTGCTTCATCAAGACTAATTTTATACGCAGAGGTGGAAGGAGGAGTTCCGACGGTTCAACCAGTGGTTGCTCTATTATATTCTTATCACCCGGTAAGAGGCACGATCGCGTGGGCCATATCTTTTTTTGTAGTGATTGTTTCGATCTCTACTATCCCATTCACAAGGGAAGTAAGGATATTTTGTAAATCCTGACTGTTGACCTAAAATCATGGAAGTAATTTTAAGATCACCACTTTGCCACTTATGTTCTTCATATTTTATTTCTTTTTAATATCATCTCTGGATTGGTGTATTTTTATTCCAACACTGTCGAATGTGCTATGGGTACAGAGGCATATTTATTTGTATTATGCAATAATACTCCTTTGAGGCTTCTCTTTGATGAGTAATGAACAATCGCCACTCATCTGCTTCGTATATATTTAGTTTGAACTCATTCATCAACTCGTTAATATCATTGCAATACACTAAATCTGAATCTTGGGAGAAATATTGCCGAAATGCTTTATCTCTATCTCGATAAAAAGAAACCTTAGTACTTTTTTCCAAGACATTTTTCGCTCGCAATCCGAAAGTCAATAATTCCGCGGCATCTTTTGGTAATCCGAGATCACGTACTAAGTCATTGAGTTCTGCTTGTGTAAACTTTTGTGCTTCTTTGCTTTTTCTGGCAGATGATAATCTTCATCTCCAGAGCTATTTCCATTACTACTATCACCTCTTTCATTATGTGCAGTTCTGCTCAGCACCGCGAACATAAGTACAATCCCAAATCAATCTACATGAATATATTTATAAACCACCGCTATGAGTAATATCCTCGGAAATTTTTGTATAATAGTGCGGTTGAAAGTGAACTAACCGTACCTGAGGTTTTATCAACTAATGGAATACATTGGAAAATACTGTATTTTCTCCCACAAATGATATTTCCATGTCTTCTAAATTTTCTCTAATCGTTTCGGACCTGGAAATATCACAAATCCCGAGATTTTACGATGTTCAGATTCGTATTCAGCGCCCCGAAAAACATAAGGAAAAGTGGGTCTTAATTCTCGCTCATGAATTTTTTTTGTCGGCCTGTGTTATGATTGGTAGGGGTGAAGAAGTTACTACCTGGTGCGCAAATATCAATACTGTGAAAAATTTAATAGTGATTTAGTTTGGGTTTGAAATTTATTTGTAACACTAGTCGTATATTAAGATAATTTTGCTGTTTGGAATCATGAGGTAACAACAATCGTCGTTTCATTGACAATTTGCACTCTCCGCCATGTATTATATTTAGTTATTGATTTGTGTTAAAAATAATTTAAAACTGGAGTAACCTTTTGCGTAAAAGTAGTGAAATATTATCTTTGTTCGTCTTAGATTTCTGTTTATAAAATACCTAGAAAAATAATGCATAGATCCTATTGTCTAACCTTACGTTGTTCCCCTTAATTGCCGAGGATTTACCCAGTTTATACCAGAAAATAAAAAACGCCTTTATAGGCCCCTAGGCGAGAAGCGCGTGTCCCTGTCCACTTTTCTTTAATCGTCAAGTATCCCTTAACCATATTGGATGAATTTAAATATATGTTTCCCTTTTGCTGTAATCTACTCAATTGTTCCCCTTTGGTGTTTATAGTTTCTAGGTTTATAGATTTATTAAATATATACATAATTAGGTACCAATTAAAAAATAAATATTGCACTTATCATTAATATTTGGTTTTATTGATTTTGATTCACAGTACCACAAGAAATAAAATTAAATAAAAAAAACAAGCTTTTGTTAACAAAAAAATTGTCTTAAAAACTTGTCGCGCACGAGAAGATCATACAGGCATTAATTTTGTTTGGCAGTGATTGGAAGTACCTAAGTATTTTTTTTCTATTCACGCTACAAGATTTAAGGCAATTATTTTTTTTTACTTATATTTTTTTCGTTTTAGTACACCTAAATAATAATATGCCTTTAAAAAGTTTTTTTCACGGTATTTGATAATTTTTTAATTTTTGCTCGTGAATTGAAGGAAGAGGAAAGTTTTAGTATATCAAAAAAATAAAATAAAAATCCGTTCGGTTGCAAATAACATTTTTCTGTTAAATTTTATCGGCCCAACTCGTCCTAACTCCGATGCCACTGGTAAGTCTTCGGTGAAACTATTCATGTAGTTACTATGAAATACTTTTCTCTGTCATGTTTGATAAGTATTTTGAACAATCACTGAGTAATCATTTAAAAAGTCTGTTATAAGTTATACTTCAAAGCATCATGGAGTGTTTAGGATGCATTTTAAGGAAAGAAATGTTTCTAGTTTTTTTTGCTTTCTTGGCCGAAAATCACCTTTGCTGAACAATTTCAGTTCTATACAGTAAGCTCGTAGGCATCACTTTGATCGCGAAAAAGTGTGAAAAACCGCGACAGGGAATGTTAGGGATGGCTTTTGAGGGTGAAGCTACCCCTTGAGCACATTTTCACACTCGCTTTCATATGTAGACTATACCAGGACATACTCGTGTTTAGAAATATTGTGTGCTAAGTTATTGATTATCAAGGCTTTAAAAGCGTAAATATTGTTTTAAAATGATCAATGAAGGTTTTCAAACTGACAATTTACCCACTGTGGATATGTTTATGGTGGCATCTTTTATAAAAAAAACATGGAACGTTTCTCTCTTGGTGAAGTTCACGGTGCTAAAGCTAGCAAGTATGTATATCAGTTTATTTCATTCTGGTTTTAACATTTAAATACATCCGAACATAATTCAGATGATTAAATAACACAGAAAAATATTGTTTTAACCTGCTAGTATACTTATTAGTAATAATAATAAACATATTCAAAATAGAAAGAATATTTGAGTTTTAAGAATAAATTTCAAACCAACAGACATCAGAACAATGTTTATTTTTTTGTCCGACAACTATATCCTACTACTTGTAGATAGAAAGTATCTTAGACAAAGCTAAATTACAATTTTAATTATTTGTTAGTTACAAAAATCGGCAGCTACTGGAAGTGGCTGAAACCTCCCCACAAGGTGGATCTTTATAAGCTGTATTTGGATATTACATCGGATATCAGAGCACTGAGCAAACAGATAAATTACACGTGACTTTGGAGCCATTTATTTCATGAACAAATATCGAACGAACTGAAGTGGACTACAAGCAATCTGTTAAAACATAACCTCTCATGTTTGTTTATGTTGCATGTTAATCAATTGCCGGATATTATAAGGGTATTAACAAATAATGTTTCGAAGAATTTGTAGAAAACTGGATGGCGAAAAAAAATAACAACAGAGAATTTAGCCAAAATGACACTCTAAACACAGAACATCTATACCAGAAACGACTCTCCGGCCTTCCCGCCAATATTGAATTTTATGCGCATATGTCATATTTCGGTGGTATTATTGCCAACCTATAAATCCGCAGGTTTCTAAATTCATCGGTGGAGCGCACCGATAAGCAATAACATTATATGATTGGCTATTTTGAAAACCAAAGCCAATCAGCTTCGAATTTTATCTACCAATGCGTCCAGCGGTGAATTTAGAAAAGTGCGGATCTATAGGTTGACAATAATACCACTGACAAGATGGCCGAAGGTCACCCCAATTTACCAATGAAAGGGTGAGTTTGCACGCATCCAGTAATTTAGTCGAGTCGCTTAGTAATTTAGTACTCGGCCAATGCGGGCGGCGTGTTTTAGTCAAGTAATTTAGAGGAAAGCAATTACTAAATTACTGGACCATCTCTCTACTCGACTAAATTACTGGATGCGTGCAAACGCACCCAAACATCGAACGTTCCGCTGACAGTGCCGCTTCTGGTATAGGTCTTCTGTGTTCTAACCTCAACAAGTCAATAACATTATGGAAAATTCAAGTAGATTATGCATGCGTCAAATTAAAATCTTCCTGCTCGATCAAAAAGGTCCGGTCGAGCTTCGTCCGAGGCCTTTATTTTGTAATATTCGGACGTTTCAGATTTAGCTCGGTTAGCTCGATTTGCATTAAATGAACGATTGTGACGCGTCCCATCAATCAGACGTAATATCCGAACACGGCTATAAACAATTATTACCTTTAAAAAAACCAACTAAAATAAGTTTTGACATCTGTCAAAAAAATTTGGGTTGGTAACCTTTACGAATGTTAATTTTTAGGTTATGAAATATATTTAGGGACATAACCTATACAATAGGGCATCTGCAGCATGTTTAAGTTTTTCAAGTTTATTTTCATTTTTAATGTTTGTATACACATTTTTCGCTTGGAGCCACAGTAGTTCCAAGCAAATATTTAAAAATTCATTTTAATAAAAATAGACTGCTAATTACAGGTCAGATTTCCAACCTACAAAAAGAGTCCTATTTTATTAGAACAAAGTATTTAGAACTTCATAAAAATTACACTGTACTAGATTTTAGTTGAAAGTACGGGAACCAGGTAGAAATTTTAATAATAGCTACGTAATATTCTTACTAAGGGAGCCCACCCTAAGTGTCCGTGCACCCCTCCCCCCCGATCCTTTAGGACAATGTTTTTCATAAAGATTAAAGCCCAAGGAACAATTTAAGACATGTCCTAAAAAAAAAATTGGCTGCACTTTCAAAATGGCGTCCATTAAAAAAAAAAATGCAAAGATGGAGAAAAACTATCTGCACAAAAAATAAAGTGCATAAAACTTTTTACAATTTTGTTGCTATACAATATTTTCATAGGAGTTACCATTTTCCAGATAAATGATTCATCTCTTAAAATAAAATATAAAATTCAATATAAAACGTAACGGAAGGCCACCCTAACTGTCCGTGCACCCCCCGATCCTTGGGGGACAATGTTTTTCATGAAGATTAAAGCCTAAGGAACAATTTAAGACATGTCCTAAAAAAAAACTGGTTGTACTTTCAAAATGGCGTCCGTTTAAAAAAAAAATGCAAATATTGTTTTTGTCATTTAACACAAAAATTTAAAAAGATGGAGAAAAACTTTCTGCACAAAAAACAAAGTTGATAAAATTTTCTACAATTTTGTTCCTATACAATATTTGGATAGGAGTTACCGTTTTCCAGATACTACTGTTACCGTTTTCGAGATAAATGTCTGCAAATTATAATAATATTATTATTATTATTTTTTTTCAGCTTATTTTATTTTATTTTTATGTTAATAATACAAAGTTATATTATACGCCTTACAATAATTGACACAGTTATTTCCTCTAAGTGATTTACCGATATATGAATTTCCATGTTTTCTTAATTTTGGACTCATTTATTTGAAAAATGGTAACTCCTATCAAAATATTGTATAGGTACAAAATTGTAGAAAATTTTATGGACGTTGTTTTTTGTGAAAAAAGTTTTTGTCCACCTTTTTTAGTTTTTGTGTTAAATGACAAAAACAACATTGGCAACATTTTTTTTCTAACATATGGCCGCCACTTTGAAAGTAAAACCAGTTTTTTTTTTCTAGAACATGTCTTAAATTGTTCCTTAGGTTTTAATCTTTATGAAAAACATTGTCCCCAAGGATCGGGCGGGGGATGCACGTACAGCTAGGGAGGGCTCCCCGACTATCTTAAATCTTAAGAAATAATTTTTTATTATTTTTGAGGTTAGCAGTGATGTCAGGTGATAAACGTACCATAACCTATAAATCAACATTCACAAAGGTTACTAACCCAAATGTTTTTGACAGATGGCAAAATACATTGTCCCCTAACAATAATACCAATAATATTTTTTGGATGCTGTCATGTGTGCACAAATAACGAATTTTTTTAAATTTTCTTCACGGAAACCAAATCGAAAAGGTGCAAGTGTGATATATCGCTGAAATCGAAATTTTTACTGCTTTTCAGTGGTTCGATTACAAATTGTAAATAATCATAAAATAAGCAACTTGTTGTGCCAAAACGGCATTAAACGTAATCCGATCTCAACCTTTAAGATCTTCTGGAGCACTAAAGAAACCCTCATGCAAAGTTTCATCCAAATCCGTTTAGCAGTTTCGCGCTATCGTGTTTACATACATACACACATACAGACAGAGAGATATTTTTTAAAAACCACGTTATCTTAATTTCCGATTTTATACCAATTTCAGTAACTTCCCACAATTTTATTGTGTGGGGGTTAAAATATTGCGATTTAAGAGCTGGTATTTGACATAGCCTATTTTTCCATATAAATAAACAATCTAATGATATAAAAAAAATATATGCAAGTTTCCTATTGTTTGAACACATAAAAATTCTCATCGGTACGAAAAACTGCATGAAAAGAACAGAGCGTGAGTAAAAAAAAGGAAACACAAATCCACTCAACGACCATTTTTAGTTTGGTAAACCGGACTACTTAATCGAGCATAGTTTAATTAGTTTTTGAAACAACTCCATTAGATTTTGCAGGTTTCCGTAGATATTTACATATTCTGCAAATGTATTCCGCCGAGTAAAAAGAAATCTAGCATTTTGCAGGACTTTTAAATTCCGTTGCCTTCATTATGGCATTGCTAATTTCAATTAAAGTTTTCCCGTAAGCCTGCCCCGTTTTACCTAAGGTCCTTTAAACTTAGTAGAACTGGTCAATAAAAATGTTGGCGGGGCTCCAGTTGTTCCAAGAGACAACGACAGACGAGTTCGGTTTTAGAATACAAATTGTCCTAGTCGATAAATATGTGAAGGTTTTTCGTTTTTAACTTTTGGCTTAAATGCGTTTAACACCCAATAAGTTAAGAGTTTATCCTGAATTTACATAACTTTATCTACAAAATGTGTACATGCATGGGCTGTCCTAGTATTTTCCAGCTCATATATAAGGCATACCAAACAACATCATAGATGATAAGACGCGTCCGGTATTCTATTGTTAACAGTATCCATATAGCCGTGTCGAATTTGTGATGGGCGCATTTTAAATTATTGTTAGCATTCAAAATCCCTGCCAAACAAGCATTAACAATTTAAAAGTTAACGGATAAATCAGTAAAAACAGTTGTCTGCATGTTTCTAAAGTAACTTACATTATCGGACCACTTAAGATATTTCTAGTAATACATACATGAGTCTACCAAAAGAAAGATATTGTCCTAAGGTTGTGATCTATCTTTTCTGAAGTATTTTGACACGCCAAAGCCAATTTTGAACACAGAAAAATTTTCTGTCGCGTCAAATTCCCTCTACCTCCCCCTTTTATCACCTAAACAGTGCAAACACGAGATTTTCCTTCGTATCTCGACAGTTTATAGATAATTTTTTTTTTATTTTGTAAAGTTACGAGTACCTACATGATGATGACATTACCAAAGATTGAATCTTCCACCCCCTACCAAATTTCGCTACCCACTTAGTGAAGGAGAAACTGAATTTTCCTATATCGATCAACATGGTGAAAAAATTTATTTTATTTTTAATATAAAGCTATGAATATATGATGATCTCGACATTACCAAAGGTTGAATCATTCAACCCTTGCCACTACTTACTACCCTCTCGGTGAGGTAAAACATTATCCATAGTAGTGGTAATGCCATAACCATGCATAGTAGCTCGGTGACGCTGTTAGCAGATGTGATAGTCGTTGTAGTGGCGATGGTGGAGATGGTCATTCGGATACCTGCAAATATGAGTGAGAAAAGAAGGAAAACCAGATCATAATTACGTACTTGGAAAATTCTGAGGCCACGCGTTCCAAGAAGAACTAACAAGGGTTAAAATAAAAAGGATGCCTTACAAAACTTATAAAAGAAACGTTTTTCAAAATCAAGCAATGACAACAAACAGCTAGAGAAAAAGATGATGAAGTAGGTTGTGTCAGTTGTAGAGGTGGTGATGATTACATTGGTAAAACATAGTAGTGATGATCTAAAGTAGTAATATTATTATTAGTAGTAACAGTAATGGTGATAAAAATGATAAATTGTTATGTTAATTGCCAAATAGCAAAACGCTCCGTTTTTGGTGATTAAAAAAGATTAGTTTTTCAACAAAAAAATGCCTAATATATTTTCTCGAAAAATCGACCCTAATTTTCATAATAAAAATGCACGCCAATGACTGAAATAAGTTTTGCTTTACTTAAAAAAGATATAATAAAGGTCTTCGATACCCATCCAAACTTGGTTAAAATTGACTAATAACTGAGCTACAAAGGTGTTACCGTGAAAAGTGGGACACACTGTATATTAACGACCGGACTGAAATTGATGTTGAAGGAAAGTTCAATTGTGCTGATGACACTATTATATTGTGGCATAGCAAAAATTGTAATTACCTTTGGTAACAAATATATTCTAATATAACAATAGCCCGTCGGGCAGAGCGCGAAAAGCCTTCTCTTTCTTGACCCACCGAATACTGAAGTATAATCAAATGAGACCTTCACTACTTATTAAAGCATGTTATTTTACATAGGAAATCAAAATTGACGACACTCTCCATTGGTCGAGACCGAAGATATAAGAAAACAACTAAAAAAAAAAAGAAATTTAGAAATTTAATTTTCAATCAATATAACTTTAAAACTAAAGCAGATAAAAATAAAATTGTTGTTTGGTTTCGACAAGTAAACCTTGCTTTTTAATTTGAAGTATAATTTATTGCAATAATAAAAAAATGAACATAAAAAAACTGGCAAAATTCAAAAGGATACACAAATCAGCAGCATTTTTCTAATTCTTAACTCGTCATAACTCGCTTATATAATGAGCTATTCAATTTTTTCTTTCACCAAAAACTGCCAAATTTAATAGGCTTCATTTTGTCTCGATTAATGCTAGATCTATTTTTTTAACTAAAAGCGCTACAGCCCTTTAAACACAACGAAGCACATTACGGCGACGGAGACGGGAGGCTTCCTCCCTCGCCCCCGCTACTCTCTCGGCCCATCAAGAAACGTATCGGCTGCTCTCCTCATTATTGTCTGGATAAGTATTAATAAGTGTATATTTTATTTTATTTACATTTAGGCTATTACAGTTTATGTATAGGGTAGATTCATTTTTATCAGTGGAGAAAAACTACATGTTTGTTTTGCGAATCTGCTGAAAACAGCGAAAAAAAATCTAATAATAAAAAACCAACTGTTACTGGCATCAAGTCTATTATAAATTGTGCAAATGAAAGAAAATATGCTATTTCATTAAAAACATTTTTTTATTTATTTTTATTTGCACACCCTTCGATACCGATTTCATTATTCTTGTAGGACATCTTTTTGTAATAATAATAATATTAGCAGAGGCAATATGTATTGTCTGTGATATTTGTAACGCGATAAAAAATCAAGTGAGCCTTCATGTAGTTATTTATAATAAAGAAGAAAAAAATTAGTTTAAAATAAAATGTCATTGTCTGATTTGTGGAAAATCTAGAAAAATTAAGAACAAATTAAGAACATTTTTAAGTAGCAATTTGTACAGGAACGGGTGCGGAAACTAGAAAGCTGCAGTGTCGCATTGTGATACAGAAATACAAGGTAGGTTACATATTTATTCAGATTTATTTGGGATGATGAAAATTATTATAAAATTTGTTATGCAAAATATATTAGCAAAAAAAAAAAATAAATGTATACAAACTAAACAACTGAAGAAAAAATGTGTTTAAAGTAGTGTTAAACATCTCATTTAGGGAGGTTTATTTTGCTGTTTTGCAAAAAAATAATTCTTAACTTTAACATTTCTAAATACACGCCTTAATGATATATTTGAAGAAATGACGGAAGAAAAATTAGATCAGCAGCGGAAATATAAGAAAGAGATTAGAAAAACATCTAAGCAACAGTTCATTCAAGTGATAATAAAGCTAAAAGGATTTTTGTTGTCAGTGACAGTTGAATCAGGCGAAGAAAACTTGGTTCATGAGAATGAATTGACAATTCTTGATAAAACTGCCGGTATCTTAAGTGAAGCTGCAGCTGGATATTTTAAACCTATAACAAGTAAAATTGAAAATTTTTAAAAACCCCCGATTAATGTGCAATGTATCTAATCGTATTAGTTTCATATGACCGAATCAAAATGAGGCCTAAATCATGTTCGGCTACCATAATTGTCTGCATATTTTCAATTTTACTTCAATCGGACAATTTCTAGAGAAGTTCAACATGGCGAATTCAAGATGGCGACCAAACATCAAAATCTAATATGACCTATAACCATCTCGACAGAATAATCTTTCAAATAAAAGAAACTACATCAAAATCGGATCACCCATTGAAGAGATATGAAGCCACAGACAGACAAACATACAAACATATGCGTCAAACTCTTTTGAGGTCGGGGTTAAAAAAACGCGACTACTAATCTCAATGAACATAAATGTAAATAAGAAGTTTCAGATTTGTTATAAACATTTATGTCGTGGATACTAAATATGTCAGGACAGACAAATTGGATTTAAACGTTATTCCTATAGTAATGCAATTTATATTAATAATTGGTATGAAAAAAAAAACAATCAGCTTAGGCCATTTTTTTAATCCTATACATATTACTGTATGTGTATTGTGCCGTCAGAAGAAAAAAAACTTAATGATATGCTTTATTCTTTTGGCTATGGTTATACCCACGATGAAATACGGACATTTTTAACGTCTTTAGCTAGTCACGTATTAGTAAAAACTAGTGACGACATTTTTATACCACCTGGAGTTCCTCCAGTAAGTTCTGAAGAAAACAGTTACATTCATAGCATCGATAATTTTGATCAAAACGAAGATATGCTAGATGGAAAAAATCCCACTTGGAATATTATTATTTAAAAAAGAGAATAGCCTATTTACACAAGCATATTTAGATCGTCCATCCAATTTGAACCGATTTTAACCCTTCCAGTTTACATGAAAACAAAAATATAGTTATGTACAAAAATCCAACTAATCGTTCAGAACCTCTACGAGTTAGTGAAAGCATGGCAAATAATTGTTTTAATTATATGGTTGCCTCTGACACTTAATGGAAAATATTAAAATATACGAGGCAAAGTAAAAACTTTACTAGCTGGCATAAGTTTAACAATGGCGTATCTGAAAATCAGTTAATCTCTGTCTGATACCTATTATTTTCCATTTATTAACGCACCACCCGTGTTGTACGACACCATATATAATGGATTATTACAACTAATGTCATATTATTCAATTTGATTTGTTAATTTTATCATCTTACAATAAAGGAAAATTATTCTAAAGCTTTTGTTACGGCCACTGATGGAAGCATTGCGCGATTTATGGCGAACGCGGGATGTACCGGGAACGAGAGGGGAAGCCTCACGACTCCGCCGCCGTAGTGCGCCTCGTTGCGTTTAAAAGGCTGTACCGCTTTTATTTACAGAGCTAGACCCAGCATTAATTGAGACAAAATGAAGTCTATGAAATTTGTCAGTTTTTGGTGAAAAAAATATTCGAATAGCTCAATACATAAGCGAGTTACAACGAGTTAGAGCTTTCAAAAAAATTGACAATTTGTGTATCATCTAAATTAACGTCTATTTTATAATGTTAAAGTTATTACTTTCCTTCCTTTTAGAACCAGTTTCAGATAGAGAAATTCGAAACTATATATTAAATTTAAAAAATAAGAAATCTCCCGGTTATGACAACATAAAATCGGAAACCCTCAAAGATATTGTTGACATAATATCTCCATTAATTACTCACCTAATTAATAATATTTTTGATACCGGTATATGTCCTTCACATTTCAAAACCGCGATTATAAAACCAGTCTATAAAAGTGGGGATAAACTGGAGGCGATAAATTATAGACCTATATCTCTGACAACGCATATTTCAAAAATCTTCGAAAAAGCGATCAAAACTAGAATGGAATCATTTATAAACAAATTTAAATTGTTATCAAGTAAACAATTTGGTTTTCGTGAGGGAACTTCAACCCAGGACGCAATTTCAAAATTAGTTGGAAAAATATATAACGCCGTTGATCAAACCCTCCCTTCCATTTGTGTTTTTATTGACCTTGCGAAGGCATTCGACACGATAAGTCACAAAAAAATATTAGAAAAACTTTGGAACATGGGCTTTAAAGGTAAAATACACGAACTATTGACCAGTTATTTAGAAAATCGATCCCAAATAGCGAAAGTAGGTGATACATTAAGTGATCCGAGAACCGTTCTTTACGGTTTGCCGCAGGGCACGGTCCTAGGACCAATTTTGTTTAGTATATACTTAAACGACCTGCTTAACCTACCATTAAATGGCTTAACTATATCGTTTGCAGATGACACTGTAATATTTTTCACTGCACGATCTTGGGAGATACTAGTGCAACTCGTAAGTAAAAACATGAAAACCATAAAAGACTGGTTCGATAATCATCTCCTTACGATTAATATAGAAAAGACAAAATATTTACAATTCTGTTCTTATAAAAGCCATCTTCCACAGTTCACAAACATCACCATCGAAGGAACCGATCTGAAAATTCAAAGTGCAAAATCTATAAGTATCTTGGAGTTATTCTTGACAGCCACTTAAAATGGAACTTACATATAGAAAATGTATGTAAGAAACTAAGGTATCTCATCTATACATTCAAACAACTAAAAAACATATTAACAGAAAAACAATTAAAAACTGTTTATTATGGACTTATACAGTCGCAATTATGCTACGGTATCCTAGCCTGGGGTGGCATAAACAAAACCAATTTAGACCCGCTAGAAAAATTACAAAAAAGATTTTTTAAAATCATTTTTAAAAAAGATTACTTTTACCCGACAGATTTATTATATAATGGATTAGAATTATTAACTATTAGAAAATTATATTGCAAAGCTTTAATACTAAACCAATATAATTACCTAAAACATAAAAACAGGCAGAGTACCTTATCTCTCCCTTTTGACTATCACACTAGAAGTAAAGAAAAAAATGTAATAACAGTACCTCGGGCCCAAAAAACGATAGGACAAAAAAGCTTTATCTATTTAGCTCCTAGAATATATAATAATATACCACCAGCAATTAAAAACTGCAACTTAAACAAATTTAAATACGAAATAAATAAATGGCTTCTAACTTATCCATTCCAAATACTACACAGATTTATTGACACTGGCGTCTTTTTGATCAATTGAAAATTATATTATCTACTTTTAAATATTAAGAAGAATTGTAAATCATAGCCTTAGTAATACTTAATATACTTATCCAATAATCAGAATGTACCTAATTATAACTCTTATTCGTACTGTTGAATTTCAATAGAATTAATTTATTATTTAAGTTATTTCGGCCAATTTAAAATTCTACTTCTACTTCTAAATATTAAGAATAATTGTAAATTATAGCACTAGTTATACTTAATATACTTATCCAATTATCAGAATATACTTAATTTTAATAGTTATAACTCTTATTCGTACAGTTGAATTTTAATAGAATTAATTTATTACTTAAGTCATTTTATTATAAATAGTATTTTTTATAGTATCGGTATAGCACTCACGGTCAGTTTTTATAACTATGTGAGGTTTACCTAAATGTTTATTTTCCTTGTACCGTTGTTCAATAATTAAGCAATTTAATGTATCTAAATCAATCTTGTAACACTTGGTTCAATAAACTTTATTATTATTATTATTATTATTATTATTTGTGTAATAAATTATACATCAAATTAAAGAGAATCGTTTGTACTATAAAACTAAAAAAAATATATAATTTTATTTTTTCTTTTGAAAGTTATTCGTGGTTGAATTTGAATTTTGTTTTTTTCATTTTTTTTTTGTGTTTTTCTTGTAATTTCAGTTTCGACCAATGGAGAGTGTCGTCAAACGTGATTTCCTATGTAAAAAAACCTGCCGAATAAAATGAAATAGCGTTTATTTGGTTATTCCTCGGTATTGGGTTAGTGAACGCTAGAGCCAGCCATCCGACGTACTACAAAGCCAATTGGTGTGGCTCTAACTTGTTTTCCTTTCCTCAAAAAGAACAAACATCAACACGACACCTTCCGATAGAATCTTATAGACATTCCTATGGATAATCATGTACTTGAAAATAAGTGATGTTCAAAATTCCTCGGCCTCAGTATCGATTTTAACCCAAAATTTAAAGTGTATACCTTAGCAACAAATTAGCATCTGGAAGCTATACAATCAGAGTTATCTCAAACGAATTAGGCTACATGGCCGTTCTTTATGAACTTAATTACATTTGAGATACGGTATTTCCTTCTGGGTTGTATGCAGTTATTATTTAATGCATATATTTGTCATTCAGAAGCATGCTACTAGATATCTGTGATTAAGAGAATGTTTATGATTCATGCAAACCACTTTCTTGGCTAATGGCATTCTTACAGTGATTTCCATTTACATTTTTGAAATATATAGAAATAAAAGTAATGTCGGTACTAGTTCTCCCATCAAAATAGAAACCTTACTTTACCAATTCCAAGATCCTCCCAGATCAAAGATTCTATTATTTATATGATTATAAGATATAATATATTATCTACATAATAATATTTAAGACACTAATTGAAGTAATAATTTTTGGAATTATGTTAAAAGACTGTTCATTGCTAATTTAGAAGAATATTATGACAATGATATAACGTAATATTTTATTTATATTTATTTTTTAAATTGTTATTTATTGTATTGTTTCAATTTTCTATGTTTTTTGTCTGTTTTTTTACTTTGTGTATATACACCGTGTTGTTCTTACTTTATCAATGAGGGATAGTACATTTTGATTGACTTAATAAACTGAGGATAAATTTGTTTTTTTGTCAATATATGTAGATTTACTTAATAGTTTCGAAGAGTTTATGTGAGCCTTAACATTTTGTTAATAAAAATGTCATTATCAAATAATTTTATTACTGTAATTAGTCAATAATTAAACAATGTTATTCTCACATACCTACTCTTTTTCGTTAATATGTAGCATTACCTAGGCGTTCATTTTTTTGTCCATTTAATGCACTTGCTTTAGAAAAAATTCCAACCTCCCATATTAGAGCCATCGTTTTGGATTTTTTAATTACCTTCACATCCAGAGGAAGTATAGTAACAATAAAAAAAAATTGAAAATTTTTATTGCCCAAATAGGCTTAGAAAGGTCATGAAATGTTGAGATTTTAAGTTGAGTGAGCAAAAAAAAAAAATTATGTCTGTCGGTCTGTCTGTCAGTCTGTCTGTCAGTCTGTCTGTCTGTTAGACTGTCTGTCTGTAACTTTTTTTGTGCGCGCGATTACTCTGGACCTGTTTAAGATCTGGAACTAGATTATATTTTAATCTTATTTCGTCGAAGGGTTGGGAGATAAATCGGGGTAAATGAGCTGGTAAGAGTCCATAAAATTGGTATTTAGTATATACAAGAGAAGCCAAGGTCGCAAAAACTTTTTTGGCATTAGCCACCTCCATTACCACGCCTACCCCATTATTAAATGGGATGAAAAAAATGTGATTTAGTGTGTGTAGAAGAACCAAAAACCTCATAATATTTTTTTTACTTCAACCACCCCCACTACCACCCCTTATCACCCCCGATCACCACCCCCCAGCCCGATATGGAATATCATTTTATGGGTTTTTGGGGTACACGATTTCAAATATTATATTATTAAAGTTCCATAAACAATTATCTCCACATACAAAATTTTTTCGTTGTGAGAGACTTGGATAGAAAATCTGGATGTGGAAGTAGTGATTCCTTCGGCAGTGGTTTTTTAATTCGTAATCAGCGAGTCCAAAAACATAAACATACTTTATGTTAAAAACAAATCAGAAATACTTTTGTGGTAAATGTCAGAGCTTATAGCAACTGAACATTTTATTTTATTATAAAAATCACCCATAAAAAAATTATCATCATACCAATGTGGCAATGTTGTTCTTTCTAAATTTTACATCTTTTCCACCTGTATAACTTTAACGTTTGTCTTATTTTTATAATTTTTTTTAGAATTATTCAGGTTTTATATGTGCTTATTTTCTGTTTATTATAAATATTTAAAAAATCAAAAATGGTATAATCCTTAAAATAGTTTCAGGTACTTTCCGTTGCTCTGAGGAATACAACCATGTACAGTTTTTATCATAAATTTTGTATGTAGCTAAATGCCATGATCTAAGAACGAAATTAGGAACTATTTTCATTGACCAACTACGATATTTAAGAACAACAGAAATTTACAATAAAAAAATAGTTGTATTCGTTAGAACAATAGCAAGTATCTAAAATTGTTTTAAAGTTTATACTATGTTTGGTTTTTTAAATATTTTTAATAAATCGAAAATAAACGCATATTTCCCTCTCACTCTGCTAAATCGTATCCTTAAGGTAAGCCATACTGAAACCGCCATCTTGAATTTTCAGTTACTGACCGCAAATTCTAAATAAGCAATCCCAAAAAAACTAACTTTTTCTTTAAATAACTTTGGAAGCTGTTACAATTGCAATTTTTTCTAACATAATTTTTATAATATAAAAAACACGTTGCAAAAGGTTTTCGATGATTTCATTCTTGTACTTGGGTTTCCGAGGTTTTGCTGTGTTTAGACCCTCATCGACTTTACTATATCGATTGTTTGTGTCTCTTTTATAGTTTACCCTGTCATAGACGAATTTTCTTACTGTTCTACTTAAACTATTATAAGTGAAGAATATCTGTACACGAAGTAAAATAGATATAATTTATTCAACTGAATATTCGCCACAGCCAGCGTAGTGGAAATATTATAAATGTAGAAAAGACAGGGGTTAATTAGGAAAGAAGGTCGCAAATTTGCAAAAGTCGAGAGGGCACCTCTGATAAACTGTACCGACATGATAACCGCATTATGACATCGCGGAAATTACCGAATTAATTAAGGTTGGAAAGAGAAATAGGAGAGTTGCAGAGCCCCAACCACTAAAACGCTGTGTTATATTTTAAACTTTTTTGGTTGACAAGTTTTCAAGTGGTGGACCCATTTATTATCATTTTTAGGCAATTATTCCGTAGTTATTTCAATGCTTTTAGCTAAAAACCTACAGTCAAATAAAAACAAATGATCCTTTACATTGACACCGGTGCATTCGGCATTTTATACGAGCGCGGCTACATTTTGTTTATGGATGTAAACTTCTGGTTTTATCTACAACATTAATTATTCATGAGGTGCGATATCATATGAGCAATCATAATTTGTTTTTGCTGTGCTGCACTAACTATAAACATGTACAAACAACTATTATGGAGATCCTAATCGCGTATAAATTTCAGCTTAAACTCAACGTCAAATTATTTTAGGGGGGAATAAATTAGATGACAATTAAAATGATATAACCGAATTTCGAATTGCTTTAATGTCTACAAAAACCGACTTCGGAGGAATATTGAAACAGCTTTTTTATGTACCATTTGATTGGCAGATGAGTTTACTTTGTGTTGGTTAACACATAACCCCATAACTACTTCATAGCTGTGACTATTTGAGAAACTTGAAATAATATATTCGTGGTCAGAAATACATACAAATGAAATAACATTAGTAAATTAGAGGATTCATGGATTTGTGGATTAGTTGATGATCTTACCACAATTCGGGACACAACAAGAATTTATAATATAGTCGTGCTTTCTGCAACATTTGGAAGTTTCTTTCCACTCTCTGAGTGATTTCTTACAACCCTTAAAAGACGATTTAGGACCTGAGTCCTGTGACAGATTATAAAGAAAATTCCTGCTTAAACTTAGATTGCTTTCTGTCACTCTCCGATGTATCTATCTTCATTGATGTACATTTTCTGATATATGTCTTACTGCTAATTACTTTTTAGAATTACATGGTTAGTTTCTATGTAATTGATGTCCAGAACAGACGTGAGAAACTATATGAAGTCTTTAAAAATCAGTTGCCGTTCCAACACATATAATCGCATGAGATGTTAAGCTTAAACATAAATTAGCTCAATAAGAAGTGCTGGAATTCCAATAATACACATATATTATGATAGTCAGTATGTACAAAATAAAATAATTCTTTGCCTAACTAATTATGTATAAGATAAATTAAATCTGCTTACCACACATAGCAAATTAGGGACACATCTCTCAAAAATGTTTAAACTCAACTACATACAATAACTAGATATCAATGAACCGGCACAGAAATATTCAAATTATTCTTTGAATGAACTGAACTGAACAATTAGAAATGTTTTTGAAGGCAAATATAGAAATTATATGAGACTTTTCTGCTTTTTCAAACGTCCTAATCTGATAAGGATAATGGCATTACGATCCGCTAGAGGACATCTGGAGACATCTTCTCATTTTATGATGCTTATTTCATTTTGCACGAGTCTTGGTTCAAATTAAAAATTACACATCCACACAAAAAAAAAGTTCAGACCCAGAAACTAGACCTAACAATCTTTATGTATTTTGACCTTCTGAATTTGATGCCGCTATCAGAATTTAATTTTATCGTTGGGTTTTTTTTTTAATTTTAAATTTTATCGTATATAATATCGCTAGTGCTTGAAATTTTATCGGTAAAATTTTTTCGAAAGCGTCGTTGCCTGGTAATATAAAGAGTGCAAATTGACAGTTTATTATCTGATTAAATCTCGACCGCTTTAGCGGGAGGGATTTAATCTTTGATAATAAACTGTCAATTTGCACGAGTTATATTAACCTTATGGCAACTTAGCTTGAGAAAAAATTTATAGATAAAATTTAGAAGCACGAGTGGTATTTGTGGAGAATATTTCACGAATAAATAATTCATTAAGTACAAATCCAATATTATATTCAGTAATGAATTGCCTTCAGACGTTTCCTTGTTACTTTTTAGAGATTACTCACCTTTATCTTCAATTTCATCATTTACGTCACATAAAAATGCATTTCCAAAGCGACTCATCTTATAAAAAACAAAGTAGGTTTAAAGTATGACAATCAAGAAAAACAATATACGTTAAACCATAGGTACTGTAACTTATAAGACTAGTCATCACAACAAAGCACGCTTCGACCAATCACATTACGGGCGAAATCACAGAAATTGCATATTACCTTTTACGTTCTAAGGCTGCCGGCTCAGATGGTATGATACCGCCATCTAGTAACGCTAGCTTAACTTAACTGTTACCTGGCCTAAACAGTGAATTGAATTATTATATTAAAGTGTTTAATAATATATATTTATGTATTTAATCCTTGTTTCTAATTTGAGAAGTTTAATAGTTAAGTTAAGGTTTACTTGTTTAAGAAGAGAGACTTTAAGTACAACGAATTATAATGTATATAGTGATACTGCAGAGTTTTGATTTTCCAAATAAGTGTTAGCTGCTTTGTGATGATTAATGAATTACCATACGTAAGTACCTACATTTGTGTATTTATCATGAAATAACTGATTTGTCTGCTTCGTAGGTATTCATATTTAATTTTAGTTGTGAAAATTATTTTGTAATTACGTTAGGTATTAAGCCATTGAAAGCTGTGTATAACTTGTCCCGAACCTATATAAGTTCCACACAGCATTGGCTTTTTAGGTTATTAATACAATACTACAATTTACAATTTACGTTAACAATTAGTAATAAGCTAGAGAAGATATTTATAGATAACATTTAAAAGCACGATTTGTCCTATTTGCCGAAAACATTTCACGACACAAAACGTCAAAAAATTTTCTCAATATTTGCCGCTGCAGCGACCTAAAAAATTAGAGCGATAAATTTTGCATCTTGGTACTGTCAAAAGCCGATCTAGCTTGAATTACCACTAACAATGTTGTGAAAAAACGGTCTCTCATTGGCTATAGCGTTAATGAGTGAAATAATCTTTAAAATTGCATTTTTATCTCAAAAAACGATCAATCGATGTCAGATAAACTCAAAACTAATATAAATTATATTCAGATATATGCTTCCATATATTTTGACTCGCTAAATCCGATTTTTTTTTTAACGTCCTGGCGCAGATTAGCTAATGCTACTCCATCACTTAACCAGGAAGGCGAAATGAGGTACGGTCATCCATCTAAGTGCCGGACCCGCCCAGCGTGCCTTAACTTTGTCGATCGAGGTCTCGCCACTGAAACCTCTCCTCAATTTGACGTTAAAAGAGCTCTACAAGACAAACGCTGACGAGTATTTGCCAGTAACTCACAAATTGAGCCATTTTATCGCCAAAAATGATCACTAGGTAATGACAGTTGAATCCAGATCTATGTTTTTCCATGTATCTTGACGCACTGAATCCGAATTTGATGATGAAAAAGCTCTTCGGTACGAATTATAACAGGTATTCATCAAAAGTTCGGAAAATCAGCAATCCTCCTTATCAAAAACGATCACCATGTCACTGTAAAGTTAAACTTCATAAAGTAAATTTTCAGGTAAAAAGTTATTATAGCGATATCACGAATTTCCTCTCGCTTTTTTACTGTACCGCTAATCTCCCATTGTTCTACATTTTTGTGCTATGATATCTTGCTCTCTTATCTTCAAATGATCTACGTAAGGAAACTTTTTTTTTCTTAGCGAACGAAGGGATATCCCTCTTCAATGACCAGCAATAGTCAACCACCTCCCTTGATATCTGTCCTGCATCTTTACGTAGATCACTTGAAGATAAGAGAGCAAGATATCATAGCAAAAAAATGTAGAACAATGGGAGATTAACGGTAGGTACAGTAAAAAGGCGAGAAGAAATTCGTGATATCGCTATGATAGCTTTTTACCCGAAAGACTTTACGAGATTTAACTTTACAGCTATCTGCTGATTGTTTTTGATAAAAGATTGCTGATTTTATGAACTTTTTATTAATACCCTTATAATTCGTATCGCAGAGCTTTTTCAACATCAAATTCAGATTCAGATTCAGATACATGGAGAAACATAGATCTGGTTCCAACTGTCACTAGTTTATATTTTATCTGCCACCTGGTGATCGTTTTTGGCGATATAATGGCTGAATGTGTGAGATATTGGCAAATACTTGTCAGAAGTTTTCTTGTAGACCATTTTAACATCAAATTCAGATTCAACGTGTCAAAATACAAGGAAAAGCATACGCCTGATTAAAAATTTTATTAGTTTCCAGTTCAATTGTCGTTTTTGGCGATAAAATGGCTGAATTTGTGAGTTTTTGGCAAATACTCGTCAGAATTTATCTTGTAGCTTTTTTACCATCAAATTGAGGTGAGGTGAGGTGAGGTGAGGTACGGTACTGGTTTCAGTGGCGAGACCTCGATCGGCAAAATTAAGGCACGCCGGGCGAGTCTGGCATTTACATGGGTGACCGTATCTCAACTCGCCGTCCTAGTTAAGTCGTGGAGTAGCATTAGCTAAACTTCACCAGGACGTTAAAAAAAATCCGGTTTACCGCGTCAAAATACATGGAAGAATATAATTTATATTAGTTTTGAGTTTATTTGATATCGATTGGTTGTTTTTTGCGATAAAAATGCAATTTTAAAGATAAAATCTAAGATAAAAAAAAACCCAACGATAAATTTAAATTATGATGGAGGCATCGAATTCAGAAGGTCAAAATACATGAAGATTGGTGGGTCTAGTTTCTGGGTCTGAACTTTTTTTTGTGTGTGGTTGTGTTAGCTATGTGGGGGTGGATGAAGCAAAAAAAATTGTTGAGGTCTTTGGTTCTTGTACACACACTAAATCACAATTTAATTTTTTTCACCTCCTTTAATGAGGTGGGGGTGCTAATGGGGGTGGATAATGCCAAAAATAATTTTTTTTGAGAGCCCTGCTTCTCTTGTTTATACTAAATAGCACTTTTATAGACGCTTACTTGCTTGATTCACCTATTGTGAAATTTAAGCAAAATAGTTCATCGTTTCATTTCTTCAATTTCATAATTTTTTCATTTGAGCTTTATGAACATTTTTTAAATAGATACAATTTAAGGTTATAAACTTAAATAGAAGAAACAAAAAGTTTGAATTGCTTTCTATCAGCTTTAATTGGTAAAAGAAACACATAAGGTATTCTATTTGAGCGCCATAATTTGTTAGCAATTTATTTAGTCTCACTTGGATTCTGAAATATCGATGGCATTGTTTGTAATCACTCCGTTTCTGCCTTTGTTCCAATTTATATATAATTTAAACTACTTGCTCATGTTTTAGTAGGTTATGCTACTTAGATTAATCGATAGCGAGTGGTGTCAAATCAGGTAATCTGTATGTCTATGGCCATTTCCTACCTATTCATTTTCTCAGACTTACGTCATTTCGATAATTACTTATTTGACTTCCATATAAAGGAAAGACACTCTCATTAGTTTCTAGCTTTTCAAATATTGTGTACTGTCGTTTTGCGTAATGTAGTCACGTTGAAATGAACACATAGTTTGTACGTTTGACATTAGCGAAAATATGAAGGCAAAAGTTTTCAATATTTTCCTTATTATTTTCTTGAATTTTCAATCTAAAACTAGTGAAAAAATTCGTCACCCTGCATTTTTTCGTTTAATATAAATATTTAAGTTTCGTTGCAAATTTTGTAACTTTCCCATTTTAGTTTTAAACTTTTATTGCGAATATTATTTTGGAACAACACGAAGTCGTCAAAATATGAAAGCTCGTCAGATTTTTATTTCTAGGGAATTGTTTATTCTATCTGATGTCACTATAAAAGTATGTATTAAGACAGTGCTTCATATCTTTTTTATGTCAACGGAATATAATAAAAAAATATAAATCCTAAAATTCTAGGGTCTATTTCGAACAGCATTGATATCAAATTAAAATGATGCAATTATAAATGTATGCATTATATTCAGGGAATGTGGAATGTGAAAAAATTGTAAGCGTGTAATTTTTAAATTAATTATTCCTGGAGGTTATTTTTTGAGCAACGTTCCAAAACTTCTGGAGTATCATATCACGCAATATCATTAATAATAAGGGCATATTTAAAACCTAATTTAAATATGAATTAATGGGTTCTCCAAATGAGTAGTAATAGAGATGAATTAACCTTTTTATTTGGTAATACGTTGCTTCCTAATAATATGTGAATCCTTGAAGTGAGAATTTCTATAATGAGGCCAGACGATTTATTAAATGAATAAATTAAGTTATTTAAATTTAATTCCTTCAATTAAAATTTTCATTTAATAATAATGGTAATAATAAATATGTTTAGAGAATATTATTAGGTATTAAGCAAATCAGAACTTACACACTTTTTTATTTATTATGAAATTACCTACTTTCTGTATATTGTTGCCCTTAAAATACTCGTTATTGGAGAACCAATCAAAACAACTACAGTTCTAGCTAATATTGCTGAAGTATTGATTTACATGATAGCATTCCTATCATTTTAAAGCAATACCTAAATAATTTATTTAAATTCAGTCATTCACACTTTTTTTTCTATACTCTACTGATGAGAACTAACGAGTTCGAAAAAACTTGTACAACTTTTTTAGAGTTAAAATAAAATGTAAGGTTCAATAATTGTTGTGGATGAGATGGAATTTCAATAAATGATTTAAGTATTTTCAATATATTTTTTTGGCTTAAAATGCTAGGAATCCTATGTAATTCAATACTTCGTCAGTATTAGTTAGAAGAGTATTTTTTTTGATTTGTTCTCCAATGATGAGTGTACTAAAGTATTTTCTTAAGTAGTATATTAGCGTGACCAAATTAAGGTACCAATACACAGAAAGTAGATAATTTCATATTCATATATATATAAAAGTGCGAATGACTGAACTTAAATAAATGATTTAAGTATTTCCAATATATTTTTTGCTTTAATAATGCTAGGAATTCTATCATGTAATTCAATACTCTGTCAGTATTAGCTAAAAGAGTAGTTGTTTTGATCGATTCTCCAATAATGAGTGTTTTAAAGTATTTATCTAACTAGTAAAATCCATTACCATTAGGTAAATAAGTAAAATCCCGTCAGAGAGAAGGACAAAATTCTTATTAGAGAGAGAAAAATAATTTTTTATTAGAGGGGGAGCGTCGTTAATAATCTAAGGTAGTGTAACCTTGCTCTATTACTTGCTCTATCAAGTTGTATCTTGTGTCGAACTCACCTGGGAATGGAAGAACAAGTGGAGAACGCGACTGGCATGGCACCCTTGATAAATAAATTGGTGTCGTGTCACTCAGACGCAGAATATTAAATTCTTCTACAATAACACCCCTGGAACCAGGTTACTTTTGCAACCCCTAAGAAACCACCCAAAACTTTTTTTAAATGTCACCCTGTATAGCTAGAGCCTGAAATTATTATTACTAAATTTACCTATGTGTTAACTGATGTCAGACGCAGTGAATTTAAAGATTTTGACATTAAGTTAATCTTTTCCCCATCATATAAACGACATTGTGGTTAGTTCTTAGAGAAATTCAGGTTTTATAATTAGAAACAAAGAATGAGTCAATAATAATACATTGATATTACTATTCAACGCATTTGTCAGGTTGAAATTAAAATATGCTTCCGCAATCTGGAATCCAGAGCATGCCTTACATAAACGCAAAGAATTTCAGTAAACATCTTAGGTATAAGACTGATGACATTTATTCAACAAGATATATTCCTTAATGTAATTTATTAAATAGGTATAAAATAAATGATCTGGAACCCCGGCACAGTTATTCGTTGGTACTGTTTTTATATAAAATGTTAACCAATTAGATAGACTACAATAATTTAATAAGATATGTCAAATTGCATGTTCCAAGTGTTCATATACAGCGTCTCCCATTTTGCTTGGAACTGTGTTCATAAAAGATTTATTTTAGGTCCGTTATAGATCGATTTCTTTGTTACAATATGCCCAAATATGATGCTTTTCGAGATTTAAAAAAAATGATGCGAAATTGGATAATTTGGCCTCAAATTCGTGTTCAGTGATTCAAAATTCATTCAGATATTCTGATCTCTGGAAAAAAAATTTCTGTTTTTTGTGCATGTGTTATTGATTCTAGATATGCATTTAAAAATTTATCTAGAAGGCTTTGTGAAACATTAACACCATGTATTTTTTATCATCGTTAAAACGCTGTTACCTAGAAGCCTCTCCAGATACATATCTACGTGAACTTTCTTCTTGTGCCATCACAGATTCAGAAAACATTCATTAACGTCCAGTATAAATATAGAAATAAATATTTCTAATGATAATTTCTTTAGTTACTTGAAATTTAGCATGCTCATATTTCTTAATTGTGAAAGTAGAAATATAGATTTAATAAAATATCACACCATGCTAGTGAGAAATTAGCAGGGCAGCAAACGCTTAAGTTGCCATCGAACATAATTCTTAATATATGCCGGAAATGTATAAATTTATGGACTCGTACTTATTTTACAAACTTGTTCAAGGAAGACGCTAACTATCGACCAATTTTAGATTTATGTTTCTTGGGAAAATTGTTCGAGAATCTGGTCACTGTAACATTGTCTCCTTAATTGAATATACTAATTATACCTGAGTGCAGTCTTAAAACTGCGAAATCAAATTAATTAATTTGATGATGTTACAGAGTTTACTGAATGTCGTTAGGTATTATATTTACAAGTAAAGATGATTTTAAATTTATTTAAAGTACAACAATTTTGAGCACATTGTAACATTATTAGAATAATTTTAATTATTATTATTTTATTTATTTCTATTTAAACTTGTCCTGGCGGAGTTTAACAATAGCAAATTGTAACATTATTCGAATCATTTTAATTATTATTTTTTTATTTATTTCTATTTAAACTTGTCCTGGCGGAGTTTAACAATAGTTATTTCACCAGTCAACTAGGATACATGCACAAAAGACACCTACACAACAACCATTCCCTGTGACATTGACTAGCCGTGCTCGCTCACCCAACCGCGTTCTGAGTCACTGCTGCCTGTTGATAACATATTAAAAACGTCTCTAAACGTCGACGCCCTAGAATGGATTCGAATCCGGGACCCTTCGATCTCAAGAACATATACCCGATTTTCATCTAAAGCCACTCGGTACACCGAAAACTAATTTTTTTCTATTTAAGGCCCCATTAACTTTTTAATAAAACATTTTTGGACTGCTATATTTCTTTAATGCGCCTCATTAATCCTCACGGAGTTGTATTTAAGTTTATTTTTAGTCTTATTTAAGTTGTATTTAAGTGTATTTCTAGTCTTCATTTTTATTTATTGAAAATAAAACTACAACGATAGAAAATCTGAAAGCTTACATTCCCATTTTTTATCAAAAGTATTACTGATCTTTTCAAAAATATTTGTAAATCTTCCATATATTGCACTTTTCCATAGCAAACATACTATAAGAACCACTTTGCTTTGAAGTAACATTGAGGGGATTTAAATTCGAAGGGCGAAAAGTAATATAAAATCAATAAGCATAGAACGGAAATTTTCAATATTTTTTCTGCGATTTAATCAGCAGCTGCAAGCAAGATAAATATGGGCCATATTTATTTGGAAGTGGGCATTAAAAGGAGGAAAACAGGACACGGAAATTTTAGTTACATTAATAACAATTTTATTTTTGTCTTCATTGACTGACTCACTTACCCAAATCGGCCATGCACGTTTGTCTGTGGCGCTACTTTTCTCGCATTGCTCTCACAAAATAGCTGCAATTTGACTTGATTTTCACGGAATATTGGATCAAAGTTGCATTTATTAAATATAAAATAGAAATATGCTCCTTTTTATTTTTATGTAGAGAACAAAAAACACTTTCCAGGAGACCACTCAAAAGAAACTCTCCATATCTTCTACATTTCCAAGAAATTCTGAATCTAATTGAATATTTGCTTCTTTTAATTTATTATAGTATTCTTAAAATCAGTTGGAAAACTATACAAATATCAACTAAATGAATTTAATAATTTATTAAATGTGAATTAGAAGTATTATTATTATATAGAGAACAAAAAACATTTTCCCTGGAACTTTCTAGAAGAAAGTCTATATATCTCCCACGTTTTCAAAAAAATTCGGATTCAAATTATTCAAATGAAAACTATTAAAATGCTCGACCAATGAATTTACACCTATTTTTTCAGTAATAGTTCATAATCACATCCATGCTTATAATAAGCGTGAACCAAAAGGTTTTAGAATCATTTCTTAGTTTTAAAGTGCCTGTACAAACCTTACTAATAATAACACAGGTCTACAAAAAAAAGATCTTGTCTTGAGGCTCTGATCTAACTTTCATAGTATTTTGACGCGGTGAAAACAATTTTGGATGCAAATTTTTTTATCGTGTCAATTTTCCTCTACCACCCCCTTTTATCCCCTAAAAAGGTAAAAAAAGGTCTTGTCCTAAAGTTTTAGTCTAACTTTTCTCAAATATTTTGATGCGCCGAAGCCAATTTTGGTCCCAAAAAAGTTTTCTATCATGTTAGTTTCCTTCCACGACCCCTTTTCATCCCCCAAAAATGTGTCCAAAATTGGTTTCAGCGCCTCAAGTACACGAAAAAAAATAAATTCTTGTTTTAAAAATAAAACATTTAATTTTAATGCATCGCACGTTTATATATACGCAAGAATATATTTTCTTCATCCTAGAAAATAATTTATTTGATTTAATTTATATTCGTGAATATATACTATTTAATTCAAATATATGAAATAATTGTGATAAACGTCATTATATTTTAAAATCAAATCACCGTTTTTCTTAATATCAGAATATGCAAATATTTAATAGAAGAATGTTACGTAATTGTAATAAACTTTTAAAGTTTTAGATAAAAACCGCTGCCCATGGAATCATTACTTCAACATCCAGATTTTTTATCTAAGTCACTCACAACAAAAAAATTTTGTATGTGGAAATAATTGTTTATGGAACTTTAATAATATAATATTTGAAATCCTCTACCCCAGAAACCCATAAAACGATACCCCACATCGGTAGCGGGGTGGGACTGGTGATAGGGGGTGGCAGTGGGAGTGGATGAAGTAAAAAACATTTTGAGTTTTCTGGTTCTTGTACACACCCTAAATCACATTTTTTTTCATCTCCTTTAATAATGGGGTGGGGGTGGTAATGGGGGTGGCTAATGCCAAAATTTTTTTTGAGACCTCAGCTTCTCTTGTATATCCTAATTACCAATTTTATGGGCTCTTACCTGCTTGATTTACCTATTTTCCCCAAATTTACCCCAATTTACCCCCCAACCCTTCGACGGAACAAGATGAAAATATAATCTAGTTCTAGATCTCGTTAAAGTACATATGTGTACCAAATTTCAAGTCAATATCTCAAACGGTTCCAGAGTAAACGTGCGCACAAAAAAAGTTACAGACAGACCGACAGACCGACAGACAGAAATTTCTTTTTCGCTCAAACATAAAATCTCGACGTTTCGTGACATTCTAAGCCTATTTGAACAATAAAAAATTTTTAAAATTTTTTTGTCGTTACTATACTTCCACTGGACGTGGAAGTAGAACTAGAACAATTTTGTTTTAACAATATATTGTTTCATATTTAATTACGTATAAATTTACCGTTAATAAAAAGTTTTAAGATAAATCTGTAGTATCTCTATCTTCAGAGTATTATAGAATTATTATAAAAAAACCTATTTATCCAGAGATTTTACATTTTACTTTCACGTCCAGTGGAAGTATAGTAACGACAAAAAAAATTTTAAAATTTTTTATTGTTCAAATAGGCTTAGAATGTCACGAAACGTCGAGATTTTAAGTTTGAGCGAAAAAAAATTTCTGTCTGTCTATCGGTCTGTCTGTAATTTTTTTTGCGCGCACGTTTACTCTGGAACCGTTTGAAATATTGACTTGAAATTTGGTACACATATGTACTTTAACGAAATCTAGAACTAGATTATATTTTCATCTTGTTCCGTCGAAGGGTTGGGGGGTAAATTGGGGTAAATTTGGGGAAAATAGGTAAATCAAGCAGGTAAGAGTCCATAAAATTGGTATTTAGTATATACAACAAGAGAAGCTGAGGTCTCAAAAAAAAATTTGGCATTAGCCACCCCCATTACCACCCCCACCCCATTATTAAAGGGGATGAAAAAAAATGTGATTTAGGGTGTGTACAAGAACCAGAAACCTCAAAATGTTTTTTTACTTCATCCACCCCCACTACCACCCCCTATCACCACCCCCACCCCGCTACCGATGTGGGGTATCGTTTTATGGGTTTTTGGGGTAGAGGATTTCAAATATTATATTATTAAAGTTCCATAAACAATTATTTCCACATACAAAATTTTTTCGTTGTGAGTGACTTAGATGAAAAAATCTGGATGTGGAAGTAGTGATTCCTTGGGCAGCGGTTTTTTAACTTCAAACCAATGAAGTTTTGAATTAATAATAAGCATATATTTGACCTAATCAGTGATAAAGGTTTAGTTAAAAGGGTCTACAAACGACACGACCCCACCAACCAACCAGCCAACCTTCTCGGTACACTTTGAAAATTGCCATGACAACTCGTAAAAGCAAGCTGATCAGCTGATATTCCAGCGACTTCAAAGCGTACCGACAATGTTAAGTCCGCCAATTTTACGAGTTCGCATGGCAATCTTCAAAGTGTACCGAGAAGGTCGGTTGGTTGGTTGGTTGGATCGTCTGTACACCCCTTAAAGGTTATCACAGGTTACGGGACTGTATTTTTTTATTCCGATTAAAGCATGATTAACTATACCACATTCGCATTTCATATTCCTGATGTAAACAAATATCAACGCATGCTATCATTAGTATTGGTCGATCGGCCATAAACTTCGTTGATATTTGTGAATATACATCAAGAATATGAAATGTGATTACAGTATATCAGTCAGATAATAGGAAGTAAGTAAAGGTGTATAATATGCACACGACGTTCACAGTAAATAACAACTAACAACAGAACAAGTCAACAAGTTTCGACACTACGGCTTACCTACCTGCCGCCCAAGATTGGTAGAGTCTACTGCCCTCTACTTTGCCAGCGACCGCGACCGATAAGGAGTGCGCGATAAATGTAATGGATATTGAAACGAAAATAATGGGGTTTATATTAAATTTAATATTCTGTCAAGAAAATTATATTTTAATTTGAGAGTTTACCTCTCACCGTCACTTCATTTGATTCAGTTTGTATAAGACTAGCAAGTTGACCACTATCATTTGTCTGTTCCATCACCTATGGCATACTGAGGAGAACATAATAAGTTCGAAACCGGTCTATGTCTGGTTAGGAACAGACGAATGATAGTTGGTTACTGATCACGATTTGAAGGTGTAATTCAATGCAGGTCGGGGTATTTGCCCGCTGAGTAGTTGTTTCCTTCAAATCCTATTTCATAAACAGTGAGTATAGCCCACTAAGGCTAGAGGTCCCCGCTCTTGGTACTTGCAAAAGAGCAAGTCGCTATACGCCTGTGACATTTGTCCGACGTATAGTAGCATCTGACCATATGAGAGTTTACCTCTCACCGTCACTTCATTTGATTCAGTTTGTATAAGACTAGCAAGTTGACCACTGTCATTTGCCTGTTCCATGACCTATGGCGTACTGAGGAGAACATAATAAGTTCGAAACCGGTCTATGTCTGGTTAGGAACAGACGAATGATAGTTGGTTACTGATAATGATTCGAAGGTGTAATTCAATGCAGGTCGGGGTATTTGCCCGCTGAGTAGTTGTTTCATTTAAATCCTATTTCATAAACAGTGAGTATAGCCCACTAAGGCTAGAGGTCGCCGCTCTTGGTACTTGCAAAAGAGCAAGTGACATTTGTCGGACGTATATATATATATATATATATATATATATATATATATATATAACAATCTAAATTTAGTAGGGCTTCGGATATATATATATATATATATATATATATATATATATATATATATATATATATATATATATATATATTTAATTGCGCCTTAAGGTGTAGAGATAAATGTATAGGGACAAAATAAGTGTCCTCATTACAAGAGCTTTCAAACAAAAAAAGAAAATAGAAATTGGATCATTAGGAGCTGAGATACAAAAACATTTAGTGTGGCAAATGACGGCCGTTAAAGATGGCCGCCATTTGCCACACATTTGGTGTTTTGCACAGATTTTAAAGTGGCTACCTATCTGGAAAGTTCCCTTTTGCCATCAACTATGACCACAGAAAGTACCACATCCCAATTAAAAAGTGCAGCTTTTTGGCTTATATAGCCTTGTACCCGACATACTATTAAATGAGAACCTTAGAACACGACGTTTGTTTGCGTAGATCTGTGTAATTATAAAAGCAAATATCATTAGAACCATCTGAGAAAATTTTAATTGTGTCATAATAATTACAGAAAATAAATCTATTCATTAAGTATTACTGCATAAAAGATACTATGCTGCTACCCGTAATTGATTCACCTTGAAGCTCCGGATTTTATACATAATGTGTAGGTCAATGCAGCCATAGCAGTGAGAGGCTAGAATTTAACACATCTGCTCAACGGTGGGCCTTATACGGACCTCCTTCTTAATATTCAAGAATGATATCCCTTTTATGCTATCGCATGTTGATTTTATAATGAGATATCCCGGTAGCAACACTTTAAGCTGACTGTTCCAACTGACATTGGGAATACTATACCAGTAACTGTTTCTGTATCTACTAAGAAATGTTAAAGCTAGAAAAATAAAAATGTGTTATAAAATTAACTGAAATACGTATATAAAAATAATGAATAAAGGACCTTGTAACTAAACAGGAGGACATGGCGTGAAATAATATCAAAGCTGATTTGATCTATCAATTCGGCGATGGCTAATCTTGGAAATCACAGCAAGCCGCTCGTAATAACTTGAAATATTCATACATTTCTCATCAGAATTTGGTTTCCGTGTCAAATAAATTCATCTCAAGCACCCCGAAAGTGTAAATTTCTCCATTTTTTTCCTCTAAGGAGGTATTAAAACAATGTAATCTGCGAGCAGGAGCAAACCAGTCGTGTTGCAATGTTCTCCGAATCATGCCATTAGTTATTCTCGAAGGTTGCGACTGTAACTATCTTTCCGGTAGAGTGACATTGTTTGGCGTATTTACAGCCGCGGAGGCAGCGCGGTGGTGAATCTGCCCCCAGGCACTTTGCGCTATTTAGAGACTTTACTTCTGAATAGGGCGGCGAGGCTTGCATTTTACTTTTACCTGAATGTTATTCCAAGACTTTAGCGTGGGTGATGCATATGAAAGACGTTGCGCGCTCGAACTTATTAGGGTGTGACAATTAGCAACTGTACTGCTTGGAATAGAAACAAAATGGCGTAAAAATGTTGAAAAAAATACAAATCTCTTTGAAATAATACAATTTTAAAAAATGCCAAGCCTTATTTTGATTTTGAACGTGAAGTTTAAACTCATGTTTGTTATTTTCACGAAGTTCCGAAGAAAGGGAGTTTGAACCTTTGGTGTGACACTGAAATTGAAGTAATTCGCAATAACGCCAAAACACTTAACATTACATTATAACGCTACAATACTACTCCCGGTATGCGTTTCATTATCCACGCTGGGATAATCTTAAAACGATAAAGCAGTTTTAATTTTCTCCAGGTGGTGCCAACTTACTTGTCGAAACTATCAGTCGAGTACAAAAGTTGAGTATTCCTCTTTTTACTATGTTAAAAATTCTCTGTGCATTATTTGTAAACATACACCAAAATATCTTTAAAGATTTGTCTAGTACTAGTGGGAACTGAACTTACTGGAAGACTAGTAATCTTCAACTTATACCTGAGCTTTCTCTCTAAGCCATCTAATACAAAGTGCTTCAATTACACACCTTCAGTTCTTTTAAAGAATATTTACTTTAAAAACATGTTCATATACATCAGTATATCTAGAAAATACTCAGTTTTATGATAACGGAGATATATTCTAACAGACCCGCAAGTGCCTTCTAATGTCTGCATTTGGTTGACCCTAGCTTCCATATTTTCTTGGAGCTCACTCCGCTGCTCCATTATATTTATGTTGTGATATTTTTGATATAAAAAATTAGTTTTTTATAATTAAAATATTTTATTGAGTAACAAAAAAATAAACATAATTCAAAATTCATTTGAAGCATGAAGTTTAGTGCGCAACGACGCCTGTTGCTTTTAGGTGATATAGCTGATAATGGGCTTGTTACCGATATCTTTTTTTGTTATTTCTTTATGGCATTCAATAGAATTCGATCATCTAGACTTCTGAGATATCAAACATATCTTGGGCTTCGATCTTGCCGTTGGATACAGAATTTGACACTAGTTTGAAAAATCAGAATAAACTCTTTGCTTAATTTCATTTGCACTACGTAAGTGGGAATTGTGTCCTATTCTAACAAAATGAAAAAAAATTAAGAAACCAAATAACACGCTTCTTGTGTAAGATATATTTTATAGTCTAACCACAGAGTACAGTAACTACACAGAGGCGAAGGCTTTGGCGGTTCCTTTGAGTTTTGAAGGCTCGTTTTCTGTGACCTTGCGTACCAGTTGCGTCTACACTGAGAGAAATATGTTGTTAATTTATTTCTTTTAATAGGTTAGATTTCTAACCTGCAACCGTTTTATTTTATTGTGATAAACTAGTTAGAACTTTATAAACATTACATTGAACTAGATTTTGGTCGAAAGTATGGGAACCAGGCAGAAATTTTAATAATAGCTACGTAATACTTTTGAATTTTAAGAAATATATATTTTTGAGGTTAGCTATGACGTCACGTGCAGAAAGAACGGTGTATTTCGAGTTGGATTGAAAAATATTATCATTTGAATTGCTTATAATCGGCGCCTATTTTCAATTGAGTTGTACACTAAGTTTTATTTATGAGAATTTTAATTCTCGGTTAATGTTTCCAATATCCCAAAATGAGTGGAAATAAAATTCACAAATCCAAACTTAACACGATAAACGTCAACAATGTCAAGATAAAAGTGAGGTTGATCGTTAAACAATTAAAAAATGGCGATGAGTATACAAATTTGGTTTTGGCGGAAGGCTTGCCTTCGCCTCTGTATAGTTACTGTACTCTGTGGTCTAACCTGACGTTCAATAGACTGGTGTGTTAAAGATTATTGACTGTATGCTGAGTGATTTTGAGTGTCAAGTGGAGAGATTACAAGTTTTTTCGACGTTCATAATGCTCACGGAAGGTGTGAGAGGCTTTCGTGAACCGCTCACAAGCCCTACAAGTATAAGCAATCTCACCGGAACGCTTTCGGTGAGTTTTTCCCAATAAAACTTTAAAAGTGACAGTGAAATTATATTTTAAAAACTATTTCCGCTACTTCCGGCATCCCGCCGTAGTGCTACATAACTTAAAAATAATTTAAGATATTGGTACCAACCTAAAATATTTCTTCGAAAACTGTCAAAAACCAAATTCCCCCAGAAAAACATTGGAACCAAAAATTTGACAGCTTACTTCCCCGACCGATTTAGTGAAATATCGGTCGAGGCTAGAAGATAAAAAAAATATATATCAACTCAAACTTAAACGATCCACCATGAACACTACTCCGGCCACATCTGGCAGGGAAGCTGTCCACCAAGAGTTATATGGTTTTTCCAAAAGATGGTCATCCCTACCTACCACCCATTACCAACGAACGGATTTTTTCGTTTAGTTGTGTTTCCCGTATCAATAATCAAAATTATTAAGTGCTCTTGCCTACGAACTTAGTTTTTATAGTGTTGTGTTTATTTTTATTTTTATTTTAATGGCTGGCTTCGGGCTACGATCCGATGAGACATATATTTGTATTAAAACATTGAATAAAATATTAATCTTGTGCAGACTATAAATTTAACACTCAAGTTCTTAGGTCCAAATCCCACCGAACGTAAGATTTTTTTTTCTGTTTTAATATGAAAAAAATATTTCAACATAATAAATATATTAAATTTGATCGTTCATATTTTTTAGTGCTCTTTTCGGCTTCGGTGGGGAGGTTCTAGCCGCTTCCAGTAGCTGCCGATTTTTTACTAATAATTTTAATAGTCCCCTCTTTAAAGTCACTTCTTTGTTACCATTTTAATTCGCCTCAAACGAAATAAGCCTGCTCTTCATATTTATTTTTAGTTATGCGTCGTGGATCTCTGACTAGCTCCGGGCATGGATGTTGAAAAAACTCTATTATAGTATTTAATATATTATAATAGCGCATTTTGAATTAATAGAGCACAAGCGTATTACATAGAGCTACCCAATATTTTTCTCAAAATTAGTGACTGTAGGCACCAGAATCGCGTGCCCTATTAAGCAAAAAAAAGTTAGTTAAAAAGATTATCATCAGTATTGAAATGCAGACAACATATTAACGTCGCGATAAATAACAGGTTTACAAAAAAAAAAGTTTTGATCTGGGAATGGGACCTATCATGCCTTAAGTATTTTTGTGTGCTGAATCCGAATTTTCAATTAAAAAAAAATTCTACTGCGTAGATTTGGAGTAAACGTCAAAAATTTTCAAAAAAACACATTTTGACGATAAAAACCGGGATTTACTCGAAATTTACGCAGTAAAAAATTTTTTAAATGGAAAATTCGGATTCAGCACACAAAAATACATTCATCCTTGGAACAGAATTTTGTAGATCTGTGCACAGGTGCACTTTGTGCACAGGTCTACAAAAAAAAAATTCTGTTCCTTATGTATTTGTGTGTGCTGAATCCGAATTTTCGTATGTAATATCACTAGTGCTTAAAATTTTGTCGAAAATTTTTTCGAAAGCTTGTTGCCTGGTAATAAAAAGAGTGCAAATTGGCAGTTTATTATCTGATTAAATCCCGACCGCTTTAGCGGGAGGGATTTAATCTTTGATAATAAACTGCCAATTTGCACGAGTTATATTAACTAGGGGTAACTTAGCTTGAGAAAAAATTTTTAGATAAAATTTAAAGCACGAGTGGTATTTGAGGAGAATATTTCACGAATAAATAATTCATTAAGTACATCTTCAATATTATGTTTTCTCATTAATTGCCTTCAGACGTTTTCTTGTCACTTTTTAGAGTTTACTGACCTTTATTTTCAATTTCCTCATTAATTTGATATACAGAAATATTTACAAACCGACTCATATTGTCAAAACAGCAAATCTGAAACAAACGCAGTAGAAACAATGGAGATTCCCTATATTTTAAAATAATCTAGTGACGTTTCTATGGGAACTAGTAAATAAAACGAGTTGAAACCTTAGATATTATAATATATAGACTGGCTTAACAGCGTTCAGACGTTTCTGAGGTGCAATATGACGAGGAACGATAGAGAGAGCACTACATCTTTAATCTGCGAGCATTACTTTATTCCCGATGTCCCTCCTATTTATTACTATACACTCATGGTGACAGAGGGCGCCATCTAGCGCTACCGCTGCTAGAGTTATATTCCATAATAATTGTTCATTGATTCATATTTACGTATTTAATCCTCATTTTTAACTTACGAAGTTTACAAATTATGTTGAGGTTTGCTTCGTTAGGCGGAGTGAATTTTAAATACAACAAATTAAAATATTACACAGCATTGATTCAACTAGTTACTTTTTGATAGATTACGGTATGTAAGTAGGTACCTAGGTACATTTTTAGTTTGTTTCCAGAGCGAATGTGTTTACTTGACATTTATAATAAATGATTTGCTTAACTTTGTAACTACGTTATTGAGCTATTGAAAGCTGTGCTTGACTTGTTCCTGTATTATATTTATGAGCTAGGTATATTAAGTACAATCTTTGTATATTATTGTTACCTGATTGAAAAGTACGCAAATTGAAATAGTTACAGATAGGCAAGGGTTATAGCCTATATATTTCAGACAGGCTTCTCTTTGGAACTGACGACTGTTTACTATATATGTGGTGTGTTTATGTTTGTTAGTACATAATACAATATTACAATTTACAAGGTAAGTTAACAATTAGTAATAAACTAGAGAAGATATTTATAGATAAAAGCGTGAGTTGCCCTATTTGCTGAAAATATTTCACGAAACAAAACGTCAAAAAATTATCGCAGTATTTGCCGCTGCAGCGACATAAAAAATTAGAGCGTTAAATTTTGCATGTTGGTACTGTCAAAAGCCGATCTAGCTTGAATTACCACTAATAATGACATTTGATTGGTGCAATGTTGTGAAAAAACGGGCTCGCATTGGCTATAGCGTTAATGAGTGAAATAATCAATTTAAAAAAATTTTTACCGCATAGATTTCGAGTAAATCTCGGTTTTTATCATCAAAATACGGTTTTTTAACAATAAAAAACCGGGATTTACTCGAAATCTATGCGGTAGAAATTTTTTTTCGACGGATTCGGTTTCAGCGTGTCAAAATACGTAGTAGGCTGGGAGCCCGTGTATAAAATGACTGACTATCCGGCGAACTTTGAAAATATGTAAAATGGATTGTTCTTATATAAGTTAGCAATGAATGGACCGTCAGCTGGTTGTGAAGCGGTGGGGGTGGTTGTCAAAGGGTTGAAAACACGTAAAAAAAATTGAGAAAAAAAACTATCCGGCGAACGCTGAAACTTATATGAGGGGAAGATTATGTTATATAATGAAAGTAGAACATAGTCAGCTGGACGGGGGGCGGTGGATTTACCGTCAGCTGATAGATCAAACAGGTCCAAAAACATGAAAAATTTAAATTATTCGGAGAACTTTAAATTTGGGTATAAGATAATATTTACACTGAGATTCATGAAAAACATAGTCAGCTACAAATATGTGGGTGGAAAAGTCGTCAGCTGGTACAGAACAGTGCTGAGTGTTGATCACTTGCGAGGCAGCGCGCATCACCTTTCTTGCATCAGCTGACGACTTTTCCACCCACATACTTGCAGCTGACTGTGTTTATCGTTAATCTTAGTATGAATATTATCATATACCCGAATTTCAATAAAGATTTAATTATATAACTTAATGTTAGAAAATGTGCGTGCGGCATTCCCTAGTTTCTTTTTTTAATTTGATTAAATATTCAATTTATTATTAATATACATTATTTTATGAGAATACAAATTAATACATTCGTACATTTCAAAATTATACAGGATGATCTGCTCAGAAAATTTATTTAGTTTAGTGATAATAAAAATAAATTTATTCGGCTTCCTATAACAGATCTTCCTCACTCTCATTTTCATCCAACTCATCACTCTCTTGATGCTCAGTGTGTGAAAGATCATTTTTCTCTTTGTCACTGGCATCTAAAAAAAAATATTATTTACAAAAAAATGTATTAAGATTGTAATAGGATGAAAAGTGAAAAGCACAAATGATATAATACATTCAGTATTTTCGGCATCTCGGATAATCATTTCTACTTATGGAGGTAATTGATCTCCATCAAAGCACTTGCAAGTTAAATTTGTTTTCCTCAAGCTGTCACCTATAACCAAAGGATCTAATGTAGATAGCACTTGTTTGTGTGCATTGTTCCAAATCGTATATACACATACACCGTTCTTAAAACGTGCTGTACAAGTTCCGATTTCGACGGAGGCGAGAGAGATGCATCAAAATTTTTGTGTGGTAACCGAAATTCGTTATCATTTTTGCTAAATTTATACACCTTAGTGAAGGTAGCTACACGAGCATCATTGACGTTTTTTTATAGCTTTAAACCCATACATCGTGCAAACAAACTTCTCTATTATGTTAACGACATTATTTAGGTTCTCCTCTGGTAAATTATACAAACTTTTAAATAATTTACCAGAGGAGAACCTAAATGATGTCGTTAACATAATAGAGAAGTTTGTTTGCACGATGTATGGGTTTAGAGCTATAAAAAACGTCAATGATTCTCGTGTAGCTACCTTCACTAAGGTGTATAAATTTAGTGAAAATGATAACGAATTTCGGTTACCAGGCAAAATTTTTGATGCATCTCTCTCGCCTCCATCGAAATCGGAACTTGTACAGCACGTTTTAAGAACTGTGTATGTATGTATACGATTTGGAACAACGCACACAAACAAGTGCCATCTACATTAGATCCCTTGGTTATGGGTGACAGCTTGAGGAAAACAAATTTAACTTGCAAGTGGTTTGATTGATGGAGATCAATTACCTCCATAAGTGGAAATGATTATCCGAGATGCCGAAAATACTGAAGGTATTGTATCATTTGTGCTTTTCACTTTTCATCCTATTATAATCTTAATCGATTTATTATAAATCATTATTTTTTTTAGATGCGAGTGACAAAGAGAAAAATGATCTTTTACCCACTAAGCATCAAGAGAGTGATGAGTTGGATGAAAATGAGAATAAGGAAGATCTGTTATCGAAAGCCGAATAAATTTATTTTTATTTTCACTAAACTAAATAAATTTTCTGAGCAGATCATCCTGTATAATTTTGAAATGTACGAATGTATTAATTTGTATTCTCATAAAATAATGTATATTAATAATAAATTGAATATTTAATCAAATTAAAAAAAGAAACTCGGGAATGCCGCACGCACGTTTTCTAACATTAAGTTATATAATTAAATCTTTATGGCGAACTTTGAAATTCGGGTATATGATAATATTCATACTAAGATTAACGATAAACCCAGTCAGCTGCAAGTATGTGGGTGGAAAAGTCGTCAGCTGATGCAAGAAAGGTGATGCGCGCTGCCTCGCAGGTGATCAACACTCAGCACTGTTCTGTACCAGCTGACGACTTTTCCACCCACATACTTACAGCTGACTATGTTTTTCGTGAATCTCAGTATAAATATTGTCTTATACCCAAATTTTAAAGTTCGCCGAATAATTTAAATTTTTCATGTTTTTGGACCTGTTTGATCGATCAGCTGACGATAAATCCACCACTCCCCGTCCAGCTGACTATGTTCTACTTTCATTATATAACATAATCTTCCCCTCATATAAGTTTTAGCATTCGCCGGATAGTTTTTTTTTTCAATTTTTTTTACGTGTTTTCAACCCTTTGACAGCCACCCCCACCACTACCCAACCAGCTGACGGTCCATTCAATGCTAACTTTTCTAAGAACAATCCATTTTTCATATTGCCAAAGTTCGCCGGATAGTCAGTCATTTTATACACGGGCTCTCGGTCTATAGGAAATGATAGGTCAAATTCCCAGATCAAAACTTTTTTTTTGTAAACCTGTGTAATTTATATATAAACCGGTAAGTATTTTAACGTAAATCAGGGAAATTTAATTGTCTAATGAAAGAAACGTGCAACATGTAAGTTTGGCAATAGAGATGGAGTCATCCGAAATTAATGTATTCCACCTGGTCTAAGAGCTTTCGCTATAAAGCGAGCACCGAGCCTTGAATGTGGAGCGCATGTAGTTTACATTAAAATCTGTAGACAAATGCAGTTATAGCCTAAGGCTTCCTTGCTCCACTTGACCCGTTTTCACGAAAATGTGGCTAAATGAAAGTTTTATATAGAACGCCTGAGATTCATAAACCACTTTATAGCTAAATACACTTTAGGATGTCGGGGTGTACTACACTAAAACGAGCATTTTTACTGCCGGCAAAATAGGGATATTACTTATTTTGCCTACTATGCATTGTCTTAAATTTTTATTTCAATTGCCATGCTTATTTACAACAGTTTTGTTGTTCTTGACGTAATGTTTATGTTTACCGTAATATAAGTAGGGTAACGTTGGAGTAACTGAAAATATTATACCTTCTGGTAGCACTGGAAATAAATGGAAAGAGAAATACTATTCTTAACCGTCTTCAAAAAATTTAGAAAAGAAGGATGTTCTCAATTCAACCCGTGTGCATGTTTTTTCTTTACATATCTGCAATGATTACCTTGGATTGGCTTAAGCGATTTCTGTGAAGTCTACATCTACATCTATACTCTATTTGGTAAATATGAAGAGAAATAAATCATTCAAGCACAGACCGGTCATAAGCATACTACTATTTACTTTCGGATGAGGGTCAATAGGCCTTTTCATCATAGAAGCGCGCATGTGCTGCCGCTATGTTTGTTTGCGGGAACTATGAAATGTTCGGACACTTGATTGTCAAAATGGTTGGATCGGTATCATTTTTTCACATTAATTTAGACGAAAGTGTGATTGACGGTGCAAAATTAGTACACAACATTGTGGAAGAGCACACTTACGCTCAATTAAGGTGCTGGCTGAAGTATCCTGGCCGTAAAATGACTGGAGGCAAGAATAAAGAACTGGTTGCAAGGTTAGAATTCAACTATCAACTTATCAATTTATATACAAGTGCATTAAAAGAAAACAAATGTGTTTAGTCTACAATATGCTTAATAACCTTTTTCGTGCAGTAATTGATAATGCAGTAAAAATATTTTCTGTTTTTTTACGAAAATGTAGGGTCAAAAATGCAATTGAAAATGAGATTTTTTTGTCGATCCCTCTGTGGATAAAGCTGGCTCCTTTTTTTCAAATAGGTAAACTATACGATATGGCACTACCTATTTTCAAAAAATTGGTAACAGATTCATCATTATTTGGTTAAAAAACTTTGTACATTATTATTAATTGTTTACAATCTAATATATCTTTAAGTTTTCTAAAAAGTGGGATTATTCCGCGTAATTTTTTTAGTAATTCGGTAACATATATATCCCAACGAAGATGTTGGTCTATATGTATACCAAGATACCTTATCGTCTTTGCATAAGAAATGTTAAAAATTGTGTCGTTTATGTTTATATTTAATACGTCATAATTAGGTAGTTGTGGTTTATAGGATGTAAAAGAGTAAAAGGAATAAAATAGGTTTTATCAAAGTTTATAGACAGTAGTTTGTAGTCGAGCCACTTTTTAATTTTAGCAAAATCGTTTTCTGCTTTTGTTTTTAAGTTTATCCAACTATCATCTTCATAATAAATCACCGTGTCATCAGCAAAGGTAATTACATGACCATCAGTTTCTACAAGAAATAAGTTGTTAATATATAAAATAAATAAAAAAGGTCCAAGTATCGTACCTTGAGGAAGACCACAATTTATAATCTGATAATCACTTCTTGTCCCATGAATATCTACACATTGCCTTCTTCCAGAGAGATAGCTTTCTATTAATTTTAAGGGTAAATTTCTAATGCCCATATTTTCAAGACATTCGACAGTTGATGACTTACCATATCGAATGCCTTGGCTAGGTCTATAGAAATACCTAGTGAAGGCTTACCATTATCAAGTGATATATATATATTTGTTTAGTAAGTCATTCTATTGCATCGGATGTTGATTTTCCATCCTGAAACCCGTATTGATTGCAGGACACTATGTTGCAGTTATTTACAAATTTTTTTAGTATTTAATATTTTCTCGAAAATCTTACTAAAGTTGGTAATTAATGAGATATGTCGATAATTTGTAGGCTTTAGTCTATCACCCTTTTTAAATATAGGTATTACAACCGCTATTTTAAACGCTGAAGGACATATTCCAGTTTCAAAACATTTGTTTATTACAAACGTTAAAGGTTCAGTTATATAATCAACTATCTGTTTTAATGATTCAGTCCTATTTCCGTCAATACCTACCGATTTTTTGTTTTTTAATATTTTCCCTGACTTCATTTTCAAACATTGATTTATTATTTATTTTTACATTTTCTTTATAATTATTATCTCTCTCTATAAGGTTAGCCATTTTATTACCCATTTCCGAATACGTTTTATTGAATATCTCGCATATTTCTTTTAAATTTTTGACAATTACGTTATCAGAATTTAAGATTCTATTGATGTTGCTTTTATTATTAGATTTATTTTGTATTTCGTTAACAGTTTTCCATAGAATTTTATTATTATTTTTTTCGTTATCTATTTTCGTTTTGTAATATTCATTTTTAGATTTTTTTATTAGTTTATTTAAGTTGTTTCTATAGCGGTTATATTGTTCTTTTAATATTACATTTTCAGTTGATCTTTGCATATTTAAATACAGTTTATTTTTAAAATTAATGGAATTTAAAAACCTTTAGTAATCAAAGGTTTTTTACTTGTATTTTTTCTTTTTTTCTTTATTAGTTTTTTGTGCCTATTTATTTTTTCTATTTATTTTTTCTACCAGAGTATCTAAAAGTATTATAAAAATAAAAATAAAATCCTGAGATGAACAATATTTTATTACATAAAATAACAACGAAAATTTTACTTTTTAGTTCTTTTATGATCATTTTGTAAAATCAATCGTTTTCTAGAAAATTACTAAAATATAAAAACGTGCAAATTTCAGGGTGAAAAAAGAGGAGTTGCAGAAGGAGGACTTTTTAGGACTTTTATGTTGAATCTGAATCCTCAGGAAATGTCTATACCAAAATTTCTGGGACGAATGCCTAGATTGACTGGACCAATTTTACAGTAAAGTCGCTGCAAATAAATTTATCTTAATTTGGTAGTGTGACAAATAATCTTTCACTTCAATAAATAATGATTATAGGTAAGGGAATTGTAGGTCTGACATAAAAAAATATTCTGAAAAACTTGCACGGTAAAATTGAAATTGCTACTATACGCAAAGATATAAGGTTCCCATAAAAAAGAAGTAGGTATATCATTAAAAGCACATACCTGTATCGAAATAAACCGTTAGCCACAAAACTTAATCACCTATAAACCCTTCTGTGCTTTAGCAGTAAAAATAGGCAATTGGGAACGATTTATTTGCTTTTCTGGCTTTAATCTGATTTCAAAGTAACTTAGAAAGTATAGTATGACCAATTTTAGGGAAATTTTTAATGGCGTGTTTTACTTTGAAAAGTTTATTCTAAGAATAAACTAGTTTAGTGAAATTCTGGGGACCCCTTATTTTTGTCCAGATAGATTTACAAAATGAACCATTGTATGGCGTAGCAATAAAACTCACATTGATAGTTTAGGTAAACAAGTGCGTTCGAAAATCGGTACCCGTGATCACGTTTTCTGTGGATTTCTTGGTACATGCTTTAATTTTGATTTATGATTTAGCGTTAATAGATATTTTCTATTTATCTGTGCAAGTGTTTGATTCATTGATTATTACCTCTGGGTTTTTTTATCACTTTAATAGTAAAAGCCAGTCCTTGGAGTATTTAAATAGAAAATAGGTTTCTCTGCGGGTGTATTTCGACGTAAATAAACTGGACCTAGATTTGCAGAAAATAGTTCGAGGTGGAAAGCAATTAAAGCTGGCAAGACAAGTTGTTTCTATTACGGTTCAAAGTTAGGCTAAAATATGCAAAAAATTCCAAAAAAAAACAATAATTTTTATAAATTGGCTGACTTTTCAAACTTAAGTAAATTAATATTGAAAGTAAATCAGTGTCCGCATCATATAATGAAAGAATTGAGCTCCTGCAGTAGTCTGTAAGATTATGAGGTACTGAAGTAGAGTGTAACATCGCTATTTTTTTACTTTTTCGATATTCTTTAATTTTTAACAGATTTCAAAATATTTACAAAAGGAGGAGGTACTCGATTCGACCCGTATATAAATGATCCACAAGGTAACGATATATTATAACAAAAATGTTTTAATTATAAAATATATAACTTTTCTCTATCAAAGTCAATCTAGAAATCTTGTATTATACCGGGTGCCACAGGCTAGTGGCTCCCCCCTATATTTCCTTTATTTTTAACTCATCCATTTGAAATTTGGGGTGCGTAAACTTCGTAAGTAGTTATTAATGAAATTAAACGAAAAATTGTATTTTTCCCTTGGACTTTACCTGCCGTAGAACAAATTTTGGTATTCCAAAGTACTCTAGACGACTGGCTCAAAATGCTCAAAAAAAATGGACATTGACTCAAAATATTGTCTTGAATCCAAATATGTAATAATATAGAGGGTGTTCCATTTAAAAATCCAAAGTTGTGGTCATTTCCGGGTAAACCGGAAATGGTCTCATACCATTTTTATGCACAAAAATCCATTTTTACAGTTTAGTTTATGCACCCCAAATTTCAAATTGATAAGTTAAAAAATAAAGGAAATATAGGGGGGGAGCCACTAGACTGTGGTAGCCGTTATAGTTGTAACAGTGGGTCACCGGATGGATCTAACTGTACTTGTAATCTTTATTATTTCGCGTTTCAAGGGGGTAGATAAGGGACGGGCGGGGGGTAGAGGGGGTAATATCCCCTCCCCCCCAGAGTGGTTTTTCTGCAGATACAAAATTGTATTGCGCCTACTTCATTTTGGTTGTAAACATTTTGTTTATCTTGACCGGTCAAAAAAATGTTTTTATTATTTCACCCTCCCCCTGCTCATTCGTTTGTTAGACGAGAGTTGCTATTTCGTCCCTCCCCCGGTTACCAATAATTATTAGACCGGGACAAAAGTTTTTCTCATCCCCCCCCTCCGCTCAAATAAAAAAATAAAATTTATTTATTTTTCATATCCCCCCCCCCCCCCTACAAAAAACAATGTTTATGCCCTTGTCGCGTTTTAAAAGAAAAAATAGTTTTCTATAACAAGTTTTGCTTAGTCTGAAAAATCTTCAACTTTAGTTAGAATTTTGAACTAACATCCTGGGTGGTTAACAATAAAGAAATGTGAAATTATGCCAAGAGTAATGTACACATTTTTTAATTTTTTTTAATTTTAATACAAGTTAGCGGTGCCAATATGTAAAAAGTAGTGTTTTTGGAGCATTTTTTTTATGCTATTTTACCCTAGCTTTGAACCACAATATTAGAACTCCAGCCAAATAGGGAAAATTAGAGAGAAAACTTAGCAAAGATGTTCATTGAAGCCTACTGTTAAACATATTAAAAGTCTCTAACTCAATCTATTGCGCTTTTGCCACCATCTCTGAAAAATAGTGCTTCAGTTGTCAACTGTCACAATAACCCCATTTGCAGAAAAAAATATACAGCAGATTCAATACCGTCTATTGATCCTTGTCAATATATAATGTTTCATAAGTCAGTGAGATTATTTTGACAGTTTGCTGCCAATGGCCATTTACGACGTTAATAGGCACATAACTGACCCTTTATTTAATACAAGGGTCAATAGACGATACTAAATCAGCTGTATAGGTTTTTTTTCTGGAAAAAGATTATTATGACAGTTGACACCTGTCATAACGTTGTAAATACCTCGAGATAAACAGTAATAATGTTTATACAGGGTCATTAGTTGACCGAAGCGTACGGCCTACTGATGCTATGAATTCTGCTGTATTAGAAGTATTTTTTCATGAGTAAATTATATTGTTTTGACAGTTGACAGCTGCCGTATTCTGTCACTCATTTATACTTTAATACTTTTTATTAACATTATTGAAATAATAAAGCTGCATATTAGCAAATAATGTTATTCTTGCAATACTACATTGTCCAGTGTCAAAAATAACTATTGATAGTTGACAGATATCAAATGCTCCATTTGAGAGGTCTAAAAATCAGTATCGGCATTTGATAGTTATCAAATTAGCATACAAAATAACTTGCATAAGTAGAAGAAACAATATTGTTATGTACCATGTGCTAATATAAGATAGAATCATTGACAGTTAAAATCTGTCAATTTAATCATGTTCCCATCATTTTGGATAAATTTTAATGCCAAAAATTGGTCGAAAAACACTGTTTCTGCACTTTTGTCAGAAAAGGCCCTTCTTTAACATTGTTCTTTGTTCCTATTTGATATAATGCATTTTTTACTGTGTTAGATAAGGTTTTGTATATTATAATAATGTAGTTATCATACATATCTACAAATTTCTAACTTTGTAGATCATTTATATTTACTTTCCAGCAAACTGGTATGTTATTTGTAATAGTACTTTTACGTAAATAAAAATATTATTATAATTATTGACATAGGCATACAAAGTTCAGTGAATGCTTACTTTTTTCATTATAGTATAAATAAAAAGTATTCTACACTTTTTACAAAATATTACATTTGATTTAAAACACAAAAAGTAAAGAAAATTATCAGTTTTGCCATTTTTAATTGTTTTCCACCTCAAAATGGTATCTACAAATCTCGATACACTTTATTTATGTCGAAATTTACCTGAAAATGCAGACAAACTCCAATTACCAAACATGTTCTATTTCACTCGACTTTAAACCTTCGAAGACTGGCCTAGTATCTCCGCTTTAAACTTTAGTAATTTATCGCTACTAGTTACACAGAAGCGATCAAATATAAACATATTTCGAGCTACAGGGATATTTAAAAGAAGTGGAAAAGAGATTGATGTTGGTAGAAATGTTTGGGTGTTCCTTGTCATCTACTATATTAACAGGAAATTTTAAACGATATTTACATTTGCTAACGTTTCTCCAAGCAATCTAAATGTTATTTTGTTCGTGTTTGCCGTTGTATGCAAACATTGTAAGTTTTCTATCTATGAAACACGACACATATGTTATACTTTTTCCTTCAAAATTGAGTGTTTGACAACATTAAGTCGCTTGATTGATCGATTGTGAGTCGAATACAAAAGTAGTTGCTTTAAAAAAGCACCCTGACAAGGGTTTATACTTTTTAGGACATCAGTCTTCAATGTCCTTTTGTCAGTGAGAAAACTTCCCTAACACATTTACAAATTGATCTGTTTCTAACATAAAAGAAGCGCTCTAAAAAGGGAACATCAAATAGTATTGGGTCATTTCAAGGAGGTTACTTGGTCAAATCGAAAAATTGCACATAGTTTTACGAGCACCTAACGTCATTTTATGACGAGAGAAGGTGTACATTTTAGATTTAGCTTGTAATAACATCTTTTGTAGGTTTAGTATGCAGGAAAGTCCGGAGGAAATGCAAAGTGTGACTTGATTGCATTAATTGTAAAAGAAGCTGAATTTTTATATACAGGGTTGTCTCACTTAAAATTACCGGGATTATCTTCTCGACAACTAAAAGACTAGAATATATAAATGACTTCAATTCGGAACAAAAACACTTACAAATTGAGGCGTTGTGATGCAATTGTTCGATCCCAGGTACACGTGACAGGGCGTTATATTCTAAACAACTTACATTTTAAAATACATTTTAGATGGTAAGTCATTTAGAACATTTTTTCGGAACAAATCAAACATAATTCAGATAGTAATGAAACAAATTTACTTCAACTTCAAACATCATTATTTATTTTTGAATAGGACATTCAGTAAAAATTAAAGTAAGTATTATTTTTAGCGTTTAACTTTCCTTGTTTACCGAAAGTATTGTAATAATGACAAAATCATCCTTAGAGATTTCTTCGGATTTTCACGTTTCAGAATATTAGTACAATAAGTGAAGCTTTTAAATCCTACCCCGAAAACGATGTAATGAATTTCCAAATTTTTTTCTTCAACATGCTTCATAAAGTATGTACATAAGAATCTATATTGTCATTTTTCCTGCTTAGTTGGGGGTGGTTCCCAACCTTTCTTGGGGGTTGTCTTAAAAAAAAACAAAAAATACACATCATCTGATAGAGAATCAAATTATAAGAAAGAAAAGTCTTACACTCTTTTTTGTTAAAATGCATATTGTTCGAGATATTGCGAACTGAAAATTGCAATTTTCACCCCCTAAAATCAGTATTCCTAAACGTTTTTTTTAATTACTCGAAAAATGTGGACTTTAATAAAGAAATACAAGAGCACAAAATTAAAGCTTTTACGAAAACAAATTGAATGATTTTTTCTTTTTTTCTCCGATGGTTAGTTTTGGAAATATGGCATTTTCAAAATGGCGCCGAAATGTTTAGAAAAAATATACGACGTTAAGATCTAAAATTACTCAAGATCTACAACTATGAGAAAAAAATTTTATTCTTGTAAAAATCAAAGGTATTAAAATGTTCTTTCGATTGAGACGTATTACGACTTTTTATAATGAAAACTAAAAAAGCTACAAACAAAAAAGTAGCGCATATAAAAATTTAGGCGCCACCTTATTTTAAGTCTTATTGATCTAATTTCTTATTAATTCAAATTTTTTAGAATTTTCAAAATAATAATTTTTCATTCTGTACCTCCGATTAAAGAACTTATATCTAGATACATAACAGGCTATCTTTTCACTATATACCTTGTTTGCTCCTAACATAGTCACATTATATGTCCATTAAAATGGATAGATGAACATCACATCCCATAGGCAACAGTGGCGTTGTGTGTGTAGAAAATGTGTAGAATGGTAAATATTTTCATTAAAATGAATTATTGCAATTCCTGCATTACCGGCTCTTTATATAGCGTGATGTAGGCATATGATATTACAGTAAGATAAAACAGTAAGATAAATATGTATTGAAAGGATATTAAAATTTAATTGCTATTTACTTTATAACTGTAAACTGAACTTCATCATGTTACGACTATGGAACGATCGATTTTCTTCTTTTCTAAACTGCTTTCTGCAAACGGCACAGCACTTCACTATTTATTTGCACAAAATATATTGTCACTAAACTGTGTAAATATGAATAGAGAATATTATTTAGGTATTAAGCAAATCACAACTTAAAATAAAATTACTTTTTCACCAGTTTTTGGTCGGAGAACACGAAAAACATTTATTGACATTAATGGCCGAACTGTCAAATTGAGATTATGATAATCGAACTGAAGCCGATCGTGTACGAGCTGCCGCGAATACGCCGATGGGCCAATCAGCAACTTATGGGAAGAAGTGCCTTAGAATGGGAGTCTTTCGGGATCATAAAATTCATGCCATTATGTATCTAGATATAAGTTCTTTAATCGGAGTTCTGTATCCATTTTCAATAATGAAAATTTTCAAAATTTTTTGAAAAAACCGGGTTTGTGGAAATTACTTATTATAAAAAATGATAAGAGTACAAAAATGAAGTTTATAAAAAACAGGTTTGTTTTTTTTTATTTTCCTACAACAAACTGTTCCAGAAATGTAAAGGTTTAAACATGCGCCATCATTAAGCACATACGCAAGAAAATTATGTATTTAAAATTGAAATATCTTAAAAACCATAAGATTGATAAAAACATGATATAAGAATGAAATGACGCTTACAAAAAAAAGAAGATTTTGGGCTTTTATTTTTTTCCTACTACAAACTGAGGTATGACAGTTTGAAATAATGTTGAAACTTTTCAATTTTTAAAAATAAATATCTTATATTTCTGCTTACATCATTTATTTCAGTTTGTACTCGTATTTTAAATGTCTATAGTAGGTAGAGAAACGAACAATAGCCGTCTATTTTTCGAAGAATACGCAGAAAAAGCATGTTTTAGAGTACAGATTAAAAATGTTATTTAATTTGTTTACTTAATTGTATTCATTTGATTTATTTATAACAAGCTGTATTTTTAATAAAATTACACATATTACTATACTCCTTTTGTGACCATTTTTAATCCACCATTTTTTTTTTAATAAATTTAGACCTCATAATCATATTCAGTGACCTAAAAAACATAAGCATACGGATTTTCGTTAATTTATTTGTAACATTAGAAGAATTATAAATTTTTCAGTATTTAAGGTGGTTTCAACCCTTAATTTTTTCGTCTTTTCTATGTTTTGACCTCATAATCATATTCAGCGACCGCAAAAACATAAGTATATGGATTTTCGTAAAATTAAAAGACATTAATTTTTCAATATTTAAAGGTGATCTCAACTCTTCATATTTTCGTCTCATTAGTTTTGACCTCTCAATTATATTCAGCGATCTCAAAAATATGAATTTTCGTTAATTTATTCGTGAAATTAACATGACAAGAGACCTTTTTTATTTAAAATGACCAAAAAAACCCTAAAAAAAATTCATTTGGATAAAAAAAACGGATTTTTGCAATTTATATAAAAAAAGTTAGTTCAAAAAAATTGGGACCAGATTTTCGTCCGGCAAACTTTTGATCCTTGTTCAGGGGCATGTTCCGAACGTGAACATGCAAAAAAATCGTATGAGTTATTAATTTTTCAGTTTTTAGGGGTGGTTTCCAACCTTAAAAATAAAAAGCAGGTAATGCGACAATATAGATTTTGAATAACGTATATTATAAAGCATATTGTAAAAAAATTAAAGAAATTCCTTTCATCCTTTTAGGCCGGGAATTTTACCATTTTTATTATTGCTTCGCTTACGAAAATTAAAGTCATTTAATCACGTCAGTCAGTCTGTCGGCCTGGTGTCAGTCTTTTGGTGCTATATCTACAAAACCACTTAACGGAGAAAAATAACATGTGGTAGGTAGTTAAAGATATTTCCAAAAACTAGGATAGACTTTTAGTGAAACATATACAGGGTGGATCGACTGAAAAAAACAACTGGTAAAAAAATATGACAAAGGACAGTAATATTTAACATGCAGTTATCACAATTGTCAGGGAAGAAAACTTAGGAAAAAATATACAGGGTGAACATCGCTAAAGAAATAGTTAATGAAGAGAACACGATGGAAGACAATATTTGACATGTAGTTAACATTACTCTCAAGGAATGAATCTACTATAATATTAGAGAAAATATACGGGGTGATCACCAAAAAATAATTATTTGCGAGACGGCTGTGAAAAATAATATTTGGAATGTAATTGACACTGTTACTGACGAGGAAATTTGTTATATTTAGTGAAAGAACATACAAGGTAGTCACTTAAAATAATAGTGAAGACGGGGGAAAATAATATTTCGAATATAATTTTCGAAAAATTGATATGCTTTTAGTTTAAAAAATAGACAAGGTGGTCATCCTAAAAAAATAATTAAGAACCAATGGTCCAAATTGATATCTGTAAGGGCAGCCTGATATACTTTTAGAGAAAAACATAAGGGCGGTCACTTAAGAAAATAATTAAAACAGAGGAGAATAATATTTAGAATGTATTAATTACTCTTGCCAGAAAGAAAAATTGATATACCTTTATTTAAATAAAAATGTACAAATAAATTGGAAACGATGGTGAAAAATAATATTTGGAGTCTAGTTGACATTATTATCGAGAAAAAAACCTGTGACATACTTTTAGTAAAAAATATACAGGTGGTCACTCTAAAACATAAGTAATCAGGAAATAATATTTGGGGATGTAGTGTCACACGAATTAGAAGAAAACCTGACGTACTTTTAGTTAAAAATATATACATCGTGATCATAAATAAAAGATACTAAACAGATAGGAAAATTTTTCGTAAATACCGTTACAAATTTTTTTTAAATGTTACATATATCTAAAATTGATAATAATAAAGTTAATAAAACAATTAGGTGAATAATTTGTGTTTACTTAATATTTTTCAAGTAAAACAAAGGTGGCTGCAACTGTTATTTGAAAATTAAAGATTTTGACTTTGACATTTTGAATTCAAAGTTACTTGCCTCCTGCGTGGTGTATAACGTTTTATCTGCTCCTACAGCTACGGTTCAGGAAATAAAAAAATCATATTTTACATTTCTTTATCAATTTATTTTGACAGTGACACTAAGTAATTTTTTTGACATTAATGGATGTCTGCTTGAAAACACTTATATACCCAAGTAAGTAGCTCACTTACCTCCCGTCGTCAATACCAACTAGCCTTTCCCGGTAAAATCAACTTACCTGCTTGAAAACAATGTGACAATAGTCTACTTACCATAGTAGGAGCAGATAAAATAAATTACTTGCTTACTTACTTACTGACTTACACAATTGTTCACTTGCTTGCGTTAATTTAAATAAAAAAACCGCTGCCCAAGGAATCACTACTTCCACATCCAGATTTTCTATCCAAGTCACTCACAACGAAAAAACTTTGTATGTGAAAATAATTGCTTATGGAACTTTAATAATATATTATTTGAAATCCTCTACTATTTCTTTGAGTGCAACATTCATGTGAATCAATAGCGCAATAAGTCGCTGGGCCCAATTCCATATACTTAACCGGCGAGACCCTTTGTTGTTTGTTGTGTATAAATAAAGCAGCTGTTGAAATTGCAACGCTGCATATTTCGAAGGCGGGGTGAATATTTAACTTTTTAAAAAGAATAAAACCGCTGCCCAAGGAATCACTACTTCCACATCCAGATCGGACCCGGGAGTTGTAAGAGGGACATCCTATATACCTACCTACTTATCGATTTTAGAATTGTAATCAACATCAAATATTATTCTTCTGAAAACCTCACAATTCTGTATACATAAACACAAATCGAATTCTTGTCTATACCCGCATATCAGCAATTCAGTGATTTGTTATGTGATTTAGAAATAAATAAAAAGTGACTCAATACATTTGGGGAATGTAGAAATCGTTCAAAGGTCTTAACGGTGTTTCGAGAAGAAAGAAAAGCTATTATAGAACAAATCGACTTCAAAGAAATTCATAAATGGCCTTTTTTATACTCGATGTAAAATTTGAGAAAATTCTACAAATATACTAAAGAGAATTTTAAATGTCGTTTCTGTTCTCTTAGTAATTTATTTTTAGATAATTTTAGCAGGAATCTGAATAAGAATTTCAGATTGTAAATAAAAATGTCAGGAGATATGCGTAAGAATGGGAGAAAAAATGTCCAATAAATATAATAACGGTAGTCATGGGGTGAAAATATGAATGAATGCTGAAGTAAAAGTTGAGAAAAATATTTTATTTCTAATGCTTTTGATCAATATTATACCGATATATTAAATGTGGCCAGGACATTCTTATATACAAGAGATCAGCACACAAATAAGAACTAGGTGGAATATATAGTTTATTGTTTTCATTTGACGTTATAACAATTTCTTAATAATCTCGGTCAGTCAAATTAAGATAATGCTAATGCTAATTCAATTTCCACACTTTTATATTTCTAATTTATAAATTGTTAGTTCTTGGGATTTAACTAAACAGTGGATCCTTTGAGTAAAAATAATATGTAAAGGTTGTACTATATACAGTCCTTCCAGAGCTAAGTTAACTCAATGGCTAAAAAGTAATTACAAAATAATTATCATGCGGGAACTAAAATTAAATATAAACGCCTACCAAGCAGGTAAAACAATTATTAAAAGGACAAAGCTACACACTCACTCTGGGAAGGCAAAAATGTACTTATGATAGTAATTCATCGCTAATAATTCGGGAAATCAAAACTATGCAGTATACATTACAATAACTGATAAGCACTTATTCCAACTCTTAGAGTATAAATACCTAATAAATTTATAAACTTCTGAAATTGTAAATAAGAATTAAGTAGGTAAATATATGCCAATAAACACTTTAATATAATAATTCTAGTATATTTCACTGGGGTAGTAGTAGTAGTAGTACTGCTATTTTTACTAGTCAATCAGGCTGGGATGGCCCATTTTGCCTAGGGATCTACAGTTTAGCGTGGGCTCCAAACCACGGTCCTCGACTACCAACCAATTTGACCCACTCTGGTCCACCCACCACCTTTCAAGGCGGCGCAGGTCCGGGATTGTCTCCTGAGCCAGCCACCGCCTTTCAAGGTGATTCACTAGGATTGTCTTTGTTGGCAGTCTACCGACTATATGTTGCTTGACCTATGGTTATATGTAGCGTTACTAGATGACATTACAGGAACCATATTTCATTTCTATTACGTCACCTCAGAATATAAAGACAGGACGGGACATTGGTAAATGCAGTAATGTTCTCTTTGTTTTTACTTGTCGTGTGATTGATCGAGGCATGCCCGAGAACTGTTTACAATGAAGACTTCTTGGCAGTTTTGGATCGGTATATGTATTACAATACCTACGGTTCAACGTATTTTGTTTCATGTTGTCATTACATTTAAAATTTGGTGATTTTTAAGTTTCTGCATCTGCGTTTATTAAAAATTTACACTTACCTTGTTTTTTACTAAATGAGTCGCTTTGGAAATACATTTTTATGTGAACTGAATCATGAAATTGAAAATAAAGGTCAGTAAACACTAATAAATGATTCTCGTCTGAAGGTAATTAAGGACTAAACTTAATATTAAAGGTATGTTTTATGTATTTCGTTCATTTATTTCGTGAAATATTCTCCCCAAATACCACTCGTGCTTTTTTTTGTCTATAAATTATTTCTCTAGCTAAGTTGCCAAAAAGTAATATAATTCATGTAAATTGGGCAGTTTATGATCAAATATTGTATTAATTTACACTCTTTACATTGCCAGGCAACAATGCTACACTAAAAAATGTTAGTTTTTTGTTAGCTTAAATAATTAATAACTAATAGATTATAACAATTAAAAATATTGCAATGTCACAATCACAATGTCTCCACGAAGCGAAATAATTTTAGTGGCTTCTGTTTAACAATTATCCGACTTGAAATATAAATGCAAACTCTAAAAAAAAATTGTTAATTAACAGTAGGCTCATTTTATGAAAAATCGGTGAAATATTTTTGTTGCAACGGGATATTTTTCCTTTAAGTGTCTAAATAATACCATAATTTTTAAAAAATTTTAAATTATATTTAATAACATAAAGAAATATTTTTACTTGTAACGGCCGGTTTTAGAGCATCGTAACGGCTTAGTGTTCGCCGCGCGGATCTCTATTTTCAACATTAAATTAAAATTATTAATAATAGAGCTAGAGTTTCGGAAGTCCGGACTTTCTTATTGGAAATTTCTTCCACTTTAAGAATCCTTCTTTAAAATTTCTTAAATATTAATATTTTTTCTAGTTATTTACAAAAAACGAAACTCGTTATTTTTTCAATCTTCATTTGTTTATAACTTTTGCAATTGTTTTGTTTATGAGCGGGTTTGAAACTTGCACATTTTTCTAGACGTCATTCCGAATCCAATGAGCCCTCAGTCATAATTTTGCGAGCATTATCAAGAATTAACATGGCTTTGAACTTGTGAACTAGTCTACTAGTGATATTACATACCGTGTGTGTAGTCGCGGGCTAGGCATGGGGAGTAAGAATTACAACATCGCGTGTGCCAGCTGGCTGAAATGAAATAACAGAGCTGGGATGCTCCACCAGTCCATCGACGGACGAATTTACGGCTGCCGATGTTGTCATATTTCTCGCGCTACGTGAATGTACATGCCTAATGGGAAATTACACGCACGGTATGATTGTTTCACTCAATGAAATGGTAATCAATAAAATCATTTTTTTGAGATCAATGCACCAATTAAATGTCATTATTAGTAGTAAAACAACTAGATCGGCTTTAGACAGACTGAGTATGTAGCATTATCTCTTAAAATTCAATATAGTTTTATCACGCATTGGAGCCACTGAAATATGTCATGCTTTATCTAGTGAAATATTTTTGGCAAATACCACGTGTGCTTTTTAATTTTATCTAAATTTAGTACAGGAAATCAAAACTATGAGCTGGGCATTACAAGACAATACTTACTCAACCTCTCAGAGAGTACTTTCTACTCGAATGTCATATTTAGATAACTTTCATATATTCACCATACTTTTCTAATATTTTGTACAACATGTTACGCGTTTCGTTCACATCAGGAGGTGTATAAAACTTACTTTTGACAATCTCCTGATAATGTCATCTTAGTTGGCGAAACGTGCGCCGTGCTTTATTTTGATCAAAATAATACGCGTTACTAACAAAATATGCAAAAATAGGTCAATTGCTATGACATAGATTTTTTAAATATAATAATCACCGCATATTTCGAAGTCAAGCTATGCTTAATCAAATCCTCATTCACAAATCGATTACCATAACGTTATGCGTAGTTATCTGATGCTTCCCTTTAATAATGTTATAATAAACTGACTGACTGAAGTAATCTCGTTTTCTGCTGTAAACGGAAACATCGTAAGTGAATAATTCCAGCTTGTAGAGTGTTCGCAAAGACATTACAAAATATGGGTTGACTTGGAAATTGAATTATCGTGATTCGTGAATTTGTCAATAGAACCTCGATTCGATTAGTGTGGTCTGTTTTTGAATAAGCCTGATGAAAGCCGAATGTCAGTCTCACTGATTGTAATTTAGGGCGGTGTACTGTTTGACTTCACAAATGTATTGATTAAAATAATTATTTATTTCGGCTCAACAACATCATTAGGGATACGTGGTGATTATGAGAACGGAGCCGGTGTGGGGACACGGTTTCATTAAATCAAAATAGCAGACTCGCGACCGGAAACGTGCTGATGTTAGCGTCATATAATTGGAAATATGTTCAAAATATTAATCTAATTAAGAAGGATAAAAGGGAGAATTGTGTTTTATAAGTGTTGAGGTGCCATGTCTGATCCAAATTGAAGGTGTTGATGGTTATGATTTTCCTTTTCATCACTTTACCGAGTAAAATGTACTCGTTAAAAATTTTAAATTAAAGTTGATGAATTTACGTTATATAACTAGTGCCCGGGAGAAGGATCTACATTCCAGAAACGGCTTTTATGCAGATATATTATATTATCATGCCCACAATATGCTAAAACTGTAAAATTATGAGCATCTGAGAGAGAGAGAGAGCGGCAAATTAAACTAACTGAATTGTAACAACAGCAATATTATTTTAATAGAATAAATAAACTACAAAAACCTACAATATCTAGGTATACAAACCAACCACTGCCGGCGCAGTGTGGCTCATTAAGAGGCTTCCAATGGGATTATTTTTGGTGCTCAAGTAGACACTCTCGTATCCATTAACCACTAACCATTAAAGTGATTTTATTAAACATTTGTATTTTCACATGTCAAAGGTTTAAGATATATGTATTTATTTTATTTATATCAATTAATACTCATAGTAGTCAAAGCGTCACAAACGTCGCGAGAACGTGTGTCGTTTCGACCTGCCGGTGTTAGACAAGGTAAGTTCAGAGAGCCGCAGGAATTGATTAGATTGTTGCATTCCATAATTGCCGATTATGCAAATTTTGTTTGTCTTTCACCTGAGTTTAAAATATTTTAAAATAAAAAGGATGCTAGAGGATCGTATCCGGACACTCACTTTGGTATCCGAGTGGACACTCCCGATCTTCGTTTACTTCCTTAAGTACTCGGCAAAAATGATGTGTCGGCAGTTAGTAAGGTCGATGTTGATTTTGTTTAATAACATGTCCTTGTCTATAATGCACCTTCATCAGAATGATTATAAATATAAAAATGTATTCAAATGGTATTGCACACAAATAATAATTTCACATTTTGGGGGTGAAAACGAGCCAATCTGAGGAAACTCCAATCTGAAATTCTAACTATAAAGATACACTGGTATGGTCAGCCGGACAGACCGCTTTTTTATTTTGGTTTTTTTTTGAGGTTAGGTGTGAAATACGAGCAATCTGACCATTCTGGATTCGAACTGGAATTCAGCAGGTCAAAATGCATAAGGATACACTGGTATAGTCCGCCGGACGGACCACTTTCTTTTTTTGGGGGAGGGGTTAGGGGTGAAAAACGAGCCAATCTGAAAATTGGGACTTCGAATTCGGTTTCAGCGTATCTAAATACATAAGGATACACTGGTATGGTCCGACGGACAGATCATTTTTTTGGGGGTGTGTTTTTTGGGGTTAGGGGTGAAGAAGGAGCCAATCTGTCAATTTTAACCTAAAATCTGGATTCAGCAGGTCAAAATACATAAGAATACCCTGCTATAGTCTGCCGGACAGACCACTTTCTTTTCGTTTTGGGGTGTTTTTTGGGGTGAGGTGTGAAAATGGGTTGTTGCACTAAGTTAAAATTTGAGGAGAATCTATGTTAAACAATAACAATTATTCATAAAAAATCATTAGAAACATGTAGAAGTTGAAAAGAAAGTCTTATAATATTATAATATTAATTACAAAAATACATGCATTTAAAACGGAGATGACATAATAACGGCAGTCTGTAGAGAAGTTAGTTATAAAAGGATGGGTTTATGGAGAAAAAAGACGATCACGACAGTATATCTGACATTATATTTAATGTCAAAGTCAACTGACGTTCATAGGTTACAATTCGGTATAGTTTAACAGCATCTATAGTTATGGATAAATATAAGTACAGATAGTGTTTTCTGCCGTACTGTGTAAATAATACCACCAATTCACCAGAAAAACTGTTGTGTTCCACTAATAAACGCTGAACGTAATAATGAATGATTCAAAGCCACCAGAGAAGGACGAAGTCTTCTTATTGTGGAGACCATTTCAATGTCAAGTAAAGTAACAAATTACAATGTATTCTAAGCGTTTTATTTGTGGTAAGTTGTATCTTAATGTAGGAATTTGATTTTTAATATGGGTTTATGTTGTAGGCAAAACGGCCACATTACAAGACTTGTGTGGCGTTCTAGCTGTTACAAATTTAAATTACCCGCCAAACTGGTGGATAAAATAGGGCGTATTTAACGGCTCTAGATTAGAATGTTATTCATGCTTTGACTTCCTAAAAGGAGGGAAATGGCTTTAATTTGCTTTTATGTATTTTATCTAGTTTATGTTGGAATAAAGTGCAGTTGTTTTTGTTAGCTATTGATTATTTATGAAGCTTCCTAGACGCCCCATAATACTAGGATAATCAATAAATTAAGAAAGGAAATTTAAAAACTCTGTTGAAAAACTATATGAAACAAACTGTGAAAGTCGTCTAAAGTCGGTGAACACAATCAGTTGGAAATGGCTACGAATGCGTTGGATTGTAGTTATAAATGCCCTTTGAATTATGTGTGTTATAAATACATATCATTGTTTATTGCTTAGATAGATACTAGCATAAAGTACTTACCTATTTATTATTTTTTGTTATAATACAGACCTTTCTTGATATCTTCGTAAGTCTCATTCTGACTCTTCTTAGAAGTGAGTATCAATGGATAATAAATAATTTCTTTAGTAGATAAACTTATTTTGTTGTTTTCAGTTAGATACGCATGTATATAGTTAATAGGAAATAAAACAATGAAAAGGAAATATTTAATAAAATACAAAGTATATAGTTAACAAATTCATCTAAATTAAATAATAAAATACATATTAGACATATTATGTAATATTAATAAGATAAAGGAAGTTCTTACAGAAATTACAATAGTTTATACTGTCTATAGCAGCTGTAACGTAAGTACCTTGCAGCTTTTGCACTTCCAACCATTGCAATGTGAAAACGATCGTCTCTTTTTAAAAATTGGCTGACCGTAAATATATCTACCGCAAGTAGAATGTCAGAATTAGCTTTTACAGATATACTGCCTTAGTCGTTTTGTAAAAAAAATATTAACAATAACTGCAAACATCAATCACTGCTAGCTAAACGTCAAATTTACTTTTGACATATGAGGTTATTTTCTTTCTTGTCAGCAATGTCAACTTATCCGTCTTCATCTGTTCTGCTTATAAGTTCACATCTAACTGCCGTTATGATGTCACTACCGTTTTCGCGGCACATTCAAATAGTCAAAGTTTAACAATTTTTTAAAATATGTTGCGCTAAGAATTTTTCTTCCAGATTAAATATATAACTAAATTAAGTCCTCCACTACCATATTTCACCATTTTTGAAAATTCGTCAACAACCCAATTCTGGCTTCGAATTGGGATTCAGCAGGTCCAAATGCATAAGGATACACTGGTCTAGTCCGGCGGACAGACCATTTTCTGGGAGGTTTTTTTTTTTGGGTTTAGGGGTGAAAAACGAGCCAATCTAACAATTCTGACTTCGGATTCGGTTTCAGCGGGTTCAAATAGATACGGATATACTGGTCTGGTCCGCCGGACAGACCACTTTTTTTTATGGGGCTGTGTTTTTAATGGCAAAATATTTAAAATATTGCTATGGAAGTTAATTATGAGTTGTTTCTATTTTTACAATACTATATAATAAAGTGGATGAGAAATTTGGTATAACATTATAAACACCAGTTGAAAGAAACATTCCCCAATAATACAAAAACGATGAAATAATGAAATATTAGTAATAATTCTTAGCCCTGTGTCATCTTTGTACAATATGTAAATAGTCCATACCAAAGTTGCAAAAAAAGGATTAAACCCCAAAAGTGCAAGGGTAGCGAAACATGACTACCCCCCCCCCTCCGTTTTCGAGGGCGGCCAATATGATGGTGATAGTCGCGCGGTCCTCTCGAACTACCTCTAAACGCAAAAAAACAACTCCCTTTTTCCATTTTTCGTTGTCAAGCATGCGAGGACTTGCTGAATCGGTTTATTTTTTGAGGAAACTTAATATGTCCTGTAAAATTTCGCAACCAGACATCCTAACGACCCCCGGGGGTTGAAACCACCCCCTCCTTCAATATCGAAACGTGCAAAAAACATGCTGAAAATTGTTTTCTGCTCCATTTCAAGGGCGAAGAACACGATGCTGATATTATTTAGCCTCCCACCCCTAACCAACTACCTCCAAATGTATGAAACCTTTTTCTCATTTTTCTTTATCAGGCATGCAGGACTTGTTGGATCGGGGGTTTTTCGATACCTACATAATGTGAAAATAAATATATAATAAAAAAGTCGACTATGCACATATACACGACTATTTATATATGCGCACAACCCGTCCTATCAAACTCCTCTTAAGCTGCAATAAAAAATTCTCTCCCTAGAAAACCTGATCCAATGAGTGCTTGTGATCTCACTATAAGAAAAACGATGGTTTTGGGCATACAAGGGTAGTTTTTGAGGACTAAGTGAGAAATTGGTACAACAATCGTGTTCTCCACCCTTGAAAACGATACCTTCTTTAAAACCTCGTCTTTGAGGGACACTCAGGATTGAGGGAGGTGTTCCCGGGAGTCGTTAGGATCTCTGTTTGCTAAATTTTACAGGAAATTTTATAGGAGTCTCCTCAAAAAAAACCCGATCCGACAAGTTCTCGCATGTCTTATAACGAGGGTGTCCAGGGTGGCTGTATGCATTTAAGGGTAGTTGGTTAGGGGTGGGAGGCTAAATAATATCAAACAAAACTATTTTCAGCACGTTTGGATGTTTTTTGCATGTTTTGGTATTGAAGGATGCGGTGGTTTCAACCCCCGGGGGTCGTTAGGATGTCTGTTTGCAAAATTATACAGGAGAGTTTCCTCAAAAAAAAAAAAACGATCCAAGCAGTCCTCGCATGCCTGACAACGAAAAATGGGGAAAAGGGGTGGTTTTTGCGTTCAGGGGTAGTTAGAGGAGAGTAGGAGTAGGAACTGCAGCACTTTTGGGGGTTCTTCAACTTTGGCATGGACTATAAAGTTTATTTGTAATGCCACTACCGAAGCTAAATATTTTTGTGGAGATCTTGATCTTCATTAACGTGTTTTATATATATACTCTTAACACGATTTTCTCCATTTGATTTTTTCTCGGTTTATATAGATTTGAATTTCAATTTTACAGGTCTGAAAATGAGCGAGTTTAATGGTTTCCGGGTCTGTTTGTGTTTGCCCGTAGATATTATATCTTCCTGCGGTCCAGCGCCTCGCAGTCATGTACAATATGTTCTACAGTTTCTGGTACCTTACCGTACAGTCTGCAGTTAAGGTCGCCAGCAAATTTTCCGATTAAATGCAGGAACTTCTTAACGGGAAAATGTCCCGTTACTTACAAACGTAGGAAACAGATTTTAGATATAGAAAAAAAAATTAGATTTGGGTTCTCTCAAATATTCGTCATCATTTTGATTTTCCATCATGAAAAAAAATTACTACATAAACCTGGACATTCCATCTTAAAAACGTGTCCACTTTGTCCAGATCCCAAGAAGGAATAAAAGTATAGTACTTTTTTTCCACGACATAAGATCAAAATTTGATGATGGAAAGTTAACAAAATCCAAATCTGAATTTATCTTCATTCTTCTAGATTGAAAATGACCTTTATCAAAAATTTGCTTCCTACGTTTGACGGTACTATACTCTTCAGTAACATCTGGTAAGAGAGAATTAGAGTAAAACTCCATTTGTAGATATGGTGAAAAAAAATTGGCTTAAGATAAGCGGTTTTTTAAAATTTTAAATTGTTCATGTCTCGAAAACCTTGAAGTTTTTACTAAGTTAAAGTTTTGGTATTTTAATAGATCATGACCTGGTCTATCATCAGATTCATGATTATCCGTAGATTACCGAATATTCTCTAAATACCAGTATTGCTATTGAAAATTAAAATTTTACTGTAAAATCTAAATTTAAGCGGCATTAAATAACATAATTTTTGCAATAATTCATACCTGCATATTTTTGATATAAGTACTTATTTTATGAGTAGAAACTGGAAACATCATTAAACTATCTGTGGGTATTAGTTCTAGTTTTGGGTTACTTTTGCCTTATTACCACTCATGCTATAAACGTTAATTACATATTGTATATACCCAATATGTCCACTTGTAAAAAAATATTATTACCTTGGTGTATCAAAAATACAGACTCCAGTATAAATAATACCAGAGACATAGCTTGCACGATGCACTTAAATACTTAGGCATATGTAAAGAATTCATGGACATATATTTAAACTTTTTTATCGCCCGCAATAAAATAACCACAAAAGTTTACGCGACAGTTAAAGAAAACATAAAATTGCGGAGGAGAAACAAATAATTGATTTCCTATGCTCCGGCAATACCGTCGAGTCATCAGTGAGGCTGAATGACATTTTCCAAGAAGAGCAATTCGCATAATGTATCTGCTGGCGGGCGCATTACCTTATATCACTTAGATTGAAAGATCCATATATTTATGCAATATTTCCCATTCCCACTTTTATGGAAAGAAAAGACTGCATTAATACATCTTCCTTTCCCTTTGAACATGGATTTCTGAGTTGTAAAACAATATTTTATTATTTAACTGGGCCCTATTGTGTTGTTTCCCTCATAATGTACTAACCTGGCTGTTAATTATTAATTTATTAAGTAATAAAATTTTTAATACAATAGAAACAATAAATACACAACATTGGCATTTAATAATATTACACAGACAGTGTTGTGGGAAAATGAAGAGAGCAAGTACACCCATGCATCTTTCCTAGGCCTAACAAAAATGTTTGATTATGTGTCCCACAATTTCTTTTTAGAAGCTTATAATCTTGACAGCAATTTTATAACAGTAGTTAAGTCGGACGGTTGATGGTATGTTAACTGTAATGCGAGCAAATCCGAGCGGCAGTTGGTGAGGCGTGACGTACCACAAGGCTCCGTCGTAGGACCCATTTTCTTTTTTAAGTTATATCTATGATTTACCAAACTGTTGCCCGAATGCTGCATCCATTCTATTCGCAGACGATATAACTGAACTTATTCAAAATCTGTCGTTGGATGCGATATGTCAAACATACTCAAATGTTAAGAGTTAGTTTACGTAAGTGTAAATGATAGCAAACCTCAAACTAATTATGGTACTGTACAACTTACCAAAAGACAATTTTGATACTGAGCTAGTAGAATTCTTAGAGGCTTATATTTATCCGATACTGAGATAAACAAAACACATCATGTATTTGTCAGGTAAATTTTCAAAAATTATTTTTCTAATAAGGAATCTATTGAAACTACAGTGTATCACAACGAACCTTATTAGTATTTTATTATGGGTTCAATCAAGGCATACGCTATATTAGATTTAGGTCACTCTACACACAAATCCGAAACATTTAACTTGCAAAAACGCATTAAGAATTATATCTCAAATAGGCTACCGAGAATGTTGTCATATAAAACTCAGTATACTGAATCTACCATGCGTTTACATATTAGAATATCCACTATATATGTACATATAGTCATAACATATCTACTAAATATTGCGATGTCCACAATTATCCTACTCGAAATAAAGACTGCATCACATCTGTTTGACGCTCTCACGTAGAAGATCCGGAACTAGGTACCACTGTATAATAATGTATAAGTGTTCTCACTGAAGGTTTAAAATATTTTGCCTTTACAATGTTTAACAACAAAATTAAACTGTACCTTAAGGGTCGTAATTCGATAATTTCTCCTATAACCCTGAACCGACTGGAAAAATATTTGATACGGTTTTAGAGAAAACTTTATAGAATGATACCAGACCATTGAAGTCAATTTTGTTTTTGATTTTCGCACAAGAAAAATTGTTTTTTCTTTCTCTAGTTTTTATTAGCCTACCTGGTATCATTCTATAAAGTTATCTCTAGAAGCTTGAAATTGTCGAATTACGTCCATGGCACCGCCCACCTTAAAACCAAAGCTTTCTACAGTTGGCAGTACCTTCAGAATGATTTCATTGACACGTGATATAACATATATAAAAATTCTAATATGATCTATTGTATAATATGCACATCCTTTTAATACACAGTAGGTGTGTATTTTTAGCGTTTTTTCCATTTTATAAACTCATGACAATTTTATTTCTTTGTAATTCAGAAGTCTCTGTATAATAGCACCAAAGGATTATTTTTATAGACTTAAAGCGGCACATTTTCTCAGGTGTAGTTGGAACTATTCACCGATTTCTCACGCGCAGTTAAGATTCAGCTATGTTGAAGCCCGTTACAGATTTTTGGGGCCTTCAATATCAGTCAAAATAGAAGATTCAGGCAACGCAATAACTCATAATCAACCACACTACGACTAACGTAAAATAATGTTTTTAACACAACATAACCTCATTTTAATTCTGATGTAGATGAGAGCTTGCGCAAATTTCATTAATTACCTCTGATTCCCTGCTGATGTCCTCTCCAACAGTTCACAGTCCAAATCCCAACAAGGTATCACAGACTCTTACTTCAAGACCTTCCTTAAAATATGGGATGTTCCCGAAACTGCGATATTCTGCACTTCTTGTGCGTTTGGTTGACCAGTAGTTGTTGTGGCACGACTGTGATCCTTGCATTCCACATTCCGCTAACTTCTATTTGGAGGTCTTTGTACTTGCACAACTTCATTTCCTTGAGCATCAAGTAGCAAACATAATTTCTCTTTTTTATTATATACGACGATGTCCGGTCGATTCGCGCGATTTCTCTGTCAGTTATAATCGGCAATTTCTACATAATTATGACCTCCTCGGTATTGACAACCTTTTCAGGGGTATATTCATAATATTTTTCCGGTACTGATACATCGAAATGCTTGCACATCTTCCAGTGGAGATATCAGTCTACTTTGTTGTGTAGGTGAGTGTACTCCGATGGTGCCAGCGTAGTACATGCAGCCATCACTTGACATTCTACACTTGTTGTCAACAGGCTCTTTTAAGATCATCCTCTGGTGGTATCCGGTGTTTAGTTTAGTTATTATTCATAATCACTATAATGAATTATTAGCATAGATGCACTGTCTTTTTCGTATATTTTTGACAAAATGTCTCCTGGCTTAATTGTTCCAGAAACATACCTAGCATGAGATAGATAATTTATCATGGCTGCCACATGTGAACAACAGCTCACAGTTTTGTTGCCATTAAGGACAATCACAAGTAAAGTAATATCAATACATTAAGCGGTGCATGTCATGTCTAGTGATATTTTGACGTCATCAAGTACCAACTCAAAATTATATCAGTATACACATTCCGTATGCACATACGGAATATTTAAGTTGGTGTTGAGCTACAACTATGTTTACATGGTATATTGCTACGCGTTGTTTCGAATACCTCGGCTTAGTTTGCATCGTATTGTCATTTTATTGTACATTTAATCGACGCTATTTCAGTTCGTTGGTTTAATTAATGAAAATGTTATAATTAAATCGAGTTTAGTTAGTATTTTTCAATATTAATAATATTGTGAATAGTATAATTAAAGATTATACGTAATAACTTTCACATTATGTAAAAAATTAATTATTTTTTATTTATTTGCTTTTATCATGATTAGAGAATATTATTTAGGTATTATGCAAATCACAACTTACACACTTTTTTATTTATTATGAAAATACCTACTTTCTGTATATTGTTGCCCTAATCTGGGCACGCTAATATACTAGTTAGGTAAATACTTTAAAACACTCATTATTGGAGAACCAATCAAAACAACTACTCTTCTAGCTATTACTGACGAAGTACTGAATTACATGATAGGATTTTTAGCATTTTAAAGAAAAAAATATTGAAAATACTTAAATCGTCTATTTACATTTAGTCATGCACACTTTTTTATTTAATATGCCAGGAATCCTATCATGTAATTCAATACTTCGTCAGTATTAGCTAGAAGAGTAGTTGTTTTGATTGGTTTTTCCAATAATGAGTGTTTTAAAGTGTTTTCCTAAGTAATATATTAGCGTGACCCCATTAATGTACCAATATACAGAAAGTAAATAATTTCATATTGAATAAAAAAGTGTGCATGACTAAATGTAAATAAATGATTTAAGTATTTTCAATACTTTTTTCTTTAAAATGCTAAGAATCCTATCATGTAATTCAATACTTCGTCAGTATTAGCTAGAAGAGTAGTTGTTTTGATTGGTTCTCCAATAATGAGTGTTTTAAAGTATTTACCTGACTAGTATATTAGCGTGCCCAGATTAGGGCAACGATATACAGAAAGTAGGTATTTTCATAATAAATAAAAAAGTGTGTAAGTTGTGATTTGCAAAATACCTAAATAATATTCACTAATCATGTAAACGAATTAAAACTGTGACGTCAGTATAAAGTCAGTACAAACTACACGTCAAATGCCTTCCAACGCTGGACGCGCGATAGTTTGACACATAGTGTAGGTATACGGTTTTAAGCAAGTATCGTGCGTCGAGTGTCGAGCCTTCAACGTTGGCAGTGGGAGACGTTTGGAGTGTGGTCGGTACTTTTGTCCCGCTTCAAAGGGAATCTCCAATATTGGATCGAGCCGCTATCACATTTCGGTGTCGTCTAGACCATGCGTTCAGCGCTTTTAACAATAATCAGCTGAAATATTTTTTGTGTCTCGAATAACTGCACGAAATTTTTTTTATGAGCTACAAGCTTTTGTAAACCGATTAATTCGCAAACATTTGAATCAATGCTGGTTGCAATGTTGGATGCATTGTCTGTAGGCACAATTTGGCAAACGTCCCAGACACAAATATTTGGAGAAAATATTGGTGCGAACATTGGATCCAACGCTGGTCGCATAGTTTAGACCCGGCTTAAGCGTGGTGTGCCCCGCTTGATACATTTTAACCACTTTAGAGCTTAATGCTGGAAACCATAAACATAGAACTGATATGAAACTGGAATTGCCTACATAATCAACATAATAAGAACATTTTAGGATCTCAGAGTAATTTGTGTCATGAAACCATTGAATATATAAACAACAAGAGGAATATACGAAATAATCTCAGCGAAAAACAACATTGAATTGACGAAAAAAAGCTTTCTAAGCTATTATTGGCACCGGAGGAGTCAGATTTTCCTTAAATACAATAAGTGAAAGAATCTCCAAATATACTTAAGTTGAAGTTAAATCAGGGCACAAAAACTGTCAGATTTATCGTTCTTATTAAGTTGATTATGTCTCCACGGTAAGAGCTCTATACCAGCATCAAACGTTATACTTGCGATTGTCCTTAATGGTAACAGAATTATGGGAATTGTGTTCACATGTGGCAGCGGTGATAATCCACTCGAGTTGTACAGTATACTTTTTCTACGACCAGCTTAAAAAAATTACAAAATTTATTAAACATTAATATATTACACAAATACACACTGACAGTTACTTTGACAGCTTACGCACTAATTTGAAATTAAAATGAATAGTTGTCTATGTATTTAATACACGAACTGTGATTGGTCGGTTTCATTTCATATCCATCCTAGAACTGATATGAAATATATCCGTTCAGTTAACTGGAATTGCCTACTTATCCATTCTACAGTCTGTACAGAAAACAGCAAATTTACATAAGGGAGTAGAAAATAGTAGTTTGTGCAACAAGAGTGGATTATCCATATCGCACTCAAAAGATTTGAGGCACTTCGCCTACGGCGTCGTGCCTCAAATCTTTTGAGTGCGATATGGATAATCCACTCGAGTTGTACAGTATACTTTTTCTACGACCAGCTTAAAAAAATGACAAAATGTATTAAACATTCATATATTACACAAATACACACTGACAGTTACTTTGACAGCTTACGCATTAATTTGATTTTAAAACGAATAGGTGTCTATGTACTTAATACACGAACTGTGATTGGTCCGTTTCATTTCATATCCATCCTAGAACTGATATAAATACATCCGTTCAGTTAACTGGAATTGCCTACTTATCCATTCTACAGTCTGTACAGAAAACAGCAAATTTACATAAGGGAAATTATTTATCTCATGCTAGGTATCTCTCTGGAACAATTAAACCAGCAGAAATTTTGTCAAAAATATTCGAGGAGGAGTGTGTCTATCGTAATAAATCATGAGAGTGATGGCGGTTAATAAAAAATATAAATAAAGCTAGTATTTGTTCTTTGAATTAAATAATTATAACATGTAGGGCGGGCGGAACCGCGGACCAACTGGACATTTATCTATTTTTCACTATGTGTAATAGTTAAGCGAGAAGATTGAAAAAATATGTTTGATTTTCTTCATAATACTCACTACAATAACGTTTTCGGTTCATCATTCTATCTCTATTAAATTCAGAAAAAAAAAGTTTAAAAAACACATCTTAAAATTCATATTTTTCTTTACTCAGTAATAAATAATTTTATAAATGGATAACCTTTTAAGCAAAAGAGTACTTGTCATATTCGGTTCTGGGAGCCCATTTCATGGTTATCATGCTTTTATTTCATAATTTTTAGTGTCCTTTTTTTTTGAAGGCTTGTTTTATAAAACATTCTTTTTCATTATGAGTTTATTTCTTATATTAAAGTTCGTTATGTAATATCATCCCTCTCCCATTAGCCCGTTTGTTCCTTTTATTTTCTCTTGTATTCCGCGCATTTTCACAAATCGATATATAAAATTGTCGAACTGTGTTGCCTTGTATTTGGTAACAATAATGAAAATATATGGCGTTATATGTACGACGGCCATTTGTTTTCAACCTCGAAGTTATTTATGATGGCTGGTTAAAACTTTCGCTAACAGATGAGTGTGTTTTTTCGAAGTCCACTTTTGCTAAATTTGTTCGTTAATCAAATGTTACAACAAAAACTTTTTCATCTTCCAGTTTAAAATATCGTTGATTTGATAATAAAACTGCAATTGCAGCTAATAGGAAATTGAAATTCGTTTCTGTTTTGTTCCTGCTTGCGCTATAGAATAAAACTAAATATAAACGCTATTTTGGATTGGATTTTCGCTGTCAATTTCAGAATATTTATTTCTCTCGAGAAAAATCCAAAAGTAGATATTTAGCCTTACTTGAATCCAATCGATAAACATTTTTGGATCATTCGCAAGCTAAATTATTATATAATGGCATCTGAAATATTGATATTTGCAATAAAAAAAAGATACCTTGGCAAACTAACATGATCATACAAGTGTTGTAAATTATTCACTCAATTAATTAGAAATGGGACAGAAATTATAGGTTCGAACTGTGCAGGATTTTTATGGCCGCGTTCGAAATTGAAAATGAATGGACCTAAACGCTTAAAGATCGATATGTTTATGTTGGCTCTATTCTCCAATTTGCAATGAATTCTGCTGGAAAAATCGTGTGTTGTGTTGGCTTTTGTCTATTTTTCTGTAATAAGTTGAAAAATATGTACATATTTTACGGCTTCACGCTGCATTAAAAACTGAATATAAAACTCGATGTTGCATTTTGTGTAGAGGCAAAAATAAATATTGGACAATATATATGGAAGTAAATGCTTGCATTGTTGTCCATTTAGTTACATTTACAAAAATAATGGTCCAGTATTTAATAGACGTTATTGTTATAATATATATCTCAGTTAACTCGTATATATTTTTGTTAATGTTTCAGTGAAATAGGAAAATAGATTAAAAGCAAATCATTTCGAGGGCTCACTAAAGTAAGAAAGTGGTTTCTATAAACACGGCACCTAAAATTGCGTTACAACGCTTCAAATGTGAATACAAGGACACAGTTTTTAATTAATATTCTTATAACGAGTAGTTGCGTTCGGTTGAAAACTTGTGACGTAATTAAAAACCGCTGCCCAAGGAATCTTTACCTCCACATCCAGTTTTTCTATCCAAATCTCTCACAACGAAAAAAATTTTGATACTGTTTGCATTCCACTATGTAAAAATAATTGTTTATGGAACTTTAATAATATAATATTTGAAATCGTCGACTCCAAAAACCCATAAAACGTTATGTCACATCAGTAGTGGGGGATGTGTGGGTAGGGAAGTGTTAGTGCGGGTGGATGAAGTAGAAAAAAATTGTTGAGGCCTTTAGTTCTTGTACATACGCTAAATCACAATTTTGTTTGCGCCCTCTTTAATAATGGGAGTTGCTAATGTCAAGAAATAAGATCAAAATATAATCTAGTTCCAGATCTCAATAAAATACATAAGTGTACCAAATTTCAAGTCAATACCTTAAACGGGTCCAGAGTAATCGTGCGCACAATAAAAAGTTACGGACAGGCCGACAGACCGACCAACAGACAGAATTTAAACTTTCGATGTTTCATGACATTCTAAGCCTATTTGAACAAAAAGAATTATCATTTTTTTTGCATTATACTTCCACTGGATATGGAAGTAAAACAAATGCAACTTCCTTACACTCTAAAAGTACTCTAAAATAGAATAAAGGGTATTATCAGAAGTAGTAATTATATCCACTTTAACAGAAAAAAATTATCACATCTTTTTTAACAACTATTTTCCCCGCTCTATGCCACAATGAATATTGGATTATAAGTAAGACAATACGTGCATTACGACTGACACAATAATGTTATTACCACATTCAAAATTAATTTTTTTTTTGTTTAAATTTAAGGCTAAGAATGTCATGTGAAACGTCAAGATGTTAAATTTGAGCAAAAAAATATTCTGTTTGCCTGTCGGTTTGTTCTGCCTCTCTTTTAATGTATCTCTGTAATTAAAGCTATATTATACTTTTAATTACACAGCCACAAAAGAAAAATAATCTCTACCAGAAATTAGACCATAATTTTTCTATGTATTTTGACGTGCTAAAAACGAATATTATGCCAAATATGTATACTTTCTTGAGTATTTTCGCTATATTTCTTTCTTAGCACGTTTGTTCCTGTCCCTGTCCCTCAGTTGACAATTGAGCTTTATAATTTTCTTCGTTTTTTTCTTTAAATATTAAGTATTATTTTTATTTTTGTTTTAATCTATCTCTACCTTCGGGATGTTGCTTCAGTTGCTCATTCTATCGTTTTTCGGCTTCTCGCTTTTTGTTCAACATTTCATCATCACATGAAAAATTGTGCTATTACATTATATCACAGCAAACAACCATTTGAAAAGTCTCTAAGAGTGAAAAAACTATTGCCAAACTATAATCATATGCTGCCAAACTAGGCGTTTGAATATCTGCCATAAAATTATCAATCCATTCAATTAATCCAAATCTGGAAATAATTCACAAAATAATTTAAGAATATACAACTAAATTACTTCACTTAACAATTTTTCACTTCACATAGGTACAAGAACAACCATGTGATAGAACTTTCTTTCCTCTGAATACTAGTCATTCCTCTGGTCTACAAGATGCCAGAGGAATGAATTTTTAACAGTTTTCGTGAAATATAGTATCTTACTCCAATTTTGTAACATCACATCTTGCAAGGAAACCTGTTGCTAAAATATCTGTCGATAATATTTTCCAATTAGTTTTACATAAAATATTAGATGATATTTTCAAGTGTGACTTCCCGCAATTTTCTATAACGTTCACAAAGCTAGGGACATGAACGATACACAATTTACTAAAAATCTGAAATGAAAATAGTACAATAATTGTTAAAGTTCATTTGCCGCCTGTTTAAGTGTCGTTATTAATACTTCAGTTCTATGAAATTTCTTAATATATACCCTGCATATACTAATTTATAATCTACATAATACGAGTGACAGTCCACGGGAATGATTTTAGAGTAATTTGCTTTATCAAATAAAATACTTATTATCAAAATTTGTCCATAATTGTGAGCAGGTATGTCACAAATTTATGTTTATATATTATTCCGTAGCCATTATTTTCTGGAAGTTAACATTTTTTTCTCTCACGGCGCGGGACTTCAAATATGCCATATTAATGAACATTTATTAGCCTTTAATATGATGCAATATAGGTGTATCTGGTACGATTGAAACTCATTCATAAATAAACAACCCTCAGGTTTTACATTATTTTCCTCTGTAGGCATAAAGAAAGATGAGATAAGGTATTAAGTGAAAATGTAAACGGAAATGTGTTTCCATGTGTTGGGATGAGGTATTTCTAGCAGAATTTCCATAAATATGCCAATTTTTACGTATAAATCGTTTACAGGGGCTGGCATAAGAATTTATGGTGAGCTATATGTTTCCTTATCTAACTTTTTGTTATACTTCGCTATTTATATTTCTTAAATAAAATTTAAATTGCCTATTTGGAACACTGATACGCAATTTCGGACAACTTAATGCAATTCCTATAAAAAGTATCATATAAATATGTAAATCCTGCAGCTTTGTTGAATAATATTTCAATAAAATTATTAAATATTTTTCGTTAGCATATCTGATATATTGCGGAATGATAATTTTCTCGCCCGAATGTGCTGCAGAGGAACGGAGATTTGAATTTTAGTGATGGGCAGCGTCATTCGCGGCGGCGAAGATACAACGTATTATAGGGTTTGTTTGTGATTTTAATTCGAATATTTTATACAGACCAACCCCAGGGGTGACTTAAAAACAAATCTGAAAGTTATCTAGAAAATATTTTAGATTGGTTCAATCTAAGCTTCTTACGATTTATTTTATATTAATTATTACCAGACCTTTCAACTGCCGGGGTATATTCAATATTCCGCACCTCGAAACCCAAATATCTATAAAGTCATTAACTACATCGAAATATTTAGGCACATATGTGTATAGACAGTCACTTAAAATTTGACTTTCATGTAAATAATACTGTGAAAACCCCTAGATCTTTCCCACCAAACATGAAGACAGAAGCTCATAATTCATTTTCTAAGTGTGAAAGAAAGTCTAGCACTCATACTAGTCCAGATTTCGCGTTTAAATAGATGGTCAGGAGTAAATAAAAAAAAAAAAACGGAAATTTTGAAATAATTTCTAATTTAAGCAAAATTTTAGAAATATTTTTGAAATTTTAGTAAAGTATTATAGGAGGGAATATCTGGTAAAAATTGCAGATCGATATCTGCATTATTTTTTGATAGATTCAATTTTTTTGAGAAAAAAGGCTTTTCGAAAGATGGTTATAATAAGTACTTTATTTTCTGTCAGGTTTTGTTATGAAAAGAAAAATTATATTCTTCGAGAGTTGTTCAATAATTACAAATGTTTTCTATATGGTCGTTATTCAGAAAGAAGTGGTGAAAATTGAATTTGAAAAAAGATAATTTTTTTTTGCATAAAAAAATCCATTTAAAGTTAAATATCTTTTGAATGGATTGCAGTGTCGAAAAATCATGTCTACCATTTTGAAGTGCTATTTTTCTAGTTCACTTAACAGAAAACATTACTCAGAGATAATTGGTTTTCGAAAAATATGAAAAAGTATTGGGCAGTCGGGCGACTGCGAAAGTTTGTACGTTTGTATATCTCACATTTTTAACATCTGTAATTATTTAATAAACCTTCAGAATGTAAGTAACACAATTCTGCAAAATTTAATTGAAATTTACTTTATTGTTTAACAATTAATGTTAAATATTTTATCCTTATACAATTTGTTAATTATTATTATAAGTACATGGCATTACTATTCTAATGATTTAGTTGAATCGTACGTTATTCTTGTATTACAAGGACTTAGAAACCTTTATTTTCTTGGAACAATTTAAAGGTTTAAATCCCTTTGTTTGAATGCATATATGCCAAGTGGATTCGTGAAAATGAACACATCTGCAGGGACACGTTTCTGTGTAGTATAGTGACACCTGTATACTAATATATAATAGAAACATTTTTAGAATTAAATAAAATAGATATATTCTGTACAACTGAACAAGCCCAATTAATGAGCATTGAGGGTTATAATTTAGTGAGTAAATTCTGTAGAAATAAATATAAAAATGGTGGTGTAGCAATTTTTTGCAAATGCAGTTTAATTAAGCATACTAGAGAATTAACAGATGTAGAAAGCCTGTCAAAAGAAAAAATATTTGAAATTTGTGGCATAGAATTAAATTTAGAGAATGGCATGAACCTATACATTTTTTGTATTTATAGGTCTCCAGGATCAGATGTAAATTTGTTTTTGGGTGAACTTGATATGTTTTTAGAACAAAATATTTGTAATAAAAAATATAAAAACTCCATAATATGTGGAGATCTAAATATTGATTATTTGTCAAATACACCACAAAAAAATGAGTTACTGGATGTTTTAAATGAATATGGTTTTATGGGCTGCATAGATAAGCCTACAAGATATTCGACTACTTCATCTACTGCAATTGACTATATATGTACTAATTTTAAAACAGAACTGTTAGATTAATCTGCAAATATATTGTTCAATGGCATGTCAGATCATTCAGCGCAAGTTTTAAGTTTTAAAAATAATTTAGATACGAAGGCAAATTATAATTATACTAGAGTTTACAATCAGGAAAATTATGCCACATTTTTGTATTACTTAGGTAAAGAAAATTGGTCTGATATTTATCAAACTGATGACGTTAATTTGGGATTTGAAATTTTTATTAATATTTTTAAGCATTATATTGACATAGCTTTTCCCATTAAAAAAGTGTATTTCAGAAAGGAAAACAAACATTGGCTAACAAAAGGTATTATAACGTCAGCTAACAAATTAAAAGAACTCTATATAAGAAAGCGTGAAACAAAAAGTGTGAATGATTCAGATTACTATAATAAATTAAAAGCAATGTACAAGAAAGTTATATCTGCTGCTAAAAAATTAAACAACGATAAGCTATATGCGGAATCTAATAATAAAAGTAAATGCGTTTGGAAAATTATAAATAATACCATAAATAATAATAATAACCACCAAATTGCGAAAATCAAAGTAGAAAATTGTATAACTAACGATTTTAAACTGATTGCCAATTCTTTCAATAATTACTTTACAGATATTCCACATAAACTACGAGAAAATATTAGTACCAGAAATGTATATATGAATTTTAAACAAACTAGGCATCATGATACATTCTTTATAAATCCTGTGTCTGAATATACTGTGTATAATACCATAATGGGATAAAATCTAATTCTGCTGGCATTATTCAATTTCCTCCAATTTATTAAAATCTGATGTACACTACATAACTTATCCGTTAACTTATCTTATAAATTTATCACTAGAAAAGGAATTTTTCCAGAGATACTCAACACAGCACGTATTGTACCATTATACAAAAAAGATGAAAGAGAAAATATAGAAAACTATAGGCCTGTAGCGTTACTTAGTGCTATATCTAAGATTTTAGAAAAAATTATATTTAACCAAATTATGTTTCTTCTTACATCTAATAATATTTTACATGATTCCCAACACGGTTTCAGGAAAAACAGATTCACGCAATCAGCAGTAATTCAATTTATTAGTCAGTTATATATAGCACTCGATGAAGGTAAAAAATCTTTAGGACTTTTCATGGACTTAAGTAAGGCGTTCGACTTGGTCGATCATAACTTAATTCAGGAAAAATTTAATTCATATGGTCTCAGAGGAAAAATCTCAGACTGGTTAAGTTCTTACCTTCAAGATAGAAACCAAATTGTGAATATTAATGGCGTATATTCAGATCAGGTAAAGATTAACATAGGCGTCCCACAAGGGTCCATTTTAGGAACCTTGTTGTTTTTAATTTATATTAATGATCTTCCCGATATAATTAGCTGTGAAAACTCATTAACAATGTTTGCAGATGATAATACATATTTATGTACTGACTTAAATATAACCGAAGTAATTCCAAAACGGCAGAATATGATTGAAAGATTTAAAAACTGGTTTGATAAGAATAAGTTATGCCTAAATAAATCTAAAACGGTGTTTATGAATTTTTCATCCCGAAACCTGTCAATGGACAAAAGTCATTTGCTGAAAGTTGAAGGAAAGTCCATTGCTCAAGTAGAGAACACAAAATTTCTTGGTTTATTTATAGATAATATTTTAAATTGGGACGTTCATATAGAATATCTTTCGAATAAACTTGCATCATTTTGTTACGTTTTGTATAGATTAAAACATATTAGTAATGACACCACTTTAATGTCATTTTACCATGCACAATTTGCATCACGCCTACGTTATGGAATAATATTTTGGGGATCATCATGTCATTTTAATAGATTGTTTAAAATTCAGAAAAGGGCAATAAGAAACATTGTAGGTATATCTGCAAGAGTATCCTGTAGAAATTATTTCAAGAACTTACAACTGTTGACACTTCCATGCATTTACATATACGAAATTTTAGTTTACGTTAAAACAAATATAGAGACATTTACAACTAATGGCGATTTTCACCGTTATGAAACGAGACAAAGTTCTATGTTGTCAATTCCTGCACATGGTTTGTCGTTTTATGAGAAAAGTCCTATGTATGTAGGAATTAAATTATTTAACAAATTAATGCCAGAAATAAAAAACATAGAAAACATCAAGCTATTCAAAAATAAACTTAAATTATTTCTCCTTGAAAATTGTTTTTATAGTGTTCAAGAATATTTGCGATAGTAGTTTTAACTCATTGTACATTACACATAATGTCATATGTTTTTAACTGTTATTTTACTTTAATTTTATATTCGTACTTTTTGTTTCATATTTCCTTCAATAATATTCTGTTCTAAATATGTTTATCTCATTGACTACATTTTATACTTTTATGCTTTTATATTTTAATACTTTTGTCCTATATGTATTTATATGTAATTTTGCAATTTTGTGATTTTTTTTAATCTGTAATCTGTGGAAATCTGGTGTACACGCAAGTGGAAATCAGCGGAAATCAATGGAAATCACTGGAAATCAATGGAAATCACTGGAAATCATTGGAAATCAATGGAAATCAACGGAAATCATTGGAATTCAATTGGAAATCACTGGAAATCAATGGAAATAAATTTGAAAACAATTGCACTGCGCATGCGCTCATAACGAATTTTCAGCGACAGGTTTTCTTTTGTGGAAGCAAATGCGAATTGTACCGCGGTAAAGGGCGATAAATTATTCTTTGTCATCCAAATTACGTGTATAATATAATAAATGTGTGGCTCTTATAATGTCCAGTTTAATGTTTAGTGAAAACTCTGAAATATCGAAATAATTTCACTTTACAGTCACTTAAATTTCTTACAAATTAGCCTTTCTTACGTAATGCTAGAGCCAGGTCATAGATTTTATTCAGTATTCAGGGAATCCCATATTTATCAGAATTTATTAAAGGGCAAAACACAACATATTAGTCTTTGCAAGGGCCATAATAAAAAATGGAATTGCTTTATAACTCTGTACCAAACTTATTGTGAGGTATGGTTTTTGGCCGGATAAAAAAATTATTAACGATAATAGCAACGAAAAAAGGATTTTTATGCTTTTTCGTCAATATCTTGAAAATTAGCTAACTTTTTGGCGAACATAAAATTCTATAAAATATTGCTTATGTATCTATATTTAGAAAAGTTTGAACCGGCCGTCAAAATCTTGAAAATGATGTACCGAAGCGCTTACTTTTTGTTATTTTTTGATAGAAACCTTACGACTTTTCTCGTTCGTTTAAAATGTGATTGAAATTCTGAATAAAATCCCAGATCATCTATGAATTCTAAAAAAACACTTTTCATAGCACAGCAGTTTTTTCAGTCTTATTTTCTGTTTAAGCAGTTGTTACTACATAAATAAACTTCTTTGTATTGTCATAGTTTTTTGCGGATTTTAGGTCATAGGTATCATCTGAGACAATTTCATGTGTCCTTTTTCAAATTTTTAAAAAGTGATGAAAAGCAAGTGCCTAGGACATTTTTGAGACTTTGGCGGTCGGTACAAGCTCGATTATCAAAACTGTACCGTTTTTTATGACCATTTTGTTAGAGAATTTAATTCTCTACCAAAAATCGGTCCAGCACATATTGGACAAACTTTCCCATTTAGGAGTAAGGGCAGTTTTAGAGATTTAAAAAAAAAATCTTTGAACCTTATCCTACACAGCCTTCCTGCTTGCACTTTTTAAGAGCAACTAGTTTATACTATCGTACACTGGTACTGAGGGAGTATTCAAGTGCCAAATTTAATCAAAATTGTTGAAGTAGTTTTAGAGAAATGAATGTTTCATTCTTTAAACCTTGCCTCCGCAACCTCCCTTCCTTAGAGAAAAAAATTATTAATTTCTTTACTACCCCCTCACAATCTCTCTCTGCATTTTTTTTGGAGTAACTGGTCATGCCATTTCATCAATATGAAAAATAAATACTTTATACCACTGGTACTAACCAATGACACCAGGAAAGTATTTATGTGTTAAATTTAAATAGAATCGTTAGAGCCGTTTAAGAGAAAAAAAAATTGTCACCGCAGTGATCTTGAAAAAGAAATAGTTTGATTTTTGTTTTTTGCAATCCTGGTAGTACTTATATAAAATTTTTTATTAATTCGTTTAAGTTTGTGTTTAAAATAGCAACTTGATCGGATGATTATTTTTGCCGCCGCAGTGACCTTGAAAGAAAATTTTTTTTGATTTTTACGATCCGGATAGTACGATTTTTTTTTTAATTCGTTTAAGTTAATGTTTAAAAGCGCAGTACCATCGGACAATATGTCTTTTGTTGTTGCAATCGGCTTGCAGCTGCTATCGTCAAGTTCTGAGAAAAAGAATATTCGTTAAATAAAGCAAAGCACCATCGTTAATATTCTGGATATTTCAAGTATATAGAATGGCTCTACACTACACATTTAACAGGAAACGACCAGTATTGATGCAAATATGAATCCGTACCGCATTACGCAATTATTAAAAGTGGGTGTTTTTTGTTATACAGAAAATTATAATTTTCTCTATGGAAAGTGAAAGGCATATTTTTAACCTATCTCGTTCATATTTTAAGATATTGATGAAAAAGCATAAAACCCCGCATTTGTTGCTGTCATTGTTAATAACTTTTTATCCGAAAAAAAAAAACGGTATATATTGTGCTTTGTATTTTAAGTATGACTTCTCATATAATTTCATACAGATCTGTACTCCGAAATCTGAGTCTTATACGCAGAGCATCAGAATTCAAATACCTGCGCATGCGCATGTTTTGATTGGAAATCAATGGAAATTATTGGAAATCATTGGAAATCAATGTAAATCAGTGGAAATGAATGGAAATCAATGGAAATCAATGGAAATCAGTGGAAATCAATGGAAATCATCGGAAATCAGTGGAAATCAATGGAAATCATCGGAAATCATCGGAAATCAAGACAAAATGGAAATCTGGTGTACAAAATCTGGGCAGCGGTCTACCCCTCATCTGTAATGTTTTGACGTTTCCTATACTATGTTTCATGGTCTACTGGAAAAATGAATATTATTATTATTATTATTATTATTATTAATACATACAAAAGTCTTTGATATGATGAAGTAGAAAGAAATCTTTCAAAGGAAAACTATTTATACCATCCCAATCGTAAACCAGATTGTCATGAGCCTTGGAGCAGTGAACAGTAGTATTTTTGCAGCACTAGCCAGGAATGAATGGGGTCAGTCGAACCGCCCCAGGCAATTTTAGGGAAACGGTCCAATCAAACACCAAACCAGAATCTCAAATTTGGGTGGGCCAGGGCAGAATCATTTTTTTTGTGGGCCAAGGCCCATGGGAAAAAGATACGCCGCAGACGAAAAATTTGTATTTTTCAAGGTCAAACTCAAACTTTTCATTTTAATAAAAATTTAGAAATTCGAGTTACAAAAATATTTCCTTCTAAAAATAGGTTTCGTCAAATGAATTTTCCTTTTGTATTAAATCAATTACTTCTTCAATATCTCATGGAATATCTGACATTACTTTCTTATCTCACTTTTATAGTAAATAGCTATTAACTAACTACTCCATTTGTCATATTATTTCTTTTTATCTGTTTATACTTACATTTTATATTTTTCTTGTTAAAGATCAATGTTTTACTGATTAAGTGTATACAATTTTCTGTATTTTTGCCATCCTGCAATTGGTTTTTCGGCCTGCACAAAAATAAATAAAATAAATGATCGACGGCGTCTTGGCGCTCCTGAAATTTTGTCACCTAACACCAACAATCTGCTTCAATACAGAACACCACCGATAGTTTAACGTATAGGTAGCTGAATCATTGGTTTGAAACATTTCCATTTATGTACATGTATTAAAGTTGACCTAGTTTGCGACACAGTGCTCCGTGTCATATTAAAACTACGGATTGTAATTTATGATGTGGTAAGGAGTCTCCAAGCTATACTACATATATATAAAATAAATGCGGAGACTCTAATCCACTCCATTTAGCTTAGATCCTTTATTTTTGTATTCCCAGTGGCAAGATTAAGACAATTTAAATGGAAACAACAGTTATCAAAAATAGTAGTAATATATTCCAAGTCAGGTTTGTAATCAGGACCGGTGGTAGATCTATTTGCGTTCTATTCGAGCAATGCCCGTTTTACAACTCAACCCAAACGTCATATAATAAAAAAATTGTGTTTTACCATACTGGTAAAACATAAGCAAATAAAATACATCAACAAATATAAAACTTATTAAGCCTCTATCAGACAAAGCAATTCAGTCGCTGCGGTAAAATTGCGGCGATTTTGTCGCCGCAACATAATGTTCCGAGTAGTTATCAGACTATGCAATGCAATCGCTGCAATCTTTAGTTATTAACTGCCATTGCCAACGTTAATACCTAAAATTACTACAATAAATTTATATTGATTCATATACATTAACATAACCAAACTTTTTTATATATTGGCAATACCAAAGTTCCTACAAAAATCACTAAGTCGCGGCAATTTCTTGCGGAAAAATAGAACATGTTCTAATTTGTGCAATTCGGTTGCAGAAACAAAATCGCATAGTGTGATAATAAAAATTGCGGCGATTCCGTTGCCGCAACCGAATTGAAGCGACTGAATTGCATTGTCTGATGAGGGCTTTATATATCCTTTATCTCGCTCTATTATATACGGAGCTCGGAATTTAGGTATTTATGACGTCGGAATCAGGATTGGCTTTAGGTTACGTGCCAATGCGTAAAAGTTTTCATGCATGTATGACACAATATATCTTACCTTGTAATTTTTTTTTAGCGAATTTCAAATAAAAAAGTTGATAAAGTCAATTTATTGTAAATACTTACTCGAAGAGAGCTGGAGGTATTAATTACCAATTACCTACAAGAATGAAAATATTTTACTAATATATTTTGTTAAAAACTTCGGCGCCTTTCAGTGAAAATTCGTTTACATTATGAAAAGACCACTCAAATTAGACAGATGTAAAGGCTGTAGTCCACCGGATGCTGTGCTGTGCTGTGCCATTCGAAGCGGTATGAAGCGGAGTCAGCTTATAATTGAATTACACGCACTTCAATGGCCGACAGTTCACTCGTGCTGGCCTGTGAGTTTTCGACAAGTTGTGGCTTGCTGACCCAGCTTTATTTTGCTTCGTGACCGATTGGAGCTGTGCTGAATGGTGTTTATGTGCTGTGCAGAATTGAAAAATGGAAGAATTCATCGAAGCAGTACGTAGTTATTCTTGTTTCTGGAAAATTGACGACAAAGATTGCAGAAATCAAGACATCCGAAAAGGCATTTGGGATAAAGTAGCAAAACAGTGCAATTTAAAATGTTTTCTTGCTCCCATAAAGCAATACATTGGTTAGAATATTTGCCTCAAATTCATTATGAGAGTCATCTTCGTCTGAATTCAGATCTAAAAGACGCTTCTCATTTTCGATGTTTGAAATCCGGGTTGGAATCATTTTATGGTATTGTTAAATAGTCTAGTAAGCACTGCGAAAGAATACTATCACACAGCACCAGTGGACGGTCAAGCCACCGTTTCTGTCAGCATAGCATAGCGCCGCACAGCACAGCACAGCTTAGCACAGCTCTGCATCCGGTGGACTACAGCCTTTACAGGCGAAATCATTTCTGATACTCTTTTTTGTATTGTTTTTTGAAATAACTGACAAACGAATTAATACTCGATTTTTGTTTTAAAAAAATCAGCTGATAATTTCATTTTGCAATACTTATATGTTGTAAATGGTACTTTCTATTAGCCTAAGTTTCAAAAATAGATAGAAACGATAGATAGAACGATAGAAGCGATATAAACAATTTTTTCTTCAAATGCCAGAAAAACATGACATTTTTTACCTCATTGCAAGACATTAACGTTTGACTTTTTAGACGGTTGTGCGTTGCCATTAACAACGGAGGTAAAAGTACTTTTTCTGACGCTGTAAGCGACAGAAATAATATATTACATACCGAGGTGGAAAGTGTTTCATTGTTGTCGAGAGATAAGATAGTTGACTGAGGCGCGCAGCGGCGAGGTCAACTAATTCTCGAGACAGCAATGAAACTTTTCACCAAGGTTTGTATACTATTTTATTCACAATCATTTCACTTAATGAACAAAAAGCCAAAAAAAATCGTTTACTAAATTTTTAAATAGCATTTTCTGTGAAAAATACAGGTTGGCAAATGCTCTTGCCGACCCGAAAACGGGTAAGAAAGTGGCTACTTTCCAACCTCAAATGTTAAAATGTCACTTTCCAACCTGCAAATGTCACATTTGAGTTCAATTGTCAAATGAAGTAGAAATGTTATACTTTCCAACTTTTGACATGTAAGAGAATTTGATTATTCCTGTATGATTGTGAATAAAAGTATTATACATAGCAATGCGTATTTTATTTAATACGCCAGCTATGCGATATTAACACAATGCATTTTTGGTGACGAAATTCGAGATTTTTTATCTTTATTTCTTTATATAGCTAGCTAATCGTTGTTTGAACAAAAGATGTTTTATTCGGAGTAAAAGCCACTTGTTGTGACTCGTCTGTAATTGCCGAACTCATTTCGTTCGTCCCGAAAACCTACAAAAAAAAAATCAAAAATATTTATTCATGTTAGGCGACATGTATGCGCCTCGGCTGGAGGCCCGGTCTAGAGCCGATCACGCAACGTCGCGGTAGATGGGTGATCGGGTGGGGTGGGTTTAGCTTTGGATATAACAACAGATAAGATGGTGGAGTTAGGTCTCCTGTTCTTAAGATAAATTAAAACTTAAACCTAACAATTTATTTAACGAATAATCAGAGAACATAGATTTTAAAATAATTAGAACTACTTAAAGCTAAAATAGAAAGAGTTGGGATTTTTAGCACCCGCGCACTGTCGCACACGCGCACTAAATTTTAACGAAGAAACGAAGATAAGGTTGTTGTTATACGGGAAAAACTCAATGAAAAAACCCGTTCGAGCTAGTCACGAGATTCATCCAGCCTGCCTCTGGAAAGGTGTGGTGGGAGGAGGTTGTGATTTCAGAAAGTTTGGATTTACTAGAGGCTATTGGTCAAAAGGGGATTTGGAAGAAGAACAAAAAGGCACAAAAGAACAAAAATTTTCAAAAATAACAAAAATGGGATTAATAGAGGGAATAGTGGTGAAAGTAAAAGGTGGTAAAAGGGAAATTGTGGTGTAGGGGAGATTTGGCTAGGGAGGTTGCCGAAAGATAGGCAACGCCTGGTATGGTAGGGGGTGTTTTATATTGAAAAGTATGGCATTATGCTGTCTGATTCGTGTAATGTCTCGGGTTAGCGGACTGTCGCCCAATTTGAATTGGTAGAATTTTTGCGATGTATTTTGGACGAAATCCGCTAATGGGGTTATGTCGTGGCAACGTGCATAGAGATCTCTGAGGGAGGTGTATCTATCAGAGGCTGAAATGAGGCGCATACATTTGTGTTCTAGTACTTTTAGTTTTCGCATTGTCGAGGCCGGGATGCTGCACCACACCGGCGCCGCGTATGTGATAGCCGGCCTGATTACCATCGTATACAACAACTTTTTAGTCCTGTTGAGTCCGATACCCCGCGCCAGGAGCAGATACAGACTCCTGGACATGGAGTAGACCTTTCGTTTCGTCTCGTTTACGTGCATATTAAACGTCAATCTTCTGTCCAAGTTCATCCCCAGATATTTCACGCACCGCTTTATTGGAATTTGGTGGCCCCCTATCGAAAGTGGTGTAAGAATACGATGTTCGGTGAAGCGGCGCGTGAAGATAATTGATTCCGACTTCTCGGCGTTTATCCGAATCTTCTACTTGTCGTAATACGCCGTGGCACGAGCCATGTGAGGCTTCAGCAGCATGTTCGCTGCTTGTGCGTTGTGTGAATGCGCGTAAATGTGAATGCGCGTCTGCGTACTTGGCAAGGTTCGTATTCGGGAACTCCGGGAAGTCGGAGACGTACAAGTTGTATAACTTTGGCGACAGGCACGACCCCTGGGGGGTGCCCGCGTGAATGTCCCATCGAGTTGAGAGTTTGTTAGTCACCCTGACCTGCAGCGATCTGTCTGTCAGGAAAGAGTGAATTAGTTTGGTGATATGCGTAGGAAAGTTAAGTGTGTTTAGTTTGTAGAGTAAGCCCGGGATCCATACTATATCGAAGGCTTTCTCAATATCGAGCAGCACCATCACTGTGCTTTTTCCGCGGTTGCACTGCACTTTGACGTCATTCACGATCCTGATGACCTGGCGTACAGTGCCCCTGCCTTTTCTGAAACCGAACTGACATTCGTCGTCGATGTGGAGTTCATCCTGGGCAGGGTCTAGTCTGACCAGGATGACCTTCTCCACCAACTTGGAAATCGCCGACAGCAACGAGATCGGTCGATAACTGCCGGCAAGTTTGGCGTCTTTGTTCGGTTTCAGGATCGGCACGACCACGGCACACTTCCACTGACTGGGCCAGTGTTGTAGCCGCAGGATCGCGTTGACAATGTACGTCAATTGTACAATGCCTTTCCGCGGAAGATATTTGAGCAGCCTGTATTCAATACAGTCTGCCCCCGGGGCCTTGTCATTGGGTAGAGTCCGGACAATGCCTTCCACTTTTTGGGCGTCCGTCATTGCCGTCCGTCCGTTGGCGTTAGTCAGCGCGGGTATGGCCACCCGCGTATTTTTCATGGCCCTCGACAGCTTCCACAGCGAGTTGTCCTAAGGATTCAACGCCTCCAGCCTATTCCGCCATTTCCGGTTTTTTTCGGTGTTAATGGCAGTCCTGATCAGCTGTTGCAGCCTGCCTATCTCGGCCTTAGCGTCGACATCACGATTTCTCTGCCAAAGCCGTCCGAAAACCTACAGACTCACAAAAGTATCACTTTTACTCCTAATAAAACAATATACTATTATCTACAAGTGACATATAAAGTAGTTTTTGCTCACATTTTGAAAGCGCAAAGTTGAGATTTGCCGAGGAGCTGTGAATAATGTCTCTTTGCCACTCATCTCCCGTGACAATGAGCGGCAAAGTACTTTTACGCTCGAGTGCACCTGTCCTTACACAAGTTTGGTCGGAACATTGACAATGTATTTTTATGAAATAATAATGTCCCAAAACTGTTGTTAATATAATGAGAGTTGATGTAAGAGTAACAATTAATTACCTAATTTATTTGTACGAAGAATACGAACTTTATAATATTTAATAAAACTTAAATAAATCGACAGCGATTATGTCTTGTTCATCGTTTTATTTTGATCACATATGCAAGGTTTACTAATAATATGTTGTTGATGAATCGCCGCTTCTAGCCAACATTCAACTGGATTATTCCTTTTATATTGATATTTTCAAATGATTGTAGATACAACCATGTGTGTAATTCGAACGCAAAGTGTCATTGTTGCTCTCAAGGGTAAACTTACACTATCGAGCGACAATGTGGCACTCTTAATGCACAAATAGCTATTTTGCTAAAAATGGCCAAAGATAGCATAAAAATATGATTATACATAGCTTAAATGGTGTTAAAAACTAGGGAGAAACGTGGCAACTGTGTAAACATTTCTTTATTCATTAGCGCGCTGTTCTTTGTTTGACATAAAGCATGTTTTAATTGAGCCGATACAACCAAGACCAACAGTTATTATCCCTTTACATTAATAATGACCACATTGTGACTGTCAGAACATAGCATTTTGTGGTCTCAATTTATCACACCATATGTTGTATCGACACTCAATGATGAGCATGTAGTGGCGGCACTCTGGATTATCGGGATGCTGTTGCCGTCACATGGACGCAGCTGTCAGACCGAACGCCAAACGCACACTATATTCACTCGTCCATTTTCACGTGTGTCACCATCGATATTTCCATGCCACAATACAACAATTATTCATTCATTATTACTTTGTGGGGTTGTAGTAAATCAAACACGTATTTTCATATTGTCAGAGCTTGACTTAGTTGACGCTTGAAGTAGAATAGACATTGGTGTCTATTTTATTAAAGGAATTGTACAACCGTTCCTTTGAAAGTATGTTTCTAACTTTTCGCGACAATTTAGAATAATAAACAAGCTAAAAACGTTGGTACTCTCCGCCAATTTAATGAGCTTTTTATATAATTGTTACACATTCTACAGGATACTCTTCGCAGTTTATTTGTAAATAATGTCAGTTTTTGGACAGCCTGAATTTTGTGATACCAACTTTGCTGTGAAAAAAAAACATCTAACCTGTCTGGGATTCGAACACAGAAAAAGTTTAAGTACAATATATGTGCCTCACTGGATCCTAACCCGGAGCCAGCCAGACAACCATGGCGAACATCGCCGAGGTGGGTGTGAGGCTGGGCGGGGTAGGTTCAGTTCGGCTTGGAAATAAATTCGTGGGAGAGGGGGGGGGGGGGGGGGTAGAAGGCACACTTAAAAACTAGATTAAAATTTTTGATGTGTCCACATGGATCTAAAAGTAACTTATTTTAGTGCAAGCGACAAAAATTAAGAAAATTGTTTTTTTTTTTAATTAAATAATTAATAATTTTCTTATTTACTAATTGATTTTTTCAAAAGCAATACGATTCTTCCTCTAGCTGACACTAACTTACTTTCCAAATTTCAATACAATCGGACTTTTCTTTCTTAAGTTATCGTGCTTATAAGAAACGTGACGGACGGACATTTTGAAAGTTGTTCAGAATTCTTTCACTAACACGATGATAATGATAATATACTCTTCGTTTTTGAGAGTATAATAAATAAATGATAAATAACCTCAAAAGCTGGGAACAAATATTCCTTATGTGAAATTTGGCATTGAAGTAGGTTTTCGGTAATAGAAAAGTATTTAAAAAATCTCCAGGCTACCGTGGTTGCAATTGGAAATAAGTATACAAAAATTGCGCTGGGAGTACAATCAACTTAGAAATTTTAAATAGTAAGAAAAATTATTATATACATCATTTGCATTTATAGCTGGTTTTCTCCAGCAGTGTATAATTTCTTTAAATACTCCTACCTAAGACACGTTTACTTTTTACATGTACCCACAAAAAGTATAGATAAATTTCAAATCCGCTGACCGTTGAACGCCGGGGAAAGTACCATCGCTTCGAATCCATCCATCTGAATACATATCATTAGATGAGTTCGGGCTTGAGCCGAATAATGAAGTGGTGTGCCATTTTGTTGAAATACCATTAGAGCTTTGATCATGAGGCAAGGTGGAAAAATGTGAAGTCCGCTTAGAAGCTTGTCAACAATAATTCTAGAAAAGATATTGACGGAAAAACGTTGTTGGTGATCAAGCATGATATGAGTATGCGAATTTTTCAGAAATTGCTACTGTGCTTATTGTCCAGACCATCTCTAATTCGAAAACATCACACTTGAGCAAAAATACGACGCGGCAGCAAGTTTAATCACAAATCAAGTACAAAATTTAAGTCGACATGAAAACTCTTCAAATTCTAGACATTGTGCCTTTTAGATGTGGTACGGATAGTGTCGAGTACTCTCTAAACAGAAGGTTGAGAGTTGATGGGTTCTCTGCTATTTGCTCCAATACTCTTCTTGGTGTTCTTCTTTCCTCTGCGATTTTACCTAGGGGGCGCAGATTTCTTTAAAGACACAGTTTGTTATAAATGGAGGTAAACCTTGGAGAAGATGTCGTATTCAGGTGGTCGCCGATTTGGGAAACTGTCCTGACATAATTGAGCTGCTTCACGCCGAGTTCCAAAAACTGCACCATACATTAAATGCTTAACAGTCAGTTCAGTAAATTAATATTCATGCATAATGACGAGATGGCAAGAAAATCGTATTCAAAAATATATAACTTATTCAAGTAAACTTTTATTAGTTGATTCTGTCGAAGAGTGGCTGCCTTTTAACTTTGGGATATTTTATTTAAATATGTTTTTGGATTGTTTGAATTTAGGAAGATAAAATTTTCCTTGTTGATCAAATATTTGATGATCCAACTTCTTAGCAATGCACATAATAAATATTATGTTTACAAAGACAACTCAAATAACTCATAAACAAGTTCCGCGGCTAACGGCGCTCACGATATTCCGATGATTTTTTAATTTACTCTCATAACTATTGAAATTTACGAAAAAATCTCTAAGACAAAAGTTTTAGTTATAACTGATGCATCCAAACTAACAAGTCACTATGAAAACACTTTTCTCTGTTAAATTTAAAATTGGCAGTCTCAACCATAACTAAGTGATTATTTAATAGCTGTTTAATGTCCTGTATGCTGGAAGACTAACAGGGTGGAGCCAATATTTCTTATTTGAGGTTTGCAGACGATACCACCTCAGTTGCAGCAGTTGGACAAGCTTCAAACAATGAGCTCTGATTATGGTCTAAGCGTAAATAACAACAAAACATTATGATTGTAGACTGAACTTAATTTGGATTCCGAGATGGTGTGGGAACTCGAGAGGCCCTGTTCATCATAAACGTTCTATTTCAAAAATGCAGTTATCAGCAAAAGAAAGTAGCTTGCTTCATAGACTACGAGACAGCATTTGATCGGGTAATCACGTTAAACTGATGCGAATATTGGAAGGAATGGGACTGGATGAAAATGATATCACGATTATAAAAAATCTTTAATGGAATGAAACAGCCACTCTAAGATACAATGGCACAAAAACGCTAGAAGCCACCATAGAACGAGAAGTTCTACAAGACTGTGTTCTATCGCCCCTCCTATTCAACATATATTCCTAACAAATATTTACAGAGGCATTGAGTGACATAGAAGGCGGTATTAAAATCAACGGTAAAATGATTAACAACCTTCGCAGATGATACTGCAGCAATAGCAGATAATCCAGAAGCTCTACAAAGTTTGCTGAACAGACTTACCACAGTTGCCAATCAATATGATCTTAAGATCAATACAACAAAAACAAATATATTGATTATTTCGAAAACTACTGAACTTCCCATACACATCAGCATATACGGAAAAAATATAGAGGTAGTGGATAAATTTAAATATTTGGGAATCTGGATAAAAAACGGCTTGGACCCAGATGTTGAAATCAAAGCAAGAATCAGTAATCAAGAGCTACTTTTAATCTCATGAAACCCTTCCTGTGCAATTCCACATTATTGTCACCGCTTCGTGAAATGTTCAACACAACGAACCGAATCAAAGCCTTCGATATGTGGGTATTACGAAGACTCCTAAAGATTCCATGGACGGCTCGAGTTTCGAGTAATGAAGTTCTTGAATGAGCAGAATGTGAAAGAGAACTACTGCAGATAATAAAAGAAAGAAAGATCTTATATCTAGGTCATATAATACGCGCCGATAATAAACTACTGAAACTTATAATGGAAGGCAAAATTAAGGGGGGCGTGGTACTGGAAGAAGAAAGCATTCCTGGCTGAAGAACAGAAGGGACTGGACAGGGTTGGATGCACCCTTCAGAGCAACCCACAAGCGCTGAGATTATTGCCAAACTCTAATAAAGAGACGGCACTATAAGAAGAAGAAGATCGAACAAATAATAATCACTTAGACACATTGAAGATAGGTGACTGTGAGGTAGTAAACAAGATATGATATACCTTGTAGCTGTTGTAGATAATACTGGCTACTGCGAGTATGAAAGGCGAAGAATACAGAAGGCATGATCGGCAACTTGGCAGTTGAACAAAACTTGGTGTGGCAGTACTGTCACAAGACGTCAGAGGTCTTGCTAGCGCCCTAATTTTCTTCATTTTTCTTTACGTTTCTGAAACATGGATGGTTAGGGAACTAAATTTCCTGGGCAGCCTGTCGCATTAATACTTCTATTCTCCAAGAAATACGCACCCAAAACTGACTCTCTATCACCGTATTTTGTCTCTAATCCTTTAATTTTTTCTTTCAAATTAATCGAAGAGAGGACAATATTAAACGTTGTTAGTTCAGGGAGAACCAGGTTGCTAGAGGCAAAGAGAACTCCTCCAAAACAATGGCCTGATTTTACCAAGGAGCTGATGGGAAAAAACTTTAATAAGGCTCTGTGCAGATGAAATTTTAGGAAAAAAATGTTAGTCTTGTTTATTTATTTTTTTAGACGAGATTAATCACCCCTCGAAGTTTGCTGTGACAACATTGAAACACCCCTCTACAGGGTGTCCCAAACTGAATTAGCCAGGTTGTAGTTCCTAAACCGTTTGAGATATTTCAGTAGGACAAAAAATATACTTTTAGCTATCAGGTTGCTTTAAAAATATAGTGAGAAAAATGTTTATAGAAAAGCCACATCTTAAAAATTCAACCCTCAACTTTAAAATTTAATTGACAACCTGTATGTTCTTGTTACATTTTATTGTTGGTATTTCAAATCTCGATCTAATAACCTTTTTCTGATTGAAAATAGCTGAGAAAATGAACATTTAAATCAAGTTAGCTATGGACAAATAAGTAAATTAGAAATCCGTTTAAAACAAAACAAAAAAAAAATAACAATTTATTTGAATTATTTTGAAGATTATCTACTTCAATAAATGTTCAAATTGTAGACCTTCAGCAACAACATAAGCTTCATATCTTTTTAACAGGTTTCGGGTACATGTATATATTATCATTTGTGGCGTTATCCTGCCACAGGCATTTCTAATTTGATTCTTCAAGTCCTCTACGTCATGAGATTTACTTAGATATACCATATCTTTTAAGGTTCCCCATAAGAAGAAATTGCAGGGGGAAGATCCGGCGAACGTGCTGGCCATCTTATTACGGGAGAAACATTGGCGATAAAATTATTATGAAACCTGTTTTGGAGGAATTTGATAACTATGTGAGCATTGTGGTCAGGTGCTACATCTTGATGTCACCACATTTGTTGTCTTTCAAGCAACGGTATTTCTTCTAGAAGTTGAGGTAAAATGTTTTCTAGAAAGTGAAAATACCTTTCTCCCGGCAAAGTTTTTCATATAAATACGTGCCAATAATCTATCTATCTATCTATGCCTATTAATGACACCATTATTGTGGAACTTCGCTTCATCGTCCAACATTATTTTAGATAAAAGTTTGGATCGTATTCAGGTGTAACTGATATGCCTGCAATAAATTCCAGTGTCACTTGCACTAGATGAACTTTATATGAATGGTATTTAAAATCTTGTAGAATACGTCCAACGGTACTTTTTATAAAACCAAGTTCTTCAGACAATTTTCGAAGTACCACATGGGGATTAAAATTTGCATACGCTAAAACATTTATAATATTTTCCTCATTACGTACTGACCTTCTTGCATTATTGCGATTCCCATTCGGAAAATGTCCTTGCCGCAGAGTGCATTGTAGCTTCACAAATGTATTTTCATTTGGTACTGGACGATCAGAAAAACGAATGTAACTCTAGTTCTTCTATTTTTTAAACACTCGCCGTAAATAAGAATCATGTTAACGTATTTTTGCGTAGTAAATAAACTTGTCATTTTAACGCAAAATTAGTAAGAACAATAAAAAACCTAACTTGCACTTATTCTTATTCTTATTCGGTTAAATTTGACAAGTGTTAATGTTTTGTTTTTGTTTTCTTGAGTCATGGCTAACTTGATTTAAGTGTTCATTTTCTCAGCTATTTATTAACCGATTTTCAATCGGAAAAAAGTACTGGACAGGGAATTGAAAAACAAACAATAAAACGTAAAAAAACATACAGAGTGTCGTTTAAAATTTTAGAGTTAAGGGTTGAATTTTTAAGGGTGGATTTTTTTATAAACATTTTTTTCACTATAATTTTAAAGCACCCTCAGAGCTAAAAAGTATATTTTGTGTCCTACTGAAATACCTCAAACCGTTTAGGAACTACAGCCTGGCTAAATCAATTTCGGACACCCTGTGTATGATACAGTCATTAACTTTCATTTAATAACTACAAATATATTTCCACCAAATAAGTACAATGAGAAAAATAATCATGCTGAACATTAATTCTTGCTGAATATAACACTGAATGTGCCGCACTAGCAAAAGCCCACAGTAATTACACACAATTTGACTTATTAATATTTTAAGAAACTGTTAAACTCAAGTTAATGCACAGTCTACGATTTTAATTAAGTGTATTTATGAAGGATCTTCCGGAGAAAGAAGCCCGATAATTTCTTTTTATGAGGAAACTCTGTACAGTTATGCTGGGGTTTTTCACAGAACAGCAAATTTTAAATGTAAATTTGGCACTTTGTAGCCGTCTCACTTCTCAAATAATGTCGACTATTTCCAGAGCCGGGTAAATTCGAGACATACCTAAATATATGCAACTTAATAACCCGAGTCTTGTCGCTACGTTCCCTTCCTTATTTTGTTTAGAATAAACAGAAATTAATTAAAAGTTTCCCATAACAAAATATTTGTTTTCATTCAGTTCAATTCTGCAGTACGTAGGTACTTTGCATTTCCTTCACGCAAATGTTTAGCTATGAAAAATATTTGTTTATTTTCAGTTCGTTCATAGTTTAAATTAATCCTATATTGTTAAGGAAGAAAATCTATTTCCGTTCACTGAAACTTTTATTTAAAATTTATTATACTTGGTTGGATCGTTTTTAACCCAAAAAATTAAATCAAAAGAGGTCCTCAGTTAGACATGTATATAAAGTTTGTTTGTTTGCACGTTCTTTCAGAATTCTCCTTCTTCTCCATCACAATTCATTTGATCACACCAACGTATCGGTTGAACTAAGTTTACTCCCATTCGTATATTTTCCTCGACTTCTCAGGCAATAAATTAAATATCGCATGATTTGCCTCCTCAAGAACATCTGGAGAAACTCTTGGAAGATCCCCTAAATCACTCTCATTGCCACTCAAATTTATTTTTGTTAAACTAAAAGCGGGACACGACCACTAAAGAACACAAATAACCAGTAAACTAATGTACAAAGCTATCCACAATAGCCAGCACGGTCTTAAAGTTTTTGAATTAAATTTTTATTTTGATGTTTAAAAATATTGTACACTGTGCAATAAAATCCCGTACACTTGAAAAATCAAGTAATACAGTTTTTACTAATATTAAGTGATGTGAATCAGTCTTTTTGGAATTTAGATTTTTTTATTATCATATAGGTTCCAAAAAAGTGGCATTGATTGTGAAATGTCATAAGTAAGGTATTTAGAAAAATATCATGATTTCGATTTATAACAAATGTAAAAATTGACGTTGAAAAATTGTGTCCGAGATAATGCCAGATTCTGAAAGCTCAAAACATTAAAAAGCGGTTTTCTGTATGGCTGTTCTGCACGTGTCTGCCTGTGAATGCGGGCTTGCTAATGTGTTTATGTTAATATGGTCTTCTTGGCACTTACACAGTTTTTTAATTCCGATTTTCTTATCCTTCGGCTAGCAGTTTACCTCGATGCTGGTCATGGACACAGCGTCTACTGCTGTTTGAAACGGATTTTTCCTCAATAGTCAAGGAGCGCTTCATCTTGTGCGAGATTTGAACTTCTCGGTCGGCCTGAACCATCTTTTTTCTTTATGATACATTCCTTATCCCACCTTTTCTTCACACTCATAACGGTACTTTTATTTAAGTGATAATGGTTAGCAACTGCTCTGATAGACCTTCAATTTTAGAGAGAATTAGAATTTTTTCATGTTCAGTTAATTTCGGCATTTCGAAAATATGGCACTGACACTGACAAATAAATAAAGAATGATTTAATACAGCGAAAAATAGGTGTACGGGATTTTATTGCACATAAGTGTACCTGATTTTCCAAACATTTTTTATTCTGTTTATTTTATAAATACTGCTTCTGAAAAAATGGCCCTAGGAAGAAATACGTATGCGACTTTGGAAGAAATCACTATTAGTTTAAAATGTATCTGTAACTATGTATTTATTTGTTAGATTAGTTTCACTACTGGGCTTTACCTATATTAGTTCAGCCAACGAATGGCCCAAAGGGTGGTGTAGAGTGCGTGAGCAGGGATCTAAGCGATTCCTTTAGAAAGTTGTTCAGGGTGCTTAGGAAGTGAACATACTGAAAGTCCTGACGTCTAGTAGGTGAGCCGGAGGGGAGGGGGCACAAAGAAATTCCCCGTTTTTTCTTTTTTGCTTATATCTCGAAAACGGTGCATCGCAGTGAAAAATTTCTTATATCAAATGAAAGCCCATGAAATTCTCTACAATTTTCATATACTTTTTACGAATTCGCAACCGTTTTCGAGCTACACGCTCCGGAAAAGTGAAAATTTTCGAAAAACATATTTTTACCTCACGTTTTTCATCCCTTCATCAATGAAAGTGGGATGAGGAAGACAATCAAATCTGTCGTGTACACCATAAGGCTGTTCAACTATCTCAGCTGAACATAGTAGTACTGCACAGAGTAATTTGGCAAAAAGATGTCTCCGTTGCCACCATTTGTGATGGATATATCACCTCATTTTTCTTATACCACATGGAAAACATCGATGCCTGTGAAACAAGAAGATTTTTTGTCCCATCCTACCAACAAAAGTCAGTTTATCTCCTTACTACAGATAAAGCTTCAAGATAATGGTAGGATACAGACTCTCCAGGCTAAAGATGATGCTGACGTCCCTATCGTGAAGACTGCTGTGGAACAATCCTCTGTGGCTGTTGTTGGTGAGGAAGTGGCTGTCGTTGGTGAGGATGTGGACCTCGCTGTCCTTTTGATAGCTTCCATTCCGGCCGAGGAAAAACCAAAACAATAGCACTGTCCACCCAATGGATGCAGCAGCATGGATTTGAACACATTTTGTTCTTACATTCATTTACCGGTTGCGACACAATATCTTCAACTTTAAGGAAAATCAAGGTGGGCTTCTCAAAATTGTATTTAAAATCATAACTCATCAAGGAAGCGGCAGTGATCTTTTACAATCCCTCCTCCAGTCAAGGCGAGGTTGAAGAGGCTGGGAAGATTTGCTTCCTCAAATGGTATGAGACACCAGCAAGATAGACCTCCCCTCAAAGGTGGGGGAGACACCCTGGTGCCAATTACAACAGAAGATCCACAAACACCAGAGGTCCTACTGAAAACAATATTTTGCCGCTGAAACAAGAATTGTGGTAGTGGCAAATGTGGATGCCGGAAAGCAATGCTGAACTGTTCTGCGGAGTGCCTCCACTGCCAAGGGAAATACCTCAATGACGTGCCTGTTTACGATGAGGACGACGATAAAGACGATGTGGAGCCCCTTTAGCAAGGACCACCCACCACTGAGGATGAGGTAAAAATCTATTTTTCGAAAATTTTCACTTTTTCGGAGCGTGTATCTCGAGAACGGTTGCGAATTCGAAAAAAAGTATATAAAATGAAAGTTGTAGAAAATTTCATGAGCTTTCTTTTGGTCGACAATTTGCAAATTGAGCAAAATTTGGCGTGACGGAAATATCAGGAAACGAACAAAGATCAGAGTTGGTAAAGTCATAGTTTCTCCATCTATCTTTATTCCTCAGAAAGATAGACTATTAAGGAGGCAGACAGACGGCATTTTGACAATTTCGAAATATCGATCTATAGATGTTTGTTGCGAATTCCCTGGACAACCCGTGGTACCAACAGCTCGATTTTCTAATAAGTACGTCCTTCAAAGCAATTCTCCATCTACACTGAAGAGGGGATAATATAGAATTTGTGGTAGTTCAGGAAGAACCAGCATGGCAAGAGGCGAAGTGAATATCCTGCAAATCGTTCGGCTGACGTCACCAAGAATGGTGTCGGACGTGGTAACAGAACGTCTGCCAAGAAGAAAATTGTGCATCTATACAGGGGTTGTTGAAATACATCCATATATTCAGATTTATAAATATTCACATCTTAGTGACATGTGCAAAAATATTCATTTGGCAAAATACCCAAAAATAACCGAGAAATTAAATTTTGAAAATTGCAAAAAAATATCGAGTACGCCAATGATGTGGTATTTTTTGCGCGACTAGTCTAACCTTGAACTATACAGGGTGTTCCTTAATGACGCACTAATATTTAACGGTGTGATTCCTTAACATTTTATGAAGAAAAGTTCATATGAACGTATGTCCGCAATGGCTCAAATTTTTTGTTAATTTTTTTTTAAATGGTTATTTTTTAATATCTCAGAAAGCAATTTAGATGTTATATTCAATTTTGGTATGTGTTAATAGATTATAAAACCACATATGTTAGTTAGAAAAGTTATTTTATCGCTCCACCAGTGGCGTCCCTGCCGTCCCCTGATATTTTTTACCAAAAAAGTGGTACGCCACTGACATTTTCCATGTGGATATTTTTTCTGATTAGCCTAGTCAATTCTAAATGACACGGTTTCTTGCGTTTTTCTCGTCAGACGCAGAGTTCTTGATTATTTGATAAAATATTAAGATGAAAAAAAGATTTATAATGACGAATATCAAGATCCGAAATCCTTATGTCTTTTCCTTAATCCTTTATTCCCTCAAACGCACTATGCCCCCTCCCTCCCTTAATATTGCTTGGATTGCGATTTTTTTTTAATTTAGATAAAAAAATCTTCACTTACCTGTAAAAAAATTTCTCCTCTCAATCCTTTCATTCATACTCAAAAACGCATTTGAAAAAAAAAATGCAAAAGATTTTCCCCTCCCACAAGTTTGTATATTTGAAAAAAATAAAAAAAAGAGTCAATTACTAGAGGTAACACTGAAGAAACGAAAATTTGGTTGTTCAAAATCGCACGACAAGGAAAAAAGTTATAGGGTATTACAGGGGGGTTGAATGATTTTCCTTTCCCTCCTTCTCCCCCTTTCCTAATTGACCCACCACCCTCATTCTCCGCCTCCATCTATTTCACCTACCTCAAAATAATCACATCTCCCTTATCCCTTCTTTTCATGAAAAAATCAAGGAATTACTTTTTTGAACATTACTGTTACGGCAAAAGAACACGTATTTTCAAAACAATTTTTCACGAAAAGTTACCGTCCGATTTGAAAATACTTTCAACCTACTTTTTAATTTAACTTTTTTTTTGTCAAGTCAATAATAACAAAGTTGAAAACGCGGAAAAACTTGTTTTTGCAAATTTTAAATGCGAATTCCTCCCTCACCCGCACGCGTGTAACCGAATTGTCAAAAACTATTTCTTTAAATGTTGGTTTCATTTCAAAACCAGATCCACTCAGCTATTATAGCTCCTTATCCAGCTTCGTCTTTTGTATCAGATCCCACAGCTTTGATAAGGGCTCCTTATTATAGCTATCTGCCCTTGGTTTCTCCACGCCAAGTAGAATCTCAGTCTGGCTATCACAATGGCATAGCACTTGTGCTGAGGTTTCCTCTTCCTCTTGACAGAATCTGCATGTTGCACCCTCTGCCCGGCCCATTAGACAGAGTGGTATATTAAGCCTATAGTGTCCATTTTGAAGATTATTACCATTATTTCAATGGCCTGTCTATTTTGGCGTAGTAGGTTTTCCGTAAATTTCGCCGATCTTTCTTTAATGAACTCTTTGGTCTGTCTCTGTCGCGGGAAACCCTTCCACCACAGATATTCATTTTCTATCAATTTATTGATGGATGCTCGTACATTCACACCGCAAAACAGTTCGGGTCCTACTTGGGCCTTAGACGCGTCATTCCGGGCCAGTTGGTCAGCTTTTCGGTTCTCCTGTGTCCCTTGTGTCCTGGTACCCACGCATAGTGGTCCCAAATTGAGTTTTTTGGTTCAAAAACGGCTAAATCTTGTCGGAAATTAACGATTTTTTTTTAAATTAAAGCTTACCGAAATTCCAATAAATCCTCGGAGCCCGAATTTTCAAAAAAATTTCCATTTTTACTATATTAAGTTAAAGGCCAAAAAAAAAACCCAAAACATTTTTTTTGCCTTTAACTTAATATAATAAAAAAAGAATTTTTTTTTTCAAAATTCGGGCTCCGGGGATTTGTTGGAATTTCGGTAAGTTTTAATTTAAAAAAACAATTGTTCATTTCTGACAAGATTATTTGCTCTCTCTATCCATTTTTTAACAAAAAACTCAATTTGGGACCACTGTACCACGCCACGGTCACTTTGTTCTGACTTCCTAGGCCCGTGAGGGCATTTATACAACCCCATACTAGTCTTGAATCGACCTACATGGAGTCGATTGCTTTTAGTGGTGCTTGGCTATGGAAAGAAATGACAATTGACTGGTTAACAGCTCCTTGCCTCATTATTTCATTATTTTCTCTGTGTAGCGACCATTTCAGCCTGAAATACTGTATCATATTCCTAGACTGGTCAGGTTTTTCGTCTATCTTACCCCATAAATTTCAGCTCCGACTCCCAGTACTGTCTTGGAGTCGTTCGTATACGAGATCATTTGTGCCGATATTGGTTTTTCCAATCTTCTCTGTCTGGTATTTTGATTTGGAAATTCATCTAGAAGACATAATTTAGGACCATAGTATAAAACTGTAATATGTATTGCAATTATTTTGAAAAGTGCAACGAGATTTTCTTCCACAGCATTGTGCAAAATTTGCAAAAACAATTTCTCTTTGTATAGCATTATTTGAAGAGATATCGAAATATAAATAGCATGTTTCCATTGTTATATAATATACAAGAATGCAGTAACTGTAATAAGATTTGTGTTCCTGCAACCAACAAATTAAATATGTCAAATACGGACCTGTATCATGAATACAAGAATTAGTTATACTGAGCATGTTCAATGCAAAGAGTCGTAAATATGCGGGATTATCCATTCCTGCCTGGATAAATTTCATTCTTTTCACCAGTATTCTAAAAAATGGAAAGTAGAAGGAGAATATCATCTTATACAAACCAATGACAAAGGTGAGGGTAAAATTTTAATGTCAAATTGAGACTGCCTTATATTTACATTGAATGGCATCTCAATAATGTGCGGCGACGTGAATGCTGGAGGGTGGGAAGCTTTGGCTTTACTGTTGTTGCTTGTTGAAATCGTTTGAATACTATTCTTATTTTCTACAATATGTAGTAGATACTTTAAATGAAAATTACTGAAATTTAATGCAATTAATATAATAATCGAAAAATTTTAACACTGACTAATCAATAATCTCTCAAAAATTGTTATTCTTTGGCATTATCAAAGTTTATAAACTAATAAAGATTGTTAAAATTCATTTATAAATAAACTTGGGATTTGGTCCTTATTTTGAGAAAATCCAGGTTTAAAGTGCCCTTGCTTATTTAATATATCAATTAATGTTCGGCCAGTTAGTAACATTCTTTCGACGTAAATACTGTCTGTCATTATTTTTTTTAACTATCTAACGTCGGCCTATTTCCGCTACCAGGGCCTATCACCGACGCCAGGAGATGAGCTACCCCCAACCTGGAAATTTTGCCGAACCTCTTCCATTAAGGAGAGTAGGGATCTTTTACTTGCCTAGCATTTAATAGACAAGGGACCGCCTGCTTTACATCCCCTCCGAAGGATGGTATATCCACTACGTAATCCTCGTCTGAAATTACGTAACTTCCGCGTATACACTGATATACAAGCCGCTAGAAGGTGGGACGAGAACGCTGTATTTCCCAAGATAGGTGGGTCACCCATCCAAGTACTAGCCGCGCTCGACGTTGCTACAACGGAATATCGACTGATATTCACATTGAAGTCGCCTCTACGCTCGCCCCCTGTAATTATTTATTTTTGGCCTATTCATAATTCTCTACTCTTTTTTGGGTAGGTATCTTACTTGACTACTCTGCAAATTCTCATACTTTGTGTTTTATTTCATACATTTTTTTTGTGAAATACCCCTTAAAATATTTTTTGTACACTATTTGATTGATTGATTTATTGATTGATTTACCAGTGTGCGGTAGGCATTGCTGCCACTCTCAGGGTTATAAAGCTGAGCCTGATACGTCCACGCTGGGTTGGACTAAGGTCATGCTTGTTGCCAGCAGTGAGAGTCACATGGCGCATGGTAAAGGAATGTGGCATGGGAGGTGTAGGTATTTGTGAGATGCGTTACCACATTGTGTTGTGAGGGAGCGTTTAAGCTCCCTTTTTGTGTTTTTGGCTCTGGGCTTTCGTCTCTTGTGAGTCTTCTTTTGAAATGTTGCCGCCTTGTGTCGTAATGTGGAGTGTTTAAGCTCCTTTTTCTGATCCTCCTGATCCTCTCTGTTGTTGTTTTCCGTTGTAGCATGGTCTCCCTATTTTTAGTTTGTTGATGTTCGCTGCTAGCGCTTGGGTATGTCCCCAGTACTCCATTGCGTACATTTCTATCCTTTTTTAATTGTATTTCCTCCTAATAGTGTTGATGTTTTATGTCGCTGTTTTCGTCTTGTTGTTTTTGCGAGTAGTTGCACGATGTCCCTTTCTGCTCTTCTCAAAAACTTCTTCGACCATATTTTAAGAGCAGTATTTGATTATTACGGGTCTAACCTATATTAAACTCGAGTATTTTTAATAATTATAAAAAAAATTATTTGTTGGTTAACATAAAAAATTTATTTGACCATACTTTACGAACAATACGTTATTGATTTTGTCATTAAAAATTATTTATTTGAAACTAAATACCTTAAAAAGAGTCGTTTGCACGACTATTTTTTATTTACTTTTTCAAATACAAATATTTACTTATTATTATTTTTTATCTGAAATGAATATGACACTTTATCTTTTATTTTGTGTTCCAAATAGTGCTATTAGTTATTTCACTCAAATGAATGAGAGATCAGTGTTAACGGATTTATTTAGCTTGGCCATAATTTATGCCCCCGCCCGCTGAGGACCACCGATCCTAATTCTAAAAAATTTGGTATTTCTTACCCTCAACATTGCAACACAAAAAGTGATAACATACTACGCTAGTGGGCTTGTCAATTAAAAATCATGTATTGCTAATTAATAGAATAGTTAAAGACACTTATCGTTTGTTGATTCTCTCTTCAAGTGTTATTAGACGATGTCACTGTACTGCATTATAATTTACTGCGTAGACCAGAAGCACTATGGAATTATTTGGTTTGCATACCTAATTAATCATTAACTAATATTTCTTATAAAATTACTGAAAATGCCCCGAGATATACAGCGTATTCAGCCGGGAGCTTACACGATCCATATCTCGAAAACTACTGAACAACTTTTTGTAAATATACGTATGTATAGTAAAGAGCTTATGATCCTTCTAACTAAAATATTTTGACAGTTCTATCACTTCCGATTATACTGGAAGTAGATGTCAACTTTGTTATTTTAAATGGAACATCCTTATTTTTATTTTCGGAATTGATAGATTACAAAATTTTAAGGTCACTTTGTATAACAAACCTTGTACCTGAAATTTATAGTTTCCGAGATATTAATTTTTTTACCAAAAAATTGACACCTGCAGACCCCTAAAGAAATTCTTCCTGTGAATAACCCATACAAGAATCTAAATATCTTTTACTGTGGAAGTAATCAGCATAGTCGTAGATTATTCAAAAAAAATTGAAAATATTTAAATATTGTACAGGGTGAGTACAAAAGTGGTTACAACTTTCCATTCAGAAACACCAAATATCTTCAATTTCTTAAATGGAAACCACCATTTTTTTTGTTTTATCAAATTCTACGACTAAAAACCAATTATTTTGTAAGAATTCTTTATTTAACTAGCTCTAAGAGGGCCATGCAAACAATTGTTGTCAGAAGAAATAGCATCAGAGCTGTCAAATTGTTTAATATTTTTATAGTGTACTAGTAGTTATTTTCTATAAATTTCCTTGCATTATGGCTCGTCTGGGTTATACCAACGAAGATTATTTAAATTTATTAATTATTTATGGATAATGTGACAAAGTATGTACAAGAACCTGTGATAACTTTGCTTTGAGATATCCTGATAAATCCAAACCATCACGTGATACATTACACCGAGTGATTAAAAATTGCAAAAATGTTGGCTCTTTTCAACCGAAACAAGAGCGAGTTAAGCCAACTGACGAAGAAAATGAAATTACAGTTTTAGCTTACTTTCGAGTGTATTCCCATGCTTCATTAAGAGATGCTGAAAGACAAATTGGTTTGCAGAAATCGTCCATAACAAATATTTTATATAAACATAATTTTAATCCATATGCCATACACTTAGTTCAACATTTAAAACAAACTAATTTCCAAAAAAGAATGAACTTCTGTGAATTTATTTTACTGAAAAACCAAGAAGATGAAAATTTCTTAAAAAATGTCATTTGGAGCTATGAGTCAAAATTCACAAAAAATGGATTATTTAATAGACATAATTCTCATTATTGGTCGAACACAAATCATCATTGTGTCATACAAAGTTCAAACTAGTTGGCAATTTAATGTCTTCTGTGCTGTTAGAAATAATTCTATAGTTATGCTGAAATTTTATGACAACAATTTAAATGGTAAGATTCTTCTTCAACTTTAGCTACACAAGTAACGTATTAATTCATTTTAGGTGAAACTTATCTAGATATTTCAAATGAATTTAAAAATCTATATTTAAATAATCTACCCGATGATGAGAAATCGAAATTATGGTACCAACACGACGGAGCACCACCTCACGGACGAATGATCGTAAATGATTTTTTGACCGAAAATTTTGAAAACCAGTGGATTGCTAACAGAGGTCCATTTCTTTGGCCACCAAGGTCTCCAGACCTAACAATACTTGATTTTCTCATATGGGGCTACATAAAACCGAAGTGTTTGCAACTGCAATAACTACAAAAGATGAATGCCAAGAACGAGTGCGCACTGCTTTTCAGTCCTTACCACCAGATATGATTCAAAAAGCGGCTACAGACGCAGTACTTCGCAGATGCGAAAAATATTTAGACGTCAACGGTGGTGTATTTGTACAACTACGTTAATTTATTTTTAATATTGTTGTTAACTGTTGCAAAATAATTTCCATTGTTATTTGTCTTGAATTGTCTCTTTCTTGTTTAGGTTTAAAACAACAAAATTTTTTGCAATTTTCAGTCAAGCTGTTTAACGTAGTACGTGATGGTTGGATTTATCACAATATCTAAAACTAAAAAAAAATAATTGTTACAAGGTTAAATAAAGAATTCTTACAAAATAATTGGTTTTTCTGAACTTTCGTGAATATCTTAAAAACCGTCGCAGTTAGGTATAGGGAAGTAAATGCAAACTATCCATATTTTTAGTCATAAAATTTGATAAAACAAAAAAAAAAGATGGGGGTTTCCATTTAAAAAATTGAAGATATTTGATGTTTCTGAATGGAAAGTTGTGACCACTTTTGTACTCACCCTGTACAATATTTAAATGTTTTCAATTTTTTTTAAATATTCTACAACTATGCTGAATACTTCTACTGTAAAAGATATTTAGATTCTTGTATGGGTTATTCACAGGAAGAATTTCTTTAGGGGTCTGCAGGTGTCAATTTTTTTGTAAAAAAATTAATATCTCGAAAACTATAAATTCTAGGTACAAGGTTTGTTATACAAAGTGACCTTAAAATTTTGTAATCTATCAATTCCGATAATAAAAATATGGGTATTCTGTTTAAAATAACAAAGTTGACATCCACTTCCGGTATAACCGGAAGTGATAGAACTGTCAAAATATTTTATTTAGAAAGATCATAAGTTCTTTATTATACATACGTAATTTTACAAAAATTTGTTCAGTAGTTTTCGAGATATAGATCGTGTAAGCTCCCGGCTGGACACGCTGTATATTAACTTTCAAACACATGCCATCCACTTATGCGAACTTAAATATATTTTCTACACTTTGTATTTAACTTTTAGATATTTTTATAGACAAAGCACTTGAAAGATACGTCTGCTAGCATCGACGGCAGACGGCAAGTCAAATATTTTTTTGTACAATATTTGTACAGAAAACAAGTTAGTTATTACAAAATTAAGTTACCAGAAGTCACTCGCTATAAATATAATTTAATGACAATGGGTATGAGCGTGCAGGAATTAAGAGGAGATTGGATCTAATGAGGTAAGGTTGTTCGAGCACATCACAAACATGCTTTTTTTCATAGCTGCTGAATACTGATTTTTATATTCGAAGTAATATTTAGATCTGAAAAACATTATAAAATGACCATAAGCCGTAGTTTAAAGAACGTAATATTGCATACTTACCTGTATATTTTTTTACAACTACCAAGAGCCTATAGCCTTTTCTAGTAAAATGTCTGTCTTTATTACCAGGATACAAACGAAATTTTACTTGCTCGTTTTCGATATGCATTCTTGTTGCAGAGTACAGAGTGCTACTGTTCATAGTAACCAGACCATTTCAAAGTATATACGTGGCTACTGCGTTTGTAAATTATTCCTGTACTCGTTATGAAATAAATTTAAGAATAGAACAAGACTATTTGGTTTTAATACCTTATAGTACTATTTTTAACCCATTTGTATCTAATTAGAATTATTTACAATGAGACTGTTTGGCCAGTCAATAACGATGTTAGAAAGTAATGTTTAGCAAAGGGTTCCCTGCGATTTATTAGATTTGTTTTCAGTTCAAAGATCGAGAATACGAAAATTGATAATAATTAAATTGCAGAATAATATTTTACAAATTAATCTGAACAGTTAAGTTTTGCAGCCTAGGTAATATCAAACATACATTAATTTATATAAATAATGTTAAAATTGTTTATTTGTCTGTATCTTAACGAAGAAAATCAGGGTGCAAAAACGCTTTGTTTCACTACGTACTGTTTAATTTGCGGCCACTTTGAAACTCGCAGGATTTTTTAATTAACAAAGAAATGTTGCACTTTTTGCAAAAGTTGCACAAAATTAACACAAGACTCTAAACATCTTTGTTACTGCTAATAGGCATTTACAACTTCATGAGAGTGACGGAAATTATTACAAATTAATTATAATTGACGATCTAAAAGTGATTGCAAAGGACCTCGCACGGAATAATAGGAAAATGGCCCTAGGTTAAATTGCACCAAATTTTTGTATGTTATAGGTCTTGTCTCCTGAACAATAGTTCTCATGGGCACAATGCTCAAAAGTCAGTAGAGCGCAAGCCACTGCTTGTTGAAGACAGAACTATTAAGCGCGGAATCAAAGAACTAGTATACTGTTCCTACCCTACACGAATTAACGTAGTATGTTCATATTTATGTATTCCCGTAGTGTTGTATACTCATGTATATGCGAATGTATGTGTGGCATTAAGCAGGTATATGTATAGAAATAATCCTGATAACAGCATTGAAGTATTCCAAAAAACCCTAATTCTAAAACCATTGATGTAATCTAAGTACGAGAAGAGAAAAGTGATGCGCAAATTCGGATCCGTAATATCCTCGCGGTGCGCATTGGGTAATGCTAATATGTGCGGTTCGTGAAAATACTTATATATTTGATTACTCCCTTAAATGAAATATTTTTCTAATTAAATCATAGAGTATGTACTTAGTACTTATATGCTAGTGGGTATGCATGCATATTAATACATTCCGAATGAAGTTTCGCCGTGAACGTTTACTGAATGAGAACTGACAGATGCATTCACATATACATAAGCATACAGGACCATTAAAACAGATAAATATGAACATACATTAATTAGTGTATGGTAGGAACAGTATACTAGTTTCGCACTTAATGGTACCGTCTTCGACAAGCAGTGGCTTGCGCTATATTGACTTTTGTGCATTGTGCCCATGAGAGCTATTGTTCAGGAGGCCAACATACTAAAATTTGCTGCAATTTAACCAAGGGCCATTTTCCTAACATTCCGTGCATGGTCCTTTTACAAATTGTAGGGCTAATGTAGGCTACGTATTGTTGTTCGAAGCCAAACTGTGGATAAAGTAAAAAATCGATCGATATTTTGAGGTTTCTGGTTCTTGTACACACACTAAATCACATTTTTTTTTCATCCCTTTAATAATGGGGTGGGGGTGATAATGGGGGTGGCTAATGCCAAAATTGTTTTTGAGACCTTAGCTTCTCTTGTCTAAACTAAATATCAACTTTATGAACCTGCTTGATTTACCTATTTACTCCAAATTTACTCCAATTTACCCCCCAACCCTTCGACGGAACAAGATGAAAATATAATCTAGTTCTAGATCTCGTTAAAGTACATATGTGTACCAAATTTCAAGTCAATATCTTAAACGGTTCCAGAGTAAACGTGCGCACAAAAAAAGTTACACACCGACAGACAGACAGAATTTTTTTTTTCGCTCAAACTTGAAATTTTGACATTTCATGACATTCTAAGCCTATTTGAATAATAAAAATTTTTAAAAATTTTTTTGTCGTTACTATACTTCCACTGGATGTGGAAGTAATATGAGGGTACGTCGTGCAAACTCACTTCAGAGCTCTAAACACCCAATGAAAATGGTAAATGCAGAGAGAACATAAAGGCATTCGGCGATCGCCCGCGAAAATAATTTCATTGGTCACGGTATTAACAACAGGACACAGTTTCTATTTGATTTTATATTTTTTTCCTAGAAGGAAAATGTTTTATCGATCGATATTAATTGGGGTAATAGAGATAATAATTATAATATTTTTAAAATAAACATAAACATAACACACTACATACAGTAGACAACCCCCCAAATCCAAAGCCAAGGCTGTCCGGAAAGGGGTTACACATTAGGAAAAACGCAGACATAATCCATACACACCGGTATTGTCAGTACCGGGGCAGAGGCTTGAACTCAAAACGCGATAGACAGTCGGTCAGCATATTCGCCACTCAATACGCCTTAACCGTAAATATTCCTCTACAAGTCATTCTGATAATAAATTTTAGATTGGTTTATCCCTTTAAATATATAATTTTTTTTTGGCATCGCTAAGTTTAAAATAATTTTTCAAAGTTAACCAAGCAAAGTGGGCAAAGAGGGTAATTTATTTGGTAACAGGAAGAATCTAAAAAAGTGAATGTTTTGTGATTATTTTATTAAAAATATTAATAACTTATCCACTTTGTTTAGTTAACTTTGCAAAATTGATATAATGTTAGTGTCAAAAAAACTGGATAATTTAAATCAAATCTCATAATTGAACTTCCATCGACAATAGGAACAATTTTTCCATAAGACTTTAAATTTTTACTTCAATTTAAATAACTGGTGTTCTCCTCTCGCAACAATTTCAAGCTTTCTTATTTTTTTACAGCCTTGTGCGTTATATGGACATTCCAACTATAGTTAAAATATTTTTCGTCTTACCTCCCTTGTAAGTATACTCTAATTCCATTGTTTTGTCAAAAGTAAGTGACGTTTTATGTACCAATGACTTGTTGCCATTGGCAACGGGTCGTTATTTTTCATAACGTCCTTAGGGAAATAAAGTAAATTTTGGAAAATTTTCTCTTTTATACAGGGTGTAACGCAACTTACCGGAAAAATTTTAACCATACATGCACCTTTAAATAAGAAGTCGACTTCTTAAAAAAAAATTTAATAAAAGTCCAACACAGAAAAAGATACACACAAGTTTTTTTCTAGTTTAATGATTCATGGGTATGACGAAAAATATAATATGCACCGCGGGTCGTATAGTGCGATTTTTTGGTCTCGAATAATTGCAAACCTCGCCTTGGACTTACGGGCCTCGGATTGCAAACTGTATTCTCGACCAAAAAAAGTGCACTTACGACCCTCGGTACATAATCAACTAAAAGTGCTTTTCAGTATAAGCAAAACATTTTACAAAGAATGACTTTATATCATATGTTTTAGTTTTTGTGTAAAATGTGGAATAAATTTATTATTTTTTCTAGATTTTCTAAATACTTATCTGTTCTTAGTACTTTTTAAGTACTTAAGTGGTACTTGGTACCACTAATAATAAGAATTTGTTGTTGTTGGCTTTCTTTTTGTTACCAAAATAAAGTACCCAAAGGCAAAGTAAAATATTCATTTCCTCGGATGAGTTACTACATATATTTAGCCTCTCGGATAGCTTTAGAAAATTGAATTTCACAAGGTATCCGTATCCAAAAAAAGTACCGAATAAAAGGTATTCGGATACTTTTTAAAGCAAAAAGTATCCGTATCTTATATCCGGTACTCGAATTCAATTGTAACTGTATCCGACCCAGCTCTGCCCCACAGTTATTAATAAATAGGTTAATTGTTATTAGTTTTCGTTATTCATGTCATTCTAGTCGGTTGTACATCTAATACATCAACAACATTGCCTTCAGATTGCAGCATTTTTGTTGTTTTTCTTGCAAAATGGTTAAGCAACTTGTCAATTAACATTTTTCAACATGTTCCGTGTCTCGTAGACGGTTGAAAAATAACATTTATTAATTTTATTACATTACCTGCATTACCAGCTTCACAAGAAATTCTGTAATTTATAATAGTAAGAAAATTTATAACCGTATTCCAATAGCACTGAAAAATATCTCTTCTGATAAAGTATTTAGGAAGGCCGTAAAAAATTCTTAGTCGATAAACTCTATTATAATTTACAGGAGCACTATGACGATACATTTTAATCTGTTTAGTATCCATATAGTTTATAAAATATACAATTTTTATCTTATGTTTTTGACTTTGTATCTTTGTATTTTTTCTATTTTCTCTATTTTTGTTTGGTATTGTTTTTAAACCGACTGAACAAATATTGTTTTGTGTTATATTTAAACTTTGTCAATAAGAATTATTTCTTTGGACAATAAAGTATCTCTCTATAGTAAAATATGCTGAAAGACTATTCGTATTATTGTTAGTTGATTGCTTTTATTGACTGGCTTAGTAATGCAGTATCCGATAAAATTCATAAGGTTTTGAATCTTGGCAGAAATATCTAGAAAGGCACCAAAATTACAATAAAGTAAAGAGTTCCCGCCCCTGCCGTGGTTGCATCATCCCTTGCATCCCCCTTTTGTTTGATAAGTTTTAAAACTTTATAGCTTTTGTCGGATATAAAATTTAATTTTACTGGAATATAACAATATGTCACTTATCAACTAATATCAATAAAATATGTTACAATTTGTTGTAATTATTATAAAATTTTACTGGTAGAGGCTTTCTAGGATCATCCGGTAATCGCTAATTTTCTATGAAACAAAAATATCCTTTCGGTTAATTGAGCTAAAAAATATAGACAAACAGAAAGACAACTTGGAGTGGCCCTTGAAATAATATCAAAGGGTCGAGTGCCATCTTGAAACCGTATCTTATTCTTTGAACAAAACTTAGCAAAAGTTGACCCAAGTGTTCCCTTCAAACAGGAAATACACCGTGAAAGTTTAAAATCTGACATGAATGCGACTACAAACTTTAAGTTGACCAGATTGGTAGCTTTGGCATTGATGTCTATCAGCCAGGACGTGAATAAGGTTACCAGGATATATTTTCTAGTGTTTGATATCGATTAATCTGTAAACAGTGTACCAGAGACAAATTTAGATGAAAAAGTTGTTTGTCTGTCATGCCAATATATCTTTGTTTTAAGTAACGTCTTTAGAAACATTTTAAGTGCAATGTAGTTGAGTTAATAAATATATCTGTTGCAGAACCAGATACCAGATACGTATGGTCATTTTGTGCATAAATCGTTGATAAAACCAAAAGTGCACACCCTGCAAGTTGATTTACCTATTGGTAAAATTTCTGATTTTCACAAAAAAAAACACTTTAATTTTAGTTCGTTAAGTAGTAACAAAATTTAATGGATATTAAGTATAAATAAATAAAAAAGTAATTATTTTATTTTTTATTTGATTATTATATAAAAAAAGAAATTGTTAAGAAATTGTAACAATTTATAATAATAATAATTGATAATAAGATGCAACAAAAATAGGCTTTATTTATGTCTATATGTTATTTCAACAATCATATATAATAAATACATCGCTTGACATATATTCGCAGAAAAAATAGTTTTACAGATTGATTTAAGTCGACGATAGTGCTTTCATTGTGAGTTTTGTTAAATAATTGCTTATGATAGGTTAATAATAATGAATTAAAACTCCATTCTGATAATAGACGAAGAGCCTTGACTTTACCTCACTAGGGCGGTTCGAATATTTCAATGCATTTTTATCGAAAACTGCTAATCCTAGAAAAAACTTTCAAATGAAAAAGTAACATCTATTCATTTTCTGTATTTTTTTTCCATATACTTGGTACCTATCTCGAAAGATAAAGTTTCCAGCTCGCTATATTTACCAGTGCAAATGATCACATTTTATCGAAATAGCATTAGAAACAAATTCATTTTTGTATGTATCTTTCATTAGGCTTCTATTCCGACTGTAGACGAAACAACTTAAAAAAAATCGTATATACATACGTACGTACCGATCAACTGACGTAGACGTCCTTCCATTTATAATAGTAATTTGCAATTTGATATTTTAAAATGCTTGAAAAAGTGATTTTCTCGTAATTTCCATTACTCAGAAAATGATTATAACAAAAGAAATTCAAAATAAAATTTATTTTCCGTAAAATAAATATTTAGATTATGCCGTAATTTGTAAATAAAACCACGTGACTGCAAACAGTCTAATGCCCCACCGAGCGCTGAATTACGAATTACAAGCCTGGCCGCGATAATTGCAATAATTATGTATTGCCACAAAACATTTTTTTGCATGTCATGGTTTTATAAATCTCGTCATGTACCAAGAGTGAACGAGGGCCTCGTTTCAGCCATCCCAGACCTACCTTGCACTGACGAGAGCCAATAGCTCGAAACTGCAGTCTGCAAGTGGTGTGGAATGGCTGACACGAGAGCTCCTTTGAGTAGGAATAAGTCTCTCGGCTGGTGTCTGATGCAATCGAAATTTTTAATCGTTTAAATGCTTGGGGTGCTACTTTCAGTGAAATTTTTGAGGATATGATGAATCATGAACTACAAGCTGAAAGAAGAATTAAAACTTTCGTAAAAATTAGACTGAAAGAATAATATGTAAAAAATTGTATTTCAACGAATAGAAACAATAAGCCTGTTTTCGACATACAGGTTACTGAATTCTTAGCTTGGTATGATTTTCAACAGCATAATGATATAAATGAAGAAAAGCTGAAGATAGTGACGACAGTCTGGACGAATAAGATATTGTAGCGTATTCACTTACATATTTTTTAGGCTTTACGTTGCTGGGATATATAATAATGTTATGTTATTTTAGATTTTTAAAATAAACTTGAATTTGGATTTTATATTTTATTATGGATTAATCATCCATAATTTGGTGACCCAGACACTGAATATAATCCATAATTTGTACGAATCATCTATGATATCAGGTCCCGGGATTACGAAATTAATCAGTATTCATTAGCAGATGAAACCTAAAATGCTTTATCAATAATATTGTATTAAAGAGCAAAAAAGGAGATACTAAAAAATAGACACAATAATTTCCCACACTAGTAAAATAGTTTTGTTTTCCGCTGAAAATAATAATGGTAAAACTTTCTCTTCATTTTCGATGCTATAAAATTGGTGTAGAGAACCTTTAGTGCCTGAACAGTGCATTATAGAAGATAATTGCAGAAACCGCTATTGTGGAGAATTTTCCGTGGCGTAAAATTTTATATAAGATTTATTGCTATAAAATGCATCCCAAGCAAAATATATACAAAAACTGATTTTGGACACTATTTTTCCAAAATGGTAGCTAAACTGATGGTAGTAGAGAATTAACATGTTATGATGACTCTTCGGAAGATAATGAAATTTTTTGCAGCTTTCTCTCATTTTCTTTTCCTTCAATAATATTGTTATTACTATGTGCCTTCGCCTCATAGTCTACCTAAATACATTTGATAAGGTGAAATTATTGGATATAGAACCATTCAGACAACTGTTTTCCATTATTCGTCAACTATACGAGGAAAATTGTATTTTGATGAAAATTGAAAATACTAAATCAGGCAAATGTAAAGTTTTCAAAAGCATCCAACGGGGTTGTGTTCCTTCTTATTTTTTTATTGAAAATACAACTCTTTTCTGACTGACTCCCGTGTCTGCCACGTCCTCCCTTACCTTTCTGCCCTGGGGCTTTCACTACAGTTTTCTTTTAATTCAAGCTTCTTCGTTTGGTCTAATCATGTGTCTAATCAAATCAGTCATTGTAAGTATGCGTGTCTTACATTATTCGCATTTCCTATTAGTTTATCTCGAATTCATATTTTTCTCCATCCGTGTTCCTCCTCTTGTACTAGGGCCCAATATTTTTTAAGAATCCCTCTTTTAAAGGAGTTTTGTCACCCATATTCTGTGATGAGGTCTGTACTGCCAAGAACCGGCGAATGTAATTGCTACAGGCTTATCTAAGATTTCTAACATGCGATTTGCAGTAAGTGAAGATTACATAATCTCCAAACAATATGCGGAAAACGCGATTCAAGTGTAAATTAGAAACAAAACGATAATTATCCCTGTAAACCGAGCTAATCTTATGATTAACATTACTACTGTTATCATTATACAGTACAGGCTTGCTAACGTCATAGGTTCCTCCACATTTCTTTATATCTCAGCAACATGAAGCAGTTAGTCCCTTGAGGTAAACCAGAAAAAGGCAAAAAGCCCGAAAATTTTGCGACTGGACCGCAAGACATCTTCCCCCCATTTTCGAGGACGGGGAACACGATGGTGACAATATTTTCCGATATAGCCTCCAACCACTACCCCTGAACCGAAAAACCACTCCCTTTTCGGTGCTAGGCTAGCAAGGGCTTCTCGGATCGGGTTCTTTTGGATCAATTTGAATAAAATAAGTAAATATTGACCACAGGTGACCTAACCCACCTCCGAGGTGACAAAACAATGAAAATCGTTTTCGAGGGCTGGGAATGCGATGGTGACAATATTTCCCGACCTAACTTTCACCCACTACCCTGAAAAACCACCCCCATTTCCTATTTTCCGGTATTGTATATAATGAATGATCATTGAATAAATAAAAACGAGAATATTTTTACACATATAATTAATGAAAAAACAAAAAAATATATATAAATAAATATATATACCAATGACTCGTCTTAATTAATTCCCTACAAACCACTGAAGGAAAAGTTCACTTCGTGTAAAGGCTGTTTGAGCCCCATGGTTGGTTGGGTCTCACCTGATCCAGCTTTACTTATTTTATTCGAATTGATGAGAAAAAATCCTATGCGATAAACCCTCGCAAGTCTAGCCCCGGAAAATCGGAAAAGGGGGTGGTTTTTCAGGTTTAGGGGAAATATTGTCACCAACGTATTCCCCGCCCTCGAAAACGGGAGAGTACCGCTTTCAAGCTGATTTTCGTTGTATTCGTGGCATTTAGTTATTGGGGTGGGGGTAGCAGTTTCAACCCCTGGGGTGGGTTAGGTCATCTGTCGTCTTATTTACTTATTTCATTCGAATTGATCAATAAAAAAACATCGATACGACAAGCCCTCGCAAACCTAGCACCGGAAAATCGGAAAAGAAGGTGGTTTTCAGGTTTGGGGGTAGTGGCTGAAGGGTAGGTCGAGAAATATTATCACCATCGTATTCCTCGCCCTCGAAAACGGGCGGTCCGGTCGCAAAACTTTTGGGGTACAAGATTTACCTCAAGGGACTAATTGAGGAAACAGAGAAACGATGTCTTGTTGCTTTTGGAATGTGGACCCGGAGACCCTCACGATGTCCACTAGTGGGAACATTTGTTGAATTTCCTGGACAGCCCCTTTCGCCAAAAACTCGGTTCTCCAAGAAGCACTCTCTCCCCAAAACAACTCTTCAATAACGTATGCTTCCGCTTCCATTTCTTGATCACCCTAACTTAAATATAGAAAGCATAGAATGGTTGATAGTTCAGGGAAGTTGCGGAGAAGACGCTCTCCAAAATGTGTTTGTGTCATCGAGGAACTAATAGGAAAAAAAAATCGTTGGTGATTCTGTGGCTGTAGCCGATATCCGCACAGTATGATGTTTTGAGACATACGGCTGAAAATGCTCCATAAATAAACGTAATTACATCAATAAGAAATATAATATAAGTTCATGATGCCCACCATTGGCTTAACGATCTATTTGAACCCAATAACTAGTATCCCACTATATTTGGTAACGCAAAAAACGGAAAATCTTTGTTGTTCAAATAGGCTTAGAATGTCATGAAACGTCGAGATTTTAAGCGAGCAAAAAAGTTTCTGTTTGTCGTTTTGTCTGTCGGTCTGTCAGTCTGTCGATCGGTAACTTTTTTTTGTGCGCACGATTACTCTGGAACCATTTAACATATTGACTTGAAATTTGGTACACTTGTATATTTTAACGAGATCTGGAACTCGGTTATATTTTGATCTTATGCCGTTGAAGGGTTGGGAGGTAAATCGGGACAAATAGGTAAATCAAACAAATAAGAGTCCATAAAATTAGTATTTAGTGTATACAAGAGGAGCTAAGGTCTCAAAAAATTTTTTGGCATTAGCAACCTCTATTACCAGCCCATTATTAAAGGAAAATAAAATTTTATGGATTTTCTTCGTGAAAAACTTGGATAGTAAATCTGGATGTAGAAGTAGTGATTCCTTGGGCGCCGGTTTTTTAGTTGCACCGACAGAAACGTCATTCTCAAATTTTTACTAATGAATAGAAAGTGAACGTTTGATTGCACCACCCAGTACATAACGTTTAACAGTTTATATTTGTGTCAAAAAATTATTACCCAATAACGATTCTATCAATATGTATTTCTAACAGTTTTGTCACTTTATTGCAATGGCTTAATACCATTCCTTGGCTGACAGCCTATAAGTTCTTCTGAAAGACCTCGGTGCAGGCCATCCATCCATCGTCCCTGGCCTTACTCGATCAATAGCCTCAGAGGACGTGATGCTCAATTGTCGCGCTCATAGCCCTCTTCATTTGCTGCTCCCGCTAAAGCCGCCCGTGTAACCCTATTTCAAGCCAGGAATTATGTTTTTCATTCATATTTAGCGAATACTAAAAAATGTGAACACGAATCTCCGACCTAGTTCCAAGTAGATGTGTACGTGACACAAGCAAAATATTCAGAACTGAGATTAGAATTTTTATGTGCTACCAAACTAATAAAAAACCGACTGTATTTTTTTAATTAAGTCCTCTATTTATTAATAAAGATATTGTCTATAATGATTTATTTGTGGCATATTTATTATAAAAGAAAATTGTTAAATTATGTAAATAAAAATTAAATTAATAGCTGTTAACGTTTCCGAAAATTTGCTCAGTGACAGTGGGGTGTCTGAAACAAAAATAAATTATGAGCTCTTTGGTACTTGTATATACACTAAATCACAATTTTATTTTTCTACTCCCTTTAATAATGCGGTTTGGTTGCAAGTGGGAGTTGCTGCTGCCAGTAAAATTTTGATACCTTGTCTTCCCGTATATACACTAAATCACAATTCTATAGACTCTTACATGCTTGCTTTACCTATTTACCCCCATCTACCCCCGCTCTTCAAAGGAATAAGATCAAAGTATAATCCAGTTCTAGATCTCACTATAATACATATGCGTACCAAATTTCAAGTCAATATCACAAACGGTTCCAGAGTAATCGTGAGCACAAACAAAAGGTACAGACATACAGACAGAAATTTATTTTGCTTAATATCTCGACATTTCATAACATTCTATCTAAGCCCAATTTACCTTTTATTTACGATTACTATACCTCTAAATCCACTACGTGGATGTGGAAGTAATTAAGGTTTCATGTATGTAGATTACACTTACTTGGTACTAGCTGATGCCCGCGACTTCGTTCCCGTGGAAGACTTCTTGCACGTGGAATTAAGAACAATGACATACTGACTTATGCCTATAATGAAGTATTACACACTCACTTGGTACTTCTATCACGAAGTACACTCGAGGGAACCCATGGTACCCGGGGAAACCCACTGCACATTCACTGCACTCAAGGAAAACTTGTGCGCATCCATTGTACTCGAGTAAAACTATTGCGCATCCATAATACTCGGGGAAACCCACTGCACATCCATTGCATTTACTGCACTCGAGAAAACCCACTGCGCATCCATTATCACTGAAAAAAAAAATGTTTTGATTCAAGAATATATTGGTTTATATATACGCAAATAAATAAATTCTTCATATAAAACAAATACTTTTGTGGCAAATAATCAAAAGCTGGTAGTAAATTAATTATTCTTGAAAAAAAACTATTTCTTTTATTTATTTGCGTATACATATATAAACCAATATATTCTTGAATCAAAACATTTTTTTTTTTTCAGTGACTCGAGGAAACGCACTGCGCATCCATAGTACTCGGGGAAACCTACTGTCATCACAATTTGATAAAAATTCATTATTCTATTGTTGTGTTAGAGCGAAAAAGTAATCATTTTAATCGACAATAAAGCACATGGACGCACATGTCAAATCTAATGCTTAAAAACATCCCTCTCCCTGTTCACTCGTTCGGGGGGTCTCTTTCTGAAAACCGTCGAATACGTGTCTACTTATTTCTTCATAAGAGCCCGTCGCTGGAATATCACGTTTCTGACTTACGCGATTTCAGAGATACCATCTAACACCCCCGTTTTCACCCTTTCAAAAAGTGAAAATCGAAATTTCATCTTACACGCATCTAGATTTCAACAAAAAATATTTCTTTTCACCCTCTTGGTCGAATTTCGCAAAATCCCTTCTTAGTGGTTGCCTACGTCACTCGAGGTAAGCAAAATTCGAAATGTCTACACCTAGCGGTTTGAGCTATGCGTTGATAGATCAGTCAGTTAGTCAGGGTATTCTTTTATAGATATAGATTCCTGCACCTGTACTCTACTACTGATTTGCTTAAAATCTAGTAAGTATAGGACAGAATTGCAACGGCGCTCTGTACTTTACTTAGCAGATAATATAAACAGCCATGGGCGAGTTTGAAACAATCAGATATCGTCTTTTGTTTCGCTCTCCACGCGCCATGTCTAGTTTTGTGATTCTGATTCGGTAGCCGGTATAGATTATGTTTCAGTGTTTGACGTGTTTTCTTTAACCAAGTTTTAAAACTTTAAAATTATGTAATTGTGGTAGTGTGATTTCTTTATCCGTATTTTAAATTTTTTTGTGACTGTGAATATCTTTGTGCATCAATTCGTTAATACCTGGGATCAAATTTTAAAGGTAGGTCAAGATATCACATGCTTTCTGTACACATCCGAGTGTTTGCACTTAATCTGAAATTTCAGTTTTAATCTTAGTATTTATGAATCCTTAATACTGGAATGAAAGTATATTTTCTTGAAAGTAAAGTCCAAGCATATTAACTGAATCCAAGAGGGTATCTGCGGACGTTATCATGTTTATAAAACACCAGTTATATTGTGTGTACTGTTTTTATTTCAGTACAAAAATATGTGGATGCGTCAGCATAGAGAGTTTTTACACACTTTTTATAATATACAGCATCTCCCTTTTTTAATGTTTTGAACTGTGAACTATTTTGTATACATTTACTTATTAATAATTATGATACAATTACAAATATAAAAAGAAAGGAATAATTTTAAACCATTTTTAAATATGCATTTTTTCAAAAATAAATAAAACTATTTATCAGATCCTAATTATATTCTAATCGTTGCACTTTTTAAATATTTTTCCAGATTTAGTACATTCAGGAATGTTATAAATATGATAACTTTGTGTACTTAAATTTATAGATGAATATGTCAATGCCAATATTTTTTACATCAATATCTGATTGTTTAACAATATTTGTTTTAAACTTATTGGTAACATCTGGTATAATTTCGATAAATCGTCTATTTCTAGTTATACAAGAATCATATATTTTTTTTCAATTTCATATGGGGCTACAATTTTACCAAACGTACATTGTGAATAGGCAAGTATTGTGAAACCGAACTTGTTGATTAATTTTTAAAGATTTTAATTCTGTACTATTTTTATTATAATAAGCTTGTTGTTCAAACTGGATATTTTTATTGTATTTTGTGCAGTTAATAAATTATTTTACTTCCACTTCCAGTGGAAGTATAGTAACGACAAAATTTTTTTTTTAAATTTTTATTATTCATATTGGATTAAAATGTCACCAAACGTCGAGATTTTAAGTTTGAGCGAAAAAAAAAATTTCTGTCTGTCGGTCTGTCTGTAACTTTTTTTGTGCGCACGTTTATTCTGGAACCGTTTAAGATATTGACTTGAAATTTGGTACACGTATGTACTTTAACGAGATCTGGAACTAGATTATATTTTCATCTTGTTCCATCGAAGGGTTGGGTGGTAAATTGGGGTAAATTTAGGGTAAATGGGTAAATCAAGCAGGTAAAAGTCCATAAAATTGGTATTTAGTATATACAAGAGAAACTAAGGTCTCAAAAAAATTTTGGCATTAGCCACCCCCATTACCACCCCCTCCCCATTATTAAAGTGGATGAAAAAAAAATTGTAATCTAGTGTATGTACAAGAACCAGAAACCTCAAAATATTTTTTTACTTCATCCACCCCCACTACCACCCCCCTATCACCATCCCACCCCACTAAGGATGCGGGGTATCGTTTTATGGGTTTTTGGGGTAGAGGATTTCAAATATTAAATTATTAAAGTTCCATAAACAATTATTTCCACATACAAATTTTTTTCGTTGTGAGTGACTTGGATAGAGAATCTGGATGTGGAAGTAGTGATTCTTGGGGCAGCGGTTTTTTATACTATTTACGGTCGATGGTAATATACAGCGCATCCCGAAGAGATACTGACAAAATTGGAAGGATTTTCGAGGACACCAAAACGAGCAATTTCTTTTAATAAACCCATGCATACGTAGGAGCCGTCGGTGGCGGATCCAGGATTATGCCGAGGGGGGGGCGCACCTTAATATATTTTAGAAAATCAATTAATTGGCACGTTTCCTAACGCATATACTGTCCTAGAATTTATTTATATATACCAATTTGCAATTTCGAGTCGGGATTTCTAGATTTCTCGGTTGTTGAGGGGGGAGGGGCGCCCCCCTCGCCCCCGCTGGATCCGCCACTGGGAGCCGTTATGGCCCTAGATCAAATTAAATTTTTAAAACATCTTTTTAATTACAATTATCCCGTTAATTTTGTCAATTGTAGGTGATTGAACATATTCTGTTTTTATTGGAATCTCTGAGATCGAAGCAAATTCGCAGTGATTTTTCCGAATTATTACCACAGAATATACCCAATCGGTGGGTTCGTCAACTTTTTCAATTATTTCATTTTTATGTAAATCCGAGTGTAAATCTATAATAGTCTTCTTAAATTGTTTAAGTGAAGGTACCACTATTTTACTAGAGAGTGAACTATACTAGCATTTTCAATTAATTTAATATGATATTTATTTTTCATACAATCTATGCCTATAAACAAATTCAAATTTACCTTAATTAACATTTCGCAATGTTTCTGAAAGTCTCCAACATTATTAATAATATCCACTCATCTACATTCAATTTATTGCAACTATCCAAACCTAAAATACATAGAGGATTTGATTCAACCACAAGAAATTCTAAAATGCAAAGGACAACCCATAAGACCCAGAGAAAATAGTTGGAAAAGGCTCAAAATTAATTAAAATACGTCTTCCTGATATCAAAAGGCTGGGGAAAATTCTATATTTCACCCTTAAAAACATAAAAGCAACCTCTAAAATTGCATTGAATAACAGCTATATTGAATGTGAAAATTATATTTATTTTATGATAATTATTAGGTACTTATCGATTCAGTAGAGATAAAAAGGGGGTAAAAACTGCCCCTATTCACTCCCTATCCAGGGGGTGGAACGCATACACAGCACGTAATATTAAAAATAGGTACCGAGGTGATTTGAAAAACTTGGAATGTATTATAATAAGTGGCCAAATGATCCTCCATTGCAAGTATCTATTTCCATATTTACTATGCCCCTTTCTCCGACAAATGAAGTTCTATAGTTTACTCAGAAATATCTTTACATGGAATAATATAACAGATAATAAACTAATATCCTCGCCAATATCATTTTCAACCCTTGACAGTGATTAGCCCTCTTGAATATCTATCTATTAAATGCAGACATAAGAACCAATAGAAGCCTTTCATTTTATTTTAATTTGCTCTGTAAATATTCTGTGCTAGTACATCTTTAAATAACTGCAGCATTTATTTATAGAGATACTATTAAATAATCAGTATAAGTGTTGATACATATTTCATAAAATGAAAATCTTTTCTTTTCCAATATTACATTATCTAAAGTGCCTGTCATCCCTAAATTGAAGTAGATTTTGATTCATTTTAGTCACCTTGTTTCCTATTACTTCCATGTCCAGTGGAAGTATAGTAACGACAAAAAAATTTTTAAAAATTTTTATTGTCCAAATAGGCTTAAAATGTCATGAAACGTCGAGATTTTAAGTTTGAGCGAAAAAAAAATTCTGTCTGTCTGTCGGTCTGTCTGTCAGTCTGTCTGTCGGTCTGTCTGTCGGTCTGTAACTTTTTTTTGTGCGCACGTTTACTCTGGAACCGTTTAAGATATTGACTTGAAATTTGGTACACATATGTACTTTAACGAGATCTAGAACTAGATTATATTTTCATCTTGTTCCGTCGAAGGGTTGGGGGGTAAATTGGGGTAAATTTGGGGTGAATAGGTCAATCACGCAGGTAAGAGTCCATAAAATTGGTATTTAGTATGTACAAGAGAAGCTAAGGTCTCAAAAAAATGTTTGGCATTAGCCACCTCCATTACCACCCCCACCCCCTTATTAAAGGGGACGAAAAAAAATTGTGATTTAATGTATGTACAGGAACCAGAAACCTCAAAATAATCTTTACTTCATCCACCCCCCCCACTATCACCCCCCCTATCACCAGCCTCCACCCCACTACCGATGTGGGGTATCGTTTTATGAGTTTTTGAGGTAGAGGATTTCAAATATTATATTATTAAAGTTCCATAAACAATTATTTTCACATACAAAGTTTTTTCGTTGTGAGTGACTTGGGTAGAGAATCTGGATGTGGAAGTAGTGATTCCTTGGGCAGCGGTTTTTTTTAGTATTTGAAGCGGTGAATACGATTCTACCACCTGAAGAGCGTAGTTTGGTTGTTTTCGAGGTTGCTAAATAACTCGCTATTTGTTCTTTATTTAAAAACGTGTAAACAAAAACAATACAGATCTATTGCAATATTACGTGCTGTAAATACTTTTCATACTCATATAGAAGTAGTTTTTCGTAATAAGTATACTCACGTCAAGACAAAGTGGATGTCTTTTTTACTAGTAAAAATAATTTGGTGCATTACTAAATGAAGTGGCATTTTTTTTTAGTATTCGAGGAATAGAATTGCACCTTCCAATAGGGTAGTTTTGATGGTTTCCAGGGTCGCTAACTAAAGCGCTTTCTTATAATGCAAATATTATTTCATACCCTTATAGGGGTTGTTTTTAAGGTCAGGATCACTTGAAGGCCTGGCTCAACTAGTACTAAAAAAATCATTTTGTACATTTTTAATCAACTTGGTACCTATTTTTTTAATATTAGGTGCTGCGTATGGGGTTCCACCCCCAGAAAGGGTGTGGATAGCGTTGATTTTTACTCTTTTGTTATCTCTATTGAATCAATACCTAATAGTTATCATAAAATAAATATAATTTTCACATTCAGTATAAGTTATTATTCAAAGCAATTTTTGGGGTTGTTTTCACGTCTTTGGGGGTAAAATAGAATTTTCCCCAGCCTTTTGATACCACGAAGACGTATTTTTATTAATTCTGAGCCTTTTCCAACCATTTTCTCATAGGCTTATACGTTCCGCGATGGGAACCAAAAATCAGCTATTTTTAACATTGTCCTTTTAGTGCAATAGAAATAAGTCTAAAAGTATGCGAACCTTGAAAAAATTAGTACAAGCAATAAATTTGGTGGAGATGTTGCAGTTATCATCTTATTGAATATACTAAGTATACTAAGTATACTAAAGTATACTAAAAGTCCCCTAAAATCTAAGCTGTGCTACGCCCGCCATATTGAAAAATGGCGGCCCATTTTCAGATTCTTGTACATAAATTCTTTACCATTGCAGATAGGAAAACAAGCTTCAAATAAAAAATGTAGGCAATAATAAAACAAACAATTTTTGATATTAACATTTTTTTCTCTAAAAAATTCAGCTCCAAGGATTAAACCTATCACGCCTTAAGTATTTTTGTGTGCTGAATCCGAATTTTCAATTTAAAAAATTTTCTACCTCGTAGATTTCGAGTAAACGTCAAAATTTTGACGATAAATACCGGGATTTACTCGAAATCTACGCAGTAAAATTTTTTTAGTTGAAAATTCGGATTCAGCACACAAAAATACTTAAGGCATAGTAGGTTTAGTACTTAGAAAAATTTTTTTTTTAATAATGACGAACTAATATTATAATGTATTTTCGTATTTTATTCTATTTGTTATAGGCTTCATAATTACAGTATATTTTTCTTCTGTAATGGTAATATACCTAAAAAATGTTTTTTGTTTTACTTACAACCTATAAACACGCATTTTACAGTGTATTTTGTACCCAATTGTGATTTTTGAAAATTCAATAACAATCTGCACCTCATAATTCAAAAACCGTTCGATTTAGAGAAAAAATGTTAATATGAGAAATCGTTTGTTTTATTATTGCCTACATCTTTTATTTGAAACTTTTTGTCCTATCTGCAAAGGTAAAGGATTTATATACAGAAATCTGAAAGTGAGCTGCCATTTTTCATATGGCGGGCGAAGCACAGCTTCGATTTTAGGAGACTTGTTGTATATTCATTAGGATGGCAAGCGGAACATCTCCACCAAATGACTTGCTTATACTAATTTTGTCAAGGTCAAAATGTATTTTTCCTGCACTATTTATTTTTTAACCGATTCCAAGAAAATTAAAAAAGGGGGAGGTTCTTCATTCAATCCGTACGTACATTTTCTACCGTGCGTGTAATTTCCCATTAGGCATGTACATTCACGTAGCGCGAGAGATTTGACAACACCGGCAGCCGTAAATTCGTCCGTTGGTGGAGCATTCCAACTCTGTTATTTCATTGCAGCCAGCTGGCACGCGCGATGTTGTAATTCTTCTCCCCATGCCTACCCTGCGACTACACACACGGTATATGTGTTCAATCATTAGTCTGGATTGGCTTAAATGATTTTTATTAAAAAAATTTTAAACTGGGAGGTATTAGTTGGCGGTGCACAGTTCGAAAATAAAAAAAACTGGTCAAAAATCTTATTTTAGCCTGAAAGTCTGTAAAAGGTCCATCACGACATGAAAAAAATAATAAAAAATTTCTGAGCTACCGGGGCTCTGCGAGAGCGAAATTTGGGGGAAGGTACTGAAAGCGTGCCATATTAGATATATTTGTTGTTAAAGTGAGACTCTTTTAAAAGTGCTAAAACATGATAAGAATTCTTTGACAGTTTCTTTTTGGGAATTTTTTTAAAATATGTAATAAACGAATCTAAAAAAAGCAAGAGCCTATTAAGTAGATCTTGTTGGGTAGAAACTCTGTTCATTTTTCTGCTGTGCAGCTCCCCATATCTTCTTAAATCTACGCTTTCTCAGCCTCTTCCGATAATTGACCTATTGGTAGTAACACAAACTTTATAACTGTAGAACCATGGACTAGTACTTTGTGAACGGAAGATGGCGCGTGCTATCAGAGATATAGAGCTATAAACAGTCTTGAAGTCTCTAGGGCGTATTCGTGGAATGCACCTGTGTTATTTGGGTGACCACATGAAAGTGCTTGCAAAATAACAGCCTTGATGACGTTCTCGTCAATTTCTGATGGATGCCGATACAGTAGGGTAGGCAAAAAATCTTCGAGTCGTCTTACCGTCGTTTGTGGTTCACCACTTTTAGGTAGATCTACCAATAGACTCAATCTAGACTCAAATTCTAAAAAAATATTTAAAAAAACGCCCTCTTGGTAGAAATATAACACAATAATAAAAAAATTAGACTATTCAGAGTTTTTTAATCACCACTATGTTTATTTTTTCTTCCCCCATCTATACACAGAATGACTCTTTAATAAACAAAACCATAAACTTAAAATTAAATTTTATCATTTACAATTTTTATCTGCCGCCATCTTCGATATGTGAAAATTACTCCATATTCTTATTCGACACTCTAAATACACCCAAATACCGATTTTAATCGAAATCGGAACAAACAACGAAACGTTTACTATTTCGTATTCGCCATTTTGAATTTTTTTAAAATAATTACAGATTCTTAAAAATCCCATGATACTACTTTGACAGCCTTTTTGAATTTTTTTCTTGTGTTGTCACCGAGATATATAACACAATTCTATAATATTTCTAAATTAGGGTAGTTGAATGTAGTAGTGATCACCATATTCGTGTGTAAAATACCTTTTTTCAGTCGAATTCCCGTTCATGAAAAAAGTATCACTTTACACATTTGTTGCAAAAATAACTACTTACCTGCTTCCATTTGCAAGAGATAACGTTAATCCACTTATATCACGTCCCTAATTTATAATAGGCTGATGTTTATGAGCGAATGAAATAAATAAATGAAATGAATAAGATCTTACTTATATTTTATTGCCCATTTCGCCATCCAAAAACGATTGAACTCTACTTACTACTAAGTATTGATAATGACTGACTGCCAAATTTTGAATAATTTATTTCATTAAAATGAAATTTCCTATATCTTTCGACAATTCCGTATTAGTTGATTTTTCAAAAAAATATTAAAAAACCGTTCAACAATTAGTACAGTCGACTTAATTTAATTTAATTTTTTTCGGCGACATTCCACCTGAAATTATATTGTTGATTCTTATGCATCCTGATTACGAGAAAAATATTTGCACCCAAATATTCCTTGTGCGTCAAAAGTTATATACACTTTTTGACGTGCTTTCACGGATTTTCAACTTATCTGCTTAATATATCTTGTACTAGAAATCGAATGGGAATTTTAAAAGTACTGGTTTATTTTAAATAAAATTCCTAAAAAATATAGACCTCTCCGACATCTTGGAAAAAAATAGAGAACACCAAGAATAGCCTAAAAAATCAAAATTGAATATCTTTACTATAAGATGGAGTAATTTCACCAAAGTTGGTAAAAATAAAACTCATTTATGGTCAAATATAATGCGCCAATTCCGGACACCGTATGTCAAATAGAACGGTCAAAGATGGCGGATGAAACGAAACTTTTAATTCTTCGTCAATTGTCAAAGAGGCATTGTACGTCGCTTATTTGCGTAGATATTTCAATCAAGTTATAACAGTTGGTGAAGATATATAATTACTCAACTAGCATGGTATCATCATAAAAAAATATATTTTTACAAACCTAAGATTAATAAAATAATTGACAAACATTATGATGAAAATAAAATTGTCTGCAATTCCACCTACTGAAGAGGTAATAGAAAAGCACTGTTTAAGGGTATATTTCCAAGTCCAAAAATGGTTAGGTTCTGAAAAGGATCCGTTACAATTCGGGTGGCTTAAAACTGAGAATGGCTTAATTCCTGATGTTGAGTGAAAGTAATGCTTTTTCTAAACATTTGCTAAGTGATATTTGTTGTAAATGTAAGAAAGGCTGTAAAAATAATCAGTGTAACTGGAGAAAACTGAATGTATAATGTTCTATTCTATGTCTGTTGTAAAAGAAATAATTGTGCCAATCCTTCTTCTACCTTTGATGAATCGGCTATCGGCGAGGAATACGGTGAAATTATGGTATATGACGGGAATAAAACTAATATAGTATATTTCATTTTGTTTCGATGAAAATTGCGTGAAAATGAGGGTCAAAGAAAATACATTTTTGAAAATTGTACTTAATAATGCACCTTTTTTCAAAATTAAAAAATTAGCTATATTCCCAAAAAGTACATGAAATAACGTACAATCGAAAAAAAAGTGACGTACAATAATGCCTCGTTGATAATTGACGAATAATTAAAAATTTTATTTCATCCGCCATCTTTGACCGTTCTATTTGACATACTGTGTCCGGTATTGGTGCATTATATTTGATCATAAATGAGTTTTGTTTTTGCCAACTTTGGTGATATTGCTCCTTCTTATAGAAAAGATATTTAATTTTGGTTTTTTCGGCTATTCTTGGTGTTCTCTATTTTTTTCAAAGATGGCGGATTGGCCAATACATATCGGACAGATTTATATTTTTTAAAATTTTATTTCAAATAAGCCAGTATTTTTAAAATCCCCATCCGATTACTAGTACAAGATATATTAAGCAGATAAGTTGAAAATCCGCCCAAGCGCGTCAAAAAGTATATATAACTTTTGACGCACAAGGACTTTTTAGGCACAAATGTTTTTTTCGTAATCAGGAGGTCATAATTCATAAGAATCAACAAGGAGTGTTGTCGCCGCAAAATATCAATTCAGCTGCACTAACTGCTGCACTACTTTTGATTTAATTCTTGTACACTGCGCGTCATATTAATGTGGTACACTTCGATTTTATCAATGCAAAGAAGACTAGACTGGTCACATTTGACAATAATAAGATCTATCACAAATCAAACAATAACGATGTCTAGTCTAGACAGTTAAGTAATATTCTGAAGCTTGAGAGAACATCACAATTTACCAATAAATTTAGTTAACAGTTTTCAGTTCACAAGTGCTGTACCATATTTATATGCCGCGCAGTGTACTAATTCATTATTTTCCTATTAATCGTGATATTTTTCAAATTAATGCAGGAAAAATAGGGGAAATGATATATGGCTGAATTTAAGCAAGTAGTGAGCTTTCACCGCTGCTGTGACCTTGAACATATCTCAGACATCGATTTTTTACATGAACTGTGGCATCTAGTATAGATAAATATTTTACATCAAATAAATATAATTCTCTACAAACAGATCCCTATAGATTTTATGTAAAAGTAGTGCCATCTGCGCGACAATCATACGAATAAAAAAATTGTACGTAGGTACTTAGAATTTGAACTTGTAAGGACTAAACATTAAATGGATATTTTTTTCATTGTTATTAAAAGAGATTACTTTGTTAAGCTTTTATATTTTGGATCTTTAATTGCTTTTATTCCAAATAATTTAATTGCTCAGAAGGTCTTCCCAGTTAAATTCTTTGTAGTCCAGGATGATATAAGGTATCGTTAAGAGTCGAGCTTGATTAAAAGATATATAAATAAATACTAAAAAAAAAGAACATGAATCGCATGAACTCAATAAAGTATTTTAATTTATATTACATGAGAAATTCTAGATTTCTACTGATTCATTAATTGTCTCATGCTCCAGCCGACTCAGACAACACGTCTTATGGATTCTTAATTTTACTTCCTATTAATTTGATTTTGTTTACGGATAATTTTGTGAATATAAAAGGTCTTTGGTTAAGGTCGTTTCGACAATTCTATTGGAATGGAATGAAAACGTCTATCAATGAATTCATCTAAACTATAATATATTTTGACAAGCAGACAAATGAACAGACAAATATTATTGTCAAAAGTCGACGCAATGGATTCAGATATAGTTAAAACATATGATAGGAAATTTTTTTAATTACTATAGTTTATTTTATGTAAGAGAAATTAAACATTCACAGAATTGCCATTTTATTAGAGAACTCAATGATGACTTTAATTTAAAACCTTTGATATGACTCCGAACTGATACAGTTTCTAGGAAAGTTAAAATATAAAGCAGAGTAATAAGGTTTTTTAACATTTTAATTATAAAACAGAGGATAAAACCGTATAAACAGGATATTCATGGTGCAATGTGTCTTGCGTTCAAAAAACCACACAATGCATATTATAGTATTATTTTTCTTATATGTCATTACATGAATGCGCGGGTTCGAACAGGTAAAAATTAATTTTTTTATCAAATTACAAGTCAAGGATTCATTTAACATATACGTGAAAAAATGTTTTATAACAAAAATTTGCAACGCATGTAATGACCAAATGCCCCTTCCATTTGCAAACAAAGACGTACTCGTCTGCTTAAATCCTGTACAACTTTTTGCACCATTTGCGGTATAACCGTCGCTAATGCTTCGGTTATTTTGTCCTCTAGGTCGTCTAGGGTAGGAATAACTTCCCTACTGTAATCATATTGTTTGAAATGACCCCAAAGAAAACAGTCCAATGGGTTTTAAGTCAGGCGATCGGGCAGGCTAGTTTATAGCACCACCACGTCCTATCCACTTATTTTGATACGTTCTGTTTAATATTCCTCTTACGCACAATGCATAATGGCACATCTTCCAACGATTTCGGTAAGTCTTCGGTTAAAAATGCCCCGTAGGTTGTCCGTTCAAGCGAGCAGGAAGTTCAAAGGGTCCAATCTGTAGAAACAATTTTAACATTATCTACGGGGCGAGCATAGAGGCGTCTTGAGTGTCACTGTATTTCGATATTCCATTGAAGCAACGTTCAGCGCGGTTAGTACTTGGATGGGTGAAATCCATCTTGGGAAACACAGCGATCTCGTCCCATCTTCTAGCAGCTTGTATATCAGCGTATACGCGGGAGCTATGTAATTTCGAGACGAGGATTACGTAGTGGATATACCATCCTTCGGATGGGATGTAAAGTAGGCGGACCCTTATCTATTAAATGTTGGACAAGTAAAAGATCCCTACTCTTCTTACGAGAAGCGGTTCGGCAAAATTTCTAGGTTGGGGGTAGATCGTCTCCTGGTAGCGGAAATAGGCCGCTGTTAAATAAAAAGATAAAAAAAACGTTACCTACCATTTTTTAATCATCTACTTACTAAAGAATTCCCAAAAATACTCGCCCTTAAATTTACACTGAACTTATTCTGAAAACTTCTGGGTCTGAAAGCATGTGGATTCTCATTGACCCAAATATGGCAATTGTGTGTATTGAAGGTTCCTTTACGTGAGAAATTGGATTCATAGGTGAAAAGTACCTTAAGCAAAAAATTTTGATCCATTCGTTCCTGTTCTAAAATCCAAGTGCAGAAATCAATACGGGCCTGGTAATCTTGCGGCATAAGATTCTGTACACGCGTATAATGATAGGCATGATATCTGACGTCCTTCAAAATGCTCTATGTTGAGCTTCTTGAAATATTCAACATTCGCGCTATGTCTCGTGCAGAATCCGTTGGTTCTACTTCAATTACATAAATCACAGCATCTTCATTTGCCAGGGTTCGTGCCGTTCGTAGGTGACCAGCTACATTTTTATACGAACCAAAGTACCTGTGTTTCTTGCACGATTTATCAGTCTTAAAAAAAACATTTACATTCGGATGTCTTCTTTCTGGAAACCGAAGCGCATATTCATGCGCAGCAGCTTCAGAATTACGCTCAAATTCACCATAAATTATTATCATTTCGCAATATTCTTCTGAAGGGTAATTCATTTTGATATTACGATTCTTAATAATAGCAAATGTACGCAACTGAGAGATAATACTAATAAATTCAGTACGGTTGTCATAATTCATTTTGTTTACAGCGCCTAAATATACTTCAATAGAGTCTAACTCGGAACCGGTTGGAGACTCAACATAATTATATTAAGGTTTTTGTCTCAGAATGTTGTAAAAATCTATCATTACGAGCTCCTCCGGTGATTTTGGGACACCCTGTATATAGTGAGTTCCTCATCAGGTTAGAACTAAATTTAGGTTGAGATGATATCGTTTTCGAGTGATAGTTATAGTCGAGTGTTACCGACTGCGGATACCTAATAAACAACAGAAATATAAAAGATACTAGCCGTGTAATTAATCTCAGTGGAACAACGTAAAAGAGAATTGTGGCGTCTTCGAGAAAAATTTTAATCAAATAAGTATTCACAGTCGGCCACGCCCGAATGCAACTTCTATTTATTTACCTGTTGTAAAGCGATATGCGTTGTAATCTCTTTCGGACCCCCCATACCTATCAGATTTTATTTATTGTCGACTGAAAACCATGTGAGTTAAGCTAAAACTGTTTGTTATCGATTTTCCGAGTGAAATTTTTTACTCCCTTTTAATTTACCGTGCTCGCAGAAATAAATTGTTTGTCATGCAGAATGCGGTGTTCATATTTTCCAATTTTGTTCTTTGCGAATATATGTATTTTCATATTGAATTCGTAAGAATTCTTTAAGTACTACTTTTTTTGTTGTTACTCAATTTTATATACACTGCGCTTTCGTACAGTAGTGAATAAATTTGATAAAAAGTGTAAAATTTATTTTAGGAAAATTGCTCGCATATGTCAAAAGGTCCATATTGAATGCCATCTTTTGGTATATTTTTAAAAATTTTTTGGCAAGTTTTCACAAATCTATGACGTCGATATTTTTTAAATGGTACCTTGTTCTGATTATAGCCAAAACGGTTAATTAACTCTTTCTGAACGTTTTCGATAATTTCCGGTGTTAGGCGTTGTATTTCTTGACGAATCCTTCTTTTTAAATCATCTATATTCACTGAGCTATTCACGTATACCTTTCGTTTGAAGGTATACACACAGAAAATAATCTAGAGGCGTCACATCTGGTGATCTGGTTGTCCTATCCAACGATTTGGAAATACCTAATTTAAATAAACTCGGACAGGGGCTGCGTAGTAGGGAAGTGCTCCATCTCTGCAGCTGAATAACGACAAATTTGCCTATTGATATGGCCGTTTAATACTGTTAAAATTCTTGATAAAGGCTAAAGTAATTTCTATTGAATCGAAATATTTTATTTTTAATAAAAGTGACAGTCAATATATTTCATTAACAACTGTCATAAATATAAAAACATCTATGATCTGAACATTTCAATTTATAAGATAAACTAGTAGTAAGATACCCAACATACATTCAACAATTCCCCTCAAACTATAAATTGATCACATCAACTAATCCTAGTAGATCTCGTAACTTCGTTGTTTCGATAAAGCCTTGGTTAAGATGTCTGCTATTTCATTCTCTTAGCTATGTGTTCAATTTCAAGGCCATTTTGTAAAAACCTTTCCCGAATAAAATGATACCGTACATTAATGTGCTTGGTACGGTGATGGAATTCTAGATTTTTCACAAGTTGAATGGCATTTGCATTGTCAACTTGTAATATTGGCCCTTCAGCAGGAGGTGAAATCTCATCTCATCAAAGCGTTTTAGTCAAAAAACCTCTTTAGCTGCTTCACCAGCTGATACATATTCAGCTTCTGTGGTTGATAGTGAGACAGCATCTGCCGTTTGCTTATCCAGGCAATTGCACCTCCATTATATTTGAAAACGCATCCAGACACTGATCGTCTGTTTGTTATTTCACGGGCATAATCTACGTCCCAATAAGATTCAAGAATTCTTGGTTTAAAACGTGCAGAAAATAATAATCCAAATTTTATAGTGCTCTTGACATACCTTAGAATACGTTTAACTACTAACCAGTGTCCAGGTTCTGCATTATCTAAAAATTGCTATACAAAACTCATTGCAAAACTCAAGCGTGGTCTGGAAACAACTGCTAAATACATTAAGCTACCTACAGCCTCCCTCTATGGAATATTTTTCCCTTATCACATCCGAGAATATTTCCCTTGAAACCTGACTTTTCTCAGTTGGTGTGCATAGTCCATTGCTGTCCATCAGATTAAACATTTTAATATCATTTTAGCATAAGCTTCTTGGTTTATAAATAAGCAGCCATCATTCATCATGTTTTGATTTGAAAACTTAGGTACTATTCTGCATTTTCGTACACAGCATGGAGTTGTAATTTCTTAATAAATCTTGTTTTCAGTCCATTTGTGGCCGTTACAAGTCCATCGTTGACATATAAAATGTTTTCATGATCTTTGACTGAATAAAATAAACGGACCAACAACGTGGTGATTGCTTTAAACCATACAAATTTTTCACAAACCTGCATACAAGTCCTGGTTCACTATCAAAACCTTCTGGCTGTTTCATATAAATTTCTTCTTCCCGACTACCATATAAGAAATTCGTTTTAATATCAAATTGCATGTGCTTCATTTGCAACAACGATTATTAACTCTGGACTATATCAAACCTAGCTACAGGACTGACGTTGCACGACGTTTTATTTTACAATTCCAACAATTTGAAATTGCTTTACGATTCTTAGGCAACTCCATCAAATACCATGTATTGTTCTCAGCTAAAGAAGCAATTTCTTATCTCACTGCTTTCTCCCAATCTACAGCATTTGGTGATGTAACTGATTCTAAATAATTTAATGGCCCAGATTCTTCAGCAAGCATACATGCATTCTATTAATCGATTTGGGGACTTAAGTTTTTGTCAATCACGCAGCTGCTGACCATTTTCTGTCACTATTTATTCGGTCTCATGTTCGAACTTTTCTACTGTCTCGTCTGGTGGTTCTTCTATTACAGCTTTCGCAGTACAGATAGTTTATGGGCAAAATACAACATCTCTAATACGTTCAGTTCCAGAAAGCCATATCCGATAGCCATCAACATCGTCTAAATAACCTACAAATACACCTTTCTTCGATTTAATATCAAATTTATTTACCAGCAAAGCTTTAGAACCACTCTGAACTCCTGAAAACCTTTTTAAATAGACGGTTTTGTTGAAATTCTTGATAAAAGCTAAAGTAATTTCTATTCAGTTGAAATATATTTATTTTTAATAAAAGTGACAATCGATATATTTCAATAACAACTAACTATCATAAATATAAAAACATCTATGATCTAAACAATTCAAATTATAAGTTAGTACACGTCCTAGCACACATTCAACAAAAACAAAGGTAGCTTCATTCGAAAAAAGTAGGTATTCTTTTTACAAAGCTATTGTCATGATTAGAGAACATTATTTAGGTATTAAGCAAATCACAACTCAAGCAGTTCATCAACGAGACACACCTTAAAATAACAGTACTTCGCTCTCTTGAGTATTTTGTGGACATATTAATGTCCTTAGTCTGGAATGAGAACTTCCTTATACTGTCAATAAAACATTTAGCTGACCTTCTTGTGGTGTTGACCAGCCAGATTTAAGAAGATCTCGAACGTGCCCAAATTCCTTGAATTTTGAATCTTCTTTGCTTACCATGCTTTGGCCAATAGGTTGTCCATCAGGATAATAATTTCAATTTTATCATGTTCATTTAATTTTATGAGTTATACAAACATTGAAATTTCTACATTCAAGAAAAAAACATTCTAACTTCTAATTGATTGCGGATTATTGTCACCAAAAGCATTAAGAACAATCTTCAACCGTCTTGGCTACCTACTATTAAGCTGAGAATAGAGCTCAAATCGAACATTTAATTTAGTTGTTTTTGAAATTTCTTCTTCATTCTTCAAAGTTAGTAATTTTAAATTTCATGATAGTTTTTCTTAAAAGTTTATTCACGCAAATTACATCAATATTGACAGCCCTGTGTCTTAAAAATGCTTTCATGCATATTCCATAAGAAAAGATATATTGTAAAAAATTTAAAAACCGCTGCCCAAGGAATCACTACTTCCACATCCAGATTTTCTATTGAAGTCACTCACAATGAAAAAAATTTGTATGTGGAAATAATTGTTTATGAAACTTTAATAATATAATATTTGAAATCCTCTGCCTCAAAAACCCATAAAACGATACCCCACATCGGTAGTGGGGTGGGGTGGTAGTGGGGGTGGATGAAGTAAAAAAAATATGGGGATTCTGGTCCTTGTACACACACTAAATCACATTTTTTTTTTCATTCCCTTTAATAATGAGGTGGGGGTGGTAATGGGGGTGGCTAATGCCAATTTTTTTTGAAACCTTAGCTTCTCTTGTATATACTAAATACCAATTTTATGAACTCTTACCTGCTTGATTTACCAATTTATCCCAATTTACCCCCCAGCCCTTCGACGGAACAATATGAAAATATAATCTAGTTCCAGATCTCGTTAAAGTACATATACAGTGTGTGTCTCACTTTTCATCACTACACCCCAATATCTCGGCCATTTGTTGATCGATTTAGATCAAATTTGGTATACTTCTTTTGTTTCAGATTGTGATTAAAAAGTTATTTAAATTTTTTTTTTTCGAAATTAAATACGCCTACTATGATTAAAAGAAATGGTCAAAAATTAGGAATTTATATTAGCGATTGAGATAGGGTTTTTGTTTTTACAGAGTCTTGTTCGGCATGACATACCAAATTTCGTTGAAAAATATTCATTCCTCTACAAAAAAATCATATCTAAGATTTCAATAATAATCATCCTACTGTTCGAGTTATTTATTGTCGGATATTTACATAACTTGGTAGTCGTGTAATAATGACGCTAATTAAGCATTAGGATACATTTTTTTATCCAAAACACTATTATGAAATGAAATATTTGAAAAATGGTGGCTATTTTTTAAAATACTTAAAACTCGGCATACCAATATCTTTGTTAACATGAAGTGCTTTGGAATGGATTTGACAATTCTTAGTTTTTCAATTTTATCAGCAATAATTAATTGTTGTGCAGCCTTGTTTCAGTTTAATTTGATATTCGATATAATTGTCAAATCTATTCCAAAGCACTCCATGTTAACAAAGATATTGGTATGCCGAGTTCTAAGTATTTTGAAAAATAGCTACCATTTTTCAAATATTCATTTCATAATAATGTTTTGGATAGAAAATGTGCCCAAATACTTAATTAGCGCCTTTATTACACGACTACCAAGTTATGTAAATATCCGACAATAAATAACTCGAATAGTAGGATAATTATTATTGAAATCTTAGATATGATTTTTTTGTAAAGGAATGAATATTTTTTAATGAAATTTGGTATACAGGGGTTTTGGGTCATGCCGAACAAGATTCTGTAAAAACAAAACCCTATCTCAATCGCTAATATAAATTCCTAATTTTTGCCAATTTCTTTTGATCATAGTAGGCGTATTTAATTTCGAAAAAAAAAATTTAAATAACTTTTTAATCACAATCTGAAGCAAAAGAAGTATACCAAATTTGATAAAAATCGATCAACAAATGGCCGAGATATTGGGGTGTAGTGGTGAAAAGTGAGACACACTGTATGCACCAAATTTCAAGTTAATATCTTAAATGGTTCCAGAGTAAACATACGCATAAAAAAGTTACAGACAGACCGACAGACAGATCGACAGACAGAAATTTTCGCTAAATCTCGACGTTTCATGACATTCTATGCCTATTTGAACAATATAATTTTTTTTAAAAATTTTTGTCGTTACTATACTTCCACTGGATGTGGAAGTAAAATATATAAAAATATTGCATTCATTATGAACCTACCCCAGTGATTTTTCTAAAACAAATTGTTCACTTTTTTTGAACATATCTACTACTTTACGAAAGCCACTGTATTTGAAGTTATTTAGAAATGGAAATTTTATTTGTTTTCATTTCACTAAATCCACCTTAATGTGACCAATTTGCTTATGCCTTGTTGGTTTGATAAAACAACATTTCCCACTGCATAACCTGATTTGATATTAAAGATTTAGTTTATGATCCAGGAAGAAAAATTCGGCTGTCACATTTCCACCCCTCTACATCGTGCATAATACGCTTCATTAAGGAAATTTCAAATTCCCCTCCTGAGGAAGGAAGCCAGACATAAAAGTCTACAATTTTGATAAATAATATGCTCCAAATTATGAATATGAAAACAACCTTCTATTTTTTATCCACTATACGAGGTATGGGAATAATGGGTTTAAGGTAGAGAAGGAACAGGCACATAAATCATTGTTGTTTATGATGATAAGAATAGTAATGTACTTTTTCACAGCTTGTCCAAATATATAATTATTTTTTAAAGTAAGTAAAATACCATGATTAGAGAATATTATTTAGGTATTATGCAAATCACAACTTACACACTTTTTTATTTATTTCATAATAAATAAAAAAGTGTGTAAGTTGTGATTTGCATAATATCTAAATTATATTCTCTAATCATGATAAAAGCAAATAAATAAAAATAATAAATGGTAAAAAATAAGTAAAATACCGTTTACATAATAAGTAATTATTAAATCGTCCTAGGGTAAATGGGTAGAAGTTGCAGTCAGACGTAGCCGACTGCGAATACCCATTTTGATTAACATTTTGTTCGAATATGTCACAATTTATTTCTACGAGGTGCCGCTAAGGTTAGGTAGACAGATACATACATCTTTTTTGTTCACTTGTACAAAAAAAATACAAAACACCCGGGTGTTGAACATGTTAAATAGAAGAAACCTAGACTAAATTAAGGCAAAGAAAATTAATTAACTTGAAAAAAAATATATTTTTCCAAAATCTCTGGTGGGCCCCCGCGCTTAATAAATGATAAGCGCGGGGCAGAAATTTGAAATGTTGGCGTCTTTGGAGGTGCGATGCGGCATGTTTGATTGTCAATGACATTTTTTGAGTGCTACGTAAACCTGAAGACAACTATACATTTGGCTTTTCAGATTGCAATTTTGAAAATGTCATAATCTAGTAAATGCTGCACTATAAACGAAAAACATTGGAGTTGAGAATATGGCGATTAAGAAATAAATTATTCAATGTAACTATTAGTGCAAGAAAAATAAACCTAAAAGTATGCGAACCTTGAAAAAATTAGTACAAACCAGAACTTTGGTGAAGATGTTGCAGTTATCATCTTATTGAATATACTAAAACTCCCCTAAAATCTAAGCTGTGCTACGCCCTCCATATTGAACAATGGCGGCCCATTTTTAGATTTTTGTATATAAATCCTTTACCGCTGCAGATAGGAAGAAAAGTTTCAAATAACTAATAATAAAATGTAGGCAATAATAAAACAAACAATTTCTGATACTTATTAACATTTTTTCTCTTAATCCGACGGTTTTTGAATTATGAGCTGTCCTCTAAACACTTTACATTGTATGGACACTTTATAAATAATACGTTGAAGAAAGATCAAGTCGACAAACTAGAGACACCCGCGATAAACAAACTTTTATAAACTGGATGCAACAGCATAATCCCTTTAACCAGCGTTGTGAAAATTTGGATAGTTTATCTACAGGGTTAGTAGTTGATCATTATATAGACTGCGATCAAACACTTCAGAAGGGCCTACGTTGAATGTCGTCAATGGTTGGGAACAATTTTTGAGAGATCATAATTCGAAGAAATAGCAGAGTAAAGGCTATATCGCCAATGAACTTACCAATCAAAGTGAGAGAAAATGTTGTTGCTGTGAAGCCACAAGAGTTATTCAACCGAATTGTGTGTATAGTTAAAGGAACAAAGGAGATAAAAGAATATTTCAAATATGAATTCGCATTTTCTACTTCTTTTTTTAACAACTGTATTTACGCCCTAGATGCGGGACATATTTTTCACAGTATTGTCTGGCTCAAGCCCGCAACCTATCAAGATATCATTAACAATTACACCTCACACATCATTAGCCGGTATGGCGGTAATTGCGTTGTGGTATTTGATGGTTATCTTTTATCCCCAACAACGAAAGGAAACGAACAAAATTTCTGCTGGCCTCTTATAGGGCAATAAAGTCCCAGACTCTTGATGAGTATAGATATTTTTCATACAATCGTCTGATCAGTAAGCAGCAATTACATTCCAAATTTAACTTGGCAGTGTTGCCTCCTACGCAGCAGTTGCCAATCACTCATATCGCACATACCTCCAAGTCCAACATTGGATGGGTAATAATTTAGAACCGACTGCCTGAGGTTGGCAGTTAAGCCATGGGGCTTTGAAACCAGTTTTGACATGTTTAGATCCAGCCCCTAGCAATTTACTGATCCTGTGGTTGCAAATCGGGATGCACAAAACGTTGCGAGTGCTCATCAGCAGGGTTAAAGTGTTCTGTCATGTGTGGATATTGCCTGGGATTATCTTGCAGGAACTCAGAAGATGTTGCCTGACGACGGCATTGATAATGACGAACTAATGTATTTTATTCTGTTTGTTATAGGCTTCATAATTAGAGTATATTTTTTTTCCGTAATGGCAAAATACCTAAAAAAATGTTTTTTGTTTTACTTACAACCTATAAACACACATTTTACAGTGTATTTTGTACACAATTGGGATTTTTGAAAATTCAATACCTTTCTGCACCTCATAATTCAAAAACTGTTCGATTTAGAGAAAAAATGTTAATATAAAAAAAATGTTTTTTTATTATTGTCTACATTTTTTATTTGAAACTTTTTTCCTATCTGCAACGGTAAAGGATTTATATACAAAAATCTGAAAATGAGCCGCCATTTTTCAATATGGCGGGTGAAGCACAGCTTCGATTTTAAGGGACTTTTAGTATACTCACTTGGATGGCAAGTGGAACATCTCCACCAAATTCCTTGCTTGTACTAATTTTTTCGAGGACAAAATGTATGTTTCCTGCAGTATATATGCTATAAGCTATTCTACGGACTAATGCCCCGCCGAGCGCTGAATTACGAATTACAAGCCTGGTCGGGTTAAGTGCAATAACTATGTATTGCCACAAAACGCTAAAGTTACGATTGTAACAGACACCAGCCGAAAGACTTATTCCTACTCTAAATCTTTCGGCTGGTGTCTGTTACAATCGAAACTTTAGCGTTTTGTGACAATACATAGTTATTGCACTTAACGCGGCCAGGCTTGTAATTCGTAATTCAGCGCTCGGCGGGACATTAGTCCGGAGAATAGCTGTTGGTTGCAGTCTGGTTTTTTATTCCCTATATATTTAAGGAAACGTATAGATGATTTCGACAAACATATTTCACTAGTAAATATTCTGCCCTGTAAAAGCAAACCTACTCACTGTGCTCTTGTCAGGGCTACTGCTGTTTCGATTGTAATGGAGGACATCAGCCGCTAGATGGAGCCTGCCATTTTGTTGCATATCGTGGTTTTATAAATATCGTCATATACCAAGAGTGAACAAGTGCCTCGTTCCAGCTAACTCAGACCTACCTTGCACTGACGAGAGCCAATAGCTCGAAACTGCAGTCCGCAAGTGGCGTGGAGTGGCTTGCCCGAGAGCTCGTTTTGTGGCAAAACACAGTTATTGTACTTAACGCGACCAGGCTTGTAATTCGTAATTCAGCACTCGGCGGGGAATTAGTCTGGAGAATAGCTGTTGTTTGCAGTCTGGTTTCTTATTCCTTATATATTTAAGGAAACGTTAGAGGAGTTCGACAAAAATATTTCAGTAAATGTTTTAAATTCACTTGTAATCTGATATTCAACACCGATTAGCAACCAATCTGATTTTGGCGAAATTAACTCGTTAACAAATCTACGAATCTTTTTTATTGATCAAAGAGATATATTTTTACATATTCAGTACTATTTACAAATATGTTTAATAAACATAAGTTCCTCTACTTCTAGCATTAAAAGTCTATTCTGAGGTCTTTATATTTGTTTTAAGGTATTACCTCATTATGTTTTAAAAAATTCTTATCCATTGTTACAGTAAAAAATAAGCTGTGCATATATTATTTAATTCAAAGTTTAAGTTCAATAACTCCTTGCTTTGTTTGCAAAAAAGCAGTTATGATACTTTTACGACCCTGTATGTTCTATATTTCTCAAAAGCCCGGGCATAATTTGTTTGCCAATAATGATTTTCAGGAGTGCTGGTAGAAGCATAGCTGTTCAAGCAGTTGTCTCCAATGTTGATTAGCCCAACGTCCTCCTGCCAGAGCAAATATAGAATTCGAGTTGTCCTGACGACAAGGCGGAACACTGTGTACAAAAGTGCCGCAGAAAAGAGCAAAACGGTGCTTTGTACACTTTACGTGAAGTCTAAACGTAAATGAAAATTGTACGAGCTCCAACGATTTTTAAAATATATGGCCCAGATTCAGCAAGAATAATTTCATTTTTTTGTACCAAGTTTGAAGCAAAAATATATCGTGCTTACAACGAAAGTAAGTTAATTCTGAAAATAATTGACATAAATAATATCGGCTCGATGGTGTGATGGACAGTGTTACGTCGTTCTACAAGGGCTTAGGTCATATAGAGGCCGGACCAAGTCAATGAAATTTAGTGGATGAGCGGATCTACACGCTCATCATCTTTCGAAAGAAATGTTTTGGGCTTGGAGTATCTACGATATGAGCACGTTAAAAATTTCTATGCCACGAGTCGGGGTTCGGCAAAATTTACCCAGATAGATTTTCACCTGGTGACGGGGATAGGCCTTGGTAGAAGAAATATTCCGGCTTTAAATAATTGATTAAAAAGCGTCCATTATATCTTAAACTTCATTACACAGCAACACACAAAAAAAAGTTCAGACCCTCCTGAATTCGATGCCGCCATCAGATTTAATTTTATCGTTGGATTTTTTCTTTGTTAGATTCTATCATTTTTATCGCAAAAAATAACCAACAGATGTCAGATAAACTCAAAACTAATATAAATTATATTCAGATATGTTTTTTTGTTGTTTTTTTATGTTTTTTTCCGATTTTGACATTTTCTTACCAGTGTCGGTCATACAAGAGTAACAGCTTTCTTTTGTGCTTGGATCAGACCATCTAACTGGTCTCACAATCATTAAATATTTACTGTCTTCATTATTGTTCCAATGCTGAAGCATAATTCTGCAAGAATTACAAATAGTATTTGGTGCATACTTGTCTTTATCAATATTTTCCTGCACATTAAAGCATATTTTATATATAGGTACTTTTTAGCTTGCTAGTAAAAGACCTCCGGGAGTCAGTAAACTCAAAATGGCCACAGACGAAACAGAAACAATCTTCCATTTAATTGCATGGATGCTGAACTGTCGTAGATTCAGCATCAATTCTAGAAATCTTTAAAATTGGTAAACTTGTAGCATTATAAACAGTAGCCAAGCCACCCACTACTGAAGAGCTGCGGTAGCATGATGACGACGCCTGTGGGCCCGCTTGCTCACCCTGTCCAGCCGCCGATACTGGGCTTTCGAAACTCTGCGTCGTAATATCCTTGTTTTTGCCATGGAGGCTTCATATGATTACCGAGGAACCTCACCACAATAATTCTGTTGCCCGCCTTCACCGCATGGAGGTGTCTGGTCGCAAAAACAAGCAAAGATTCGAAGAAACAGGAAACATTTATATTTTCATGTTTGTGGAAACTCATAAAACTCACTTCATAAAAATTTTGAAAATCTAGACGCACAAAAATTTAACACATGGAATATGTAGAAATTAAACATAATGAGATTTGTCAAAATAGAAAACAAATTAAAACAATAATATGTTAAATATTGAGACAAATGAATTACTTCCACATCCAGTGGAAGTATAGTAACGCAAAAATTATTGTTCAAATAAGCTTAAAATGTCATGACACGTCGGGATTTTAGGTTTGAGCCAAAAAAAATTCTGTCTGTCTGTCGGTCTGTTTGTCTGTCTGTAACTTTTTTTGTGCGCACTTTTTCTCTAGAACCGTTTAAGATATTGAGTTAAAATTTGGTACACGTATGTATTTTAACGATATCTGGAACTAGATTATATTTTGATCTTATTCCGTTGAAGGCCTGGGGGGTAAATTGGGGTAAATGGGGGGTAAATAGGTAAATCAAGCAACTAAGAGTCCATAAAATTAGTATTTAGTATAAGAAAAGCTAAGGTGTCAAAAAATTTTTGGCGTTAGCCACCGCCACTACCACCCCCATTATTAAAAAATAAAATTGTCATTTAGTATGTGTACAAGACCCAACGGCCTCAAATTTTTTTTTTACTTTATCCCCTTCCACCACCCCCAGCCTCACTAGCGATACGGCATATCGTTTTATGGGTTCTTTTTCTCCCGAGCCAACGGCTCTTACGCCTGTGCATTTTCTAAACTTGACTCTTCTGCAAAGTTTTCCAACTTCAGACTTTTTAACTTGAACCACTTAAATTTGTTTCGATTAATTGCTCAAATGATTTAAGATTTTTGAAGTCGTTGGCATTGAGTATTTAACTACACTTAAGACAACAAAGCGTTGGAACACCTTATCTAAAGAAATGGATTCAGGTATGGTGGTAGACCTAAAGCAAGATGGAACCCCACCTTTACAGAAGATTTAGAGTTTGTGGAAGAAACCTTTTCTAATAAAGATGAAGTGACTATAGTCGCTTCAGTAAGTACTAAACAAGCACTTTTTAAATGTTCTGTTGTAAAAGTTTTTCCACTCCCTGCACAATAAATATTTAGCTGTAGTTAGTTATACTTACTGTTTTATTTTTAGATAGATATTTTATAATCTAGCTTAATTTCTCTTAGTCAATCTTCTGTTAGACATAATATCCCCTTGATTAAAAAACGCAAATCAATTAGTAATTTAGTTCAATTAGTTATAGGGCTCAAATAGCTTACAGTTTTTATTCTACAGGTATAGAATTACTTTTATTTCGGACCCTGATTCCATCCGTATCTCTGTCTCGTCATTTAGTTTGGTCTGAAAATAATCTACTAGGGACGGGGGGGATGTTTGGGCTGTGTATAACTAATTTCAAATTGTCTGTAAGTAGATAATTTCTTTTTAAATAATAGTCGGGTAGTTTGAGAATAGATGTCACTACGTAACATGTGTTAAATTTTAAATTGCTCTCTTCGAATTTTTATATAGTTTTTTTATGGCCATATACATAGATAGTTTCTGAAGATAGAGAGTCTTATGCTTTCTTAAAATTATAAGCAGTTTTACCAAATTTAGTGTGTTTTGTATATATGCATATTCCCAAATTCCTTGTAACCCTTTCCATTTTCAATTGCAACGCAAGTGAGGGTGCATCAAAATAAGTGCTGGATTTGGTAAGACATTCTTTAATTCTAACATTATTCAAATACAGTTTGCTTAAGAACCATACAGTTTGTGAAAATGATTTTATCGTCAGTTTATTCTGGGATTAACGTTAATATAAATTAATTTTGTGTCCTTTAAGAATTTTAAATTGAAATTAAGAATGTAGTAGCCTTGCAATTATTTTATTATAGAAGTTACTTTGCAGATTTTCAGTTCATTTAATGCAACAAAATAATTTGATTATTTCACTAAATTCATTGAATTATTATCTAAGTATAATATTCAGAACAATAAAATAATTATTGTGTATCAACTGACTTTTTGGAGAGTACGATCCATTGAATTTTCTCACGATTTCTGTGAATGTATTGGCATAACAATAACAGAGAGTGCACTAAAGTAGTTTCTGGGTAACTGACGGTAATTCGATAAAAATTGACGTAAAATGGAATTCAGAACGGAATTTCAGACATAAGATATTTTAGCCAGACTAGGTTTAACGTAATGGTCCAGAAGTTGTCATCTTTTTCTCCTGCGACTTCTTTATCGATGATATTTCGTTCAAGAGCACTTAGTACTTTAATATTTAAGTGTTTCTCATTTATATACGAGTTGTTTAAGAGGATTGAAAATATAATTTTCATGGTTCTAAATGATTACAAATTCTAATTTCTAATCAAGGATCGCCAGAGAAACATAAGACTTGGGTACACAGATAAGTTGTCAGTGAAAGAACATGTCCCCGTGAGCATTTTATTCCTTTAAGGGAAATGTGGCGACGTCATTGTTACGTCGCCGGACCCTTCTTTTGCGTCAAATAGCACACAAAACTGCAAGTGACGTCACTACTGGTGCCTAAGTTGGCTTAAAAAGGGAATAATGTGTTCTTTTACACCGCATAGGAATTTTGTTGACACATGCAAATAATGAGTGACATGTAGTAGGAATTGTGAAGAATGCCTTAACTGCGTCTGTGCCTTTAAAGACACAAAACCGTAATTGTGCAATGCGTAGTGTGACATGCAGTAGGAATTGTGTTAAAAGAATGCCATAACTGCGTCTGTGCCTTTAAAAGACACAAAACCGTAATTGTGGGATGCGTAGTGTGATGCATAGTAGGAATTTTGTTCTTAAAACCATTAAGTTGATTTATGCATCACGGAAAACAGTAATTGGGCCTAAGATTTGTGTAAACGCTCACAAATAAGTTCAGCGTAACGCTATAAAGGCATTTTAACTACTATTTAACACGTGGGTAACGCACAGTAAGAATTGGACCAGGTTTGTTTCGGTCTTTGTCAAATGTAATAATAGCCAATTAGTCTAATAGCCAATTAGTTTCTGGTGAAGAATTTGGATCGTCTCTCAGTTTTTCAACGTCCCAATGTAATAAATGCTTTGACCAATACAATTTATTCGTATCAGTGACCCACTTCTCTGGCACCACCACAAAAAGCAGGCGCCTTTTTCCCAATGTTGACACTAACACAAACATTTTGAATAATAATAATTTGGGGAAAATCGAGAAAAATTTTAATGCAACAGCATGGCTTCCTTCCCAAGCGTTCCACGGTTACAAATCTTTTGAACTTCACTCAGTATGTGCATGAAGCTTTCGGATATGGTCAATAGGTGGATGTTATCTTTACAGACCTGGAAGAGGGCTTTTGACAGGGTTTGCCATAATGAAGTAGTTCAGGCATTAATTCAGCTTGAGGTTGATGAGAATATTCTATTATTAATAATTTCATACTTACTAAATAGAGAGCAATATGTTAAAATCAAAGGATATAGATCGTTTCGACCCCTCAGGGATCTAACCTGGGTCCTTTGTTGTTCTTAGCAGTAATAAATGGCTTTGCAACTTAGAAGAAGCACAAGGGCTGATCTATGCCGATGATTTCAAGTTATTTCAAAGTATAAATGACGCTGATTATTGTACTTTACAGACTAAGTTAAATAATAGAGCTCAATGGTGTTCAGATCGTAAATTCACTATTAACATTCAAAAATGCTTTTTAGTGTCTTTTTCCTATAAGAAGGTAAGTTATTACATTTGACTATGTACTGAACAATCATGCACTTAATAGAAATAAGTCTCAGAAGGACCTCGGTGTAGTACTGGATGAAAAACTAAACTTTACAGAGCACATTGATAAAGTTGATAGTGAATCATGTAAGATGTTAGGCTTTGTAATAAGAAGTTCTAGAGGTTTCAATAACATTGAGGCAATAAAAGCGCTATAGTGCATTCATTATTCCTAAATTACAATATGCCTGTATTGTGTGGTGCCCTCAGTGTGGAGTAAAAAAACCGCTGCCCAAGGAATCACTACTTCCACATCCAGATTCTCTATTCAAGTCACTCACAACGAAAAAACTTTGTATGTGAAAATAATTGTTTATGGAACTTTAATAATATAATATTTGAAATCCTCTACCCCAAAAACCCATAAAACGATACCCCACATCGGTAGTGGGGTGGGGGTGGTGACAGGGGGGTGGTAGTGGGGGAGTGGATGAAGCAAAAAAATATTTTGAGGTTTCTGGTTCCTGTACATAAACTAAATCACATTTTTTTTCATCCCCTTTAATAAGGAGGTAGGGGTGGTAATGCCAAAAATTTTTTTGAGACCTTAGCTTCTCTTGTATATACTAAATACCAATTTCATGGACTCTTACCTGCTTGATTTACCCATTTTCCCCAAATTCACCCCAATTTACCCCCCAACCCTTCGACGGAACAAGATGAAAATATAATCTAGTTCTAGATCTCGTTAAAGTACATATGTGTATCAAATCTCAAATCAATATCTTATACGGTTTCAGAGTAAACGTGCGCACAAAAAAAAGTTACAGACAGACCGACAGACCGACAGACAGACAGACCGACAGACCGACAGACAGACCGACAGACAGACAGAGTTTTTTTTTCCGCTCAAACTTAAAATCTCGACGTTTCATGACATTTTAAGCCTATTTGGACAATAAAAATTTTAAAAAATTTTTTTGTCGTTACTATACTTCCACTGGACGTGAAAGTAATAAATGCACTAGAAAATGTATAAAGAAAATTTCTAAAGTTTCTATATTTTAAGACATATGGCAGTTATCCACCCAGAGGTTATGATCAGGAAGAGTTGAGAAACATTTTTAATTATAAAAGCTTGGAATTTGTATCGTGTATTATGTTTGTATTCAAATTAATAAAAGGTTTAATTGACAACACAAACTTTCTTGCTCAGCTTCCATTTAGAATAGGTCAATTTTATTTAAAAGTTCCCAGGACAAATTTGTACAAAACCAGTCCACTGTTTAGAATGTGTTCATTGGTCAATACGTGTACTAGCAATGTTGACCCCTTCAGCACTAGGTTATCTAGTCTTAAAAATGAAGTAATTATTCATCTTGAGAATACTAGCTGAATGTGATGTATTTCATGTGTGCGTTATTAGGTTAAGGCAATTTTATATGTATGTTTATATGATTAAGTATGTGTGTAGGTGTGTCGATATCGACCACGCAATTGAGGAATATTGTTACAAATCGAAACCAATAGGAAAGTGCATTTAACATTACCTACATTGTGTCTGTAGACACAAATAAGGCACAATTAGGGAACCTTGCGTTAGCGGCCATATTCTCAATAATTTTATATCTTGATGAGGTTTTATTTTATTAAATAAAATGCCACTTTTGTCAAAACGGAAACAAAAAAAGTAAAAAATTTTGCATCAAGTAATTTTAGACATCACTTTTTACAACTTTTATTAACATTAACCATAAGTTGGAATTCAATTTCAATTTTATTTTTTTGTAAAATTAGCTTGTTAATAAGTATCTTTGCCAAATACAGTATTATTTTTACCGCCCCCGTTGCTATCTTTTGTGTATCAAAAAACTACACGAAAAATGTATCGCCGCAAGTAAATTGGAGTGATACTGATGGAGAAAAACTTAAGCAAAGTTAATACGCCTAACTTACTCATATAAATTGCTAATAATATATTTCTGTTATGTGTAGCCATTTAAGAAGAAATAAGTGCATGATATGTATACTTCGCGACAACGACGTGTGAGAGAATTTTTCTAGGTGAATTTTTTAAAAAGAACAAGAAATATAAAAAAAAGAGTAATAAGTGTTTTATTTGTCTATTAGCAGTTCACTGTGACTTTTTAGTGAAGCAATTATGTAGGATTTATTTCAGGCATTAGTCAGGAAATGTTTCGGCAATGTGTTGCTGAGATAATCTTAGGGAAAAGCACATGAATTGACAGAAATTCGAAATGTTTCCTAAAATGCGTTGTGTCACCGTGCTTCACTTCCCACGTATAGTGGGCACACAAAAGTTGCAGCTTCGAAACATGGGTGTGCAATTGGTCGCATGAATCATACGCAATTACTTATCTGTTCCCTAAATGGGACGAAATTTTGCTCACCATCAGAATGAGAACCTTAAAATGGACTACGAGAACATCAAAAAATTGGATAAAAATATGCGCTATTACCCAAGGATAATTAGAGAGTCACTGAAAATTATGAAAAACAGGAACAGCTAGAGAAGATGGGTACCGATTGAGAATAAAACAAATGCCTAAGGAATCACTGCCAAAAAATGTTGAGGCATTGGATTCTAAAGCACAATTTTATTTTATATCTCCTTTAATAATGGTGTGGTAATGTAGCTGATGCTAAAAAAATGTCGAGACCTTGGCTTCTCGTACATACACTAAGTCCCAACTTTTTGAATTTTTACTTGCTCACTTCACCTGTTTACCTCCATTTATCTCCTAACCCTTCAACAGAATAAGATCAAAATATATTCTAGTTCCAGTATCCCATTATAATACATTGGTGTACCAGGTGTAAGTCCTTATCATAAACCGTTCCAATGTAATCGCACTCATAAAAATAAATTACGCCCAGACAGACATATTCTTTTGCTCAAACTTAAAATCTCGATGTTTCATGACATTTTAAGCATAATTAGAAAATATTATTTAAGTATTATGCAAATCAAAACTTGCACACTTTTTTATTTAATATAAAATTACCTACTTTCTGTATATTGGTGAAAGGAGGTAATTTCGTATTAAATAAAAATGTGTGTAAGTTGTGATTTGCATAATACCTAAATAATATTTTCTAATCATGATGAAAGCAAATAAATAAAAAATATTTAATTTTTAGCGTATTTGAACAAACATATATATTTTTTTCGTTATTATACTTAAACGATGTGAAAGTAAAAGTAAAAATTTGTAAAGAAAGGTTACCCCCCATAAGGCAAAATATAGCACTTTCGATCTAATAGAACATGGTATCAACTTTTGATTTTGAAATAAAACCGTGTGTATATTTTTGCGAATTCTTCTTGTTATTCTCTTTTTGTGACGACGTATTACTGTCACTTAATGTTTCTTTTATTGAAGTATTTAAAAAAAGTTTATTTCGTGTCAAGAATCGCGATATTGAACTGAAATTCTATTTTTTTTTAACATAAAATAAATGGATTTACCTCAGTTTTTTTTAAATGGAAACCCCATTTTTTATTTACTCTAGTAAATTCCAAAACAATAACATTTTATTTAGTATATTATACTTTTAATTTCAATACTCAGATAGGGTCGTACTAAGAGCCAAATTGTGGGGAATTAATTTGCCTCTCAACATTGAAATTAAGATTTTTGTAAATCCTTAGTTTTTGTAGTTAAGGCATAAAATAAAATCCATTTTTAGATTAAGATTAGTTTTAATATTTTCCATACGATGCCAACATTGGGGAAACTTGCAAAATTTTCAATATGTATTTGGAGCATACTTAAGTGGAGTTGAAATTGACAGTAGAACATATATTTTTCTTTAATCATGACTTGATTACCCTTTCACGTAAACACCATCCTGCTGGCTAATTTGGGATTCGTTATGTATAACACGTAGTGCAATATCAAGATTAATCAAGTCTGGAACGAAATGTTTGTGCATTATGAACCAACATGCTATATTGGTCCGTCACCTTGCGTTAGAAATCATCAGCGATTTTTCTCTTGAGTTTAATTTCTCAGGGGAGGCCGTTCTAGTAACCGCTACGTCTGTTGTGGTAGCCCTGGTTACCACCGACCTCGCAATAAATAGAGGGCCGATTTAGGGCGGAACATCTATTTTTAAGATCAAGGATACTGGCTGCGTATCGCGTAACGATGTTCAACTTTACTACATTACGTTACGCTAAGTTGAGTTATAACGAAGTTCTTCTAAACAAATTAATGAACGGCTGAAAATGTACTGTAGACCGTTGTACTCATTTTATTGGTAATGCTTGTAAATAATTGCAGTTATAGGCATTGTGGACCATCTAATAATCAAACTATGATGCCTTCCGACCAATTAATAGTGAAAAACAAGAAGGGTCTTAGAAATAATATTTTCTTTTCGTAGTATGTAAGAGCCTAGAAGTCTTGAGCAATATAAAGAGACTAGCATTATACTTCCTCCTGGCTGTTTATAAAAATTAAAGGAAAGTCGTTTGTCATCAAGATATACAAAACAATAATCTACTTGCCGATTTGGCCCTTTATTTTTCCGTTTCATTTTTTTATTTTTTTATTTATTAAGATATAATAAGTTCTAAACGTATAAATTCATACAGTAAATTGGCACAGAAGTCTATTAACAAGAGTTATTGATATGCATTTCTGCAAAGGCTTAATTGTCTGCAAAATGGAATTTTCAGAGCAGATTTGTTGAACCACTATAGCACAAAAATCATAAAATTATGTCTTAGGCACTGGCGATTTCTGCAGATTTAATACTATTACTGGTAGGTGTAGTTTACTAGTTTCTTATATTGAGGGATTTTGTGAGCTCTGTTATTATTACATTTGTGTATAGCTCCAAGTGTATTTAAATTAACATCGCATATAATTAATATCAGATAATATCTTGGGTTTAAAATAAATTGTTCCCGGGTAGATTTATTTTTATATCCCTCCAAAGATTTAGTAATAACTTAAATATTTGTTAAGTGTATATAATATATGTTACTTTTATTTCATTAAATACGAAAAAAATGCCAATATTTAGAATATTGGTGTTGGAAAAATGTAATTTTCTAAAGAAATATACATTGCAAGTCTTCCTCCATTTAGATTACGATCAATTTAGAACAGAAGATACTTTTGCCAAAAAGTAATTAAACATTCTAGAAATTAATCTAACATTTTTAACCATTTAAATAGTCTATCTGTGTTATTCATTAGCGTTTTCAGGGCTAATAGAGATACTGTAATTTATTCTTGACAAATAATATACATAATATATATCTTTAATATATTTATTCACGTATATAATTAGGAATAATTTTAGTTTGAAATATTATAAGATGGAGTTCTAGGAAAAACGTTTTCTGTTGTGATGAATGTTGAAAATGTTTGTGCGGTTATAATATACGAGTCCATATTTGATTAAGGGCTTTTTGTTTCCCATCTTTCGGTCCATATCTGTCCAAATCCCAGAACTAAAGGTCTCGCTTTGGTCCATGGTATGTATTGTACAATTCATGATTGAAAAGTTTTTTGGCCACATCGGTCAGATAGATAAAAAAATGAACATTAATGACTCAGGAAAAACAAAATGATAATAGGAAAAGGGACACCCTCCAATATATTAAACAGCAGAATGAGGGTGGAAAGTAAAAAAAAATTATCGAGGCCTTTGGCTCTTGTACAATACTAATCACAATTAAATTTTTTTCACCCCCTTTAATAATACAGTGGGGGTGGTCAATGCTAAAAATTTTTTTGAGATATTAGCCTCTTTTATATACAGTATGTCTCACTTTTCATGACTCCCATATCACAGCTCCCTTATTAACGATGCAATTTTTTTTAAATTTGGGTGGAAGGTACTTACCCATTAGGAGATAGTGTCACCGTAAAACATTCAAAAATCCACCAGTGGCGTTCGTCGTTGTGCAGAAAATTGAGCCCAATTTTCCAATAAAAGATATTAAGAATTTTTTTACAAAAATACTAACGCAATATTATTGATCAGCATGCTTCAGAACTTAAAATTTAATAATATTTTTATATATGGTTTTCAAATTTAACAATATTTTTATATATGGTTTTCGAATTACGGCCCCCTTAAAACTGCATTTTTAAACATTAAATAATCAATAACTTGGAAACGAACTGCTTTTCGAAAATAGTTATTTATCATATCTTTTTAAATTTACTTTCTCTACCAGTCTACGTCATCGATACTTTCAAATTCGGTAGTTTTTAATGCCCGAGTAATTTACAGGGCTGCTAGCCCAAAATTTTTGTTAATTTATCAAAGGCCTAAAAAATTTGAAAGTATCAATGACATTAGATGCTAGAAACAGTGAATTTAAAGAAAAAATGGGGAATGACTTTTTTTCGAAAAACAATTCATTTCCAAGTTATTGATTATTTAATGTTTAAAAAACGCAATTTTAAGGGGGCCGTATTTCGAAAACAATATATCAAAATATTCTTAAATTTTGGATACAGGAGTTCGGAAGCATGCTGATCAATAATATTGCGTTAGTATTTTTGTAAAAAAAATGCCTAATATCTTTTTTGGAAAATTAGGTTCATTTTTCTTCATAACGACGAACGCCACTGGTGGATTTTTAAATATTTTACGGTAACACAATCTCCTAATGAGTGATCATCTTCTACACAAATTAAAAAAAAAATCACATTGTTAATGCTAAATACCAATTTTATGGATTTTTTTCTTGCATGATTTACCTATTTACCTCCATTTACCTCAATTTGTCCCACAACTATTTAACGGAATAAGATCAAAATATAATCTAGCTCCAGATCTCGTTAAAACATGTACCAAATTTCAAGTTAATATCTTGAGCGGTTCCAAAAGAATCGTGAGCACAAGAAAAGACAGAACGAGAAATCGACAGACAAAACAATAAAAATTTGCAAAATTTTTATTTGCTTTACTATACTTTCACTGGATGTGGAAGTAAAATGAACTGAAGTTTACTGATTAAAAAAACATTAATTATTTACGGTCTTACCTAATAAATATAATTATTAAATATTTAGCATACATATACATCACATTTTACATAGCGAACAAAACGTGGCGTGTTTGAAATTAAAAGGATGCGGAACTCGGAATCACTAATTAACTAAAAAAATCAACTACATCAGTTTTGTTAAACGGGTGATTATATCTGAAAGTCATTAATTAAAACCATGTGAAATGATGTATAGTGAAGGGACTAAAGGTTCCCATTAAATATCGGTTAAATAATCACAAGGCTAACAATTTCCAAATAATAATTATAAATTGTTTAAATTAAACAAAAATATTTTATTTCTGCTGCTGGCCATATGCTTAGGTTTGTAATAATCAGTGTATTATTATAGAAATACAGTCTCTATATTGAAATTAATAATGATAATGATAATATATCTGATAGAAATAAGTGATATAGTGATTTCTCAGGAAAATCATTATAAAAGTTTTAACATACGAAAGCATATAAAAAAATATTATTAATTTAAAATAGGAGGTTGAACTTGAGTTCATTTTTCTCTTTATATAGCCTATTGTGTCCATCTACGAATTGTTGCTTCTAAGATCAGTGGCGAGCTAAAGTGAGCTAAGGGGGCATTCTGAGCCCTCCATCGTCCTATAAAAAATTTAAATTTAGGTTTTACTTGCAACTTTTTCATACTGCTCTCTAATAGACTGCCCCCCTTCATTCCCAAACAGCCAGCTATACTACTGATTAAGATATGGTGAAAAATAATGATTTACTCTAACCACACAAAAGAAAGTATTCTTGTTTAGACTATTCTAATTTGTTCAGGGAGTTGAATATATTATTTGCTCAAACGGGTAGATTTTTCTTCGTTTGAAATAATATATTTATTTATGAAAACTAAAGCAAAATCTTAATAAATTTATTTAATTTAAGATGAGGATAATCAAATCAAAACATTCGAATTCTAGATATAAAGCTTTGCATAATTTCAATTTAAAAATCGACTCTCGGAACAAAAATTATATAAATTTGAAACAAGAATGTAATTCCTCTTTTGAATATATGCATATGATTAAAAAATATTTAGATTATCATAGATTTAAATTAAATAGAGTTTACTACTCAATTAGAGACATCAATATCCTACATTGAAAACTATATACAGGTTCAAATTAAAAATGTATAAATTACATAAACTTGAAATAAATAGTGGAATTCGTTGTTTCATTAAATGTATTTAATATATTTGAGAATATAAATTACTAAACTTGAGACAAGAACATTTAAGTCGAGAGATTCATACTTTAAATATAGAATTATGCATAATTTTAACCAAAAAATGCTTTACTCTTGAAACAAATGTAATATAGACTTTTTTTTAAATATATACACATTTTTGAAATTTGAGAATATCATGTGTTTAACATAGTATAGTCAAGCCCTTTCCAAGCTCACAGTAGAAGTTGGTAGATGGATCTGCTTACAATTCGCTGGTATAGGCAATCAAAATATAAATGCTCCATCGCAATATCATCAGACTTTCTTGAATCATTGGAGGTCAGATGATGAATGAATAATTAGATAAGTTAATTTTTGCTGTCAACATGAATTTGAGTTAGAAAGATTCATTTTAGAAGAAAATAATATGATTTTCAATTTAAGTAAGTGCTAATTATGATTTGAAAATAAAAGAGATTATACACAAATGAATTATAATACTGATTTAAAAAATATATATTTAAAATGAAATTATCATATTTTTCATTTTTTCATTTTAAATTCAATTCATTCAATATTATTGTTTTAAATTAGTGATAATTTTAAATGTAACATACAATATAATTGCAGACTTAAACACAATTTTAAAGGGAATATATTGAGGCATACATTTTAAAACGAGGAATAGTTTTTAAACAAGAATATTAGGATTTTTCATTTTAAATAAATTGTGTATTCAATTTAATACCATGTACTTATCTAATTAAGAATAATTTTAAATTTAATAGTATTTTTCGTTTGAAATGCAGATGTTTTTCATTATATTTATATTTAGAAATTGATCCCGTACTAATCTTAGTTGCTTATTTTTTGGAATATATTTTACTGTTATTACATTTAAAAACTGAAATAATAAAGATGACAGCATAACTCGATTCCTTAAATTAAGTCGCTTTTTAATTAAAATATTACTATAACATCTGTTAACAGGATATCAGAGTAATTAAACCTACAAATGCTTTCATCATGATCTTCGAACGATAATAATTTTTAATATCGATTAAAGCGAATTTAAACGACCTTCGTCAGAGTACGTTTCAGAACATTGTTTACGAGGACTATTCTTCTTGATTTGGGTCCCCCTAAATGTCCGAAAGTTTGGCTAGAGATCATCATATTTCATAAACTCACTACCAACAATCTCGCATCCGCTTCAATCATTTTATTATTAATTGAACTGGATTTAAAATATAATTCTATTTGGGATGTCGAACTATACTTGATAAAAGGTTCTATTGAGTTATGTTTTGTAAGTTCAAATTTTCCCTTTTGAGGTAATTTCCACAAACACCACACACACTTCAATACCACTACTGGACGCTCGTTTCGTCAACCATGTTGACATCGTCTGGAGGCGATTGAATCTGAAGTATAACTAAAATTGTTCCTACATTTATATTAAAATAATGTCAAGGTTGAACTAATTCCATCATCTCTACCTAAAAAAAATTGGAATGTTTAGGGGAAGGGTCGGAATATGTTTTATTTATCTTTTTCTCCAATATCTTAAATATTTCAAAAAGTATGAGGTTTAGAGCAAAGATGTCCCTATACAAAATCAAAGTACATTAAATTTTCTACAAAAAAGGTCTATTTAATTTTTTTTGTAACCCTAACCGTTTCTGAGAAATGGGGAGCAGAAAATGGGATAAAAGATCAATTTTTGCGAAAATCGTGGGTAAAATTTTTAAAAATCGTTTCTATGTCTTTTTTAAATTATTGTTCTTGGCCTATTGGTTGATTGGTTATTACGTTATCAGTGTACAGTTACATTTTTGGTGTAATTGCGATAGATGTGAGGAGGGCAGGAGGGTGGGTGAATGATTGAACAATTTTATTTATTAATATTAATGGAATACAAGTAGCTTAGTATAAACACGGTAGAATAGTCTCTAGAAGTCCATCCTCTTGCTCAGTATTTGAGTCAACTTCCTCTTGGTCGACTTCCTTTTCAATTTCAGTATCCTGACCCGTAACAAAAAAGTCATCTTCAGGTATTATTTCATCAGCTGTTGCAACAACGATGGCTTGAACAATTGGCACATATGGTTGAGCACTTCAGTACATTTTTAAAACACTCACACTTGGTCGTGCAATCATCTCTGCAACTGCAGCTGATTTGGTTCAAGAAGTCATCAGGTGCAGCTGCCGTGAGAGTGGTTGACTTGCTCCATTTAAGCACACAATTGCTCTTTTTCCAGGAATTTATGTAATACGTACACTTTCACCAAAGTGCTGAGTTAGCTTTCTTTTTATATGTTTGTCACTGTAATATTCAATTTCAGGGTTTGTGTTGCTGAATATGTCTTGCAATTCGGCCATAGAGTACTGACATTCATCATTATCTGATAGATAATTGCAAAACTTTTGAAAAGCCTCATACTTTCCTGACTTTCAATTCAGTCAGTAGTTCTCGCCCCCATTATCTAACACTTCCAAAACGTATCATAGACTGTAAGGTTTCCACAGTCTCAACCTCACTCCATTCCTGTTTGAATGGATTTCTACATTTGGAAAGATCGACAAATCGTCGGCCACACAACAAGCACAGTGATTTGAAGTCAAACGCTGGTCCACGTTCCACGTGGACGTTGCTGAGGTTCAGTGGATGCGTAAGGTGGAGTTTTGGGTTGCGGGTGTACCATTTGCGACACTCGGAATGCACTTCCCGAACTGAGTTATTCACAATCTTATCTTTTACACCATCCTGCTATATCTCACTGCACGCAATAATTGTTTCTATTCCCCTCCCTGTCAGTTTTGTTAGCTCCCGTCCCACATCCCGATACGGCTTTAACGCACATTTATTCATCTCACGACCGTTTTCAACGTAAATCACACAAACGAGCGACATTCTCCTCCAAATTTTGTAGAATTTGGGACGAACAATTAACGTGCAAAATTAGGTTATTGGGCTAATAACTTTTTATAAATGCCATCTGGCATTTGTCAATGGCCGAGTTTTTAAGATAGCAGCCTGAAAATCACATCTGAGATGTCTTTTTTTCTGAGCAGGGACTAGGGAGGTAAAAGAACAGCCGTTTAATTCCTTTTTTGGCGGTTGGGTTTTTATCTGCCGGAATAAATGCCTATTTACCTCGGACCGGCCCCAGATCCACCGGCCCGACGGACATTTGCCCGTTTGCATCCCGGTCCCATCCACCCCCTTCTTCGGGTATAAAATTTAGGAAGTTTACAGCACTATCATAACTATTATCGGATTCGTCTGTTTCTATGCTTGGTTCATCGTCTTCATCCTGTGACTACGAATACCTTAAGGACACATAATTTACCCAGAAAACAGTCAAGGCGCAAAAACAAATAAAATGTTAGTACGAGTCCATAATATCAGCCAAGTCACTACCTATTATAATTATCATGAAAGGGGTGGTTTCCGACAGTTTAAATGTGAAGGAAGAGTCGAACCAGCGTATAACCATCTTTTTCTTGATCAACGCCTTAAGGGCGGTTGCGGTCCACTACCTGACATCTACTTTCACCATCTGTTATATCCCCATAAAAAAATAAAGAATCCCCTCAAAAATAGTTGATGCCAAGCTGTTATATGAGAAATAAGCAAGACGGTGGTTTTGGCCGATTCAGTGGGTGCGCATGACTAAAAACTTTTTTAACCCCTCGAAAACGGGGGGGAGGGATAGGTTTCATAACTTTAGCACAATTTTGCACTTTTTAGGGGAAATCCCGACTCCTTACTTCCACTAAATAATTTCACATTGAATAATTGTGAATTGAGTGAAAATTACATATTTCTAATGGATTGGAAAGTTCTAACTTTCCAATCCAGTAGAAATATGCATTTTTTTCCAATAATTCTGTAACATCCCTACTAACAACGAGCACTTTGCTAATAATGTTAATAATTAACTAAATTCATCTTCTATATTTAAAAATATTTCTGCCTGATAAACGAAGTTTAGCCCTAAGCTTACGGGTCTTACTACGAGTACTTTTCTGTACTGGGGAGGCACTAGTCAAATCCCACAAAGCACCGGGACACGACACTATAACGGCAGAAACATTAAAAGAAGTGGCTGCTGAAATTTCAGCACCACTTAAATATAGTATTAATAAAGCCATAGATCTAGGAGTCTTTCCAAATATTTTAAAAATTGGAATAATTAAACCCTTATACAAAATTGGAAATGTCAAACTACAGACAAGTCTCTCTGATATCGAATATTTCAAAGCTATTGGAGAAAATTTTAAAAGTCAGAGTAATAAATTTTTTAAACAAATATAGTATATTATTAAAAAGGCAGTATGGATTTAGGGAAAGCACGTCTACACAAGATGCCATAGCTCACCTTACATCTGTGATATATGACTCATTGGATAAAAGCAAACCCTCATTATGTATATTTGTCGATCTTGCTAAAGCTTTTGATACCGTTTGCCACAGAAAATTATTATGTAAACTAAAAAATTATGGGTTTAGAGGAAAAGCATTTGATCTCATGAAAAGTTATTTGTCAGAGAGAGTCCAATATGTAAGTATTGATGGTATTGAAAGTGAAAGAAGAGAAGTAAGCTATGGAATACCTCAGGGCACAGTTCTAAGACCTATATTATTTATATTATATATGCATAGTTTATTTACATTAAATACAACTGGTCAAATTCTAAGTTTTGCTGATGACACTGTAATATTCTACAGTAGGGACAGTTGGGAAAATTTGAAAACTACTGTGGAAGTGACTTCAGTAGAATAAAACAATGGTTTGATCAGAACACCTTCACTATGAATATTGATAACTTTCGCATCATATAAAAATAAATTACCTAATCTAGGGCCCCTCAAAATAAATGCTAATATTAACATAACAGAGGCTGATTCAATGACATATTTGGGCGTAATCATAGACAGACATCTGAAATAGGATCTGCAAATAAATAACATTATTAACAAAATAAAATATCTTCTGTCAAATTTTAAACAACTGAAAAACTACTTAGATATAAAAGAATTAAAAATCCTATATTTCGCATTAGTGCAATCACTATCTCATAGAATAATAGCTTGGGGAAATGTGGTAGGCACGTATCTAAAAAAACTAGAGGTAATACAAAAATGGATCTTAAAAATTATATTCAATAAAGAATATACTTACCCTTCAGAAGCTCTTTTTGAAGAATCCAAAGTATTTACCATCAGAAAATTATATTGCGTTGCACTACTGGTTCACCTAAAAAAAAATGAACATAATATTAAATTCAACCAGCACATTTACAACACCAGACATAAATTGAAAATTACAGAAAAGCCTATAACTAAAAAAGCAATAGGACAGAAAAACCATACTTACCTCGGTCCCAAATTATATGATATTATACCCGATAATCTAAAACACATAAACAATATAAAAATATTTAAATACAAATTAAAGATGAGGTTGTTCTCAGTGCAAAATAGTGTAATAGAAGGTATAATTAAAAATTGATTTCTACACCGTGATACTGTTTATGTCTATTATTATTAAATTAAATTAAATCCCTAACCGATATTCCGTTTTCTTTTCTACAGAACTTTATTTACCTTGTCTTAATAATGGTTACTTATCCCATTGTTTGATACAAGTCAGTATTAGTAATAATTAAGAATAAGATACCTTGAGTTACCTACACCAATGTTACTACTCCCGTTTTTATTTTACACCTTTTGTTTTGTACTTTGTACATCCTCACGAACAAGTATTTCAAATACTTCAGTGAGTATTTCAGTATATTTACAATTGTGTATTATTACATTACTTAAGATTAATAGGAAATCAGATTGATTTATTAGTATTTGTATCTGTATTTGTATTTTGTATTTATATTTTCTTTTTTCGTAAATATACTATTATTATTATTATTATTATTATTATTATTATTATTATTATAGAAATTATCTAAAATAACTCCATTTCTCAAGAAAGGTTGCAGCTCCGAAATATGCAACTATCGTCCAATTGTCATATTTTGCAATTTTGCAAAATGTTTTAAAATGCTATTATTTTGTCATGACTTTCCTCACCGCAAACTTTTGACAATAAAGGCCCAACATGGTTTCGTTTAAGGCAGGTCGACCTTTACTTATTTTATATGACAGAATTCTTAACCGATATCATGAATGAAGGATTTCAAAGAGACGTGATTTATACTGATTTTTCGAAGGCCTTTGACAGAATTGACCATACTGTTAAATTAACTGATTAATTTTAATTTCTCTAAGGATTTGTTTTAGTTTTTAAATTCCTACTTGTCAAACAGAATCCAACGTGTAGTATATCATGTTTATAATTTTGTCAAAATATCTGCTACTTCCGGCATTCCCCTGTGATCCCTTTTAGGACCCTTTTTCTTTATTTTATTCGTTAATGATATTGTTAATAGCTCGACAGTGTCATACCTGTTGCATGCAGACAATCTCACATTTTTTTCGTAGAATTGCAAGAATTAACATCTTTTGTAATTCAGCAAAATTGAATTCTTATCTAGAACTGGTGTATAAAAAGAAATACCTTGAAATATCCAGAAATGTAACGTAGTGTTCTACTCCACCAAAAAAAAAAAAAAAATTCCTGATCACTCTTTGATTATTCTATCAATAATATTAGTAACACATGCTCAAGATATGATACTTTCTGTGGTTTGCGAGTTATTATTAACAAGAGTCTTTAAGAGTCACCTTGCATATATATTGTTAAAAAGACCTTGACTCATAAATTTCGGCTTCATCTAACTTGATCATAGACGTATAAAAGTATATCTTATTTTTTACGCAAGGTTAATCATAACGATAAAGGTAAACTGGTCCCGAATTTTAGATATGTTAAGTTTTCATACTTCTAGAGCTGAGTCAAGGCAGACCAATTTATTTTATCTACCAACTGCTCAAACAAATTTAAAAGAAAAACTCCTCTACACAATATGTGCGACAGTTATAACAATTGAAATTATTCGGTTGACATTAATATCCCGTAAATTAAAAAGTAATGGAATTTAAATTGATGTTTCTTCCCTTTCTCTTTGTCGAATATTTTTTTCATTTTTCATCTGAGTTGTACAATTGTATTTAATGTGAATCCTGTATTATATCTTATTCATCGAGTGTACACTTGTTTCTAGTATTTTTCCTATTCTGTAATTGAGTCTATTGACTAGAATAGAGTAATAAATAAATATTGTCTTTATAAATTGCCTTACAGTGATGAATTTGTAAAAAAAATAAGCAGTTCTAGGGACTTTAGTAGCATGAGGGTTAAGTGGAAGAGTGTCGTATAGACAAACTTCGCCCTCAACAAATAAAGGCGTTTATTATTATTATTATTATACCTGATTTAAAAACATAAATAACCTTGAACTTAAAAAGAACATTTCACTCGCGGCGTTGCGGAATACTCCCACCTTTTGAATTCTCTTCAACTTCCGCCACGTGTGCAGACTTTTAAGTTCATTACCCCTTCCAAACTAAAATCCTAGATATGCCATTGTAAAGAGCAACCGATCTTGTTATTTGAAATCTGTCTCTATCTACTTTGCCTGAGGCGCTTTATACTCATTCACCCTCCACATTGTCACGAGAAGCTCAGGATCTCGGATATCTCTTTGGATATAGTCCAAGAGCTGGCTTAATTTTTTTAATGTCACTCGGTACACGACTGTTTTCTACCTGAAATGGTTCGATTACTTGCCATTAACAAAAAGGAATATCTGCTCTGCCAGACCGGAAGACGTTTCCGGAGGTGGACGACCAAACATGTAAAATTTCAAAACAAAAATGTCATAAAGTACATGTTTTTGTTTTAATATAGTGTACGATGGCACAAACAATGTTCAATTAAGCTCAGCAAATTTGATGGGAGGTAAAGCGCCGACAGATCGATAGACAGTTAAGGAAAATAGTGATGAAAATCAATGTAACTTGGTACAAGAATAAAAGGTTAATGTGTTATAAGCGCTTTTAAGATATCACTGCTGAAGTCTAATTTCTCACTTTCAGACTTATAGAAATTTAGAAAAACACGTTCAATACAACAGCATTAACCCCTTGAGCCTGGTACTGTAATTCACTGCACAGCTCTCTGATACGGCCGACTCAGACGGCTACTGACCTTGTTTGGTATGCGGGCGATGCTAAACGCTAAACAATGCTAAACGCTAAAAAGCGGAAAACTTCATCAGGACCGCCAACATCAAGAATGGTAGGACATGAACTCATATGGCGAAAATAACACTAGACGAAGATGTTGGGTGTGCTACAACATCGAAAAAATAAGTTCTATATACACATACCTATAAATGTTGTATTGGGTGCCCAAAGAGACTACCCTTATGTTCCTTAGAACATTTTACATATTACCATGACAATATATAAAATGTTTTTCAAATATTTCCAATAAATAATGATGTTTTTAAAAACTATCTTTCAGACAGATATCAAATGGTCCGGATTAGAGAAACCATTAGCTCTCTAAGTAAAATTATTATAGGAGTCCCACAAGGCACTGTCCTTGGACCAATATTATTTATCACTTATTTAAATTCTTTAACTAACTAGATATAAATGGCACTGTTATCTCATTTGCGGATGATACAGTATTGTTATTTCAAGACGTTTCTTGGAATCAAACAAAATCTAAAGTCGCAGATGGATTAAACAAGATACAAAATTGGCTTAACACTTTCAAATTGTCATTAAATTTAAATAAAACCCACTACATAGCCTTTTCATTGACATCTGCAAATCGGCCTGAATTTACAAACATTAGATTCAATAACATGACTAAAGAAATTAAAGAAACAGCTCAAACAAAATACCTAGGAATAATAATTGACCAACATTTAAAATGGGACAAACATATTCTTAAATTAACAACAAACATACGTAAACTTATACATAAATTTTATATAATGAGGGAATTTTTAGGAAAAAAAATATTAATCATGGTTTATAAAGCTCTAGTAGAGTCTCTAATCAGGTATGGCATTACTTCCTATATAACAATTCACTAAAGCAACTGAATGTAATACAAAATTTCATCCTGAAAGTAATCTACAAAAAAACTTGGCTGTACCCTAGAGATTTATTATACTCCGAAGATATTTTGAATGTGCGATCACTATATATTCTTTCTTCTTGCTCATATCTACATAATGATAAATTAAAAAAAACTATCACCCATCAGCATGATACTAGGGGTAAATTACAGAGGAACCTTCAAATACCTATCATTAATAAGAATATCAGTTTGAGATCTTTTCAATACTTAGCTCTAAAATTTTATAACCTTCTACCCATTGAAGTCAAGCGATCAAGGAATCTAAAAACATTTAACAAGAAATGTAGAAACTTTATAAGTAATCATTACAACTCCTTTAAAAAAAATTTTTTAAGAAACTTAAATACAGAATGATTGTATCACATAAATAGCATTATGTACTTTGCTATTTATTTAGCAGCTGTAGTTTGGTTTAGTAAGTAGGAACTAGATTTAATTCATATTTTATTTGTAATGATATTCACTCTGACTCATTATATTTATTAATCATAAAAATAATGAATTGTAAATAATGCAATCTACATGACCTAGGCACATTCAAATGTTTAGTCATTTAGGTGCCTGTACTAACTGTACAATTAAGTATATAAGTTGTAATTTATGAATATCGCATCCAATTTGTATCTATTGAAAAATCCATTGAATAAAGTTGAATTGAATTGAATTGAATTTTGGGTTGTTTTTATTTTTTTTACTGTTATAATGAACAAAAGAAATATTATCTATGACACTTTAAAAAACACGCTATTATAAAAATATAATTTTTCTGATATATGGGACTCTAAAATTGAAGTACGCACATATATCCGATGAATTAGTACTGCCATCTGAATATATAGCCGTCTGACGAAAATGATGCACACGATGCATCACCGTGTGAGAGTGCGACCTAGGATTTCCAAAAATGGTGCAAGTGATGCACCACCAGGGATAAAGTTAAATGACCAGTCGCTTACAGTGCAAGTATGCATGTCGTGGTTTTGTTCCTTCCTGTCGTCTTTTTTTCCACTTCTTTTTGCCATTCAAGATACCGCTTTCTAACGACTTATGTAACATGTTATACTTGAGAAAGAACATATAGGATATGCTTACATTTCCTTAATTGGCACAAAATGTGCTGGCGCATGCTGGTCAGAGTGCGGTGTTTTTTGCTTTCATTGGAACAATCAGGCCGGTGCGGTAGGTACAAAGTGCTGCAGAAGTTCACGATTAAGTAAACCTCTCTTATATCTACTTGCCCAACGATAACCAAAGGGTCTAGCCGTACTTCCATGGTGAAACTGCCCCCGATAGGAACCTATATCGTAACCTATGTTATATTGTAGAGGGCGCTAATAGTAGTTGATAGAGTAGATATTAGCTCTATATCTTAGTTAATTGAGGAGCTATTTGAAAAAAAGTGTCCGGAGACGACTTTTTTTCAAAGCCATATATCTTAGTTAATTTTAAAGCTAGGAAAATAAAACTAAATGGCAGTGTTATGGTACACTTTATAGTTTATTTTATAGCATTTCCTATGGGCCAAGCCTAAATAAAAGTATTTAAAAAATGCAACGAAAAATTTTATCAATCGATTTCTATCAGATATAATTGAATTACCACTTTGAAAAAAATATATAATAATTGTCTATGTCTTGCCTAACAGCATGCCAAGTTTCATCAAAATCCAAGTGGTGCAACATGTCGAAAAAAAATTTTTAAGTAAGTGGACCACCTTAAACGACCACTATGTTGACGCTTCTAATTTGCATTACATTTCATTAATCTTTGGAAAAGTTGCGTTTTGACAGCTCATAATAAGTATATCAACGGTTGGTGGTGTCAACTAGAATATTACAATGTTTTTTTGATCTACTTTTATAGTGACTATAGTCGGTCTCATTTAAGAATGCAGTTATTTACGTTATTAGCGGAGCACAATTTACACAGGACATGGAAATTCCCAAGTAAGTGGAATACCCCCATGGCTGACTCAAGCCAGGTTTAAATTGATTTTTATTTGGCACTTTTCTTTTATACATTGAAATTGAAATACATTGAAATTATTTAATTCATATTGCAACATATTTTATTTAGAGTAATAAAAGCTCATTATAGACGTAAATCCTCTAAAAATGTCAGTGTTATAAGAAATGGGTAAACCTACTACTTGCTTGTGCTCGATATCAGGCGAGCTGTTCTTGTCTCTGTCGTTTTAGTTTTATTTTCCTAGCTTTAAAATTAACTAAGATATATTGCTTTGAAAAAAAGTCATCTCCGGAGACTTTTTTTCAAATAGCTCCTCAATTAACTAAGATATAGAGCTAATATCTACTCTATCAACTACTATTAGCGCCCTCTACAATATAGCATAGGTTACGATATAGGTTCCTATCGGGAGCAGTTTCGCCATGGAAGTACGGCTAGACCCTTTCAGCCTTGTGCTGTGTTACGTTGGCTCTTATAACCTTTTTAAGCAATTTTCCATCGTTCTGTCGCCGCTTTATTTCTCATTAACATTTCTGTCACTTGTTGAACGTTGTTTGTACCAGCATATACTACATAAAAAAAATCTGCCATGTACCTTATGACGTTTTTGGTTTAGAAATTTTGTTTGTTTGGCCTTCCGCATCCGCAAACGTCTTCCGGTCTGACGCGACAGAAATTCCTTTTTGTTAATGGAAATAGTAATCTAACCGTTTCATATAGAAAATAGTCATACACCGAGTACCGTTAAAACAATGTAGGCAGCTCTTAAACAATTAGATACTTACTCCGATATTTTTAAAGTGCCCTGTATAAACCTGCTACTGTATTTAAGTTCCATAGACGTAGTTCCCTGCAGTGTTTAATTAAACATCAAACCTGTTACATCAACGTCTGCAAAATACTAGCTAGAATATTTGAGTGGCAAAATCGGGGAATAAATTCAGAAAACATTAATTTTATTTAAGGTCTATCTCCCCACAGTAAACCACTTCCATTCCCTTTAGCTATAAGCAATTCATTTCTGACTTCCAAATTTCCATTCCTCAAGAGAAGGAATTTACTGAATGTGATTAAAGTCAGACCTCTATATGTGCGTACTTCACTTTAGGCAGTTAAAACAACGCTCTCAAAAATGATTATAATCGCCACAAAGGATTTTACATACCGCTCCGCTCATCTAAGCGATTGAAATATTACATTACATAAAAACTTTGTATCTTCAAAGTACGAGGTAAAGAATGTCTGGTGAATACAAAATAATGTAACGTTAAGAAAAATAATTTCTATTTGGACGCAATCTACTTGTGTTCGCATGTATCTGATTCACAACAGGATGAAATATAGAAATGTGATTTTTTAGGCAGATGAAATAAATAAAGTCTGATCACTTAACAACCCCATATTTAATTACTCTCATGGTTTATGAAAAGTTATTAGCATCAGTAAAAGTTGTCGTCAATTTAATAGTGAATGGAAAAAGTACAATTTATTTTCACCTGCTGAATGGCATTTTGTAGCAGCTGTTAGAAAATTCAGGAGAGTGAAATAAGGTGTATATGGATCAATCGAAAGATTGATTATTTATTTAAAAAATATACATACAGGAATGCAACTTAACGGATACCTCAACACACCGTTATAAATTAATAATGGCTTTAACTTCAATAAATCTAGAAGGGGGAACTGAAACAGTCACCGTCGAACAACATACGGAATACTACAAATTAGAGAACAAAATAGTATAATAAACAGCAGTGGTTATAGAGAAATTACCTAAGCGAAATTTGTTACTTTTAACTAAACTCTTAATAATGACCTACATTATTTTGTAGTTCTGTTTACATGTTATGAACCCAGGCAGATAATAGAATAATAGTAATAATAAAGTCCTTCATTAAAGGGCTAGGTTTAGTATGGCGTAACAAAATCCTTACATCTAACCGTAATAAGTTAGATTACAGTACGTAAAAGGAAATTTGAGTAAAATAACAACGTAACTTACAGCATATGCCAAACGCCAAAGGACGTCCAAATAATAATAAGTAGAACAACATAAAACTTATAAACTTATATGTATGTAGGTACACGTTGATCACTCAAAGTTTGACATATAGTGCAGGCAAATCCAGTTTTGAGTATGAACTATCTGGGGACAGCTATTTCTTTATCGAAATGGATAGCTCTATTCATGTAGAATGAGGATATATATGTCACAAAAAATCCCAATGTGAGCTAAAGCCACCATTTAGAAAAAATGGCCGCCAGAACCGTTTCTTTTAGAAGGACATATCTCAGAAACCGTTGCTCCGATTTTAGATTTCTTTTTTTTTGCTCTCTTCCCCTTTTCATGTACAATCGAAAGTGTTATTACATCTTTGGGCATAAAATAGAAGATAACTGAAGAAAATAAGACTTGAATTATTGGAAATATACAAGGTGTCCAGTTAGTGCTTCCTAGGAAGATTGTGCAAAAACTGGTAACTTTATAAAAAAAACTTTTTTAACAAAACTTTCAATGTTTCATCTTTACTACAACGTTTCAATTATACAGGGTGTCACAAAAAGGAGTTACACAAGAATGTATAATTTTGTTAATGGAATACCCTCTAATTTTTTGGCGTCAGTTAAGCCTCTAAGGGTCCTGAATTACACCCTAAAATTTTTTGCCAATCGGATGCAGCGTTGCCAAGTTATAATTTTTTTCCTGTTTTTCTGGCAAATTACAAACATTTTTTTGACTACCATATCTCCGCGATTTATTAATTGTTTTTTCTAAAAATGTAAGGTGTTATTCGATAATGATGCATTTACTGAAAAACATTTTTGAAATAAATTATTATTATACCGGGTGTCCAAAATCTTTGTTTACATTTCTTGTTATTTAATTATTATTTTTCTCAAATTTTTTAAATGGAATGCCTATATTTTTTTACATAGATGAATAAAGCATAAAATTCCCCACGTTCTAATATTATACACTTAATTTTTATTTCAAACCGTTTTTGAGATATGATTATTTCAAATAAGTTTTGCGTAAATTGAGGTGATTTTTATTTTAGCATTAAAATCTAGTATGGCTTTGGCCTTTTGTTTTGCGTTTGTTTTTCACTCTATGATATTTCTCTAATGTGTTTAAGATTATCGTGGTTAAGTTGAATTAATATTGTTAATATTTAAAAATACGAACTATAATTATTGTCAATAGGATTTAATACCTATGGTAAATGTTATGTTATTGGTGAATGTAATGGAAATTGTTTATTGGCATCAAAAATGTATGGTAAAAAATATCCCTATAGAAGATATCCTAATGTGAGGTCTCTAGAAAATTTGAAAGAACGTTTTGAACGTACTGGAAATTTTGCATATGAAAAGAAAGCGAGACGACGAAATGTATTATAATGAAGAAAATGAGTTGGCTATAACTTTAGCGGTAATCGAAAATCCTACGGCAAGTGTTCGGGAGTTAAGTAGGGATTTAGAGGTCAGTGAATCTAGTGTTTCCCTATACCTTCGTAAAAATAAGTTTCACCCCTATCGAGCTCAGCTGCATCAAGACTTTTGGGATGTGGATTTAAATCGTAGATTAAATTTTTGCCAGTGGGCTCAAAACCAAATTGGAGAAAATGAAGTTTTTTTCAAATTTATATTGTTCACGGATGAATCAACGTTTCATCGCAACGGATTTGTGAATAGGCCCAATTTCCATTATTATGCCAGAGAAAACCCTCGTGTTGCACAGAAAAATCAGAAACAGAGTTTAAATGTAAGGGGAGGAATTGTACATGTTTATGTTATTCATCCTCGCTTTTTTGAGGGAAATGTGAATGGAGCAGTCTTCTTAGATTTTACGCAAAATAAGTTTCCACAAATAATCGAGCATATTCCTGATTACATTACAAATAATATGTGATTACAACTTAAAGGTATACCACCACATTTTAGTAGAAATGTTCGTCAGGCCATTAGTAATCAGTTTCCTGAAAGGTGGATAGGAAGAGGAGGTCCAATATTTTAATAAACTGTTAAATAATATCTAATTTATCATTCTATTAAATTATGTTAGGTCTCATTACATGGCCGCCTAAATCACCCGACCTAACTTCAGTGGGTTTTTTTCTTTGGGGATTTGTGAAGTCAGACGTTTATAAAGTAGAACCAATGACTCGAGAAGATATGATGGAAAGGATTCGTCGGTGTTTCAATCGTATAAATGTTGATATGTTACACTGTGTAAGACGCTCATTTATCAAGAGGCCTTAGTGTTACCTGAATCAAAATGGTGGACATTTTGAGCAGTTGTTAGGTTAGTTTCAATATCGTGAAAAAAAAATTATTGTTCAAGAACCGTCCATAAAAGAAAGTGTACGATATCAAAATGTGAGAAATTGTAAGCGTTACTCATTCATTTAAAAAAATTATAGGCATTCCATTTAAAAAAATTGAAAAAAATATAAAGCAAAATATAGATTTTAATGCTAAAATAAAGAGCACCTTAATTTACGCAAAAATGATTTGATATAATCATGTCTCAAAATAGAAATAAAGAGATATTAAAATGTGAGGAAATGTATGTTTTATTCATTCATGTAAAAAAAGTATACCTAGGCTTTCCATTTAAAAAAATGAGAAAAATAATAATTAAATATCAAGAAATGTACGCAAATATTTCGGACACCTGATATACTGAAGATTTATTTCAAAAATGTTTTTCATTAAATACGTCATTATCAAACAACATCCCACATTTTTAGAAATAACGATTAATAAATCGCGAAGATATGCCAGTCAAAAATGTTTGTAAACTGCCCAAAAAAAAACACAAAAAATAACTTGGCGAAATATTTTAGGGTGTAATACAGGGCTCTTGGAGGCTTAACTAGCGTTAAGGAAATATAGGCTGTTCTATTTAAAAAAATTATACTTTCTTCTGTGACTCGTTTTTGTGACACCTTGTATAATTGAAAATAATTTTAAGTTGTAGTAGAGACGAAACATTGAAAGTTTTGTTAAGAAAGTTTTTTTATAAAGTTAGCCGTTTTGCACAATCATCCGAGAGAACACTGACTAGACACCCTTTATACCTTAATGTACATTATTAAAAATGAATACAATTTTATATATAAATAACTATTACTCCGTTAATATTTGAGTTAGTAACATCGGCCAAAAAACAAATGAAAGCTAATTGTGTGCTCCAGAACTTTTATTAAAATTATTTTTTCAAAAATTGACTAGAAATTTCAGCACAAACGTCTCGAGTTTATAAAAGTTTAAAATGTAAAGTGAGGAATGGAACAAAAAAAAGAAATCTAAAATCGGAGCAACGATTAGATATATGATTTTAAGGAAAATGTCTCTGGCGGTCATTTTTTCTAAATGGCGGCTTTAGCTCACGTCGGGATTTTTTGCGACTTTATATACTTATCCTACATTAATAGAGCTATCCTTTGCGATAAACAAATAACTGTCCCCAAATAGTTCACGCCAAACCCATTTTACACTGAGATTTGCCTGGTCTAATATTTATTTTTGGAATTACGTAAAAAAGTTGTATAGTATATATTCTCTAAAAAAAAAATCTGCATGTATTTTAATAAGCTGAATCTGAATTTCATATCAGAATTTATGTCTGACTGCGGAATTTCATTTAAGTACGATATTAGTCACAAATTGGGGTTTTCTAAGGCTAGTAGGGACATGAAATTAAAAATTGTCTATTTTGTATAAAATGCATACAATCACAACAAAACTGCAATTATTGAACTCATTTCTACCACTTTTATATCCTCTGACATTAAAGTAGCAGGGGCGATAAGTGCTATTATGGGCAAAACTGGGCAAAACTGGCACGAAATATGTTCATGGAGTCAAGAGAAAATTGATAAAATTAAGAAATACTGCTCTTTTTCTGCCTTTTTCGATCCGCCCTGGAATTTATTCCGAAAACGATGAAAAATGATTACAATGCTTTTGTTCCCTTTGAAACCATTTTTAATTGCTTTTGTCCAAAATAGCATTGAAACGCCTATATGAGGAGGTGGTTCAGGGCCTAAAATATAATAGGGATTTTATTTTTTAAAATTGTTATTTCAAAATGCTACTAACAAAGTTGTATGAAAGTTTTGATTTGTACTTTTCTCAAGAACTGCTGTATTTAGAGACTTGAAACAAGTATATCTTTTTTCTTAAAAAATGACGGAAGAATACAATTTTTGTCAGAAATTTCGCGTAAAGGTGCGGGTGAAAAGGTAACGATCTTTTTCAAAACTGGTTAAATCCCATTTATATTTATATTTTTGAGGTGATTTACGGTACCAGTTTCAGTGACTGGATCTAAAGGGATTTTTCGTTGAGATTTTGCCCGTATCAACAACCAGAGTTCTCTAAAAACAGTGCGCGATGTGTGCGCATTAAACAAAAACCACCAAGTGTAGCTTTAAGTATTTTAAAACTTCCCCTTTAGTTATGTTCACAAATTGTTATATTTAAGCTTTTCACCTGGACCGGGATCTAATTCAGGCGCATAACTGTAACTACTAATTTAAAATAAATTTTATTTGATTGATTGATTGACTGTGACTGGCAGTTATCGACCGATCTCGTTACTGTAGGCGATCTCCAAGTTGGTGAAGAAGGTCATCCTGATCAGACTAGAAGCTGCTCAGGATGAACTTCACATCGATGACGAGTGCCAGTTTGATTTCAGGCGGAGCAGGAGCACTATGCAGCAGGTCGTCAGAATCGTGAATGACGTCAAGGTGCAATGCAACCTCGGGAAGAGCCTTCGTTACCGTATGGATCTCTGGGTTACTCTACAAACTAAACTCATTGGACTTCCCAACGCACATCACAAAACTTATTAACTCCTTCCTGTCTGGTAGATCGTTACAGGCCAGGGTGAATAATAAACTATCAACTCGGCGCGACATTCGCACGGGCGTCCCCCAGGGGTCGTGCCTGTCTCCAAAGTTGTACAACTTTTACGTCTCCGACTTCGCGGAGCTCCCGAATTCGATCCTTGCCAAGTACGCCGACGACACATCCATGTACGGGCATTCGCATAACACGCAGGCGGTTAATATGCTGCTGAAAGTACACATGGCCCGTACCACGGCATATTACGAAAAGTGGAAAATTCGGATCAACGCCGAGAATTCGGAATCAATTCTCTCCACGCGCCGCTTCACAGAAAACTGGATTCTAATGCCACTTTCGATCGGAGGTAGAGAAATTCCAATTAAGCGATGGGTGAACCTAGACAAAAGACTGACGTTTAATACACATTAACGAGACGATACGCAAGGTCTACTTCATATCCAGGAGTCTATGTCCGCTCCTGGCACGGGGTAACGAACTCAACAGGACTAATAAAAAGTTGTTGTACACGATGGTAATCAGGCCGGTAATCACAGACGCGGCGCCGGTGTGGTGCGGCATCCCGGCCACGACAATGCGGAAGTTGAGAGTATTAGAACACAAATGTATGCACCTCATTTCAGACTCTGGTAGGTACACCTCCCTCAGAGATCTCTATGCACGTTGCCACGACATAACCCCACTAGCGGACTACGTCCAAGAAACATCGCAAAAATTCTATCAGTTCAAACTGGACGGTAGTCCGCTAACCCGCAACATTACCCGAATCAGACAACATAACGCAATACTTTTCAATATAAGACACACCCTACCATACCAGGCGTTGACTATCTTCCGGCAACCTCCCTAACCACACTTTCCCTCTACCATAACCTATCTCTACCCTACCTTTTATCTTTCAAAAACTTTACAACTTTAACCTCTTTCCCCTCTTTTTATGTCTGTATAATTTTGTTCCTCTATCTTTTTTTTCCTCTTTTTGTCTTTCCAAATCCCCTCTAGGCCGATAACAACCTATAAATCTAAACTTTTTAAATCATTTTAACCTACTCTACCTTCCTCGACGGCGGTCAGACCACGAGGTTGTCATTTGTTCGAACGGGTTTTTTCGTTTGACTCTGTTTTCCCGTATCAACAATCAAAATTTTCCAAAAGTGCGTTTGCCTAGTGAGTTTTTAGTTATTTATGGTGTATTTTAATTAGTTTTAGGCCCATGTGGGCACATGTTTTTAATTTTTAATTAGTTCTTAAGTCTGCCTGCGGCAGAAGTTTCCAGTATCCAAATTTAATTACCGTTAGGCCGAACCGGAACTACCCCGCCTAGCCCCACATTTAACACGACGCTGCACGCCGTGATTGTCGGGCTGGCTCCGGGCCAGATCCGGCGAGGCGCACTCTTGTACCTATCGTTAAATACTAAATAAATTTGTTTTGTTGTTGTTTGTTGTTGGACCTCGATCGGCGAAGTTAAGCACGGCCGGGCGAGTCCGTCTTGGTTAAGTGGCAGAGTAGCATTAGCTAAACTTCGCCAGGACGTTAATATAAATAAGGCATTAAAAAAAATGTTACTTTATCAAAATTTTACTTTTGTATTTGCCTTACTAGCTACTAAGTTAAACTTAAAATTATAGCATAGTTTTAAAATAGTACCCAACATTAAAAATATAACAAATATATTACATAAAATTGGTAGAGTAAAGAGGTATACAGGGTGCGGGCAAATAAAATGTGCTGACGATAATAATATTCTACAAACAATTAATACTAAAAGAATGGTACACAGAGAGACGGGCATATGTAAAAAAGATAATATTATACGGTAATATACAAAAATAAGGCAATAATGCTTGGCAAAAAGTCACAATCCATGAAAACTACAGTGAATACTCTAAAAAAAAAATAGATTACTAGTTGATTAGTTGGCCAAGGTAATATTACTTTGCGGAAAACATTACACCAAATAGTACTAATAAACAAGTTTTGATACTTCACTCAATAAACAAATATCTAAATGTAAGCAAAAGTATTTACAAAAAAAAAAAATGGAAAGAATAGCGTCGTAGCATATCACTTGAACAGAACATTGGCAAAAGTTTACAAATAATAAACATGTTGTGTTTAACAACAAAGATAAAGAACTCGCGAAAACAATTTATCTGTCAAACAACGGGATGGACACGAAAATACAAAATTCCATGACGCTGTGGAATTAACCGAACACACACACCACATGTTGAATGATGCCATGTGTAGCATCCACAAATACAATATCCAGGGGAAAGCAAATATGGCAAATCGCTTATAAGCACAACGGGGAGATATAAATGTTTTTGTACCTACAGAAACTGCTAAAAGCTGCCAGAGACACTATATGCCGGTTACATAAATAAATTATAGATTGGTATCAGTTATAAGCATTAAATAATTTTATATCGATAAAACTCAAATAATGCAATTTAGCGGAACGTAGCGTTCGTAGCGGCCTCTGGGGGCTAGAACAAAATTGAAGATGTTTTATGATTTCTCACCCCAAATCCAATAATTTTCAAAAGAAAATTTTAAAAACTCATTAAATTCCAAAGAAAAGAAAAAAGACATAATTATCAAAATCTTAATATTTTTGACTCCTACTATGCACAGTTAAGTGTTGTACTATTACTTATGAATCACCTTGTATAAGGCGAATAAATCCCTATTTGACATACGTTGTAGAATAGGACTGCCATATTATAAGCCCTGTTGCGCTTTTTTCTTATTCATATCAATCGGCTGGCTATCAGAAAAAAAAATTTCATGAAATTTGCTCAATAACGACGAGGTTATGATAGTTAAAATACACTATACTGTTAAAGGTGCGTTCATTCAGATTGGAAGTGAATCTACACATGGATATCATCAATTCATTGAACTATATATAATATTTCAAATCATACGCCAATTATAATCACTATAAATATTGTTTTACACATAATCACTAATGCCTTACACTTAACTAGAATTAAGTTATTGTTATAATTTGTATCTTTAAGTATCTGATATTGAAATAATTGCCGAAAATACCTAAGCGTCCCTTACTACATTGCCGCTTCTCCATCCAAATTGTCTTCACCACAGAAGATCGTTAAGACGACTTAAATTATGAGCAAGACCTATTAGTACCCAAACTGTTATCGCAATTCAACAAATTATAACCCACTAATGATTGGAGCCTCCCTACCTATAATGGGCTCTTTGCCGCTAGATCCTACATTTTGTAATTTCTAGATCTCAAATGCTTCTAGTTGTTCATTGACTTGTTAATTAATATAAAATTGTTAATATTGATAATGTGTTTTCAAACGCATATAGAGAGCATCAATGCACGACTTTTCCATACAAATATGGGCCATGTAAAAAATCCAATTGCAAAATTGAAATCTCTGCAAATATTTACAGTAAATCGAAAATAAACTCATATTTCCCTCTCACTCTGCAAAATCCTTATATTAATATTAAACCGTTTTCGAGTAAAAATAAATCGAAAATTTTCAAAAATAATTTTTATTTATTGAACGGCGGAACCGATTCAAATAAAATTTTAACCAATTATAGATACTACCTAGACATAAATGTGGAATAAATTGGAACAGAATCTGACAACGGCAACATTGAAAAAAAAATTAATGAATTTTTCTGGATTTTCCTTAATCCATATAAAGTTTCGGCAAAACTACTAAAGAACACAACTATTAAAACGATACCCCACATCGGTAGTGGGGTGGAGGTGGTGATAGGGGGTGGTAATGGGGGTGGATAAAGTAAAAAAAATATTTTGACGGTTCTGGTTCTTATACACACACCAAATCAGAATTTTTTTTCATCCCCTTTAGTAATGGGGTGGCTAATGCCAAAGTTTTTTTTGAGGCCTTAGTTTCTCTTGTATATATTAAATACTAATTTTATGAACTCTTACCTGCTTGATTTACCTATTTACCCCAAATTTACCCCAATCTACCCCCAACCCTTCGACGGAACAAAATGAAAATAAAATCCACTTCTAGATCTCGTTAAAGTACATATATGTACCAAATTTAAGTCAATATCTCAAACGGTTCCAGAGTAAACGTGCGCGCAAAAAAAAGTTACAGACCGACAGACAGAATTTTTTTTTCTCAAACTCAAAATCTCGACGTTCCATGACATTCTAAGCCTATTTGAACAATCAAAATGTTTTAAAAAAATTTTGTCGTTACTATACTTCCACTGGATGTGGAAGTAAAATATTATAACTTTAGCATCAGCAGCATCATAATTTAAAAAAGTAAAATATTATCATTTTATTTTCTTCTTGTACCTCTAGTACCCACTTCAGAAAAATTCATGAATTTTTTTTCACTGTTTCCGTTGTCAGATTCTGTTTCAATTCATTCAACGTTTATGTTCTGGTAGTATCTATAACTGGTTAAAGTTTTATTTGAATCGGTTATGCCGTTCAATAGATACAAATTATTTTTGAAAATTTTCGATTATTTTCTTATTCGAAAACGGTTTAATATTAAGGGCTGAAATTAAAACTGTAAGTGATATTGACAACATTCACCCATCTTAACCGACTATGGTCTTTATAAAGAATATCCTCACAAAATAAGAAGCTCAAAAATTTAACCGCAAAGTAGATCAACAAATATTCCTTAGAAAATCATTAATATTGTGAATATCATTCCTCACTGACGCCTGACAAAAGAGGTATTTGGTGCCCCAAATGAGGGATTAAAATTAGCACTACATTTCTTTGATGGAATTTCAGAAGAAATTATAATTCAATTCAGTACCTACCTGAGTACCTACCTAAGGGTTTTGTCAGAAGATATATATTTTCTAATGTTTTTAATAACAGGAAATAATCTAAATCCAAAAAAGAAAGAAAGATTATCAAAATGGTAACGTGAGAAATGTTGTTTTTACTTAAAAGCCGATGGAAATAATAAGGTGGTTATTTTAGATAATAATGACTATTACGAAAGGGTAGATAATGATTAATAATAGTTCTTATTAAAAACTTGGTAGAACTTATCGAAAATGATGAGTGAAGTTAGAAATATATTTAAAAATGATAAGAACCTGATTACAACAGGTTATATGTAGATAATCTAACAGTAACTAGAGTATACATAATCCTATAATGTTCGCGATAATTTCACGAACTTACTATTAGTCAAAATTATCAACGGCGGAGTTAAAAAAGTATTCAAGGCATAAATCTAATTTTTCAGAAATTAGCTCCACTGGCCAAAATGAGTTGCATTTTGGCCATTTGGCTCCCATAAATTGGGTGTGGGTACAGATTTTATAAATAAATTCACTTTTTTGTAACACTTTTATTTTCACAATTACAAGTGGATGGCGGACTGACCTGGTTTTTATTATATAATAATGTTGATATTTTTAAATCTCCTTAAACTGCTTACAGTTTCTCCATCCTTCTTCAACTAATCTTCATTTGGTCAACTTCTCTTAATATATTTAAATTTCTTCCTCTCTGATTTTTCAAATATATTTCCATCTCATCAATCAATAATTCCAAATCAAAACGACCGCCATCTCATTAATTTTACAAAATATCAAATGAACATCATAAATTGCATTATCTAAGGTCGTACTCGCTACATTTTAAAATGATTTTTTCAATGTTAATACAATTGCAAGAAGGTGAAATTTTGATCTTCTTTGATATTGGATGTTACACAACTTTTATGCAACCCAAAGGATAAAACGAAATGAAACGATAGGTTTGGGGGGTTACGAAATTAGTTATAATGATTGTAAGTTGAAGTACATTGGACAAACAGAACGTCCAATTATAACAAGATTTAAAGAATATATAACCTATCTCAAAAGAGGAAGAACTAAAAAGTCTAGTGTTGCCGAATATGACTGATAACAATCATAGAATAGATATCAATCACTGAAGGTTAATTAGAAATGTAACTAATAATAGACAACAGGTGCTTTTGAAAACTTAAAAATTGCAAAATGTAAAAATAGTGTGAATAGTGACAAAGGGTATATTCCAAGCAGTCCATTTTATTGGTTAGTAGGACACAATTGGTCGAACCGAGTAAAAGTGATAGTATTCGAATGTAATGTTCAAGTGTTTTGGTACTTGTGAAAGCTATTTCAGAGTCATCAAGAAGTCATTCGTCAAGAAGAAGAAGGATCTATAAATAATCAAAATCATTGGTATTGAGCGGTTGAAAGTCTGCAGCAAATACACAATAAACCACGCCATAATGAAAAGCTAACTATTGATGTGGTGTTTCATCGTTTGAAATAATATTAGGGTCATATTTCTTCTGTCAGATATTTATGTTCGAAATATTTCGTTATAATGACCTTGAGTTTTTCATTAGCCTTATAAACATTCGTATTTCTTGAAGTGCATAGGATGCAATGAAATAACATTGCTCCAGTACATATGGCAAGGCAAAGTGTTATTGCATTACTGTAAACGATTCCTAATTAATAGGTTAACTTCAAAGTTTAGAGGTTTACCATAGCGGTCAAAATCCTCCGATCTGATGTGGCGCTCGATTTCTTTTTTATAAGTATCTTATGCAAAATGTGAAACACGTGCGATCAATCCAAGATGTCAATGAGAGGTTCAGAGATAAAAAATGATATTACATAATAACAGAAGTTACAAAAATGAGTTTCATACTGTAACGTGTAGGGATTCGTTAGTTTTTCACCATCCATTGTATATGTCGTAAATAGTAATATTCCATTCGTGTTCAATTTGGTTCAGTATTAAAGCAAATGGCAGTACGTACAATTTTGTTTCAATCATTGTTCATATAATCAGGACATATGAATGCTTTGAACAAAAAGCAACGTTATTTTATATGTGGAAAAAATATTAGTCCGCATATTTCTATTCCACGATTTTCATATTTTCCACAAAAGTAAAACCTTTTAGGTAATAAAAGTATCAATTTTAAATGTTTTCCCGGTATTTTTGTTAGACAATTGACATTCAGCAGCGACATATAGAGTGCATAAATAATTTATAGGCAGTTTTCAGGTGTAAAGACAGGTGAAGTATACATCCTAAATTCAATATTCCTGTAGAAGAGTAGTAAAATTTTCCATTTTAAAGCTCTACGACCCGAGGGATGTGTACAATCGATCTGTACAAGTAAAGATCACCTCCCCGGGCGAAGATTCTCCAACACGATGTTCCATTTAGAATCATCTTATCCACTTTTCTCTATCTTTTTATCTGTTAAAGAGTCGTGGGCACGGGAACGGGTTTAAAAGAGCGCGCGCTCTGAATCTAATAAGGCCATCTTCCCTCATTACCCCATCCGATTGCAATATTTACTCTTCCGACGACATAAAAGAACGAATCCATGCCTACACATCTCAATGAGTCCTTTCGGTTTACCGTATTTATTTTATATAACAAATTTATTGCCACATTTTAAGCGACTGTGGTTCATCAATATATTTTTGATTATTTGTATTAGTGTGACATTTGTTTTCATGCTATTTGGTCTTGCATTTTTTCCCCATTTAGATATATTAGGGAAACAACAATTCACAAAAATCTTATTTTATCACAAAACAGAAATTAAGAAATGTCTTAAAAGTGAAGTAATTAATAACTTTTTATTCACTGATCGATTTTGTTCAAAAACAATAAGATTCTTTTTCTAAATAATGCTAACTTAGTGTCAAAATCTTAATATAATCGGACTGTTTTTCTTAAGTTATCCTGCTTTCAAGAAACGTGACGGACGAATAGGCAACCGGACAGACAGATTTTGAAAGTTGTTCAGCATTCGTTCACTAACACAATGATATGAATGTCTTTCATCACGAGCGACATTCGCGGTTTTAGAAATTTGCCCATAAAATCCAATATACTCTTCGTTTAACTTCCACATCCAGTGGAAGTATAGTCACGAAAAAAATTTTTTCAAAATTTTTATTGTTCAGATAGCTTAGAAATGTCATGAAACGTAGAGATTTTAAGTTTGAGAAAAAAAATGCTTGTCTGACCGTTGGTCTGTCTAACTTTTTTGTACGCATGATTACTCTGGAGCCGGCTTGAAATTTGGTACACGTATGTATTTATCGAGATCTGGAACTAGATTATATTTGCATCTTATTCCGTTGAAGGGTTGGGGTAAATGGGGGTAAATAGGTAAATCAAGCAGGTAAGAGTCCATAAAATTGGTATTTTTCGTAGTTGCATGAGTATAATAATATACAGCTCACATGAAATGATTGCAATTTTTTAAATGATAAATTAACACAACTGCACTGACCATAAATGGTCGGTCCCTTACAGAGCAAGTATACATGTAGCGCATTTCTTCACTTCCGTCAAAGTCTTTTCTTCCATTTTTTTCTGCCGTTCTAGTTTTCTAACTATTTAAGGTATTCACGTATTAACCTTTCTGTCTTGTACCAAGTCATATTACATTATATTTTCATCACTATTTTCCTCAACTTTCTATAGTTCTGTCGGCGCTTCCATTAAAATTTCTGCGACTGATTAAACGTTGTGTGTGCCAACATGCACTATATTAAAAAAAAAAACAGGCATGTACTTTATGGACGTTTTTGGTTTTGAAATTTTATATGTTTGGCCGTCCGTCCTTGGAAACCTCTTCCGGTCCGATAGAGCAGAAATTCCTTTTTGTTAATGGCAAGTAAACATAACCTTTTCAGGTAGGAAGCAGTTATGTACCGAGTGATATTAAAAAAATTAAACCAGCTCTTGGACTACATCCAAAGGGATGTCCGGGATCCTGAGTGTGAAGCGCTTCAGGGAGAGTAGATAGAGACAAATTTCAATTAACAAGATTGGTTGCTCTTTACAATGGCATATCTAGGATTTTAGTTTGGAAGAGGTAATGAGCTTAAAGGTCTGCACACGTAGCAAAAGTTGAAGAAGATTAAAAAGGTGGGATTATTCCGTAGCGCGCAGGTGAAAACGTTCTCTAAGTTCAAGGTTATTATGTTTTTAAAGCAGGTATGCTACCAATGTCCCTAGAATTGCTTATTTTTTTTACAAATACACTACTGTACGGCAATTTATAAAGACAATATTTATTCATCTAGAATATTCTACAGACTCAATTACATAATAGGAAAAAATGCATGAAACAAGTGTACACTCGATGAATAATATATAATACAGGATTCATATTAAATACGAATGTACAGTTTAGAAGAAATATGAAAAAATATCCAGCTAAGAGAAAGGGAAGAAACAGATCAATTATACATTCCACTTTCAACTAATTGACGAGATTTGCAGGACAGGATATTGCCGAATCATTTAAAATGTTATAATTGTTGCACATATTGTGTAGCGGAGAATTTATTAAATTGTATCAACATAAATATATCGGATATCTCATAATTTTGTGCCTTCAGTCATGACAAGGCAGTAGAGTAAAAAGAAACATTGAAATATAAAAATTCAAAATGATGGAGGTAAATATTATCAATATTTAAAAAGAATCTATATATTCAGAACACAAGGCGTTTTCTTCCTCTAATTAGACAGCGGGTCCCGCTTCACTGATTTTGATGATTTTTTTTTCATTAATGCTCTATTTACATCACTAATTTTTATTTTTTTAAATTAATATTTTCAGTATTTTGTCGATAGCTCTCCATTTAGTAAAAAATCGGAATTAACTGCACAGCACCAGCGTTATTTTCAAAATAAGTAACTATCTATTCAATCAATAATGAGAGTCTGATTAAAATATCAATTTTTAGTCTTTGCAATTCTCTCACAACTCACCTGGTTATGCTAGAGACAAAGAGCTGTAAAATGAATTTATTTACAAAAAACTATTTTAGAGTTTTTAATACAACAAGACTCACCTGGAAAAATTAAACTATCATTTTAAAACTCCTCTACATGGCTTTAAAATGCACATTTTTCGCCCTTGTTATGACCTCTTTAGAAAGACAAAGCCACTGAAAATATTTCAAACATGAATCGAAAAAATGTTTCATTGATATTTTAATTAGATTTTCATTAGTGATTGAATAGACAGTTATTTTGTAAATAAATAAATTCATTTTAGGACTTAGGATAGGTTATCCAAAGAATGCAAAGATTTAAAATTAATATTTTCCTAGATAGATCGTCATACATTATTATACTCTTCGCAAATACGAAAACGAAGAGTATATTGTATTTGATCGCCACATTTCTAAATCCGTAAATATCGCTCGCAGACAAAAAAATTTCATATCATTGTGTTAGTGAACGAATTCTGAACAACTTTCAAAATGTCCGTCTGTCCATCTGTCCGACCGTCCGAAAAATCCGATTGTATTGAAATTTGGACTGTAAGTTAGTGTTAGCTAGAGGAGTTAGTTAGTAGAAGAGTTTTTGAATAAAATCGATCAGCAAATAAAAATGTTATTAACGATTTAAATTTGAAAAAAAATGTTTGATTTTTATGTTTTTGTAATTGAATAGAAATCTGGTGGAATGATATTTCATTTTAATATCCAATGTTTATATATTTTACAAATATACATTTTATAATGTAATATACAACGTGAAAATATGATTTTAGCTCGTGTCTTATAATGTAAAAATTTACATTTTTTTACGTGTAAGGTGGTGGTGTAGTTCTTACGCTTTTAATTGAAATTGACTCGGAATTCAAAGGTCCCGGGTTCGAAACCCAAATGGGGTTTGGTATGTTTTTTTTTAATTTTTACTTTATTTTACACTGAGTCTTTTACCAATTAAGTTCGTACTATAAAATTAAAAATGTCTAAAACTATCAGTATTTACAAAAAACTGCGAAGAGTATCCTATAGAATGTGTAACAATTATATAAAAAGTTCAGTGAACAGGCGAAGAGTACGTTTTTAGCTTGTTCTTTCTGTTGTTTGTGCAATCCTCTAAAAAATATTATTTAGTGTAACTATGAGTAAACTTAAAATGATTTCGTTTTCATATTTACAAAAAGTATAATGTTTTATTTTCTTCCTTCAGGGGTTCGTAACTCCTTTTTAAATACATTTAGGACAATTTCTTGTATGCGATACAACTTTTTTGCCACCTCCTCAAAGGGAAACACTTTATTCCGAAACATCGCGTGCATATGGATGTAATGTAATGCATGTTTTGCAAGAAGCGGACATCCCGTCACTTAAAGATCGGAATGCAAATATTTTTTAGTATCGCAATAATGAAGGTGTACCGCAATAAATATAAACCAATGGAAGCAATTGATTGATGGAAAGATAGATATTGTTAGCGTGTTACATTTGTTTGCACGCTCAAATGATATGCTTCAAGAAACTAAAAAAGGACAAAGCAAGTTAAAGTGATTCGAAAAGGCTAACAAATGTGTAACTTTAAAAAGAAGTAAATCAAGCATGGGCATTTAAAAATGGGCGAATGAATCAAAGTTTGCTGCGTATGTTTATTTCAAATTACTTTTCAGCTTTAAAGATATTTTTTAATTAATAGTAATAGGAATAATAGTACGATTTTATTTCATTTGGACACTATTAACTCAACCTGTTAAAGAATTATAATCTTAGAAATAACTAGAACAAATCTTATAGTACAAGATCCGGCATAAGAAATTAATACCCTCATCTGTTATTCATATAAGAAATAGTTTTTATGAAAGATAACATGTAGGCTAATAGATCGTGACTAGGTTTCCTAGCCATATCTTGACCCCATGACATTTAATTTGAAAGAAAGAATTAATTTTTTCTTTTTGTCTTTAAACTTATATAGCAGCGAAACCATTAATCCTACAGGATTTTTTCAAGAAAACAAATTCATCATCATTTCATAATCTTTCCAATAGATTCCTACCAGTTTTTTCCTAGAACCAATGTTTATCTAGATATTCGCAAGAGATGAGAAAAAGACGTCCTTGGAAAATGTAAATTTCCAGTTGTATATCTCCTAGCGTCCTTATTTTTTGTCGTAGGCCAAAAAAAAAATTGTGGCTTATTAAATTCTCTACAAATTCGTTAGGTCACAGTTTTTTGCCGTAGGAGAGACCGTTTAGAAGTTATGGGCGTTTTAAGCAAAAAAGTGCAAAGTGCACATTATGTAGTTTTCCTTAGGTAGTTTTTATTTTTGGGCAATCTCTCACGGATTCCGAGTTACGGGCGAAAAGTCGTTTTCAGAGATGCGCCATCCGAAGGGAAATTTTCGACGAAAACCCGACATCTATATATACTCATATTTTCAAAAATACGACACCGCAACGTCCGTACCATGTCGATACGGAAAGAGGAAGACTTGTAGTTGATCCGCATCGTAAATCGCACGCCGAAATTCGAAAATTTGGCCCGACACAAACGAAACAAAATTGACATTTTTGGCATTTTTCGTTTGACGTTTCTCAATCGCGATTTTGTGTGAGAAGAGTGTCTTTCGCCTATCTCTTTCCGTCGCAAAAAAGAGATAGTCGACCTTCCCCTGTTAATAACCTAACAGACGTAGAATTTAATTCTAAATCGATCTGCACCTGTTCCGATCCCGTCAGATATATTTAAAAAAAGCATTTGTTAATCTAAATTCGCAAAGAGTAAGGGGTACAGACGTGTAGAATTTTACTTCAAAAACCCGTTACAACAGTCGAGCTATCTTTTATTGTTTGCCCTACGACAAAAAAATAATGACGCTAGGAGCGATACAACTGGAAATTTAGATTTTCCAAGGAAACGTGTTTTTTTCTCATCTGTTGCGAATATCTAGACAAACGTTGGTTCTAGGAAAAAACTGGTTGGGATCTATTAGAAAGATTATAAAATGATGATGAATTTGCTTCCTTGAAAAATTCCTGTAGAATTAATGGGTTCGCTGCTATATACGATTTCGCCTGACAACAGCAATAGTTATTTATGTACCAAGGGTCGTAAGTGCACTTTTTTGGCCGGGAATGCAGTTTACGATCCGAGGCCCGTAGGGCCGAGGTTTGTAAGTATTTGAGACTAAAATATCGCACTGTACGACCCGCGGTGCATATTATATTTTTCGTCAAAACCATGAATCATTAAACTAGAGAAAAACTAGTGGAAAACTTTAATTATTTGAGTAAGATTTCATATTTGCTAAGCAAATAGTAAAGGTACCGATGCTTGGAATATCCATGGCAACCGCCAATAAAATAAATTTAGGACGAGGCTTCTATTCAAATGACAACTAATGTCAAGGTAAATTAAATCATATTATTATAATAGTTCTGAATATTTTTGAAAATAATGTAGGATATAGAAGATATAGCAAGTAAGGCTTGTCTGGATTTAGTTCCAAAGAAGTTAAAACATTTCATTTAATACTTGTTATATAAAGATTGTCCCAAATTTACTTTATTTCCCTAGGGATGTTATGAAAAATAACAACTCGTTGCCAGTGGCAACAAGTATTTGATACATAAAGCGCCACTTACGATCAACAAAACAATGGAATTACGAGGGAGGTATGACGAAAAAAATTTAATTAATATTTTTTTAAATTAAATGTCATGGGGTCAAGATTTGATAGGCAACCTAGTCGTGATCTATTAGCCTACATGTTATCTTTTATATAAACTATTTCTTATCTGAATAACAGATGAGGGTATTAACTTCTTCTTCCGGATGTTACACTATTATATTGTACATTTATTGGACTTGGAGTTTACTTGTAAAAAAAGTTAGTTTCAGATATTTTTAATTTTATGATGCCAAGTTAATTGGTGAAACACTGGTCAGTATAAAATAGAGTCCAAAGTTTAGATTTGTTTTTCAGCTTTTAAAACGTTTATTGATATTTTACGTTCTTACATTTCAAAGTGTATTTGATTTTCTCGTATTTATATTGTGTTTACATTAATATTTATATTCCAAAGCATAACAAACGCGCGAGTCGTGATGCGCCCGGGTTGTCACTGAGTAACAACTACATAGACCGTTATTCGTTACTTTACATGTCTATAATGTACGGTATTTAGGTAAAATTATATTTCGACGGTTGAATATTATATTATTATAAAATATATATTAATAAAATATATAAATAAATAATGACAAGAAATAACATTACACAAGGTTTCTGTTCAATATAAAAACTCTTATTTAGTGGTCGATTTAATTCAAAGACAATAGGTTTCTTCATCTAGTTAAGACTAACTTACTGTCCAAAGAACAATGTTAAAAAAAGGGCCTTTTGGTCTATCCGTAGTAAAGTGTGGGAGCCATATTTTCTTACTAATTTCGGTTTTCACCGGTTTTGGCGAAAAACCTCGGTAACACATTAAAAAACAAACCTTATTTTGGGGTGACATTGCAATTGATATTAGTCTAAATAATAAGTTTCGATAACTAAGTAAAAAAAGAAGTAAAAAAATCAAATTACCCTTTTCAACCCTCCTCGTCATTCCCTCATCACCCCCAATACACACACGCACTCATACACTCATACGCACTCAAAAGGAGTGTGTCTCGCCTTCTCAGGGATATTGATCGGTGTTAATAAAAAAAAAATCCTAATACTCAGTTGGATGTTTTTTATCATATTAAGGTGACTTGGCCAATTCAGATCACTCCTGAATAATTCTTACCTCTCTAAGGAAGGGATGTAGGGCTTTTTTGGCCCATCCGTGGTAAAGTGTGGAAACGATTTTTTTTTTACTAATTTTAGGGTACTGAATACGAATCTGTCATCTGAATTGGCTAAAAACATCGAGAAGACAGTAAAAAACAACCCTTATTTGGGGGGTCGCATTTCAAAATACTCAGTTTCGTTAGGCAGGTAGAAAGAGAAGCAACAATTCTAAATTCACCCCTCTGTCCCTCTCGTTTCCCTCACCCTTCACCACCCATAAGAACGGTGTAAGTTACAATATTTAATATACGGTTATTTATTTATTAAAAAAAAAGACAAAACTCCTCGTTAAATGGCTATTGTTATAATGTGATTACTCTGAATACTCTTACACCCATCCGCACCAATTAAGATGGTGGATTTTATTTTTTATAGTTTTTATTTGTTTTGATTGCAAAAAAATCCCTAATCACCAAGTTTGATGTTTTTTGTCATAATAAGGTAAATTAGTCAATTTAGACGAATATTTCTCATCCCTGAGATATTTCTGAGATAGTAATCTCTATGCCACATCCCCACTTCCCGCAAAACGGGTAAATGATACGTTAATATATATATTTTCAATAAGTATTTAGGGATAATTTTTTGAAGTCAATAAGTTACTTTATTATGATAGAAATCCATGTAAGAGGTAATGAAGGATTTCTGTTGTAATAAAAACTAATCGAAAGTCCCAAAATAGTTACTCCCACCCCTTTCGTGGTTAGATTTGGAATTTGTGGGGGACATAAAATGAAAAAAGATTCCCATTCTAAAAAACAACAATTATTTAAATAACTAAATAATTTTTTACTATAAAAATCAAGCAACAATTTTTAACCACTTAGAGGGGTGAGAAATATTCAGGAGTGATCTGAATTGGCCAAGTCACCTTAATATGATAAAAATACATCCAACTGAGTATTAGGATTTTTTTTTGTAATTAAAACCGATCAATATTTCTGAGAAGGTGAGACCCACCTCTTTATGGGGTGAGGAGGTGTATGAGTGCACTCAGAATTAATCAGATTACTATAGTCTGATGAAGTGTTCTGGTTTTTTAAAAATATGTAAATAACTATATAGTAGTTATAGTAGCTTACAACCTTCTTAAGGGTGCACTGTGGGGAAATTCCGGATTTTACTGTTCAAAAATCTCTATTGACCTTAATATCCATCGAATCGGGATAATTTTTTTTTTAATTAAAGGTAATTAAACTCCCTACACATCTCTCGAGGGAATCCTAGCAACAGAGACAATCCTAGCGCTAGTGAACCACCTTGAAAGGCGGTGGCTGGTCCAGGAGACCCGGGAACCTCGGGCTATTGCGCCGCCTTGAAAAGTGGTGGGTGGACCAGGGTGGGTCAAAGTTGGTGGTTTGGAGTCGACGCTTAACTGTAGATCCCTATGGCAAAATGGGCCATCCCGGCCTGATTGTCTAGTAAAATAGCAGTACTAATACAGGTCAACTTTTATTAATGACATAATAAACTGTCAAAGAACTGTAAAAAAAAAATTAAAAATTTAAATAATGAACCCATATCGCTATATTCATATGAAAATTAATTTTTTTTCTCTACACATAGTACATAAACTATATAGTAGTAAAATCAAACTGCCAAATACATAATTTGACAGCTGACAACTATCAAAGAGATAAAATTAACACAAAAAATATTGTACGTTTAACATGCAAGTTATTTCTTCTGAAAATTTGCCTCAACAGATGTGTAGGGAATTTAGTTACCTTTAATTTAGAAAAAAAATTATAGCGATCCCATGGATATTAAGGTCTCTAGAGATTTTTGAACAGTAAAATCCGGAATTTCCCCACAGTGGGGTGGTGAGGGAATGGCGAGGATGGTTCTTTACTTCTTTTTCTACTTAGTTATCGAAACTTAGTATTTAAACTAACGTCAGTTCCAATGTCACCCCAAATAAGTGTTGTTTTTAATGTGTTCCCGAGATTTTTCGCCCAAACGGGTGACGGATTTGTTTTCAGCACCCAAAAATTAGTAAAAAAAGATGGCTTCCACAATTTACCACTGATGGGCCAAAAAGCCCTACACCCCCTCCTTAGAGGGGTAAGAAATATTCAGGAATGATCTGAATTGACCAAGTCACCTTAATATGATAAAAATACATCCAACTGAGTATTAGTTTGTTTTTTGTAATTAATACCGATCAACATCCCTGAGAAGGAACAACACTTACAACCTTCTTGGGGGTGCTGAGGAAATGGCGAGGAGGGTTGAAGGGGTGAATTTGTTTTTTTTTACTTCTATTTCTACTTATTTATCGAAACTTAGTATTTAGACTAATATCAATTTCAATGTCACCCCCCAAATAAGTGTTGTTTTTTAATGTGTTCCCGAGATGTTTCGCCAAAACGGGTGACGGATTCGTTTTCAGCACCCCAAAATTAGTAAAAAAAAAAGTCGGCTTCCATACTTTACCAAGGATGGGCCAAAGAAGTCCTTTTTTTTAACATTGTTCTTTCTCCATTAAATAAATATTTAAAGATTATTTGGCATTATTCCAATGTATGTAAATTGGAAACGTTAACAAAATATTTGATTTTTACTATTTACTCTAAATGAATGGTCGTCTTGGAATTAAAATGAATAATATAAACAAAAAAAGCCAACACGAAATATGTCGCGGAGAATATTAGAGATCCTTAAAACTAAATGAGGTCTGTTCTTTTGTGAAAGTTACAGTTTAACTTAAAGTAACTACTACAAGTTTGTTTTTTGCTTTTCTTTCCATAACTTCTGCGGAATTTACTTTTGTATAGCCACCTGCCGCTTCCAGAAACTATTCAAAGGAAAAGAAGGTATTATTTCGTTGAAAGAAACACTTTTTAATACTTTTTAATACGAAAATTTAGACGGCATACTCGCGTAAACCCATTACACAATTTCAGACTCCAAATAAATAAACATGAAAATGTTTTACTGTTTTGTTTAGGAAAGCGTAAATAATTAAATATAGAATTTTGTGTACCTACTTTCCGTTTAATGAATGTCATTTTGCCTTATATATTTTTCTTAAATATTTTGAAAAGAAAACTTCCAGGTAGCTTTGAAGTTATAATTAATGAAGCGTTTAGAAATTATTTTAAATAGAATATGCTTATACAAATATACAGGGTGCTCCGATGACGAGATATAGTCCTCAAAAAATTTGTTGAGATTAGGACACTAACAAAATTCCATGCATTTTTTCATCTATCCCAATTTTGAAAAATTCTTATTCTTGTTATTATTAATTTTTAGGGACAGAGCTTCGGTAAAGCTTAACAGGCAATTGCGACAGATAGCTTGATGCTGTGAGACGTCCGAATAATGCATGACTCACAAAGCGTCTGGCAAGATTTTGTGAAGAAGAAGAAGAAGAATTGTTGTAGGGACTGATAGTTTTTTGAGGAAAACGCAAATAATTTAAGCAAGTATTCGTCGCTTCATTAAAAAAATAATTAAATATTAATTCAGTTAAATCTTGAGGTTAAGGTATATAATTTGCATTATTGTCAAAAATGATCAGTTTTCATAAAAATGTAGAGAATAAAAGAAAATCAAAATTGAATTCTCTATAAATTGAAATTTTTTGCTAATTAATAGATGGATGAAAAAGTTCAATGGAATTTTAGGGAAACCCATCCAGAATAAACATCTTGTAGTACTTCCTACTTGTAGTAAGTGACTGAATTTTCGATAATGTGAGAAGAGGAATAAAGAAGTGATTTAGAAGTGAGTAGGTCCATCGCGACTTCCAATAAACTCATTTATATTGTTAGGAATGCTGTCAATGTCGGCGTGTTATATCTAATCACAAGTCTTTTGGATACGAAGTCGAGGAATGTTGAATGATTATTTAGGGGACGGGGTAACGTCCTACTCTTCTACCAATCATATCCAGACACGTTTAATCGGAGACAGATCAGGTGACTGTGCCGGCTACCGAAGCTCAACTATATTAGCTTGAAAAAATGTGCATACTTGCCATATAAAATCTGCCACTATCTTTTTGAAAAAATGTATTAATCTGCCTCTCTTGATAAAGAAAATCCACGGGTTCCAGCATGTCTGTTATATAAACCTAAAAATTCAGTTTACCCCGAACAGAGCCTAATGGTGACTTACTTTATATTATATCCTACTTCTTTCCTTGAGGTTTAGTTAACATGCCAGCAACATTTTCTTCTGAGTGTGTACTTCACCAATCATATGCCGTCGGGATTGCATTAAAATTAGTAGCTAGGGACTTTTGGATTAGCTGATACACTGAATCTGATGTCAAAATTAAACGTGCAAACTAGCGTATCCAATATAGTTGGCATAATAGCAAAATTCTTGCAAAACATGACATTTGGTATATGGGGATTCAGGATTCTCTGATGGTGAAGCAGCTAAATAAGTGGCCACTATAAATGGTGAAAAAGAAAAAAAATCAAACAGTTTATATAAAACAAGACAATTTACAAGCTTTGTAAGCTTCGCAGCCGTTATCATGTTTAATCGGTATCAGCAGTTGGCAGCGCCCAATTGAAACTTCGTTCGAACCCACTATATATTGCAGTTCGATATCTTGTTTTTTTGCGTGCTTAACCAAATTAAAAACATTTTGCTGTAAAACTATAATAAACATAGCTTCCATGAAAATTTATTACAGCTTTATACCCCCATAGACATCTATAAGAATTCCCTCTAAGTTCCATGTATAAGTAACAGAAAACTAAATTACTTAGTTAGTTCAGCAATCGTCCCAAATATGGCGAGTGGTGTCAGCATCTAGAATGTTTGGAACATTCTAGATTCTCCTCTTAGGTACCTAAGGGGATGTAGAAGCCAAGTGGACAGTTCATTTCAGATAGTGAGTGGGAAGAGTTCAAAAATAAGTAGTGATAAAGTTACTGAATGAAAAAAAAGTAAAAGCTATACTTACCGCATAAGTGCCTTCTCTCTCAATGTGGCTTCTCTGGTGATGCACTTTAGCTTGTTTATCTATCACTGTAATGGATCTTGTGCTTAGAGATCTCTGATTCCCTTTTATTTATGGAAATTTCTCTCGAGCTTTCGTGTACCGATCGGTGTATTGGTGTATTGAGTTACAGATTTGCAGATTCAGGAGACACCCGATACTCGACTCCGATCTAACACACAAAAGCCCTCGAGGGAAAAAACTTAAAGATAACAATTCCGTCAGTAAAATTCAACAGTTCAAATAATACCATTTATTAATTAGAATAAAAAATAAATACAATAATATTTATGCAACAGCCTAGAGAGAATATGAAATTTTTAAATTGAATCGCCTCCCCAAGCAGGCAAGGAAGAACGCCTCTTATAGAGTACGTTAATAGAGAGAGTGTAATAGCAATCGATTAGTAAAAAGACTCACACAACTTCCTCAGAAGATTATGAAGGCACTTTGGTTTTGGGACTGACTGAAAATAATATAAGAATATTTTCTTAACAAATTTTGGAACACTAGTGGTCAGCTTTAAGGTTGCTTTTAGTGATTATAAAAATTTTGGCGTACTTCTGAATTGTGCGCTTTGTCCACTTTTGGCGTAGTTCTTAAATTTTTTTCCTTGTCCATAAAAATGTTTACCAAGTGAAATTTTTGGTCTACTTTTGAATTGTTTGCCTGGCCCCCAAAATATTCATCAAGTGAAATTTTGGCGTACTTTTGACTGGGCGCCAGGTATTGTGGCTTACGTTTCTGCGAATGTGACTGAGTCCTTTTGTGCCAGTCTTCGGCGCTGATGCCTTAAATATTTTTAGTTATGCTCTAAAATGTCTTTTAGTAGATTTTTTCCAAGTCGAAGTTGTGTGACGGATGTGACCCAATTTCATAACAGATTATTTTTAAGTTATCGTGTTTACAAGAAAAGGTCTATACACATACATACAAACATATTCATGTACTTTTTTAATTTAATATTTCAGCTTGTTATGAAACGAATTTCTATATAAAAAAAAATATGCTACGATGATTGTTTAAAAAAATGTATCCTATCATAATATACCTATTGAAATTAATCAAATAAATATAATAATATGAGTTTTGATCATTTTTATTATATATCATGGATAAAGCTTATTGTTAAGGTTAGTGTGTAAAACTGTTAGATACTTTTTTTTGTCGTGACGGATCGTTCTTAAAAACCAAGCTACAATGAAACAAATCATCTCTGAATATTTCCAGAAGATATTTAAAGGAATTTTCGATGTTACGTATTTCATTTAAAATAGTATATGTCGTCTCTTCACTATTTCATATTGCACACTTATTTTAACTGAAAATCTTTCTTTAAACTGTAATAATCAGTATCAATATGTATCTGGCTGATTTTCACATATTATGAAGACATTACTGAAATGACCAGCCGACGTATTTTCTATATTGGTTTAATACACCCCTTTGTAAGTGACTTTACGTTTATACATGTACGTTAATCAGACAGTAAAGTTGTCCCCGGCAACCTATTGTCCTTCGAGGCAGGATATCCGTAACTTTGGAAACTACAGGACTTTCGTATTCCGTAATTTCAAATATGCGATTAAAATTAACTGAAGTATTGATTTTACATGATTAAGCAAACCTACAGAAATACCCTTGTATTTATTACCCTACAAACATGAAAATATTTTTCTTTATGTGTTCGCATCTGATTCTGAAACCTACGGCCAACTCCTCTCAACGGCGTGTTGCGATGGCAACCTCGTGATGACAAATTGAAAAATGGGCCGTTTTCAGTATCCTTATATTCAATATCCAACTGAGAACGGTAAACAAGGTCGTACGTAATTTATTTTTTGTCTCTTAAAGTTGTTAATTTGGTATTTTAATCACTTAACGGTATTGAAATAAACTAAGATAATTTTAAATATACGTCATAATATGGTAGAAAAATTATTGGCAATTAAAAAATATATATATATGATTCGAAATTGACTTAAGAAGAGGGTAAGAAAGTAATATATAAACATTTACTTAACAGAGAAGACGAAATACGTAGGTGTAATTGTAGATATATCAACAACTATTGAAAAGAGATATTATGTGCCTGTGTACCTTTGTTTCACAGAAGCTTTTGACATCATATATTGGTTGGGCTGTATTACTGGAGATGGAAGCTCACAAATATTTAATGAACAAATTAGTAGAACTGGGATTTTACCTTCCAGTAAATATTGATTATATTGGAAACCGAAAATCTCGAGGCCTTCACAGCATTTTTTTTATCCTTCTTTCTTTTCATTATTCACGTCTTTCCAGACCTCTTGTGATCCATGAATTATTCTAGTTGCAGTTGGCCTCCGCTTACTGCATAGCACGCCTGACCGCATCACGCAACTTTTCGCGGTTGCTTATTAGGCGCGCAACTTCACCAAAGCCCTTTCCAATTAGATCCTTGGCGACATTAGCTAGATGTTTCGAAGGGTGTTCTCTTTGCCTTTTTTTTTTAAATCAACAAAGGTTATGCACTAAATCATTTTTAGGAAAAAATTGTCACAGCTAGTGTTAATTGCTTCTGTATATTTTTAAGCCATCACAACTTGACCCACCTTTAACAATGCCTCCATAAAGTTGCCTTTGACATAAAATTAGTGTCCTCGTTGTATGTTCCGGCGATAAATAGATAGATAAGTAGAGTTAGAGACTGTGTATTCTTGTACGTAGGTATATATGTATACGTTAAGGGCCAGTTGTACGAACTAAGTTGAGCCAAGTTCAGCTTGAACCAAGATTAAAAGCCAAGGTTACGATTGTTACAATAATCTTAACCATAGATTTAGATCCTGGATCAAGCTGAACTTGGCTCAACTTGGTTCGTACAACTGGCCCTAAGTGTATTGCCTAATCCCTAAGTACACCTTTAATAGAAATGGAAATAGGAGATTGAAGTGAATGGACTGTAACCGACAACAGCACCAGATCGCGGGATATTGTCTGGTATACAGACGGAACAAGGACCGACTGGTGCCAGCATATATAGTAATATGAGGAACTCACAGCTCAGCACAACACTGGGAAAATACACCTCTGTCTTTCAGGCAAAAATATACGCAATCTTAGATTGCGCCGCAGAAAACAATAGGAGAGCCTATAAAAATAAGCGGCTCTATGGTAACGTCCAAACTGGTGTGGGAATGCCAAGAAGAACTAAAAGCTCTAGCGGACCACGATAAGTGTGTGCCGGGACACTTAGGAATCGAGAAAGCTCACGAGCTAGCAAGAAAGGAAGCATCAGCTCCATATATTGGCACAGAACTGCGAGTGCCAAAAACCACAGTACGGGGCCAAATATGGAACTAGATCAAAAATCAGCACAAAGAATACTGAGATAAAACAACTGGGCAACAACATGGAAAAATCTTTATCAAAGAACTATCCCGAAAGAAGAATGAAGAACTGTCACTAAGCAGTAATCAGCTCCGCATAATTACTGGATTCCTAACAGGGAACTATGCCCTGAAAGGACACCTACCCAAAATGAGAAGGTTCAACGGGGACCCAAGATGAAGACAATGCAATAGGGCAACAGAGACACCCTACCACATCCTGTGCGACTTGTGACGCTCTGGATCACAGAAGACAGGTAATATATGGACAATCAAGACTGGGTCCAGAAGAATATGAAACCAAATCAGCGATGGGGTTGTACAAGCTAGTGCAAGGGACCAGAGTTCTGGATTGGGTTTCATAAAGCAAATTGGAGAATATCACAATAAGCCCAAGAGACTGCAGTGATTCCAACTTTGACGAATATAAATCACGACTTATTTGTAGGTAAATGTAAATACTTTGAGTTCGGTAACATTATCTTATTTTTCTTACAAATTGTTTAAGAAACAATACAGAGAAAGTCATACTAAATAATTCAGATTTTTCCATTGCATATATTACTTGTGGCGTACCGAAGAGCTCTATCCTGGGACCAATTCTTTTGCTTATGGACACTTCAGATCAATGCAAATAGATCGGTTTTGTACAAGTTTAATTCTTTGCTGACGGTACAAAACTTTACTACTTACTTGCTACTTACTTACCACTTTACTACCACAATGCTGAAAATAAAAAAAACTCTCTTAATAATTAACAATGAACTTGCTCTTATCAATGACTATGCTAAATATAATAGGTCTGTCTAAATTCCACGAAATCTAAGGCAATGCTATTCAGATCTGACAAACAAAGAGATGTACTAAAATGAGATATGAGTAAGTATTCTAGCAAATAATGTGCATTCAGCAAAAAATTTTGGGGTTATATTTTGATGACCAACTCAGATTTTCTAAATATCCCAGAAATGTTATATCAGACTTAAGGTACTGTATTCAAACAGACAAATATATTACAACATCAAAAAAAGATTATGTAAAAGCTTAGTACTATCTTATTGCAATATAGTTTATTACTTATGTTTAGACAAAATTGCTTCTAACCGCTCACAAAAAAGAGTAATAAATAATCACAGAAAGTATGATCATATATCAGTTCCCTATAAAAATTTAAACTAGCTTAATGTTGATAATTTGATTAAATAAGTAGGAACAGAGTACAAAATTATTGTATTAGAATCATATTTAGCTTAAGGAAATATGAGATTGTATCATATAAATTAAAAGAGCTGCATTGATTTAACATGAAAAACCCTCGCTCTTTACTTTTTGTCTCGACTAATAATAACCTATATCCACCTAAGAGAGACACTTGTTATTCCGTGAAAATGTGCACAGTGTTAACTTTAAGTATTTTCAGTCACTAACCAATAACCATGCCTAGCTACAGAACAACTATGTTTCATGTTATTTTCATATTTCGTTATTTTCAATGCCATAAAATTGTACAATTTATTCAGAAATTTAATTAGCTAGAGTCAAGTTCGAGTAAAAAATCATTTGTTGAATATCTGAAGTTAGATTGAGTTAGTTTGACATATTGGTTATATATTTATGCAAATTATTTAGGTGTGAGTATAGATAGGCTATCAATTTATAATTTTGGGTTTAGGTTTATGTTTAGGTTAAGGATACGCGTAAGAATAACCACTTGGCTAGATTCTGTCTTGCATTCTCTTTATATTCCCTTGCAGAGGAAATAAAGGCATTTATTACTTTTGTTCGAGAACTCCACGTCTACTTAATAGTCAAAGATCACTAAAGAGAGTAAAAATATACTCAACTTATAAAAAAATGTAAACATGGTTTGGTATAACACTCAATAGCTCAAAATTTGTTAAAATAAAATAAAATACTAGCATGATGCTTTGCTCTCTAAAGTAATGAAAGTAAAAAGTCATGTATCGTATAACTAAGTTTCGTTTTCTTCTAATGGTTTATTGGAAGGGCCTTGATAACTTACATATAACTTTGATTCTCTTGAGTATGGACATTAATCGTATACTGAATCCCCACATGTATTAGCTAACCAGCTTTGTTATTATTTCTCCTATAGAGAACAAATACTTTTGACATTGTATTCATTACGAATTAGATTAATTTAAAACTAACTAACTTGTAATACATCATTATATTGAAAATTTGATGAGGAACCTATCATTTAAATGTCAAAAATTGAACTGAATTCCATTGATGTGGAAGTTGTATTGACTGTACAAAAAAAGCAAAATATTAATCCCATTCATAAAGACAATAAATAATTTGGAACGGAACTAATTTCATTATCACTTAAGAAAGAGGGAATCCTTTGCGATTCTACTTCAAGCAAAATGGTCTGGGGTGGTGCTCCGCAACCTTTCTCACCTCACGGAAAAAAAGTATCATTGTATGAAAGTATTTTTAGAAGCCTAGAAATTGTAGCAAATTTTGATTTATTAGTAAGTTGAATGATGTTGTGTTGTGGCCATGAATATAAGTGTGGATTCCAAAATTTTTGGAATGTGTGCTTTTTGTTTTTTGGGAGTGAAAACTATCTCTTCTGACAAAAAATTTAAAAACCATAAATTTAAGCCTCACATATATTGAAATCATATTTAAATATGTTGAATAAAAATTATTTCATGTTCTGGAATATAATTTATGGTGTGTTACAACGTTTCAACCCTTTAAATCCACACCTAATGACGAAATTTAAAGAAAAATTAGTTTTCAACAGGTTGGAACGTTTTAATGGTGCATTTATAATGAATTGAAACCCCGTCACTGTTTATAATATAATTTATGATTTATTGCAACGTTTCATCCCTTACAAACCGCCCTCGTGATAAAATTAACTACCATGTTTACCTTAAAATTAAAAACTTAAATTATTAAATGAGTTTGAAGTGGAAAAATAAAAATTTGAGGTACATTATAATAGCATGTTCTATTATTGAAAATCTATGGACCATCAGAAGAACTATCGACCTCCTCCTCTTGGTCTGTAATTGGAGGAAAATTTTGATAGTTGTCACCGGAGCATGTTCCGCATGTTGCGTTACAAAAAATTTCAACTTTTCGGCAGCTACAAGCTGCGCCGCATCCTTTTCTGCAATTACAAAATATTATTTTGAGGAGTTCTTCCGGTGCAGTAGTAAAGATCCTTCATTATTAATCCATCCCCAATCAGTTGGACGAATATTTTTGTTCCCAAGCCACATCTGCGTTTGTAAATAAACCCTCTTAATGTGCTCATTCGGAGCATCAACTGTCGGAACAAGGGATGATAATTTCACAGCACTGTTTTTAGTGGTAGCCTTAATAAAGGACTCATAGCGCATCATGTATGAGGTTATACTTATACATACATATATCGATACAGGCATATGTGTTTGTGTATATTTATAAATGCTCCAAAAGAATAAAACAATTTACCTGCTCCGAAAATTTCACCGAAAAAATGCGATTGATTTTTTAACGAAAACTTCTTTAATTTTTAAGCTATCCAATCGTTCCAAAAACCATTTTGCAGGGAATTTTAAGGTATATAAAACTGAACTTCCTTGAACCCTTCGTCTTTGAGACTTTTGAGTTTAAACGGCTCGGGGAAGGTGGTCCTCGCACTCAAATGGAAACTTCTCAATTAATTCAATTTGAATCAAACTTTACAATTAATTACTTTTTATTTATTTACTTTAATCATGATTAGAGAATATTATTTAGGTATTATGCAAATCATAACTTACACACTTTTTTATTTATTATGAAAATACCTACTTTCGGTACCTACTTTCGGTATTTTTATAATAAATAAAAAAATGTGTAAGTTGTGATTTGCATAATACCTAAATAATATTCTCTAATCTTGAATGAAACTTCTTTTCAAATCTAGGCATCCCATACCGATAAAACTTCTAGAACATATTGCTAGTACATAAATAAAGTAAATTGTAAATGGATACGTTCAATTTCTTGCGGTGAAGCCATTGGTTTCATTGCTGATATTATCTCCCAAAAAACGAGACAACCATTTTATTTTCATCATTACTCCATCAGTTTTTATGCTAACAACTTTTACCAAAGCTCATTTTAAAGGTCTTTTCAAGTACTTTTAAAAATGCCTTAATATGTTTTCCTCCAAAAATTTTGCGTTTTTCCGTTATTTAACATTGGAAGGTTCGAATTCAGTTTTCGGCTAACAAAAATTCACCTTCAACGAGCCATATTTCGGTTCGTATTGCATTTACAGAAATAAAAAAAATCGATTTGTTGTTTTATAAGCTTCATTTTTGCTTATATCAATTTCTTTGATAAAACGTAAGGTTTTGGAGTTATTTGTGAAAAATTGTTATAAAACATGCATTTCTTAGATGAAAAATCAACATTTTCAATCACTAATAACTCAAAAAGTATTGACTCATCGAAAAAAACTTTATAACACATTTTTTGCTTAGAATTTATTCCTCAATCGATTTCTGGTTATTTTGAATGTAATAATTTCCACCTCCGAGAAGTGGTGGCACCCACCCTCAGAGTAAAAGCACACATCGACACTATATAACTTTTGTTCCTTGAGACATTCCCTAATTGCTGTGAAAATTTCACGTCAGTCGATTCTAAGCGAAAAACCATCAAACATTGGACTATCGGTCCCACATGGATTTAACTGGATTTCCAAACTTTAAAACATAGTTATTATTTGCACTTCTTTTAGCTAAATTTATTTCACGTCTATACTCACTCCTATAATCTCTTATTTTTTGTGGTAAAGTTGCAGAATTATAGATTTCATTTAAATCAATAAGCATATTTAGTGTATTCCGCATATTTCTTAATTTGTCAGTAAACCAAGATTTTTAATTTTTAATGTTTCGTTTTCTTAACAATTGAAATGAGCAATGTAAGCATTTTAACAAAATCTCCATAAATTTATTAACTGTGTTGTCACAGTCATCATTATCATCCATAAAGTGCTAGTTTTGATTTTCTAATGTCCATAATGATTAGTCACGTTGGCCTCAATGGGTTTGCCACCCACATCAGCTCGTATCGCCTAAGCTCTGTGATCAGACATCTTTGGATCAAAAACATCCGTTTCATAGTCAGTTAATCCTGAGAAGTTTATAAATATGTTATCTATGCAGTTGCCTAGTCTGGTATTTTGAAAAATAGTTTGGTCGTAACCATAAGAAGTGGTCAAATCTAACAGTTTTTTGTGTATTTAATTCATCAGTGTTAAATTTTAAAAGTAAACGTTTTGTTTTAGACCAAGTACATAAATTATTAGCATTGTCTTGTAATTCTATGGTGCAATTTCTTTATATATTTGTATATCATCAGCAAAAAGCAATAGGTGACTATTTTTCACATAACTTACTAGATCATTGATAAAGAGAAGAAAAATAAACGGACCCAACTTCGATTCTTGGGGTACTCCAAATGTTGAAGCATAAAAATTAGATTTGAAATTGCCAACGGTGACATACGTCTCCTGTTGGCAAGATAAGAGACAATAAATTTAATTAAAGCCCCTGATATGCCGTAATTAAAGCGGCACGGTAGCTCAGAGAGCGTATTGTGTGGCCAACATGTTGGTCACACTGTCTATCGTATACAGGGTTCGAGACCCAGCCCCGGCATTGATACAGTCGGTGGATATGGAGGTGTGCCTGTGTTCTTGCAAATCCGGACAGGTTTGGCTTTACATCTGTGGTGTGTTTAGGTTTGTCTATGTTAATTTACACTTATGTCTTCCAATGCTGCTTGTTCAACTCCCATTATTTGATTTTTCAGTAGAATTTTTACTTCAGTTGGTGTTTCTATAAACACTGGGATTTTTCTCTATTCTTACTGGGATGCTCTGCCACATGTATTCTTCTAAACAATGTCTGAAATCTACAAAATAATACAATTAACCAGTATTTTACTGGAAAATAACCTCTACGCCTGTGACTTTTACGTCAAAGGATCAGTTAGAGGGTGGTTTTGACAAATAATGAATAAGAACAAAAATATAAAAATGACGTATTTTGCTGACGTTTCGGAAAACGAATCTGTTTCCTTTCTCAAAGCGTATTATAATGTTTGTGGGCTGTGTATATTAAATACACAGCTTTAAGAATATATTTGTTATATTCAGTATCCATAGATACTTACTGCTTACACAGAACTGTTGATATGTCTAATTGATAGTTTTATTTTAAACAATGTTGAGTTTGTTAAGTTCTTCTTTTAACATCGGCAGCCAGGTTGTGCAAACATCTACAGAACAATTCGACACGCATTTATCCTCATTCAATAGTATTATAGCCGCTTCTTTAATTTTTCTTTTCTTGCTATCTGTCTCTTTTGTTAAAATTTTTGCCGAGTCCCAGTTTATTCTATGTCCGTTATCCCAAGCGTGTTCGCAAATCTTCGATTTCTGAATCTCATTTTTTCTAATGTAACCCTTGTGCTCACCCAATCTAACACTGAATGGTCTGGATGACTCACCCACATAATGTTTATTACACTCACACGGAATACTATAAATGCAGTTTTTTGAATTTTGCTCATGATTTAGCGGTTTTGTTTTTGTTAAAATAGATCTCAATGTATTGCCCGTTTGAAATATCGTCCTAATATCAAATCTATTGCCTATACGGCGTAGCTTTTCAGATAATCCGTGTACATAAGGAATTAACGTCGTGTACCGTTGTTCAGGTTTTTGTCGTACATGATTATTATTTTCTATATATGTGAAAGTTCTATCAACAAAAGCTTCAGGGTATTGATTGTTTATAAGAACCTCTTTTATAAAGCGCTTCTCATTGTCTAATATTTCATCATTAGAAGAAATTATTTTGGCCCTATCATATAAACATTTTATGACACCCTTTTTAACATGCATCGACTGATTTGAGTTAAAATTCAAATACCTGTTGGTGTGTGTTGGTTTTCTATAAACGCTTGTTTCAACCATATTATTTACTCTTTTAATTAAAACATCTAAAAAGGGTAGTTCATTTCTATTTTCTACTTCTAATGTAAATTTAATAGATGGTTCTTTATTATTTATATTTTCTAAAAAATTATCTAGCAAATCGACTCCGTGGGGCCAAATTGCAAATATATCGTCAACATATCTCCACCAGCTAACCGGTTTATATATACAATTTTGAATATGTTTCGTTTCAAAGTCCTCCATAAATATATTACTTAAAACTGGTGACAATGGAGACCCCATTGCCATACCAAAGTTTTGCTGATAGAAATCACCTTCAAACTGAAAGTAAGTCTTTTTTTATACATAATGTTAGAAGTTCCATTATGCTATTAACAGTTAATTTAGTTCTAGCTTCCAAATTATTATCATTCAACAATTTACACTTGACTATTTCTAAAGTTTTATCTACTGGGACATTGGTAAAGAGGCTAACTACATCAAAACTAACCATCAGATGGGTATCATGAATATTGTTTTCATAAATCTTTTCTATAAAGTGTCTACTATTTTTAATATATGAATCGGTGTTTCCAGATAATGGATTTAGAATATTAAGTAAGAATTTTGCCAAATTATGGCATGGCGAATTCATGGAACTAACAATGGGTCTTAAAGGAATATTTTGCTTATGTATTTTTGGCAAACCATAAAAATGAGGTGGCTTGCTATGATGCGGTGTGAGCTTACTTCGTTCAAAGTCATTAAATTTATTTTTATACTTGAATAGAGTTCTATATATTTTGCTCTCAATTGATTTTGTGGGATCCTTGTTTAATTTTGAGTAAGGTCCTTCATTGATTAATGTCATGACTTTTGTATCATATACATTTTTATCTATAACAACCGTGGCATTACCTTTGTCTGCTGGTAAAATTTTAATATGTTCATCTCTTCTTAAGGAAGATATGGATTGTTTCTCTTCTGTACTTAAATTGTCTCTAATTTTACATTGCTTTTCTAAAGCAATTTTTGCCCGTACGCGATATTCATTTGCATCATCTGTTGGCATGTTTTGAGCAGTTTTCTCTACAGCTGCTATTATATCAAATTTTGGGACAGATTTTGGGTTTATTGCAAAATTTAAACCTTTTGACAAGACAAGTTTATCTGAAATTGTTAAAACTCTATTTGACATATTAATGACAGTCTTGTCAATTAGAGGGTTATTGTTTATATTATGCAATTGCCTGGTCTGCTTAGAAATGAACTACCCTTTTTAGATGTTTTAATTAAAAGAGTAAATAATATGGTTGAAACAAGCGTTTATAGAAAACCAACACACACCAACAGGTATTTGAATTTTAACTCAAATCAGTCGATGCATGTTAAAAAGGGTGTCATAAAATGTTTATATGATAGGGCCAAAATAATTTCTTCTAATGATGAAATATTAGACAATGAGAAGCGCTTTATAAAAGAGGTTCTTATAAACAATCAATACCCTGAAGCTTTTGTTGATAGAACTTTCACATATATAGAAAATAATAATCATGTACGACAAAAACCTGAACAACGGTACACGACGTTAATTCCTTATGTACACGGATTATCTGAAAAGCTACGCCGTATAGGCAATAGATTTGATATTAGGACGATATTTCAAACGGGCAATACATTGAGATCTATTTTAACAAAAACAAAACCGCTAAATCATGAGCAAAATTCAAAAAACTGCATTTATAGTATTCCGTGTGAGTGTAATAAACATTATGTGGGTGAGTCATCCAGACCATTCAGTGTTAGATTGGGTGAGCACAAGGGTTACATTAGAAAAAATGAGATTCAGAAATCGAAGATTTGCGAACACGCTTGGGATAACGGACATAGAATAAACTGGGACTCGGCAAAAATTTTAACAAAAGAGACAGATAGCAAGAAAAGAAAAATTAAAGAAGCGGCTATAATACTATTGAATGAGGATAAATGCGTGTCGAATTGTTCTGTAGATGTTTGCACAACCTGGCTGCCGATGTTAAAAGAAGAACTTAACAAACTCAACATTGTTTAAAATAAAACTATCAATTAGACATATCAACAGTTCTGTGTAAGCAGTAAGTATCTATGGATACTGAATATAACAAATATATTCTTAAAGCTGTGTATTTAATATACACAGCCCACAAACATTATAATACGCTTTGAGAAAGGAAACAGATTCGTTTTCCGAAACGTCAGCAAAATACGTCATTTTTATATTTTTGTTCTTATTCATTATTTGTCAAAACCACCCTCTAACTGATCCTTTGACGTAAAAGTCACAGGCGTAGAGGTTATTTTCCAGTAAAATACTGGTTAATTGTATTATTTTGTAGATTTCAGACATTGTTTAGAAGAATACATGTGGCAGAGCATCCCAATAAGAATAGAGAAAAATTAAGAAAATGCCACAACCAACGTTTAGACAATAACACTGGGATGCTGTGAAAAATGTGTTGTAAGTGTTACAACGTAAAATGGCGTTAGATCTAATTATTCATTTTTTTAAATTTACCACTGAGAATGTTTAAGTACACATCGGGCAGTCCCCCAACTCTCAAAACACATGAATTGCAACATTGTACAAGTAAAAAACCGCTGCCCAAGGAATCACTACTTCCACATTCAGATTTTTATTCGTCACTCGAAAAAATTTTGTATGTGGAAATAATAGTTTATGGAACTTTAATAATATAATATTTGAAATCCTCTACCCCAAAAACCTATGAAACGATACCCCACATCGGTAGCGGGTGGTGATAGGAGATGGCAGTGGGGGTGGATGAAGAAAAAAAAACATTTTGAGGTTTGTGGTTCTTGTACACACACTAAATCACAATTTTTTTTCATCCCCTTTAATAATGGGGTGGGGGTGGTAATGGGGGTGGCTAATGCCAAAATTTGTTTTGAGACCTTAGCTTCTCTTGTATATACTAAATACCAATTTCATGGACTCTTACCTGCTTGATTTACCTATTTTCCCCAAATTTACCCCAATTTACCCCCCAACCCTTTGACGGAACAAGATGAAAATATAATCCAGTTCTAGATCCCGTTAAAGTACATACGTGTACCAAATTTCAAGTCAATATCTCAAACGGTTCCAGAGTAAACGTGCGCACAAAAAAAGTTACAGGCCGACAGACCGACAGACCGACAGACCGACAGACAGACAGAAATTTTCTTTTCGCTCAAACTTGAAATCTCGACGTTTCGTAACATTCTAAGCCTATTTGAACAATAAAAATTTTTAAAAATTTTTTTGTCGTTACTATACTTCCACTGGATGTGGAAGTAATTATGTAACATAACTTTCGGCATATCCTTTGTAGCATAAAGAAGGTAAACTCTTAATCAGCGAATAAAAAAGCTACCATCAGGCGAGTGTGTTAGCGAAAATAAAATACTAAAAACAGATTTGTTCAAAAATATAATCAAGAGTTAATTAAGACGTACTTCAACGTTGGGGGGATGAAATTAAGTAAAGCCAACAAATTTAGACGAGCTTTGATGTGTGCTGTTTGAACTCCACACAAGCTTTGATAACTGGAAAAAATATAACGCCCTTCACAGTGATGTCATTTACTTTTACATTATAGGGGCTTTTACGTTGCAGTCGATTGCAGGCTTAACGCCTTTTATAAAATTATATAGTACGATATGGCAATTTTCAGCAAAAATACAACATTATATTCTATTTGACATGCAAAGTTTTGTTCTCTTTCGTTTCTTTGTGAACTGTAATCGGTTATTTTGAATTTCTTCGGCATATATCGAAAACGTTCATACCTGCTCCTTCAGAAATTGTTTAGTTTTGATATTTCTTATTACATGTAACAACAAAACATTTCTTCCACGCAGTGTTTGAAAAATGTCATCATTTTAAGTAATATGTTTTTGAAAATCAAATATTATTAACATACATATTTTATTTCACAATTTATGTTTTATAAAAGAACTAACATCTTAATTAGTACTTTTTAGGACAATCCTTAATTAGTTTGTAAAACAATTCAATTATATACGTCCATTACGGAAAAATTGGAATTTTCAAGCGCTGATAGTAAAATATCTAGTGTTACTGTCTTTTAGGAATCATTGTGGTTCTGCTGATCATTTATTTAGGACCAATTACATTTAATCTTTCTATTGGTTTATCTAATTAGATTTTCAATGAGATGCTCAAGAATTAACGCTAGGAAAATCTATCTCTATCTTTTATATCCTATCAAGCCATAACCAAATTCTGTCCTATTCAAATAAAAAAATATATACCGGGTGTAAACGAATAGTGTAACTGTAACTTCCTTGTTTTTAAAGATATCGGGATTAAATTTTGTATGGTGAAATTAGGTAAGATTTTCAACTTCTTGAGATTTATCGGCCATATTTATCACTTCCGGTTTTACCGGAAATGGCCCCAATAGTCTTTTCTAAATGGGCCACCCTGTTTTTACATTTTTGAAATAAAGATTACATTTTGGATACATTTATACTATTTTGAACAATTTATACAGTGTTGCACGAAAAATAATTCGAATTTAGTTGTCAATCTAGATGGCTGCGAATATGTTAAAATTATTTTTGTTCCAATGTAATTCATATAAAAAATACGAAAACGTCAATATGTCCAATAATACATCAAACAGGGTGCCGTAAACTCATTAAAATCACATTTTTCAAAATGACTAATTTTTTTTAAATATTATGACATGGGCCACCCGGATATTTAGAAAGCTCTGTTTAGTGGGGGTTAAACGGTACCAAAAATTCCGTAATGCGTAATCGTTACCGGCAGGAATGACAATTTTACTTAAGAAATTTATGATTTATATCTAACTTCAATTAAATTTTGATCAACCCTGTATATTTGTGTTAATATTTTATGATATGCCACCCTCCGCAGGAGACAGAATGGGCCCTCTGGCTCATTCTTGTTGCATATCATAAAATATTAACCCAAATATACAGGGTTGATCAAAATTTAATTGAAGTTAGATTTAAATCATAAATTTCTAAAGAAAAATTGTCATTCCTGCCGGTAACAATTACATATTACGGAACTTTTGGTACCGTTTGACCTCTGCTAAATAGAGCTTTCTGAATATCCGGGTGGCCCATATAATGTTTAAAAAAAATGAGTCATTTTGAAAAATGTGATTTTAATGAGTTTACAGCACCCTGTATGATGTATTATTGGACATATTGACGTTTTCGTATTTTTTATATGAATTACATTGGAACAAAAATAATTTTAACATATTCGCAGCTATCTAGATTGACAACTAAAATTCGAATTATTTTTCGTGCAACACTGTATAAATTGTTCAAAATAGTATAAATGTATCCAAAATGTGATCTTTATTTCAAAAATATAAAAATATACAGGGTGGTCCATTTAGAAAAGACTATTGGGGCCATTTCCGGTGAAACCGGAAGTGATAAATATGGCGGATGGATCTCAAAAAGTTGGAAATCTTACCTAATTTCAGCATACAAAATTTCATCCCGATATCTTTAAAATCAAGTAAGTTACAGGGGTGGCCCACTATTCGTTTACACCCGGTATACAAGGTGTGTCCCAGGTAATGTGTTAGGTTCGATTTACTCGGTAGTCCTTAAGATGAATGTATGGTTCAAATACTATTCTGACGTAGTTTTTTCACAGGAATCCGACGCCGCTTACAAACAAACAATCGAACAGGAAAACATAAGTTATGTAAGTTATGACCGAAAAACTAATTTTCTTGAAAAATTCAAAGTTGCGAATTTTTGTATTTTCTAAGCATAAATTTAAAATGTTACTTCCAGTTTACATGGAAATAATATTCTTTTTCTGAAAAATACAATTATTATTTTGTAAATACATGAGTTTATGATGAAAGGGATAAAGATAAAATCGTACCTATTTTATTTCTGCAAAAATTGCTCGGACCTTTCGATTTCTATTAGTGACATTTTTTGGCCTACATGGTTACACAATATCACTTCCAGTTTTTGGCAGAAGTGCCGCCCCATTTTGTTATTTTAAATACACCCCCCTGTCTGTATAATTGTACATAGTTGGATGAGAGATAAAATACTGATTTTCATTAAATCATATCCACATGTTTATTGTGAACTTTCTGAAATATAAAAAAAATTGTATAACACTTAACTTGTATCAAAGGTGGTGGATAAACTTTAACATAATTACTTTTACAATACATGTTCAAGTAATTGCCCGTTTACTTCACGGCACTTATTAAGTCGAACAATTGTTTCTTCATGGGCATGGATTTCCTGGCGAAATCGGTCTTTTAAGTCCTCGACGTCACTTGATCTATTGAGATTTTAGATAACTCCGCACGAAGAAATCTAAAGGGGTTAAATCGAGGGATCTAGGTGGCCATTCAATATCTCTCCTCCTTCCGATCCATCCGTTGGGGAATTTTGCATCTAAAAACTGTCGAACGCGGATTGGATAGTGCGGGGAAGCGCCATATTGGTGAAGCCAAATTTGATTATTCAGAATATGGTCACCTTGTGCATTTAGAAATATAACAGCTAAATTGGGAATGAGCTGGAATTGAAGAAAGTGTAAGTAACGTCCTCCGGTTAGTGTTCCTTCAAATAAATAAGGTCCCATAATTCGAGTACTGACAATTGCTGGTCTCACATTAATTTTCTGAGGGTGTTGAGTGTGTGCTCAATGCGGGCTTTCTGTCACCCAGTACCTGCAATTTTATCCATGGGCGTTCCCTTTTAGACGTCGATTATGGACTTTTATTTGTGACGGTACCTTAAACAAAAGTGTATGCAAACAGGCTTCATATCGTGCCAATCTCTTAAAAGATAAAATAAGACAGGCTATTGCAGATATACCACGAATTCTAATTCGAAAAAGTTACCAGGAGTGGTGAGCTCGAGTAGAACTAAGTGCAGAAGTTGGTGGTGATACTTTTGAATAGCTTTTTATAAACACACCACATATAGTAAACAACCCCCAAATCCAAACCCAAGGCTGTCCGGAAGGCGGTAATATATTTGTAAAATACAGACAAACATCCATGCACCCAGGCAGCACTTCTGCTCCTCTTTTGTAAATTGTTGATTGTTGAATGTGTCTACAACGGGTTCCATTTCCTTCCTGTTGTTTTCCTTTTCTGATAAATACAAAAATTTTGATTAATTAAATAATGATAATGATAATTAAAATTGTGCAAAAAGTGCATCAAAATTTTCATAACAAGTGTATGCAAAATGTTACTTGTAAAGGCGATTCCGCTAATATATCTCTTTCCAAAGCATTTTAACGTAGGACGATAAGATATTTGTCCGCTGATAGCACAATTTTTTCAATGCGTAAAATCGACACCGGTTCCCCTGTTTTTTTTGGCTGAACGACTTTATTTTTTTAGTTGAACAGGGATCAATAAGTGCCCACCAGACAGGTGTTAACACTTCGGGTATTTATTCCCAATAATATATCTTCAAAATATAATTATCTTATAAGTTTTTTCTTCTATTTGCCTTTTTTTGGATCTAATTTGCGTGGGTTACTATTAAGATTTTACCCGTTGCAGCGCCTTAATAGTAATAAAGAAACATGAATAATTTAAGTTCTAAATTTATATCTGAATTATACTTTGTGTAAGTTATATACTTATTCAAATTTGAAGGAAGATAATAACGTTCTACTTCAAACAAAGCAGCAAGTATATTTATTACTCGCTATTACAATGTAAAGAACAGAAAAGTAAATATAGTTTTCTTGAGATAGAACATTGGAAGCAGTTCATGAATTTTTATAAGTTAGATGTAACGAGTCATTGTTATTTATCAGTACTCAATTTTGTGGCTGCATTTATAAATTTAGAATGACTAAAACAATACGCAGTATTACTTATTCACTTCATATATTGTCTTTGATTTATTGATATCTAATACATTTTTCATGTAGCTCTTTGTTACTAATATCATTGAAACGAGTTTCTCCAGTAGAGCCATATTTTCAATCTGTAGAACTGAAAACATATCTCTAAATTTTCACTAGAGTTTTCTACATACAGTACAAGCTACATAGATTATAAAAGTGCAATTTTAGTAAATAAATTAAAAAAAACCTACACGATTGATGAAATATTAAGAATAGTTCTGCAAACTATAAAGGGCAGCAAGTGGTTTTGCGACTCTTGCAATCAGATATTAAATTTTCTATTTGACTTTAAAAATGAAATTGAGGAATTTAAAATAAAAATACTGGAAGAACTCAATAACGTTAAACTTAAACTAGATGTTGAAGGATCACCTAAAGATTTGAACAAAAACCAAATAAGTTACGCGAATGTAGCAAAAGGTGAGGCTATTGTTATTAAACCAAAATCAAAGCAGGAATGTAGTAAGACGCAAGAGAGCATTAAGGAAAATCTAAATCCAGCTGATATTGAAGTAAATATAACTCAAGTAAGAAACATAAAGGATGGTGGAGTGCTAATAAAGTGTAAAACGAAGGCAGAAATTGAGAGAGTGAAAGAAGCTGCTGAAAAGAAACTAGGGAAAAATTACCAGATTAAAATGCCACAGAGAAAAAATCCTTGTATAAAAGTTGTAGGTTTTGAAGAGGAAATGACTGAAGATGAATTAGTACAATGTATTAAAAAGCAAAACACACATCTTAAGCTTAGTAGTAATGAATTGAAAGTGGTAACCATTAAAAAAATGAGGACTAGGTATATGGCTATCATTGAATGTAATCCGACTTCATTTCAAAGTATTATGGAACAGAGATGTCTGAATGTGGGATGGTCACCGTTTTGTCGAGTGTTTGAATATGTCAGAGTGTATCGCTGCTACAAATGTGGAGGTTTCAACCATAAATAGAGGGATGCAACAACGTCGTATGTTTAAAGTGTGGTGTTAGTGGTCATACAGAAGATGCTTGTAGAGAAGAAAGTCATAAATGTGTTAATTGTATTGAGGCGAATGAAAAGATGAACACAACTTTTGATGTAAACCATTCGGTGTTTAATATCTGCTGTCCCGTTCTCCAAAAGAGAATTTCAATCGAAAAACAAAAAATTAATAATGCTACTGCGTAGCAATTAAATGATTATGAGTTTGTGAAAGGAACGGGTAGTATTAAAATTTTTCATCAAAATATGCAGAGTTTAAAAAACAAATTAGATATTTTAAAGGTAGAACTAGATAATGAGAGAGTTGAGATTGTATGCATATCTGAACATCACTTTCAAGAAAATGAAAACAGTTTGGTAAGTATCAATAATTTTAATTTAATAAGTAGCTTCTGTAGGTCAAAATCAATGAAAGGAGGTGTTGCTATATTTGCAAGAGAGGGCTTACAAATACAAGTATCTGAAATACATAATATTAAAAATATATCTAAAGAAAAGTTATTTGAAATTTGTGGAATCGAATTACTTTTAGAAAATGGTCAAAAGATATATTTATTTTGTATATACAGATCTCCAACTGCCGAGTTCAATGTTAATAATTTTATTAAAGAATTAGATCTGTTGCTAAAGAAGTATTGTAAAAATAAAAAAGAGATTATATTATGCGGAGATTTTAATATTAACTTTTTGGAAAAATCAAATCATTGCAATAAATTATCGGATATGCTGGATGCATATGAGGTCAGCTCTCTTATTAATGAACCTACTAGATATGATAGAGATTCTGCGAGTGCAATTGATTATATATGCACAAATCTAAATAGTGAAAAGTATGAATTATCACATATGGTTTCCTTTAACGGATTGTCCGATCACTCTGCTCAGTTTTTAAACATTAAGTATAACCTTGATGTAAAACAAAAAAATAATACTTCATATAGGAGAATTTTTAGTAGCAATAACTATAATTTATTTTTTAATTATTTGAGCAAAGAAACATGGGATGAAGTATATCGAAGTAATTCACCAAATGATGGTTTTAAATGTTTTTCTAATTGTCTGTCACATTACTTCGAATTATCTTTTCCTATTAAAAAAGTATTTAGTAAATCTAATAATAATAATTGGATATCATTGGGTATAAAAACGTCGGCAAAAAATTAAAAGAACTATATAAGAAGAAGATTGAATCGAATAAGGTGATAGATATAGAATACTGCAAACAATATAAAAAAATTTATAAAAGTAATAGCTTCTGCTAAAAAACTTCAAAATGAAAGAGAGTACAATAGATCTGTCAACAAAGGTAAAACCATGTGGGATATTATTAATCAAGATTGTGGGAAAAATAAAAATAGAAATGTAATTACAAATATTCAGATGGGAGATAAAATGATAACAGATTCTACAAAAATTGCGAATAATTTCAATGATTTTTTCGTAAATGTCCCGGAAAATTCAATGAAAAATTTGGTAATTCTAAAAATGAGTACAGTTTTAAAACAAACAAGAATGTTCCAACTATGTTCTTAGAACCGGTGTCAGAAAATATAGTCTTCAACGCTATCATGGGGTTGAAAAAATCTAACGCTGCTGGAATTGATGGTATATCGGCAAATTTATTAAAACAGTCCGTTCATTTTTTAGTGTATCCCTTAACATTTCTCATAAATCTATCTATTGAATCAGGTATATTCCCCAGCATATTTAAAACTGCCAAAGTTATACCAATTTTTAAAAAAGGTGACAAACTTCAGATAGAAAACTATCGACCGGTAAGCCTACTTAGCGCAATATCAAAAATTTTAGAAAAAATTATATTTGACAAAATGGTTGCCTTTATTAAAAAATATAATATTTTTACATCCGTTCAATATGGGTTCATTAAATCAAATAAATAAACTACATCTAAACGTATCAAAAACTGTATTTATTCATTTTACTCCAAAAAGTTCTTTAATTAATGAAAGTCATTTATTAAAAATAAATAATAAATCAGTTGAGCAGGTCAGATCAACTAAATTTTTAGGGATGAATATAGACAATATGTTAAGTTGGGAAATTCATGCTGAAAATCTTTCAAAAAACTATCGTCAGTGTGTTTTGCTATTTACCGGTTAAATTCTATAACAAACAAATCTACTTTATTATCTTTTTATCATGCCCAATTTGTGTCTAAGGTGCGTTATGGTATAATATTTTGGGGGACTTCTAGTCATTTTAGTAGAATATTTAGGCTCCAGAAAAGAGCTGTAGGAAATATAGTTGGAGCTTCAAGATATCAATCGTGTCGTCCAATTTTTAAAAAATTAGGTCTGTTACCACTTATTTGCTTATATATCTTTGAAATAGTTACCTATGTGAAAATAAATGAAGGTAAATTTAATAGGAACCGCGATTTTCACAATTATAGTACACGAAGTAATGATCAGTTAACTATACCCGTACATAATAGCTCTCTATTTGAAAAATCTTCGATTATCATGGGAATTAAATGTTTCAATAAATTACCTCAGGAAATAAGACTTAGTCAAAACATGAGAATTTTTAAAAATAAAGCTTATTTTTATTGGAGAATAACTTTTATAGCTTATCTGAATATTTGTAGGAATATACATTATTGTGTTCAGGCGAAATATATTTTGTATGTATTTTTATTGCATTTTTAACATTTGGGTTAGGAATTAAAATGAGATAGTTTAATTAGTTCACTAGTCTATAAGTTTTATAAATTTTATTAAGTAACTATACACATGTCCTATATGTTTTACATTTATACTTACCTAGTTTAGTTAATTACTAATTTATTATCTGAGTCTACCTGACTTGTCCTACACCACGGCAGAGTTTATGTACTTTGTGTTATGGTCCATTGGATAATAAAATTTATTTATTTATTTATTTATTTATTTATTTATTTATTTATTTATTTATTTATTTATTTATTTATTTATTTATTTATTTATTTATTTATAGGATTTTGCAGAGTGAGAGGTAAATATGCGTTTATTTTCGGTTTATTATAAATATTCAAAAAATCGTAAATGGTATAATCTTTAAAATAGTTTCAGATACTTTCCCCTGCTCTAAGGATTACAACCGTATACAGTTGTTACCATAAATTTTGTATAGAGTTAAATAAAATTAATAAATATTTTCAAGTACAACAGAAATTTACAACAAAAAATATATATGTAGTTGTATTCGTTAGAACAATAAAAATTACCTAAAATAGTTCTAAAGCTTTTACTATGTTTGGTTTTTGAAATATTAAAACAAATTGAAAATAAACGCATATTTCCCTCTCACTCTGCAAAATTTTATCCTTAAAACACAATAATCTTAAAATAACCTCATAAGTAGCACAAATTGCTTTTTAAAAACGCTAGGAATGTCTACTCCACCTTTTTATAAAGCATAATGGCTGTTTAATTAAAAGTTAACAACAGTATTTCAGTATTAATTAAGTATCTATAAACTCAAAATAGGCCATCTTTATACAGTCTTGACAAGCTCTATAAATGGTATGTACATACATATTTAAGCAGGTAAAACGAAACAGAGACTACAATTAGACTGAAAAAAATATGTTCGTAATATTAATGAATGAATTGGCTGTGAATTTATGAATCTGCTTATTGATATAATGTACGTTCATTAACACAATGTACACATTTATTGATACTATATAAACGTACATTAAATTTATAAGCGGATTCATTAATTTTCAGCCGATGAACCGATTCATTAATATTACGAACATATTTTTTTCACTGTAGTTTTATGGAGACCTCCATTTCGTTCTATCAGCTTTTATAAACCATGTTATACGGCTGCTAATAAGTTGCTGTATAAGGGCTGCAAGTAGAAGTAAAATAGTATGTTATGCAATAAGCACAAAATGAGGCTCATTTTGCATGAGTGTGAAAGTTTGCAGCACGAGCCAAAGGCGAGGGCTGCAATTTATACTAGTGCAAAATTGCCATTTTGTGCAAGTTGCATACTGTACTTTTTCTACAACTACTGCTCATGTTTAATATTCTAATAAACATTGATACAAAGAAATATGCAAATATTTTCTTTATTGCTTTGAATACACGAAAATATTATTGACAGAAATACTTATGACATATTCAGATATCTAGTCGCTAGTGTCATATTCTCAAAGCCGCCGTCACTCTGTTAAATTGCTAATGCGACAGATGTATTGACTTTTCTAAAAAGTTAAAGGTTATAATTGTTATTTGATACCTGATGGTGGGTGTTATATGTAGGTATGTTTATTCGGGTCTAAAATGATTTCTTTGTTTTGGTAGAAAAACACGGCTACTTTAATATAAGAATTGAATTTTATGGTTGCATTGAGTTATATCGCAATTCATTTGATATATCATTGAATTTCATATATTTTTTATGTTGGAGTACACCCGTTTCAAGAAGGAATCTCCTAATACATAGAATTGTGCTACCAACGATGTAAATACCTGTACTTGGGATGTCCGTTTTATCAAATTAACGCTAGAATAGATTTTCCTTTCTCTTTTCATTTGTGTTTCCTAATAGACAAGGCCTTCGTTAGCACGTTTTTAATTGCCTTTCAGTTTAAAACAACATTTGCTTCTTTTGCGTTATTATAAAAATGTAACCCCTTGTCTTTGTAGATAATACATCCTCGTCAACTTGTAAATGACGAGCTGTATATCTATTAATAACAAAAGAACTTTTCTAGATCACTTAAATTAAACGGGCATGTAAAAATATTAAAAATTATTTACTTTGTTCAACAATCTCTTTATAGATGTAATAGTGAGAATTTAACACACTTTTCAAACAACCAATTGCTACAGCCGATCCGTGCAATTTGGGTAGGTAGCTATTTTTTTTTGTTTCGTATGGCTGGTTCTTCGTGAGTGTATAAAAATGTTCTTTAAAAATATTTCGTCAGGTTCACAGTTGCGGAAATAAATTTAAAAAATTAGTTGCTTATTTTAAATATGGCGGTCGAATGACAACATCCCCCCAGGAAACTCACAACCAGCCCTTGTACGTTCCCAAAATGTACGGTTGCAACGTCGCCGGATTTTCTAAAAACGAACCGATAAGATTGAGGCGAGCGTGGAGGCGTTTTGACTGTGATTGTACTCCAGCGAAGCAACGTGAAGCGCGGTTAGTACTTGGATAGGTGAAATCCATCTTAGAAAACACAGCGATCTCGTTCCACCTTCATCGTATACGCGGAAGCTATGTAATTTCAAGACGAGGATTACGTAGTGGATATACCATTCTTCGGAGGGAATGTAAAGCAGGAGGTCCCTTGTCTATTAAATGTTAGGCCAGTAAAAGATCCCTACTTTTCTTACGAGAAGAGGTTCGGCGAAATTTCCAGGTTGGAGGTAACTCATCTCCTGGCGTCGATGATGGGCCTTGGTAGCGGAAGGAGGTCGACGTTAAATAAAAAGATTAAAAAAAAGCCAATGAGATTAGCAGTTGGTCGATTATTTTCTACTGATCAAGGCAAATAAGTGAGATTATAATTCATGTCACATGACATTCTTTGCTCCAGTTAAAATCGTTATAGTTATATAACTGTAATAAGTGACAATAAACAACTAGCCCTGTCAATGAACGTTCAATAAGGGAAATGCCGAGATCACAATTTTTGACTCAAGGGCTGTGTTTGGACCATTTAGGAGTTAAACATACCAAAAGTCCCCGAACGTACGGGGGTGCAGGGAGACACCAAGAAGATCCCGGTTTTTAGTTTTTCGCTCATATCTCGAAAACGGTTTGCCTTAATTAAAAAGTGGCTATGCAAAATTAAAGCTGACTAAATTTTCTGTTATGGTTCAATAATGAATTGTATATCTTTTGACTCTATTCTAACTTTATTATAAATTTTAATAACCATCGTAGAAAAAAATTTCTTGTACAGATATCCGTTTCACAGCAGACTAAACTCAAATTTTGAATAAAAAATGTGTTTGCGTCTGTAAATGTGTGTGTGTGCGCGTATACCGTTTTTATAAACACGGTAACTTAAAATATTTAATTACAATTTGGAACATATGTAAAATAACATATTACAATAATCCCTATTCAAATTGGGCCATATCTGTAATACATGGTGATAACCAGAAGCCTACACTCTCATACGTACACTCTCATACGTAAAATAGGTTTTATTTTAATTTCAGGGCAAAATATTACTAAGGTTTTTGATTAAGCATACAAAAATGAGAAGATGTATAAGATTTATAAACCAAAATATACCGGGTGTATGTTAGGCAAACTAACTTTCTTTAAATTAGATGATATATCAGTGTTATCCTAAAATATGGAGCATGGTATTTTTAATTTTAAGATTATTATGAGTGAGAGTTTATAGGCCTCTGGTTATCACCACGTATTACAGATACGGCCCAATTTCAACAGGGATTATTATAATATGCTGTTTTACATATGTTCCAAATTGTAATTAAATATTTTAAGTCTAACAGAAGCTAGCGGGTTTACAAGAAACCGTATACAGGCGCACATACATATACACGCACACACACACACACACACTTACAGATGCAAAGACATTTTTTATTTGAGTTCATTCTGCTGTGAAACGGATATCTGTACAAAAGAATTTTTTCTATGACGGTTATTAAAATTTTTATTCAATTTTTATAATAAATTTATAATAAAGTTGAAACATAGTCAAAAGATATACAATTCATTACTGAACCATAACAAGTACGAACAAAGTTAGTAGAAACATTATTGTAGAAAAAGTCAGCTTTAATTTTGCATATAGCCACTTTTTGATTAGGGCTAACCGTTTTCGAGATATGAGCGGAAAACCAAAAACCGGGACCTTCTTCGTGCCCCCCCCCCCCCACCTCCCACGTTCGGGGACTTTTGGCATGTTTACCTCCTAAATAGTGCAAACACAGCCTTCAAGACAAACATTGTGATCTCGGCATTTCCCTCTAGAAACCATTCATTGACAGGACTGAACATTGTTGTACATTAGATATATACAAAGAAACAAAAATTTTACGAAAACCCTTTTACAGCTTATTAAAATGCAATTCTAGGTAATAAAGTGACGGCGTTTTTATTAAAAAGAAATACGAGAAAGCACATTGTTTCTGTCATAATTTCTTTGTTTTTGTAAGCTTAATTAATAGTCTTTTAATGTGGTTGTCAGCATTTTTGATGTAAGTGCCTTAGCTTCCGAGATATTTAACATTTAAACTAAATACGTCGTCTCATCGAACGCCATTTTTATACCAGATCTCCTACAGGATTCATAAAAATATGAAATTCATCTCCAGTCTAATTTGTGTCTAGCATTTTTTCGCGAAATATAGTACTTTTCGAGCCATTTGACGAAAATCGTTTTGAACATCTAAGTTTTCAAGCTAAAATCGATATTTTCAATTCGTTATAACTTAAAGACTATCAATTTATATGAAAAATTGCATAGAATCTTTTCCTCTCAAAATTTGACAGTTTTTCAGCTTCAATTTTTATTTTTATTGTATTTCAGGTGCCACCCCTTGAAAAGGGTTGGTATGCACCCCCTATAAATTAGCAAGCTTCCGCATAACATAGAAATTTTCTTTGATGTATTTCCTATTAAATAGCAAAAAAAACTAAATCTAGTTCATATGTATTATTCCGACATTAAAACCTCTAGTTATTGTACTAACAACTGAAGTTATATTCAGAAATTAAGAACGATGACCAATGAGTTTGATGGTATCTACGACACATGAAGACGTTTTGCAGAACGAGATGGTAAAGCAGAAGTAGGTTTTTATTCACAACGATCCATGCATTATTCTAGTTGGCCTGTGTTTACTGTGTAGAACGTCTGACGCCATCACGCCCTTCATCTCCTTGAAATCAGCGGAACGTTCTGGAAGACGTCTTCTTCCCCTCTTGCTATCTGATTTTCCTAAAAAAAGACTCTATTTGCATGAAAATTTCTTTCGTAAATGTAATAAATGGCAGTTGAGAAATTCTGGAGAAAAAATAAATACATTTAAACATTCATTGCAAACATTAATTGTTCTATTGCATTTACAAATGGTATATTTTTCCCTTCTTTTTAATTAGTCTGTTAGAGTAAAATATTTATGTCTTCCCGCCCTGCTTATTTCTCCTAAATGGAGTAATTTTATATCTAATTGCCCAGATTCATCTCACTTCCTTGAAGGGGACTCAAACAGTATTAGAAGAGGATTGTTTTTTGTTTACGACATTGAAAAAGTTGAGGAATTAAAATTAATTCACCTATTCAAAGGGTAACTTGGTGGCACTATTGAAACCCTTTACTTCCTACCGCAAATAATGCCAAAGTTTGGCAACTTTCCCTTTTAGTTATCATCTTCATCTTGTAATAATATACAATTAATCAACGGAAGTATTTTGTTAATTAAATTTCGGTTATCTATTTGTCTCCAAAATCAATATCAGATTCATATTTCAAAGGTTAAAGATAATATAATACTTGTTTATGCTTAGGCTCTGCTAAAGTTTTAATAAGACTTTTGGCATAAAATATTGAACTACGTGGAGTAATAAATTGGTCTTACATCTCCCGCTCTCCATCTCTGTTGTTTTTCGTTATTAATCTTGTATCTTATATGAACTCAAAATGTTCTTTTTGAAGTCAGTTTATTATTTTTTCAATGAAACATAATTTGACGGATGTCGATCTTAATTTTTCCTCTAAAACTGATAGTTCATATTTCTTACAATTAAATGAATAAAAATAGTGTATTATTCAGCGAGCGTATAATGATGGCTATTACTCGTGATGTTTACGGCACGAGCCGAAGGTGGTGTCGTCAGTCATCAGGAAAAGTCTGTCCATCCCGAGTACAAAAAATAGCACTTCTCGGTACCGCCTATATTATTCGTAAAGTACTTTCTATAAAGTAATGGACAAAATTACCAACACTAAACCTTAGGATTCAGGTAGAGTCCCGGTTAATAGGGAACCACTAATAAGCTAAGAAAAAAATATAAATAATAGTAATAATAATAATAATTCGCTCCGGAAAACCCGTGGCTACAACTGCGATACCCCTGGCGACAGGAGGCATAAGATCACCCATCTGTTTTATATGGATGACCTTAAACTTTATGCCTCCTGAGAGAGGGACTTATACCAGTCCCTCAGGGTGGTACAGGAGTACACGCAGGCTGTCGGTATGGAGTTCGGGTTGGACAAATATTGACTGGTCCATCTCAATAGTTTGCATCCTAAATCATTCCATGGCTATTCCTCCTGCGACATCGGGGAGGCCGTGGACTCTTGAGCTTGGAGAGCCTCCATAACAGGATGGTTCTGGATGGAGTCTGTAAGATTATCAGGAGTTCGGATCCCCTCAGCTGCATGGTCCGGGACCATGGAAATGTAGATAAGGCAATGCATGGAGTCTTCTATAAAAATATAGACCTTGGCTTATCTGGCTGACCTTTGCCTTCTTAAGGTCAGCCGGGCTGAATTCTGAGACCGAGGGATTTATAATGGCTTGCCAGGATGGTGTATTCAACACTCTCGTTTATCGAAGTCATGTCATGGGTATAAAGGTCCCTGATGTCAGCTGCAGGGTCTGCTGTAGAGCGCCAGAGACTTTGATGCACTTGTTGTCGGCTTGTTCGACATATGCAGTCTCGGCATATGCAGTCGAGCACGGCGGAGCTTTACGAGTGCTTTATTATCACTTAGGGCACTCGTATGGGATAGATGAGACATTAGTGCTGCCTTACGCTCCGGGGGATATTGAGTCCATTGTGGGAAATGAGAAGTGTCTAATTTATTGGAACAACTCGTTTTCCACCGTCAGGCAAATACAAGCCAGCAAGCCTGATGTAATCCTCCTCGACCACCAACTCAAGACAATGTTTGTCGTGGAGTTCTCACAACACTGCCTTGAAATATCGAAATCTGCTCTTAGAACTCCGCAGACTTTATCCAGAACGAGACACACACACACTGCTTTCAGAACTTAAGATCATACCGGCATGCCGAAATTCGGCAGAGCTTTTAGCCGGCAGGATGCAGAAGCTGTCATTCTCGGTTCATTACATCTGCTCAGGGCACACGATTCTCGGATCCAGTAGGCACTCACCCCACGGGTGTGGGGAGTGACTGCCGCCGGTACTACCAGCTCCCATCTGTGAGTGTCGGAGCCACAGAGTTTAAAGGGTGTCTGGCTTCTATAATATGTTTATTCGCCAATTTAGATATAAGTACATTTGGTAAGTCAAGTAAAGCAAATATAAATGAGGTAAATGTAAATAAATAGACAAACACTGAAATCAATAATGACAGTATGGTACATTTAACATGTAATAACAGTAAATACAATAGTATTTACATAGTCTAACATACAGATAAAAATAATAAAAACAGTCTACCTTAAAAGAATGAAATCTTTATTTGTAATTCAAAAAATTAAAAAATTAAAGTATGGTTTTAGTTAAACGGAAAGTAGGAATTGTAATGTACAGTGCGAAATTTTCAATTCCCGAATTATTAACGTGATACTTTCTAATCAATTACTACTGTAAGTACATTTTCTCCTTATATCTTCCCAGAGTAAGTGTGTTTAACTTGTATTTATGTATAGCTTTAGGTTATTTGCGGCTACACATAGAATAATTGATTTGCCTGTTTGGTAGGCATTTCTATTTAATTTTAGTTGCCACAGCGGTAATGATTATGTAACTACGTTTTTAATCCGTTGAAGACTATGTTTAACTTCTCCATGTATGAGCTACATTCTATCACTTCCATGTAATTTTTGCCTGAAGGCTCTTATGTCTGATTAAATTACAAGAGCCCTGCTAATAATTTACGAATTTGAAACATAAAAGTCGGAAAATTGAAATAGTAATGATCAGCCTATATATTACTATATTGTTACACTACATATTACTATAATTTACAAGAGTTATATTTATTAGCTTCATGCAACAATCTTTAGAAAAATGTATAGATAAAATTTAAAAGCCCACACTGCAGTGCGTTTTACAGCTATAAAATTACATGTTCGTACTGTTAAAAGCCGATCTTTTTATACTACTAATAATATTTGATTAGTGCAATGATCTCAAAGTAATCAACACAAATGTGTAACTAAAGCACGTTGTCATTTGCATGAGCTTCTATCCGACAGTTTGAAACAGAAAATGTCAGACTTGTAGATAATGAATAGGACCCAAAACTGACCCTTGAGGTACATTTGATATTACATCTAAACTTGAAGACGAAATATTAATAACTGATTTTTTCTGTGTTCGCTTTTTTAAGTAATAACAGATAAGTACTTCTGTGAATTGTGTAAAACTATGAAATTTCATGTTTGGTCATATAAGTTCATAGTTAATTGTGTCAAGTGCTTTACAAAAGTTTAGTAACATCAGGGCACTGACCAACCCTTTTTCAAAACTCTCAAATATGCCATTGGTGACAATAGCTAACCTAGTTGTCGTACTATATCCTTTTTTAAAACCACATTGCGAATCAGGCAAAAAATTATTCAATAGTCATGTGTTTTGTCAAATACAATTTTCTCAAAGATTTTATACATGGCCGATAATAGACTAATCACTCTTAAGTCTGACAATGTAGAGAAGTCATTATTTATGGACAATGGCTTGCATTCAATAATTGTGAAAAATATTCTAACCTAATGCAACAATTTATAATATGTTAGATATTGGTGCCAATTGTATTTGCATTTATATTGTGCAATTTTTTTTTTTTTATTAATTTCAGTAAGAGAAGTGAATGAGTTTGACATCTAAGTTTTTAAGTTAAAATTGTATTATTCAACATTATTTTATGAAGAATATATTGAACAAAAGAATGTAAATGTGTTATGCACAGCTAGAATGAGAGATTTCCAACTTAAAAAAAAGTTGCCCATTAATTATAATGGCGTATGAAAGTTGAAAACCTTTTTATGTTTTTACCTGTACTTACCTGAAACTGTATCATCTTTATATTATTCAGTTGATTTGCCATATATTTTATGTTTTGCCTTTAATGAAACAAGTATTTCTTAACATCCTATATATATTAGTATATCAATGCTACTCTCCGTATTTTTCCATCTTTCATTTATTGTATTTGTTTATCATTAATACGTGTCTCTTTCACCTGCTTTAATTGTAGACAAATGCCGTAAACTCTTTGAACAGAACTGGTTTATTTAGATTCAGATTTATTCAGATACTTTACCGCCTTTGTGAGAAATTAAATTTTAGCGATGTGAATGAAATTTTCTTCCACGTCCTTAAGCTGAATAATGAAGGGTTTCTCAAACTGCTGTAAATTAAAAAAGTCATTAAAAAGTTTTTATTTTGTCTTATCTTACAAATCTCGTAAATAAATACATTAAAATTGACCAGAACGAGTTTGATAAAACTTGACTTAAACTATATTAACCTGAATAATCATATTTATTAATTAATTGAAAGCCGCAGAATGCTTAGCATATTAATTGTAATCTTCTCTAAGTTTTATTCGGTTCAGTACAAAACTTCTCAAAAATGAATTTACATATTTTGATAGACTCGTTAATTCAGACGAGATGGTCTTGCTTAAAAAGTCCATTTCGTTGGGAAATTTGAATAAAAATAAAAGCACTTTCTATAGATCTCATAAAATATTAATGGGACCTTGTTGTTCCAGGTAAGGATGAATAATATTTGGCGCAGCGGAATCAACAATTTCCAGAGAACTGCTACCTCTGTATTGGTAAGTCCATCGAGGGAAACTTCTTGGCGCTTGTTTATTCTGTAAGGATCCTTTTGAATTAAGTTATCAAAACGAAAATTATTGAGGTGAGACAAAGATGTGCCTAATTAATATTGACGTTCGTAACTAAGTTATCCTCCGCTGAATTGTTTTTATGTTAAATTATTTTGGACAACAATTTTATTGCTTTAGTGTAATGTAAATAGAACTATCAAAAATATTCAGTAGCGTGTTCCACTATTTTAATTCGAGTAATTTTTATTATTTCAGTTTGTAACCTAGGACAATATTGCCTAAATGCTATTTGTAGCATTCCCTCAATTTTTCTTTTTAGGACTTTCTACCATATGTATTGTCTCCAAAAAATTAAGTGAACAAAATAATAGGATTAACTATACTAAATCCGTAAACGGAGGATAGTAAATGCAATAAATGCAGGTAATATCCACGTGTAACGAATCTTACTGGCGTTTCAATTTGGACGGGATATAATTCGAAATAAGATTTAAAACAGATTATTAAGTTAACGTCGCTCTGTTACGTGTTCGCTTGTCACTCCTGATAGTTCGTTTAATAACTACACAGGTCCACAAAAACAAAAAAGTAATCTGGGCTACACTCAGAGAAAAAACATTATAAAATTTAAAAAATCACTAATGATTAAAAATAAACCTCATTAGTGTTTATAGTTAATTCAAAACGACAAGATATGGTTTTGTGAAGCGTTTTCAAAACAAAAGTACCTAATGATGATTTAAATATTTGACCCTTTTAAAATAACTGCATAATGTTCAATTGAATTTATTAGAAAAAATAATATAACTTTGTTTCAACTGTGCTGTTCTTTAAAAATGTTAACTATCGTATACACAAAACTAATGAGTTTCTTTAAAATGTAAATGTTCAACTTTTGTTTATATGGATGAGTTATTAATATTGTCAGGCAAGTAAAACAGTCATTTTAAATATTAAAGGAAAGGAAATTCCCTATATTTTGAAGGGTCTATAGCAATAATTTGTTCAATAATCAATATAAAAGTAAAAACATACAAACTTGATATGTTGAGTTTCGATGACTTGAATTCAGTACATCAATATATTTCTATTCAAGTGATTTCTTGTGGTTTTTAAAACGCCAAATTTCTCTGAGTGTAGTGACCAGACCCACATATTTCCATGTACTTTCACTCGCTGAATACGAATCTGGCATCAGAATTGGATCTTCATGGACGAGTTTATGAGTTATGATGGAAAAAAAGCTCGAAATTTATTAATTCGTAGTATTAACATTACATATTTCACGATCATTGGCAGTAACGTTGGCGTGAATTGAAGACAGCCCTAATACATACTTGGAGGTGATAATGATATAGCAGACAACAATAAGACCCATAATCTAGCAATAACCCAACGGCCCAATAACCCAATGGCCCAATAAATCAGCAATTCATATTACCAAATTTCGCAAATTGAAAAGAAAAATTCCTCGAACAGTGATGCTTTCTTTTATCTCCAAAAGATATAGTAATGACCCATAAACTAACAATAATTCAACGACCCAACAAATCAATGACCCAATACATCAGCAATTCATATTACCAAAGTTACTAAACTTAAAGCAAGAATTTCTTACATTCGGCGATGCTCTCGTACTCTTTTATCTTCAAATGACCTGCGTAATGGGTTTCTTTTTCTCTTTTTTTCTTTTACAACGATTCCTTCTTCATTATCCAGCAAAAGTCAGCCATAATATTGATATCCCATCTACCTTGATACAGTCTTTCCATTCCATCAATGTCTTGAAGAAATAGTACGCATTATTCTTCACTGAAATCTCCTAAGTTTGCAGAGGAGCAGTTATTGTGTGAATGAACGTACTCTTCATCATCATCATCATTCGATGTGGTTTTGTCATCATCATCATCATTACTAAGTATGTGATTCGACTCTGTCATCGATTTTACGTTCCCAGATTGCATATCAATTTTTATTTTGTACTTTTCCAAAAATGTGATTGTTTTAAGAGTCGTTTTTTATAATCCAAGTTCTTTCATTGTCATGATCTATTTTATTCTCAATATTTTCGGAAATAGTATTATGGTAAACGCGATTTCGATGGTTTCATAGACAATTCCATTATTTCATTTGAATCGATTTATTAACAAAGAAGGACAATGTTATGAATTAAACACGTAACTTCAGTCATATATCAGAAGTTAAATTAAAAAAAGGAATATTTGATGCACCACAATTTCGTACTTTGTTGAAGGATGAAAAGGAGGGGCTCTTTTCCAGCCCCAGAAAATACATTTTTGTCAAATGTGCTGCTTAGAGTCACTTTATTTATTTTTAATATCTACTCGATATGAGGGCCTTACAAATAATGAGCATTTTGTATAATTCGATCCGGTCTGTTAAAAAACATCCGTCAAAATTAGTTTGTTTTAAGAAAACCTTTAATTTTTGATGTTTTTTTATGTTTTTACGATATATGTGATGTGTCAGAGTTTAATCTGTAACATATATAAAAATTTTCGTGGTACTCCCTTGTGCTCATACCCGCTAACACGTCGAAATATCGAGATGAACGGCTAAACGTATAGTCTATATAATGAAGCATTATTTTGTAAATATTTCGTGCAAAGACGAGATTACCTTTCCCCCTCGTCTTCGAGGATGTTGACCACAATGGAAGTGGTGGGAGAGATTTTTGACCACCGCAACCCAATATTTGAAATAACATAGAAGGGGGTTATAGAGTGGAATCCAGACAGCAGGCCTAGGGGGTTGATTAAACCCTACATGGGGGTGGAAAATCATTATTTTTTCAAATTATTCGGTTTAAACACATATCCCCCGTTTTCGGGGGAAATATATTCATTTTTAGCTCGAACCCCTCCTCATCCCTCAATGAGGGATGAATCTGTCAAAAATCCAGGATTTACAGGTTTTTCGGCACACGATCGTTATTCCTGTGCATATCCTTTCATTTTTCACGGAAGAGAAGGTGATAACGACCTCGGGTTTTGTTTCAACCCTTCCAAGGGGTGTGAATTTCATTAATTATATTTTTATCGTGATCAGCGCCTGCGAAAACGGGGAAAGGCGTATTGACGATACAAAGTGTAATTAATGAATTTTACACCTCTTGGAAGGGTTGAAGCAACCCCCGAGGTCGCTACCACCTTCTCTTTTATGAAAAATGAAGGAATATGCACAGGAATAACGATCATGTGCCAAAAAACTTGTAAATCCAGGATAGCATGCTTTCTGGTGATTTCTGCCCGTTTGAGAGATGAGGAGAGGTTCGAGCTAAAAATGAATATTTTTCCCGTGATCAGCGATCCCGAAAACGGGGGATATGCGTTTGAACCGAATAATTTGAAAAGAAATAATTTTCCACCCCCTAGGGGGGGGTTTAATCAACCCCCTAGGCCTGCTGTCTGGATTCCACTTACTCTATAACTCCCTTCTATGTTATTTCAAATATATATATAACCCATCGATAAATCACTCCCCAGACCCGTTTATATATGAAAAAATAAAGGGATCCCATAAAAGTGGTGTTTTTGGCTGTTTCAGGGTCAAAAAACTTCTCCCACCACTTCCATCGTGTTCAGCACCCTCGAAATGGGGGGGAAAGGTAATCTCGTCTTTGCACGAAATATTTACAAAAAACTCGTCAAGTAATGCTTCATTACATAGACTATACGTTTAGCCGTTCCTCTCGAAATTTCGACGTGTTAGCCGGTACGAGCGCAAGGGATTATCACGACAATTTTGTATATGTTACAGATTAGACTCTGACACATCACATATATATATCAATATCGACTGCGCTGTAAGGAAAATATATGTATGATTGTCGTAAAAACCTAAAAAAATGAAAGGTTCTCTTAAAACAAACTAATTTTGACGCGTTTTTTAATAGACCGGATCGAATTATTCAAAATGCTTATTATTTGTCAGGCCTTCATATCGAGTAGATAGTAAAAATAAATAAAGTGACTCTAAGCAGCACATTTCGACAAAAATATATTTTCTGGGGATGGAAAAGGGCCTTATGGACACCGCTCCTTTCACTACTCAAATGACTGATATCGAAAAAGCTGCACCGGTTAGTTTCAAAGAAGTTGTAAAACAATTTTTAGGTAAAAAAAAGTGAAAAGTACAAAAATATAGTAGCCAACAGTTACCACAAAATGGGCTATCTACATTGAAGAAAAAAGCAATTTCATTTTATATTTATATATTATTTTATATTTTCATATGTATACTAGAGATTTGACTCTTTTGAGGAGCAGTTTTACACTTGGTTTGATGTCAAAAATGAGTAACAACTAAAATTCATTAGTATTACTGTTTGGCATAGTTTTTTTTCTACCTAGATTTTATTAAGCTGCCATCTTGTTCCATACCTGGTCCATTTTTCGACTATAAATAGACTATAAAAAAATTGTGACGTCTAAGCCCAACGTCGATGCCAGATTCGGATTTTGCGGCTCAAATAACATAAAGTAAGATTTTTTTTTTTCGTTTTACTTAAACTTGATAATATGAAGTGCTGATGTATTAAGTCATTATCCTAACGTATATCGTTTGAACATAAAAGAGTAGGAATGCACCACTGAACGAGGAATTTTTCTTTTAAATTTACGAACTTTGGTAATATGAATTGCTGATTTATTGAGTCATTGGATTATTGTGCCGTTACGTTATTGTTGGGTTATGAGTCTTATTGTTATCTGCTATATCATTACCACCTCGAAAGTATGTATTGGAGCTGTCTTCAATTTACGTCAACGCTACTGCCACTGATCTTGAAATATGTACGGTTAATACGACGAATTAATGAATCTCGAACTTTTTTTCATCGTAACTCATTAATTCGTCCAGGAAGGTACTATTCTGAAGCCATATTCGTATTCAGCGAGTGAAAATGCATGGAAATATGTAGGTCTGGTCACTAGCTCAGAATACTTTTTTGTTTTTGTGAGCCTGTGCTATTCTCCTATTACAGATTTGGTATACGCTTCTGAATAAAATACTACACTCTATGACTAAAACTTTTAACAATCTCTGGATGATGCCAACATAGTTGACGAAACATGAGTCGAATTTTTTGTGTTTATGGAAACTATTTCAGAGGCAGCGTCACGGCGAAGGTTCCCTTCAGGATTTAGTATAGTAAATTTCCGGGGAATAATCGTCACGTCTTACAATACGTCGATTTATAGGCAAAATTTTAATAACTCAGGTCTCTTGGTGGTCCATATCGAATTCACTTGCTTGAATTACTTGGTAATGAGGAAACTAGTATATAAATCATTGTCCTAAAATTTGCAAATAAGTTACAAATTATACATGGTTGTGTTATAGGTGTGTTAAGGTATAGGTTTGTTATGACTTTTGTTTGCTAAATAAAGTAAAAAGCAAAGTTTTGCAGTTCTTAATACTGGTTTGGTTATTTTATTTAAATATATATCTAGAAACTTAATAATCATCGTAAGATACTGCCATTTAATCAATAAAACATCTTCGTTCACGTTATTGGTTTTAGTCTCACTTGTGTTCGATACAGACGGAATATATTCTCTCTTACAAGTCTCAATGTTTGTCTTCTTGCTGCTTGCGTAAGAATACTGATAACCTACAGTCCATCATATTTGGAGAAATCATTTAGGCCAAAATACCATAATTAGATTATTTAACTTTAAGTTATAAACAAAATATCACAAACCAATACTGAGGTATTTGTTTCATGCCATTCTGTTTTTAATGAAGAATTTAATTTTATAAAACTGTGCCGCTATTTGCTAATCTGTATATTACATTTGATCATATGTCAGCGGACGTCTATCAAAATATTAGAAATATTTGAAAAATGAACTACTAAAGCAAGCAAAAAGAAAAAATCGCGACGATAGCGGAATACGTCAAAGATTTTCTGAAGAGATTGTTAAGATTCTCTTAAAGCTTGGAGAAACTCTAATCATTTGTTTAAGAAATCACAAAAAATATAAAGAGTGAAATGTCCGCCATGTTAGACAATTCAAAGCCTGGACACGGTTCAAGTAATAAAGGCAATACGGCCAAGAGATTTTTCAGAAATCCTAGCCTTGGTACTGATATAACAGCGGGCAATGATCTAGTTACGAATTTTTTCTTGCTTCTGACGATAATGTCAAGTTGCAAACTAAATTTACAATAATTTAGTATCTCTACGAAACCAAAAATGTTTATTTATTCACTCAGTGTAGTACAGTCTTCTATTTCACGGGTTTGATATTATTTCGTTCTTTGATTTGGACAGTTATCAGAAAAGTTATTAGAATAAATACATAAAGAAACTAACGAAACATAGTGTAAATCACAGTAGAACATCAGGTCATGTCCAAATACGAACTGAAATTTAACGATAATGTTGCTGCTTCCGTCACAACCACTAATAGTAAGTCAAGGGTGTACAAAGGAAATAATGAGGCAAGGAACTATAAAGCAGCGCTAAAGGCACTCGATTCCATGCAGGTCGATTCAAGACTAGTATGGAATTGTATAAACGCCCTTACAGACCTAGGAAGTCAGAACAAAGTGACCATGGCATGGGTACCAGGTTACGAGGGACACAGGGGCAATGAGAAGGCTGATGAACTGGCCCTGGAAGACACATCTAAGGCCCTAGTGGAACCCGAACTCTATTGCGGTGTGGCTAAGCCACGCATACGAACGTCCATTAATGAATGGGTACAAAATAAATCTCTAGATTGGTGGAAAAAATTCCCACAACAGAGACATGCCAAAAAGTTCATCGGCTAAATGCAAGGAAGACCTACTACGCCAAAATAGAAAGGCCATCAGGACATTGTAGGCTTAATAGACATATGAGTCTAATGGGCCTGGCAGAAGATGCAACATGCAGATTCTGTCAAGAGGAAGAGGAAACCTTAGTACATGTGCTGTTCCATTGCGAAGGCCTAGCCAGACCGAGGTTCCAACTACTTGGCGAAAAGAAACCAAGGGCAGATAGCTATACCAAGGAGCCCTCATCAAGGCTATGGAGTCCAATACAAAAGACAAAGCTGGATAAGGAGCTCTAAGTACAATTAGACAAGGAGTGCCACAATAGATCCACAGGGTCGCGGTGGTCAAGGCCAATCAGCCAGCTTTTTTTTAAATCTAATCTAATCTAAGTAAAGGGAGCACAATTACAAAAATGGCAAGATGGACGAAGAGACCCGGAAATATACCTGGATATCAAGCCAATGTCTTCTGACACCATATTTCTAAAAAATTTAACTAAAAAATTACACGAGGAGGAACCAGTTTCAGAATCTGAATTGGACTAAGTTAGCACAATATTTACGTCTGGACAGTTAAAAGTTAGATATTTTGCAGATATATTTGTCAGTTTTCCTCTTTCAGTCCCTTTGAGGGTGTTTATTTTGAAATTATATCTCAGTGGACAATGATCTGTGAAAATGCTTGTTAATAGTCTTGTTTCTAATTTGCAAAGTTGTTAGATGATCTTTGACCTGAAGTAAGACATCAGCAGAAGAATTTATCCTTCTCCCATTTTCTTACCTCATCAAATTCAAATAAATCTCATACAACTGTGAGTAGTAAGTATCTGTGGATATAATTTAAACATAATCTTGTTATTCCTTCCTAACCGTTTTTCTCATGTAAAAATCACAAATTCATTTCCAAGTTATAGAAATAGAATTTCTAAAAAATAAATAGAAATAAAAAATTTAAACATGTCTTTTTTGCCGCTGTCTTATATGATTTTATTTTAGTGGTAGGCATTTTTCGTGTGAATCGTTTTTAATTGTTCATAACTAAACCAAAGAGGAGGTTCTTAGTTCGTTTATGCGTCTGATCACATGTCTGTATTAGATATTTTTTATGTCTGTATGACTCCAAACTATGGTATGATCTGAATGTGATTTTCACTACTATGATAGGTCAGTTGGATGAGGTAAATCTTCACGACTATAAAGTAATGGGATAGGCAGAGAAGAGGAGTAAAAATTTTAAAAGGAATTTGTCATAGTCAAATAGTTATAGTTAAAGGACCTCTCACAAATCTTATGGGAAATTGGCTTACGGTGAAATTGGCCCAAATTTTGATATGTTGTTTTACTAATCCAGTAGATCAAAAGTCCCAATGGGCAACGAGTCCCAAAAAAACACCCTCCTACCTTTTTTGCCCTCTATTGGGGTGAAAAGCGCTCGTAAACATTTAACAAAAAAAGAAAATAATGAAACTGCTCAGTTGAACACAGAACCTTAAAAGACGGTGCAAAAATTACTTTGAAGTACTCCCTAACGCCTCTCCACCCCTTCCGGGGGGGGGTTAAAATTGCTTTCACGGCTGCACAGCGGTACCTTTGTTCCAAAAAAATATGAAACTGCTTAGTTGAACACAGAACCTTAAAAGACAAAGCTTTTCCACCCCTGACGGGGGATGAAAATGGCTTTCACCTCTGCTCGGCGGTATCTTTCTGGCAAAAAAGTTATAGAACCACTCAGATGAGTACTACATCTCAAAAAAAAAGTGTAGCAAGTAATCTGCCCCTTACCATTTTCCGCATTCGCGGGTAAAAGTACACCATTGGTAAAAGTATACCACTGTGCAGCAGTTAAAGTGATTTTCAGCCCTCAGAGAGGTTGAAAAATGGTTAGAGATTGGCTCAGAGTCATTGTTGTACCTCTTTTGAGATGTGCTTTATTGAGAATCACCACCCGGAAGGGGTAGGAAAAGCGTTAAAGGGTACTTCAAAGTGATTTTTGCACCGTCTTTTAAGGTTCTGTATTTAACTGAGCAGTTCCATATTTTTTTAGAACAAAGATACCGCTGTGCAGCCGTGAAAGCAATTTTCACCCCCCGGAAGGGGTGGAAAAGAGTGGAAGGGTCTAAATGTAAATTTGGGCTAATTTCACCGTAAGCCAATTTACCATAAGATTTGTGAGGTGAGGTACGGTACCGGTTTCAGTGGCAAGACCTCGATCGGCAAAGTTAAGGCATGCCGGGAGAGTCCGGCACTTAGATGGGTGATCGTATCTCATCTAGCCGTCCTGGTTAAGTAGTGGAGTAGCATAATCTAAACTTCGCCGGGACGTTAAAATAAATAAGGCAATTAAAAAAATTTAAAAAAAAAACAAAAAAAAAACAATGTTTCCAAAGAAATGTGTCTGACAGGAACTCTCGAAAAAATGATCATAGTTCCTTCCTGCAGCTTGGTAGTAGCCATCTCCTTTACAAAATGCTACTTTTCTTTTTCCCAACGCATTGAAAGTCGTTTTGTGATTAATGCGTTATTCTAATCGGTCTCCCTTTGTTGTATCGTACGTTTAACAGTATCACTTAGTGGCGTTTTGGAGGACGTCCTTTTAATTTACAATGAGCCACACGTTAAAATATTCTGCCGTATTTAAAATTCATCCTCTATACACAAACGAGCTAATTCGCAAATGTTGAATTGGATTGGATTTAAAAATCACGTTCGAATATTCACTAAATGAGATAAGCTTGAAATAATTTTCACAAACACTAAAACACTGAACCTAGGTTAAATGCGATTTCCATCAACTGAGTTGACATCATCGGGAAAAAAATCTAATAATCATAACCTCGTTTCAAAACTAAACTTGGGGCATTCACAAAAATATGATGCATTATTTTTTTATAAATCCACCTATATTCTTACACTGCTTTATTTCATACAGTTATAGAGTATCTAATAAATCGGATACAGATAAATCGAGTAGGTAAATAATAGCAACGTGAAAGTCATTCTCACTCAATTCATTGCGATGGAGCTCATTTTTTTAGTAGTCGAATTACGCAAGGGTGAACCGCAGAATTGAATTGAGGGCAGTAAGGGAATAAAGGAGGCTATAGTAATAAAAATAGATTCAGTGACGTCGAGGGAGGGATAACGTAAAAGAAAACACATGCAACTGTTTTTTCCTAAGCAACATTTGTTTATTATTTACAAACATCTCTGGTAATTGATGCCTTTCGGTTACACAAACTTTAAAAGAGTGCTTTACTATTATGAAATTAATGAGCGGAAAGAAACACAGCGATGTTTAAGTCCTATAGATAAAAATAGTATTAGTAAGTATATACAGTGTGACCCATCTCAAATGGACATACCTTCGTAGCTCAGTTATTGGTCATCCAATTTCAACCAAATTTGGATCGGTATCAAAGACCTTTACTATGACCTTCGTGAGTTAAACAAGACTTATTTGAGTCATTGGCGTACATTTTAATTAAGAAAAAAACGATAGATTTTTCGAAAAGTCAAGTTAGTCAATTTTTTATTGAAAAAATAATGCAATATTATTGATCAGCATACTTTAAAACCCCGATATAGAAAATTTAATAACCTTTTCGTTTGTGGTTTTCGAATTGCGGCCATCTGAAATTACATTTTTCAAATATTAAATAATTAATAACTTGGAAATGAACTGTTATAAAAAAAGTAATCTTAATTTTCTATTTAAAATCACTTTAACTACCACACGCTGTCTTCGACACTTTCAAATTCAGCAATTCTTAATGCACGAATAATTTACAGGACAGGACTGGCTCAAAATTTTCGGTAATTTTTCAATGACTATTTCATTCCCATAAATTTCGTCCAATCAAAATCGAACATTTTAATCAAAAAATAGTTTTGCATCGACAAAATTTAACATTTAAAATTTTGCCAGGGTTGCTCGTTGCTCAACCAACGAAAAGCCAGAATCAAGCAACCAACCTGTTTTTCAGCGGCAAATTTTCCTTTGTTTTTTGAAAACATAGTAACCGATTCAACAAGTGGGGCGTCATTACAATAATTTTTGCAAACGTCAGTTCACGCCAGTTAACCTCAAAAACATGTGTTTTTTAAGATTTACGAGTATTACGCTGCTATTATTAAAATGTTTGCCTGGTTCCCGTATTTTCAACTAAAATCTAGTTGAGTGTAATGTTTATAAAGTTCTAAATACTTTTTCTTAATAAAATAGGACTCTTTTTGTAGGTTAGAAATCTAATCTGTAATTAGCAGTCTATTTTTATTAATCAACAATATTGAAAAATTATTTACGTGAATTTTTAAATATTTGCATGGAGCCAGTACGGCTCCAAGCTAAAAATGCATATACAAACATTAAAAATGAGAATAAACTTGAAAAACTTAAAATCTAAGGTTATGTTGGTTACATGATGCAGATGCCCTATAACGGCCCCAAATGTTCAAGATTCGGTGGTTTATGTAATTATTTTTTTAAATTTACTTTCTATATCTAATAAATTTGTTTTCATTTGCCTAAATTTTTATTCATGAAATAGTCATGACGAATATCATTCGTGATATAATTTTGTCTGGCAAAATTTAATGATTATTCCACTAGAGTTTGTTGCTTTGACAATTTCGCTCTTGACATTGACAAAAATAACTCGCCTGATGGCTCTTTATTTTTATATGTCAATGCCAATCGCGAAATTGCCAAGCAACAAACTCTCTTAATAATCATTAAATTTTGCCGACAAAATTATGTCACTTATGATATTATATATGAAAATTTTTAGCTCCAAATTATTAATAACAGGGACACAAAAAAAGGATTTTATTTTCCAAAGGTGAAAGACCTTTTTGGAGCCGAGTCCAAATATCACGTCAAAAATATATGTTTCTCTGCTCAATTTTCTGCAAATTGATATTTCATCCCCAAATTCGAAGTTAAATGGCTATTAAATATAATTAAATATAATTGAAATGAAACTTTTGAATTTTTTAAAATGGCTCTAATCACATATTCCCAACGTTCTATCGTACCACGGAAATGATTGTGGTACTGTTCCTCCCAAAAAACTACTACTACCCTCTGTTCTGATTTTTGCATAATACGCTTGTGAGAGCTTGACTGGTCGGGGTTATTACAGGGAATATTAATAAGTCGAGTACTTTTTGACCAGAAGATGCCAAAACAACCCCTGGAAGTTGGAATCACCCCGACCCTGAATAACAAAACATTCCTAAAATACTGCGAAAGGGCTGAAGAACGGTTTCCTCCAGTTATAGAGGGCGAGTAACACGATAATTGTAATATTTTTCCCCACTCTTCCGGAACTACCCCTAAATGAAGAACAAACTACCACTTGTTCTCATTTTTTATACTACGCTTGTGAGGGCTTGACAGATCGAGGTTATTACAGGCAATATTGATAAATCAAATATCTTTTGACCAGGAGACGTCAAAACAACCCCGGGAGTTGTAACCGCTTCCTCCCTGAATGACAAAACATACTGCCCGTTATCGAGGCGAGGAGCACAATGGTTGCAATAACGAGGGAAACCGTTCTTCAACCCTTTCGCAGTATTTTCGGAATGTTTTGTTATTCAGGAAGGGGGTGGTTCCAACCCCCCGAGTGTTGTTTTGGTGTCTCTTGGTCAAAAGATACTCGACTTATCAATATTCCCTGTATTAACCTCGATCTGACAAGCCCTCACAAGCGTATTATGGAAAAATCAGAACAAGGGGTGGTAGTAGTAGTTCTTTTGTTGGAAAAAGTACACCACCATCATTTCAACGCGTGTCGCTCTATTAGATTTAATAGTCATTTAACCCCGAATTTAGGGATGAAATGTCAATTGAGAAAAATTGAGCAATGAAACATATCGTCCATAAAAACACAAACTGGCGTAACCAGCATTTTAGGAATTTTACAAGAAGCTAAAAAAACGATATTGCTTAACATTTTACTTTGTTTATTGAAATTGTTATTAGTATGTCTGTTCTAGTTTTTTGCCACCATATTATCAAAATTGAGCAGTAGAATACCCTATGTGGGAAAAAATTACCTTTGCTATTTTCCAAAATAAAAAATAGAAAATTTAAAAAAAAATTCAACTTGCACTGTGCGATTACTATAAGGAACTCGGTTACATCACTTTGCCAGATGAACGGCCTACTTCGTATATGTTGATAATCGACGTAACTCAATTTTTGTAATTTTGTGGCCAGTTAGTGTTATTAGGTACGATATATTTTTGAAGTGATATTTGGAATTAGAGGCTCGAAAAACATAAGAATAGGTCTTTCACCTTTGGAGAATATTTTTTTTGTGTGTGTGTGTGCCTGTGTTATTTAATATTTGAAAAATGTAATTTTAGGGAAGTAATTCGAAAACCATAAATCGAAAGGTAATTTTAGATTCAAGAGTTCTAAATCATGCTGATCAATAATATTGCATTCGTTTTTCAATAAAGAAATGCCTAATATGACTTTGCGAAAAAATCTACCAACTTTTTCTTAATAAAAATGCACACCAATGACTCAAATAAGTTTTGTTTAACTCAAAAGAATTAAAGTAATGGTCTTTGATGCCAGCCCAAATTTGGTTGAAATTAGATTACAAATAACTGAGCTACGAAAGTGTGTCCATTTGAGACGGGTCACACTGTAAATATATAAAAAAAATTTATAGAACGATTAGTAATTCATTTACTAGTGTGATAAAATCTTATTACAGAAATAGAGCAACATATTCGATAAAATAATAAATATCAGCTTTATAACACGATGAATATTTATGTAGTTTTTGAAGAGATACTTGAAAAATATTGAGAAATATTTCAAATTGGTTACAATATCCAGCATACTGTGATAAAAAAAAGAAATCGAAGAAAAATATGTGAAATTTGTTAAAAAGGTATTCAGAAACACTTCAAAATATAAAAAAAAATCTGTAAAGGTATCTACACAAAACATCCCTTTCTATGTGGTACCTTTCACTTTCTTTCTGTTTGATGACCATCCTATATAGACAGATTGTTAGAAAATTTCAAAAAGAACATTATAAAAAAAAAAATTTTAACTGTAACTTGGTGACATGTAAAATGATTTAGGTGGCACAGTAGGGTTTCGTCCCACTGTGGCGTCGGGTGATAGGCCTTGGTAACGGAAATAGGTCAACGTTAAATAAATAAATAAATCAATAATAAAAAGAAGTTAGTAAACTAATTTTTAGGGTATTTTTCACTAAAACATGCAACATGCCAAATATTATTATCGTCTGTCACATTTTTTTAACCTTGTATATTTTTCACTAAAAGTACAGCAGTTTTCTTCTTTGACAATTGTATCAACTAAAAACTGCTAAATATTATTGTACTCCGTCACATTTCTTTAATTTATTATTCTTGGGTCTATCCTGTATATTTTCAGTAAAAATTCTCCTTTGTGACTCCCAGTAAGAAAGCAGTCGCAATTTCTAAAGCCGTACTATAGGATTAGATAGGTGGGGAGGGCCAAGTTTTCAGGCCTTCTAAACAATTTTTTCATTATTATAACTTTGTTAATGTGACCGAAAAAACGTAAATTTACCGCCTCCACTTTCAATAGTTAATACTCCGAAAACTAAGGTCGTTAGCAAATTGTATTGTGGCACAAATGGGTGCATAACGGCGCAAACTTTTTGAGAAAAAAATAATTTAAAAAGCAAATGGAGATGCCAACATAACTCACTCTGTGATATGGACGAAACTATAATTTTAACAGATCTTTAAATAAATTCTAATAAAATTTACATTCATAAATTCTGCAGTGGAATGAAATATCCATGCCGTTTTCTTCGCAGTGGCTTCTTGGGTTTTCTGAAGGTTATAAAACGTTTATACTTTAATTGCTCGTAGGAAATTAAAGCAAATAAAACCGTCCCAGTTCGCCCAAGAGCAGATTTATTTATTGGTTACTCGCTGAGTAAAATAAGGGCGTATATTGCTATTATCTGAAAAATACAGCAGTCTAGTTTCCTAGTTTCGCCGACACTGAAATGTTGGATATTAAGGAAGGAAACTTGGGCAAGGTGGTGTTTGATTAAGAGGGCCGTAAATCTATTGGCATCGGCACAAATCAGAATGTAGATTAACGGCGATTCCGGCGAATCCGCCCCTTGTATTAAACCATTTTGCAATTTATAACTGCATATCCAGCGAATCATTCATGGTAGAGCCCTCTTCAAGTCCTGACCAGAGTTCGCATATATCCTTTGAAAACTTTCACAATTCAATGGTTCATTCTTCTTTTTACTTTTTAACTAGATATTTCATGCGATAATTGGGGTTACTTACCGGTGCAATTTCGTGAGAAAAATAGTTTTAAGCCGTAGTTAACTTGTGCGAAGGATCGTTTTTACTAAAATCTTTCATATTATTATGAACAAGTGCATACTTTTCTTACTTACACTCAAAGAAAATGATAGGTGAATTCAACCAAAAAGAGCATATGAAATCGCGCCTATCTAGTTTCATAGTTAAATCAATCAGAAAAGAATAGTCATACAACTTTGTTTTCGTAAGCAAATAGTAGTTCATATCTTCTTGTAGAACAACAAATTAAATAGTACAATAACATTTTTTTATGTTCACTAACCATTTTCAATTTGGTCTACAATTAAATAGTACAACGACTTTGTTTTTTGTTCACCAACTAATTTTTAGGTTGATCTACACGTTATTGTATGATGAAGTTTTTTTGGTTGGCCAAAATCTCAGTATTGAGACATCAGACGACCCAAACTAAAGATTAGAAATTGCTTATAGGATCCATCCAAATATATCGATGATCCCTGAGAGAATTTGAACATTGCAATCATGTTATTAATTTTCTATAAATTCATAAGAGTATAAGATAATGCATGATTGATTATTGTCAGTGATTTGTATGTGGCGTCATCTAGGAATAATTTCTGTAATAGACTATGTGGTAAGCAAGTAAATTTTATGGCAATTCCCTTTTAGAACTTCTAGAAGACAACAATAATATTGGCTTGTCTACAAAGTACAATAATACAGCGAACTAATACTGGGTTACAATTACAATTCGATAATACTTAATAAAGTCTAGTATTTATCTAGTTTCATTTGACAAAATTCAACAAATTATTAGTAAGATGAATAAATTATAGTCTTTTGCACTTATTTTTTAAGTTAATGTTTATTTTGTTGTGTGATAATCACCTTTTGTTTAAAAATACTATTAAATATACTTCAATTTAACAAAATGAACAATATATACTATTTTTTTGATTGATTTCATTATTCATCTATTTTTGAAGTTAATGTTTTGAAGGTAATGTTAATGTTTGTTTTGTTGTACGACAACTTTTTATTAATTAAAATAACACCTTTTGTTTAAAAATACCATCAATATAATTTAGTTTAACAAAATTAACGATATTGTTAGTTAACCATTTTTTTTTTGTTGAATTTATCCATACTATTTCTTTGAGTGTACGTCTTAATATATAGTCCAAACTACTAGCTAAATTTAAGAGGTATCTCTACATGAGTCTCCGCCTTGAAAAATGAAATTGTTTCAGAGTACCATATTCGTTAGTTGGTATGTACCTCACCTTTTTTTTTCCGGATTAAAAAGTTGTTAACAATAATAACAACAAAATAAGGGAACTTTTTATAATTTCTCGTCAATATCTGGAAAACAAAGCGAGATAGTTCGAAATACTATACGTACCTTATTGGTAGAACATAAAATTCTCTAAGACATTGATTATAACAAAAAAGCCTGGCACAGTTGATAGTTAAGTTTGTGCCAGTCGCGAAAGTCTCAAGAATGAGATTCCAATGCGCTTATTTTTCGTAATTTTTTTATGGTAATTTTCTCGGTTATTTGAAATACAACTAAAAATTTGAAAAAAACATCACGTCATCTGTTGGCTACAAGATAACAATTTTTTGGCACAATAGATTTTTAGACCTTTGTTTATGTTGTTACTATTTAAATGAAAAAAATTACTGTCTTGCATCGTGATAATTCTTTGCAGTTTTCGGGTTTTAAGTATCTATTATTTTACGGCCGATTTATCAATACTGGGTTACGTTAGTTTTCTCTTATGCTAAACGCTAACTCCAGTATAAAGTGTTTATTTTGGTCCGGGTTAAAAGTAACCTTAGGTTAAAGTCAGAGTTAATTTAACTTCAAAATGGAGGTTATGTCTGTTAACCCCAGGTTAACTTAAAAATTTTGTTTCTTGTGGATAGTTGAGTAGAAAATCAAAATTATTTTTTGCTTAAATTGTTCACAATAGATGTATATGACGAAATAACCGATGATAATGACATTTTGAAATTTTTGGAACACGAAAGACGGCGCTACATATTTGGGCAACGAAATAATTCCTCAAAAATATAAAAATGTGGACTTTTATTATGACCTGATTACGAAAAAAATATTTACGCCCAAAAATTCCTTGTGGGCCAAAAGTTATATGCATTTTTTGACGCATTTCCACGGGTTTTTAACTTATCTGCTTAATATATCTTGTATTAGTAATCGTATGGAAATTTTAAAAATACTGGCTTATTTGAAGTAAAATTCTTAAAAAATATAGGCCTGTCTGATATATATTGGTCAATCCGTCATCTTGAAAAAAAAATAGAAAACACCAAAAATCAAAATTGAATATCTTTTCTACAGTGTTTCACTTGAAATGGTAACAATAACTTTTTTATTTTTTTCCGATTTAAATCAAATTTTACTTAAGTATGGAACAAATTAGGATCTACTTATGACCAGAAAAACATTTGCCTCCTACAAATACAAAGCCACCTGCGGTACCAAAATATGCGGAGAAAATCAAAAAATCATATTAGGCATTTTTTATCGGAAAATTCTGTTAATGAAACTTGTTCAGAATTGGCCAAAAACGTTAAGTTCAAAATTTAATCAAAATAAAAAAATATATAAATTTTGATTAAAATAATGTCCAAATCCGAAAATATCATTTTAATGGATTTTTTCGTTTAGAAAACTGTACCATGACAATTTGGTTTGAAGCTGCCAGGTCAAACAATTTACAGTTTTTTTAAAATAATTATTTTTAAAATTTTCAAAATATTCAATTTTCAATTTTCAATTTTCAATTTTTTTATTTTGATTAACTTTGGGCATAAGGTTTTTGAACAATTCTGAACAAGTTTCATTAACAACATTTTCCGATAAAAAAAATGCCTAATATGATTTTTTGATTTTCTCCGCATATTTTGGTACCGCAGGTGGCTTTGCATTTGTAGGAGGCGAATGTTTTTCTGGTCATAAGTAGACCCTAATTTGTAGGTTACTTTAGTAAAATTTGATTAAAATCAGAAAAAAATGAAAAAAGTTATTGGGGTGTTACCATTTCAAGTGAAACACACTGTATGAGAAGGAGTGATTTCACCAAAGTTGTCAAAAATAAAACTTATTTACGGTCAAATATAATGCGCCAATCGGGGATACCGTATGCCAAATAGAATGGTCAAAGATGGCGGACGAAATACATTTTTTTAATTCTTCGTCAATTATCAAGGAGGCATTCTACGTCTCTTTTTTTCGATTGTACGTTATTTTATGTACTTTTAGGGGATAGAGTTTTTTTTTTAATTTTCAAAAAAGTGCATTTTTACAATTTTCAAAAATGCTTTTCCTTGACCCTTCTTTTTTTCACCCAATTTTCATCGAAACAAAATGAAATACAGTGCGTGTAATTGTCGATTAGGCATGTACATTCACGTAGCGCGAGAGATGCGACAACACAGCAGCAGTAAACTCGCCCTTCGCGAAGCATTCCAGCTCTCAGTTATTTCATTTCAGCCAGCTGGCACACGCGATGTTGTAATTCTTACTCCCTATGCCTAGCCCGCCACTACACACACTGTACACTATAGAAAGTCTGGTATAACTTCCAAAATTTAATACAATATGAAACTTCATTAATTTGAAAAGGAATTTATTAAGCATACGCATGGTAATAATAATAATATATGCAAATATGATCAATAATCAGAACCAATCAATAATCTCATGACTAGAGTAGTATTATTTTTCATGGGTATGCCGATGAACAGAATAGCACTAAGAATAACGAGCGCATTCACCGTTTGGAAAAAAATGTTTGTGTAGATATTTCAATCACAAGTGACATTATGAAATCATCGGTTAGTCAAAAAATTTTTTAGCTAATAGTAAAAATAAGGATAGCTTTATAAAATTATTATACAAAGAATTAATACGATAATGACTTTAACGTTAAAATATGCAGAGAAAATGCCGATACTGCAAGCGTTAAAATTGCTATTGATTTGAAAACCGATGACAATCAAGTTGTAATAGTTCGTGAAGATATTGACCTTTTGGTTATATGTATTTATTATTTTTCCCTGAACCACTAGCCCTTTTACATGTTCCTCCCTTTGGTTGATGTAGCCCAAAGTATAGTTCACAGTCTAGAAAACCTGTAAAAAATCAGGGCATTTGAATTTCCTAAAAATTTCAGGGAAATGTCTGAGAATTTGGATAATTTATTGAGAAATCAGGGAATTTTAATAATTTTCATAAAAAGTCAGGAGATGTGAAAATTTTTAACGCTCATAATAAAAAACTACGAATTGTACGTTCAAGCGTTTCATTAAACCGTAAACAGTATCTCTTTATTAGACCTGGAAAAACTTTCAAGAGTCCAGGAAAACCTAGGGAATTTAAGTTTGAAAAATTACTATGAACCGTGCCAATATATTCGAGTGCCTAAGAACACGCTGCTTAACAGGATTTTTGACTCTATATCTTTAAAACACGTCATTCGTCTGTCTCCTTGATGATCAGTAAGCACAAGGGAGAAGAACATTAGGGCGTTAGCGACCAACACTTAAGCTATATCAAGAGCTTATTTTCTTTATGCACGTATTTTCTACTCCAAATATGACATATCTATTTAAAAAGCATTCTAAGCTTTCATTATTGGACATATGAATGCCGACAATTAGTCTTTATTATTTGCTGACTCCTGGAAGAAAAATTTACTTCGGTGAAAGTCGGCAACACTAACACAGCAACAAACATAAAGTTGATCAAAGGCGTCAGACAGAGCTTTGTTTTGTCACCAATCATATTTAATATTTATAGCGATGACGTGATGCGACGTATGCTGGCGGACTTATATGGCAGGTTGAAATAGCTATCGGTGGAAAACTTTGTACTTCAGCATGGCTATGCACAATTTCACAGCCATAAATCAAACTAGCATATTCCTATATACTTGAATTTCCTAAAAACGAATCTCATGTCCAAATTGCTTAATTTCGCCTCAATTTTTTTTAATCTGGAAAAACATCGTTTTTTCTTCAAGTTTGTTATGATTTTAAAAGCTTGAAGCTTAAAATTGAAATGAAGTCAAACAATTTGGTCATCAGATTCATTTTTAGAATGTCAAAATACATAGGAAAATGATTATGTGATTTCTGGTATAGAACTTTTTTCCTTTTGTGTGGCTGAGTAATTATACGCATTACCTATATGCGAGTTGCTAATGAAAAATTATGCATAAATCTTTAATATTTACACATAATACCATTAACATAATTTGAAAAATTCTCCCATTAGCATCTTATATAATTTTACGGTTATTAATATTCCAGTTCATTATCAATATTCATTTTTCATTATTTTTATTTATTTTATTAATTTTTGTAATCCTACAGATAGTTTTCGCATTGTTTGTTGGAAGATATTGTTTAAAAGCATGTAAAGGCAGTCTTGAAAACCGTTCATTGTGAAAACATTATTTACTAATGATATTTGTTTCTAGAAAATTATATTGTGGGAGCCGTTACTTTGTGATAGGTAATCATGTTAATATAAGGAAAACATTCTTACTTTGTTTGAATCACTAGTGAGATACAAAGTAAGAGTGTTTTCCATCAATCGATATTTGTTTCACTATTCGGTGTTTCCCCACACTCTGTATTAATTTACTTGCATTTATACAGAAACATCTTATCGATTGCTACTAAACAGTGTCAATCTATAGCTTTTATTGAGCAACTAACAATAGAAACCTTAATTTTATTAGAGCTGAAATGAGTTAGTATATGTTATCTTTAACATTCATTGGTCATTTTATATGTCCAATACTCTGTAGTATTGACATGCCTGTCATAAAGAGTTTCTTAGTGGGTGATCCTTGTATTTTACTCCACTTCACTCGTATACAATATTGTAGCTCAAGTTTTCTGTAGCTGCAATATTGTGAACTAGTTATAATATAGACAGACCGACCAGACCCTTTGTAAACCAGCGCTCGCTGATGCATGTAGCCAGAATAACAGCTATTTTGACGTTGCCTTGTTTGAGTGACTACTCTCTAGAATTTTCCACTTCTGCTTTTGCACCTTATGCATATATTATAGGTAAATATCCTTACAATTAGATATTGGAGACGCGACTAAGAATGGCTAATCGGTCCAAACGTGGATGATGTTTATTTTTTAAAATGTTGATTGCTATCATTGGCATTTCCAAGTTTACCAAATATTAGTCCTTAATATTTAACTATTTAACTGTAATGACAAAATACTAAAAATATCGAAAATAATTTATATCTTTTAGCCAACCGTGCCAATTAAGAAAAAACATATGTATGTCGTTGATATAATTGAGAAAGATATTTGATGAAGAGAACATGTCAAAAATTATTATATAATTTTATACATCGTTCTGGTACGCTCACAATATTTTTTTAATAGGTTCTCTAAATACTATTTCACAACACCTAATATTTCTATATCTCCATATTCTTGTGGTATTATGAACATATTTTTTAAAATAAATCTTTAAACACTGTTTTTAGATATTATCTAAAACTGAAGAACCACAAATAAAATATATCTTTATTAAAATTAAGGTGAGATTTAATTTCATTTTGAGGTAAAATCAAATTAAAGTTACACTGGTTACCTTATTATTAGTATAAAAATGTTATTGCCTTTGTTTATTTTTAATTATTTTCGATGTCATTTCAAAGGGGTTTTTTTCAGTTATTTAAGTCAGAGCATTCATTTTAAAAAAGCCTGGTTTCTATTAAATATATGTTTTATTCAACCTCACCCACAGAAAACCTACATCTCGTTTAAAATAATATGTGAACTTGGCTTTGTTCTGACAACAGAAAAAGTTTTTTTTTTGCTGTGTGGGAACGGCAGAAAAAAGACAAACCTTTTGATGTTTGTTTGTCGTCTTTAGAACTACGCATCGGAAGTATGTGTCGCAGCATTGAAACATTGTATTCTTAGTTCACATATTGCAATTATACATATATATCCAAACACACGACTCGTCACATGTTTTGGATAGGTGGATGGTATATTAAAGGAAAATAAATCAGTGGTGGAAAGATTTTATCTGCAAGATATTAATATATAGCACATAATAATTATGTGAATGAGCATCTTCCAAGTATTTTTATATAAAATAGAGGTACACGAAATGCCCCAAAATTAATTCATGACTGGGTAAAATTAGAAGTAAGATCATTTGTGAGAAGTAGTTTTATCTGTCTGAATAATTAACATCTAGAAAATGTCAACTAACTACTGCTGGTAGTTCTTAAAAATGATACTTTATTGCAGAATACATTGCACGTTATTTTTAAATTCTCAATACAAAATAGTTTTATTGAAACAATGTTCAGCAGAAAAAAATATTTATCCTGTGTGGCATCTGCATACCGCGCAGTTTCTGGATCATTCGCCATCGTTAGACCAGACTAAGTATACAACACCACATAAGTAAATCTTTACTATCCTCAAACAATTTGAGCGAATGCATTCAAACAACTTGTACTGAGTGCCATCTACCACGACTTATTGCAACCAAGACATAGCAAAATGTAAGAGTTACATGACTCCTAGGTGAGACAAGTGTGCTTACCCTTCGACCACGCAATCGTAAAATGTATTTACTAATATTAAAAATCAAGCATACAAATATTTTCTACTTATTTTCAATTTTTTTTTTCTATTCAATTTATATAAAATTGAATAGATTTTAAGATTTTCACATGTAATTTTACTCATAAAACTAGATACCACGAAGACGGTAACCTTTTTATATAGAGAAGTTTTGAATTATTTTTTAATTACAAATCATTAACTGAAATGAAATTTGACGGTTGTCAAAAAACTGAGATTTGATATATTTTTTAACGTAAGTTTAATGATATTTCTTAACCATCCAGTACAATTATTTTTATTTTCATTTACAAATACTTGATTCTCTGCTATTCTACCAAACGATGTTCCTTTTCAAATTGCCTTTATTAATATCTAATCCGGTCAAAATAGGAAAAAAAACGGTAGTAAGTCGGAAGCTTTTCTCCATCAGATTTTTTTTGCATAGAATTCTTGTTTGAGGTCTACACAAATAGGAAATTATAACGCGGACACTTAGTAGGTAGGGGAACATATATCTATATGCACGTTTATGCAAAAGAAGTGCATTTTTCGTAACTTTTGCTTCTTTACCGTTACCTTTTCAAATGTAAAGGGTTCAAAAAAGTTTAAATCTATGAAAAATGTATTATTTTATCATTATTTATACCAGTGCTATTTATAAGCGTTTAGGAACCCACTAGTGCCCAAAATTGCATGCATAAGTGCATAATATTTATTTATTTATTTAAAGGTACAACTGCCCAGACAGAAAAAATCCAATTTAAGGGCAGAAGGATACAAATGATAAAAACAACATATACCTATATATAAAGACAATCTCAAATTTAATCCTATTATACAACTTAATTACCTAAAATGTCTTTCCTAATATTACAAATGTTATAGTTAAAAATATCTAAGTCCGCCTGATATTGGCTAAACTGTGAGCACATAGAACAAATAGGTGAAAATTTTAATAAATCAGTACGAGGAATTGGTAAATAAAATAAAGAATACGATAGAGTTTGAAAAGAGGGTAAGCTAAAGTAAATTCCATTTAATAGCGCAGGACAGTCAATTTTGTTTGTTAAAAGTTTATGAAAAAAAGTACAGCAAGGTATACTCGTCGTAACGCTAGTTCATTAAGTTAAATCTAGCCAAAAATTCAGAATGCAGTGTGCCAACAGCTGGATAAACACCATCAGACTTATAAGAAAGGTATTTAGCATGCTACCTCTGAAATTTTTCTAAGTTAGAAAATAGTTTAATAGTTTGTATTCCAGGTAACTGAAGCATATTCTAGTTTAGACTGACAAAGGCATTAAAAAGCAAAGTAATTGTTGAAACATCTTTAGAGTGTCTTGAGTTTCTCATAATGAAACCCAGATTCTTATTGGAATTAGCTATAATGTAATTAATATGAGGAATAAAAGTTAGTGTAGAATCAAAGATAACACCTAGGTCCTTAAATTCGGAATATCTGGTAATTGCTTCACTACCTATATTATACAAAAAAAAGTTATTGAATTAGTTTTCCTTGTGAAGGACATGGCATTACATTTCGATATATTTAATGGTGACTTATTAGTATTACACCAATTATTAATTTTTATGAGATCTCGATGTAATTTATCACAATCACTTATTGACCTAATCGAGGTAAATAGCTCGAGGTCATCGGCATAGAGGAGAGCACTAGATGTCTCGATGTCCTGACAAATATCATTAATGAATAATATGAAGAGTAGGGCTCCAAAAACTGCAGTACTTCCGATGTTACTGAGACTTGAACAGATGTGAAACCATGACAATGTACATTTAATAGCATATTAGGCAGATATGAACAGAAAAAATTGATAAAGTGCGTGATTAGTCCAAAGGTTGATAATTTTTTCAATAAAATACCACGCCCTAGCCCATGAAAAGCTTTGGAGAAGTCAGTATAAATTACATCAACCTGACCACCTTGATCAAGTGATGTAGCAAGATAATTGGTAATACTTACAAGATTAGTGGTTGTTGATCTACCATGCTGATGAACTGATATTTGATATTTAGTATGAAAAGATAAGATATCATATAAGATAACCTCAAAGAGCTTGCCAAAGTTACAGAGGATAACTTTAAGTCTATAGTTCTCAATTGCATTCTTGTCACCTTTTTTTGAATACAGGACAAATTTTTAACATACACCAAATTTGAGGAAATGTTTCTGTTCGAAGAGTTAGTCTAAAGATGGTAGTCAGCGGTAAAGCGAAGATAATAGCGCAGCTCTTAGTAGAAAATATGGAATTTCATCAGGACCAGTAGTTAATTTGTTTTTAAACTTCTTTAAGGCTCTGAGAACTTATTCCATTTTGATAATTGGAGTATTAAGTTGTGGCATAGCGAAAGTGTCATCCTGATCTGCTTTAACGTAATTAAATGATGATATAAAAGCAGGCTGAAAGTAACTGGCAAACGCATTGATAGTGCTTTGAGGATCATTAAGCTGGCTGTTGTCGTAGGGCATTGATTGAGGAATTGTGGATAAATTACGCATGTTATTAAGAAAAGACCAAAAACAAGTATAGATATATTTTCTATGTGCAGAGTCAACATCTATTTTGATTTTGGAACGCAATATCTTAAATTAATTCAGACCTTGTACACTTCCCCCTTTCTTTACATAAGTGCCATGAACGATTTTTCTTTAATATCTCTAACGATACTTCTGCTGCACCAAGGTTGATATGAAGCGTTTTCGGGGTTGTTTTGGGAGCACTGTCTGCAAAAATAGCATTTAATACCTCATAAAACTGTAAACAAGCATCGTTTACATTTTTATAATTAATTAAAAAAGATCAATCAATGCTACTCAAGTCGTGGTATAGTTTATTAAAATCCGCTTTCTTGAAGTTAAACGATGAATAATTATGATTATTACGTTTAATATACGTGCATAGGGAACAAAATAGTAGAGTATACAGTTGAATAGTTAAAACTTGGTGGAAAAAATTTTTAGTCGGTGTTTTCAAGGTCGCTGATTACAAATTTGTAGGGAAAATTGGAAAACTGAAAATGGTTGACTCTAAATGGCACGAATTTAAAATTTAGAAATGCGATTTTTGACGTTATTTTGGATTTTAACTAATAATAACGTGAAAGAAAATTTGTTTTGTGTATAATTTTTCATGGATTTTCATTTTCTTATTTTTTATGTTTTATGTTTTATGTTCAGGTGCTCTCATCAAAGTAAAATGAGAGTCCTCTTCCACCTCAATAGTTTCAGGTTTAGATGACATAATTCCTGGAGAAATCTTCAATGATTTCGCTGTTCATACGTACCTGATAGTTTATTAAAAAATGTTATATGCTCGTATAAAACTAATTGCACGAACAGATGTGGATGCAGGGAAATTAGTTTTAAATGCAACAAGTTCCACAAAACATGTAAAGGTGAAGAATGTGTTAATGTATGAATGTTAATTTTTTTACTATTTTGTTTCTAATTAATTATTATAAACTATATGTTCCCACATCATTATTTTCTAACAGAGCATTCTGCTATGTATTGATTGCTTTAAAACATGTACGTACGTGCTATGTTAATAACACTAATAACTAATTTGAATTTAAGTCAAATGTACTGAGTTTTTTTTTTATGGCATTAGGAGTTATCCATGCAGCCAGGCACAAGTTGTTATATATAAAACTAACGGAATAAACACATTTGCACACATATACACGCAGCACACATCTATACATATATTACCCTAAACCTATCCTAATCCAAAAAACAGGAAATTATAAAGAAGATCCAAGGGAAGGTACGAAGGCACATTCTTCTCGCCCAGGAGTCTTTCAGGGCATTTTGTTAGACACACTATAATAGACTACGGTAAAAGGGAATTAGGTAAAATTAAAACAAAGGTGAGACATATAGGGAACGAATCTATTAATTACCACATTTATACTTTCAGACCAGACGTTTTCAAAAAGCGTATAATAACTGCATTCACTCTATTATCGTTTAGAGCTAATAGGTGTAATAGATTGACTGGCATTTGAATGTTAAGGTTCAGAATATCTGCATACAGTTGGTCACGTCCAGATGAATGTTTAGCACAGTTAAAAAATAATAGCTGTACTAATATAATGACAATATTAGAAAAAAATTATATTTTTGTAGATATTTCCATGCCGCGTATCTTCAAAAATAAGAATTTTTTTATCACCTTTTTATATGAACTTTTTTCTTAAACTTATTTAAGGAATAATATCGATAATGTCGGATCTTTTATAAACTGTTTATTTTTTATTAATTTCATAACCAAAATTTAGTAATTAATACATTCGATTCCACAAAATATTGGCATTTACAAAATCATTAACTATTAGGAATATTCCCGTTATCCATTTGGGCTTCCGTCGGAACAGTTTCTCAAACGAGACCATTTGAGATATTTCTAAAATATTCGATTGCATATCGCGAAACTTCCGAACTAGTAACTTTTAGTATAAATACCGACAGTTAAGGCCTCATAGTTAGTTCTTTCCGAATCATCATATCGTAACAAACAAACATCGAACAACAAAGAGGCAAATTTACACAGATGTGTGTTTAATTAACAGGTGTAATTAATTAACGCAATTAATAAAATACAGGGTGTAATCATTTTCATGTCATTAAAAAAAACTGGTGGTGGGGAATGACTAAACGAACAAAAAAACCTTATATAACATGGGGTCTAAAACCCAGTTTTAGAAAAAAAAAATAAACAAAAATTTCGGGAATTTTCAGTAAAATTGTTTGAGAACTGCTGGAATGTTGGGATAGGCTTTTATTTTCGCGTATGTCGGCGCCTCTAACTGTCAAATACACTAATACGGCTTTTTCAAATTATCGCGCTCCTTTGTTAGAGACGCACGTCGGTCGAGGAAACAAGTTGATAATCACACTTTTTAAAAGTAGGTAAGGTAAAGAGATCTACACACGACCCAGCGGCAGAGAGCAGACCAACCGACCTTCTCGGCACACTTTGAAGATTGCCATGCAAACTCGAAAAAGTGAGCTGGTCTACTGGATTGACCTGGTCTGCTCGATTGTCGGTCTCGCTTTGAGGACCTGGAATTCCAGTAGACCAGTTCACTTTTATGAGAGTTGTTATGGCAATTTTCAAAGTGTACCGAGGAGCACGGTTGGCTGGTTGGCTGGATCCTCTGTAGACCCCTCAAGGTCTTTAGCGTTGGGGTAAAAGTGAAAGACGTCGGCGTTTTCTGAGTGCTTAGTAGATCTGAAGAAAACTATACTCCCTCTTGTGCAATATTTTAGTTTCTGTGGACACTTTGTTAAGTACACACGTCGAACCCGTTCGTTGTTTTCGTTTTTTTTTCATTTTAGGCCACGTATTTACAGTTAAGATTTATTTTCTTGACTTACCGTTCAAGTTCTTGATTACGTACAAACACTACTTGTTCGTTCTTTTTTGTGTTACTTTTTGGATTTTGGACCAAGTTTTTATTTTTATTTTCTTTATTGATAACGTTAGTTGATAGTTTAGTGTGGTATTTTAAAACGCAGATTTTGAATGCTATGGGAGATTACACTTGCCCAGAGCTCGCGGATATGCACTTGATGTATGGAGGATGTCGTGGAAATGCAGCAGCTGCGGAACAGCTTTATCGTTTAAGATTCCCTAATCGACGTCATCCTTGTGCACGTACATTTGTAAGGATTGCTCAGCGTCTTCTCGATGGACATGGAGGAGAAAGAAGTCCACAACGCGAAGACAGGGTAATTGAAGCAGAGGTTCTAGTTTTGGAACTCGTAGAAGAGGATCCAACTTTAAGCGAACCGTGTGATAGTATCCCATTTTGTGGTGTGGAGGACTTTAAGAGGTATGAACTTATACCTCCATCACTATCAACGTCTGCAAGCTCTAGAACCTCAAGATTATGCAAGGCGAATGGAATTTTGTAGGTGGATTTTGAGAAAACACGCGGCAAATGAGGATTTTTTAAACTTTCTCTGTTTCTCCGATGAGTCGTGTTTTACCAGGAGTGGAGTGTTTAATTTTAAAAATATGCACTATTGGGCAGACAAAAACCCACATGTAATAAGAAGGGCGCATTTTCAATGACGGTTCAGCGTTAATTTGTGGGCAGGAATTTGCGGTAATGAAATAATTGGACCTATAGAATTACCTGCTAGATTAAATGGAGATCTATACTTAAACTTTTTACAACCATCATTGACAAATCTGTTGGAAGATGTACCTTTGGCAAGGCGTAGAAGAATGGGTATATGTATGATGGCGCGCCAGTTCATTTTAGTCTGGCTGTTCGAAATTTTTTAAACACGGAGTTTCCTCAACGATGGATTGGGCGTGGCGGACCAGTACCATGGCCTGCTAGGTCACCCAACTTAAATCCGATGAATTTTTATTTTTGGTGCCATCTTAAATCTCTGGTTTACCGTGATCCAATTGACACTTTGGAACAATTGCAGTAACGTATTTTAATGTACATAGAAACCATAAAAAATGGTCCTAATTTATCAAATGTGTTGAACGGAGTACGTATATCCTTAGTTCAACGTGCCGAAAAGTGTATTGATGCAGACGGATGCCATTTCGAACAATTTATGTAAATTAAAAATAATTTATTGATAAGTTCTAGATTTATTGAATATTTTAGTTTTCGTTACCTGATTGGCAATTCGTTAAATAAATCAGATTTTTTCCTAACTTAAAATACACATAATTATTTTCTGTTATCGTATCTTAGACGTCTAACTCTTTATTTCCCAATGTCATGAAATAATTACTCGTTTTTTAAGATTAACCCAGAACACTCATTTAGGTTACAAATGTTAAAAAATCACATTTAAATCTGATAAATTATAAATAACAATAAAAGCTCCAATAATTTCTTCTAAATTAAAAAAACACACATATAAAGAAATGCTGTGTTTAAACCCCTTCTACGCCTATGAATTGCTTGCAGTTCTGAATTATTTACATTTTTATAATTGGTTCGGTTGAGGCGCTCATCAAAGGTACCGCCGTTCTTTGCTTTGAATCGCCGGCCGGCGACGAGTCGCGACGAGTCGGTCGGTAATCTTTGCACTTTATATGACATTTTAAAAGTTGTAGAATTATACCTAGTACACGTCCATTGACCCACAAAGGCAGTGGTTCTCAAATGTTTCCTACCCTAACATTTAAATTGTTGACCTAGGTCAGTTTTTTTTTCAAAGTGCCCCTAAGGGAAGAAGTCATAAAGGTTTTTTGTTTGTCTAGTCGGTCCCCATCACCAGTTTTTTTTAATGACATGAAACTGATTACACCCTGTATTTGAAGTTTTCTCATGTTTGAAAATGAACGAAAATGAAGTTATTTTTCTTCCGAATTTAATTCTTTCAACGAAAGTGGTTCAGTGCCACACTCTAGAAAAATAATATACAGGATTGGAAATTTGAGTGAGCCTTCTGTCAGAAAATCGGGAAAGTTTTGCGGTGTTTTTCAAGTGCACGATTGCCCTATCAACGTAAAAGGCATCGTGTTCAATAGCACACTGAAATATTTTACCCTGCTTAATGTCACACACTGTATAATGAATTTCAGTTAGTTTAAAGTCGCCATGACATACTACGTACTACTAATTATGAAAAATTGTCTGTAAATGTGGCTATCACTCAACGCGGAAAATACATAATTGTATCAAATTGTAATTATGAGAAACTAGAAACTACCCCATAAATACTAGAAAACACTGAAGTATGGTACACTGTTATAAATTTTTCACTTGATAATGTATTTTAAAAGTTCTGAAATAAGTAACAACAATAAATGTCTTCTTTCGTTATACACCTCAACGATTTTCCTTTTTTATTCCTTAGCTAGTGGCATTTATTAATATCGATCGTTCCATTTCTATGAATGTAATAATATCTAACCTCTAAACTTCATTCCAATATTCTTAGCGTAGCAAAAGTTTGTGGAAGTTTATAATCTGGAAGTTCTGAAGCGGAAGCGATTCTAGGCGAATGCACAGATTATTTCATCTACCATCCACACATGATAATATTGGTCACGCCTACATTTCAGAAGTCTTAGCATGTGGTTTGAAACCAGCCACTGCACAAATAAAGACTTGACCTACAGAGTGCGACCATGGAGAACCGAGATCGAGATAGACATACATATATCCTGCAGAAACTGACTATAGGCTGTATAAAATAAACAAGAATGATTAAACTGGCGAACCTATACTAATAATCGCAATAATCGCAACGAGGTTATAAAAGTCAAGAGATGAAAAGCAAAAATATGGTCAAAATAAAATAGATAATTTATATATCCAAATTAATGTGGCAAACAATTAAAAGTATAATAATAAATACTAACGGAGATCCACAAGAGACAATATTAACATATCCTCTCATATAAAAAAATCTGCACAGCGAAGAAGAACTTAATTGATATATTATTTCTAGAGTTAATCTAATTGTAGATGAGTAAAGAAACAATACCTATTACCCAAAAGAAATGCCCTATTTGAAAACAGAGGACGAAATTGAATTTAAATTAACAAAAAATACATTTCAAGTCATTGGTTATCCATTATTACATATTATTAACAGATTGTTGAATAACGGAGAGTGCCCAGAAATGCTGAAAATATTATTAATAATTAATGTAGCAAAAGTTTCAGGAACCAAATTAGCTGAAGATCATAGACCTGTAAAACATTGCCTTCTCTGGAGAAAAATTAGAAGTATTAGTACTTGACCAACTTGAATTTATAAACAGTAATAAATTATTATACGAAAACCAATCCGTATTTAGAGAAAACCGTTCATGTGAGACTGCTTTTAAAAAAATAATTAATAATTTTAAATATTCCATGGACAAAAGTGAACTTTCATCTTCACTTCCTAAGACTTCGATAATAGACTCCCAGGAGACGAGTTTTCTTCAACCAGGAAATTTTGCCGCCCTTCTTCTCTGTCGAAGATTAGGGATCTGTTACTTGCTTACTATTTAATGAACAAGAGACCAACTGCCTTACATTCCCTCCGAAGGATGGTATATCCTCGTCTGAAATTACGTAGCTTCCGCGTATACACTGATACACAAGCCGCTAGAAGGTGGGACGAGAACGCTGTATTTCCCAGACGGGTCACCCATCTAAGTACTAACCGCGATGAACGTTGCTTAACTTTACATATCGAAATACAGTCAAGACGTCAAGACGCGTAGAGGCGACTTCAATGTGAATGTGTAGTACTTGGTTGGGTGACCCATCTTGGGAAATACAGCGCTCTCGTCCCACCTTCTAGCGGCTTGTGTATCAGTGTATACGCGGAAGCTACGTAATTTCAGACGAGGATTATGTAGTGGATATACTATCCTTCGAAGGGGATGTAAAGCAGGCAGTTCCTTGTCTATTAAATGTTAGGCAAGTAAAAGATCCCTACTCTTCTTAAGGCAAGAGGTTCCGCAAAATTTCCAGGTTGGGGGTAGCTCGTCTCCTGGCGTCGGTGATAGGCCCTGGTAGCGAAAATAGGCCGACGTTAAATAAATAGATAAAAAAAAGACGTTAATAGACATATCTTATTGAATAAACTTTACCAGTATATCGAGATTGTTGATACGGTATATCAATAGTTTAGGTCCTACCATTAATGAAGTCAACAAGGTAAATCATAATCCACAAGGTAACATACTCTTGCTCTTCATGCTATTTATTAATTATGTATTCCCAATTGGTTCGGAATGCTGTAAAATACAACTATTTGCGGATGATATTATAATATATTTTTCTGGATCTCACGTAAAGAAAGTTGTTAAAAAAATTAACAAATCACTGGAAATAATCAGTGAACGGTTTATAACTAATAGTTTAGTGGTAAATGCAAAAGGTCCAAGTATATAATATTAAGTCCCAACAAATATTTAAATCAAAACTCTGATGGCGCGTATGTAAAGTATAACGGAGAAAACCTCGAAAAGGATTGTCTGTGATATATATCTTTCGACCTTCATACATATTTCACGTCTATGAAATATATATTAGTAAAGTTCATAAACAAAAAAAAAATTATTATGGAAATAATATCTCGCAAAATTTCCATTTAGTACAAGCGACAAAAATTAAGAGAATTTTTCTTTTTTTAATTAAATAATTAATAACTTTTTTATTTACTCATCGATTTTCTTCAAAAACAATGGGGTTCTTCCTCTAGCTAACGCTAACTTACTTTCTAATCAATACAATCGAACTTTTCTTTCTTAAGTTATTGTGCTTACAAGAAACGTGACGGACGGACGGACGGACGGACGGACGGACGGACAGACGGACAGACGGACGGACAGACGGACATTTTGAAAGTTGTTCAAAATTCGTTCACTAACACAATGATATGAAAATTTTTTCTCTACGAGCGATATTTACTATTTTTGAAATGTGCCGATCAAATAAAATATATTCTTCGTTTTTGCGAAGAGTATAAAAATATGAAAAAAAACTTGGATTAGAATATCGTGTTAGTAAACGTTTTACTTTATATACCAGGAAAATGATTTACAATACAATAATAAAACCACATTTCAAGAATTTTTGCTCAAGTATATTATATGTAATTATATCAATATATCTAACCTACAGCAAAACAGATGTAAGCGATTCATTTTAAAATGTAATAAATATGTTAATTTAAACATAATCCAATGTAGACTAAACCGGTTTTCGGTAAAAGACAACATAAATATAGGGGCATTGATATTCCTAATCACAATAATCGTCTACCAACATATTTGTCAGTAAGTATACAACATCGTGGAGGTATACAGTATCGGAAAGTGTACGTATTGGTTTGGCAATAAGAGCAAGCGAAAGGGTGGCAAGCGAGAGCGAAGTATGCAATCGTGTACATGACTCTTGATGGGTGTGTCCACTCTTTACCTCTGCTAGAATGCTGGTAGACGTCTTTATTGTGGACGGTCGGTTAATAGCGCAATGCCAAACGAAGGACTTTCTGATATTGTACATAATTACAACAAAGAAAAAGAATATAATATAAATATTAATTTCTCAAAATTAGTAGAAACAAAATCATCCATATACGAAAAGATAACGGCTAAATTTAATAAATTACCAGAATTTAAAAAGCGATCTAAGAATGACTTTCTGTTTAAAAAACATTTATATAAATTCATGAATAACTAATTCTGGTCTACTTTATCATTAGGCTTGCTGTTAGGTATCAAGTTATATGTAAATAAGTCAGCGAATATTCTAAATTATATTGTAGAAATATATTTTCTGTAAAGTAGTGGTGACTATGTACACTACATTTGTGAAACAACTGTTACTATTGCTAAATAAAAATTGTTATTTAACCAAATATGTTGCTTCTATTGTTCTATAGTAAAAAATATAACAATATGTAAAATTATATTTAATTTCGGCGGTAAAAAGTGTGATTCCGTGCAATCGAATACTTTTTATTTTGGAGAAACAAATATTGAAAAGAGTGAATGTTTCCAGGAAATTACAAGAGGTTGGGGATCAAAAGAACAAACTTTAGATATCGCAGTAATATTTTTCACCAGGTGAGTGACAAGAAGGAAGTGCAGAAGAAAAAGATTACTACTACAAAGTACAAGAGCCATCGAGATTTAAAGTGTGGAGATATTACTCTATCTGTGTTATGATGAAAGCGCTCAAGTGGGAGGAGCCATAAATATTATTGTTTTCTTTGCTCTTTCACAACTCTCTTCCGAGGGCTCCAATTAGTGCGGTTTCATTCTATCCCGATAATATGCTTTTAATGATATTACTTGCGTAGCAGAGGAAAGTATTATTTGTTTTAGCGTACGTATATCAAAATTTATAGAAGTTACTTACTGCAGGAGCAGCAGTGGCTCATATTTACAAGTGTCTCTAATATATGCCACTTCATCGAATATGTATTTGACTATTATGATTGGGTCAGTTTAGTTGTATCTTATGGACTGAAAAAATTAAAAACGACTGCTATATTCTATAAAGAGATATGAGAAAAGCGATCAATAAACATATTCATTTTTGTTTGAAGTTTAGTTTTTAGGCATTTAACTTATATTTGATAACTAGAAACAAACAATTTACCAAATTCTTTTGATTTTAATTTTCAACAATAGACAAGCGAAGTAGCCAATGAATTAGTTTTGCTAAAACATAGCCTCTATAAATTTTCGAACATATGCTTTAAGTAAATGCTATATAAATAGTTATTTGTGCATTAAGTTGAAATGTTTTCGTTCTAGACATTTTTCTGATCAAGGCGTAGCCGAAGTAAAAACACGTCATAAACGGAAAAACCGCTGCCCAAGGAATCACTACTTCCACATCCAGATTCTCTATCCAAGTCACTCACAACGAAAAAAACTTTGTATGTGAAAATAATTGTTTATGGAACTTTAATAATATAATATTTGAAATCCTCTACCCCAAAAATCCATAAAACGATACCCCACATCGGTAGTGGGGTGGGGGTGGTGATAGGGGGTGGTAGTGGTGGGTGGATGAAGTAAAAAAATATTTTGAGGTTTCTGGTTTCTGTACATACGCTAAATCACATTTTTTTTTTCATCCCCTTTAATAAGGAGGTGAGGGTGGTAATGGGGGTGGCTAATGCCAAAAATTTTTTTGAGACCTTACCATCTCTTGTATATACTAAATACCAATTTCATGGACTCTTACCTGCTTGATTGACCTATTTACCCCAAATTTACCCCAATTTACACCCCAACCCTTCGACGGAACAAGATGAAAATATAATCTAGTTCTAGATCTCGTTAAAGTACATATGTGTACCAAATTTCAAGTCAATATCTTAAACGGTTCCAGAGTAAACGTGCGCACAAAAAAAAGTTACAGACAGACCGACAGACAGACCGACCGACCGACCGACAGACAGACCGACAGACAGACAGAAATTTTTTTTTTCGCTCAAACTTAAAATCTCGACGTTTCATGACATTTTAAGCCTATTTGGACAATAAAAATTTTTAAAAAATTTTTTGTCGTTACTATACTTCCACTGGACGTGGAAGTAAAATTTGATTTTTTTAACGAATTGCTACTGTAATAAGAGATCAATAATAATCGTTACTTCTAAACATTCTAAAAATCGCGTAGCTTTCATGGACTTTTACTTTCTTACAGCATAACTATGGATAATATGATTTCCTTTTTAGCATACCTTTCCTGCATTTATTATGGTGCACAAATGTTTTCACATACCTTACATACATACCTGTGTTTAGACAAAATTACATCGACTTGATCAGATACTATTTTTGAAGATGCCGCTGATCGTATATGTATTTCTAATTTATATTACAAAATAAAATTCTGATGGAACTACTTACAAAATTTGTCAAAATCTAAAGGTTTAACAAAGGAAACTGTTATTTAGGTATTATGCAAATCACAACTTACACATCTTTTTATTTATTATGAATATTCTCTAATCATGATAAAAGCAAATAAATAAAAAATAATTAATAGTAAAAAAGGAAACTGGTAATTATACAGTTAATTAAAAGAAGAATTTCAATTTTGTTCCCTTTATGAGTATGAGAAGCACAATTTTTGTTATGTTAATACAATTTTAAATGTATTACTTCCACATCCAGTGGAAGTATAGTAACGACAAAAAAAATTTTAAAAAATTTTATTGTTCAAATAGGCTTAAAATGTTATGAAACGTCGAGATTTTAAGTTTGAGCGAAAAAAAAAAAAATTCTGTCTGTCTGTCGGTCTGTCTGTCTGTCTGTCTGTATGTAACTTTTTTTTGTGCGCACGTTTACTCTGGAACCGTTTAAGATATTGACTTCAAATTTGGTACACGTATGTACTTTAACGAGATCTGGAACAAAATTATATTTTCATGTCCTTCCGACGAGGGGTTGGTGGATAAATTGTGGTCAATTTGGCGAAAATGGATAAATCAAGCAGGTAAGAGTCCATAAAATTGGTACTTAGTATATACAAGAGAAGCTAAGGTCTCAAAAAATTTTTTGGCATTAGCCACCCCCATTACCACCCCCACCCCCTTATTAAAGGGGATGAAAAAAAAATGTGATTTAGTGTATGTACAAGAACCAGAAACCTCAAAATATTTTTTAACTTCATCCACCCCACTGCCACTACCACCCCCCTATCACCACACCCACCCCACTACCGATGTGGGGTATCGTTTTATGGGTTTTTGGGGTAGAGGATTTCAAATATTATATTATTAAAGTTCCATAAATAATTATTTCCACATACAAAGTTTTTTCGTTGTGAGTGATAGAGAATCTGGATGTGGAAGTAGTGATTCCTTTTGCAGCGGTTTCTTTTATTCCCTACAAATTTGCTTTGTTGTATTTATTCCGTATCTATTATAGACAGCATATTTTTGAAAGAAGCGTAAAAACTGGTCAGTGAATTTTTTTGGCCTCATTTGAAAAAATTCACTTGGGTAACATGCAGATTCGGATTCAGCGACTCTTGTATTAAAACCCTGTAACTATTATGTAATTTGTATAATAAAGAACAAACTGCTACTGAACTGATATACTGCAATTTCATTATCGGATTCCTTGAGTCCAAACACTATGATTTTCAGTCCTTAATACACTTTTTGAGCAATAAATGTATTGAAAATGAAAACCGGAAGTGGATGTCATTTTAAATGTCAAGCTTCCGGTGGAAAATTTGATACGGCATCATTTTTGTGCATTGTGTATTATGTTTATTCGAAGATTTGATGTTGTTGAATCTTTGTCGTTATAATAGTTTACTTTAACATCTTGCATATTAGTGGAATCAAAGTAAATTATTAATGGAATTGTTTCGCTCCAGCAATTTTATGATTTTAATTTATTTTAGGTGTGACAAGTATAATAAGAAGTTTTGAATTGCATTATGTCCATTGATTCATATAAAATTTAAACAATTTATGTTTCAACAACAATTTTCTGCTATTTTGCCTTATTTCCGGTCCTACTAGTCACATCGCGAGATAAAAATCCCAAGTTGTTCGCAACAAAATTTTGAACAAAACTAGATCTATGAAAAAACTTTTTGAAAATTTGCTAATTTGTAAAAAAAATAACAAGGACCAAAAATTGTCTTTTTAGATAATTTAAGAAATATAATGTATTAATACATTAATTTTAACGAAAGTTGGTGAAACTATACCCTTGATTAAACTAAGCCATCGTGTCAAATTTTGGCCGAACATATTTATTTAAACGGCTAAAAATTTAAAAAAATTTCGAAATTTCAATCGTTATTGTTTAAGGACATCGACTCGTACGAGGACAATTGTAACTTCTTACATGTATTTTACAATGGTATTAAGAAAAAAATACCTTCATATAAACCGTTTTTTTGAAATTTGTTTATGATTTTCAAAATTATAGTTATAAACAAATTCAAACACCTCTGTGAATTTTTATCAACGAGTTATTAAAGTTGATGAAAAAATAACGTATCTCAAAAAAATATAATGACCTACTTGTACTTGAAGCCGAGATATGTTAGTTTTTGCGTTTAGGTCACTTATAAACAAACTGGTTGTTCTCCAATTCTTGTATTTTTTTTGTGTCTGCTAGTTGTAAACAATTCAAAACTGCACGTTTAAAATTACACCGAATAAAGCGGCTTTGATAACATAATGCACATTTTCAATTTTTTTATCATTTCGCGAAAAGGGAATACCAACTTAACCTCAACTAGTGTTATCTTATGTCAATGTATACAGCTTTGTAAAACTTTTAATATTACTTATACAATAAAAAACTATGCCACGATCAGGATTTGAACCCTAAATATCTGCAACGTGGACCAAAAAGAGCTAATTCCATTTCCATTTAAAATTCTTTATTGATTTTATAAGTTAACAATACATAGGTAATGAATTAATATCTCATTGTGTACAATAAATTATATAAAACTGAAAACGAATACAGTCGCGGGGACGTGAATCGTCAACAGTTGGGCTGCTGTTAACCCGGAGACACAACACAACCTTTTCTGTTATGCTTGATTGCATTCTTTCATGAAGTTAAAATGCATTTATTTTTATATGCTAGAAAAAGCTTTAATACATAGGTAGGTAAAAAGTTATATAAGGTCAAGAGATATTCAATGTCATGCAGGAAAAGAAAGAAAAACCTGCTTAAAATAATGGTATGTCAAGAAGATAAAAACACATTAGTGTAAATACATCGAAAATCGATGTGTAAAATAAGTTAACTTGATTTATGTGGGTTACCTCTTCGGTTTTCTGGTATCCTACTACAGGATTCCTCAGGGGAGGACAACAACAAGGAAAGGATGGTTGGGGGATGGATGTTATATGGCGAAAATAAGGGTTATTGCCTCCTGAGAGAGTACAACTCCAATTTTTGGTGAATTAACTTATAAGTATGACCAGAGTTGTCATAATCTCTCAGGTGGGCAATCTTCATTTCACATACTGGGCTATCTGATGACTAGCACCAGATCTGCAAAACTATAATATAGCATATAGACCTATTTGATGACTCTCGGATCTCTAGCATAATCGCTAAAGACCCGATTTTCATGTCTCTATACATTATTTTTAACAATTGTGCTTCTGCATTATTTTCAACTTAGTTGAAACAAAAATCTAAGTGGGTATTGAAGATTGATCAGTTCAAATTTTAAGAAAAAAATATCAATTTGTTTATTTATAAGCGACTGAAACGCAAAACTGACTATCTCGGCTACAAATGCAAGTAGATCATCATTTTTTTTTTAAATACTGGATATTTTATTTATTTTCATAATCAGTTTGAGTCGTTTTTGGTTTTATAAAAATCTACAGAGTTATATGAATTTGTTTATAACCACGAATTCGAAAATTGTAAAAAAAACGTTTTAAATGAAGATAATTTCTTAAAGTCGTTGTAAAATACATTTAAATACCTACAATTATGAAAAAAGAATTGTCCTCCTAGGAGTTGATGCACTTAAACAATAAACCGTTGAAATTTCGAAATAATTTTTATTTTCAGCCGTTTGAATAAATATTTTGCGTTAAAATTTGGCAAGAAGGTGTACTTTAATAAAGGACATAGTTTTCCAATTTTTTTTTAATTAATGCATTATTACATTATATTCCTTAAATTATCCAAAAAAGGTAATTTTGAGTGGTTTTTATTTTTTGCAAATTAAAAAAATTAACAAAAAGTATTTTCATGGGTCTAGTTTTATTGCGAACAACTTTTTTTTTATATTTGTGATACAATTGCTAGAAATAATATGAAATACAGCAGAAAATTTCAGTGTTGAAATATAAATTGTTTAAATTTTACAAGAAGCAATGGGCGGATTTAATCCAAAACTTCTCATATCAGTTGTTATTATATATTATACCTACAAATTAAAACATAAAATTGCTGCAGTCAGAGAATTCCTTGTTCACTCATTTTTGATGCTTAATTTAACTCTACTATATTTCGAAAAAAGTTGTTTCATCAATAATAATATTTTCATTTCTTAAATTGAATCTATTCCCGTATGGATAAATTTGTTGTTGACCAACTTATAACGATTTCCGATTACATATCATATCCACCAGAGGTATAATAAGAAACTCGATACGCTTTTATTACCCGACACTTGGCGCGTTTTCACAGTACGGTGCGAGTCAGACGTCCTAAATTTCAAACAAAAAATTATAGTTTTCAACTGAAATTGTTCATCTGTGTGTAATCCATTTCTGGCTTTGTCGCTTTGCTAGGTTAACCTCAATAGCTCCCTGGCTTACATCATAGAACTCCGGAAATGCTTTAATACTTGTTCAGCCAGTGAATGAAACTTAAGTTAGTCATATCCAACTATTTAATAGTAGTAATTGCTTGCCAACATCATAGAAATGCAGCGGGTGCAGGCTTCATACTTTAGTGATAATGAGTTAAATTAAAATATATTGTTGTCTTGAGAATATTTGCCTTAATTTAGCCAACGAAAATTTATCCATTCAGATGCAGCTAAGTTTATTCCATGTTATGCGGTTTGTTTTGTGTTTTAACCATGAAGACTAGTGTTAATTTAAAATTTCCTTAAAATTTTATATGACATGATTCTTTTTTAGAAATGTTTGCAAAAGAATAGAACATTTCTTTTTGTTCATTTTTTATTACTATATAAATAACAGTCGAGTGCACATTTCTAACGACTATAACCATATTTTAAAGTGATATTACAATTACTTTATATGTATAAACACATTTGGGCAAACGCAAACTGATAATTTCACAAACTTAGAAAGTATAAAAACACAAAATACAAGCACATTATGATCAAGATATACATTAAAAAACCGCTACCCAAGGAATCACTACTTCCACATCCAGATTTTCTATCCAAGTCTCTCACAATGAAAAAAAACTTGATACTATATTTGCACTCCACTATGTGGAATAATTATTTATGGAACTTTAATAATATGGTATTTGAAATCGTCGACCACAAAAACCCATAAAACGATATGCCACATCGGTAGTGAGGTGGGGGGTGGGAAATAAAAAAGAATGTTGAGGCCCTTGGTTTTTCTAGACACACTAAATCACAGTGTTATTCTTTTCATACCCTTTAATAACGAGGTGGGGGTGGTAATGAGGTGGCTAATGCCAATTTTTTTTTTGAGATCTTAACTTCTCTTATATATACTAAATATCAATTTTATGGACTCCCATTTGCTTGATTTACCTATTTACCCTCATTTACCTCAATTTACCCCCCCTCTCAACGCAATAAGATCAAAATATATTCTAGTTCCAGATCTCGTTAAAATACATACTAAATTCCAACTCGATATCTTAAACGGTTCCAGATTAATCGTGCTCACAAAAAAAGTTGCAGAACGACAGACTGACACACCGACGGACAGAACGACAGACAGAAATTTTTCTTTGCTCAAACATAAAATCTCGACGTTTCATGATACTTTCTAAGCCTATTTGACCAATAAAAAAAGTTAAATTTTCAAAATTTGTAATGTTTTGTTTGTTTAAAGATGTTAATAAAAAATTGGGATATCGTCAGAGAATAATATATGCCATTTCATTGATTGCTTCAAAAGCTACAAAAAAGTTTATAGCAATTTTTTTATCAAAATGCAATTTAAATTAATAATATTGCAATTTCAATTTTCATAAAAACATACTTTGTTAGCAATTAATAGCCATAACTTGACCAATTTTTATCGTAAAGTGTTGTACTAAGAACCAAATTGTAGCGAATTACCTTCACCTTCTACATCACCTTAATGACACTCTTGAGTCTAAGAGATCTCGATTTGCCTGAGTAAAAAAGACGGGGCCCTACAGTTTATAGTGGAATCCGAACCTCTTCTTAGGGAAAATTTATTAAGAATTTTCCTTTCGCTGAGTACAAGCTAGAGTACAAGCTAAACACACTAACCCACTGAGCTACCGACCCCCCCCCCCCCAAATACCTTTCAATATTGTAGTAATTTTTTTTGTCAAGTTAAGTTGTTAAATTAATTTTTTGAGTTAATCACGAAAAACGCGTGTCGAAATTTGACTTTTAAAAAAGGGTGAAAGAACACTAAACGAATGAGTCTGTGGTTAATTTGTCATAAGGTTGAATGTCTTGAATACAAGACAGTTTTCTAAGCTTCAAGTTGAATAATATTTAACACTCTGGTAAAATTCTCAGTTTTCAAGATATTTGCAAAAAAAAAGTTTTTTAACAACTCCCCCTTCCCAAATGTTTAGCCGGTAGTCGTTTTTTTTTGTACCTTTATGTGACCCTAAACAGCAACTTTCTGCAATAAAAATTTAGGTCACATCGATTTCCAAGTCAAAATCTATGTTTCATTAAAAATGAAAATGTATGAGGGGATGAAATGTGAAATGTCATTTGCAGAAAAATAGATGATAACCTCCTCACCTACCTTCACTTCTCTTAATGTTTCAATTTCAAGTAAGGTTAAAATTTTACAAAACATTTAAGAAAACAAATCTTTCATTTTATTGAATAAGATGGTAAATAAATAAAGGTACTAAAGTCACCTGCATGGAAAGATTCGTATTATAAACTTCCTGGTGAATGGTGGCATCAGATAGAACAATCTTTCTCTCGGCGTAAAAGGCAGACTGTCAAAGATAAGAATTACCAGCTTTTATTAGAAGGATATATTACTGAATCAGAACGACTGCTCTCGAAAACTCGGAAGTTGGGTCGTAACAAATTTTTTGTGATAATTTTGGCGCACGGTAATAAACAATAAGTAATTTGTTTAGATATTATTAAAGATATGCAACATAACTGTTTAATAAAGATAGTTAAGGCAAATTTTAGCATTTAATTCGCTAATGGTACGTTCAAATGTCTAGCAAATTGTAGCAAAATTGATATTTAGACGTTACCAATTTTAAGTTGTTATTTGGCTGAGATTTTGTAATGGCATAGTACTTAAATTTTCTTAAATTGCCTTACTATTTCTGTTTCAAAATTGTAAAACATTAAAGTTTGTCTAGTTTGGTTTTAACAAGGAACATTACTTGGGCTATGTTATATTCAGTAAAAATTTTAGGTAATATCTAATCAAAAATTATTAAGGAGCACTTTCAAAAATGAGTCCTTGCAAAATTACATCGATGTGTGTATCTGCAAAACTGTTGCTCTAATGGTAAAATGTATTAGACTAGTTTTATTTGGTTTTAAAACATATTTCTTATTATTTTAATAATGCAAAAATTTTACTGAACATAAATAGTCATACCTGTCAAAGTATTTTGCCAAATGTTAAAAACAAAAAAATGATAATAGTAACTTCATGATAGAAAACTAAATAAATTCAAACAAATCTAATTGTATTTTTGTGAAATCATCGTCTTTATGAATATACTGCTCAATCCTTATTTATTGTATACCTTATAACTTTTCTAAAAAGTAGAATTATGTTTCAAAACCAAATAGAATTAATGTAATACACTATTCTAAATAAAATTTGAAGAATATATTTTTCCATTTGAGTCAACTTTTGCAGATACATTTTTTTTTGTGAAAATTTTACTTTTATTTGGCTAGACTTTCTTCTAAAAAAATTTGGGGCATCTACAAACCACCAAAATTTCAAGAAGATCGCATTAGTAGTTTACAAGATACAAGTGTCGCTCTATAAAAACTGACACGTTGCATATACAGGGTGCGCCACTTAAAACTTCCCAGGCTTGTAACTTCATTGTTTTTAAAGCGACGACCATGTTGGTCACATTAAATTGTAGATATTATTTTTAAGGCATTTAAACATGTGTACAGAGTGATTCAAAATTGAATCACTCTGTATACATATTTAAAGACTTTAAATATGTCTACAATTTGATGTGCCCAACATGGTCATCACATCAAAAATAAAAAGTTACAAGTCTAGGAATTTTAAGTGGCGCACCTTGTATAAAACTAACATACCTATATTAACAAGAGATGATAAAATATTCTGCAAAAATTCATCATTATTGCACTTAAATAAACACTTTTTAACACTTACACTTTTTTCTTTAATTTAATGGTTTAAAAATAAAAGATTCTTGAATGTCTAAAGATATGCAAATTGTCTAGTTTTAACAACCCATATCTGTTAATTATTTGAGATCGTGCCCACTGAGACTAATTCAGGAGGTCAAAATCCACAATATATCAAATTTTCAGTAAATTCTACAGAAGCTGCTTTTCCTTGAGAATTGTGCGGGGCCCTTTACGTGTACTTTGTAATGAAACGTGACTGCTGAAGTACAATAAACAAGTAAAACTGAAAATGTTTAAAAACTGTCGAAATGTTTAAAAACCATCACATAATCTACTATCATATAAAGAAAACCACATCGAATTAACTCTTTACTGATCATATAAAGCTCTCTGAATGTCTACCGAGATTAAATCGTACTAAAAACCTTCTAGACAAATTATTCTTTCAAATAAATCGAAAACTATTAATTGGTATCACCGGCGCATTCACCAAATATTCGAATCTGCTGATAATTAGGAGGTTAAATTGACTTACTCTAAGGAAGTTCGATCCTCTATTATGCGAGATAGCCCCGCCCGAAGAGATCACACAGTAATTTATGTCTATTTACTCTTTTCGGCGTAATGTTTACAAAAAAATTAAGTGGCGGGCGGATGTGACCTCTTCGGAGGGACTATCTTGTATAATTGAGGATTGAACTTCCTTAAGGTAAATCGTTTAACCCCTAATTATACTTCGATAGCCCCGCCCCGTCTTCGAGATCACACTGTAGATGTTGAGAGGTTTATGACGCAATCTGAGTTTGCCGACGTACCTGTAAAGAACACACGTTACTTAACACTTAACAATACATGTTGGGTATATAATTATATACCTACACAATGTTTATATAATCATAATGTTGTTATTCCTTGTGCTTAAAACAATAGTTGTAACATACATATTCTAGTCGCAACATTTAATGGACTCATTAATGATTAATTTATTAATTATTAAGTGTTTTGTAAACTGTCAGTTTTTTAACACAGGTCTGCTATATATTTTGTAATTGTTTAATTTTTCACTCTATTCCAGCGGATTTCTGATATTTTAAATATTTAGACCTCTATTGAGAACAACAGAGGTGAAAGTAAGGCGGGTGCTATGTGACGTAAAAATTACTGTTTTCACAATGCTTTAAGTAAAAACATTTTCCATTTTAATACGGTTAGTAATCGATCACGCCTTGCATGTGTCATTAGTTGTACTTTTATAACGTACTAACACCGACGTTATGCATAGATTTGGTTTATCCTGAAGAATTTGTGTTCTTTATTTTGGAATGATATTCTTCTAAGGTTTATATGATATGTGTGATGTTTATTTAAAATTCGATTTTCAAAATGAATAGTGTTAATTAATTTGATTTCTGACTGAGTTTGAACTATCTGAATTGAAGCGATCGCTAGTAAAACAACCAGTTTGTAGATCAACTTTTCTAACTTTAGTAAGGGCCGGTTTTATAGGTTCCGTTTATCTTAGATTTGATAGTTAACTTTAAGTTTTGTCAAAAACTATGTTTTATATCTGCTAGTAACTGCCAATCTTAAGTTTAAACGCCAAACTTAGGTTTATGCAAGCTTACGTTGATTAATTAGCAATATTTTGAAGGATGTTACACTCAATGCAAACTTCAAATTTCAACTTAACATACAAATAATTACCTATTATATATTCTGTAAAGAAAAAGATATAGAAAATGGACATTTTCGATATTTTTGAGGACATTTTATCAAGCGCTGAAGATGGTGTTATAAATATAATGGAAGCATCTCGACGTGCACGAAAATTCCGAGAGAGACCTGATCATTTACAGATATGGAATAATAAAGAATATATAGATCGATTTCGAATATCTAAAAAATATGTGCATATAGTATTAGACATATTATTGCTTTACCCTTCCAAGTAACCGAATCACTTGCATTCGATTACATATTTACGCTTTTTAACTAATTTAATTAACTGTCCTAACTTTGTCATTTTAATTTTAATTTTGAAATATTCCAGCTTTCTTGCATGGGGCACCTATTTTAAAACTACGCTTTCCACACACTTCTTTTTAATCTCAGCCTACGCCTAAGTAAATATCCGCAAAGAAACATAATGGTTATCGGTGCAGCTCGCTGTATCTCTGTGTATACCTATGGGTAGGGCTATAAATCGGTTTATATATTTTTCTGTAAACATTACTCGCAAAAAGACTAAAGAGACATAAACTTGTGTGATCTCGAGGACGGGGGCTATCGAAGTATAATTAACTCTATATTGATGATGTGCTGCTTACTGGAGATCTACCAATATGAAACGTTACTAAAAAAATTCTCGGCTCAAATAAAGAAAATCTTCTCGAAATCGATCACCCGTTGAAAAGATATGTACTGGAGCGGATCTGGTGAGAAAAAGAAGAGTTTTGAAATCAACTTTTAAAATTTTTTTTTTAACAATTCGGTTACACGCGTTCTCTTTTATCATGTTATCAAGTTAGTTCAGCTTAATCACATGAGGTGGGGCAGGAATTCGCAATTAAAATTCTCAAAAACACGTTTTTTCACGATAACTTTGTTATTATTGACTTGACGAAAAAAAAAATTAAATTAAAATTTGAAGACCTCGTAGAAGCGTATAATCTGGTAATTTTTTTTAAATACGTTTTTTTGCCGTAACACTAATTTACAAAAAAGTAACTCCTTAATTTTTTCACGAAATGAAGGTGTTAGGGGGCTGAGATTTTTTTTATATTTTTCAAATAAACAAATTTGTGGGAGGGGGAAAAACTTTTTGCATTTTTTTTCAAATGCGTTTTTTTTGCGTAGGAAAGGGTTCAGAGGAAAAAATTTGTACAGGTAAGTGAGGATCTTTTTTATTTTTATTTAAAAAAAAAAATTATCGCAATCCAAGCAATAGGAGAGAGGGAGGAGGTATAATGCGTTTGCGGGGATAAAGGGTTAAGGAAAAGGGATAGGGTCTTCAGACCTTGATATTCGGCAATATAAATCTTTTTTCCATCTTAATATTTTGTCAATGTACCCTTTATCAAATATTAAACTGCCGTTTATAAGTAAGTTGCGATATTACTATAGTGTACACATTGCACAAACCTTAGATTCGGACGAGTACTTTACCAACTAAGTTGGCGTTATTACATTAAAAATGCTTAAAACAAACATAATTTGTTTTTTAACAAAGTCGATCGGTAAATAAAAAATTATTAACCATTTAAAATAAAAAAATATTGTTTTCTGATTTTTTTAGATTTGTAATTGAATAGATTTTTTTTTAAATGCTATTTTCTATCATTTATTTATTTATTTAACTAATGTGTATTTCATAATAATATAATATTAAAACGTAGATTTAATTTTGAAATAGTGACATTATATTAGCAATATTATCGCTTTTGGAAATAGGGTATGGTGGTTTAATAGGTAGAATTATAGCTTGCAATTCAAGGATCGCAAGTTTGAAACACATTCAGGTTATTATAGATGTACTTGCTCCTTTTTACTTTTTTTTTATATTGACAAGTGTTTTATCAAATAAATCGTCAATATATAAGATTTAAAATGTTCAAAAATTAACATTTCCAAAAACTAGGAGGAGTATTCTAAAGAATGTGCAAGAATTATATAAAAAGTTAAACAAATCAGCGAGGAGCATGATTTTTACTCTAGTTTTTTAAGTTTTTAATTTACCAACCGTGAAGGGGTGACACTTTTAGAGATTGAAGAGGGCATATACGCAAAACTTATTTAATGATAAAGAGATCATAAAGAACGTGGAAGTCTAATAGCAATTAATTGCCGTACCGGGCCAACAATCACTGACTTGCAATTTGTTCGAAAACTGCTAATGCTAGAAAAAAAAGTTTCAAATAAAAAGTTACGCCATTTTTATATCTTCATATGCCCTCGATATACTTGGTATCTATTTCGAAAAATAAAAAAGTTTCCCGCATGTTACATTTGAGAATGCAAATTTTCGACATAGCCTTAGGCAAAAAGTAATGATTTCTACATTTATTAAAATTTTGCCTACATATTAACACATTTTATTAACAAGTATATAGTGATAACACAACAAAAATTTGAGAGTAATCCATCGTGCCGTTTTTGAGTTAAACGGAAAAATAATAGTTTTATATATCCAATAGACACCTAAAACTAGAGAAACGGCCTGCGCGAAAACTCGTGACGGGGTTAAATAATTATTTATAATAAGTTTAATATTTGATAAAGGTAGATTGATAAAATATTAAGATGGGAAAAAGATTTATATTGCCGAATATTAAGATCTGAAGTCCCTATTCCATTTCCCTAACCCTTTATTCCCGCAAACGCATTATGTCCCCTCTCTCCCTTCCTATTGCTTGGATTGTGATAATTCTTTTTAAATAAAGGTAAAAAAGATCCTCACTTACCTGTAAAAAAAGTTTCTCCTCTGAACCCTTTCCTATGTAATAAAACGCATTTGAAAAAAATGCAAAAAAGTTTTTCCCCTCCCACAAATTTGTTTATTTGAAAAAAAATTAAAAAAGTAATCAGTCAAATACTAGAGATAACAACTTCCATTTTGGTTTTTCAAAATCGCACGACAGGAAAAAAGTTCGGGGAGGTTGAATAATTTTCCTTTCCCTACCTCCTTCCCCTTCCCTAATTGGCCCACCACCTCCATCCTCCGGCTCCATCAATTCTTATCTATTTCACCTATCTCAAAAAATCTCAGCCCCCTAACTCCTTTTTTTCGTGAAATAATTAAGGAATTACTTTTTTGTATATCAGTGTTACGGCAAAAAAACGTGTATTTAAAACCGTCCGATTCTCGGTCCGATTTGAAAAATTTTGATCAGATTATGCGCTTTTGCGAGGTTTTCAATTTTTAATTTAACTTTTTTCGTCAAGTCAATAATAACAAAGTTATCGTGAAAAAACGTGTTTTTGCGAATTTTAAGTGCGACTTAAAGAAGTTGGTTTCATTTCAAAACCAGATCCGCTCCGCTAATATGAAGACACAGAGAAACGCACAAACACGCAGATAGGCATATAAACATGCGCGTCAAAATTACATAACATCCCTGCTTTTTGTTCTGGGAATTACAGTATAAAACTCACATCTCATAAAAAATAAATATATTTAGATCTTAGTGAGAACTATTCAGTTATTAAAGCTTTTGTAGGTCATTTTTGCATTTTTCTTTAATGATTTGACACTCCATATACTCGCGAAAGGCGTCGCATTTTATACATTTATAAATAAGTCTTACCAGCAGAGAATTTTTGAGAATTCGCCTCCTTTGAAATCATTTCTCTTTTAATAAAACAGGCTTATCAGCGCTTTTTCATTTTATATAAAGTACTTTGAAGCAGAAAACTTACACAAAGATTTGATGTTATTGCCAATTAATCCTAGAAGGGTGAATACGTGTTAGAATTCTGGAACAGATCGAAATACTTCAAAGATACCGGCAAAAGGACACATATCTGCAGGGAGCACGAGGATAAGAGTTCCACTTTAAAACCACTTCATGCTTGTTTCAAGAGCGTTACTTAATATTCGTATGAGTTTTACCTTAAAAATATCGTTAAATTATCTCTGGGAATTCATTGTGATTTTTCTTATGAGTTTAAAGTTTTGTGAATGGTATGAAATGAAATGTTAAATGATACTAGATTCTTTTAAAAGTTCTATATAAAATATAATAAAATAATATGTTTTTAAATACATTTTTATTAAAAACGAATACATTATTTTTGTTTCTGCTGTCATGGAATGATCACGCTTGAATGACCAAAAATAAAAGTGTGGACGCTCATTAAAAGTTTGAATGTATAAGACTTTCATGAATGAGTTGACAAATTTACACTTCTGTTACAAATAGAGTCCGGACTAAATATTTTCACGACGTCAAAACCATAGTTGGTTCTAGGTGATGTGAAAACGCGGGTCATATTTTCATGCATTAGTGAAGTCAAATTAAGCATCAAAATAGGTAGATAAGGAATTTTCTGGCTGCAGCAATGCTATTATTTTAATTTGTTGTAGATATAATAACAAGTGCAGTTTTGGATTAAATCGGTCCATTGCCTCTTGTAAAATTTTAACTTATTTTAATTTTTAAAATATTATTTTATTTTTCAATACTGTTTTCTACTATTTTCCTTATTATCTCCTGTCCTAGTAATCGCATCGCAAAAATAAAATTTCGAAAAAAACTAGGCTGTGAAAACCTTTTTGATAATTTGTTAATTTGTAAAAATAAAAACCGCCAAAATTGACTTTTTGAAAATATAAGAAATATAATGTAATAATGCATAAATATTAACGAAAGTTGGTGAAATTATGCCCTTTATTGAACTAATTTTAGTGCAAAACATTTATTCAAACGGCTAAAAACCAACAATTTCAACATATTGATGTATATATAGTGGACCGAAATAGTGTGACGTTCCACTCCCACTCTAACTATTCCATCTTATTTCCCACATAGATCTTATTGCCACTAAATATAAGGCACTGGTTAAAATCGAATTTGAAATTTCAGAAAATCTGTGAATATTATACTATTGAATTATCATCCAAATGTTTTAACTTTAAAAGCTGCGTTTTCTTGTAATAATACTGTAATTTTAAATTCCTCTTGAAATTTTTTCAGAAATTAATTTTTTATTACGCACGCATAATACCTATGTCTAGTGGTGGTGAGGGGAGGGGGTTGGCATTGGACATAGTCCTTTAGCCACAGAATTTGTATGTAATTTAAGTTTATACCTATGTCTAGTATGTTTACATCTTTTTATTTTTATTTGTCTTCCTGGATGAAGTTTTAGGTTATGTATAATGTATTATTTCTTTAATAATATTAAAGGATTTTTACAGTATTTAAAGTGTTTGTATTGCCAATTTTTACTGGAGTTAATAATAATATATTTTAACGGTATCGTCAGTACACTGTAATTAAAATTATAATAATAATCATCTTGATAATAATAGGAATTTTATTTTTGTCCATAAATTGTACAATCAAAATATTTATCTTAAATGTCCTTACATCAAGTATAAATACTATTTACAAATTACTTAATAATACAAATTATGGTACCTAAGCACACAGGGAGCTTGCCTTGTGTCTACCTATACCTAAACTTATAAAAAAGTTTATAACCTAAAATAATAGAATTCGTTTAAATTGATTTATATTTTCTTGAACATATATCTTAGCTTTTAATTTACATTTTCTTAAATATTTTATTTATTTTATTGCTACGGGTAAAACATTATGCATTTTAATTCCAATGTAATCTGTAAACTTTGTGAAGACCGTATTTGTTGGCTTTGGTGCTATACTGTCTTTGTTTTTGTTATCGAAGGGGTTATGTGGCCATCATTCGATTTATTCTTTGTCTTGGAATTATTTTGTACATAATTTGGAATGTCTAAAATATATAATATTTTGGTAATTTAAATAATGATTTTGTTGAGTAATATCTAGGTTTGTTTAAAATAATTTTTAATATGTATCTTTTAATTATATTATTATATAATATAATTAAATTAATTACAGAGGTTGTAAGAAAACTTAAAAATAAAATGAGCAGTGGAGATGATCAGGTACCTTCCAAAATAATAAAAAAAAATGCATAGAACATATTGTAAAGCCCCTTGTATATATAATAAATAACTCCTTTGAGTTCGGAGTGTTTCCTGACTAGCTGAAAATGGCTCGCATAATTCCTGTTTTTGAAAAAGGAGACCCAAAAATGGTAGAGAATTATAGGGGTATTAGTTTGTTGTTAAATTCATTCTCAAAAATTTTTGAGGCGGTGTCTAATGGAGTGCCTCAGTTCTGTAATTTACTGAGCATAACTCAACATGGTTACCAGCGGGGTAAATCTACACAGACAGCTATTTTCCAATTTGTATAGTATGTTCTAGATACTCTGGAGGGTGACAATTTGCGTTTGGGTATATTCCTAAACCTCTCCAAGGCCTATGATTGTCTAAACCATAAGATAGTACTGCATAAGCTTGAGAAGTATGATGTGAGCAGCATTAAAGTGGTTCGAGTCATATTTACATGATAGAAAACAAGTAGTCAAACTTAAGAAAGAAAATACTGAAGGAAAATCTAGGGAAATAACAACTAATGTGGGTGTACCGCATTAGTTGTTATTGTGGGACCATCGCTGTTCATCATGTATGTGAATGAACTTAATAATGTTATACTAGCTAGTAAAAACTGTAATTTAACTAGCTATGCAGATGACACAAACATTTTGGTGAGTGCATCTGATATGAGAAGGGTCATTTTAATTGCAGAAAGGGAACTAATTGTAGCAAAGGATTGGTTTCTAATGAATAAACTGGTTCTTAATGAAACAAAAACTAGTGTGGTATTATTTAAAACTAATTATGCTAGACCTGAGGTGCCAAAAAATATTAGATTAAATAATAGTGAATTTGAGGTCACAAATAGTACCAAGTTTTTGGGTTTGTATATTGATGGTTTTCTCTGCTGGGATAGCCATGTTGAGAAGTTATGTAATAAGTTGAGTCGGGTGTGTTTTAGCATCAAATATCATTTAGAGCATAGACAATGAGATATTTACAAAAAAACGATTCTTGCAATCTTTGACCTTTGACCTTGAATATCTTGACTCGCGTACACGAGATTCTATAAGACTTTTGAGCCAACTTATAAAATGCCAAAATATAGATTTATACAAGTTTACAGCTTATTATCTTTTATTTCGAGTTTACCCTTTTTTTTTACCCTATATGACTTAATTATAAAGCGTTATTTAGTTTATGTATTCTTGAATCTAATATTCTGTCACAGGAATAAATTTAAAAATCAACGGAATATTGATATACTTATTAATAATAGATCAATATCGTGAAAATGGGCAATGTATATGTCGAATAATACTGGACTTAACACCGAACCCTGAGGAAGACCCCCTGATGTGAAACGCGGATCAATATCCTCATTATTTCACTTCTGACACAAAGTCCCTCTTTGTATACCTACACTATTGGTAATGGTGAAACCTACGTATTTTCTAATAATGTTTTTGTGATGATAATAATCTAGGTGCCCGCGTACATAAATGCAATTTATACATATCCTCGTATAACTTCTTGTACGGCATAGTTGCGCCTAGTCTATCACTTTTTTCCTGTGCGAGAATTTTCGTAAACGCGGCGTTCCTCCTCGGCATGAAAAAGACGATTTCCACACGTCGGACTGGAAAATCGGCAAATATATTTTGTCCGACAATTCGAAAATTGGTTTCTACATATTTTTATTAAGCAATTTTGAAAAAATCAGCTGGTTATCAATAAATGTTTTAAAGTTATGTTATGTTATGTCTAGGGTGGTAGACACCCTTAACGTTCCAAAATTTTTGTCGGACAGTTTGTAGAAATATATAGAATACATATGTATAATCCAATTCTCAAATTGTCCGACAAAATATATTTGCCGATTTTCCAGTCCGACGCATGGAAATCGTCTTTTCATGCCGAGGGGAACGCCGCGTTTATGAAAATTTTCGCAGAGGGAAAAAGTGATAGACTAGACGCAATTATGCCGTACAAGAAGTTATACGGGGATATGCATAAATTGCATTTGTGTACGCGGGCACCTAGACTATAAAAATTTTTTCAGATCGGTTTTACTATTTCATTCAGTATTAGCGAACTATTTAATTTCTTATAATAAGAGCAGATGTATCAGAAAAAACTTCTTAAAACATACCAACGAAATATCAGTTTTTATCATCTTCCTTATGTATGCTAAAGTGAAGATTTATTGCCTTTCATATTTCCTGTATAAAGTTTCAAAATTATAGTGGTAGTCCTCAAGAAGCTTACATGTGCACTTAGCTAAAGTAACGATTTTGTTTGTATTTAAAGACCAATTTGCATAGAAATCAGTCCCGCTTAATTTACAAACTACACAAAAATACTCAAAGGCGCTTGCAAAATCCATTATCCTTTAAAGCAACGCGCAACCTTTATATAAAATTAAAACAATTTAGTGTTGACACTGACATCACTGTTAATTGGAATATTAACTTTAATGATCAATCTGCATGCAATTGACTTTATCTGCGATGAAGCCTGTGCTAGGTTTTGAGCTGCGTCTACTTTGATATTCACTAGGTGATTAGTTGCATTAGTTAGCCTTCAATATGCGCGATTCTGTTTTACACTAAAAGCCGTAATGAGCTTTTGTCACCTATTCATTATTATTACCTCTATAAGAAACCTGTCTACGCATCTTCAAGCTATCTACCGTCTACGAATATAAATGCATCATGTCTTTATAATCAGCTCAAGAAACGTTAAAAATATTAAATTTTGTTGAGAAGAAGGCTAATCATAGAACTAATAGAATTAGTTCTTTTTGTTCTATTATTAGCATTTCTCTCAGTACCGAAATTTTAAATGTTTCTTGAGGGATATCATTTCCATTTATTTCGCATCAGTAAGTATACATACCCTTCCTCTCAGTATGAAAATTTTACATTTTTATTGTTTTATGGGAGGAATAACTTATTTTTGTTTTACGTTAGTAAGTTTACATACCTTGTGTAAAATATTCAGGGCCTGTCTGGCCTGGAAGTACATGCCACACATATGGCAGAAGGTGAAGATCACCTACCTACCAAAGATAGGTAGGATATCAGACCAAACGCCCAAGTCATATAGACCCATAAGCCTGTCCTCTTTCCTACTGAAAACGCTGGAAAGACTACTGGACAGGTACATTAGAGACGAAATACTGAGGGAAAACCCCCTTAGTGAGCGTCAATATGCATACCAGCCGGGAAAGTCAACAGACCTCGCGCTGGATGATTTAAATAGGCTACTGACAAAGTCCTTAGATGACAAAGAAATGGCAGTGGCAACATTTCTAGATATAGAAGGAGCGTTCAATAACGCGATAACGCAATCTTTTGCGTCGTTAAATAGAGGAGTTCCAACAGTACTCTGCCAGTGAATCAAAGCCACCCTAGAAAAGAGGATAATAGTATCCAATCTAGGCGAGGCTACCATTGAGGCAAAAGTGAGTACAGGCTGCCCTCAAGGAGGGATATTATCTCCACTGCTGTGGGCAACCCTTGTTGACGAACTCCTCCAAAAAATTTCCATAGAAGGCTTTTACTGCCTAGGATATGCTGACGATCTAGCAATAGTAGTCAAGGGGCGATTTGCGAACACGATATCAGAGCGTTCCCAAACAGCCCTAAATATTGTCGACAGGTGGCGTAGTGAGGAAGGACTTTCCATAAATCCTCACAAAACTACAGTCGTCACCTTTACACGGAAAAGAGCCTTGGGAGGCCTGAGGCTCAATGGAGTGGAAATTCTATTTGCCAGGTTAAATACCTAGGAGTCATTTTTGATCAAAAGCTGACCTGGAATTCCCACATCCAAAAGGTCACACAGAAAGCAACAATTGCCCTGGGAAAGTACAGGCAGATGTGTGGAAAAAACCGGGGGTTAAACCTCAAGATGACCCTATGGTTATACACTGTAAGACCCATGATAACCTATGAATCGGTGGTATGCTGGACCAAGACACTGCAGCTTGGAGCAGTAAGGCTATTAAGTGGCGTACAAAGGCTTACTTGCCTGTGCGCCACTGGGGCCATAAAAACTGCTCCCAAGGCTGCATTGGAAGTCCTTTTAGACCTGACACCACTACACATATTTATCCATGGAGAAGCTCGTTCAGTGGTACATAGGCTAATGCAAGGCACAACGCCCATAAGGCAACAACACGGAACAGAGCACCAAAAGTTATACTCAGAGCTGAAGGCAGATCCCATTTTGGAAATGCCCAAGGACACTATGGTCCCATAGTATAACTTTTACAAAAATTTTCAAATCAATTTATCAGACAGAGAGGACTGGAAAAACGGTCCTCCAATATCGGCGCAAACGACCTGGTATACGGACGCCTCCAAGACAGAACTATGAGTCGGAGCTCGGATTTACGGGATAAGGTCGAAAACAAAAATCCCGATAAGTCTAGGAATACACGCCACAAAATAATGAGGCAAGGAACTGTAAACCAGTCAATTGTCATTTTTTCCGATAGCCAAGCAGCGCTAAAGGCACTCGATTCCATGCAGGTCGATTCAAGACTAGTATGGGATTGTATAAATGCCCTTACAGACCTAGGAAGTCAGAACAAAGTGACTGTGGCATGGGTACCAGGACACGAGGGACACAGGGGAAATGAGAAGGCTGACGAACTGGCCCGAGAAGGCGCATCTAAGGCCCTAGTAGGACCCGAACCCTTTTGCGGTGTGGCTAAGCCACGCATACGAACATCCATTAACGAAAGGGTACAAAATAAATCTCTAGAGTGGTGGAAGAATTTCCCACAACAGAGACAGGCCAAAAAGTTCATTAAAGAACGATCGGCCAAATTCACGGAAGACCTGCTACGCCAAAATAGAAAGGCCATTAGGATAATAGTAGGTCTTCTAACTGGACATTGTCCTAATTTTATTTCCATATTTATTTAACAATTTATTTTTGTTCAAATAGGTTAAGAATGAACCGTCGAGATTTTAAGCTTGGGAAAAAAAAGTCTGTCCGTCGTCGTTTGAAAACTTCTTTGTGGACGCGATTACTCTGGAACGGTTTATGATATTTGGTGCACCTGTGTATTATAACAAGATTTGGAACTAGATTATATTTTGATCTTATTCCGTTGCAAGGTTGCGATGTAAATGGGGGTAAATAGGCAAAACAAGCAAGTAAGAGTCCATAAAATTGGGATTTAGTGTATGCACGGGAAGCCTCCACTATCACCCCCATTACCGCCCTCACATCATTATTAAATGGAGTAAAATATAATATTGCAGAGATGGGTAGAGGAAACTTTCCACATTTGATAATAAAAGTCTGTAAAAGTCATGTAAATAATATAATTGTATGCACTTATTTGATATCACAATGAAGCTTGCATCATGACCAATCAGATTTCACCATAAGATAGTCTATCAATATACCTAATGTAAAGTTAGAAGAAAATTCCTGGAATCTTTCCGTTTTGAAAACTCCGAAAGTTTCCTGGAAGTTTTCCTTCTAACTTTTCAATTGGGTATATTGATAGCCTATTTTATGGTGAAATCTGATTCGTGATACCAAATAAGTGCATCCAATTATATTATTTACATGACCTTTACAGACTTTTATCAAATATGGAAAGTTTCCTCGACCCATCTCTGTAAATATTGTGGTTTCGTGTTTATACAGGAACCAAAAGCCTTAACTTTTTTTTTGGTATTAACCACCCCCTCTACCTCCTCCCATTATTATCCCCACCTCATTATAGAAGGTATTAAAAAATAAAATTGTGATTTAAGGTGTGTACAAGAGCCAAAGGCTTCCAAAATATTTTTGGTAACACTGTCTTCTCTACCACAACCACTACCGTGTGGCAAGTCGTCTTATGGATTTTGGGGTAGACAATTTCAAATATGATATTATTAAAGTTTTATGAACAATTATCTCCACACAGTGGAGTGCAAATAAAGTATCGACATTTTTGTTGTATGTAACTTGGATAAGAAATCTTGATGTGGAAGTGGTGACTCCTTCGGCATCGGTTTTTTAATTTATGTTGATGATCTAGTTTTGAACTTGCTAGATAATATATTAATTTTTCGAGATTAAAAAAAATTAAAGACTTACTTAAACAACTTTCACGGTCATGTTAGAAATCGAATAATCCTATACGAACCACAAAAGTATTGGCCAAGACTTTTTATTTTTTTGAAAATATGGGAGCCGTACTAACTACATTGATTAATCTATTTATGAAAAAATAGTGGGCATAAATTTCCATTCAGTGGACAGATTAATGATTGATATTACCATTTATGATCATATTATCTTCTTCTCAAGTTATTGCTTGATAGATGAGTATCTGTATATTATTTAGGTATTACACAAGGAAACATCCATACTGATAAGATATTACCTAGTTTTTTTATTTATATTAACGTATTACTTCCAACACGCTACAATATTGTTATAATTAATAGTATTAGGTAAAAATCTTTTATCAGCAGACACTTTAAAATACATATTATTGTAGAATCTACCACATTAAACTACATTAAAAAACGGTACTGAACAAAAGAATGTATGTGCTAAATAACAATAAAATGAATACAATAGTAGGCAGTGGCAATAAGCAAATCAACGACTAAAAAACTTGAAATATTTTTAACGTTTCTCCTCAGACTGCAATTTTACAACCGGTTCGACGGATTTCTCTCAATACAACGATCTACTGGTCGCCCTGATTTCATCATTCCCCATTTTTAATAGTAATGTTTATAAAATCTAAATATAAAAAATTCCCATTGTGCATAGTAACGTGCAAGTTTAAAGAAATCAAATTTAGTCCCTTAAGGGAGCTTATACCCCAAAAGTTCTGCGACCGGACCGCAAGACATGTAGCCCCCCATTTTAGAGGGCGGGGAATACGATGGTGACAATATTTTCCGACCTAGCGTCCAACTGCTACCCCAAATCGAAAAAACCACCCCCTTTTCCTTTCCGATTTTCCGGTGCTACACTTGCGAGGGCTTGTCGGATCGGGTTTTCTTTGGTACATTTGAATAAAATAAGTGAATACTGACCACCCCCGGGGCTTGAAACTACCCCACCCCCAATAACGAAGTGCCACGAAAACAACGAAAATCAGGCAGCGGTATACAGGCGTTTTCGAGGTAGAGGAATATGATGGTGATAATATTTCCCGACCTTAAACCTGAGAACCACCCCCTTTCCGATTTTCCGGTGCTAGGCTTGCGAGGGCCTGTAGTATCGTTTTTTTTTTTTTGATCAGTTAGAACAAAATAGATACATATTTACCAGGGGTGACCTACCTAAATGCCACGAAAACAACGAAAATCATCTGAAGAGCGGTATACTCCGTTTTCGAGGGGAGGGGGAATAAGATGGTGACAATATTTTCCGACTTTCCCTTCACCCACTACTTCTAAACCGAGAATTAAATTTGGATTATTGATGGTAAATAGGTGAATCAAGCTAGTAAGAATTCATAAAATAGGCATTAGTATTTAGTATATATAAGAGAAACTAAAGTCTCCATAAATGGTATTAGCACCTCCTTTATCACCTCCACCCCGTTCTTAAAAGGGGGGGGGAATAGAAGTGATTTAGTGTGTGTAAAAAAACCAAAAACCTCTCCCTTTTTAATTGCCATCCACGCTACCACCCCCTACCCCAACCTCCCACTACCGATGTAACATATCGTTTTATGGGTTGTTGGAGTCAAAGATGTCAAATATTAGATTATTTAAGTTCCATAAACAATTATTTCCACATAGTGGAGTGCAAATATAGTACCAAAATTTTTTTCTTTGTGAGAAACGTGGATAAAAAATCTAGATGTGGAGGTAGTGATTCCCTGGGCAGCGATCTTTAATAAAATAGCTTATTATCGTTGTTGTCGTGATATTTCGTTATTGGGGGTGGGGGCAGTTTAAACCCCGGGGGTGGGTTAGGTCACCTGTGGTCAATCGTTACTACTTACTTTATTAGAATTGATAAAAAAAGCGATCCGACAAGCCCTCGCAAGTTTAGCACCGGAAAATCGGAAAAGGGGATGGTTTTTCAGGTTTAGGAGTAGTAGGTGAAGAGTAGGTAAAAAAATATTGTCAGCATCGTATTGCCCACCTTCGAAAACGGGGTATATCGCTTTCCAGCTGATTTTCGTTATTTCAGGGGCCCTTCGTTATTGGGAGTGGGGTAGTATCATCCCCCGAGGGAAGGTTAGGTCACCTGTGGTCAATATTTACTTATTTTATTCTAACTGATAAAAAAACCCGACCTGACGAGCTCTCATCGCAAGCCTAGCACCGGAAAATCGGAAAAGGGGGCGAAGTTTTTTCGGTTTACGGGTGAAGGGTAGGTCGGGAAATATTGTCTCCATCGTATTCTCCGCCCTTGAAAACGGGGGTATACCGCTTTCCAGCTGATTGTCGTTTTTTTCGTGGCACTTCGTTATTGGGGGTGGGGATAGTTTCAACCTTCGGGCGGTGGGTTAGGTCACCTGTGCTCAATATTTACCTATTTTATTCAAACTGACCAATAAAAGCCCGATCCGACAAGCCCTAGCAAGCGTAGCACCGGAAAATCGGATAAAGGGTGGTTTCTTCGATTTAAAGGTAGGAGTTGGGCGCTAGGTCGAAAAATATTGTCACCATCGTGTTCCCCACCCTCAAAAACGAGGGGTATACGTCTTGTGGTCTAGTCGCAGAACTTTTGGGCTTCTCGCCTTTTTCTGATTTACCTCAAGGGACTAATTGCTTTGTCCTAAAACTGAAAATTTATTTTCAATGAAATGTTTATAAGCCAAGGATGTCTGGAAGGGGGTTATTCTTTTGAACAACCATATCTACTACATAATACATACCGACATTACTAGTATGAGATCAAACCCAGTACAGGATAAACGTCATGACCAAGAATACTTGCTACACAACATGCTCCACCCCTCCACGCTACTGTACCAGTTGCAGTTTTCTGACTAGTTTCTAATTACGAAAAAAGGTCCGATATATTTTTTTACAATATTTCACAAGCTGTTCACGATAAATAGATGTGGGCACCAACATACACTTTGGAAGTTTCAGTGTCTTAATTAGCGTACTATTACCGCTGCGCGCTATAGAAAAATCTATCGTGTAATTATTTCGGATTATTTGCGTAAAGACCTAGGACAAGAGTAGAATCAAAGACTACACAAGTTTGAATCAATGCGTCAGTTTTAATTGGATTGTTAATTCCGACGATCACATGCATGTAGTTGACTTTATCTACTGTAATGCTTGTGTAGATTTTGAGCCGTATCTACTCTGATATTCACCGGGCGATTACTTGCGTTAGTTGGCCTACAATATGCCATCCTGCATCTCGCAAAAGGCACCAACAATGCGCTTTCGTCGCCCGTTCATTGTTATCATCACTAATGTATGTTTCATGTGTCTTCGCCTGAGAAGCGCCTTGGTAAATATTCCATATTATAGCAAACTGGAGCGGAAATGTTAGTTTTACATATATGATAGTCAGCGTGTAGTTAGTTCGCAATCATCCGCAGTTGCTGCCACATGATTTTGTGAGTTCCTTAATTAAGTAGTGCCCATATGGTTGAGTCGACCAAAAGCCCTACTCTTTTACATGCATGAGGGAAAATATTAAATAATATATTACAAGGCAGCTTCCGCAAATTTTGTAATATAAGTGATAAACGGTCATTGTTATTATTCGGGCTCTATGAGGCGAAATATTATAAACCCAGTATTATAGTCCAAGCGTTGACAGCAAGAAAGCTTACGTCATCGATTACAAGGATGAAACCATTTTATAGGGAAAGAAGACCTTTAGTAACCCAAACAAGATTTGGTCTGTCGATACGTAACCAGAAATATTTTTGGTAGTGAAGGGAAATGTTCACTCTTTTTGATCACCTTATTTACGACATAAGGTATGCGAATAAAATTAATCTGTTGGGATCTTAAACTAAGAAAGAGGGAGACTCATAACGTTAGCGCCTACAGTGTGATCGATTGGTACCAAACGGCAAGCGTCAGTGACGGACATACGTCCACATCTGGGCGTTAAGTTTTCAAGTAGGAGAAATAAGAGAACGAGCCATATAGCGTTTTCTTTATAAAGCGGTATAACAGTACAGTGCATTAGTGCAATGGGTATTAAGTCACCATACTTGTATATACAGTGTTTTCAAAACTATGAAATGAAATCATTGGAATTGAAAGGAACAGTGTTTGGAAAAACCTCGAACGTCGATTTAATTTTTTCAAGAATATATATGTTAATATGGTACGCGAGTCGAGAGTTAGTGTTCTATCTGAAAAATTTCCAACTTTGCAGGAGAACCAATTCAAATTTTCGATTCTGAATTATCAAACATTTTGCTAGAAATATAATCATTTATTAATAATATAACGAGTATGCTAGAACAGGAACATAGCAAATGAAACTGACCATAGTTTCCAAAGAGGAGGGCCTAATTTATTTTTGAACAAAAAAAAACTGAAAAACATTTTTTTTTATCTACTATCAATATCGAATCGATTCTATCCCAAACGAAACTTTTCCGCACTTACCTCTCCTTCTTGTACCCCCTAAACTATTAAATAACCAGTATTCAGTTGATTTTTTTGCAGGTCATTGAAATATTTTAGCATGACTGTTTCCGAATAAGAATATTTTTGATTTTGTACGTGTATTTTCGTTGTTTCGGAAGAGGTGGAAGGAAGAGAGGGGGTGACAGGGGGTGACAGGGGGTAAAACAAGGAGGTGAGGGGAAGTTTCGTTTGGGGTGGAATCGATTCGATATTGATAGTAAATAATATAGAATGTTTTTCATTTTTTTTTATTCAGAAATAAATTAGGCCGAAAACCGGCTTTATAGACCCTCCTCCTTTATGAAATGTAATTAGAACAATTTGAGTCCAAAAAATTTGTAACTCCAATAGTTTTCCATTGTTTATTGTTCCATCTGCATAATAAAAATTATAAAATTATTCGGTTTTTCCCCTGATATCTCTCTCTCTTCTTCATTATTCGCTTCCGTGGCGCTACCTTTTTCGCAGTTTTCTTTGGTTCTTTAATTATTTCTATTTTCTGAGTTTTTATTTTCTTAGTACTGTCTGCCTTTTTAAGTACCATCTTTTTACCGGTAATTACCGTAGTACCGTTTTTCGGATTTGGTAATTTTTTTTGGACTCATTTTCGTCTGTTCTTTTCTTTACTGACTTCACTTTGGTTTTCACGCTTTATTTGCCACCAAATTAATGGCCATACTGATTCTTGTCACAACTTAGCTTCATGGCAAAGATGCTTTGTTACGACTTAAGATTGGGATACACGTCGATTAGTAAACCCAAAAATAACATCTACTGTGCCTTTCATGGTTCTTCTATCCAAACAAATTTAGGGTACCTCTCGATAAGCCCAACTTACCTTGATTATGTGTTATATGATGATGGAAACAATTCAAATAACTTTCGCCATTATCGAAATGGATCAACTACGTCTAAAAAAGATGTCCAAACATTATATTTGCTGAAGTCTTTCTGAAGCGATGTGTCAATATAGATCCAACATCTGGTATTATGCCATGATCATTAAAAATGTGCTTTCAACAGAAAAACAAGTGTTGTATAATAGATGTGAGTTGTTATTAAGCCTTCTTCTGGGAATATCGTAAAATTTTAAATGACGAACACAAGCAGCTTCTTTCAATTCGTGACGTATTTATAAATAAGAGAACTTTTGCGATGGATTCCGTTGATTATGTGATTTGCTGTTCTCGCAGTGGTATTATTAAATATTGTATTTGTAGGAGCTTTTATAGAACCTGTCTGTCTGCCCCATTCGTTCGCGTCCGTCTAGCCGTCTATCTAGCCTGTTCTTCTATATGTATGTCCGCTCATCCGTTTCTTTCAAGCATTATAATTTTGCACTGAAAAAAAAATGGTTTAATTCAAGAATATATTGGTTTATATATACGCAAATAAATATATTCTTCATATAAAACAAGTACATTTATTTCAAGAATAATTAATTTACTACCAGCTTTTGATTACTTGCCACAAATGTATTTGTTTTATATGAAGAATACATTTATTTGTGTATATATAAACCAATATATGCTTGAATCAAACCTTTTTTTTTTTCAGTGTGGAAGGATATGTTCAGCCGTATTGATATTTGGAAGGTATATTATTGTTATCTAAAGGAAGAACTCTTCTGTCTTTGAAGAAAATCGATTGGCAACTATTAAACATTTGATTTAAAGAAATGCACTTGAAGACTGCGAGTTTTGATAAGATTCTACAAAAACAAAGTCCTTTATAATATACTGACTAACGCCAAACAAGCTGTCATAATCGGGAAATGATTATATTTTAAAGTATAGTAATTATGCCCAGACAATTAACTTGTTTTAAAAAAAACCGGGAGGAGTATCCTCTATAATGTTTACCAATTTATAAAAACTTCAGTAAATCAACGAAGAATATAATGTTTACACTTACCTATTTAATTTATTATTGTAAAACGAATTTAACTGTGAACATTAATTCAATCAGATAAATTTATAGAAAAAAAATAGATTTTAAAACTTAATAATGAATAATATATCATCCCATTATTTAATAACCGATTACACGCAATTGTGTAATGTTCAGCAAAAGACTTATGCATAAATTATTTATTATTACAACAATTTACTCTTTAAATGGTTTACTTGAAGTAAACATTTTTGCACCACTTAATCCGAAGATTTTTGTTATAAATTACTAGATATCGATTTAATTTGGCATATGGCATTTCCGATTAATCTGTTTTGTAGGTCCCCATGGCGTTTCAATGGGAGTTGAACGAATTTGCATTACATTAAAATAAATTGTCGTTTGTAACCATAACAGAAAGGTTATTGGCAGATTAAAAGTTAATCATGACAAAATAGAATTTGTTAGATTGCAAAATGTTTTAACCGTTGTAAAATTGATTGATGTCCTTTTAATTCAATTGTGTCATTCTTTAACCGCATTCCTGTTTTTTCAGAACATGTAGACCTGTATACGATTTATCCCCGATTGGTGCATTATATTTGACCATAAATGAGTTTTATTTTTGCCGACTTTGGTGAAATTACTCCTTCTTATACAAAAGATATTCAATTTTGATTCTTTCGACCATTTTTGGGGTTTTCTATTTTTTTCCAAGATGGCGGATTGACATATACATATCAGACAGGTCTATATTTTTTAAGAATTTTATTCCAAATAAGCCAGTATTTTTAAAATTCCTATCCGATTACTAGTACAAGATATAATAAGCAGATAAGTTGAAAATCCGTGAATGTGCGTCAAAATGTGCAGATAACTTTTGACGCACATGGAATTTTTGGACGCAAATATTTCAGATATACGCAAGAATCAAAAATAAAATTTCAGGTGGAATATTGTCGCCGAAAATAAATTCGACTGCACTATACGGTTAAAAAATGAGAATTTATATTAATTTTTTTTCGGTTTTGTAAGTTGTTAGCTCTACAAAAAATGGAGTAATAACAAGATAAAAACTCTACTAGTTTTTACTTCCAGTGGAAGTATAGTAATGCAAAGGAATTAAACATTTTTTTTAAATGGCATGAAATGTATTTTATTGAGATCTGGAATTAGCTCGGGAACTAGATTATATTTTGATCTTATTCCGTTATAGACTTGGGTGGTAAATTGGAGTAAATGGGGGTAAATAAGTAAATCAAGCAAGTAAGAGTATTTGGTATATAAGAGAAGCTAAGGACTAAATTTTTTTTTGACATTAGCCACCCCCATTGCCACCCCCATTACCACCCTATTATTAAAGGGGACGAAAAAAATTAAATTCTGATTTAGTGTGTGTACCAGAACCAAAGGCCTCAACATTTTTTTACTTTCACCGCCCTTCTACCACCACCACCAACCCCACCACCAACCCCACTACCGATGTGGCATATCGTTTCTATAAATTATAATATTAAAGTTCCATAAACAATTATTTCCACATAGTCGAGTGCAAATATAATATAATTTTTTTATTTTTTTGGTTGTGAGAGACTTGGATAGAAAATCTGCATGTGGAAGTAGTGATTCCTTTGGCAGCGGTTTTTTACGGGGATCAAAATTCTTCTATCCTATACCTTTTACAAATAATGTTTATAAATCTTTTGAACATATAGATTTTCTTCAGTCGAATATATAGGGTACATCAAAGTTAAGAATTTGTTCGATTATGGCTGTATTTCATAAGCAGAATTCAAGAAAATTTAGAATCATATAGGGTGTTTCATTTTCGTTAACCTAGTCTTAAATTCGTTATTTTAAATATAATATTTGAAATTTTTTCATTTCTTTAAAGTAGCCAATTAATTTTCTTCATAACTCAGGATACTAGCAACTTGAAACGTGGAAAAAAATGGTTTAAGAGAAATGGAAATCTCCAGTCAAGAAGTATCTCTGGTGACATGCACAAGGGAGTTTTGAATATTCTGAATGTGTTCTCTTGAGCATAATAGAGGTTAGCGGGGTGGATAGCATTATTAACATTAATCTTATACAGATTTCTGAAGAAATTGACGTTCATTTTTCTGTAATGAAAATACTGTTATATGATTTCTTCCAACTGAACACCGTCTTTGCATTTGTATCATTTGATGACATATACATTATCTTCCGCTGATGTGTTAAAGTAGTTGCTTAGATAATAATATTTGCTTACTTAATCTGCGGATAGCGCAAAAATATTAACCTTTGTTTTATCCTTTTATCCTCCTCTTATTGGAAATCATCTAACAACAAATTTTTCATCTCAATCGTTATTTGCCCCCCCCCCCCCCCCCTATTTCGTTCAAAGAACTATCCATGAGCCCAACACCTCATTGTCGTTAGTGTATTTTTACTATACAAGATATACTGAAAGGCATTTACCAGTAGTTTATTTTCTTTGCACCACTTGTAAATTGACTAGATGTAGTATCTAGGTTAACCTGGACCCTTCAAGAGTAGAGGAAGAAACGGCTATTGACGTGTCGTCAGCAAAAGGAATGAAACAGTCGGGGCTAATTTCAATGGCCTAGCCCATTGATATAATAATAGATTAAAAATATCATCGGACCCGAGACTGACCTTTGTGGAACTCCGGGGTCGATTCATGTTAGTTATATTGTTGTTAACACGAATAAGTTTTTTAGCTGTAGGGTAAGACATTAAACAATTTTGAAAACTACTTCTTAGACCAAAGTTTTCTAGTTTCTCCTTTACAAGACTCAGGTCTAGACAGTCGTTAGCTTTGGATAATTCGAAGAACATTGCACTTACAAATTGCCTTTTATCTAAATTAAAATACATATGGTTAACAAAGTATGCAGCGCTTTTTGTTGATTCATCGTTCTAAATCCATATTGATTATCTGACAGTAGACTATATTTATTTAAATAGTTTATGAGTCTGTTATACACATTTTTTCACACATGTTTTCAATGTAACTTATCATTATTAAAACAGTAATATATTCCTGCAATATTATTTGTTTTTAATATAGGTGTTACTTTGTATATTTTAAGGGCATCTGGAAACAGACCCATTTTTATGGATGTATTTATTAGTCATAACAACACTATATACAAAATTTTTAAAAAAATGTAAAATCAGAGCAGAGTGACTCAAAAATGTTTTTGCAGACCTTACTTTCTTCAACTGGAGCATTCGATTAATTACACAGCCACACAAAAAAAATAAAGTGTCTTGACCTCAGAGACTGACTAGGTAGACTTTATGTTTTTCGGGTCGCTGAATCCGAATCCGGGGTCCATTTGATCCCATATCATCAGGTTTAAGGTCATTTGAAGGTAAAATTGAGATATGACCGTGAAAAATTCCGTAAAAAATTTATGTTTATGTTTTTGAGGTTGCTGAATCCGAGTCCGGGGTTTATTTGATCCCATGTCATCAGGTTTAAGGTAATTTGAAGGTCAAATTGAGATATGACTGTGAAAAATTCCGTAAAAAATTTATGTTTATGTTTTTGAGGTTGCTGAATCCGAATCCGGGGTTTATTTGATACCATCATGTCAGAATCAAGGTCAAATGAAGGTCAAACACAATAATCTAATCTTTTTTGACCCCGGATTCTGAAAAAGCAGAAAATTTTAAGTCCAAATACATCCTGAACGGTTTATGGAACCGATTTCTTAGGTCATTTGTTGGTTATCAAGCGGTCAAATGCTTATTTTCCATTTCTTAGCTGATATATCGATTGTAAATCGAAATCTTGCGTACTAGTGACCTTTAAGTTTTTGTGGTCGCTTATCACGATCCCGGTATCCATTTGATACCATGATGTATAAACTGAGGTCAAACGGTATAGTTCGAATGATATAATTTTTTGACCCCGAAAGATCATCTGCAGGTTAAATACAGATTTATTTTGAATCTTTCAACTGAATTGTGAAACCGTCAGCGTTAGCGTTACCCGATGTACACCACGAGGAGGTTGCGTGAACGGATTTTGTACATCATAACGGGCTTACTCCGTTGCCCGCCGTCACCGCGAGGAGGTGCCCTGGATGCAGACACAAGTGCTATGCTGATTTGGGTGTAAAGGTTGTTCCATGCAAAGAAATTTCATGATAAGTTGCAGAACGAGAAAATGAGTTCCATAATTACAGTGGCATGGTTTGGAGTTGTGAAGCTCAACAACTTTAATTATAAAGAACAGAATTTTTGCTATGAGGGACTAGTAATAAAATTATGGGGTTACTCGGTTATGGGATTATTGAGCAATGTGGTCATTCGAGTAAACGGATTCATCAGCTTTCATCGTCTGTAGTCCCCATTTTATAGCTACGGGATCAGGTTTTTAGAGCTGTTAGGTTATTGGGTTATTGAATTTTGAGGCTATTGAATTCAGCAGATTTGAATTTAGGTCTTTGGACTTAAAAATGTAGTTTAAAACATCTCAAAATAGTTTAATACCTCCATATGAAACCCAAAGTTCGGTTCGACTCAGATCAAGACGTATTTGGACGTAAGATTTTTTGTTCTTTGAGAATACGGGGTTAAAAAATTTATATCATTCGAATTATGGCGTTTGACCTTCGATTGACCTTGGTTTATACGTCATGGTATCAAATGGATACCGGGATCGTGATAAGCGACCACAAAAACTTGAAAGTCACTAGTCATAGACGCAAGTTTTCGATTTACAATCGATATATCAGCTAAGAAATGGAAAATAAGCATTTGACCGCTTGATAACCAACAAATGACCTAAGAAATCGGTTCCATGAACCGTTCAGGATGTATTTGGACGTAAAATTTTCTGCTTTTTCAGAATCCGGGGTCAAAAAAGATTGTATTATTGAATTTCATGTGTTTGACCTTCAGTTGACCTTGATTCTGACATGATGGTATCAAATAAACCCCGGATTCAGATTCAGCAACCTCAAAAACATGAACATACATTTTTTGTGGAATTTTTCACGGTCCTATCTCAATTTGACCTTCAAATGACCTTAAACCTGATGATATGGGATCAAATAGATCCCGGATTCAGATTTAGCAACCTCAAAAACATAAACATAAATTTTTTACGGAATTTTTGACGGTCATATCTCAATTTGACCTTCAAATGACCTTAAACCTGATGACATGAGATCAAATGGACCCCGGATTCAGATTCAACGACCAGAAAAACATAAAGTCTACCTAGTCAGTCTCTGGGGTCAAGACACTTTATTTTTTTTGTGTGTTATAAATACTTTTGGATTACGCAAAGTTCAATAGAAATAAAATAGCATTCAGAAATTTTTTGTACCTTTTAGAATAGAAGCGTAATCAGGACTTTGTCGCATCCTGTGTTATTTGTGTTATTTTACTATTATGTCATAAATAGTTCCAATTTATGATAAAAACAGTTAATCGTTACAGTATCGTTAGACATAATAACAAAGGACACTATAATGGTATTGTTTACGCCAGACAAACTATCGATTATAGTTGATGGACTTAAATAGAACTCATACATACATATATTTTAACATTTAATTTCGTACCAGCATGTAATAAGAAATTATAGATTTATTATAAAAGGTAAATATATGTATGATAAGGAATATTGATAGATCACGCTCTTTAATTCAAAAATTCCTTTCTTTAAACTGTTTTATAATATATAAAAATATCTTTATATTTTTCACATAAAATGTGGTAATGTTTTTTAAAATTAAGTTATCTAACTTACTTAATATTTAACAAAATTATTGTATACATCATATTTTATAAAGTATTTCATAACTGTAGTCCTGTTGCCTGAAGATATGAAGCAAATATATATGTTCACGAAACCAGTAGCAAATAATAATTACACAGGCACAAAAAAATAAAAATGGTCATGTACTTTGTTACCGACTATCATATCTATATGTATTTTGGGGCGCTGAAACCAAACCGAGGTCAGAATTGTCACGTAAAAAAAACAGCTTAGAACAAGCCCGAAACCGGTTAAAAAAGTAAACCGGAAGATTATTTCTATACATATTTTGGGGCCCTGAAAACCGATTTCGAGGTCAGAATTGTCACATGTCGTCAATATTTTCATTTAAGCTCAAAAAACAGCTTAGAACAAGCCTGAAAACGGGTAAAAAGTACGCACAAAGCCTAATACAAAAAAAAAAGTTTTTGTAACAGTCGTGGAAAAAAGAGTATTTGTGAGAAAAAGTACACTTTTTCTCAAAAACCAAAGATTTCCATAATCATGAACTTTTACTCACATGGGAATAATGTACTTTTATTATTTTATTATTTCCGACTTTTATTTCACTATTTCATGTGTAGATAAATAATATCTGCTTAAAAATTTAAATTAGTCGTTTGTATAAAATTTAAGATTAGCTTAGAATGTATGAAGATGTAATATTGATAAAATATATATTTTAATCTCTTTAATAAAATACGAAATCTCTTCTGTTTTATTTTTACGAGGCTTACAATATTTTAGCATATATTTAAATGTATAATTTAAGAATACCGGATTAAAGTAACACTAAAACCGTGAACGTTCGAATAAAACAGTGATAAAATTGTGAAATTATCCTTTACTATTTAGCATGTTAAATGTTTGGAAAAGTTTCATTAAAAATATTTTGTGATAACTGACTTTTTATAATAATTCATTTTATTTTAAGATTTTGTCGGCACTAGTCCTATTGATTTTAGAATCAAGAGAAATCCACCCAACGGTACGGTCAAACCTAAAATCCGTTGAGTATTAAACTCAAAAAAACTTGTTTCTTTTTCATTGATACAGAAGCAGTGTAACTGATTTTTAAAGTAAGCCATGAAATACAAATAAGTTTTTTTGAGTTTAATGTTCATTGGATTTTGGGTTTGTAGGATTTTATTCGAAAAGTTATATTTAACTAATAGACGGAGAGCCAGACCCAAAAAAATTCTCTGAATTTACTAAGCCTGTTTTTTTGCCAGTTGATTACAGTAGTTGTGTACACTAACATGCTGCGGTCAGTCAAGCGAAATCGAGAACATGTATCTCAGGTACGCCATCAAAGGTGTCTTAATTACGGAGGTAATAAAATGAATTTACTAAGGCTGAAAATCGTTATGCAAATTAGATATTGAATATAAATAACAGTTACGTCAGTCAGTCAGTTGAATGTGGGGATGGAGCTAGTCTGACAGCCCCAGTGTATGTATAAAAAATAAATAACGTGCAATTCATTTACTAAACTTCAAAATCTCTGTAAAGTTATTAAATGCTATATTAATCATAAATAAAAGGGTCAGTCAACCATTTTGTGGCACAACGCCCGTCAGTCAGCAAAATAAAAAAAAAAATTCGCGCGGGCGATCGGTGTGGCAGGCGGCGCGGCGGCTCGCTCTTTTCCTTATTATTACTTAACGAACTATTAACTAACTTTATTTTAAAGTGTAATTGACAGCAATGTTAATAATATACATTTTGTAGATAATTAAATTTGTCCTAATTACATTGAAAAGACCATTATGAAAGAAATATTGAAAAATGTATGCAATTGAAATATTATATTAGATATTCAATATATATATCAGAATTAAATTATTACTTAAAGTATGAAATGTATCTTTGAGATCACGAATATAAAATTAATGCGAATAAAAGTGTATACGTAAAAAAATATTTTTTATTGTATATAATTACAGAAGTTATATTTATTTTTTAGATTCCCAATCCGAAACTCAATCGGAAACGTCAGAGCTTAGCATTTCTGAAAATGAGAGCGAAATTGACGAATTTGATGATTGGTAGGAATAATTTGATTAAAATGAATTAAAGATTGTAATTCTGTTATTTGTAATACATATTATGTACTTACATAATCAAAATCAAAATCAATTTATGGTGCTAGTAACAAATTTGTTTTGCACAAGTCAATCAATGAAAAAATTTTTCAGGTACATAAAAATGTACGTAATGTAAAGATGATACCTACAATAAAAGTTTATAATTTGAAATACACATACGCATGTAAATGCATGTACATACACACACATAAATTACACATATACACATATATAAAAACAATGATGATACATTACCTATCACGTAGACATATCTGCTTATATCTCACCTCCGGTAAGACTTTTACCCAGCCGGGAATTTTATTATAAAATTTGGGACCGTAACAATTAAAACCAGTCACTATATTTTAATCTATCCATCTCTATATCCCAAGTTTGTGATTATTATAATCGTTTTTGTTTTATATTTTATGTTTTACAAATATTTTATTGATTTATCTTGTTGTAATAGTTGTAATAGTGTTGTAATAGTCTTTTTATAATAATAATATATGTTAAATATATTTTAAGTGCATACATTTTTCAATATTTCTTTTATAATGGTCTATTCAATGTAATTAGGACAAATTTAATTACTTACAAAATGTATATTATTAACATTGCTGTCAACTACACTTTAAAATAAAGTCAGTTAATAGTTCGTTAAGTAATAATAAGGAAAGAGCGAGCCGCCACCTGCCACACCGATCGCGCGCGCGAATTTTTTTTTTTATTTCGCTGACTGACGGGCGTTGTCCCACAAAATTGTTGACTGACCATTTTATTTATGATTAATATAGCATTTATTACCTTTACAGAGATTTTGAAGTAAATGAATTGCACGTTATTTATTTTTTGTACATACATTGGGGCTGACTGACTAGCTTCGTCCCCACATTCAACTGACTGACATAACTGTTATTTATATTCAATATCTAATTTGCATAACGATTTTCGGCCTTAGTAAATTCATTTTATTACCTCCGTAATTATGACACCTTTGATGGCGTACCTGAGACACCTGTTCTCGATTTCGTTGACTGACCGCAGTATGTTAGTGTACACAACTACTGTAATCAACTGGCAAAAAAACAGGCTTAGTAAATTCAGAGAATTGTTTTGGGTCTGGCTCTTAGACTCTAAGACGGGAGTGCTGCTAGGTAGAGTGGTGCCACTTGAAAAAAAGACTTTTTGCATGAAACTAATTTCGAAAGATTATTATAAAACACTTAAATATTAAATTTGTTGATGAAAAGTCGAATTTGTATGTTTCCATTATTTTTTGTCATTTATGATGATCATGTTAATCGCAGCATTCAAGATCCAACTGGAACGAGACCCTCGATCACTCTTGGTAAATGACGAGATTTATAAAACTACGACATGCAACGAAAGCGGTAAGATCCATCTAGCGGCAGATGTTCATTGCAGTCGAAGTATTAGTAGCCCCGATATCGAGATAGTTAATAGGTATGCTGTTAGAGGGCAGAATTTATCTATATATTAAATATTGTTATTTTTAAACTAGAGGAAGCATTATACTCTTCGCCGATTTACTGAGCTTTTTATATAATTGTTACACATTCTATAGGATACTCTTCGCATTTTTCTTGTAAATAATGCTAGTTTTTGGACATTCTAAATTTTGTGATACCAACTTCGTTGTGAAAAAAAAAAAATATATGAAAAAAAAATCACTCACGATGTGAGGGATCGAACCCGGGACCCTTGGATTGCGAGAGAGAGAGAAAGAGAGAAAACAAATTTATTTGACATTTCTTGTTACAAGAATGCACCTCATCGGATCCCGGCCCGGAGCCAACCAGACAACCACGGCGCGTAGCGTCGTGGAAAATGTGTGGTTGGACGTGGCGGGTCCGATTTGGTTTAACGATAATGCTTGTTGCAGCTAGGACACCTGTCCGCCTTAGGCAGACTTAAAACTAGGTTAAAATTAGGGAATGTGCTCGCACGAGCCTAAAACTAATGAATAAAAAACTTAAAACTAACACTTGCGAGACGAAACTCTTGCCGCTACACCACCATTTCTTATTACTAAAATTGTTAATGAGTGTAATATATACCATTAGAAAATTTATTGTGATTATTAGGAAACACACATTAGTAAAATGTATTAAAAAAAAATAGTGATAGGAAATAACATTTCGCAAGGTTTCTATTTATTACAAACCATAAAAAAATGTAAAAAATATTTTTTTAAATTTTAAATTATTAATAACTTTTTTATTTACCAATCTATTTTGTTAAAAAACAATAGGGTTCTTCCTCTAACTAACACTAAGTTACTCTCCAAATTTCAATACAATCGAATTTTTCTTTCTTGAGTTATCGTGCTTACAAGAAACGTGACGGACGGACAGACGGACAGACGGACAGACGGACAGACGGACATTTTGAAAGTTGTTCAGAATTCGTTCACTAACATAACGATATAAAAAATTTTTCTCTACGAGCGATATTTACTGATTTAGAAATGTGCCGATCAAATACAATATACTCTTCGTTTTTGCGAAGAGTATAATAATGATTTTTATTTTGTATTAATACAGTAAAAAAGATACAATTGTCGCTGTGCTACCGTGGGGCTTTTTTTTTTTGTTTATTTCAGTTATAGCAAAAATGTTTAACCATAACCGAGGCAGAGTTTAGACAGGAATACCAGGAATGGTTGAATTCATTCAACCATGATAATATTTTATTATAAATATAGGAACTTTTTTAGTTGTACTTTTATTTTAAGCTTTTGCAGACGGAGCCAACATCGCTGAAAAAACTGGTTTCGATAATATTGTTAGAATATAGTGTCCATGTGTTTTGGTGTTTGCTGACAGTTCCCGATCTACATAATAATTAAATATTTATTCATTATATAACATATTACAGTAACTGAACAAATGTTAAACTTTTTGGTTTTTCATGCTCTCCGTATTTTTACGTCATATTGCACTTAAGGTATTAACCCATAAACAATTACCTAAACATCACAACGAAATATTCTTATGTTTTCAAGTGCAATTTGCAGAGGGCCGACGCTCGACGTTTGTTACATTTCATCTAGTTTATGCCATATTAAAAAAACACGTTGGAGAACGCATTATTTATACTGACATCCATCTCATGATTAAATAAACTGTTTTCAGCAATAAAATGTCTAAAAACACATAAAATGTAGCGTTTATGCCCCGAAGCGTTAATAACCTAAAAACCCAATATCACGGCTTAATAATCTTTAAGATTCATGCGGCGTATTGCGGTTTCCTCAGGGATCACCGCCGACATTTCCAGCACCACATTCGCAAATTTCGTAAACTGTCACATTCGCAATGCATTACTTAGAACGCAAATGTCGAGACAAATATAAAAACGTGAAGCTCTGTTCGGGGGATAGAAAAAAAGGAGACGTTTTAGGAAAGGACAAAGAAATATGATGTGTTTTTGTTCGGTATTTTTAATAATAGACACAGTGTTTACGACTGAAAAATAGATAAATCGATGAAGTTTCCAGGTAATAACTTAAGTTTTATTATGTTATTTACTAACCCATATGGTGTGCGACAGTTCAAAGGTAATATATGTACACCGAATGCATATACAGTCTTTAAATCATTAGTCATTTGTTACACCCTTGGAAGACACGGAAAGTATGTTGTATTCGCTAGGCCTGTTTCTTAAATCGCTAAATATATCTATAGATTTTATTTAACCGCATTAGTAAATTGTAGATTTACTAACGTAATATTTTGTCGAACTCTATACATTTCCTTAAATATATAAGGAATAAAACCAACAACAGCTATTCTCCGGACTAATGCCCCGCCGAGCGCTGGATTACAAATTGCAAGCCTGGCGCGTTAAGTGCAATAACTGTGTACTGCCACAAAACGCTAAAAGCTTCGATTGCAATAAACACCAGCCGAAAGACTTATTCCTACTCAAAGGAGCTCTCATGCCAGCCACTCCACACCACTTGCAGACTGCAGTTTCGACCTGTTGGCTCTCGTCAGTGCAAGCGCAAATTGTAGATTGTTTAAGGGGCTGCTTGGCCCTGGGTTGACCTTTCTTCACCTCGACCTAAAAGTTTTTTGTGAATTACCCTGCAACTAGTTGCTGCCCAGGATTCCAAGACTTTTTGCAAAGCTTGCGATTTTTCTGGGAGCTAATTTCCCTATGTCTTCAGGCGTTAATTCCGTCTGTTCTAGGTACTTTAGCCTAATGCGGATTAGTATCTTGCATTCACAAAGCATATGTTCCGCAGTTTCAATGGTAGCTTCACAGTATCTGCATTTGTCATCTTCTGCCAAGCCCATGTTCTTGAGATGATATCTTAAGGGGAAATGGCCAGTTAGTAGCTTGTAGTTAGCCCTAGGTTGGACTTTTCAAGTTCGAAAAGCCTTGTGGCATTCTTTGTTGAATAAGTTATAAACCTTTTCGCTTGTCTTTGTCCTGGAGTATTCCTTCAGTAGGACTTCTTTTGTTCCTTTTCCCATTTTTGGACCTCTTCCGTTATGTGCCCCTTAGATAAGCCACATAATGATTCGACTAAAAAATAAATGGGGCTTCAGAACCTTTTCTTGCGAAGCTGTCAGCTAATTCGTTGCCGTCTATTTCCTCATGCCCTGGCACCCACATCAAGGTAACCTTGTTGTTTTTTGCCAGTTGAGTTGCTTCAGGGATTGTCTGCATTCCCATTCAATTTTAGACTCGAAGGTATAGGACTTGAGAGCCTTTAGCGTTGCCTGGCTATCTGAAAGTATATAGATTTTTGCCCTTCGAGTGCCTCTATTTAGGCATTCCTGGGCACACTGATTTATAGCATAGATTTCTGCGTGGAAGATAGTTGGGATGTTACCAAGGACTTTAGAAGGTTTAGAATTTACGACCTGCTATGCCCACAACAACCTTCGTCCATCTTGGATCCATCTGTGTACCAAATGTGTGATTTTTCTCCAACCGCAAGACATCGACCCTGCTCGCCTGACGGCTCTCAATCAGCACGTCAAACGGACAGTCGAAGTTATGCTTGATTAGCATTGAGTCAGTGGATTTTGTAATGGATTCAAATTGGATTAGCTCCAGAATCCTTAAGTGACCGATCAGGTCGCCTAATCTGAATTTAAGTGCCTGATGCAGCCTTAAGGCACTAAGTGCTGCCTCCTTCCTTACATGCAAATGCAAAGAAGTAAGTCCAGCATTGCTTTCATAGCTGCTGTGGGACACGAGCGCATTGCTCCTGCCCTAAACAGGCAAGGCGGTACAGTTTCTGCAACTTTCCTTGTGCTATTTTTCTTCTGTCTTTGGCCACCAAGCACATGATGTGTAGGTCACCATGGGTATGACAACCGAAAGGTAAGACCAATGTATCATTTTTGGCTTTAGACCCTAAGTCTTACCAAACGGCCTGCGGCACGTCCAAATAGCCGCGGTTGCTTTGGTAAGTATCCTTGCTAAGTGCGAGTTCCAGGTAAGTTTTTGGTCTAGAATTACTCCTATATACAAGACATTACTGGAAAAATCCAGTACTGTTCCATTTAACATAGGAGCTCTCAAATTTAGTTTTCTCTTTTTGGTGAATGGAACAATAACTGTTTTGCTCGGATTGACGCTAAGACCCTCTGACGAGTACCATTTAGATATTATGTTTAAGACAATTTGCATGTGCATGCTGAGATCATAACCTCATGCCTACCTCTCACAGTAACGACTAGATCATCAGCATAGCCCTGAACGTTGAAGCCATAATTACTCAGCTTATGGAGGAGATCGTAGATCACCATTGAGTACAACAAGGGCGATAAGACTCCACATTGTGGACAGCCCCTAACTGCATTAGTAACAAAATTCTGAAAAAGTTTCAAAATATCCGACCGTCCGACATGTAACGCGAGTATGCTTGGTAGCAGCTACCGTGTACTGGGTCCGATCCTCAATTCTGACACCAGAAATGTCGGTGGGTACTGGACCGAGCACGGCTCCGAGGTAGTTGTGACATCAAAATCAGGACCGGTTTTACGCGATATAAACAATGTGACTATTTATTTTCACGCATAATAACACAATAATTTACCTTGTACCTAGTGAATTACGTAATGTTTAAAGGTAAACTTCTCGTAAACGTTGTAAACAAGCCATGCTGTGATGTATTTATTATTGGGTGTAACATTGGCACAAACATAATCACTTGCTAACTACTTATTAATAGAATAATAAAAATAATAAACGTCTTTATTATTAATCAACATGCATACAGGCGATGCTTAGCTGGAAATATATTATTTATGTTTATTCTAAATGGCTCGAAGTTAAACTCTGGCGCCTGTTACTAATTATTCACTAGTACTGTGAAAAGATTTTATTTAACCGCATTAGTAAATTGTAGATTTACTAACGTAATATTTTGTCGAACTCTATACATTTCCTTAAATATATAAGGAATAAAACCAACAACAGCTATTCTCCGGACTAATGCCCCGCCGAGCGCTGGATTACAAATTGCAAGCCTGGCGCGTTAAGTGCAATAACTGTGTACTGCCACAAAACGCTAAAAGCTTCGATTGCAATAAACACCAGCCGAAAGACTTATTCCTACTCAAAGGAGCTCTCATGCCAGCCACTCCACACCACTTGCAGACTGCAGTTTCGACCTGTTGGCTCTCGTCAGTGCAAGCGCAAATTGTAGATTGTTTAAGGGGCTGCTTGGCCCTGGGTTGACCTTTCTTCACCTCGACCTAAAAGTTTTTTGTGAATTACCCTGCAACTAGTTGCTGCCCAGGATTCCAAGACTTTTTGCAAAGCTTGCGATTTTTCTGGGAGCTAATTTCCCTATGTCTTCAGGCGTTAATTCCGTCTGTTCTAGGTACTTTAGCCTAATGCGGATTAGTATCTTGCATTCACAAAGCATATGTTCCGCAGTTTCAATGGTAGCTTCACAGTATCTGCATTTGTCATCTTCTGCCAAGCCCATGTTCTTGAGATGATATCTTAAGGGGAAATGGCCAGTTAGTAGCTTGTAGTTAGCCCTAGGTTGGACTTTTCAAGTTCGAAAAGCCTTGTGGCATTCTTTGTTGAATAAGTTATAAACCTTTTCGCTTGTCTTTGTCCTGGAGTATTCCTTCAGTAGGACTTCTTTTGTTCCTTTTCCCATTTTTGGACCTCTTCCGTTATGTGCCCCTTAGATAAGCCACATAATGATTCGACTAAAAAATAAATGGGGCTTCAGAACCTTTTCTTGCGAAGCTGTCAGCTAATTCGTTGCCGTCTATTTCCTCATGCCCTGGCACCCACATCAAGGTAACCTTGTTGTTTTTTGCCAGTTGAGTTGCTTCAGGGATTGTCTGCATTCCCATTCAATTTTAGACTCGAAGGTATAGGACTTGAGAGCCTTTAGCGTTGCCTGGCTATCTGAAAGTATATAGATTTTTGCCCTTCGAGTGCCTCTATTTAGGCATTCCTGGGCACACTGATTTATAGCATAGATTTCTGCGTGGAAGATAGTTGGGATGTTACCAAGGACTTTAGAAGGTTTAGAATTTACGACCTGCTATGCCCACAACAACCTTCGTCCATCTTGGATCCATCTGTGTACCAAATGTGTGATTTTTCTCCAACCGCAAGACATCGACCCTGCTCGCCTGACGGCTCTCAATCAGCACGTCAAACGGACAGTCGAAGTTATGCTTGATTAGCATTGAGTCAGTGGATTTTGTAATGGATTCAAATTGGATTAGCTCCAGAATCCTTAAGTGACCGATCAGGTCGCCTAATCTGAATTTAAGTGCCTGATGCAGCCTTAAGGCACTAAGTGCTGCCTCCTTCCTTACATGCAAATGCAAAGAAGTAAGTCCAGCATTGCTTTCATAGCTGCTGTGGGACACGAGCGCATTGCTCCTACCCTAAACAGGCAAGGCGGTACAGTTTCTGCAACTTTCCTTGTGCTATTTTTCTTCTGTCTTTGGCCACCAAGCACATGATGTGTAGGTCACCATGGGTATGACAACCGAAAGGTAAGACCAATGTATCATTTTTGGCTTTAGACCCTAAGTCTTACCAAACGGCCTGCGGCACGTCCAAATAGCCGCGGTTGCTTTGGTAAGTATCCTTGCTAAGTGCGAGTTCCAGGTAAGTTTTTGGTCTAGAATTACTCCTATATACAAGACATTACTGGAAAAATCCAGTACTGTTCCATTTAACATAGGAGCTCTCAAATTTAGTTTTCTCTTTTTGGTGAATGGAACAATAACTGTTTTGCTCGGATTGACGCTAAGACCCTCTGACGAGTACCATTTAGATATTATGTTTAAGACAATTTGCATGTGCATGCTGAGATCATAACCTCATGCCTACCTCTCACAGTAACGACTAGATCATCAGCATAGCCCTGAACGTTGAAGCCATAATTACTCAGCTTATGGAGGAGATCGTAGATCACCATTGAGTACAACAAGGGCGATAAGACTCCACATTGTGGACAGCCCCTAACTGCATTAGTAACAAAATTCTGAAAAAGTTTCAAAATATCCGACCGTCCGACATGTAACGCGAGTATGCTTGGTAGCAGCTACCGTGTACTGGGTCTGATCCTCAATTCTGACACCAGAAATGTCGGTGGGTACTGGACCGAGCACGGCTCCGAGGTAGTTGTGACATCAAAATCAGGACCGGTTTTACGCGATATAAACAATGTGACTATTTATTTTCACGCATAATAACACAATAATTTACCTTGTACCTAGTGAATTACGTAATGTTTAAAGGTAAACTTCTCGTAAACGTTGTAAACAAGCCATGCTGTGATGTATTTATTATTGGGTGTAACATTGGCACAAACATAATCACTTGCTAACTACTTATTAATAGAATAATAAAAATAATAAACGTCTTTATTATTAATCAACATGCATACAGGCGATGCTTAGCTGGAAATATATTATTTATGTTTATTCTAAATGGCTCGAAGTTAAACTCTGGCGCCTGTTACTAATTATTCACTAGTACTGTGAAAATAATCGTTTATCGTCTGTTGAAATAACCAGTTCATGTTTGAAATAGAGTTTTTCCTAGGAAACATACGTACTGTTATGTTGTATTGTCGTGATATTTTTATATAACGTTGCATTGCGTTACCCAATGATAAAATAACCGATTTCTTGGAACGAACTACAAACCATAGGTTGTCGCTGCGCTTCCATAAGAAATTTAGAAAATTTACCGTTTTTAACCTCTGAGCTATGAAGATCAGAGATTTCTACTCTTCATACTAGTAACAAACTGTAAAAGAAAGCTGTGGCAAAATACAAAATCTTTTTAGATACGAAATTTCGAAGAGGTTAGACGCGACTCTCACTACTCCTTCAACGTACGACGTTCGGTCGTGTCGAAAACGAAGCTCAGTCGGTTCATTTCTTATGTTGCAAAGTAACGCCATTTTGCCGTGGAATTTTTCTGGAAAAGTCGGGCTTGTAACGCTACATAATTAAAACTGCTTTTCCCATCTCTAAATGTCACTGCATAATGCGTATAAGAAATGTTAAATTAATCGGCTAAAATGCAATAATTATTCCACCTTTTTAATTTCAATTACTTCCCATATGTGTACGTTGTAATGAGTGTGTCCTTACACATATAATTATAGCTTAAAAAACTAAAAAACACGCTTTCATGAGTAGCTCATTAAAAATTAGGAAATAATTAGTAGGTAGTTAAAAAGGCGTGGGGCGCACTTATATAGGTAGGTAGGTAACTACATCACATTTTGTTAGTTAAGCCTAGACTGCTATATAAGTGCGCCCTACGATTTTAAAAAAGAGCACCTAATAATTATTTTTAACTTTTTAGAGCTACTCATGAAAGCGTGTTTCTTAGTTTCTTAAACTATAATTTATTTTTAACTTTCTAGTGCACTACTCATAAAAGCGTGTTTTTTAAATTTTTTAAACTATAATTTATTTATCAACTGTCGTGGAAAATCGAGTTTATGGCGGAGTCGCCGGTGATGCACCATTGAGGAGTCCCTATGACCACCTCCCACCTCCATCATTATACAAGGTCGATGGTACGATGTTATTATATTGTCAACAGAATTGCATAAGTTTGCAAAGCTTCAAATCGATACGACAATTAGAAGTGAGTGAAAAGCGAGTGGAAAGGTTTGCTTACAATGTTGTAGGTCAAGTTAATAGAAGCGTGTGCTTTAAATTAAGAATTCTTTAATACATTCCTACACAAATAAATAAATTTTCTACATAGAGGAAATAATTTTATATTAAGAAAATAATAAATTTTAATAATAATTTAGTTACGAGTGTTATGACAAACTTTTTATTTCTTACCACAAAAGTATAGTTGAGGAAATACGTATAGTATGTCCTCGCCTATTTCCATCTCGACCCTGGCTCGGGTCGATGGTTGTAGTGCACGAGTTCATTTCGGGGTTGATCTGACCCCTACTCTGTTGGATAATTAGTTGTTGCATTGCCGTTTGCATATGTGAAATCGTAGCGGCCAGCTCCTCAATGGAAAATGGGGGTGGCCTTGAATCATTGGGCGAGCCTGGAGGCTCTAAAGTGGATGGCGTAGTCCGGTACAATGTTTCCGGAGGCTTGGCATCAGGATGAGTAGCGATGTACGTGGCGGGGTGCGACGTACCTGACATGGTAGGCGCACCGGAGTGAGTTTCTTGATTTGGATCACCTCGCCGTGACAGTAGTTGTTCGTAATATTGAGATGGGTTGGATATTTGCGTGGTGTCGGTTAGGAGGGAGCGCAACACACCAAAATTGGTAGATGTGCCAGGGCGAACCTCAGGCCCTTCCTCACTAACCACCATGCGTTGACCTTCTTGGAAAACAGACTCTCCGGAGACGCTACTAGGAACACCGTGCAGGGTGGTGGGCAGCGCACCTAACATTGAAGGTGCACCAGGGCGAACCTCAAGACCCACCACGCTGCTGGCGTCACGGCGCTTATCTCCTTCGTGGCCAGAGTCGGCGCTTTCGTTGTCACTCATATTTATTAGTTTTGGAATAAGTATTACGTTATTCCAAATTGTTAATTGTTTTAGCACTTGTATTAATTGGGTTTGAAACCACTATTATGTTATTTCAAGTTTTATTTAATTTAATAGGTAAGTAAGCGTGCCGGCCACCGCCAGCACAATAAAACAAAATGTAAATTTTAAAATAAAGATTTGAGAAAGTGTCACTGGAGATTTACGAAGTGGTGTGCTTGAAGAGCGTTTGACTACTGACTGCTGCTGCGCCAATATTCTTGGCTAAAGATGTCGGTCTCGGATGACTGGGGCCGGGCAGGACTATTGCCCTTTACCCCAATACATCGCTGTAGACCGGGGACCAGCCTCGTGCAGGGCGGGCGAACTTACTTTACGTCGGCCCCACTCACAATTGTGAGCGGTGCAGACGATTTCGGTCCACCTCCCTGGGTCCTGGCTCGTTGGACCTTGCTGGCTAAGGCCTCTTCTGGCGTTCTTCTTTCTTCGTCTTCTGCTCTTCGCCAGCTTGTTTGCCCCCCGGGGGGTAGTCATCGGTCTGTTGGGTGTTTTGGGTTTGTGGCGGGAGTGACTGCCGGTACACAAGATGCCAAGAGGCATCCTGTCATCCGGATCATCGGTAGGGTAAGGATGAGCTGTGTAGCTCGAGGAAGGGCAGACCTAACTGCTTTGGTAGCATTTTTGGTCTGCCCGGAGCTAGGGGGACTACAGATACTGGACGGTTGTTTGTCCGGTACCCGCAGGGTCTTGGGTGGGTGGTTGGGTATCGTCATGTCTCTTCCGTGGGGGTGGATCGTCTGTTGGTGGTGCTTCTCATACTCACCCGTTATCCAGGAGCTGCACCTTCGGCCGCTTGTGCCTCGGAGCATCTGCTGGGTCATAGTCAGTTGCCTCCCTGACTAGTGGGTTCCCATGCTCCTCGGCAAGGGCGTACATCTTTCTGGCTCTCTGCTTGATGATCTCAGTGACCGGGGTGTATTCCAGGTCCCTATAGATGTCCTCGTTGCGGATGAACCAGGGTGCATCGACTGCCGTTCTGAGGGCGACGTTTTCCACTCTCTGGATCTGATGGAGGTAGCTCTTTGCTTGGTAGCCCCAAGCTACCGAAGCATACGTCAGCTGAGGCCGGATGAGGGACCTGATAAGCGTGAGCTTGTTCCTCAGGTTGAGTCTGCTCTGTCTACCCGTCATCGGGTAGATTAGGGCTCTCGTCCTCCTGGCCTTCTTGACGATGGCCTCCGTGTTCAGTCTCCATGTTAGGCCTTTGTCCATGACCACGCCAAGGTAGTTGGCGGAGTCGTGCCATTGGATGTCCTCACCAAACATGGAAACGTGACCTGTGGGGTTTTGTTTTCTTACCTTCTTGAAGAGTACCGCCTTGCTCTTCTCGGCGTTGACGGCTACCTTCCATCTGTTGCACCAGTCCTCTAGGAGGGTGGCCGCCTCCTGGAGGTTTCTGGTGGCTAGTCTGGCACTCCAAGATCTGGCAGTCAGGGCTGTGTCATCGGCGTAGAGGGCCATGGAGGTCCTCTCCGTCCGGGGTAGATCGGATGTGAAGATGGAGAACAAGTGGGGGGACAGCACTGAGCCTTGGGGGGACTGCTGCTGGCAAAATTTGCCTGCTTAAATAGATTTTAGCGCAGCCCGCTTAGGCTCCGCCCACTGCACAATTCCTAAAGGAAGCATTTTCATTGGCGCGAGCGCCGGTGACACTTCCCCACCTCTTTTGACTTTATTGTACATTTTCAAAACGATAAAGGCATTACAAGGCTGTAAGAAAAGAAAAATTAGTATTGTAAAGTATTTCAAAGTATTTCAAAATATTTCATGGTATTTCAAAGTATTTCATTTACATGGCACGAAAAATCGTATCGCCCTATATGAACAAGTCTAATAAGTTTAACATCACGCGAAACGCGAGCGCTGGTTCTTGCCTATCTCTTGGGATTGGACTTGAGCTCGCTGTCCTGGTGTGGGCTGGCTCGGACTGGAACCTCGGCGACAATCGGAACATCGCCGAGGTGTCTGCTCCTGGGGGTCTGGGCAACTGGGAAACATTGCCAAGGAACTGCTGGGGCCTTTGAGGCCCGCCTGGGTCATCTTCCTGGGCCGGACTTTGACTAGTTTGGCTTTCTCTCTCTGGCATGGAACTTCTCCCATGGACAATCATCGTCCTAGCGGCAGCTGGGACCGGCTCGGGCACACTGGCATCATTGGCAACGGCAGGGGTCGAACCTGGCGCGTTGGTGGGTGCAGGGGACTCTGGAACCTCGAGACATGGATGGGACTGCAATTTCGATTGACTAGCGGCAGCTAGTCTATGACTGGACTCGTGCTCCTCGGACACAGTCGCAGGGGTTGAACCTGGCTTACTGCGGGGCATCTGGGCCTCTGGAACTTCAAGCTGTGGATGGCACTGGATGGAGAGGGGTCCATTGCTGTCATCGACTGCCGGGGTCGAACCGGACGCGCCGTGGTGGACTGGATTCTCCATTTTTCCATGCTCCTGGGGAATGGCAGGGGTCGAACCTGGCTCATCCGGACATGTGAATTTGGCGGTGGTGAAGTGGACCTGATGAGGGGCCTGGTGATTGCTCGGGTGCGGAACCACAATTAGGACCTGTCCAGATCCTGGCCTTGGCATCATCATGGAGCTGCTAGGGACTTCCTCGCAGGTGGTGATAGCTGAAAAGCGATTGTTTGTGTTAGTGATTGTCTGTACTGAACTAGAGGGAGTAAGAATTTGGATGTTTGGATCAGTTGGGGGGCGAGAGGGACCGGGCACAGGTTCAGTTTGGGGTTCGAGGTCGTCGAATGGGTACTCCTCGTCTTCTTCTTCCTGGTCATCGTCCTCGTCATCGGATGGGGCTACCACCGCTTGGACCTCCGGCGGAGCTCTTCGGCGAGGCCTTTGCACCGTTGGGTAGGGTCGGAGATCGTCGATATGGATGGGAGCCGTTGAATCCCCTCTGGCTACTTCGTACACGTTGTCCTCCAAGACTCCGGTGATGGCGAACGGACCTTCCCATGTTAACCCAAAACTCGTTCTTGCATCTTTAAAGCCCCTGGCCAAGACTTGCTGGCCAACCACCAGCTGGACGGGTGCTTGTCTTGGCTCAGGGTACAGATGCCTTTGGAAAATTATTTGTCGGCGTTCGGCCTTCTCTTGTCGTGTTTGGGCAGCTCGTCTGGGCTCTGGCAGGACCTCACGTTGTCCTGGGTGCTTCCACTCACCGGGTCTCGGGAGGCCGGTGCCAGTCAGATATTCACTCGGAGAGTAACCGGTAGCAGTATTGCGTCGATTGTGCAGGGCGAATAATACCTGGGGAATCTCCAGGTCCCATTTATTTGGTTGCTTGTTACGCAGTCTCTCCCTCAAGGCCTTCTTGATTTCTTGATTTCGCCTCTCGACAGGGTTGGCCCTCTTATGGTAAATAGGTGACGTGAACTGTTGCACCCCGTTTTGCTGCAGATACGTAGTGAGAGCAAGCGATAAAAAGTTAGTGGCATTGTCGGTAATTATTGCTTCCGGGTATCCCCACCGAAGAAACACTCGTTCTAGAAAATTCTTAATTTGGTTAGAGGTAGCACTAGGTGCGGGCTCCGCCTCGATCCATTTTGAGCATGTATCTGTGACTACGATGAGGAATCGGTTTTTTCTTGTCGTTTCTACGTAAGGGCCCATTACATCCAGGCTCAGGACTTGCCAGGGTTTCGACGGGGGGCGAGGCCTCTGTGGGGCCGCGGCTTGCAATGGTCCTGTCTTTGTGGAGGAGCAGACCAGACAGTTCCTCACGTAGTTCTTGATCCTCTGGCGCATCCCCGGCCAGTAATAACGTTCATTCAGCGCACGAAAGGTTTCGTCACGCCCGGGGTGCCCAGCGTATGTAGAATCGTGATAAAAGTGGACTACCCTTCTTCTCAAATTTTTTGGTACCACCAGGGCCTTTCTTTCATTTGTTACGTGCCATAACTGGCCGTCCTCGACGACAAATTGGTCCTTCAGGCGTGTTTCCCATGTGTCTAATTCCCATTCGGCATCCTGCAGCGCTGGCCAATGTGCGATGGCCGCCTCCACGGAATAGTCCACCAGCTGTTCCCGGCAGATGTCCTCAAACAAGCTTCCTGGCGGTTCTTCATCTCCATTTATCTGTCTTATGTTGGCCCGGGGTTGTAGCTCCCCGGCTTCCATACCCTGGCCTTTACCCATAGCCCATGGTATGACAATCTCCAGGCCTAGCCTTGTACTTTGCCTCTCATAGTCCATTTGAGCTTGGTTTGTTAGTAGCCATTTGTGCCCCAGAATTACGTCTTCTGATAAGTTTGTCATTATTCGGCGTGTGGCTGGTATGCTAATTTCCCCGAAATCCAGCACTGCTTGCACGTCCCCTTCATTGTTCTCTAACTCACTTCCATTTGCCAGTTGTATTATCATAGGTGATTGGTAGACTTCCATTCCTTGGGCAAAGTTTGCGTTTATAAATGAGTGGGTGGCCCCGCTATCCATTAGGGCCAATAGCTTCCTCCCTTGGATGTGGACCGGAACCCGTGGAAGTGAGCCTCGAGCGTCGTAATTACTTATAGTTCTCGTGACTGCCCGGGCCGGACGTTCTGGTCCGCCGCGGCCCTCCTCGCGTTTCCCTGCTCGCGTCTGGGACAATCCCGATGATAGTGAGAGCCTTGACAAAATCTACACGGGCTAGGTGGCCCGGGTTCGTTACCCCCTTGCTGGCTTGGTCGTGGCAGCGGCCGTAGATGCCGCTGTAGTTCTTGAAAGTCCTGCTCAATCCATTCGGCAGCTTGGCTTAGTTCTTCCAGGCTATCGAACTTCATAGTGCGCGTTGCGAACCGCAACTCTGGCCTCATTAACTCTCTGACTTCTTCTAGTATTTGCTTTTCAGGAGTGTATGGCTCCACTCTCTGGTGGAGCCCCATTTTACGCCTTAGGAATACTGTGGCTGGCTCGTCTTCTCGCTGCCGTTCACCATGCAGCTTGGATCGTAAACGGCCTATTAGTGCAGGCTGATTGAAACGAGTGACCAATCTTTTCTTAAAATCTGCGAAGTTCATTTTTAGGCTCTTCCACGGCTCGAACGCCCTTTTTGCGGCGCCTTCTAGCTGATTCATAGCTATACGCACTTTGTCTCTTTCCATTATCTTGTGTCGTGTCATTACTTCCTCCATTTCTTCTAAGAATATGGTTGGGTCCTCCCATTCGTGGGCGCTAAACGTAGGGAATATTTTTGGAGCCGATATCCCCAGGGATTTGTTTTGGTTAACTGCCCTTACTGCCGCCTGCGCACTACTCGCTATTACATCTAGCATTTGTTCTTGTAATCTTTCCTCAATTGTTTTTGTTGGGCGCCACCGGGGCCCTGGTCCCCCCGGGTTTGGATCAGCATTAGGGTGTGAGTAGGCATCCTCCAATGCACTTGCATAGGCCCCACGTTCTTGGGCGCCATGTCCTCGCCTATTTCCATCTCGACCCTGGCTCGGGTCGATGGTTGTAGTACACGAGTTCATTTCGGGGTTGATCTGACCCCTACTCTGTTGAATAATTAGTTGTTGCATTGCCGTTTGCATATGTGAAATCGTAGCGGCCAGCTCCTCAATGGAAAATAGGGGTGGCCTTGAATCATTGGGCGAGCCTGGAGGCTCTAAAGTGGATGGCGTAGTTCGGTACAATGTTTCCGGAGGCTTGGCATCAGGATGAGTAGCAATGTACGTGGCGGGGTGCGACGTACCTGACATGGTAGGCGCACCGGAGTGAGTTTCTTGATTTGGATCACCTCGCCGTGACAGTAGTTGTTCGTAATATTGAGATGGGTTGGATATTTGCGTGGTGTCGGTTAGGAGGGAGCGCAACACACCAAAATTGGTAGATGTGCCAGGGCGAACCTCAGGCCCTCCCTCACTAACCACCATGCGTTGACCTTCTTGGAAAACAGACTCTCCGGAGACGCTACTAGGAACACCGTGCAGGGTGGTGGGCAGCGCACCTAACATTGAAGGTGCACCAGGGCGAACCTCAAGACCCACCACGCTGCTGGCGTCCCGGCGCTTATCTCCTTCGTGGCGAGAGTCGGCGCTTTCGTTGTCACTCATATTTATTAGTTTTGGAATAAGTATTACGTTATTCCAAATTGTTAATTGTTTTAGCACTTGTATTAATTAGGTTTGAAACCACTATTATGTTATTTCAAGTTTTATTTAATTTAATAGGTAAGTAAGCGTGCCGGCCACCGCCAGCACAATGAAACAAAATGTAAATTTTAAAATAAAGATTTGAGAAAGTGTCACTGGAGATTTACGAAGTGGTGTGCTTGAAGAGCGTTTGACTACTGACTGCTGCTGCCAATATTCTTGGCTAAAGATGTCGGTCTCGGATGACTGGGGCCGGGCAGGACTATTGCCCTTTACCCCAATACATCGCTGTAGACCGGGGACCAGCCTCGTGCAGGGCGGGCGAGCTTACTTTACGTCGGCCCCACTCACAAATGTGAGCGGTGCAGACGATTTCGGCCCACCTCCCTGGGTCCTGGCTCGTTGGACCTTGCTGGCTAAGGCCTCTTCTGGCGTTCTTCTATCTTCGTCTTCTTTTCTTCGCCAGCTTGTTTGCCCCCCGGGGGGTAGTCATCGGTCTGTTGGGTGTTTTGGGTTTGTGGCGGGAGTGACTGCCGGTACACAAGATACCAAGAGGCATCCTGTCATCCGGATCATCGGTAGGGTAAGGATGAGCTGTGTAGCTCGAGGAAGGGCAGACCTAACTGCTTTGGTAACATTTTTGGTCTGCCCGGAGCTAGGGGGACTACAGGTACTGGACGGTTGTTTGTCCGGTACCCGCAGGGTCATGGGTGGGTGGTTGGGTATCGTCATGTCTCTTCCGTGGGGGTGGATCGTCGGTTGGTGGTATGCTTCTCATACTCACCCGTTATCCAGGAGCTGCACCTTCGGCCGCTTGTGCCTCGGAGCATCTGCTGGGTCATAGTCAGTTGCCTCCCTGACTAGTGGGTTCCCATGCTCCTCGGCAAGGGCGTACATCTTTCTGGCTCTCTGCTTGATGATCTCAGTGACCGGGGTGTATTCCAGGTCCCTGTAGATGTCCTCGTTGCGGATGAACCAGGGTGCGTCGACGGCCGATCTGAGGGCGACGTTCTCCACTCTCTGGATCTTGTGGAGGTAGCTCTTTGCTTGGTAGCCCCAAGCTACCGAAGCGTACGTCAGCTGAGGCCGGATGAGGGACCTGATAAGCGTGAGCTTATTCCTCAGGTTGAGTCTGCTCTGTCTACCCGTCATCGGGTAGATTAGGGCTCTCGTCCTCCTGGCCTTCTTGACGATGGCCTCCGTGTTCAGTCTCCATGTTAGGCCTTTGTCCATGACCACGCCAAGGTAGTTGGCGGAGTCGTGCCATTGGATATCCTCTCCAAACATGGAAACGTGACCTGTGGGGTTTTGTTTTCTTACCTTCTTGAAGAGTACCGCCTTGCTCTTCTCGGCGTTGACGGCTACCTTCCATCTGTTGCACCAGTCCTCTAGAAGGGTGGCCGCCTCCTGGAGGTTTCTGGTGGCTAGTCTGGCACTCCAGGATCTGGCAGTCAGGGCTGTGTCGTCGGCGTAGAGGGCCATGGAGGTCCTCTCCGTCCGGGGTAGATCGGATGTGAAGATGGAGAACAAGTGGGGGGACAGCACTGAGCCTTGGGGGACTCCTGCCTCCATTGTTCTGTACGTGGACACCTTGTCCACGATCTTCACCCTCATCTGTCTCCTGTGGAGGTACGATCTCACTAGCTTGACGAGTGCAATGGGATAACCCATACTCATCATTTTGGCTAGGAGACCGTCGTGCCAGACCCTGTCGAAGGCTTTGGCAACGTCCAGGAACAGCGCTGCCGTGACCTGTCTTTGGTTGAACCCCTTCGTGACCTCCTCGGTGAGGCGGAGCACTTGGAGTTCTGTGGAGTGCCCTGTCCTGAAGGCGAACTGCTCGTCTGGGAGGACTTCCAGCTCTTCTGTCTTCTCGGCTATCCTCTTGAGTATGACTCGTTCGGCTACCTTACTCATCGCTGGGAGTAGACTGATGGGCCTGTAAGAGGAAGGAAACGTTAGGTTCTTACCTGGCTTTGGGATGACTATGACGTCGGCCTTTTTCCACCTGGATGGGAAGTGTCTCAACCTCAACATTGCGTTGATGATGTTGACCATCGCCGCTACTCCTTTCCGGGGCAGCTTCTTGAGGGCGATGTTCCCAATGCCATCACATCCTGGAGCTTTCCTGGGTTTTAGACTCCTTAGGATCTCCTTGACCTCCTCGGGGGTGGTCGGGGGGATGTGGTCCTCATCTGGCAGACGGTTCATCCTACGTACCCTGCGTCTCACGTCGTCCTCCCAGTCCTCGTCCTCATCATCGAGTTGGTTTTCCCTACACTGCAGTTCCAAGCTGTCGGCAAATGCCTCGGCTTTTTCCTGGCGAGTGTAGACAACACCATTCTCTCCGTGGATCGGGGGCATGGGAGTCCGACGGTTACGCAGGGCCCGTTGGGTGGTCCAGATGCTCCTGTCCTGTGTGTCCAGGGATTCCAGGTGGCGTTGCCACCCTTCTTGTCGGTGTTCCTGAAGGGCGGCCTTGACTCTCCGGCTCAGGGTGTTGTAATGTCTCCTGTCCTCCGGGAGTCGGGTTCTCTGGGCTCGTCTCTTGGCACTTCGTCTATCCCTTATCAGCTGCCTGGTTTCCTCTGGGAGGTTTGCCAGGGGAGCTGGTGCTCGCCTCGTTTCCGTCTCGGTGGTACTTACCCTTAGTGCCGCCTGGATCTGGTCCTCCAGGGAGGCGATGGCCCTCTCCACGTCTGCCTCGGTCTCGAGTCTGGGAATGTGTGCGATGTTCCTCTGCAGTTCTGCACGGAACACTTCCCAGTCCGTCCTCCTTTTGACGAAAGTTGTCGTGTTCTCACCGTCCTTTTCTCCTAGTTCTAGGAGAATGGGGGTTGTGTTCGGTGGAACCTTCCGTCATGGCGGTGATTTCGGCTTCGAGGGTCATCTCCTTCAGCATCGCAATGTCCAGCACATCCGGCCTGGTTACACCATTGTCATGGGTCGGTGCCTCCGGCCCAAGGACCAGCAGGTTGCCATCCTGTCGTCCCAGAAATCGTAGTAGCTCTCGTCCTCGAGTGTTTGTGATCCTACTGTGCCATTCCGGGGACTTGGCGTTGAAGTCGCCGATAGCAACCGTCTGGGTCCCTGGGGGGAGGACCGAGTCCAGGTCTGCGTCTCGCAGCATGTTGTGGGGGTGGCTGGTAGCAGGAGACCACTCTGATGTCGCCATTTCGTGCCGTGGGCACTACTACGGCTGTGGCCTCCAGGTTCTCCATCTCCGGGAGCAGCATCGGATGGTGTGCGATGCTCGTCTTAACTAGCAGGGCTACTCCTCTCATTACCCTTCTGTGGGGCCTCGTCCAGTCCTTCCTGTATACGTGGTAGCCTGGGAAGTTGACAGCCTGGTCTGAGTATGAGAAGCATACCACCAACCGACGATCCACCCCCACGGAAGAGACATAACGATACCCAACCACCCACCCAAGACCCTGCGGGTACCGGACAAACAACCGTCCAGTACCTGTAGTCCCCCTAGCTCCGGGCAGACCAAAAATGCTACCAAAGCAGTTAGGTCTGCCCTTCCTCGAGCTACACAGCTCATCCTTACCCTACCGATGATCCGGATGACAGGAGGCCTCTTGGCATCTTGTGTACCGGCAGTCCCGCCACAAACCCAAAACACCCAACAGACCGATGACTACCCCCCGGGGGTAAACAAGCTGGCGAAGAGCAGAAGACGAAGAAAGAAGAACGCCAGAAGAGGCCTTAGCCAGCAAGGTCCAACGAGCCAGGACCCAGGGAGGTGGACCGAAATCGTCTGCACCGCTCACAATTGTGAGTGGGGCCGACGTAAAGTAAGTTCGCCCGCCCTGCACGAGGCTGGTCCCCGGTCTACAGCGATGTACTGGGGGTAAAGGGCAATAGTCCCTGCCCGGCCCCAGACATCCGAGACCGACATCTATAGCCAAGAATATTGGCGCGGTAGCCTTAGCCGGTCGCTTTTATCGGCTTTGACTGCTTTATTTTCAAGCTTTTGGACGACCCACCTTACCCCCAGTGGTCCTTTAGAACATCTTGTGCCGCAACTATATTTGTTCTATATAAAGAATTTATTTATTTGATTATATTGCAACTTAAGATTCTCGTTTTAAAACATATTTATCTGTGTGTGAATACTGTATCTGCGATAACTACCTGGAAGCCGGAGGTTTATCATTATATTATTCGTCTAATTCTGAATAGCTTTCAAAGGTCTAGTTGTCCATCTGCCCATCTGTCTGTTTATCACTGTATTTGAAATCATGGTAGCTTAAGAAAGAATAATCCAATCGAATTGAAAATTGGACGGTACTTTCGTGTTCGCTGATAGTAGAATACTATTTTTTACTTAAAAATCCATCACTGTCAATTAACTGTCAATTAACTGTCAGTAAATGAATGACAATGAAGATTTCGCCTATGATAAGATTCTACAAAAACTAACATAGTCCACGGACAAATATTTCGCCAACCGAGCTAGCATCATCGGAAGATTATCAAGATTATAAATATAGCAACTACACTTACAAAATTTACTTATTTTCAATAAACTACCTATAAAATGTTTAATAATTACATAGAAGCTTCAGTTGGGCGGTGTAGAATATATTTACAACTAGTTCCACATCCAGTGAAAGTATAGTAACGACAAATTTTTGAAAATTGTTATTGTTCAATTAGGCTACAATGTCATGAATTGTCGGGGTTTTAAGTTTGGGCGAAAGAAAAATTCTGTCGGTCTGTCTGTTTGCAACTTTTTTTGTGCGCACGATTACTCTGGAACCGTTTAAGATATTGACTTGAAATTTGGTACACGTATGTACTTTAACGGAATCTGGAACTAGATTATATTTTCATCTTATTCCGTCGGAGGGTTGGGGGGTAAATTGAACTAAATGGGGGAGTAAATAGGTAAATCAAGCAGGTAAGAAGCCATAAAATTGGTATTTAGTATATACAAAAGAAGCTGAGATCTCAAAGAAATTTTTGGCATTAGCCACCCCCATTACCACCCCCACCCCAATATTTAAGGGGATGAAAAAAATTATGATTTAGTGTTTGTACAAGAACCAAAAACCTCAAAATATTTTTTTACTTCATCCACCCGCACTACCACCCCCCTGTCACCACCCCCACCCCACTACCAATGTGGCATATCGTTTTATGGGTTTTTGGGGTAGATGATTTCAAATATTATATTATTAAAGTTCCATAAATAATTATTTTCACATACAAATTTTTTTTCGTTGTGAGAGACATGAATAGAAAATCTGGATGTGGAAGTAGTGATTCCTTGGGCAGCGGTTTTTATTCCTCATCTATAAAAAAGATCAAATACTTAGAAAAATATTTGCTAAAACATAACAGCAATGCCAACATGTTATATTCCAGGCCCCAGTAGCTATCTCCTAGACTATTTTGTCAAAGAAAAAATCTAGGTAAATAAATATCATGCGATGTAGTTTGTCACTCCACCACCTCACAGAACTTCTCCTGCATGGAAAAGTTATTCCACGCCATTTCCTAAACATATATTATTCCTACAATTATTTCTGGTAATCTCTTCATCCTATCTAAAATGTGCATCGTTAACATATAAATATTGTTTTCGTCTCGATAATATTTATTACTAATTGATTTAATTTTATATAAAAGTGAATTTCAAACAAAAATTTTCCATATTTGGGATGAATGGTATATGTATTCGACTCCTTGTGAAATAATCGTTATCTTTATCTGCTTGTTAAGATAAAACAGAGATTTGTCAATGTTCTGGTAACTCCTACCAGTAAAATAATTCAGACCTAACGGGCACATAAACCAACAGCCCCTTTTTGTGGCTGTTAGCACTTTACTAAACAAAGTAAATAGCTACTTCTCTCGGCACTGCAATGGCCTGTCATTGTATATAAGTATATAATTCTAACCGAAATACTATGAACTACTTTTGAACCGCTATATTTTCAAATTATAAACATTACAATCTTCATTTACAAGAAGCTGATCTAGAAATTTACGTAATAAAAAGTTCATTTCTACCTGGCAAGCACAACAAATATACTACAGATCTGACTCTTTAAAGTACGAAAGTAGCTATGAGGAACAAACAATAATACCGCTGGGTGCCCATGCTGATTGGTTATCTCTATTTTGGGATATATGACACGATTTCCTTTTTGTTTATAAACATATATTTTTCTGTCTCACAAAACAACTAAATCGAAATAAATTTAAATATTCTCTTATAAAGATTGTTTTAAAGTATTGCTTCTATACCTTGATTAATATTTAAATACAACTTTTACATGTTAATAATAATAATAATAACGTTTATTTACGAAAACGAGTATACATAGAAATATAAATAAAAATGACAAAATGTAAATAAACAAGTAATATCACTGAAGGAATTATTTCCTTGTATGTGATTAGGGAAACATTTGGTAGTAAAATTGTATAGATTCTATTATTATTTATAACAATTTTGGTTTATAAATTTGTGTGTCCAGTTCGGGGTTTGAGTGTCCAGCCAATTTAGTGTCAAATCTGAGTACTATGTCAAATAAGACTAGTTATGTCAAATCAGGTAAATAGGTGTCATATTAAGTAAGTGTATCTAATAATAATATATTTACTCTTATTGTGGTTTAAATTATATTCTTTGGTTTATTATGTCATGAATGGTATGTCTCGGTGTTTGGAGAATCCACTGATTTACGTTTAATTTAAATTTTTTGAAGCTATCTGTATTTTTAATGCATGATGGCATTATATCATACAGCCTGGGTGCAAGGTATGTAAAACTTCTTTGCCCTATAGTTTTATTGCATCTGGGCAGTTGACAATTATTCTGCCGTTGTTGTCTGGTACTATATGCGTTATTTACATAAGTAATATTTATTTTATTTTTAAAGATGGCAGCAACATGCTTCGGCAAAATAACTATCTGCTGTCCAATATTTTACTCTCTTGATATACAAGGTCACTGGGATAGGTTCTATCTTTGTTGTATATTATTCTAAGTACCCATTTTTGAATAACATCTAGGTTTTTCATGTAACAGTCATTTATACCACCCCATCCTCTAATAATACAATACATACACTTTTTTCGCACTACAACCTTGCTGCATTGCAAATGTTAAATGTTGCTATAATTTTTTTTATTATTATTTTCTTGTGGCTGGCTGCACATATAGTACGTCGGGTACACTAAAGAAAGCTGCATTTTTTGATAGGAATGTACCACTTTCTGTGATCATAGTTGATGCCAAAAGGTAACTTTTCAGATAGGAGCCACTTGAAAATCCGTGTATTACACCAACAAGGCGGCCATTAAGAATGGCCGCCATTAGCCACACTAATTTTGTTTGTACCTCAGCTCCTAATGGTCCGATGTCAAAGCTTTTATGAAGAGGACATTTTTTTGGCCCTATACATTTATCTCTACACCTTAAGGGTTTTGTGCAATTTTCAAAAACCCGAAAATGTCACTTTCCTTGCGAATTTCATTGATAAGTAAGTTTTAATTGTGCTCAATATCCCTTTCTTTCCCCACAAAAAAGGGTTTATGTAAATGGGTTCCGTATATGTCAAGAAAAACTTGTTTTCATAAACAACAGTGATTTTAATTATTTTGAATTATTTTTTGCTGTTTAGCCATGTACCCTACATACTAATATAGTGAAGGAGTTCATGTCAACAATTTAGGAGCTTGTAAAAGTTTCCCTGGGGCTCACTGTTATTCAGTTATTGCCTCTTAAAGTTATCTGTTGAATATATTTTTCTCTCTGTGGCAATTATGGTATTTATTTAAAATGTGTGTTTTTTTCTTTTGAACATTGAACATCAATTACCGTGTAGAGCAGCGATTTCGTAAGTCTATCGTGTCGTTTTTTTTTTTTGGCGTAGAACCAGGTCAAACATATTAGGTTCCTTTGAGTATGTCACCGGGCATATGAAATCATATTTTACGACATTTTTTTGTGGTCTCGAACTTTTTTAAATCAATAAAAAGTGAAAAAAATGTATTTTTAAAGAAAATTGTTTTTTTTTTGTTTCCACCGCCATATCTTTAAAACTATTAAAGGTACCTAAATTTGTTTTGTATAAAATTAAAGATCACACTGTGGCGCTTTTACCAATATAAACGGTTTGGGTACAATTCGCACTTTCATTTCTCTAAAAATCAAATAAACTAAAAATATATATTTTATGTATTGAAATCTTCACCAATCGATAAACTTTTTTATTTTTGAAAATATTTACATACATGCAGCGAAGAAAATAAAGCCTAATAATCACAAAAGTTTTTGAAACATATATTTTTTCCTAAAGTGTACCGTTTGGCAACAGCGATTTTTTTAATCAGCGCTAATGCGAAATTGGGACGCAATTAATACATCTCGCCTGCTAGTACAGTAACTAGAGGTTTTAACTTCGGAATAATGTCATATTGAACGAATTTCGTTCATTTTTGGCAGTATAATAGTAAATGCTTCACAGAAAAGTTTCTATATTGTGCGGGGGCTTGCTAATTTATAGGGGGTGGATTCCACCCCCTCTCAAGGGGTGGCACTTAAAAAAATATATATGTTTATTGTAGCTGAAATAGAATCAAATTTTAAGAAGAAAAGGTTCTATACAATTTTTTCACATAAATTGATAGTTTTCAAGTTATAACGACTTCAAAATTGCGATTTTTGCTTAAAAAAAAGGTATTTCCAAACGGCTTTCGTCAAGTTTCTCGAAAAGTATTTACTTTATCGAAAAAAATGTTACAGACCAATTACAGAAAGTACAAACTGGGAATTAATTATATTTTTTGTTTATTGATAATTTCGGAGATATTTAAGTTTATATTTGGTAGTGTTTCGAAATTAAATTTAAAGTTTAAAATGCACAAGTGCTTTAAATGAGCAAAAAAATTTGAGCATCTAGGTAATGCTACATCTTAACGAAAAACTATATTTGAGATAATTTTTCTAAATTACTGACTAATTAGATTAACAAAATGGCGACCTTTTTTATATCAAACAAGTATAAATACGCACATTTTTCCGTCATAACTTCTTTATTTCTTATGCTACAAGAACGAGTAAAAAATAATTTGAAAGCGCAATTAATTGTCTTTAATTTCATTTCTTAGCATGCGTGACGTAGGTGTCACAATTTCTGAAATATTTAACATTTAAACTGCATTTTTCGTCTTATAAACGTTCGGACGCCATTTGTAAACTTTCATATCTCCGAAACTATTAAATCTATGTAAATAAATTAACAAGCGAAATTCATTATCAGTTTATGAGCTTTATTTTTGGTATCTACCCATTTTTCAATAAAACTAATATTTATGAGATATTTGGAAAAAGAAAAAAAAAATACGTTTCATCGAAAATACCTTTATAGTTTAAACTATATTTTTTTCTAAAGCAAGTGCTGTATACAAACCAAAAAATTTGAGTATCTACGTCATGCTATATATTAATGAGGAACAGTGTTTGAAATTCCTTTTTTTAATTACTGTCTAATTACAGTAACAAAATGACGACGTTGTTATTAAAAAAATGTGTAGACGCACATTGCTTCGGTCATAACTTCTTTGTCGAGTTCTTTGTTTTTATGTTACAGAAACAAATTAAAAAACAGTTGAAAGCTTAATTAATAACATATTATTCTACATATTAGCACCCTTGACGTAGGTGTCACAGTTTCTCAGATATTTAACTCTCACTCTAAATAATTATCTTATGAACACTTGGATGCCAAATGTAAACTTAAATGTCTCCGAAATTATTAATCCTACATCAATAAACAAAAAGTATAATCAATTCCCAGTTTGTACTTTCTGTAATTGGTCTGCAACATTTTTTCGATAAAGTAATACTTTTCGAGATACTTGACGAAAGCCGTTTGGAAATACCTTTTTTTTTTTAGCTGAAATCGCAATTTTGAAGTCGTTATAACTTAAAAACTATCAATTTATGTGAAAAATTGCATAGAACCTTTTCTTCTTAAAATTCTATTCTACTTCAGCTCCAATAAATATATATATACTTTTTAAGTGCCACATCCTGAGAGGGGGTGGCATCCACCCCCTATAAACTAGGAAGCCTCCGCACAATATAGAAACTTTTCTGTGAAGCATTTACTATTATACTGCCAAAAATGAACGAAATCTGTTCAATATGACATTTTTCCGAAGTTTTGCATATTTTTACTTCCACATCCAGTGGAAGTATAGTAACGACAAACAAATTTTTAAAAATTTTTATTGTTCAAATAGGCTTAAAATGTCATGAAACGCCGAGATTTTAAGTTTGAGCGAAAAAAATTTCTGTCTGTCTGTCGGCCTGTCTGTCTGTCGGTCTGTCTGTCTGTCGGTCTGTCTGTCTGTCGGTCTGTCTGTCTGTCGGTCTGTCTGTCTGTCGGTCTGTCTGTCTGTCTGTCTGTCGGTCTGTCTGTAACTTTTTTTTGTGCGCACGTTTACTCTGGAACCGTTTGAGATATTGACTTGAAATTTGGTGCACATATGTACTTTAACGAGATCTAGAACTAGATTATATTTTCATCTTGTTCCGCCGAAGGGTTGGGGGGTAAATTGGGGTAAGTTTAGGGTAAATGGGTAAATCAAGCAGGTAAGAGTCCATAAAATTGGTATTTAGTATATACAAGAAAAGCTAAGGTCTCAAAAAATTTTTGGCATTAGCCACCTCCCATTACCAACCCCCACCCCCTTATTAAAGGGGATGAAAAAAAAATATGATTTAGTGTATGTACAAGAACCAGAAACCTCAAAACATTTTTTTACTTCATCCACCCCCACTACCACCCCCCTATCACAACCCCCACCCCACTACCGATGTGGGGTATCGTTTTATGGGTTTTTGGGGTAGAGGATTTCAAATACTATATTATTAAAGTTCCGTAAACAATTATTTCCACATACAAAGTTTTTTCGTTGTGAGTGACTTGGATAGAGAATTGGATGTGGAAGTAGTGATTCCTTGGGCAGCGGTTTTTACCACTAGTATGCAGGGTTGGTCAGATTAGTCGCGTAAAAGTGACGGTTGTCGAAAATCATTAAGTATTCATTGTTCGGATAAAAATTGTGACAATCGAAAATGTTCTTGTTTTAAGGAAGGCCTAAAATGTTGCAACGAGTGCAAATGTCGTTCCTGTAACAACATTATTAAACATTTCGAGGCAGATATGAACGAATTAGAATGCTATTAATGTAGGGCCTACAACTACATACTACATATTTATCTATCCAAATAGAAAATGTATTTCAACAATAAAACTCATTTTATGCGTACGTTTTTACTTTCATTCATTTAAAAATGTCTAATAAACTTACTAATTAGATGGGTAGTTAGTAACACTGATTGATATTTATAGATTAGGTATTTATATCTACTTACCTGTCTTTTTATTATTAAAAGGTGACTATTTAATATTTTTTGTACAATTTCTTAATATTAACAACATATGATCAATACTACTGTACAATATATGAAATATTGAACAATAATATTGATCCCCTAGATCTTTTGATCACTACTGGTTTTGTCCCTATTGATATAAGTTAAACTACTACATACACACCGACCGGAATCGTCACATCGTTGCAGTCGGCAGGCTTGCTACAGCCGAGGGCGCAAGAATTTGACTTTGGCCCGTTAAAAAAAATCGCTGACTCAATACTATCAACGGGACTTGAAAAATGTTTATCCTAAAAACTTTTTTGAACTATTGGCTTCAATTTGTACGCAGCATGTATATACAAATTTTCATAAATAATTTTTTTTCTCGATTGCCTAAAATTACGCTACTGAAAATAACAAGTTTGAGTTTCCTATTATTTTACCAACTTAAAAAAAATAAATCGGGTTCACGTGGGACGTTGTTCGAAGCGCTATTGTGTCTACTTTAAGCTAAAAAAAATAGCTTCATAGCACAAATATTTTCAGAGATATAGCGGTGGAGACGTTAAAAAACATATTTCATTAAAAATCTATTTTTTTGAGTTTTTCCGAAATAAAAAAGTTCTCGACCACCAAAAAATGTTGTAAAAAATGATTTAGTGTACACGATTATCTTACTAAAGAATCCCACTAAGTCTGGTTTGGTTCTACGCCGGTTTTTTTTTTCTCGAAAACTAAGCGACTTTACTTCCAGATTTTACTCCACTAGTGACATGTAACCAATACGATGTTATTAAATAAAGTTTCCCCTCTGTTCTATTATCTTTCATTCTATATTAATTCATTTGAGTTAGTGTATCTCTAAAAATTTGGTTTGTTTTTATAATTATAATTTACATAATTTGTGTCGAAAATTAATTTTTGTGGCAAAGCTCCCTAAACCAGTGTTTTATAACAAAAACTCTTGTATGCATACTAAACAGCCTGCAGTGGAAAATTTACGAAAGGACTGAGATTCGTTTGATATGCAACATCACTCCATCAAAGATTATCTGTGGTTAGATAGCCATAGAGGGTAGAGATTAAACAGGCCTCTACCTATCGAATACACCCTCTGGTAAACAACTAATTGTCAGTTGAGGAGGGTAATCCTCGATGGAGTACACACACGCAATCTTTCAGTCAAGCTCGCAATTGCCCAGCGTCGTATTTTCCAACATTCCACGTTTTATTTACACGAGTTTTATTAATGATGAAAGTTATTAGGTATTTATCTGAATGCCAAAAAACTAACGAGAATAACCATTAAATTTATGAAAAGGGGTATCGAAGTATGCTGCGTCATTTTTTTCCAAGATGGCGATAATGACGTTGACAAATTGCTATGATATTGTTTATTTGACATGTCCAATTTTAATGACGACTAAAGAGAAAAACATATTACTGACCAAGCTGAAAATGGATGATTATAAATCAATAATAATACCGTATTTTCTAACTGATTTTTCTAATAACGTGTCATTATATAATGATCAATCTAGGTTCAAGGCAGTAAATATATAACAATAATTCATTACTGCTTTTATAATTCGTTAATTCACAAATAGAAATTGTATACATGTAGACAAAAAAAAAATGTAATAAAATATAAAACCGTCAAAATCCTGCAAGCTGTAAAAACCAGTGGGGTAGTTCGGCTTCACGGGGCCTGGGGGCGACGTACATTTTTAATATTTGAGTATAAAAGCGTGGGGCGCTTTTCATTTAATCTAATGATGTCTTCAGCGTTTTAATTATCGAACCTATTTGAAATAGCGGTTGAAAGACTTCGCACATTTTTACACTCAAATATTATACTTAATTACAAACATGGCTTACACTAAGGGCCTTACGGAGTAGACAGAGAGAACAGGTTCGATGATTATTTTTTGCTTTTTTTTAGAAAAGCGTGTTTTTTAGTTTTTTAAACTATTAATTTATTTATCCAACACTTTCATATAAAGTGATCTTTATTGATGAAATTTTTTGAAGGTATAAAGTGGTCCATAAGTCACTAGTGAGATAAAGTAGTGAGCTAAAGTATACTTTAGATCACTAGTGAGGTAAAGTGATTTAGTCACTAAAGGGTATTTTAATATAAAAAAAAGTCCAAGCAATTTATTTATTGTCTTTATTATACGAAAAATTAACAAAACAAAGAATCCATGCACTAGCACTTATTTATTTGTATTTATGTTAACATTTATTGTCATCATATTCGATTTTTCACAAAGAAAACTGCTCTCCTGTACACATTTTTTCTCTATACTAGTAACGACGTCTGTATCGCCTGACTCGTTGCGCTGCTCTCCCTGTATTTTTTTAGCAATAACAGTCTTGTTTGAGACTGAATCTTCCAAATAATCCTCCACCACGGTGGATGATTTCCTCCAACCGTCGCCACGGTGGATGATTTCCACCCACAGTGATGTTTAAGGGTGGTAATATCACCCCCAGCATTGGAAAAAAGAGTTGCCTAGGAACGCCGCATGCTGTGGCCAGTAAACAAATCTGCGTCTGGCAATTGCAAATAATCAGCTACAATTCTTGGAATTTTTGAGAGCTTATTTAATCCAACGCATTGGACAGTGCACTTTTCCCCTTTGAAAATTTACGAAAAATCTTTTGTGAGACACATTTTGCAGTCTTAAAGACACATATTTCCTAATCAAATCAAGTGGGTTTACCGAAAATCCTTTATTTAAAACTGTGAAACTTATTGATTTATTCGTCTTGGTACCTGGTATGGATATATATAGATATTGTTCTGTATCTTTTATATCTTCGACGCTTAAGTAGGTCAGTTCACCGCAACGGCAGACACCACAAACTCCCAATATCAATGCAATCTAAAAAACCTAAATAATTAAATATATAAAAGCAAGAACATCATAGTAAACACCCACCTTTGATATAAGATGCTCATCGTCAGGGGCATCCATCAAATATTGTTCGATACGTACCTACTCTTTCCAAATGTTGGCATTTCTGGGTTTGAAATTCCTTGATCGGCTTTTTAAGTATGCCACAAGTTTTCCATAGCTTGTTATATCAAAGTTAATGTATACTTTTATAGTCACCTTTATCACAGAATAGTTAGTCCACATCGAAGGAGGTGCAATTTTTTTACTCAAATGTAGAAAGTAAGTGAGAAGCACTTCTTCGTTTGCAGCACTAACTCCTGTTTTTTCATCAAATTGTAGATATTCTTTAAAATAATGGACTTTTCTGAAATTATATTGGCTGTAGCTTCTTTGGCTTCTTGTAAAATATTGGTCGGAATTTCCATGATATATCTTTCACAATTTTTCATTTTGATGCTAATTACCCAATCTTTATTAAACAAACCCTGGTTACAAACAAAATGGATAACAACCACAGCTTTCTCGGCACATCCATTCAGAATCTACTTAGCAATAAGCTACTTGTATTTTATATTTTTAGAGAAACACTGTTGACTTTGACATTGACAACTGACAAAAAATCGATGACATGACATTTTAATAATTTTATTGTTTGTTACTGAAAAAGCATTTATATGAAAGTGTTGTATAAAATGTTGTATTAGACACGTGAGTTATTACATATAAGTCACTTAAGACAATTAAAAATTAAAAACTTTTCTTGCGTGACTTATACAGTAGTGGCATGTTAAAATATTGAGTCGATGCCAATGTAAGGTAGAAGAGAAGAGAAATGGACAAATAATATGCTGAAAAGAAAGAGATTAACCTACACTGTTGCGACTTTTCTCTCTAGCTACTTTTAGTCGTCAAGATAATCCTTCCTCTTTTACTGAATTTTCTTTGTGATACATTTGCGTCAACTCATTTTGTTTCTATTATTTCTTCAAAATTACACAAAGACTATGTTTTGAGGACATGGATGAACTATGGATAAAAATACGACACGCCCATATTTGCCTGCCTGTTTAATTTGGATATCCGAACGGGAGGCGCGCGCGTGTAGACTGTGGGAGGAGCTTCTGACATTGGGGGAGATTGGGGAACGTAAATTATTTTACGCCATGTTAAAATATGCAGCATAAATCTAAATAAATTTAACAAATCATGATGTTTCTATAAACTACTGTTAATTAAATCATTTTAACAAGAAACCAATTGCAAATAAAGCCATATTAATCAATAATTGGATTTCATCCGATTTCGCATTTTTTTTACCCCACTTTATCCCATCACTGCAGAGTATTCGCTTCGACATCCCTACCTAAAATAACTGTGATCTGGAAAGAGGAGAAATCAGAAAGACAAGTACAACTGCTGTTTTCATCATAAACGTCTCAAGCTGTAGGAGGGACAATAAGAGGGGATAGAGGGCGGAACTCTTAATATACACAAGTGCCTGGCATCGTTGTTATTATAACGCTCTCTTTCGCGTACATTATTTTGCTCATTATATTTCACTATATCTTATTATAGGGATTGACCCAAGAACTTTGGCTGACACTACTGTATGTAACATAACTCACTAGCCTAATAAATAACTATTACATTCCTTTTTATAACTCGGAATTTTGAAATGAAATTTCGACTTAAAAGTAGGAATTTTAAAGTTTCGACATATTATTCATTATATATTGACCCCCCTTTATTTCTGTTATTATTGGAAATAAAAAAAAATGTATAAAAGTTGTATAGGTATACAAATATATATATATTTTTTAAATGCAATTAAAAAACAATAGCTAGCATTGGTCACATGATATAACAGTGAAGGTTGTTTTTACATATTCTTTTAGATCATTTTTCCCTTACTTCAAATATATAAAAGAAAATAAAAAAAATAAAAAATAATAATAAAATAATTAAAAAATCCACCTGATTTAACACCTTTGGATGCATAAAGGACAAAGTTAATTATAACCTAAAATAGTTATAAAATATTGTTCATTCAGGATTTTATTTTTATTCTTATAATATATCAAACTTTTATTGTCCGATATGTCAAGAAATATTACAGCTAGACCTCTCAACCCTTATGTATTTGAAATCAGGGAAAAAGGTCTAAAAAAATATGTAAAAACATAAAGAGTTTTCCATTTAAAGAACAACCTTCATTGTTACATCACGTGACCTTTGCAAGAAATTATTTTTTAATTGCATTTAATAAGTATACATATACAACCCTACAACTTTTATATGAAACTTTGTTTTATTTCCTATAATAACAGAAATAAATTTGGGGTCAATATATAATGAGTACATCGAAATTTTGACGCAAAATTCTCAGTTAAAACACGGAATTTTAAAACAAGAAATTATTTTATTTCAGGTGTCCCTTCCAAAGCTTCGTAAAATAGTGATACGCAAAAAAAAACAAAAGATATAAAAACGAAAATATTTTATTTTTAAACGAACATAAACATTGATCTGCATCGACCGTGTCCCGCGATGCACTCGAGTAGCTCCCGTTCATTCGGGGAAGACGAAACCACACCGCTGCGAATGCAAACACGATATTATTATTAATATTTCGGGGAAATCACACCGCTGCGGGCCTGCGCCTAGGGCCTTGGGAAACTGCTCGAATTGCCGTGCACTTCTAACATGGTATATCACGAAAAACTTGTTAATAAATTAAAAGACATTGGTATCAGAGGTATAGCACTAGAATTATTCAAGAGCTTTACATAATAGAAACCAATGCGTAAAAATCGGTGATATTTTGAATGACCCTGAAATTGTGGCATA